>OY856379.1:15250000-17650000 GCA_963693495.1 Malacosoma neustria | reverse complement strand
TGGAGAAATAAAATTAACCTCTGCGGCCAGGGTCAGCCTTTCGTAAAAGCCAACAAAACAACCCACCCTAGCTGCGTGGTAGGGCCTCAAGCCCGTCTGGGTGGCGACCAACTTTGGTCTTAAGTATGCCGCCATAATAACTTTGTGTTGTGTTCCGGCATTAGTGACCCAAGTTCCTGTACCCTTATGGAACAGTAGCATGTTCGCGATGCCACTGGCGTTGCAAACACCTATAGGCGACGGTAATGCTAAATTCTAAGCGGGCCGTCAGCCTGTCTGCTGTCCTACAGCAATAAAAAATGCAGTTTACGATAACATAACTAATCTGATATGATTACCACTGATATATTTTTAGATGATGCATCATAATGGAGAAATGTCAATATATCGTAAAGTGGGAACATTTGTGTAATAAATTAAAAGTTAATTGGGTTGGTCGTGGGAAGTCGTCACATTTCGTCACGTAATCCTCCGATGTGGGTTTTATTACGATATCTGCTATGAGGCAAAATTTGGCGTGGCTTTCGAGGGAATATTATGGTATTAATGGACATATTATGGTACAAATTAATACTCTTTATAGATAAACATTTATTGGGTAATAGCCTAATTACTTATATTTAGAATAAATATTTTTTTTATAACCGCTAAAATTGGAAGGAAGGAGAGAAACATTTAATTAGAACAAATTAAATAAACCCTCTAATACAAAAATAATCAATAAAGCATTATTGTCCTAAACTGGATTACACCTATTATATAAAATTTTGTAATATCAACTATTACTTATTTAATTTCGATTTAAAATATTATGAATACTAATCATGGTATATAAGCAAAAACAAAGTTAAGTTCATAGATGGTAAAGGAGACTCTTTACTAAGGAAACTTTACTTTTTATTCTTACATAGTTGTATGTTAGAAAACGTTGTTATACAATCATCGCCACCCAAATACTTTTCTTACGATATCAGCTAAGATATGACAAGGTTTAAATTAGCGTTTGGGCAAATATTATTAACTGATACAACGAATCCAAAATTCCATTTGGGAATCAATGTATTACTTATTATTTGTATTAATGCCAATTTATATAATTATATAAATTGACTCCATTTATATATTCTTTTCGTGTCCTGTAAAAATATTCCAGAGAAGAAGATTGGAATTGATTTCGTTACATTTAGCTTTTAAAGTCATCCCAGTCACTCCGAATGGGAAATTTTCCCCCAAACCTGACAGCAAAACCTTGCGTTAAAGCCTTGTGTATGGTAGTCGAAGTTGACCTGGACCCTGTAATTCGTCTTGTGGAGCCCACCAAAAACTTTAGCGCTATCAGTGTCATAATTTTTCACTATTAACCCGTTCAAATTGTGTATGAACTAAATACCTTTTTTTATTGCTGTAAGACAGCAGACAAGTTGACGGCCCACTTAGAATTTAGTAGTTTGCGTTGCAAACACCTATAGGCGACGCCAAAACACCTAACCACGCAAAGGTGGTTGCCATCCAGACGAATTTGGGGCCCTATCATGCAGCTAGGGTGGGTTGTTTTATCGCCTTTTATAACAGGCCGACCCTGGCCGTAGAAGTCAGTATTCCTTCTCCGCCCCTGCACGGATAAAGACTAATATACTAACGCCTAAGCCTACCCTACAAATTTTGAACATTAAACCCCTATCAAGCCTCCATCGCACAAACACCGGCCACCGTCTAATGCCTCCATTTATTATGGACAACTTGTTTATCTGATCTAAATATGTGTTTATGAAGCCCATAAACACATATTTGGATCAGCTTTACTATTGTTTGCGTACGAGGCAGCACAGAATAATGCGGGGTTAATATTTAATTAGACTACCTCCCTGGCACGACGGCTAACGCACGTTGGAATACCTGCGAAGGTTTCGGATTTAATTCCAATTCCGGATCTGAGTGTTTTTTATTGTTATGAATCAGTCCACTTAAACAATTAGCATTTACCGTCAACTATAGATGTTTGTGACGTTAGGAGGACCGGGAGGGAAGACCGCTAACATGCTACTATCCGCATAGGGGAAATAAAAAGGTTATTATGGTGGCACATTTAAAGATCAGGACCACTGGAGCCCTACCACCTAGCTAGAGCTGATTTTATCACCTTTTACGATAGGCTGCCCCCGGCCGCGTGGGTAAGTATTGTTACTCCGCCCCCTGAATCCTATATCTTTAAACGAGCAATTCTTGTACCTATATAATTGGAATCTCGGAATCGGCTCCAACAATTTTCATGAAATTTAGTAAACGGGGGGTTTCGGAGGCGATAAATCGATCTAGCTAGGAATCATTTCTAGAAAATGTCATTTTATTCGCTTTTTTTTATTGGAAGAAAAATAACAAAAAGGTGGCGTTTGAGTAATCCCAATTTAAACTGAAAAATGACTCTTCCTGACATCTATCGGCTAATAATAATACTATTTTTTTAAATTGCTTTAACGACACAATAACACTAAAGCTATTCCAGCAGATGGCGTTGTTAAGTAACACGTAGTCAATGAGTGTTTGCTTTGAGGTTAGACTAAGAAAATCAATTGTTAATTTCCAAAAAACACAATTTATAAAAAAATACCGAGCAAAGCTCGGTCATCCAGCTGGTTTAGATAAATAGTTTATGAATAATATGCATTATGTATTTATGTATATGTATTTACAAAAAAAAGATGGATGGATTGCGTAAAAGATGATAAGGCAAAAAAGGGTGTGCATGTTGGGATGACTGCTAATAGAGGAGAGTGGAAGAAGAGAATACGTTGTGCCGACTTCATATAATGTGTGGGATAAGAGCAGAAGGAAAAAGGAGTATTTATATAAAAAAAAGTGCTTAGGAGGATGCCAGTTGTCTAGTACCCATAAGCGCTCTCTTGCTTACTTTACGACTAGATGGCACTGCGTGAATCACCACAGTAAATTATTATTATCGATTACTTTTTTTGTAAACGCTTCATTCCAGTCGTATCCAAAGTCATGTGTGAGTTCAAGGTCTATCTACTGGTTTCTATAATTCCAACAGTAAGTAATAGGGTACCCAGTTCTGGTTAAAAAAGCACAACTTTTAATAAGAGTAGTCTTTCATTAATTTTATGTCAACTTTCTTAGGAAATCCACATTATCCATATCCACAGAACCTTCTCTTGATTTGATATCCTTAAAATTATGTTGTTCATTATGATTCTAGCACTAATTATACCCTTAACAGAGCAAGCATCCTTTACCTAAAGTAATCAAGAAGTCCTGATATCTATAAGATGTAAGGTCCTTTATCTTAAATCCCCTAGTGATTCCTGACCGTAGCGAACTTCAGTCATTTCCGATCAAGGGTCTAATGACCACATTTGGGTATAACATATTTAGGATTTCATAATCTTTCTACTTATTGTCTTGTTTATTTGTTGAAGCGAGTATAGAAATGGTATATCCCAAGTCATCATTATTATCAGTGTAGCGTTACAAACTAAACTATATTAAATCAAAATAATTTATTTCAATATAAAATCATTCAGATCACTTATTGGATGTCACGAAGCTTCACCAGAAACCACCGTTTCCAATATAAAACGATGGATAGAGATGAAATGTCGAAACAAACTCCGCAATGATTTTATCTATCTTATATTATCATCATCATCATTTCAGCCGGAAGACGCCCACTGCTGGACAAAGGCCTCCCCCAAAGATCTCCACGATGATCGGTCCTGCGCTGCCCTCATCCAACCTATTCCGGCGTTCTTGACCAGATCATCGGTCCATCTTGTGGGGGGCCTACCAACATTGCGTCTTCTGGTACGCGGTCGCCATTCGAGGACTTTTCTGCCCCAACGGCCATCAGTCCTTCGAGCTATGTGCCCAGCCCACTGCCACTTCAGTTTTGCAATCATCTTATATTATACAGAATCAATAATCATGAATAGATATTTTCCAAAACGCATACTCTTATTGCAAAATTTCTTTTTGTAATTCTAGGAGGGATTATTTTTATATAAAATTAAAATTTTTGTAAAAAAAAGTTTGTGTGAATCCCAGGTGACATTCTCAGGGGTACTTACTCCTTTCTGCAGGGAGTATTATGTGCAAACCCGAGATGCGCAAGTATTCGCCGTATCATGTCCATTCCCATGTGAGGCAGAAGAATCTTTTTTTGCGTTCCCAATTTACTCTCTGTTCATGGTTTATTGGTTGTGACTTCTTGGCGGGTGGATATAGATAAAACTATCTCGGTATGGGTTGCCTTGATCTAGTTGACCACTCCTGCACAGACAATGAGTTCTAAGGCGGAAATCGCATTTTGCTGTTTGTTGATCTTACTGGGTCGATGGGAAGACCTACATCCTAGGCACGGCTGGGGTGGCGCAGACTGTTGTAAATATCCGGTGACTCGTCCTGGAGGAGGCTTCCCTCAAAACGAAGATGCTGATATTTACAGACCCTGTAAATCGATGCCACCGTGTCTCAGCAATATAATGAGAGATGTCCACATCGACGTGGAATAGTCCATGAACTATCTTGGACTGGTGCTTGATGTTCGATGAAACCTCTTTTATAGGTGTAGTACAGCAGATAGGCAAACGGCCCACCCGATAGTAGGTGGTTACCGTTGCCTATAGAATGTTGCATATGTTCCACCAACCTTTAACAGTCCGAATCTGTCAGCTATCATCAGCATACATGAGTCACCACGGGGGCTTCTCATGTGAGTTTCTGATGCTGTCAAACAGTACATCTAATACTACAGTGATGAGGAAGGGTTTTGTGTCGCCAACAGCGGTACGAACCACGTAATTGGAATTGCGGTACATGTATATGATGTCAATATAGGCCTCTGGAACCCTTTTGGACCGCAATATCCACCAGATTATCGCGCGAGGAATACAGTCGAAGGCCTTATGCATACCAAGAAATAAGCAATGCTGAGGCGTATTCTTCGTCTTGTATTTCTTCGCGACAGTCCTTAGGGCAG
Source organism: Malacosoma neustria (assembly GCA_963693495.1). NCBI lineage: Eukaryota > Metazoa > Arthropoda > Insecta > Lepidoptera > Lasiocampidae > Malacosoma > Malacosoma neustria. Next base: position 17,645,007 of record OY856379.1, on the reverse strand, counting down.
AAACAGGATCCATGGTCCCGTGACCAGTGCGAAACCCATATTCGGATAGTATCCGTGAGGAGTGTCCAGTTAAAAAGGTCGGTTAAGATGTCCACACTACGAAAGCCAGGCTTCAATGGGGACTCCATCGGACACAACAGCTTTCCGATTCTTCATGTGGCGAAGACAACTCTGAACTTCTGCAGGCATTTCCAGTGGCACTAATCCTAGATTTGGAGGGAGTTCCAGCGGCCGCAACTCTTTATGCTGTCCTTCACCGCGAAGTCCTCGCATATCAGGTTGCCCACAGCATCTTTTACATAGCGGCGCTTTGAAATATCCTGTGCTGCTTTGACCCTGGAGTGCGTCAACTTATGGATGAGCTTCTGCCTCTCAGATGATTCCAACTTATCGTAAATTGTTGTAAGTAGTCTCGTCTGGCTCTGGCTACAGCTCTCTTAGTAGCGCGCTTTGCCACCCGGTATGCGTTGCGATCTTCAGGAGATCTGGACGATTGCCACATTTTAAAGAGGGATTTCTTCGCTCTAGTCTCCCTCTGGACTGTGTCCTTCCACCACTATGTCTCCTTGTCACACTTATGACTACCTTTAGACACCCTAAGCACCTTCTTCGCTGACCCAAGGATGGCCGCCTGAATCTTGTAACAGTAAGCCTGAACTGGTTTGCCCACACCACCGACGCACTTATCACCAACAGCTGAGACGAACTCCTGATACGTAGCTTTATAAAGCAGCCATCACCTGGTTCGGCGCTAAAAGCGTTCGGCATGCGTGTCTTTAGGCTTAGCGCAGAGGTCTATGATAAAAAGCCGATGCTGTGCAGTGAAACTCTCACCGGGTATGACTTTGCAGTTTGCTGATATGGTGTCTCCTAGTGAGTAGGAAGTCGATTTGGGTAGCATTTCAACTGCTCTTGTAGGTGATAAGATGTTCGAGTTTTGAAAGAAGTGTTCACGATGGCAAGGTCAGCTGCACACGTATTGAGAATATCCTCTCCTTCCACGTTGCGGCTACCGTACCCAAATCCACCGTAAAAACGCTCAAATTCCTCACATTCCTCACTTAAATGGCTGTTCAAATCACCCTGCAAAATGATCCCCTGTGATAATGGGATTTCACGGAGCACTTCTGCGAGTAAATTCCAAAACGCTATTTTATCGGCGTCGTCACAATCGACCTGTAGCGCGTAGGCACTTATCAAGTGTGTAATTACCCCATCAAAAAGCACCCTAACGACCATAATCCGGTCGCTATGATGTTTCACCTCCAAAATGTCGTTCTAGAACTCCTCCGAGAGCACTATGGCAACTTCATTCTTTCCACCAGGTGCACCTGTATAGATCAGCTTGTAGTCATTCCCAATGAACCGGCATCTGCTGACCTTCTACCGAGTCCCCTGCTACCTTCCGTCTGAAGAGCACATTAACCAACTCTCTCGCGCGTCCGTTTAGCGTGCCTATGTTACATGTTGCGAAGCGGGTCTTTCGAGATGTTTGGGCTGCGTGCCCATGACACGGTAGCTCGTGTCCACTTCTCACAAGAGCCGGGCGAAGCTCTTGCGTGCCGTTATGCGGTAACGTCCTAGTCCTTAACGATCTCTCATAATTTGTCTCTCTATAAACTGGTTTGGCTAGTTTTGGCATTTACGGGGGTGTCTGCCGTCTGACCCCCCAACCTCAAAAGGAAAACGAACGAAACGTCGTCAGGGCCTCGTCCGTTATTCAGCAGGGTTCACCGACTTGTAGGTGAGGTTGAGTTGCGCCCCAAAGATGTTGGCGGTTACGCTCCTTTTGAGTTAAATTTGATTGATAGATAAATTTATTCATTTTGAAATTAGTAACAAAAATACTTTTAATATGTACCTTGATATAAAAGTTTTGAGGTTAAGTACATGAAGATGTACGATACTACGAAGCTACGAATGCTCCAAAATCTGGAACAGTGTGACTTTATGAAGGATTAAACTAGATTGTTTTATCAACGTCATATTTCTTGAATAAATTTTACATATGAGAGACAAATTGCCTTATTATGTAAATAGAATAAGATTTACATAATAGCCTCAAAATTTAAAGCTATATTCCTAAAATATTATATTATAAAATATATTTTATTTAAAGACAGACCTTTTTTAAAATAAGGTGTAAGTAATGCTTGATCGAGTATCTGAAATTGAACTGAAGTCAATCGTTAACCATTTTATAAGAATGAATTGTTCGTTTTATATCTGCGGAAATGAGAATTTGAAATTGAAAAGAAAATCGGGCTTATTCGAAAATCAGCCTCATTTCACAATTTTAATTTATACTTGATATAAGATGTATATATCCTAAAATAATAATAATAATAAATTTATTCCAAAAATAATATAATATACGTATCTAGTTTAATTCTCCTGACCCCTGAACTAGTTTACACTGTATCTCGGGGGCCAGGTTCAATCAATGATCAATAATATAATGCATATGATTATAAACTTACAGGAAAGAAAGAAAACAGAAACCAAACTATACTAAACAGACACATAACAAACTAATGAGCTCACTTGTGTTTGTGTATGTGTGTGTGTACGTGTGTGTGTACACGCGCATATATATGTGGGTAAGAGAGAGAGAGAGAGAGAGTGATCTTATATTTCCATTCCATATTTTTGTTAAGTGTTTTTAACCAACTTATTATATAATGTTAAAAATCATTATTAGATTCACGTTTTATTGGTTTATTTTTGAGAATTATATTATAAATAAAAGGGGCCGTGAAAAATATATGTTTCTGTACTAATATTGTCCTGAATTGTGGAAGCGGACACCTGTCCCCACGTTTAGAACTAATATTCAGGTTTGGTACAAATTTATTGTGATACAGTCTAAGCATTTCATATAAAAAGATTTTCCTGACCGACAGAACTTCCGCCTTTTCGTACACACTTACTGTGGAATATCTGTAAGGCAAGTACAGAAGCACTTTGAGCAGCGCACCCTGGGCACGTTCTACTTCACCCAAACATGATTTGGCTTCATTACCTCAAGTACAATTGCAATATCTGACAAGACACCTACCAAGTGCTTCGTATGTCTGCATCAATAACTTATGGTCAGCCACAAGACGGAGTTTCTTAAATAAATATATTAATTTTCTGATTATGGAGGCTACTGTAGTCAAATGATCACTCCAATTTAGATTCTCGTCAATAACAACACCCAAATATTTAATAGACGATATTCGAGACAAAGTTAGACATATACAATTGCTATGGTTATCTGTGCTGCATGGATATGTATGTATTTTAAGGACATTTATTTTTTTTGGTCTCGGGGAAGAACCTCTCTTGACGGGTTCCCCCGGCCCGGGGGGACCGAGGGATATGTGGGACTCCGGGAAAGATGTTTGGCCATCCGACTACCGACTAAAAAATCCCGCTGTTCTCCTATCGCCTACGCCCGGGCCCACGGATATATGGCCTGCCGATCTCGTGGCCCGGGCCGGCGCCGGCCCGCCCTTTGTCTTGAGGCAGGCCCCTTCTAAAGTGTTGTGCGCCAGGGGGTCAGGATTTCGTCCCCCCGGCGCTCTCCTAACAACTCTAGGAGTTGAGGGGGGCCGCGGAACAGCACGCAGCCTTCACCCTCGCGGCAATGGTGCGGGCGGCGGATCCTCCCCTGAGGAGCCACCCGCGGCCGCTTTTTACGGCGGCCAGAGGTCGTTATTTGCCCTCCGGCGCCGCCAACGTGGCCTGCGTTGGCGGGAGGGGAGTGTGGTGGTCGACTCCCGCTCCCGCTCCGCCGCCTCCTTTGCGGACATGACTGCCTCGCAGAAGGAGTCGACGGCCGTCCATCCAGGATCGCCCCCGACCATGGACAGAACTAGGGTCGGGAGCGACAGGTCCACGCCGATTTGGGCGACGAGGGCGCGGCGCTCCTCGCGCCACGCAGGGCACACGGCGACAGTGTGGTTCACCGTGTCCTATGTATTTTAAGGACATTACTTAAGTCCGGACAAGTTAAATGGGGCAGGTGAAAGCATATATATTTGCTTTTAGTTACATTTAAAGACAGTAAGTTATTCTCAAGCCAATGTGTTATTTTAGCTGACCCTATCTCAGTCTCTTCAAATGTCTCAATCCAGTTGCTTCCATGAGTGATTAAAACCGTATCATCAGCATACATAATTAGATCCATATCAGTTAGAACGCTTGTAAAAAGGCCATTTTTATATACCAGGTTTCTTTCTTTGGGATTCTATGGGATTAATATTCGGGCTTCTTGCTGACTAGCCCATAACCGCAATACCGACTTCGCTCAGGTATTCATTTACAATGTCTTCGCCAATAAAATGTGCGTAGGGTACCACATGGGGCTCCAGACACTCTTTGAGGTAGTGTGACCCATTTCATGACGGTAACCGAGGTACAGTAACAAACGCAAGTTCGGTTTTCCTATCGGCGCTTATGCCTCCCCAAACCGTCCATGAACCGCCCCCGTAACTGACTCTTTCTTCAGTGCAGCACAGTGCAAAACGTTTTCCCTCTCTTCGATACACCTTCTTTCTTCGATCATTTCCATACACCATGATCACTCGTTAGAAAAGAAAACTTTGCTCCACTGAAAGTATGGCCAATTTAAGTGCTCAAGTACAAATTTGAAGTGTGCTCTTCGGTGGTCTACCGTCAATTTTGGGCCATTAGCTGGTTTATGAGGTTTCCTGCCACGCTTCGCCAATTTTCTTCTTATGGTAAAATTGCTCACAGTTAATCCTCGAACCTTACGGAGCCACTGCTGCAGTTGAATGAATTAAAGTGGCGATTTCTTGGAGAAACTTACACAATATACCGATCATCTTGCTCAGACGTGACTCGATGTCCACCAGATTCTGGACGACGAGTAATCATATCAGTCTCCCGATACAGAACAAAAGTGGTAGGTAAAGATATACAATAAATGGGCCACAATAGGAGGTGGAGAAAAATGAGCTTATAAAAAGGAAAATAGGAAGTACAAAAATAAAATAGGAATGAAAAAGGAAAAGAAATATTTCAGAATTTACAAGTACCATACCTGCAATGCCAGGAAAATTATTAACGTGCAGGCGTTTCCGAACGAAGTCTTATAGCGAAATATCATAAAAGAACAGGTAAACAGATAACAAATGAAATCTATTTGAAAACGAAATATAAAATGAAAGGAGGAGAAGAAAAGAGTATGAAATGAGAAACAAAGAAGTTCAACAAGAAGGAGAGAGAAGAAGCAGATCATCAAAATTTAAACGTAGTTACGAAACGTGACGTCAACAGTCAAGCCACGTAGATAGAGACATTTAATTTTAGTGTTAGTCTACCACATTAAAAATAATACTTGGATTTATTTATTCAACTCAGAGTTCCTTATATAAACAGTGTATTCCATTGTGTGTAATAATTGCTAGAATTTAATGAAAATTAGCAACATAAGCAGGAATATTATGTGTATATTATAGTAAAAATAACGTTTCAAAAGATACTACAAAGATCTCTTGCGCCGAGTTTACGTATTCCATTAACAATTTTCACATAATACTTCACGTGTTTATATTACCTGTAAGCAGAACTATTATTTAGCGTTATAAAAACAAATCAAATATATTTTAAGAAAAATATTTTAAGTCACGTACTCATCACTTTTATAATCGTACAAATAGATTGATTATGATGTATCGCGCACTACGTCAAAAAAATAAATAAAGACGTGTAAAGATTTTGCGCTTTCATCATGACGCTGTTTGTTTGAGTTATAGCCACTCGTTATTTAGAGATTACAAATAAATTTTCCTAAATACTTGTTTAATATATACATAAATTTATGGTAAAATATAAATAACATCGGAGTATGCCTGGCATAATTTGCAATAAATCTTGTTTTGGTGGAAATTTAACTTTATTATCCAAATACAGTGAGTCCTTTTTCCTATGTATATGTTATGGATTCCTTAGCCACATCAATACAGGAGGTGCCTTGGTCTATGTTTTTTGCAGACGATGCTCTATTAGATGAAGTTAGTTGAGACATCGGTGTAGGTTGAAGAAGTGTAGATGAGCTCTGGAGAAGGCCGGATTAAAGAACAGAAACTGAAAGAACCAAGACAGAGAATCTGTTCTGAACTTCTAAAGCTACACCTCCGTCCATATACTCATATCTTTTACCAGAATGCAGATATCGACTTTGGTTCCAAAATACAGAGCGATGGACATAGTGGAAGATTTAAGATGGCTGGATTGGATACAATTGAATGGTGTAATATGTTCATATTTATGCCACTTAGATTAAAAGGCTTCATTTAAAAAAATATATATAATATCGGTCACAGAGTATGTTGCTGAATGCCAGGCTACTAAAGAGAAATACCCCAAGTATAATCGGAAGAATGATGAAAGTATAAGTAAATGAATATAAGGGCAGGAGTAAAGAATGAGCGTTGGAAAGAATGTGTGATGCATGACATGAGGGTTTGAGAAGTGAAATGTGTACTGCTAATTGCTAACCCCAAATAATTACAATAATCTTATTGCATTAGATTTATCTCAATCTAATGGCGATCCTATTGCACATCATTACAGTAACTAGTAAAGATGACAGAATATTGCGTATCCTTTAAGACGGTGCCAATCATTTTTGATGGGAGAGTCAGTAACAGAAAATATATCACATATATTCAGCAAATTATAATTTTCATACGGGATTCTATTATCTAACACTGATGGGTTAGATGACAGAATCTCGAAGATTATAGTACTCATTTTAAGTTTGTAAAGCTTTAAATTTTAGTCACACCCACATTATTTAATTACGTTTTTTACTCAGATGTATTTATAAAAATAATCTCGGTTTTTAGTATTTTTACAAATATTTGGATTGGAATCGCATATTTTGGTATACTATCGATAAAATGTATTCTTAGAGAGCGATATGATTAATTAGTTACACCAATCTATTGTTTTTGTAAGGAATATTTTATTATATTCATTTTACTCTTTAAAATTAATGTCAATTTGATTATTTGAATTCTACAAAAACTAAGGTACGCTGTTAGATATTGATACTGGGTGATTGATGTATCTACGCGTCTTTATGGGTCTCTATCCCTCGATGGCATTTCTTTTTCTGTACAAATAAGCGTAAAAATACACATACAATAAGTATGTTTAAAGTTGGGTTTACAGGGGTAGTTGTCATCTTAATCTCAATATTAAGAGAAAATACTAAATACACATTTTTCTAAGCTTTTTGTCGTCTTTTACAATACGCTGATTGTTCACCAAGATTACACAACCACTAGTTCTTTTTACGCTTTCAAATAATCTCAAATAGTAAGAGTTAGGAATGATTTTTAGCCAGACATATATATCTGTTACAGATATAGATATAGTTGGTGTTACAGATACATCTATAACAGCCATCTCATCTCAATCATATGCCAGATAATCAGCCATCAGACCTCTTTGAAATACTGCAAATTTACTGTTTATTTTGTTATGTAAGAAAGTATTTTCTTTTTATCCCAGTTTATTTATATTGTATGAGCTCCAAGTTAAGCCTTCGGTATTAGCTCGTAGCTCGTATTCGTTGTATCGAATTTAACATCGTTTACGTAGAGGATTTGGCTGCGAGGATTACAAGGCGTGACGAGAAAAGTATGTACGGGTTTAAGCGGACTCGAGTTTGTTTTTTAAGAATACATTTAGGGGCGAAAAAGTGGAAAAACGAACTCAAGGCGGAAGCTCGGTCTACTTCTAATCCTTTTCTAATAAGTGATAATAATATTAGTTGAAAATTAGTTAATATTTTTTATTTATTTATTTGGGAAACATACAATTACAATAAATCACAATATAAAGGTAACATAAAAATTAAGAAATCAGTAGTTTCCACTTAAAGGTAATACACATAATTACATCATCGAATAGAATAATAGTAATGTCATAAATTAAAATTATAAAATACATTTAAAAAAGAATTGAGAGATCTAAACTTAATTCTTTAGCCATTTGCATAATTCGATTATTTTTGATTTATAATGTTAGAGCAAAAAATGTCTACACTGGTGTAAAATTTATTATATTCCAGACAAGATCTGTGTAAAAGAATGTTTCTTGCAAGATTTGACTTTGTTGAAGGTATTGAAAAAAGTGACAGTTGCCTTGAATTTAAACGGGGACACCTCAGGAATACTTGACTTATAAGGAAAGGGGAATCCATGTGATTATTAAGTAATTTGAATAAAAATACTTGGTCCCTCATAAAATGAGCTTTAATTTTCTACACTGTATCTAAGTGTTTATTTAAGTTCTTACCCGTGCAGGGGCGGAGAAAGAATACTGACCTCTGCAGCCGGGGTCAGTCTGTAGTAAATGGCGACAAAACAATACTAACTACGTGGTAGGGCCCCAAGCCCGTCTGGAAGGCGACCACCTTTGGTCTTAAGTATGCCGCCATAATAACCTTGTGTTGTGTTTCGGCATTAGTGACTCGAGTTCCTGTACCCTTATGGGACAGCAACGTGTTCGCGATGCCATTGGCGTTGCAAATATCCATAGGCAACGGTAACTGCTAAATTCTAAGCGGGCTGGCAGTCTGTCTGCTAGCCTACAGCAATGAAAAAGAGTTTTATTGCCCTTAATGACAGTATTATGTATTTGAGGAATGTATATAGATCAGTATATGTGTCAAAACTAATGGACCAAATTGTTTTTTATTTATTTGAAAGCTTAAGTGATCGAATTGCCTGCAACGACAGTCTCCTTACAGTATGACCCAAATGTAGGGTGTGCAAACCACAAATAATACGAAAAATAGTTTCGGATTTGATGGATATATCTCTTAAATCAGCTGCATGCTTTCAGTTATGAATAATAAAAACACAATGCCTTCCCTACGGAATAGATTTGTGCATTCAAGAAAAATCTCGTCATTCCTTTCAATTTTGGGGACAATACCATTATACATATTATCAAATGTATATACAACATTATATAATAATCGTTTATTATATAAGTATATATAATATACGATTTTAAATACTATATATCGTTTTGGTATATATTTTATTAAAGTTGATTATCACGAAAATATTTAAAAAGTTATATTCAACTGTATGTGATAAACTAAAGTAAAGTAGTTAAATAGGAAACACGAAATAAATGAAATTTAAACGAACTCTAAGCACTCTAAAACAAAATAACGCGTTTGTATAAAATTCTGCTCTAGTGAGGTCTTTTAAGCTTTCTTTATTGCATCAGTAACTGGCTGGCAGCCAACGATATTGCAATTTGTAACTTGTTTTTCACGTTTACTATTGTATAATCTTAAAATCTTGAAACCTTCCGTGTACAAAGAAAATCAAAGAGTATTTGGGCTCTGAAAGTAACTAGTGTATGCAATTTAATCTATGGTATGTGTTTTTTTTTTTTTTTTTTTTTTTTTTTTTTTTTTTGTGACAATTCACACAGCGCCATCTAGTCCCAAACTAAGTAGCATAGCACCTGTGTTATGGGTACTAGACAACTGATATACTACTTATATACTTTTTTTTTGTAAATAAATACATATTATACATAAACACCCAGACGCGAGACGGGAATCGAACCCGTGACCTCCGCAAGCGTACCGAAGTGCGTTATCCGTTACGCCACCGAGGTCGTCGATGTTTATAGCATAACTGCGCTTTCTCGTGTGTTTAAGTATAGTTATCAATATGTCCCTGTAACTGTCAAGACACAAAAGCCACTGGCAAGTGTGGACTATACATCGGTGAGAGAGACGTGAATATTACCGAGCCAGTGAAGCACTCATATAAACACTATATAATTATATTAACTAAACTCGGACTCATAAAAACAATCTAAACTGATTTAGTTCTTAGCATCACGATTCAATAAAAGAATGTCTCAATTTATAAAATTAACAAGAATAATAGAAATAAGAAAATATTCAATACCATCATTTTTAATGATAATAAGAGCAGCCTAAAAAAGAAAAGATTAATAGGAAAATAAAATATTGAGTAAGCACCAATCCTTTTACATAATAATAACAGATCCACAACTGGGCTTGGGCCTCCCGCTGGGGGGAACGGGCAATGTACTCTTCACGCTTGTTCAAGGAGGATTAGCAGGGTTTACATACGGTGATCTTCGAGTATGCACATCACATTGTTTTATTTTACCTCCCGAAGGGGGCAATTTTTTTATATTGCTGTGGAGCAGCAGACAAGCTCACGGCCTGTCTATGGAAGACTGACGCCAGGGGCAACGCCAACACGCTGCCTTCCGCGAAGAAATTACATGACTCTCTTTTTAAAATACCCCACGTAGTAGTGAGGTGGGAAAACTTCAGCTGGACGCTGTTCCTCACTGAGCGCAAAATAAACGTTCTGTAGAACCTTTGCGTGCACGACAGTAGAGGCTCCAGATAGTAAGCTTGAACGCCCAGACGATGGCGAGCAGTTCGATGATATGCAATTGTACTAGAATGTGCACATTGGGCGAAAAAACCGCCTAAGCGGTGTATTCCATCATGTGATTCGTATCTGTGACCACTATAATGATCTCCGTGAGATTCCACTTGGCTACAATATATATTTTTCATATATAAAACTAGCTGTACCCTGCCACGCTTCGCTGTGATACATTGTGACTGTACCCTGCCACGCTTCACTGTGGCACATTGTGATTGAATGGTTACGAAATGAGAAACAAAAAAATACATAAAAAGAAATAGATAAAAACAATCCTTGATGCGGATTATATATCATGCTAAAATTTTAGCTCGATCGGTGCAGAACTTTTTAAGTTTTTGAAGCGTACACAAACCAACATAACATTTTATATATATGATATAGATCTGTGACCACTATAATGATCTCCGTGTTAATGACACCTGTACATTCTTTTTCCTTTGTTGCCAATTGATTTCGTGTTCAGGCTGTCCACTTATGGAATTCGCTGCCTCTGACCATCAGACAAGTTAACTTTCACAAACAGGATCACTGACCATTACAGGTCAGATAAAATTTGATTTGATTAATTCATCGATATATGTATATATATGTGTGTATATGTATGTATGTATCGATATACATATGTCTTATATATGTCATCTATATAGTATTTATGTTATATTTGTATGTTTTTGTGTATTAAATATATTTTTATGTATATATATTTCATTTTTTTGTAACCTTATGTTAGACACCACCTCCATAGTTATATTTATTTCTAACTAGCAGCCCGTCCCAGCTTCGCATGGGTATTTAACAAAAAATTAAAAATTAAACCCTTCTATTTCTTTTCGGTCTCGGGGAAAAACCTCTCTTGACGGGTTATCCCGGCCCGGGGGACCGAGGGATATAAGGGACTCCGGAAAAGATGTTCAACCCACTAAAAAACCCCGCTGTTCTCCTATCGTCTACGCCCGGGCCCACGGATATATGGCCTGCCGATCTCGTGGCCCGGGCCGGCGCCGGCCCACGCTTTGTCTTAAAGCGGGCCCCTTCTAAAGTGCTGGCGCCAGGGGGTCAGGGTTTCGTCCCCCCAGCGCTCTCTTGTAACAACTCTAGGAGTTGAGGGGGGCTGTGGAACAGCACGCGGCCTTCTCCCTCGCGGCAATAGTGCGGGCGGCGGATCCTCCCCCGAGGGGCCGCCCGCGGCCGTTTTCTACGTCGGCCGGAGATCGTTGCCCGCCCTCCGGCGCCGACGACGCGGCCTACGTTGGCGGGAGGGGAGTGCGGTGGCGGACACCCGCTCCCGTTCCGCCGCCTCCCTTGCAAACACTACTGCCTCGCAAAAGGAGGCGACGGCCGTCCATCCAGGATCGCCCCCGACCATGGACAGAACCAGGGCCGGGAGTGACAGGTCCGCGGCCAATTCCGGACGGGACTCGCATCCCCGTCGCGTGCTAGTCAGGCGTGGGTACGACTACCAGACGACACTCCAGAAAAAGCAGAGTCGCCTGACGTCGTAGCCGGCCCAGCAAGACCAACCGACAGCGAGGATGCAATTCCCGCCCCATGAACACTCTGTGCAGGCGCAGTCGAAATAGGCATGGTTTCGACTACTAAATCAGGTCCCAGGGTAGAACCCGGGACCCCAATCAGTATTCGCAATCATCCCACCGGGGACCACGCCACGAACAGAGAGCTAAGTTGGAAAGGATGTAAGAGGTAGACGGAAAGAAACGTAGGACTCTGTCGCCTCGAACGAAGAGGGGAGTGAAGCGACGGATGCTCGGGCACCTCGGGTACGCACACCCGTGCACTCCTCGGACAGAGGAGCGCCCCTGAGGGCAAACCCTTCTATTTGCGTCAGGTTACTAAAAAAATAAAATTATAAAGAAAGTTTGAATATTATTATTTCTATGAGCTTTAATTTTAATGATTTTTTTTGTTATTACTTTTTATTTATTTTTCGTTATTTTTTAATAAGTATTCTAATTTTTGTAAAAACCCCAGTGACGCACGCCTACATTGCATAAGGTGCTGCCTAGCTAGCCGAACAGGGTGAGCGGCTACCACGCAACATTTTTCTAATACTTAAATTTTTAAACTCGTGATATCTTTCGAATGGAATATCCGAATTGAATAATTCAAAAAGTTATATAAAGGTATTGAAACAGTTTTGAATATGAAGTAATTTATTTTGATAAGGATTAATATCAAGATCCAAATAAAGAGTCTTTTCTAGGGGCGGCATTTCAATTAAATTTTTAAAATAAAAGAACACTTATTGTGGCATAACTATAATAGTTAGACATATGCTGTCGCGACACTTTTTGTAAATAATGATGTGTTCTGCAAAGTTGTAGTACATTATTTTATTCTATCATCAATAGTTTTCGCAACGCACGCGATTTAAATAATATTTTAGGTAATTTTTTTACACTTTGGGTTACATTATTGGAGTTTTAGTAAGGATCCCTAATTTTTTTGAAAATATAATATAGCCTATGTCACCCGGGGATAGTGTAGCTTCCCAACAATGAAAGAACTTTTTAAATCGGGTCAGTAGTTTCGGAGCCTATTCAAAGCAAACAAACAAACAAACAAACAAACAAACAAACAAACAAACAATCAAATCTTTCCTCTTTATAATAGTAGTATAGATCATTCCTCACATAGGCCAAGGCCCCACCGCAGGTAGCACGCCATAGGGTTGCCTGGAAGAAATTGCTCTAAGCGATAAGGCCACCCATCGTTTAGTAGCTTGTAAGTTTATTTCAAGTTCTTGTGTAAAAGAGTTTTTATTCATTCATTCATTCAATATTGTAATATTGTTAAACTAAGTCCCGAGTATTGTTTAAATTTAGAAATTCCATATCAGTTGAATGGTATTTAATTTTGTAACTGGCGATAAGCTATCAATGTTAAAAACTAGGATTATAAATAATAGAGGTAAGCAAATTGCATCGCATTATAATTATTAATATCGCAAATTCCGTCGGATATTATTGGAATAGATAACAGCAATAATAATAACAAGGATATTATGTATTATGATATTTATAATATAATGGAATTTTTAAATGACGATTTTAATTAACATAAATTAACAATATTTATGTAAGTTTTTAAATTTTATTGACAAGAAGTTAATTAATTTCCCAAATCTAATATATAAAATTCTCGTGTCACAGTTTTCGTTGCCATACTCCTCCGAAACGGCTTGACCGATTCTCATGAAATTTTGTGAGCATATTGAGTAGGTCTGAAAATCGGCCAACATCTATTTTTCATCCCCCTAAATGTTAGGGGTGACCCACCCCCAAATTTTTTTAAATTTTTTGACATTTTATTATTTATATGGCAGAACAACGTTTGCCGGGTCAGCTAGTAATAATATATATTTGTACGCCTAAGGGTAAAAATGCACTGGGAAGAATTTGTAAACTGACATCATGTAATTACCTGCATTTTAAACAAATAAAGAGTATGATTATTATGATAACCATGTTAATATTGAATTGAGTTTCAGGACTAATCACAAATGTATGTATGACAGTTTATTAAATCACCAGACAAAAAAAACAGAAATATAATTCGAGGCAAAATTAGCATTTGGCGACTGTTTATAATATCGCGCTGGAATTAGTCAAGTGATAATGATGACGATTGAAAATTCGTTTGTTTTTGGGTTAATGCAATATTTTTACGAAATACTACATAAATTGTTTTATGCCTATGAAGTAATCACAGGTTTCTCAAATTGTAATTTAAGTGTTAGAAAACTTATAAATAATCGATCAAGTATTTTTAGAGGGTACCATCTACTCATATGAAGCAATATGATTAAATTCAGATCAATTAGTTTTTTAAAATAAAACTATTTTGTTCGTATCTTCGTGTTTGTAAAGGAGTGGGTGGTTTAAGTTGACATACCCACTACTCGCCACTTGTCAACTATGTTAAACTGGCGCATTGCATAGGAAGTCCCGTATTAACCCGCTGCACGTTCCCATTCTGCGTGCAGTATGTAGAGCATTTTCAAATCTAAAAAACAACTTCTCTTAAACCCCTCTTTTACAAAATGAATGAGCAACCAAACTGTACGAGTCAGTGTCTGTACGAGTACTATACGAGTCATTCGTTTTGAACACACAACAAAATAACATGAACGATGAAAAATCTACTAATGACATAATTAAAAATAATAAAGATATGGTTGCTTGACAAACAATTGAAATGTAAAAAAAACTATGCAAAGTAATATTTTTATGCCATTTTGGCAAAAAAAAATGTGGACATGATATGATATGCATCTTTGGGCGAGTGAGCACATTAGAACTTATTTGTGATGGGTAAAAAATGTTAAACTCACGTCAGGTCACGTGTCCTGATCGTAAGGACTTATTGTACAAGTTTCCTCATGATGTTACTATTCACTTCGTTTTATGCTCTAAATGTATATTAAACTAGCTGTGCCCGCGACTCCGTCCGCGTGGATTAGTGACTTTGGGCAGTTTTTTTTGGATATATCTTAAAGTTTATTTTGGATTACAAACCCTATAAACCCTAAAATATAAATAACCAGTCAGTATTATCGAATGCAACTGTTACGCCATGCGCCTCCGGAATACGTACGTTCGAACCTACAAAGTCCAGCCTAAGCTGAACCCTATTTCATATGACTGATGATTTAAATCTGAGGTCAACTTAAATTGGACATAAAATTTCCAAAACCTTGATAGGTTTTGGAAATTTGATTGATTGATAGATTTTGTTTAACAAAAACTACTTACATGGCGTAACAGTTGCATTCGATAATACTGACTGTGCATATTTCATTTATTTATATTTTAGGGTTAACAGGTTTTGCAATCCAAAATATACCATAAGATATATCCAAAAATGCTGCCCAAAGTCACTATTCCACGTGAACAGAGTCGCGGGCACAGCTAGTTTCATAATATGATTGATGATATAAATCAACTTAAATCTGAAATAAAACCAACTGTGTCCAGCCTAAGCTGAACCTTATTTCATATGATTGTTGATATAAATCTGAGGTCAACTTAAATTGGTAAAAAAATTTTCGAAACTTATAATTTTTAATAAAAACTGTTTTTTTTTTTCTAAAATAAAAATAGCCTAAGTTACTCCTTCATAGATCAGCTATCTGCCAGTGAAAGTCCTGTCAAAATCGGTGCCGCCATTTCAGAGATTAGCCGGAACAAACAGACAGACATCATCATCATCATCATCATCCCAGCGTTAGTCCCGGTTGCCACCCAAACTTTCGTTTCGGTGCCCGGGGTCCGCTTTCCGACTTTTTCTACTCCACTTCGCGCGATCTTCAGCATCCCTGGTACTGAGCCCATTGGCACGCATATCACCCTTTACGACGTCAAGCCAGCACTTTTTGGGTCTATCCCTCCTGCCGGGGCCCGGCGGAGGCGGCATGGCCAGACATTTGTTTCCCACGTAAGCATCCGGTTGCCGTAAAACATGGCCATACCAACGGAGCCGACACTCCTGCAATTTATCTGCAATGTCACGGACATGAAGACTACCGCGAATGCGGGAGTTCCTAACGCGGTCCTTCCGCGTCACTCCACACATCCACCGCAGCATATTCATCTCCGTGACACGCAGTTCTTGCTTAAGTCGCTCTAACACCGGCCACGCTTCACAGCCGTATAAAAGGACAGGCCTAATGATGGTCTTATAGACCTGCCCCTTCAACTTTACCGGCATCTTAGGGTCACAAATGACACCAGTTACCTCACGCCATTTAGCCCACGCGGCAGCAATGCGTGCCTTGACGTCGCAATCGATGTCACCAGACGCATGAAACACAGATCCCAGGTATTTCACATGGTCCGTGCGCTCGACCGCGTTTCCGTCTATGCGTACGGGTGTGGGATCTGTGGAGTTACAGGCCAAGTACTCGGTCTTCGCTACATTGAGCTTCAGACCACCGTTCTCAAGCGACTCCTTCCACACCTTCACACGTCGCACCAGCCTACCCCTGTCCGAATCTGCCAGCGCGATATCATCAGCATACATGAGCAGCCACGGGGGCTGCTCATGTGAGTTTCTGATGCTGTTCGACAATACGTCTAATACCACGCTAAACAGAAACGGACTAAGGACGGATCCTTGGTGCACACCGACGGTGATGGGGAAAGGTTTTGTGTCGCCAACAGCGGTCCGAACTACGGAATCGGAATCACGGTACATGTCTCGGATGATCCCAATATAGGCCTCTGGAATCCCTTTGGACCGCAATGCCCACCAGATTATCGCGCGAGGAATACAGTCGAAGGCCTTCTGCAAGTCAAGAAACAGACAATGCAGAGGCGTATTCTTCGCCCTGTATTTCTCCGCGACAGTCCTTAGGGCAAAAATAGGGTCCATTGTCCCGTGACCAGGGCGAAACCCATATTGACATTCCGAGACGGTGCACTCCTGTCGAATCCGAGAGTCGATAACCCTCTCGAAGAGCTTCATGGTGTGGGACATGACCTTTATACCGCGGTAGTTACCGCACTCCTGCACCGATCCCTTGCCTTTGAAGACTGGAGTAATGATACTCAGCCTCCATTGGTTCGGGATCGTACCGGTGAGGAGTGTCCGGTTGAAAAGGTCGGTTAAAGTGCCCACACCACGAGAGCCCATCGCCTTCCAGGCTTCGATGGGGACTCCATCGGATCCAACAGCTTTCCGATTCTTCATGCGGCGAAGACAATTCTGGACCTCTGCAGGCGTTATCAGTGGCACTAGTCCTTGGTTCGGAGGAAGATCTGGCGGCTGCACCTCTTTATGCTGCTTGTTCAGCAGCTCGTGGAAATATGAGCGCCATCTCTCCTTCACCGCGAGGTCCTCGCATAACAAGTTGCCCCCGGGGTCTTTTACACAGCGGCACTTGGAGATATCCTGTGCCGCTTTGACCCTGGAGCGCGCCAACTTATATATGAGCTTCTGCCCCTCAGACGAGTCCAACTTATCGTAAAGTGGTTGTAAGTGGTCTCGTCTGGCTCTGGCTACAGCTTTCTTGGTGGCGCGTTTGGCATCTCTGTATGCGTCGCGGTCTTCAGGAGATCTGGACGCTTGCCACTTCTTAAAGAGGGCTTTTTTCGCCCTGGTCTCCCTCTGGACTGAGTCGTTCCACCACCAAGTCTCCTTGTCACACTTGCGTCCACCCTTAGACACGCCAAGCACCTCTCTCGCCGACCCAAGGATAGCCGCCTGAATCCTGTCCCAGTAAGCTTGAACCGGTTCGCCCTCACCTCCGGCGCACTTGTCGCCGATGGCAGAGGCGAACTCCTGGGACTTGAGTTCATCAAGCAGCCACCACCTGATTCAGCGTTGAAGGCGGTCGACACATTTGCCTTTGGGCTTTACGCAGAGGTCCATGACAAGAAGACGGTGTTGTGCAGTGAGACTCTCACCGGGTATGACCTTGCAGTTGGCTACTTTGCTGATGTGGTGTCTCCTAGTGAGTAGGAAGTCGATTTGGGTAGCATTCCTCCCGCTCTTGTAGGTGATGAGATGCTCGGGTCTCTTTTTGAAATACGTGTTCACGATGGCAAGGTCGGCAGCCACACACGTATTGAGGATGTCCTCCCCTTCCGCGTTGCGGCTACCGTACCCAAATCCACCGTGAACACGCTCAAATTCCCCACATTCATCACCCACATGACCGTTCAGATCACCCCCCAAAACGATCCCCTGTGATAATGGGATTCCACGGAGCACTTCTCCGAGTTGATTCCAAAACGCTATTTTATCGGCGTCGTCACAACCGGCCTGTGGCGCATAGGCACTTATCAAGTGGGTAACTACCCCATCGACAAGCACCCTAACGACCATAAGCCGGTCGCTATGACGTTTCACTTCCAAAATGTCGTTCTGGAACTCCTCCGAGAGCACTATGGCAACCCCATTCTCCCCACCAGGTGCACCTGTGTAGATCAGCTTGTAGCCATTCCCAATGAACCGGGATCTGCTGGCCTTCCACCGAGTCTCCTGCAGGAACGCCACGGCCACCCTCCGCCTGGAGAGCACATCGGCCAACTCGCTCGCGCGTCTGGTTAGCGTGCCAATATTCCACGTTGCGAAGCGGAGTTTCCTTTTGGATGGGGCTAGTGTCTTTAGCCGTGCTCGCCCACGGCACGGTAGCCCTAGTCCACTTGTCACAGGAATCGGGCGAAGTTCCTGCGCGTCGTTTTGCGGCGACGCCCTATCCGTGACAATACCTTTCCGTGTTCGTACCATTTTTGTGTGGCTTGTTTTGGTTTTTACGGGAGCGACTGCCGTCCGACCTCCCAACCTCTAAAGGGAAACCTAGAGGTGTCCTTCCCTCGCCGCATGCAAGCTGGCAGAGGGAGTAACCCATCAGTCGGCTTTTACTCCCTTGGGATGATTTGGGGTGGCCCTATTCTTTCTTCGGCCGGGACCACACGGCACAAGAACAAACAGACAGACAGACAGACAAAAATTGTAAAAAATGTTGTTTTGGTATATGTACCGTGTATACGTCCGAATACACTTAGTAAAAAGCGGTTATTTTAATATTACAAACAGACCCTCCAATTTTATTTATTTGTATAGATGAAGAAAAGGAGGAACAGCAGACAGGCTGACGATCCACTTAATAATAACCGTCGCCTGTGGATGTTTGCGACGATAGAGGCACAGTGAAAACGCTGCCATATATATGGTACAGAAACCTAGGTCACAAATGCCGGAACATAACGCAAGGTTATTATGGCGGCATATTTATAGACCAAGGGTTGTTGTCATCTAGATGGGCTTGGGGCCCTACTGCGTAGCTAGGTTTGTTTTGTCGCCTTTTAAGATAGTCAGGCCACAGGGGTTCTTATTTTGCCGCTACACAGTCCGCCTATGTGCAATATATTAGAAGGGAAAAAAACCATGCTAATTCTACTACTAAAGCAACAGAAAATTTATTTGAAATAGTCACTTATTAGGATAATTTCTTTTTTTGACTTTAATATTAAAAATACGTTAGCATAATATATTATCTGCTGTGAAAGTTATAACATTTGTTTTCTTGTGAAAAAGTAATAAAGTAAAGTGAAAACTAAAATTATTTCTAATATATTGGAAAATTAATATTGAACATTCCAGCACGTTCAATAAATAAAATAAATAAAAGTAACGTTTTATTTTCCAATTATCCGTTTTATTAGTTTTCTTTGTTCATATCTTTCTTCAATTACAATGCTTAATTAAGATTTGTATTCAGCTTACAAATCAAAACTTGAGTTTAATTTTTTTGTGTATTTTTTGTTATTAATCGATTTCAAACTTCGAATAAGTGAAAAAAGATTTCCAACAATGCCAACGAAATCCGTAGTATTTTGTTTAACTTCATTAATATTTATAACAATTGTTTTGATTGGTATATTTAATATATTTTTTTCCTATAATTCAAAATAACAACCAGTTTGCTATGAAGTTTTTACAGGGCAACACTAATTGTATTTTCTCATAAAGCCACACTAAATGTAACTCTTCAAACATCGTCATCTTCAAACTTCAAACATCCCTTTTGCAACCGTAACTTGCGCTTCGCGGGGATAATTTTCCAGCTCTTCTCCCCTTTGCACGGTGTTCAGCATATATATAGCCAATCATCAATAGAGTAAATCCATTGGCACATAATTTAATACGATCTCAAGGCAACACTTTGTGGCTCTTCCATTCCTGCCAGACTCGGCGGAGGCGTTAGTTCTCCAAATAAATTTCAAGTTGCCTAAAATATAATGTAGTTGTTTTTTGTATATAATCATAACAGAAATTAAGATACAGCCTTAATAAATAACGTGTAAAAGAAATAATCGATTTATAATTACGCTGTTGTCCATAATTCAAAACGCTTTAGATTAACAAAGGGTAATTCGTTCCTACCGGATATGGAATCGTTTTCACTTGGATGGCCATTAATCACTCGTGGAATTTGCACGGTAAGGAGTTTTCTACACTACTATATTCTGCTATCAATATACCAGATAAAAAAGGCAGTATATATATATATATATATATATATATATATATATATATATATATATATATATATATATATATATATATATATATATATATATATATATATATATATATATAATTATTTATAAAAAATCTAGCATACATACCAAAGCTTGATTTTTTGTAACTAGAATTCATTAAACGAGCAAAAGGCCCACCCTACAGTCGGTCACCGTAGCTTATAGACGTTTGAAACACCAGAGGCATTGCCGACGTACTGCCGACCTCAAA
Organism: Malacosoma neustria; assembly: GCA_963693495.1. Classification (NCBI taxonomy): domain Eukaryota; kingdom Metazoa; phylum Arthropoda; class Insecta; order Lepidoptera; family Lasiocampidae; genus Malacosoma; species Malacosoma neustria. The sequence goes on along the minus strand of OY856379.1, from coordinate 17,624,245 downwards.
GAAATTTTATAACGCCTTTTTTGAAAACCCCATTTCGTACTGAGATGGGAAAATCTTAACACACAAACAATCAATACAACCCTAGCTACGTGGTGGGGTTCCAAGCCCATCTAAATGGCGACCATCTTTGGCCCTAAGTATGCTGCCATAATAACCTTCGTTGTTTTTCAGCATTAGTACCTATATGCGGACAACAACATGTTCGCAGTACCCCTAGCGTCTCAAACATCCATAGGCGACGGTTTATTGCAATAGGACAGCAGACAGACTGACGGACCACTTAGAATTTAGCAGTTACCGTCGCCTATGGGTGTGTTAAAGTGGCATCATGAACACGCTGCTGTCCCATAAAGGTAAAGGAACTTGGGTCACTAATGCCGGAATATAACACCAAGTTATTATGGCGGCATACTTAAGGCCAAAGGTGGTCGCCATCCAGACGGGCTTGGGGTCCTGCCACGTAGCTAGGGTGAGTTATTTTATCGCCTTTTACGCCAGGCCGACCCCGACTGCAGAGGTCACTATTTTTCTCAACCCCTGGACGGATTTGCTTGCTATTAAGTGGGGCGTCAGCCGATCTGCTGGTGCCCAGTATTCAAAAAACCAGAAGCTCATTCCAATTTGTTTCGTACAAGAAAGAAAAGGCTCCAAGGAGTGGGGATGAACGCTCAGCTAATGGCGGGCAGTGCGGTGGTAGAATGACGACGAAGGCACCCTTCTAAAACGACTTAAGATTTTAGTAGATCACAATGCTCTTTCTATGATTTCTTTTTTAAATTTTCATCACGTGATCTGTCACCAGTGAAAGGGAAAACTTCCTTAATATTAATACGAACTGGCACGAATCTCGTTATACTAATTTGTTAAGATTCATAGAAAACGGCCGAAAGTTTAATTCATAATGTTTGTCTTGAATAACTTAACAGTTAGTAGGAACAAACAAGACCCGATTTATTAATAAAGTTGCCTGCAGTGTAACTTTCAACAGAAAATTGACGCTATTTTCGTACAACATACTGGATTATATTCAAATTATATGCAATCTAGCTAACCCGACAAACATTGTTCTGCCATATAAATTGAAAAGAAAACAGAACTTAATTACTTTCGACCCTATTTCATCCCATTGAAGTTTCATTTTCGCAACAAAAAGTACCAAGAACAAAAGATCAATCTATCTCTTTACTGAAATTCATTATTCATTTAGCGGTTTAGGTATTAAACGTAACAGACAGACAAACATAGTTACTTTCGCATTTTTAATATTAATATGGATGTTCAGACAGTATGTTCTTTGATAGAATTCTTTACGTCTTCATTTCTTTCATTTAATCTTAGTTTGATATTCGATAAAGTGGTACGTCAGAAGTGGTGAAGACTGGAGTACTCTTACGGCGATATATAGACAGCAAGAGCAGCAGAAGCTGTTCAATTTCTGCTATCAGATTTTGCGGATCACATGGCATTAGCTATACTAAAAACTAAATTTAGAAATATCTATTCTAATTTTTTCTTGTGCTTTTTGGTCACGAAATCAATGTCGGACATTAATACTAATAATGGGTGAATTTTAAATACTATTCAAACATTCTCTTATTTTCATAACGTCGACATTTTTGACATTGACAGATATTTGCTATTTTACAGGCACCAAAAAAATCCTGAACTTTGTTTTCTTTTGGAGTAGAGAATCTGATGTAATCGTTTGCAAAAACAAAACTCAACGATATCCTCTTCGTCTATTTTTCCGCTTCACTAGTACGTGATTGCCTCTTAAAGGTTTAGAGGCAAAAAGGCGCGAAATATATTTAACGGGCAATGTGATACCGTGTGGTGGCATCCGGTGATTAAAATATTAAAAAGAAGATTGACAAAATACCGAACTAAATGAATTCACATAACTTAAACTCATATTCTATCATACGATTTAGCTCACTTGTGTGGAAAATTGAATCATTATCAGTAATTTTCGCGTACACTGTAAACCACATGGATTATTAGGTTGTGCGAACGGCAAACTTAGATAACTTGAAAATACCATCAATTTTTTGTTACTTGGGGCTGTTTCTTCAGTTATGCGTTATAACTGGATATATTTTTTTTTTATTGCTGACGAACAGCAGGCGGTAGATAGGCTGACGGCTCATTGAATAGTTAGCAGCTAACGTCGCCTGTGGATGTTGCGACGCCATGAACACAAGGTTATTATGGCGGCATATTAATGACCATTATTCCATCCCTGTATGGAGAAAAATATCTTATATTTGTTGAAAATAACATTTCTCCTAATATAACAGGCCACATTAATAAAGCTTATAAAGAAACAGTCGTATGGGAAAAAACCTAGAACTTGTCCGGACAGTCAAACAGAGAAAGATTGCCTACCTCGGACATGTGCTACAGCATGATCGGTATTCCCTTCTGCATACCATCATGATGGGGAATGTGCCCGGGAAACGAAAACCAGGTAGACGTAAGATGTCTTGGCTCCGTAATATCAGGGTGTGGACAGGAATTAAAACCGTTGAGCAACTGTTCAGATTGGCGATGGACAAGAGGAGATTCAAGGAGCTGACTGCCAACCTTCAGTGATGGAGAGGCACTTGAAGAGAGAGAGAAAGAAACAGTTATCCGAAGTTATTGTCCTGATAATATTAGTCAGATGGTCAGCTGAATATATGGGTTAATTGACATAGATAAAAATGTTTGTGTAATAACGAGGCGATATATCGTAGGGTACGTAGTATTTACCCTACAGTAAATCGCCACACTATTCGAGACGTTTAATAAGATAATAAAGGTAAAATAATAGTGTTTTTTTTTTATATTGCAGTGTTTGTTTATTTTAGTGTCCGACCGAAACTGGTTTTCCGGCCGAAACCGAAACCGAATATTCGACCGTGGCTTCAGTTTCGGCCGAAACCGAAACCGAAACTCACGTGGTCAAGTATAAAATTCCTTAAAATACTGAAATTTGGTGCATTTTACCCTTTATTATTTAAAATTAAGACATGAAATGGAAACAGTATATTAATTTTGTTGTAATCATTTATTTAATATAATATAAAAAAAATATTAATAAAATTTTCATTATTTTTTTCAAATTAAGTTCTCATAGCAAAATGTTTATCAGTTATCAATAATTTAATCAAATCACTAATTGTTACTGTTTCATTAAATACTAAGTATTGGTATTTTGAAATCTTATTAATTAATACTTTGGTTTGTATTTGTACTTAGAAGAATCATCAATCTCTTTTAGGTATACTCTTATATAAAAATATTTAATAATTACTAAAATTATTACACTCATAGTTCCAGTCTCAACAAAGATAATCAAATCGCACATTTAGAATTAACAAAGATACCTAGATCACAATTAGTAGGACAGTCATACTTACATTTATTTAGTGTAGCAAATGTAAGTAAACTGTAGTTTACCTACATTTACTTGTTTACTGTAGTAAACATTTAAATTGGAAACAGTTATAAAATCAAATAAAAAAAACTTCTAAATATCTTATATTTAGGGTTACTTTTTTGGTTTTTCGTATTATTAATATTCATAATTAAAAAGTCTTATATTGTACGCCAAGAAAAGCTAAAAGTTTGTCTACGTTTCCGCCACGTAAATTATTGTGACGATCCGAGTATATTTGGCCAGCAGCACTGAACAGCTGTTAGTTCACTCGGGACACTGGTAGGTGGAGCTGAAAGGTATTTTAAAATTGCACTTCTCAATATAGGATATTGACTGCTGTTCCAATAACTGCATATGTCAGCATTGCGTTGTAATAATGGCTCCGACAGGTAAGACTGAGTCTTGCGTCGGGCGATAACGCACTGACTAAGTTTTGTTGCTACTTCCGAAATCAGTTTCGGTTTCGGCAAAAGTTTCGGCCAATTTTGGCCGAAGCCGAAACTGCCGCCGAAACTTGATTTTTGGCCGAAACTCGGCCGAAACCGAAACCGAACTTTCGGTTGGATACTAGTTTATTTACGTATCTAAGGAATCGCTTTTCACATATTTCTTCCGAAAGTGTAACAAAGAATTGTTATTGCACGTGCAATAACAATTATTTGTTGAATCTTAAAAATATAGATATGATTGTTAGTTAATACTAACAATCATATCTATATTTTTAAGATTCAGATACTTTCTTTTAATCACCTCACACTACTAAAAAAACTAATAATAGTAATATTACAAAAATATATTTTATGAAGTAAATAGTTAATATACCTTTTATACTTAATTAAGTAACTTTAGGAATAAACCATAAGATATATCCAAAAAATTCTGCCCAAAGTCACTATTCCACGCGGACGGAGTCGTGGCCACAGCTAGTCTATAATAGATAGATAGATAGATAGATAATTCTTTATTGTTCACCACACAATTTTACAGAAAAAAAGACATAAAAAGAAGTAGGTAATAGTACAACATAGTGAGCAAACGGCGGTCTTATCACTAAATAGCGATTTCTTCCAGACAACCTATATTTCTTCCAGACAACCTATATAATAAAACCTATATAATATATGTTCTTTGAAATTTCAAGTGTACATATGTACGGTATTTAAACACAGTCAATATGTAAACACAAGCCTCTTACGTTAAGACAAAATTGCTAGTAACATTTATTTAATAAGCTATAATTAACATGAGCATACGATTAATTAGTATTCTCAGCCGATCTCCGAAATCTTATCGTAGAAGACAAACGTTGTCGAAGGTAGGTCGTTCGATATCAAAACCCATACGGTGAGTAGCTGAGACACGCGTATCTAAAACCACGTTTCATACTGCACACTCTGTGATCTTTGATTACATTATACCAATATTATTTACTTACGTGGCGTAGTGGCTAACGTACTTCGGTACATTAGCGGAGGTCACGGGATCAATTCACATCTCGCGTCTGAATTTTTATGTTTAATATGTATTTATTGTCTTTTGTAAATACATATAATACTCTTATCTATCTAGATCTAGTACCCATTACAAGTATACTTTGGGGCTAGATGGCGTTGTGTGAATTGTAACATTATATTAATTTATTTACTACTAGTGGTTACACAGTGGTTGAATTTCGACCATAATTCATGTAGATTTGTTAAACGTCTATCGTCACGAGTATTGTTCTATAATCACATATTTCACACTGCACAGTTAATTGAACTAACTTTAAAATAAATATTATATAACATTATTAACAAACATTCAAATTCAAACTGCAATTGAGAATATAGTTTATTTGTTTATTGAAACGAAGAACTGGTTTTTAAAAGGACGGCTGGCTGCCAGGTGACTCAACAATCTCGAAAATAAAAGTTTATTTGAAAAGGTGCAACAGTTGATTTGTCCCCAAATGTGACTCCATGTTGTGAAATATTCTCTCATGTCATACATTTTTAAGAAATAGATAAGGAATTTATTCCTATATATATTTTTGTCACTGCTAATATTCTTAAGTACGCGCTAATAATAAATGTGGAAAATCAAGCACATGCTTCACGATAAAAACAAAAAAAAACGCTGATAACTATTCAAATGTTTTGTTTAGTGATAATAATTAAAAATAAGGGTTTCGGGACCCTTTAAAAGATAAAAAATTCACGACTACTATTAAACATTACTGAATAATTTTTAGTGTGTTAATTTTTATCATTATTGAAATTTCTCGGACTTTTGAGCAGCCATTTTAAATATAAATAATATTACTTAAGTCTTACTTTGTAAATGTCTTACGTTGTAAAAATTAGTTACAACATTTTCTTAAGATTTTTCGGTCGATCTTTATCATTATTAACAAAATAAACACACAATCGAGTTAATTAAAACTATTTAAGTTTAAACTTTTCCATAGAACTGAAACATTATTTCAGAAAAAGACGTGAGTAAATCTATATGTGATACAAAACACTTTTTAGTTATTTAAGTAAAAACATTTTTCGCGAGGGTCAGCCACTTTATCAAGATGTCTAGGGGTAACTTTCTTATATAGGTTATATCGTTTTCGTTTTTCGGATACATTAGTTTCTAACATTTTACAGAGGTTTCAATTTTATATGTAGGTACTCGTAAATATATAATAGTGGCATATGGCTTAACGTTTTAAAACGACTTACCCAATTTGGGCACATCTTAAACACTTATCAAATTTACATTTAGCCATAATAAGAAGTAAAAATTTAAGAAATTCACAACTCAATCCCAGTCTTTAAGTTATTTATTTTGTTTTATTAGAAATAATTTCCCATTTTTAATTACATTAGTCCCGAAATAAAACAAGGCGAACTAACCTATCATATTTACCGGCGTATAGCAAAAAATTCCTCCTTATGTAAACGAGGTGGGTTATTTTTTACTAGCTGACCCGGCAAACGTTGTTCTGCCATAAAATAAAATAAAATAAAATGTCAAAAAATTAAAAAAAATTTTTTGGGGGTGGGTCACCCCTAACATTTAGGGGGATGAAAAATAGATGTTGGCCGATTCTCATAGATACCGGATAAGCACAAAAAATCACTAACTCAATTTAGTTATCTGCCTACTGCCTACCCCCTAAGAACGATGGCGTGATTATTTATAGCCTATGACCATTTCTAGGTTATCATCTATCACCATACCAAATTTCATCAAAATCCGTTCAGCCGTTTAGGCGTGAAAGAGGAACAGACAGACAGACAGACAGACAGAGTTACTTTCGCATTTATAATATTAGTATGGATTGTCCTTTCGTGAAGACTATTTTTAGCAGCGTTTCTAGGTTTATATATCGTGGTAAGCTCAGAAAGTTAAAGGATTTTCTACAATCTCCAACACTTCTACAGTAGTATGATGTAAAAGTTTTTTTTTAGCTGAAATTAGAGCAGCCTGACAAACAGAAGGTGGTCATTTTGCCTATAGATTTCTCCGTGTAGGGGGGGGAGTAAGAATACTAACCTCTGCAGCTGGGGTCTGCCTATCGTAAAAGGCGACAAAACGTGGTAGGGCCCCAAGTCCGTCTGGATGGCAACCACCCCTGGTGTATAAGTATGCCGCCATATTAACCTGGCGTAACGGCTAACGCACGTCGGTACGCTTGCGGAGGTCACAGGTTCAATTCCCGTCCAGCGTCTGGGTGTTAATGTATAATATGTATTTATTTACAAAAGAAAACTATATATGTAGTATATAAGTTGTCTAGTACCCATAACACAAGTGCTATGGAACTTAATTTCGGTCTAGATGGAATTGTGGAATATCTCAATATATTTATGGAATATCCCAATATAATATGCGGACAGCATTGTGTTCGCGATGCCTCTGGCGTTGCAAAGATCCATAGGCGACAGTAACTGCTTATCATTAAGTGAGCCATTAGCCTGATTACTGTAGCCCACCAATAAAAATTGTTATTATTAACACCAGGGGAACTGGAACTTGATTTACTAGTCCCGGAATAAAACACAGTTATTATAGCGGTATATTTAGAGCTCAGGAATGTTTACCATCCAGTTGGGATTGGAGCCTTACTAGGGTTGTTTTGTAACCTTTTATGACAGGCTGCCCTCGTCCGCAGGATTTAATTTTCTTACACTATCCCTGCACGAAGATAAAATGTTTGTTCTTTCAAATGGAGTTATAAAAAACAGTCACTAACAAATTCAAATTACTAAGTGAAATTAAATAAAATCCGATATCTTTACATTTTAGCGTTAGAATAGGCCTATTATATCTCCCCAGTAGAGACTATTATCTTTGTGTAGGGACGGAGTGAGAATATTGACCTCTGCAGTCGGGTCGGCCTGTCGTAAAAGGCGACAAACCAACCGTAAATAGGTGGTAGGGCTCCAAGCCCATCTAGATGACAACCACCCTCAGTCTTAAATATACCGCCATAATAACCTTGTGTTGTGTTCCGTCATTAGTGACCCATGTTCCTGTACCGGCGACGGTACCTGCTAAATTCTAAGCGGGCCGTCAGCCTGTCTGCTGTCCTGTACCAATAAAAAAAATAAGAATATCTTATAATATTTTTTAAATTTAACCAAACAATTGAAATGCAAAAACAAACTATGCAAACTAATATTTTTATGCCATTTTGGCAAAAAAAATGTGGACATGATATGATATGCATCTTCCACAGGAGCACAATCATCACAATTTGGAGATGGAACTATACGCATTAAAAATACAAAATAGAATATGTCCCGAACGAAGCCTTAACTATTATATATAAATAATTATGCCTTCAAGCCTTTCGCTAATCAATTTTATATCAAGGGCAACAAAATCACTGTTGACCAATGATATAATAATGAATCCAATATATATTCTTAAAAGATATTAATTGAAACTAACAGGATGACACCAACGACAATAACAGAATATTAATAAAGCTACACCTCGTATTAGGGACGATGAAATAGATAGAACAATTGTAGCTTTTGATAGCTATGATAAATTGTTTTCAATACCTAGCCTGGGACGTCTATATTTATTGGTTGAGTAAGTACTTACCACAGTAGAAAAGTTTCTTACCACATTGAAACAAGGAGCAACAGCAAGCAGGCTGACGGCCCACTTAGCTGTTACCGTCGCTTATGGGTGTTTGCGACGTCACTGACATTGCGAACACGCTGCAGTCCTATAAGGGTACAGGAACTTGGGTCACTAATACCGGAATACAACACAAAGTTATTATGGCGGCAAACATAAGACCAAAGGTGGTTGCCATCCAGACGGACTCGGGGCCCTAGCTAGGGTGTGTTGTTTTGTCGCCTCTTACGACATGCCCTGCATGGATATAAATTACGTATAGATAAATGTAAAGTACTGTTACTCATGCATTGCTTTATTTAGAAGAAACGCAATAATAATATATAGTGTTACACATAAAGCAATCGTACATTTGACTTCACAAAATAAATTTTAAGATGAGAACAAAGAAAAGAGAGCAAGGTTAAATAGAAAATGAAACAAAATAAAATGACACATCAGAAACGCATGAAACGTATCAGATGCCAGTTTGACAGTGACAGTGATATGCCTTTTCACATAAGATTGAACAATAAAATTTAAAAAGAGCAAGAAAAATAAAATCGTCTTTAAACAATATCAAAATATTTCATCTCCATCATCAGCTCATTTGAATCTGTAGGATGTTTTTTATTACGAACAGTAGACAGGCTGACTGACGGCCCGCGTAATATTACGCAGTCCGTCATAGTACCATCGCCTATGGGTGATATCACAGGGGCACCGCTAACACGATGCCGACACTTTGCTCGACGCAACACAAGGTTATTATGGCAGTACATAAAGTTAAAAGTATCTTTTAAAATACTGCACAACTTGTCATAAAATTACACGTTGTTTGATGGGGAGTGTCTTATCAAAAATGAGTATTTAGGATTGTAATTTTCATCCCAGGTTTACCAAGAGACCGCCTTAGACTGCATTCAGAAATCTTTCAGCAATTTATTTATCATCGCCATACACAGTTCACAATGTATTGATAAAAGACTAAAATTTTCATATTTACAATACTTGTATGTATGTAATATATTTATTCATAAAAAGTTACACTTTCATTTAAACCATGCCCCGCAAAACTTATAAATTATTAAATTAGGTTATATTAATATTTCTAACGACATTTCATAAAAAATAAACGCATGTTCATCTATGATATAACATATAGTGAACTACGTATATATGTCTGTATGTATTTTATGAAAACACTTTAATATTTAATCTAAGTCATTTAATCTGTTTCTTGTTTGAGCTTCAAATACCCTGAATTAATTTTATGAGTATTTCTCGTGTACTTGAGTAAAATATACAAATGAATACCGTGTTTCTAAAATAAACAATAAATATAAGGCCATATAATAAATGTTATTAAAGTATGTTATAATAAATAAAAGAAAGTTGCTCTAAAACACTCGGTAGAAACCATATAAATCACTAGATATACAATACAAAAAAAGTTATACTTTTTTTTATTTACTACATCAATATGAAGTCATATGGTTGACAAAATTATTAAAACCAAAAAGAGACTTCCATTAAAAGAACCGAACTTTTTCCCGTATAGCTCTCATAACACTCGGAAAAGTACTTCACGAATGATATAACTTTTTTTTTATTACTGAATGCAAGAAAAAGATAACTTTAGAAAAATTTGTGGTCTGGAATATTCGCCCCAAAAGATTCTAGAACCATAAATTTTATGCGTTCTTGAAACTCTGTGCCAAAGAACGTAAAATTTTATAGCTTTGTGATGACTTACTGTATTAACTTAAAGCTGAAATTTTAATCGAATAATAATAACTTTATTTAATTTTAAATTCTTATATTTTTATACATTCAACCAATTCATGCAAAATAAAGCTAAAGTTTAGAAAACATGGTTAATATTATCTTGTTAATATGAATAGGTCACCTTTTTGTGGACTTGTCAAAACCAAACCGTAAGTAAGGCATATCTGAAAAACCTCTAAAACTTTTCTTGCTTAATGTTTAAATAATATTAACCTACTTATCATGTACTGTCTGAAATGCCAATATCACCTGTGAGTGTGACTAGCTAATCCGCATTGAGTAAAAGTCATAAGCTATCTCTCACGTTAGGCCCAGCTCAATGATAAGAAGACATTATGAACTGGATTGTTAATTTTTTTCAATGGAATCTGTAATTTCTCGTAAAATAGAATCATTAAAATTTGAAAATAACATTTCTTCTTCGTCGTCAATAATTTACAGATAATATTGCATCTGTTAACATATAGATGAGAATGGCATACAACGTTTAATAAAATTTTTTTAGATCTGAGATTTCATCAACCAAACCTTTTTGTTGATGACAGAATTTCTTGATTATGCATGTTATTATTTGAATTTTGAATTATGAACTGGACATTTATGATTTTGTTCTGAAATATAAAATAAAAGGACACACATTGTCCAGCTCTGTTCGATGGCAGTTTGATTACATTCCTCGCGTCGCCTACATGTCGCTTACACTTATGCTTCAACAACTTCTACTTGAGTCAATCATACTTAAATAAAATAAAACCTATGCAAAAGGTTACGGCCCATTATGAAGACATAAAAGCACTACAAAGAAGCATTTATGCTCTAAAAAGCAAAGACACGCTCATAGCCATACAGAGACGCCCTCTTCACCCCGTTTCCCCCAGCCTATCTCGTTTCATCGTGTTTTTCTTTACACCTACTGTTTGCGACAGTTTCTTCGTTAAAATTTTAACAGCCTTTTTCTTTCAAAAGAAAAACGTAGTCTTATTGTTGAAGCTCGGAGTTGGATATTGTGTTTCTTTTTGTTATGACTAAGATTCCTAAATAATGTATGAACTTAAAAAGTCCAAAATTATGTAATGGAGGGAGATGGTACAGATTTCAAAATGGCAACCAAAATTCTAATCAATATTTGAGTTAAGGTCTAGTTACAAAAGTTGATAAGGTCGATTTTTCGATCATAGATTTATATCAATTTGATTCAATTTTGTACTTTCCTTGTAGCGTTTAAACTTGAAGCCTTTGGAACCACTCCAATCTAATCATCACATTTATGCATTTTCAGAACATTCGTCATAAATGCTCTTTCAGGAAACAAGAAAAGAGCTGTAATTTTTATCAATAACGATTGCCGTCGTAATTATTTTACGCGAACGATACTAAAAATAGATTCTAATTTCAAACTTGTGAGCAAGGATAAAGTAACCCTTTTACAAAATCTTTGGGATAAGATGAAACTACTTATTTTCAGAATTTGGGACATGTATCACAACTGCACCCCGTTAAAAATAAATTTAAACTTAATAATGAAAAGATTATCAATATGTAAATGATTTTTCAAAACGTTGTACGGTTAAACGGTTTTGATCATTATAATTAGCAAAGAATCCATCCGAAAGTCAATGAACCATTATCACTAGTTTAGCGATAAATTCACCCACAAATATAAAAAGCGAAAATTAAATAGTAAAATTATTTTGCACTGATTGATGAAACATAATTTTATTTTATACATATTTTAATTGATTTATTTTTTAAGTTAATTAATAATAAGCCTGATTGATTGATATTGTAAACTATTAATTAAAATAAAATTTATTCAATATTTTCTATCATAAAATTCTAAAGCTAAAAAATAAAAAAGTTTTAATATAAGTCTAAATATAAACTTTTAATTTTAAAATATATTAAAATCTACAATATTTTTATGATTATTCTCGTATTTTTTCACATAAGACGGCACAAGTTAAATATAAAACAAATTTAGTACACTCAAATATTATTTTATAAATTAATATTATTGATTAACACTTACCTTTTCTCGAAATAAATCACAATATGTGCACTATTACACCATACTATTTAATTAAATATTAAAAATAATTGATATGTAATAATAATCAAGTATATAGAATGTTATTTAACTAAAATGTTAATTAAAACACAAAAAGTTAGTTCGACTTATAACACCTTATTTAATACATAAATTTTATTATTCACTTAGTGAAAAAAATATCCTTAATAATCTACAAATTTAATAAAAAAGAAAAAGTTTTATTTATTACTTTTAAGCAACGATATCAGTTTATATTGCCACCCGCGCGTTCGGTTGCGTACCGCGCCAAGTCGAAATGACACTGGCTGACCCGACGCTACCCGATAGCGGTTTGAAGTTTGAACATGGTACGAAAACGCGCAAACGTTATGAGCATAACATCGAAAATACGTTTTAATTTTGCAGCTATAAATATACGGGAAAATATACCTAGATGGTTTTATGTAGACGTAGAAATATTAAACACCTTATTAAAACAGTTTACGCGTTATAGGCGAACTGAAGGGTATTACCATTTTAAATATATTCAACCATTCCAATCACATTTTATTTTTTCGCACTATAAATTATTGATCTATTAATGAAATAAATACACATACAGTTTATGATTAATAACTACAAGAAGAACTCTAACTAGACGACAGATGATGTAATGACGGGAGAAGATTTGTATTAACTTCGCGGCAGACTTATTTTGCAAACTAGAACATAAGTGCATTTTTTTATTGATTCCAATTTATTTATGCATTTACTAATAAATCGAAAATAATGACATTTCCAACTTTTAATTTATATTCTCACTTTAAGTATATCAATATAACTTGGTAGCTCGAAAGGTAGTCAAGAAAATTCTTTTGATCGTTAACAAAAATTAAAAATGGCAAGTTCAAATTACGATTGTTTGACCATCGGGATAATATTTCCTATCTTTGTAACAGATGCTTTTGCTTTAGAAGGGTTATTTGTTTCGTTATTACATATTTGGTTGGGATATATTTTTAATATTTGGTATATAATGTAATATACTGATATAACAGTAATTTATTTATGCAGAAGGTGCTCACCTTGTGGGGCGATACAATAAAAAATATGGTGTATTTAGTAGTTAATTTGTATAATTAAATTAAAAACGAATGTACTAAAATAGAAAACACATTTCAATATTATTTACAAAAACGATATGACGCACGTTCTTCAATTCTATTTTTTAAATGTTTTGTCATCGAATCTTGTTGGCCATGATAAATATGTTCGTAATATAAAGGAAGGAAGGAGTTTTTATGCAAAGATGCAAAACTATTTCGACATATTCATAACCTTATTAATTACGTTATCAGTCCTGAAAGGCAATGAATGTATTACTTTTATAGTTTGGAAACAAGAAAGGTACCGATTGGATTCTTCTTTTGGAGTCGAGGCAGACAGTAGTCACTGTAAAAACCATTTTACCACATCATATTCATGTGAGAGAAGAATAGCCAAAATACCTTGTGACCATACTCAGTAGAGAACCAAGAGCTCCAAAGTGCTCTGATTGCTTGACTATGCTTCTTACACTTTGGATAAACACTAGTATGATGATGATTTTAATTATTTATTTATTTTTCTTCACGTGATATATCTCAATGCCTCTTGCTTATAAATTGAATTATATTTTTTTTGGCTTAAAATATTTTCCATTGCTGGACGTAAGCCTTTCCAGTTTCACCACATTTCCAGATCCCCAGCGCTGACCGGCAACCTTGCGTAAATCGTCGGCAGAACGTGGGGCGTCCTACGCTACATTAAAAGAGACTTAGTCTTCACTTCAGAACTCGTTTGTTCTATCACCCATTGTTCTTACAACAAACTTAACCAGCTTACTGCAGCCTGAATTTATGACGAGTAGGTCTCTTTGATTCTCTTACGGATTTCCTCATTATTTTGTCCATCGGTTTGAAGAGACTTGAAATTTTGAAAATGTTATTTGTGAATTTCTGTTTAAAAATAGTGTTAATCAAATATAATCCAGGACGATATTTTAACCCTTGCCGGAGACACACCAATCGCAGTAGCCGGTTAATTGATATTGAATTGAAAATCGAAGTATGAAATCATCAATAAATTGAAGAGCTTGTGATAAGTTATCTGTGATACAAAACACTCAAATGCCACCCACGCATATTAATTTATTACCAAATTTATCAATGAGTTAGTTAACAGCCGCGACTCTGTTTTTTAACTGTAATTCGTATTTTTTGTTCTTGTAGTGGAAATGCACTTCACGCCTTGGGGGCTCGTCGCGAAGGTCTCGAAATGTGCTAATTGTATTATAACTTTTAACTAGCATATTATAACTATAACTAGCAAAAATTGTAACTAGCATATTATACGACGAAAATCTGCTTGAACTGTGCATACCATCGTTGGACTTAAGCTCGGGATCATTAGGTCTGCTAATGGTGCTACTGCTAGTGCACCAAGTTTTCAGGTAACTTTTTAATAATAATATAATAAATATATGTATTGTACTGTGATGATTCTCACAGCGCCATCTAGTACCAAAGTAAGTAGCATAGCACTTGTATTTTGAGTCCTAGACAACTGGTATACACCATTGATACTTTTCTTTTGCAAATAAATATATATTATTCATAAATACCCAGACGCGAGACGATAATCAAACCCGTGACCTCCGCAAGCGCACTAAAGTGCATTAGCCGCAATGCCACGGAGGTAGTCGAGTAATATTTTTTTACAGTTGAGCAATTAATATGTAGACACAAATTTACTGCTTTAAGTTATAACCATATTCATAAATTTATTATTTACTGATTTCTACTAACCTTCATATCAATAAAAATATAAATCCAGTTTGTTTGTCCAAATAAATTGTTCGTTATTAATAATTTGTTATATTAATTAATTGATTTATTGCAAATTTAATTTTACCTTAAATATATAATTTGATATTTTTCACTGGTGCACCCGGCGGACAAACAGAGCTCGAGAAATCGAGGAATTGAATAGCAATATTTTCTTCCAGAGCGAAAAAAGTTCGAAAAGGTAATTTTCAATTACTGTGCATATAAATTCCAATAGCAAGATAAAATAAACAATCATCAAACAAATAAAAGGTCTTTTTTACTTCCTAAATAACAAGAAAATAAATAAAGAAAATTATAACGAATTCTATTTTCGACTAGCTGTGCCCGCGACTCCGTCCGCGTGGAATAGTGACTTTGGGCAGCATTTTTTGGATATATCTTATGGTTTATTTTGGATTACAAACCCTATAAACTCTAAAATATACAATAAATGAAATATACAAACTGCGTTCGAACCTACAAAGTTCAGCCTAAGCTGAACCCTATTTTATATGATTGATGATATAAATCTGAGGTCAACTTAAATTGGATTTATAAAAATCTGAAACTGATCACTTTTAACTAAAACCATTTTTTTTCTAAAATAGAAGTAGCCTAAGTTACTCCTTGTTACATCAGCTATCTGCCAGTAAAAGTCCCGTCAAAATCAACCCAGCCGTTTCAGAGATTAACCGGAACAAACAGACAGACAGACAGACAAAAATTGTAAAAAATGTTGTTTTGGTATATGTACCGTGTATACATCCAAATGCACTTAGTAAAAAGCGGTTACTTTAATATTACAAACAGACCCACCCTCCAATTTCATTTATTTGTATAGAGTATAGATAATTTAAAACTATATATTTTACTTACAGTCCTATATTTAAAAAGGTATATTAAACATTTTTATTTGTGAGAAAGGATATAGCAATAAAATATGGAATTCCCAAAGGAATTTCTATGGCAATATTTCCAATATCCAGATGCATTCGTCGATATCCTCTTTATTACATTGCCAGTTGCCCGTCCAAGTCATAAACAAAAGCTCGTTGGATTTTATTGTACACATATTTCGATGCTAGTAACATCCGTTATTACTTAATACCTTAGAGTATACATATAGCTTGCTTATGTATACTCTAAGCTTAATACATTATAAGCAGATGATTTTTGTGTAGCACTGCATAAGAAAGCGGGAATTTGGATGCAATTTCATTTGCAGTGTACCTCCCCTCCTGCAATCATACTAATATTATAAGTGTGAAAGTTACGTTTTCACGCCTGACGCGAAAACAATTTTGATGAATTTCGATATAGAGATAGATATTGGACCCTGAAGAAAAGAACATAGGCTACTTTTTTTTTATTTATGTAGCTGATCAATGTTTGCTGGGTGAGCTAGCTATAAATACATAAGATTTCGTCGGCTTGATCTCGTGTTTTCAAATTTCTCTCACCACACTGCTGTATAAAACAAGTTTTGTCATTTGCCCCGCTTTAATACTAGCATGTAAAATACACATTATACGTTTCCCGCTTAAGATTTGTTAATAGTTTGTAAGTTCTCTCAGTTATCTTGGAAGCCACTAAAATGACGAGCTTGTAAAAGAAAACGTTGATAAAAATTTATTTCTGAATTTTGCTTTCTTTTGGTGCTACCACTAACATTGAACAAGATTTATCTGAACTATATATTATAATTATTAATCACAAACAATAATATTAATCACACTAGATGTATGTATGCCCGCGATAGGAGGTACCGCTTAGGCAGTTTTCTCGCCTAATGTGCATGTAAGAACATAATTACTACGCAACGACAGTGACGACGTCATGGGGAAAGCTACGAATACATACTGCGATCACTGGTATTTGTTGTTTGACCACGTCCTATATGTCTCTCATAATGTATGGCTTTTTATCAAGGAAAAAGTGTATTAATGAGTTCCCCCAACCCTGTATGATAGGGGAATATTTGTGACTCCGGGAAAGATGGGTGACATTCGACTACACATTAAAACAATCCCGATATCTTTCCATCATCGCATATTGCCTGGGCCCACTGATAAACGCGGCCCGCCGATCGTGTGGCCCAGCCCTTGTGCGGACCTCTTCCTCAATTGGCACGGGGAAGTTGTGTTCGTCCCCCCAGAGCTCTCCTGCGTCTATTCATGATTGAGATGGGCGCGCGGACTGCACATAGTCTTCACCTTCGTGACAATGGTGCGGGCGGTGGATCATCTCCCGATGGGCTGCGACAGCCGGAGATCCTTTGACACCCTCCGGCGTTGTCGTATAGGCCTGCGTTGGCGGTAGGGGAGCTGTTTTCTTCGCTCCTGCTCCTGCCCCACCGCCTCCTTCGCGGACATTATGGCCTGGCAGAAGGAGGCAACGGCGGTCCTTCCGGATTCGCCCCCAACCATGGATAATTTATGGTTAGTCAAAACTTGGTCAGCACCTGTTCATTGTTGACGTTTAGACTACTTGTTACTATCCGTTTTGTATTGGACAAAAGTTGTCAATTGAGTAATATAATATAGTTTAGAGCCTTTACGCGAATGCAAATTGGTAGCACGTTAAATGATTCGCAGAATCAATTTTGTATCAATCTTGTATAATTGCTCGCCTCAATATTTTCATTAAATGTGTGTGACAACTGTAAATCCTCAAAAAAGGGGTTAACGTCAGGCAGGCGGTTGTAAAAAATAAGCCGCAACTATAAGTACAACATGTACTCCAATGAAAGGTGATGATAAGTGGAGAAGAAGACACGACTGGGAGTGTAGCTAGAAATCTACACTTGGAAAATCACAAAAAAATCTCAGTTGTATTGGACACGAACTATAAACAAATATTTTATTATATTCATTTTTTTATTGTGTTCCGTTCCACTCAGTCAATTTAAAATGATTACAAAAGGCTTAATAAATAAGGTATACGTAATTACTGTTTATTAATGTTTTACACTTAAGGGAAGTGGAAAATTACTTTACGTGTTACTAATTGCGATAATGTAAAAGCATATATGATCCCAACATGGACTAAATTCATAATGTAATAAAAAATATACTGGTAGACATCGTCCTATCTATTACAAATACATATTTACTAATAATATATTTTTATTTATTAATGAACTAGCCGTTCCCGCCCTCGTTGCTGGTAGGATAACAGAAAAAAGTCAATCGAAAAAATACATTGCTTACCACACTTCTCCGCGGCATTAAAACATATAATTGCCGGTGATCTTGTTATGCAGGTTTTCTCGCGATTCTTCTTATGTCGTCTTACCGCCATCGGCTGCGTGTTCATCCCCGTTTCCTGGAGCCTCTTCTTTTTTCTACGAAACGGTTCTCAAAAACATTCATGTTGGGTACTCTCCGGATTTGGAATGAGCTTCCGACTGAGGTTTTCCCATCACAGTACGATATGGGGGCTTTTAAAAAAGGCTTTTTATAAAATTTATTTGAGGCCGGCAGCGCGTAGCCTAGTGCCTCTGGTGTTGCAAATGTCCATAGGCGGTAGTCGTCACCTGCTTTAGGATGGGCCGCTTGCCTGTCTGCTAAACTCCAGCTATAAAAAATTAAAAATCAGCAAATTATTTTATACTGTTTCCCCAATAGTTGTCAATAATGACAGGATTAACGAACAAACGCGTTTAGTTTTAATTATTTCCGTAATAATTATAAATCAATTTTTATCTTCAAATATGTTTTGCATCCAAAACACGGCGACAATTTTTTATGGAAAACTTAATAAACGTCTTTATGGGTTTTACAATATGAAACCAAAATAAATTACTTAAAGTTTATAACACGTTTGACTCGGATATTGACGTTTTTAGAGATAACTTGTATAAGTGATCTTCTGGTCGGTCGTTTCTGTAGATCCTCATGGAAATAAATGTATTTTGGCTTCATTTTATAAGTACGTTAATTAAAAAAATTCCTGGAGTACAGGTGTTTAAGAAATGCGGGGAACTTTCTATTCTTTCAAGGAATTTAAAAAAGTTACTTAATGAAGATCGATTATCTATCTTTGTATTTTTAGCATCCGTAATATCCTAACAATTTTTCGTAGTAACTTTTCAACATAGGTTACATGGTATAAGGCGTCCGCATCGGCGTCGGGCGGATTTGAAATGATACGATGATATAGTAGATTCAAGTCAACGTTATACGGTTGGTTTTCTGATATTAATTTACAATATGATTTTAAAGTCATAAAAAGAACATGAAAATAAAAATATCATAAAAACTTTCCTTCACACTTTAACTAGGCTTAGGACTGGCTACATTATTTTCAGTTTTTAGTATTTTGTGTCTTAACTTAAAATTACAAAATATACCAAAAGTACTTGTTATTGTAACATGTGGCACTGATGGTGTAGTATCGGCAATATTTTGTGTTCTTATTTCTTGATGTCCACTTGTTAGTCTTAAATATGCATCTAAATGTCTCTTTTTTAAATGTGCCTTTAAATTCCCCGTAGTACCTATAAAGCTATATAAGTCACCACAAACACGACATTTGGCCTTTTTATCAACCACATTTGACTTATTAAAAAATTCCCATAAAACATTGGAATTTGTAGGAGCCATTATGAAAATTGTTTTTAAGTCTCACACAATTATTATTATTTTAATATAACCGAATCCCTATTTACTAATCACTACGTGCACTGTTATTATTTACACATTTACGCTATACATAGTCACGGTGTTAAACTATTTTATACATCACACACTACAAAATTAAGCCAGAAATCTTATTATAAATTATTTACAAAGTTTATGTTAAAATAAAAGTTTCTAAACTTTCAAAAGTTTAATACAAACACAACAAATAAACTCAATTATTTATATTCAACTAAAAATAGAAAAATGTGTAGTACTTTAAAAATCAAACACAAAAAACATTTAAGTATAAACACTTGTCCAAAAATTTTAATTCAAGGTCAAACCGCGTGAAATTAAATGCAACGGTGCAAATAGGCAATACTGCATTCAAATTAGGGTCGAAAGTTGAAACTTTTTTCCTAAATTGTATCCTGCTGATACGCTAAGAATAATTTTCAGACATAATTATATACTTAAATATAAGTTTTACAATTGTATGGATAATGCCTCTTTCTGTTTCATTCATCACGTGTTCCCTATCGTGCGTTCACGCTGGCAGATTCGATACGAACCAAACGAATATTCCTAATGCTGTTCGCTCTAACCACGAATATTCACGAATCGGTACGATGCGCGTCACGTCGAGCAATGTCGGTATCGGCTAATATCGATATATAGTTTCCGTGCAGGGTGATATCGGATTCAACGATATTGCTGCGATATATAGATATTGAATCTATCTAGTCAGGTCATAAGTATTGTCACACAGTAAAAACTTTTCTTTTAGAATGCTGGCCACAAAAAAGTTTATTGAATTCGAATTTCGAATTGTTCATGAAAATAAAAATGTATACTTTTAGCAATTTTACTCATTTTTAAATATGGAGTGGACGCTTAAAGAAGACCGTGTTGCAGTTATTGCGTTGCATCGTTGCGGTTACGCGCCAATTCAAATTTTTAACATACTGAAAAACTTTGAATATAACCAAAAGATTCGTTTATCGTACCATCAAACGATACAATGAAGACTCTAGTGTAGATGACAGGTCAAGAAGTGGTCGCCCTCGGTCTGTTAGGACTCCAGCAGTGATAAAAGCTGTGAAGGCACGAATTCAAAGAAATCCCAAACGTAAGCAGAAACTGTTGGCCCTTCAGATGGGGTTAAGCAGAACCACGGTGAAAAGGGTGTTAAATGAAGACTTAGGGCTTCGGGCATATCGAAGAAAAACAGGACATCGTTTGAATGCTCGTCTAATGGACCTGAGACTGAAGAGATGCCGCGCTTTGTTGAAGCGGTACGCGGGAAAAAAATATCGGGAAATTCTTTTTTCGGATGAAAAAATGTTTACCGTAGAAGAGAGCTACAACAAACAAAATGATAAGGTGTACGCACACAGTAGTGAAGAAGCGAGCAACCGTATTCCGCGTGTCCAACGAGGTCATTTTCCATCCTTGCTCATGGTATGGTTGGGAGTTTCTTATTGGGGCTTAACAGAGGTACATTTTTGTGAGAAAGGTGTAAAAACGAATGCTGTTGTGTATCAAAATACAGTCCTGACGAACCTTGTGGAACCTGTTTCTCATACCATGTTCAATAACAGGCACTGGGTATTCCAACAAGATTCGGCGCCAGCTCATAGAGCGAAGAGCACACAAGACTGGCTGGCGGCGCGTGAAATCGACTTCATCCGGCACGAAGACTGGCCCTCCTCCAGTCCAGATTTGAATCCATTAGATTACAAGATATGGCAACACTTGGAGGAAAAGGCGTGCTCAAAGCCTCATCCCAATTTGGAGTCACTCAAGACGTCCTTGATTAAGGCAGCCGCCGATATTGACATGGACCTCGTTCGTGCTGCGATAGACGACTGGCCGCGCAGATTGAAGGCTTGTATTCAAAATCACGGAGGTCATTTTGAATAAACTTTAATGTCATAAGAATCTATGTTTTGTTAAGTTCATTTTGGTGATGATGTCCTCCCAGACGTATCCGTCGACGGCGACACCCTTAGCTCGTCCTTGCCTGGGCTCTTGCATGAGCGCGAGCATGACTCGCAAAACCAAATTTTGTTATGAAGGTCCTATTACAAGAAGCGCAGTAAAGAGACCCACTTGAATTGCGAGTATAGTTGTAGGAGGGCTTGGGTCGAGTTTTTCGGATCAGGCGTTTGGCGTCAAGGTTTTCAAGACGGGAACGCTCAAAGTTTTCTATACCCGTGTTGACAGCAGTTCGCCACTCCGACCTCTGCGTTGCAAGCTCCTCCCATGACTCACTAGACATGCCAATTGCAGTCAAGTGGCGTTTTAAGACATCCCTGTAACGCAGAAACTGTCCTCCAGGCTTTCGTTTACCTGAGCTAAGCTCAGAATAAAATACCTTTTTTGGTAATCTGGAAGACTCCATGCGTACAAGGTGTCCACACCAGCGTAGTTGGCCTTTCATTAGCATACACTCCATTCCAGCGAGCTTAGCTCGACGTAGAACCTCCGAGTTTGGCACACGATCCTGCCATCTCACCTGAAGAATCGCCCGAAGACACTTCATGTGGAAGGTATCAAGGCGTCTGATATCTCCCTTGTAAAGACACCAGGTCTCCGAGGCATAGAGCAACAATGGTAAGATTATGGCCCTGTAGACAGCGAGTTTTGTGTGGAGTTTCAGGTCATGTGATTTCCAAACTCGTCGGTTAAGACCACCGAAAGCCGCAGCTGCTTTGGCGACTCGCGCAGAGATCTCAGACTCGAGACGATTATCACTGCGCAAAATAGTTCCAAGGTACCGGAAGGTACCCACTTCCGGCAGTGGCTTTCCTCGTAGGTAAACAACACCATCGTCCGCAGATTTACCTTTCGCAGGTTGTTTTAGAATCTGGGTCTTAGAAGCACTGATTACTAAGCCGAATTTACGACAGGACTCATCTAATTTGTCCAAAAAACTCTGTAGGTCGCCCAAACTGTCAGCCATAAGGCAGACATCGTCGGCGTACAGAACATCTATTACTGAAACAGAGTCCATTTTGCGTTTTGCTCTGAGACGTGCGAGGTCGAAAACGCTTTTGTCCATGCGGACATTTATGGTAATCTTGCCATTACAGCTTTTAAGAGCGTCATTCATTACTGCAGCGAAGTAGATAGCGAAAAGGGTCGGAGCCATTACACAGCCTTGCTTGACACCGCTAGTGACCGGGAACCGGTCTGTAAAGTTGTTTTCGTGACGCACACGGGCTGTCATGCCCTCGTGGAACTGGCGCACTAAATTGACAAACTTTGCAGGACAGCCACATTTTTCCATAACAATCCAGAGGGCGGTCCTGGAAACACGGTCAAAGGCCTTTTCTAGGTCCACAAAACATAAATAGAGGTCGCGGTGTTGTTCAAAACTTTTTTCTTGAAGTTGCTTGACTACAAAGATGGCATCAACCGTACCTCTTCTAGGTCTGAACCCGCACTGGGTCTCCGGAAGGAAGCTTTCAGCTAAATTACTAAGGCGACTATTGATGATGTGCGCCAGAATTTTGCCAGCTGTGGAAAGCAATGCAATGCCTCTAAACGAGCCACAATCAGAGAGGTCCCCTTTGCCTTTATATAGCTTGCTAATAGAAGCATCCTTCCAGTCCTGTGGAACCATCTCAACATCCCAAATCAGTTTGATAAGTTCAAAAAGTCCGGACCTGATACTCGGTCCACCGTATTTGAAAATCTCAGAAGACAAACCGTCCGAACCAGGTGATTTACCATTTTTTAAGCGGTTGATCGCAGTAACGAACTCGGCGTACGAAGGCGGGTCATCCAAGCCCGAAGCAGATGGCAAGCTCTCAAGTGAATTAATGTAAGACAGATCTGCTCCTTGACTACCGGGATTGAGCACTTCATTAAAGTGTTCAGCCCAACGAAGAAGAACCTCTTTTGGATCTGTTAACTTCTTAGCTTTATCTCGCGAGTAAACAGGGGCAGTCTTTTTAGCGCGGGGTCCGTAAACGGATTTTAGCCCTTCGAAAAATTTTGCTGTTTGGCTAGTGTCACCTAACCATTGCAGTTCTTCGGCTTTACGGCGCCACCAACTATCCTTTTGTTCTCGGATCTTTGCTTTAAGATCCTGCTGAAGAGACTTGCGCTGCCCTGCACCGACGACTCCTCTTAGAGCGAGACGATAGTTTTCAACAAGCTGCCGTATTTCCACATCAGAATCATCGAACCAGTCTTGATGTTTTTTATGTGGTGTGCCAATAACTCGCTGAGAAACACCATAGAGAGCCCTGGAATAAGTACGCCACCCGGCATCTACTGAGGTATTGTCATCAGTGCCGGGCATCGCTGCCTCAAATTCCGCATCTAGCTCACGACACAGTCCCTCATCACGCACCAAACGCGCACAAGCAAGTCTAGCCGGAATCCTGTGTTCAGCTCTACGCGGAGGCTTGTAGTAAAGCCTCATCCTGGATCTAATAAGACGATGGTCAGTCCAGCCTTGGGCACCACGCATTGCTCTTGTAATAAGTACATCTCTCAGGTCTCGCCTGCGTACAATGATGTAATCAAGAAGATGCCAGTGCCCTGAGCGTGGGTGCATCCAAGATGTCTTGTATTTATCGGGTAGCCTGAAGAATGTGTTTGTTATGCTGAGGTTGAATTCGGAGCATAACGTCAGAAGAGCAACACCGTTGGTGTTGCACTTACCTACTCCATGTCTCCCCAGTACGTTCTTCCAGGCAATATATTCTGTGCCAACACGCGCATTAAAGTCACCCAGCAGAATCAACTTGTCACAATCTGGAATCCCCAGCAAAACATCACGCAGATTCTCATAAAATTGAAGTTTGTCCTCATCAGGTGTTGTCATAGTAGGCGCATACACGCTCACAAGATGTAGGTATTTCCTGGGAGCCATGTGGAGTCGTAGTGTCATGAGCCTGTCATTGATCCCTTTTGGAGGCTCCACTAGCGATCTAGCGATGTTGTTTCGGATCGCAAATCCAACACCATTTGCGGCTCGTTCACTTGCAGGTTTACCCTCCCAGTAATACGTATATCCACCCAATTCCTCACAGAGCTCACCGCTATCCGCTAAATGTGCCTCGCTGACTGCGGCTATGTCAATGTTATAGCGGGACAATTCACGCGCTATGAGTGCAGTTTTCCGCTCAGGACAGAGGTTGTTTTCATTGTCCAGTAACGTTCTTACATTCCACGCAGCTAAATTTAAGAATGTGTGGCGTACATGTCGTGCGACATTCGCTGTTCGCTCCGCCTATGAAGCTTGGACCGCGCCTCAACGGACGCGTCACCCGACGCCGCGTATGCGCGGGGGCATCCCGGGCATCGCGCCTCGTTAGTCAGTCCACGCTTGCTGCTCGATCGGTCCGCATGTACCGCGTTCTGGTGCCACTGACGCTTTATCTCGTGCGCAATATTGTTTACCTAATCGTGTCATCTGTAGTTCTTTACGCCTAGTTTTTGTGTGTATCTGTCACGAATTAAATCCAGTGTAAGCGTTCACCTATATAATAAACTCTTTAGACTATAAATTGGTGTTTCTCTCGTTATTCATCGCATCGCTGCCACTGCTGCCCTATTACACGACGAAAGCCGAAATAGGCTGTTGGGAATGGTATACCTAAAGCCATTTCCACATTGGTGACCCCGAATACGAACAACAAAAAAATAAGGTGTGGCCCAAGTCACAAACGGTGAGCGATTTTTATTTTCAATATGAGTCAACCTAATAACGACGACCGTAAAATCGCTGAAGTGTTACGCGTGGGCGTAAGAGTGCCCCCATTTTGGCCCGAAGAGCCAGCCTTATGGTTTTCACAGCTAGAGTGCCAATTCAGTTTGTCAGGAATAACTACCGACGAAACCAAATTTAATTACTTGGTAGCACAACTCGATCACCAGTACGCCGTCGAAGTCAAAGATGTTATCACTAGACCTCCAGAGAAAGAAAAATACGACAAACTAAAGACGGAACTGATACGACGCCTATCGGCTTCACAAGAGAAGCGCGTAAAGCAATTGCTCATGCTCGAAGAGCTTGGCGATAGAATGCCCTCACGGTTCCTTCGCCACTTGGAGAGTTTAGCGGGTCCATCAGTACCTCCACATATCGTAAAAACGATATGGTCTAACCGTCTACCCCAAAACTTACAGACGGTAATTGCTTCCCAGATGGATCTTTCGTTAGAAAAACTGGGAGAGCTGGCAGACAAAGTCTACGAAATCGCTCCTATCACACCACAAATCTCTATGGCAACTACCTCATCCGGCGGCGCTTCGTTTTCAACGCTAGAGGAACTAACCAGGCAAGTCAGTGAACTAACTAAACAAGTAGCCGCCCTTACATCATTAAATAGCAGAGACGGCGCTCGCTCGCAGCACAGATACGAAAGGAACCGCTCGCGCAGTCGTTCAACACCCAGACAGCCACCGCCAGACCACCCATACTGTTTTTACCACTACACATTCGGCTCCAAAGCGATTAAGTGCAGACAACCCTGCACATTCCAGGCGGGAAACGAGCAGGGCGGTCGGAAGTAGCGGCCAACGACTGCCCACCATCCACAGGCCGTCTTTTCATCACCGACCGTGCGTCAAAAATGCAGTTCCTCGTAGACACTGGCTCAGACTTGTGTGTTTTTCCACGATCAGCGGTCAAGACGCCCTGCACTCAAGCCAAATACGATCTTATCGCAGCCAACGGCAGTATTATCCATACTTACGGTCCTATTCAACTACATGTCAACCTCGGACTTCGTCGTGATTTTTTCGTGGAGCTTTACGGTAGCTGATGTGTCAAAGCCTATTATTGGGGTGGATTTCCTCAGCTACTACAATCTGCTAGTCGACTGCAGAAACCAGCGCCTGGTCGACGGCATTACTGCATTACATGTTGCTGCAATTTCGGAAAACACAGGAACTACCGACGACATCTCTTCTGTTAAAGCTGTTAGCGGCGACACAGAGTTTCACGAGATCTTACGTGAGTTTCCCGAAATCACCAGACCCGCTGGCATGCGTGGTACTTCGAAACACTCCACGATGCACTACATCAGAACCACACCAGGGCAGCCGGTTTCTAGCAAACCACGACGCCTAGATCCAGCCCGTTCTCAAGCAGCTAAAAAGGAGTTCGAAGAGATGTTGGCAGCCGGTATAGCTCGACGCTCGGAGAGTCCATGGTCTTCTGCTCTTCACCTGGTCAAAAAGAAAGATGACAGCTGGAGACCCTGCGGTGACTACAGGGCGCTAAACGCCAGGACTATACCTGATCGATACCCAATCCGGCATATCCAAGATTTTGCCCATCAGCTGTCAGGATGTTCCATCTTCTCTACTATTGATCTCGTAAAAGCGTATAACCAAATCGCCGTCAATCCCGACGACATCCCGAAAACAGCGATCACGACACCGTTCGGAATGTTTGAGTTTCCGTTCATGACGTTCGGACTCCGAAACGCGGCTCAAACATTCCAACGTTTTATAGACGAAGTACTATCAGGCCTAGACTTCTGTTACGGGTACATCGATGACATCATAGTTTTCTCTTCTGACAAAGAAGCGCATAAGCAACATCTGCATCAACTTTTCGATCGACTCAAACAATACGGCCTACTCATCAACACGTCAAAATGCGTATTTGGTCAAGATGCCGTCAAGTTTTTGGGCTATGAAGTGTCTGCCGCTGGATCTAAGCCTTTGGATGAGAAAGTAAAAGCTATAAGAGAGTTCCCCGTCCCCAAAACGGTAAAAGAGCTGCGCCGTTTCCTCGGGATGCTAAATTTCTACCGCAGATTTATCCCAAAAGCTGCTGAATATCAAGCCCCTCTCAACTCAGTACTACAGGGACCGAAGATCAAAGGCTCTCACCCGGTAGACATGACGCCGGATCTTTTAAAAGCCTTCGATGACTGCAGAATTTCGCTATCCAAGGCTACACTTCTTGCTCACCCGGACTACTCGGCAAAACTAGCGATTGTCACCGACGCTTCAGACACGGCGATTGGAGCGGTATTGCAACAACAAAAGGGTAACACCTGGCAGCCTCTGGCGTTTTTCTCCCACAAACTGTTACCTGCGCAGAAAAAATACAGTCCTTACGACAGAGAGCTTCTGGCCGTCTACGAAGCCATTAAGTACTTCAGACACATGGTAGAAACCGCGACTTTCACCATCTATACTGATCATAAACCGTTGACCTTCGCCTTCACTACCAATAAACAACACTGTTCGCCAAGACAGTTTCGATATTTAGATTTCATATCCCAATTCACGACAGACATCAAGTATATACCCGGACCAGACAACGTGGTGGCCGACGCTCTCTCACGTGTGGAGGAAGTCGCCGTGACACTCGACTATGATAAGCTTGCGCGATCTCAGGACGATGATCCAGAGCTGCAAAATCTTCTTCAGCATGGGTCGGCCCTGCATCTCGAAAAAATGTCAACGGTACACAGCAACTTACCTATCTTCTGTGATACTTCCGTCCATCCACCTCGACCATACATCACACCGAACTTCAGACGCCAAGCCTTCGATGTAGTCCACAATTGGAATCATCCTGGAAGTTCAGCTACAGTACGGCTGGTCGCACAAAAATTTGTGTGGCCAGGGATACGTAAGGATTGTAGAGAGTGGTCTCGGCAGTGCTTGAAGTGCCAAGCAAGTAAAGTTACCCGTCACACCCGTGCTCCTCTCTCCTCTTTCCTTACCCCTTCTGCGAGGTTCTCCCACATCCACATCGACCTCGTGGGACCCTTACCGTTATCTTCGTGTTACAGATATTGCCTCACTGTCATTGACAGATTCACACGATGGCCTGAGGCAATTCCACTACAGGACATCACCGCAGAGACCTGCGCAGCTGCACTCGTGTCCGGCTGGATAGCCCGATTTGGTTGTCCCGCACAAGTGACTACCGACCGTGGCCGCCAATTCGAAGGCCACCTTTTCAAATCTCTCACCACCATGATTGGCGCTCGACATCTTCACACCACTGCTTATCACCCGGCTGCCAACGGCATGGTGGAGCGCCTGCATCGCCAGCTGAAGGCAGCCATAATGTGTCACAACACATCCAAGTGGACCGAATCACTTCCACTGGTACTTATGGGGATCCGGAGTTCCTGGAAAGAAGATCTGCAAGCCAGCCCAGCAGAGCTCGTTTACGGCGAGCCACTTCAGCTGCCTGGCCAGTTCCTCGCCCCTGTGGACGACTACACGACAGCTGACGTTACTTTGTACGCGACACGACTTCGAGCACACATGGCGAACTTGTCTCCAAAACCCTCGTCTTGGCACACCAAAGCACCATTCTACATACCACGTGATCTCAATACAACGTCTCACGTTTTTCTCCGGCAAGATCATGTACGAGGTGCTCTCGAGCCCCCATATGCTGGTCCTTTCAAGGTCTTAGAAAGACAACCAAAATATTTTACAATAGAACTACGGGGCAAGCCCTCTACTGTCTCAATCGACAGGCTGAAACCTGCCTATCTGTCCAGGGAAGTTCAGGCCCCCCTTCAACCTCATGTCATCTCTCCAAACCCTAAGCCAAATACTTCTAATATACTTCCAACTACTACTTTAACCTCTACAACCGGCGCTGAAGAAGAAAAGAGGACTCGGAGCGGTAGAAGAGTCAGGCTACCAATTTGCTATCGACCGTAGTTACGGTCTGGGCGGGGGAGTGATGTGGCGTACATGTCGTGCGACATTCGCTGTTCGCTCCGCCTATGAAGCTTGGACCGCGCCTCAACGGACGCGTCACCCGACGCCGCGTATGCGCGGGGGCATCCCGGGCATCGCGCCTCGTTAGTCAGTCCACGCTTGCTGCTCGATCGGTCCGCATGTACCGCGTTCTGGTGCCACTGACGCTTTATCTCGTGCGCAATATTGTTTACCTAATCGTGTCATCTGTAGTTCTTTACGCCTAGTTTTTGTGTGTATCTGTCACGAATTAAATCCAGTGTAAGCGTTCACCTATATAATAAACTCTTTAGACTATAAATTGGTGTTTCTCTCGTTATTCATCGCATCGCTGCCACTGCTGCCCTATTACACGACGAAAGCCGAAATAGGCTGTTGGGAATGGTATACCTAAAGCCATTTCCACAAATGCATTTAATCTATTATTATGTTTCTTTCGACCGCTTTTAATTGGCGACCAGATGACCGCGGTTAGCCACCTGGGTTGCAGTGAGGCGAGCTTTGTTTAGGCCACCTTTTCTAGGCCCCTCCCCGGATTGGGGAAAGCAGTGCGATCCCTAAATAGGGCTGCTTTGTCGTCGGGTGAGCTGCCGTACCAGTTCTCTCGCCTCTAGTGAGTTCCAATACGACCATCACCACCCAACCGCCGTACGTGCAAAGATCTAGCTAGGGACCAAACTCACCCGCTTAGTCCCCACCGCCAGTCCTCATCGCCGTAGGACTTGCACTCTCCGTCCAGTAATGAGCCAGGGGTCATCAGCGCGGGAATATATTAAAGTGGGTAAGCATTTGCGCATACACGAACCCACTCTCTCGTCTTCCAGTCCTTGTTACCAGTGGGGCGGAAGTCCGCTACGACTGATTAGCACTAGAAGATGCAGTGACTGGCCGCATATCTCTTGGATCCCGACATACGCCCTATCAGGCATGTCACAGGTGCCCTGCTGCAGCGCCACGGTCGCCGGGTTTGAAGCCATACTGACGGTGTCCGCCTTCCGAGCCGCTGCAGACTTTATGCAATTTATGAGGGAATCAGCCCATTAAACTAAGTTTGTGAAACTCAGTCCCCTTCACTGGATTTAGCCCGTGGATCGACACGGTTTGCCGGGACACGGCCGCTGCATGCACAACAGCTACTTGGAGCCACCAGTAAAGAGATTTGTGGAATATTTACAATGTAGACAGAATCCACCATCTGCGATGCAGATCGATCGGTAGTATTCTGCAAGATTCCACTGCAAAACATCCCACTTATATCCCAAATCCCATTTTGGTATATGAATGGTTACATAATGAATAAACTTGTTACAATTATTTTACATTAAACATGTGACAGAATTTATGACCTGACTAGGTATATACGATTTATATCACCCACTCCTACTCTGTAGTTTCACGTGACACAGGTACTCTCAGGGCACGGCTGCTTCGGGCGGTACCTGTGTCAAATCACTCAAAAGGAGCAAAAGACAGAGTGCCACCACTGTGACGCCGGTGACGAGAACACGGCGCTCCACACCCTCCAAGTGTATAGTCCCGAATGGATATCAGAGCGCCGAAATCTCGTCGCCACCATCGGTCGTTACCTCTTGCTACCGGCCATCATCCTAGCGATGGTCTGGAGCCAAGCCATTACCACCGACCAAAATCAAAAGTAGAAACAGATTACGAGACAAAATAATATTACTTAGTGAAAATTTTCCGCTTTTTTTGAGGTGATTTGATTGTTAGTTTATGATATTTTTAAAATTTTTACACATATTTTGGACCTTTACTTATACTAAAACTTAAGTGCTACAAACTTTTATAAGTTTTCATTTTGCAAAACTTTATTAATTAGCTCAAAATATGCACGTGTATAAAATATTTATCAATAAGGACACCGGTCTGACCTTTCACAAAATTATATTTATTGAATGCAAGAATGGAATTCAGAGCATGCACACTCCTACGCAACCTTGCGGGGCCACAAATTCCAGAAGCATAGTTTTATTAATTATAGAATTCTCTTTTTCAGATGAGTAGTTAAAAATAAATCATCTTGAAATTTTTTGTAAATATATTAATTTGATGTAAGCTATATGTTATCTGTAATTGAGAATCCTGTAAAAATAAGGCTCATCGTAGATTAAATCGATCGTCTAAAGCAGTGCACAGTCAGTCACTGTTTCAAAGTACCAAAAAAAAGCCTACAAAGTACACATGTCAGAATTGAAACTTCTTTGGCAAACTAATTTAGGGAACTCTAGACGGCCATGAATCGGTACCTTATAGATTTCTATAATCCAAGTTTAATAAATGGACTGCGTTTCGAACAGAAAAGTTTGGTATTATTAATATAATAATATAAAGAGGAAATATTTGATTGTTTGTTTGTTTGCATTGAATAGGCTCCGTAACTACTGGACCGATTTGATAAATTCTTTCACTGTTAGGAAGCTACATTATCCCCAGGTAACAAAGACTATTATATTTTCAAAAAAATTAGGGATCCTTACTAAAACTCCAATAATGTAACCCAAAATGTAAAAAAATTACCTAAAATATTCTTTACATCGCGTCCGCTGCAAAAACTATTAATGATAGAATAAAATAATATAATACGACTTTACAGAACACATCATTATATACAAAAATATTGTGACAGCATATATCTAACTATTACAGTTATGACACAATAATAGTTATTTTAAAAATTTAATTAAAATGCCGCCGCTAGAAAAGGCTCTTTATTTGTATCTTAGTATTAATCCTTATCAAAATAAATTAGATAGATAGATAATTCTTTATTGTTCACCACACAATTTTGCAGAAAAAAGACATAAAAAGAAGTACGTAATAGTACAACATAGTGAGCAAACGGCGGTCTTATCACTAAATGTGGAGTGATTCATTTGGGTTAAAAGTCAATCCACAAAAAACGCAGCTTATTGTCATCGGTAGTTCCAGAATGCTAGCTAAAGTTGAATGGGAAAAGTTGCCGAAAATTAATTTTGATGGATTATATATTCAGATTGGTGATAAGGTTAAAGACCTTGGTATTATTATTGACAGGGAGCTGTCTTGGCGACCTCAAATCGCTGAACTAAGCCGACGAGTTTACTTCTCTTTTAAGTCTCTTAATAGACTCAGAAATTTCCTACCGATTGCCACTAAAGTTAGGCTTGCAGAATCTTTGCTCATGCCCATTTTGGATTATGCCGATGCCAGCTATCTAGATATAACGCAAGAACAACTTAATAAACTTGAGCGCCTCCAAAATCTTTGTATCAGGTTCATATTTGGTTTGCGTAAATATGACCATGTTTCAGAATTTCGTACAAAACTCAAGTGGTTACCTATCCATCTTCGCCGGAAAACTCATATCCTTTCACTCGTTTACAAATTTATCTTTTATCCAAACGCCCCTATTTACCTCAGGAATCAATTCGAGTTTCTTAACTCGTCTGGCCTCCGAAATTTGCGTACATCTACTGAACTATCGCTTAAAACTCCTGTTCATACTTCTTCTTTTTATAATAACTCCTTCATTGTTCATGCTATCAAACTCTGGAATGCACTGCCTATTGCTATAAGACAAGCTAAGTCACTACCAACTTTTAAAAAATTGGTTAAAAATCACTACCTATCTTTAGTGTAACAACAAAACATATATTTATTTATGTATTCTACAAATATAGATATTTAAGTATGTTTATCTATTTATTTATTATATTTTATATATATTATTGAATTTTATGTATATTATCTATTTATTATGTAAATAAAATATAATTATTATTTATTACCATACCTCCCTTCCACATCAATGTAACACCAATAATGTTCTATAGCCCGGGTTGCCTGGAAGAGATCGCTCTGTAGCGATAAGGCCGCCCATTGTAAGTCAAGTACTCATTGATTGTGTAAATAAGTTTCATTGTGTTTATATAATTGGTTTACAATAAAGTGTTATCTATCTATCTATCTATCTAAATAGCGATTTCTTCCAGACAACCTATCAGAAATATTTAAAGTAGTAAAAGTACAAGGCGGTGCACAATAGACATAAAAATCAAGATAGTAAATATTATACAAAAAAAGCTAAATTAATCTAACATATAATAGCAATGCAATGAAGCATACACATGACAATGCAGTTTATGACTTTAGGTAATGGTCATTGACCAAGTTTTTAAAAATGGCAAGTGATTTTGCTTTTCTAATATCCAGAAGGAGGGAGTTCCAAATTTGGACAGCCTGTACTGCAAAAGAATTAGAAAAGAATGTCGAAGAGTGTACAGGAGTCTGTAAGAGCAAGTTTTCATTAGAGCGCAGAGAGCGGGAGTGAGTTGTATAAAGAAATTTAAAACAGTCCTTAAGGTAAGGAGGTGAAGAAGGGATAAACAATATTCTATAGAGTAAGTAGAGAATGTGAGCATTCCGGCGAAGCGAGATTGGCAACCACTTGAGCTTTTGGCGATATTCAGAAATATGGTCATATTTTCTTAAACCAAATATGAACCTAATACCAACATTTTGAAGACGTTCCAGCTTCAATAGTTGCTCTTGGGTAAGATTAAGATAGTAGACATCGGCGTAGTCAAGGATAGGGAGTAATAGAGATTGAACAAGATTTATCTTAGTGGCAAACGGAAGAAAGTTTTTGAGCTTTTTAAGAGAATTATAAGAAGCAAAAATTCTACGACTTAATTCTGTTATGTGTGGCTGCCAACATAGTTCTTTGTCAAAAGTTACACCAAGGTTTTTCTTCATATTAAAGACTGCTTCAATACTTTTATATAACTTTTTGAATTATTCAATTCGGACATTCCATTCAAAAGATATCACGAGTTTAAAAATGTAAGTATGTATTAGAAAAAACGTTTCACATCTTCGTGACGCTAATTTGCGTTTAATTCGTAACGTGATAACATATCTTCCTTTTTCCCTCCCTCTAAGTCTAGGAAATCTAAAGCCTTAGATTAGGATAAATATAAACGAGATTTAAAAATTAGTTTGCCAAAGAAGTTTCACTTCTGACATGTGTACATACGCACGCGCTTTTTTCAGATTATATATTTTTTTTTCTCAAGAACTCATAAGTGGGACTTGTGACTAGCACTGTAAGATTGCTCGTAACGAGACCTATCACTGATAAAAAAACATGTTCCACTATTGCGGCTTTTGGAAGTAATTACACTTCAAAAATAGTGTTAGGGTTTGTCGCTCTATTTGAACTTTATGCATTTTATTTAGTTTTGTTTATATTTATTTAATTTAGACATCAAATCAAATTACATGCTTGATAAGCGTTTTCAATTTCAATTTTTAATTTCGGAAAACATGCGCCCAAAGATGTTTTATCAGCTTATAATTATTTGAAATAATTATCTTCGACAGTTAAGTTTAAGAATTTATTGATTTTTTTTTCATAAAGCGGTCACTCAAATTTCATCATTTTTTTTATAAAAAAAAGTACTTGAAATACGCACCTGGGTGTTTTAATCTTACATTTAAAATGTACTCGTTTATGGATTGAATCTATAAACAGCAGAGGGATTTTTTTGGTGCTTTCCAACACTGCGCAGTGGTCAGCCACCTTCTCATCCAAAAGAACCAAATATAGAAAAAATACAATTGAAATTAATTCAAAGAACAATTTTTAAACATATTCTTTGCTTATGGTTTTATTGGAGGCATTATTACGTAAATAATTATAGATAGATATATAGTTATAAAATAGTAAGAGCCGTCGTTGAAGAATTAAAGAGTCTAAAGTAAAGTGCCTGTTTAACTTAAAATGAATATAAAACATATTTTCTCTAATTACTGATCGCTTAATTAATATAGCCTTTAAATTTTCTTATTACCTGTTTCACAGTAAAACGCTTCACATTGAAGTTAGTTCAGAATAAATCTCTTTTAGTTATTCATAACAATATTTATTAGAAAAAAAAAGCTTCTGTGCAATATGCCAATACCTATGCTTTCCCTCCCCTTTGGCTCTTCTTACAAAATCCACGTTACCAGCATATGTACCCTTGTAGCACTTACTGCGATGTATGGCTAGATATAATTTTTAAACATGTCTTTACTCTTTATTTTTTGTATTACATTTGCCTCATTTAATAAATGGGCCTGCTTTTGTATGAAATTAGCCTCATAAATAAATGAGACAGCATAAACAGAAAAATCTTTCGTTATTTAATTATTTTGAATGGGTTCTGCAAATGATAAATGGTTTAATTTTAAATCATCATCATCATCCTAGCGTTAGTCCCGGTTGCCACCCAAACTTTCGTTTCGGTGCCCGGGGTCCGCTTTCCGACTTTTTCTACTCCACTTCGCGCGATCTTCAGCATCCCTGGTAGTGAGCCCATTGGCACGCATATCACCCTTTACAACGTCAAGCCAGCACTTTTTGGGTCTACCCCTCCTGCCGGGGCCCGGCGGAGGCGGCATGGCCAGACATTTGTTTCCCACGTAAGCATCCGGTTGCCGTAAAACATGGCCATACCAACGGAGCCGACACTCCTGCAATTTATCTGCAATGTCACGGACACGAAGACTACCACGAATGCGGGAGTTCCTAACGCGGTCCTTCCGCGTCACTCCACACATCCACCGCAGCATATTCATCTCCGTGACACGCAGTTCTTGCTTGTGTCGCTCTAACACCGGCCACGCTTCACAGCCGTATAAAAGGACAGGCCTAATGATGGTCTTATAGACCTGTCCCTTCAACTTTACCGGCATCTTGGGGTCACAAATGACACCAGTTACCTCACGCCATTTGGCCCACGCGGCAGCAATGCGTGCCTTGACGTCGCAATCGATGTCACCAGACGCATGAAACACAGATCCCAGATATTTCACATGGTCCGTGCGCTCGACCGTGTTGCCGTCTATGCGTACGGGTGTGGGATCTGTGGAGTTACAGGCCAAGTACTCGGTCTTCGCCACATTGAGCTTCAGACCACCGTTCTCAAGCGACTCCTTCCACACCTTCACACGTCGCACCAGCCTACCCCTGTCCGAATCTGCTAGCGCGATATCATCAGCATACATGAGCAGCCACGGGGGCTGCTCATGTGAGTTTCTGATGCTGTTTGACAATACGTCTAATACCACGCTAAACAGAAACGGACTAAGGACGGATCCTTGGTGCACCCCGACGGTGATGGGGAAAGGTTTTGTGTCGCCAACAGCGGTCCGAACTACGGAATCGGAATCACAGTACATGTCTCGGATGATCTCAATATAGGCCTCTGGAATCCCTTTGGACCGCAATGCCCACCAGATTATCGCGCGAGGAATACAGTCGAAGGCCTTCTGCAAGTCAAGAAACAGGCAATGCAGAGGCGTATTCTTCGCCCTGTATTTCTCCGCGACAGTCCTTAGGGCAAAAATAGGGTCCATTGTCCCGTGACCAGGGCGAAACCCATATTGACATTCCGAGACAGTGCACTCCTGTCGAATCCGAGAGTCGATAACCCTCTCGAAGAGCTTCATGGTGTGGGACATGACCTTTATTCCACGGTAGTTACCGCACTCCTGCACCGATCCCTTGCCTTTGAAGACTGGAGTAATGATACTCAGCCTCCATTGGTTCGGGATCGTACCGGTGAGGAGTGTCCGGTTAAAAAGGTCTGTTAAAGTGCCCACACCACGAGAACCCATCGCCTTCCAGGCTTCGATGGGGACTCCATCGGATCCAACAGCTTTCCGATTCTTCATGCGGCGAAGACAATTCTGGACTTCTGCAGGCGTTATCAGTGGCACTAGTCCTTGGTTCGGAGGAAGATCTGACGGCTGCACCTCTTTATGCTGCTTGTTCAGCAGCTCGTGGAAATATGAGCGCCATCTCTCCTTCACCGCGAGGTCCTCGCATAACAGGTTGCCCCCGGGGTCTTTTACACAGCGGCACTTGGAAATATCCTGTGCCGCTTTGACCCTGGAGCGCGCCAACTTATATATGAGCTTCTGTCCCTCAGACGAGTCCAACTTATCGTAAAGTGGTTGTAAGTGGTCTCGTCTGGCTCTGGCTACAGCTTTCTTGGTGGCGCGTTTGGCATCTCTGTATGCGTCGCGATCTTCAGGAGATCTGGACGCTTGCCACTTCTTAAAGAGGGCTTTTTTCGCCCTGGTCTCCCTCTGGACTGCGTCGTTCCACCACCAAGTCTCCTTGTCACACTTGCGTCCGCCCTTGGACACGCCAAGCACCTCTCTCGCCGACCCAAGGATAGCCGCCTGAATCCTGTCCCAGTAAGCTTGAACCGGTTCGCCCTCACCTCCGGCGCACTTGTCGCCGATGGCAGAGGCGAACTCCTGGGACTTGATTTCATCAAGCAGCCACCACCTGATTCGGCGTTGAAGGTGGTCGACACATTTGCCTTTGGGCTTTACGCAGAGGTCCATGACAAGAAGACGGTGTTGTGCAGTGAGACTCTCACCGGGTCAATTTTAAATGACACAGAATAATGCGCGTGTATATAAGTGTTTTTGTGCAAGTATTTAAGTAATCAGCTCCATTTAAAATCAAAGACTACTCCAAATCTCTGCTCCACTACTACTTTCAGTAGCTTAAAAAAATTGTTTTATTACTAAAATTTAGATGTAATTTAAACATCAAAGATATTTAAGAAAATTCACAGCATAAAACTTTCTAGCACTTCAATAAATAATATTATATTAATTCACAAAGAAAGGTCTTCTTTTATTATCTAAAAGTTTTTAACTTTAAGCCGCCTTAAAATGTTCAATATTCATGTTATTGAAAACTTTCTTCGAAAATGAATATTGATTTTATAAAATCCGTTTATGTAAAAATATATTTAAATAAACCTTTTTTATGAGAATGTATTAAAAAGGTAGCGGACTGTAAAGGGCTTGATTTCAGCCTTCGAGGCCGAAGTTACACAAGCCAGCTGGAGCGTTCTGATAAATAACGCGTGACGGACGTGACGTTCAGAAGTTAACTTTTTATTAGTTTCAATGTCACAATGATATACAAAACTACCTTCATTCATTATTAATTCTAATTTATAATGTTAGAAACAAAACAACTATGTTTTTTTCTATAGTCCTTTTCAAATGTTTTTAGATTTAAGACTATCTGAAAGCTTGCTTTCCGAGCCCCTGACAGTCATTTTTTAAGGTCAACCTCTATCCTTGACGGGCTTATACAACGTAATAAAAAATACAGGTATTAAACATTTTATGATTCCTTTCAAAGTAACAATGTAACTAAACATGAACATAAAACATTCTCTATTGTCAAAAATTAATTGCGAGATAGAATTGGGTCAATCTATCAAATAAAAACCCAACACAGTTCATTACCCTTAGTGAAGGCTATGACGTCAAAGCAAGTTCATTAAAGCCTAATCTCGTCACGTTAACATTTGTCAGTTCCTTAATAAAACATAATTATTACAAGCTCTCCTCAGAGCAGCCCTAAACATAAGGCACAGTATAGACATACCTACTACTCTATCGACTCTATAGCAGGCTGACGGCTCACTTAATATAATAGTAAGCAGGTACCCTAGTTTATGGATCTTCCTGACTTCCGCTCCCGCTAACATGCTGCTGTCGGCATAGGCAAACTAGAACCTGGATCACTTATACCGGGGCACAATACAAGGTTGTCATGGCAGAATATTTAGAGAACAAGGGTGGTTGCCATTCAGATGGGCTACGAGCCCATGTCACCTAGCTAGTGTTGTTTTGTTGCTGTTTGCGACAGGTCGCCCCCAGCCGCAAGGGTCAGTATTCATACTCAGGCCCTCCACGGAGAAAAATCTCTCGATAAAATTTTATTATTAAGGTTATAAATCAAAAGTATATCAACGCTGGTTGAAAATGATAATGAGACTATTCCAAACACTCTGTTAGAGTGTTAAGTTAGGTATAGTCTTCAGATCGGCTTCAGATTATCTGTAAAAAACAGTCTTCAAACGAAAAACTCTATGAGGAAGTCTTTTCCCTCAGTTTCACTATTCGCTGCTCTAAACTAATATTTTTAAGGATACAATACAGGAAAATGTTATTTGTTTTTTTTTTTAATAAGGATAATGTACTTTTTACATATGTTACTGTTCAACATATACTCCGAGGTAATTATGACCGAAGCCCTTGAAAATCTTGATGTGGGTGTGAAAATGAACGGTAGGCTCATTAACAACTTACGCTATGACACCGTTCGTATTACGTCTACTCAAGAGGATCTACAAAAGTTGGTTGATAGAGTTCATCAGTGCAGTGAAAGGGCTGGCTTGTCCATAAATTTAAAGACCAAAGTTATGGTGATAACCAGGGACCCTTACTTACGACCAAGAATATCGGTAGCAGGGAAAGTTCTTGAGCAAGTTCGGCATTACAAATATCTCGGGGCATGGGTGAATGAAGCATGGGAGTCGGACCAAGAAATTAAGACCCGCATTGAAATTGCCCATGCTTCGTTTACCAAAATGAGGAAGGTTTTGTGCTGCCGGCAAATCAACCTATGACTCAGAACTTGGATTCTACATTGCTATATTTGGCCTGTGGTTATGTACGGCAGCGAATCGTGGACCATAAAGGAAGGCACCAGGTGACGCTTAGAGGCGTTTGAGATGTGGTGCTATCGTCGGATGCTCCGTATAAGCTGGACCCAGAAATTTAGCAAAGAGAAGGTGCTTCAGCGTGCTGGTATGACCCGAAAATTATTGCACACCGTCAAAAAGCGCAAAATCGAATATCTGGGGCACGTGTTGCGCCATGGCAGATATCAGCTGCTTCAATTAATAATGATGGGCAAAGTACAGGGAAAACGGCGCTCTGGAAGGCGCAAGAAATCATGGCTGCGGAACATTAGGGAGTGGACCGGAATCAGCAGCGCAGAACAACTATTCCGGATGGCTCAAGGCAGGGAGAAGTTTTCAGAGCTAACGGCCAACCTCCAGTAATGGAGTGGCACTTTCAGAAGAAGAAGACATATGTTATAATATAATTTAAATTTATAATATACTAATTGACCCGGTAACCGTTGTTCTCCCATATGAATTTTAAAAAAGTAGCCTATGTCCT
Source organism: Malacosoma neustria (assembly GCA_963693495.1). Lineage (NCBI taxonomy): Eukaryota > Metazoa > Arthropoda > Insecta > Lepidoptera > Lasiocampidae > Malacosoma > Malacosoma neustria. The sequence goes on along the minus strand of OY856379.1, from coordinate 17,583,652 downwards.
TCTCCAAGGTCTAATCTATGACTATACCAAAATTCATAAAAATTGGTTCAGCTGTTTAGGCGTGAAAGCGTAACAAACAAATAAACTCCAATAATATTAGTTAGGATATCTATATCTATATCTATCTATACTACTATTATAAAGAGGAAAGATTTGATTGTTTGTTTGTTTGTTTGTTTGTTTGTTTGTTTGTTTGTTTGTTTGCTTTGAATAGGCTCCGAAACTACTGACCCGATTTAAAAAATTCTTTCATTGTTGGGAAGCTACACTATCCCCGGGTGACATAGGCTATATTATATTTTCAAAAAAATTAGGGATCCTTACTAAAACTCCAATAATGTAACCCAAAGTGTAAAAAAATTACCTAAAATATTATTTAAATCGCGTGCGTTGCGAAAACTATTGATGATAGAATAAAATAATGTACTACAACTTTGCAGAACACATCATTATTTACAAAAAGTGTCGCGACAGCATATGTCTAACTATTATAGTTATGCCATAATAAGTGTTCTTTTATTTTAAAAATTTAATTGAAATGCCGCCCCTAGAAAAGACTCTTTATTTGGATCTTGGTATTAATCCTTATCAAAATAAATTACTTCATATTCAAAACTGTTTCAATACCTTTATATAACTTTTTGAATTATTCAATTCGGATATTCCATTCGAAAGATATCACGAGTTTAAAAATGTAAGTATTAGAAAAATGTTGCGTGGTAGCCGCTCACCCTGTTCGGCTAGCTAGGCAGCACCTTATGCAATGTAGGCGTGCGTCACTGGGGTTTTTACAAAAATTAGAATACTTATTAAAAAATAACGAAAAATAAATAAAAAGTAATAACAAAAAAAAATCATTAAAATAAAAGCTCATAGAAATAATAATATTCAAACTTTCTTTATAATTTTATTTTTTTAGTAACCTGACGCAAATAGAAGGGTTTGCCCTCAGGGGCGCTCCTCTGTCCGAGGAGTGCACGGGTGTGCGTACCCGAGGTGCCCGAGCATCCGTCGCTTCACTCCCCTCTCCGTTCGAGGCGACAGAGTCCTACCTTTCTTTCCGTCTACCTTTTACATCCTTTCCAGCTTAGCTCTCTGTTCGTGGCGTGATCCCCGCTGGGATGATTGCGAATACTGATTGGGGTCCCGGGTTCTACCCTGGGACCTGATTTGGTAGTCGAAACCATGCCTATTTCGACTGCGCCTGCACAGAGTGTTCCCGGGGCGGGAATTGCATCCTCGCTGTCGGTTGGTCTTGCTGGGCCGGCTACGACGTCAGGCGACTTTGCTTTTTCTGGAGTGTCGTCTGGTAGTCGTACCCACGCCTGACTAGCACGCGACGGGGATGCGAGTCCCGTCCGGAATTGGCCGCGGACCTGTCACTCCCGGCCCTGGTTCTGTCCATGGTCGGGGGCGATCCTGGATGAACGGCCGTCGCCTCCTTTTGCGAGGCAGTAGTGTCTGCAAGGGAGGCGGCGGAACGGGAGCGGGTGTCCGCCACCGCACTCCCCTCCCGCCAACGTAGGCCGCGTCGTCGGCGCCGGAGGGCGGGCAACGATCTCCGGCCGACGTAGAAAACGGCCCCTCGGGGGAGGATCCGCCGCCCGCACTATTGCTGCGAGGGAGAAGGCCGCGTGCTGTCCCCCTCAACTCCTAGAGTTGTTACAAGAGAGCGCCGGGGGGACGAAACCCTGACCCCCTGGCGCCAGCACTTTAGAAGGGGCCCGCTTTAAGACAAAGCGTGGGCCGGCGCCGGCACGGGCCACGAGATCGGCAGGCCATATATCCGTGGGCCCGGGTGTAGACGATAGGAGAACAGCGGGGTTTTTTAGTGGGTCGAACATCTTTTCCGGAGTCCCTTATATCCCTCGGTCCCCCCGGGCCGGGATAACCCGTCAAGAGAGGTTTTTCCCCGAGACCGAAAAAAAATAAGAGGGTTTAATTTTTAATTTTTTGTTAAATACCCGTGCGAAGCTGGGACGGGCTGCTATATTGTATATAGCAGCAGTTGCAAGGATACGAGTACAGCGTCTTCTGTTAGAATGCGCTGGTTAAGATTGCCTTAGTTAAAATTCTAAGAAAATGATAAAAATCTGTTGTCAGTCAGTCAGTCAGTTGACTGAGTGTGCATTTGCTGAACTTCGGGTGATTCGATGCATTCGTGTGATAGGAGATGCTGAAAATAAATACCCCAGATACAGAGAAAGTATTTGAACTGTCTCTTATAAAATAAAAGAATATTTCAATATATTAATACTGTTTCTTTCAAAATGTTCACTCCAAAGTTAAACATTAACTGAATGCTGGGCCACAAAGGGGAGGGACGAAAGGGTGTTATATGCTGCGGAGATGAGAATGTTGAGATGGATGTGTGGAGTTACGAAAATGGATAAAATTAGAAATGAGTATATTAGAGCAAGTGTGAAAGTAGCGCCAGTTATTGAAACACTTATAGGTAATAGACTGGCGTGGTATGGCCATGTAATGCGTAAGGAAGAATGCCATATAACAAGGAAAATTATAGAAATAAGAGAGGATAGATACAGGAGTAGAGGTAGACCAAAAAAAATGGATGGATTGCGTAAAAGATGATATAGCAAAAAAGGGTGTGAATGTTGGAATGACTGCCACCGAGGAGAGTAAAAGTAGAGAACATGATGTGCCGACCCCATATAACGTGAGATAAGGGCAGGAGGAAGAAGAAAAACCTCAATGAGAGACAAACGAGCACCAGATTTGGTTGTATTCATTAAATAATTAATTATAAGATGTGAATATTTAAGACACTCTCGACTCGGAACATCAAACGGTCCTTTTAAAAACATTAAACAAAACAGTAAAAGGTCATATGACTTTTCAAAGCTATCATATAACTATTCAAAGCATTTTATTCGAGCTGCATTTAAAGTTTCCAATTCAGCATTGAGTCATAGAGAAATAGTGCCATCATTAGTTTTAATTTCTTCGAACCGTTTTGCTTAATGCCTTCGTGATCCTTTATTCTTCTTTATGTGTAAAAATTAAAAAGTGGTTTGTTCCTAATTGTGTATTCTACGCTTTATATCCCGGTATTGTTCAGCGTGTACCTAATAAATTCACTTATATGGATGAACTTAGTAGTTAGGTAATCTTATAATCTTGTATACCTCGTAATCTTGCCAAGTTTAATCTTTTTTTGTTTTCGCCCAGTTTAGTACCTAAATAAGCCTCTAGCCTTAAATAATGTAAGAACATAATTATAGTAAGTTTCATTTGGTGATATACCATAATATAGAATTTATATACGGTTCATAAATTGAAATGGCGGGAGCTGGAGGGAGCGTTTTTTGATATAAGGTGGAAATGTTTGATGCCCCCAAGCCGTGGGGGCTCAGGGATCTTTTGACAAGGGGACCCACGTTGCTGGTATATACACTAAAACCACACCAGTGCTCCTGGAGAGATATGCTTTCGTGCGAACCTATAACCCGAGTGGTCTGGACTGGCTATAGGGCTTAGATCAGCCTCTCCTGTATCAGGGAGTGTAAATGTTTTACTCCGGCTGCCTCTGAACTCTAACAGAGGAGAGAGAGTTGGGGTGCGAAGCGCAAACGAAATGCTACCACTGAAGGTAGAGTTTCTCTTTAATATCTTTATAAAAAAATGTTTACTTATAATTTAATTCAGTCATATAATATAATATTAAGATCGATGTATAAAAGTGTGTTGAATGTATTTATTATGCAAATACTTATTTAGCTTGATAAACGAAACTCAGACACATATTTGTGATGCTGTTAGTAACTAAACTGATTAATTATTTCTGGCGAGACATACTTTATTCAATAATAAGACCCAAAATGGATTGAAGTGTATTTCCATAATAATATTTTGATTACCAGCTTGGTTTTGGCAATTTTTTTTATAACTAGCGTTTCGAAGACAGACAAACGAGCCACCTGCTAGCTAGTTAACGTCACCTAGATGTTCCTGCATTAAGGCCATTAACGTACGGCCAGCCTCAAAGATATTTTATAACTCATAATTTATATTTATAAAGATATTTTCTTTCTTATTGCAATTTTTAGAATGCCAACTACCCCTAGTATCTAAATATATCGTCATTATAACCTCGTATTGTTTTGACATAATTAACTCAGGTTTTAGTTTCCCTACGCGAGCGGCAGCGTATTAACGGTGCCACTGGCGTCGCTAATATCCATAGGCGACGGTAACTATTATTAAGTTGACTGTCAGCCTGTCTGCTGTTCAACAAAATTAAAAAAAAGATACAGTAGGGTCTATAAACATCCACTACTCATTCTAGTTACTCATTTATTATTTATACACTCTGAACCAAAAATTAATATCGCTATAATACTAGCACTTGTTCTTGACGATATAAACTATAATTTAGCAAAAAGATTATTAAAATATTCCAGAGCTCAAGCAATTATTCGTTTGAGCGTAATAAGTATTCATAATTTCTTAACAAGCAGTTATTCCCCACCATCCCTCGTTTTATGTTACCAAGTCCACATGCTCGACCCTCGTAAATTCTAACAGATACTACTAGCTTGTAATATGTACTTAAACGGTTATGCTTGTTCAGTTAAGACAACGTGCTTCGGAAAAACATTTCTCTTCATGGCCACATTATTTCTAAAAATATACAGGTATATAAATATACCTCCTTAGCATGTATACGTGTTCTGTCTTCTATATTATAGAACTAGCTGTGCCCACGACTCCGTCCGCGTGGAATAGTGACTTGGGCAGAATTTTTTGGATATATCTTATGGTTTATTTTAGATTACAAACCCTATAAACCCTAAAATATAAATGAAATATGCAAACAGTCAGTATTATATCGAATGCAACTGTTACGCCATGCGCCTCCGGAATACGTACGTTCGAACCTACAAAGTCCAATCTTAGCTAAACCCTATTTCATATGATTGATGAGATAAATCTGAGGTTAACTTAAATTGGAAATTCAACCTACACAGTCCAGCCTAAGCTGAACGCTATTTCATATGATTGATGATATAAATCTGAGTTCAACTTAAATTAGAATACAAAATTTTCGAAACTTAGGTATCATCTTTAACAAAAACTATTTACATGGCGTAACAGTTGCATTCGATAATAGTGTTTGCATATTTCATTTATTTATATTTTAGGGTTAACAGGGTTTGTAATCCAAAATATACCGTAAGATATATCCAAAAATGCTGCCCAAAGTCCCTATTCCACGCGGACAGAGTCGCGGGCACAGCTAGTTTCATAATATGATTGATGATATAAATCAACTTAAATTTGAAATAAAACCTACAATGTCCAGCCTAAGCTGAACCCTATTTCATATGCTTGTTCATATAAATCTGAGGTCAACTTAAATTGGAATATAAAATTTTCGAAACTTTTTAACAAAAACTATTTTTTTTTTCTAAAATAAAAATTGCCTACGTTACTCCTTGATACATCAGCTATCTGCCAGTGAAAGTCCCGTCAAAATCGGTGCAGCCATTTCAGAGATTAGCCAGAACAAACAGACAGACAGACATACAGACAGACAGACAGGCAAAAATTGTAAAAATTGTTGTTTTGGTATATGTACCGTGTATATGTCCGAATGCACTTAGTAAAAAGCGGTTATTTTAATATTACAAACAGACCCTCCAATTTTATTTATTTGTATAGATTGTACCTAGTCAGGTCATAAGTATTGTCACACAGTAAAAACTTTTCTTTTAGAATGCTGGCCACAAAAAAGTTTATTGAATTCGAATCTCGAATTGTTCATGAAAATAAAAATGTATACTTTTAGAATTTTACTGATTTTTTAAATATGGAGTGGACGCTTAAAGAAGACCGTGTTGCAGTTATTGCGTTGCATCGCTGCGGTTACGCGCCAATTCAAATTTTTAACATACTGAAAAATTTGAATATAACCAAAAGATTCATTTATCGTACCATCAAACGATACAATGAAGACTCTAGTGTAGATGACAGGTCAAGAAGTGGTCGCCCTCGGTCTGTTAGGACTCCAGCAGTGATAAAAGCTGTGAAGGCACGAATTCAAAGAAATCCCAAACGTAAGCAGAAACTGTTGGCCCTTCAGATGGGGTTAAGCAGAACCACGGTGAAAAGGGTGTTAAATGAAGACTTAGGGCTTGGGGCATATCGAAGAAAAACAGGACATCGTTTGAATGCTCGTCTAATGGACCTGAAACTGAAGAGATGCCGCGCTTTGTTGAAGCGGTACGCGGGAAAAAAATATCGGGAAATTCTTTTTTCGGATGAAAAAATGTTTACCGTAGAAGAGAGCTACAACAAACAAAATGATAAGGTGTACGCACAGTAGTGAAGAAGCGAGCAACCGTATTCCGCGTGTCCAACGAGGTCATTTTCCATCCTCGCTCATGGTATTGTTGGGAGTTTCTTATTGGGGCTTAACAGAGGTACATTTTTGTGAGAAAGGTGTAAAAACGAATGCTGTTGTGTATCAAAATACAGTCCTGACGAACCTTGTGGAACCTGTTTCTCATACCATGTTCAATAACAGGCACTGGGTATTCCAACAAGATTCGGCGCCAGCTCATAGAGCGAAGAGCACACAAGACTGGCTGGCGGCGCGTGAAATCGACTTCATCCGGCACGGAGACTGGCCCTCCTCCAGTCCAGATTTGAATCCGTTAGATTACAAGATATGGCAACACTTGGAGGAAAAGGCGTGTTCAAAGCCTCATCCCAATTTGGAGTCACTCAAGACATCCTTGATTAAGGCAGCCGCCGATATTGACATGGACCTCGTTCGTGCTGCGATAGAGGACTGGCCGCGCAGATTGAAGGCTTGTATTCAAAATCACGGAGGTCATTTTGAATAAACTTTAATGTCATAAGAATCTATGTTTTGTTAAGTTCATTTTGGTATATAAATGGTTACATAATGAATAAACTTGTTACAATTATTTTACATTAAACATGTGACAGAATTTATGACCTGACTAGGTATATATATTAAAATCATAAAATTTCATAGTCGTGTGTATGTATATAAAAAGTATAAAGTATGACGTGCTATTTTTAATTTCTTTTTAACTATAGACATATCCAACGCGCATCAGACGATAAACGAAAAATAAATGAAAGCTTTTACCATAAAAAAATTTACGGTCAATACTCGGACATCGTGAAAAAACATAACATAGATATTCGGATGAAGTATAGTTTGTGTTTTCCGTCTGGGCACAGTAGACTTTAGTTTACAGAAGATGGTATTTCAAGTTTTTGCTTGCATTCGGTGATATCACAACTCTAGCCATTGTCCGTGTGGCCCCAGCCAGTGAGGAATATAGGGTCACCTCAGGTCATTCCAAGGGAGTCGTAAAAGGCGACTGATGGACTACTCCTTTACCAGCTTGCAGGAGGCAAAGGAAGTACACCTCTCGGTTTTCCTCTAGGCGTTGGGAGGTCGGACGGCAGTCGTTCCTGCAAAAGGCAAAACTAGCCAAAATTTTAAATGGTACGTACAAGAAAAGGTCCAGTCACGGATAGGGCGTTGCAGCAAAACAACATACATAAGCTTCATCCGACTTTTATGACAAGTGGACAAGGGCTGCCGTGCCGTGGGCAAGCACGGATAAAGACGTTAGCCCAATCCAAACTCCGCTTCGCAATATGGAACATTGGCAGGCTAACCAGATGTGCGAGGGAATTGGCCGATGTACTCTCCAGGCGAAAGGTGGCCGTGGCATTCCTGCAGGAGACTCGGTAGAAGGCCAGCAGATCCCGGTTTATTGGCAATGGCTACAAGGTGATCTACACAGGTGGGGAGAATTACCCCATTCTGCCATAGTGCTCTCGGGGTGGCTCCAGGACGACATCTTGGAAGTGAAATGCTGTAGCGATCGGCTTATGGTTGTGAGGGTACTTATCGGTGAAGTAATTACTCACTTGATAAGTGCCTACCCACCAAGGTCAGTTGTAGCGACGCCGATAAGATAGCGTTTTGAAATCTACGCGAGAAGTGCTTTGTGGGATTCCGTTAGCACTTGGGGTCGTTTTGGTTGGTGATCTGAACGGTCATATGGGTGAGGAATGTGGGGAATTTGAGCGTGTCCACGGTTGATTTGGATACGGGAGCCGCAACTTGGTGGATGATATTCTAAATACGTATGTGGCTGCCGACCTCGCCATCGCGAGCATGTATTTCAAAAAGAGACCCAAGCATCTCATTTCCTACAAGAGCGTGAGAAATGCTATCCAAATCGACTTCTACTCACTAGAAAACACCACATTAGCAAAGTAGCCAACTGCAAGGTCATACCCGGTGAGAGTCTCACTACACAACACCGTCTTCTTGTCATGGACCTCTGTGTGAAGCCCAAACACATCTGTGTCGAGAACCTTCAGCGCTGAATCAGGTGGTAGCTGCTTGAGGAAGTCAAGTCCCGAGAATTCGCCTCTGCCATTGGCGCCGGTTGTGAGGGCGAACCAGTTCAAGCTTTCTGGGACGGGATTCAGGCGGCTATCCTTGGGTCGGCGAGGAAAGTGCTTGGTGTGTCTAAGGGCGATCGCAAATGTGACAAGGAGATATGGTAATGGAACGGCACAGTCCAGAGCATACATGCTTACGGATATGTAGAAATTTTACAATATCCTTAATGTGTTCGAAACAAATAGGTGAGTGAACCTGACATTATGCAAAAAAGAAAATAATAACACGTCACCAAAGCAAAGTCTGTAGATGAAAAAGTCCTTTTATTTAATAATAACATATTAAGTTTATATGATGTGCACGCACCATTACGTCTGATTAAGCTCAAACATTTTCCTGCACCTTGGCTTACTGACCAAATTAAATCTCTTATAGCTCTAAAGTGTAAAGCCAAATCTAAATATAATCGTCATCCGTCAGAAGCTGGTAGACTTGTTTTTATTGAGACCCGCAATCGCTGTAATAGAGCTTGTAGGAATGCACAACGCCGATTTATTCATGAATCAGTTGAAAATAATAATCCCAGTAAAGTATGGAAATTCCTGAAATCTTTAGGAGTTGGAAAAACTGCACCAGTTCCAAATTCTCATCAATTAAATTTAGATCTTCTAAATCAGCATTTTGCTGCTACTTCAGCTCTTGATACGATGATAAAATCAAACACTATTAACTCTCTATCTACTTTTCCAACTTCTCCTAATCCACAATTTCTTCTTAATCAATTTACTAGTTGCGATGTTGAAGGAGCGATAAAATCAATAACTTCAAAGGCAGTCGGCAGTGATGGTATCAGCCGGAACATGATCTTGCCCATTCTTGATATTATCTCTCCTATTATTTCCCACATACTTAACTACTCTGTATCCACCAGTATTTTTCCTTCCTCATGAAAAGAAGCTCAGGTTATTCCTTTACCCAAAAAACCAAACCCTTCATCCTTCTCTGAGTATCGTCCTATTTCTATTCTACCTTTTCTTTCTAAAGTCTTGGAGCGTTTAGTTCATAATCAACTTACTGTTTTTATCAATACTTACTCCTTAATGAATCCTTTGCAATCTGGTTTTCGCCCAGGGCATAGTACAACAACTGCTCTGGTGAAAATTACCGATGACATCCGTCAAGGAATGGACAATGGCTTGGTAATGGTTCTGTCACTGCTGGACTTCAGTAGTGCTTTTAATAATGTAGACTTTGATATTCTCATAGGAATTCTTCGTACTTTCAACATGTCTCCAACAGTTATTGATTGGTTTCAGAGTTACCTGTTTGGACGCCGGCAACGGGTACGCTTAGATGATACATTTTCATCTTGGCAGGACCTCACTGCTGGAGTCCCGCAGGGCGGCGTTTTATCTCCTCTTTTATTTTCCATTTTCATAAATTCAATCTCTTGTAACCTATCTTCTTCCTATCATCTCTATGCAGACGACTTGCAAATTTATACTCAGGTACCTAGGGATAAATTACATGACGCCATCAGAACTACCAATGAAGATTTACGTAAAATTCTTGAATGGAGTATTTCCTATGGCTTAAATATAAATCCCTTAAAAACACAGTCTATCATCATTGGTAGTTCACAGCTGATTTCTAAATTAGATGCATCTCTTCTTCCCAATATCACATTTGATGGTATGCAGATTGCTATTAGTGATAAGATAAAAAACCTTGGTGTAACTTTTGACAAAGAACTATGTTGGCAGCCGCACATAACAGAATTAAGTCGTAGAATTTTTGCTTCTTATAATTCTCTTAAAAAGCTCAAAAACTTTCTTCCATTTGCCACTAAGATAAAACTTGTTCAATCTCTATTACTCCCTATCCTTGACTACGCCGATGTCTGCTATCTTAATCTTACCCAAGAGCAACTATTGAAGCTGGAACGTCTTCAAAATGTTGGTATTAGGTTCATATTTGGTTTAAGAAAATATGACCATATTTCTGAATATCGCCAAAAGCTCAAGTGGTTGCCCATCTCGCTTCGCCGGAATGCTCACATTCTCTATTTACTCTATAGAATATTGTTTATTCCTTCTTCACCTCCTTACCTTAAGGATTGTTTTAAATTTCTTTATACAACTCACTCCCGCTCTCTGCGCTCTAATGAAAACTTGCTCTTACAGACCCCTGTACACTCTTCGACATTCTTTTCTAATTCCTTTGCAGTACAGGCTGTCCAAATTTGGAACTCCCTCCCTCTGGATATTAGAAAAGCAAAATCACTTGCCATTTTTAAAAACTTGGTTAATGACCATTACCTAAAGTCATAAACTGCATCGTCATGTGTATGCTTCATTGTATTGCTATTGTATGTTAGATTAATTTAGTTTTTTTTTTTTTTTGTATAATATTTACTATCTTGATTTCTATGTCTATTGTGCACCGCCTTGTACTACTACTTTAAATATTTCTGATAGGTTGTCTGGAAGAAATCGCTATTTAGTGATAAGACCGCCGTTTGCTCACTATGTTGTACTATTACCTACTTCTTTTTATGTCTTTTTTTCTGTAAAATTGTGTGGTGAACAATAAAGAATTATCTATCTATCTATCTATCTATCATTCATAAAATGATAACAATTTTTGCAGTCTATGGCCTTGTGATAGTAATAACTTTATTGAATTCAAGACGTAAGTCGAAAAAAATTTGTGTTCAGCACCTTTTCAGGTTTGTAATTATCCATCAAATACCTAATATCTATGTTTATAAAAGAGTTCCGCAATTTATGTCTATAGTGCAGAGGACAATCTGGTGTTATTTGCGAGCATAAAATGTGAAGGTGATATTTTGTACTCTCCGTATTTTTATATGTTTGGGCACTAAAATCGGTACACGTATGATAGCTTAATGCAAGGCTACAAACTTATAATGATTTAAAACTAGAAAATACTTCCAAGAATATTCGAATGTATTTTTTTTATTTAGTTCCTAGAAATTACCAGAAGAAAAAAAATGTTTTCTTATACTGTATTCAAATTCAAAAAGAATTTTTTTATTAAAAATATTATAAATGAATCTCATGGTTGGATAAAAAATATTACTACTTATATATTTCAATTAAAATATTAAATAATTTAAAGTCGTAATATTAATAAATTATTACTACTCTTTCAATCTAACCTAGTGAAACCGAAAATAGTGATTTAACATGAAAGCCATATTTCCATTATAAATTTAAAAATATAACTAATAAAATAAAAAGACCACCTATTATGTAGATGGACTGACTATAATTATTCACTTTTTTAGACCTCGTGGGCATAAAAGCTAAATAAGTATTTTGTAACTTGGACTTCAGGGCATATTTATATATTTATTACAAAGGCACGCCAATAGCAATATACAGGATTCGTTTTCATGAAATTCTAAACTTTCCAGGATATTGTCTTTGTATACACGTCAATTATTTGGCGTACATAATAACTAAAAGCGTATATACGCTGTTAAGTTATTGTATAATATTATTTAAATTTTAACTGAATTTTAACTTTAAGTTTAATGAAAATTGATAAACTCTGAAAAAACCTCTGTTTGAATCTCCTTTTGGGTCAAAATGTTCCAAGATAATATAACTTTAAATATCCAAAAATACTTTTTAATAACTCGAACAATACTCGGTTGCAATATTGTCTGTTCCAAGCTACTTAGTGAATAGGCTTTATTCATAAGTAATTAAACGTTTCATCATTTCAGCCGGAAGACGCCCACTGCTGGACAAAGGCCTCCCCCAAAGATCTCCACGATGATCGGTCCTGCGCTGCCCTCATCCAACCTATCCCGGCGATCTTGACCAGATCATCGGTCCATCTTGTGGGGGGCCTACCAACACTGCGTCTAATAATAATTAAAACGTTTAATAATAATTAATGGAAAACGTAAATTTATAAATTATTCCGATATTTTAGATTAAATTTCGCTTGCCCGTGTTGTAAGATTAGGCCCCAAAAGATTTTTCATTTTGTGTTACGCGACGCGTTCTTCATTCTAGATCTCGTTTACTCCGTCAGCCATCATTCTTGCGATAGACGTAGCCGGCCTACTCCCACATTATCTTTCTTATTTTACGAGCTCTAAAGTCTATATCAGCTTTGGTTCACCTACGATGTCCACGTTTCGGGTCTTGTCCATAAGAGGTCCACCCAATATAGCTCGCTTCATAGCTCGCTCAATGTCTATGTCTCGGCCCCATATGTCATTATTGTAATGCTAAGTTTGTAGACATATATTGCGCTTTAATTAATTTTGAATCTTAATTGATCTAATTCCGCTTTGTACATGTTCTTACAAAAGTAATTATTAATATCGCCTGATAATAACAATTTCAAAGAATTCAATTTCGACTAAATGAATTTGATTACTTATAACAAATAAAGCTTCTTCAATATTAAAATCCACTTTAATTAATTTCTTAAACGAATAAAAAGATTCTACTATCTAAAATATTAGTAGATAAATAATTAAATATATAATAAAAGAAAACCGTAATGATTAATTTAATTAAGATATTTCTAGAAGGAAGCTTTGTCCCATTGACTGTTTTTTTTTTTGTATCTTTTAATTTAATAGTAAAAAATACTCTTAATTAATTAATTTGTAAAGAGAATAATAATTTTAACACTTGGGTCAACTAAGGTTAGAATAGAATAGAGGTTGGCACTGAAAATCAGCGCCGTGTCGAAATTTCGATACGGCATAATGCTGAGTGCAAACCTTATTGGTGGAGGGACGGCGAATATTGGCGAAAACATGTACTCTATTTAGTAACTTTTATACTTGTTTGTGTTTTATGATAATTTTTCTGTATTCGTCATTCTTGATCACCAATAAAATATCTTTCTTTCTTTCTTTCTTTCATTATAGTGCTGTGAGTTCACAGGCAGTTGCCTGTGCTAGAAGGGATATATGTATTGTAGAATAGTCACAAGCTGCCAATCGCTTGTACTGAAAAACTGTACTTCTGCATCCGCGGCAATCTTTATATCCGAGTAATTACAAACAATCTGCAGGATATTAAACCAGTGTATTTATGAAACGAGTTTACAAAAATTGTCGGGCAGTCATTTTAGGAACAAATGTTTAGTTATTCCATCCCCAAAAGCCGAGAGAACCGAGTCTTCAGGCGCCACCACTCAAAGATAGGTCATTGACGGGCCGCCTTGATGCCCTACCTACATGAATGTGCATGCTCCTGCGGCCCACTTCGCGTCACCGCGGGGTAATCACCCTCCAAATTTATGCTAGGGTAAAGTAGTTCGCCTCAAAACCCCAATCTCCCCTGAACAAGAGATGACCTTCATTGATTAGACAAACAAGTTATGGAATTCCAAAATCTACCAGTGACATCTGAATTATTACGAACAGAATTATCAAGAAGACCTCCAAGGAAGCGCTCTAATCAATTAAGCGACCATTCACCAACTTTCTATTGGAGGTCAAGAACCTCTACACCTATAAAAGTTCTTCAGTTTAACTAAAATATATAAACAAAATCTATATATTATAATATTAGTGCTAATAATAGAAAAGATGATTATATTTTTAATATATAGTTTAAAATTGCATCTAACGTAACGACTTCAATACTTTGAAACTAAATTGGAAACAGCTGTTCTTTATGCCTTGTCGAAAGTTAAACTATAGAGAAGTACACTCAGGTATTTAATAGCACCAAGCACTACCATTAATTCGCTAAGTCATATAAATTTGCTGCAATTGAATTGGGTATACCGTTATTTAGATTATTATGTTAGATTTTTTAAACTTACCTAATTTACAAAATACGGTATAGTAAAAATATATATTTAAACGAAAACCTGGTAGGTGCTGGTGGGTACTGGTTAGAAATAATAATACTATTATACTTTACCACTCTTCTAGAGACTTGGAAGAGGCTAGATGAACAGAAGAGAGTACAAAAAGAGGAAATAAAAGTCAAATTAATTATTTTCGTAGTTTACAAAGAACAAAGCAAAGTGGAATTTAGTTTACCATCGGGGCGGGTCAGAAGTTTACCAATGTAAAATTAATTTTAATTCATAAATTTTGCTATAGTTAAAATTATAATCAAAACGTTTAATTCAATATAAAAACGTATAAATTACCTATTGTGTGTTAAGGATGAGCCCAGACGGTAACTCTATTTAAATCTGTAATAACACACAAAAGCTGCAAACAGACCAGGATAAACGCTTAAAAAGAAGATAGTGTACTTGAAACAACTTTTGCTGATTGAATTTATAAACACAAAGTTCTGGCTTGTGACGCGTAAAATTTTCTTCTACCTAGTGCGTTTAAAAATTGACAAGAAAGTCATATTATAATAATAAGTCTTTACCTATGAAATTGCCGTTCTGCAGTACTGGCCATTTCAAATGAAAATAATTTTTGTTTGAAAAAATTAAAAAAAAATTCGTTTAAATTTTTTCATACAAAACGGCAATTTCATAGGCAAAGACCTAATATTACACTTATCTACTTTTATCTTGACCTTATTGATTAATGATTTACTGTAAATCCAACGTAAAAGAACCAAAAATATCATCGCAGATTTTTCAAAATATAATTATTTTCTCCTATCTAAAAAACCCCGCTGTTCTCCTATCGCCTACGCCCGGGTATACGGATATACGGACATATATCCATATGGCCTGCCGATCTCGTGCCCCGGGCCGATAATTATTTTCTCCTGTATCATGTCAGTTTATCTTGATTCTTGATGAACAATAGTTTCATTAATTCCTAGATTGAAATTTAACAAGTTTAATTAAGTTTAATTACAAGAAAGTCATAAAGTCAAGTTTAATTTATTAATATTCTTAAATATATAAATCATCTTTGTAGGTATGATAATTCACAGTAAGACTATTCCATTTGATTGTTGTGAGAGGGTCTCACAATACTGTATTTACGGCGATCAAAGGAATAATTATCCTTTGTATGTAATAATATTTTTGTCATTAGCTGTACGAGTATATTAAATTTAGCACTGATATTATCAACAATGATAAATTGAATCATTTATAATTGTACAATGCCGGTCACGGACCGAGATTGCACCGTACAAGAATGAGAAGGATAGCTCGAGAGCAATGGACTGTATGAGAGAGGAGGGGAGAGGAATGGTGGTTAGAGAGACGCGATACCTTGCAGTAGGCAAAGAAATTCGCACTGACCTTGATTCCACCCCTTCCCGGTTCGGTTCAGGTCGCGGAGGAACTGTAGCACGGCACCAGCTAAATGTCACGCATTGAACACCAATTTTATAGCACGGCCAATGAGAATTTGCTGTTTGTTGTTCTTGCGCGTTTCTACTTATTTCCGTCCCACCTTCGTTTTCACTATTTACCTCACCGAGAGTGAGGGTAGGTACCAAAAATCAGGAGCCGGAATTTCAAATACCCTTTATGCAAGGATCGAACAATAATGTAACGTATTATGCTAATAATAACAGCCTATAACGTTTCGTAAAACGTGATAAGTTTAGCTCAAGCCAAATTTTAAGCCTAATTTGAGTTTTAAAACGTAATAATTTGCTTTTAGCTTACAACTAGGATTGGCCTTACACTCAAATTTCGATTCCTGTCCTTCGACTGAGTGTTTGTTTTTATGTAGTATGTATTTATACTCGTATACAAAAGTATATATATTATACTTTGGGACTAGATGTGAATTGTCCCAATATATTAATTTATTTATGTTTACTCTTTGTTTCTTCGAAGTTGTTTACCATAGCCTAATTGCTTGTAGGTCCTTTGTGCAGTTGATGTTAGATTTGATTAATCTCAATTCTATTAGTGATAGCTAATTAGATTTATTCACGCTTTACATGAATTCGTTTGTTTATGATCAGTAATTTCATAAATTCCTCTCAAAATATATTTATGCGCAGTAAGAATTCTGACCTCTGCGGCTAGGGGCGATCAAAACAATCCAAGGTTTCCAAGTTCATCAAGGTTGCTACCATTCCTACTCTTTAAACATAACGCTATAATAACATTTTCTTGTAATATAAATAACCTAGGTTTCAGTTAGCGGTGAACTCAAAATAAGAATTATAAATGCACCAAATGCGATGCAGAATAATTTGACTATGTTACTTCGGTAGTTAAGTCACAACTCAGAAAACATGCGACTTTGCGTACGCAGTAGGGGAAGTCACAAAATGTCTTAATTGTAACTTATAATGTATATTATTACTACTAAACTGTTACCAGTTCTAAATTTTATTTAAAATTTGTATTTTTGTTTTATTTCCATTGGGTATTGTTTTTAAATAATTTTATGGAAATTTTAAAGAACGACCTTTAGTTCGAATACGAACTTCCGCCTGCTTCCTTGGTGATCATTTTTTTTAGTTTATTTGAAATATTTTCTTAGTTGTTATGCATTGTTGGAGAGCTAAGAAAACGGTTAAGGTTTTAAAATAATCTGCAAGCTAAGTTTCACAACGGTTTTTTAAGGAATTTTACTGGAGAAAAATCTCAAAAACATATTTAAATAATATCGGTTTACGTCTCGCATTTTTAAATTTGAACCGATAATTGTTGTTTTAATATTGATAAATAACCAATGTTTAATTGTTTTTATAAATCAGAAGAAAAAATGAGAATTAATTTTTTTTGAGCTTTTTTGAAAAATGCTAAAAAATATGATAACTCAAAAATGATTCACTTTTGCATAATACATATGGAGATTAAAATTATCACATGTAGTCACCTCTCCCATATTCTAACGGGAATACGTCGAATAACCAATAACCCTGTATATTTAACATAAAGCGGATTTGGACGGAAAGAGAGGCGCTGGGCGAAGAAAGAAGTCATGGCTCCGGAATATTCGGGAGTGGACCGGTATTGCCTCCGTCGCACAGCTGTTCCGGCTGGCTGCCGATAGAGACCAATACAGGAAGCTAACGGCCAACCTTCAGGATTGAAGAGGCACTGGAAGAAGAAGAAGAAGGATTTGTAGATTTGCTTATCCATTTCAAGGTTGGTTTGGTACCTATTAAATTATACTCGAATTATGATTGGAAGATTACCCTCTGTCCATTGGATTTTTTTCTTTGAGAATATTTTATAAACAGAGTTGAAAATTCAATTCAAAAGATAGTAAAAGCTTCTAAAGGAATAACATAAAAAATAGTTGGACAATTTTGAAACTTTCTAATTCAAGTCACATGAATAGAAAAATAATCAAGATTGAAACACATGTGAATACTATAAAGGAGATGAAACTAAAACTACTTTTTGCTTTATTGCCTTTCAACCGAAATTGTTATTATAGGGGAGAGCCTAGCAGACCTCGGGCACCGAAGCGAAAGTTTGGATTGCAACCGGGATTTACATCTAGGATGATGATGAAGGAGAGTGTCTAACCCACCATCTTGGAATGGAAAATGAGTATGAGTAAAATACTTCCTTTGCTGCATTCTTCGCGCGTTTAACGTGTTTCAGTTGAGTTACATCGAAAACTTTGTAGCCTTCGTGTTGAAACAGAATTAAACTTTAGCGTTCTCTAATACTTTTGCGATAGAAATATAATTATTTATTTCTCTTAATTTCTTTATAACTAAGTTCATCATTATATTTATTTTTTATGTTTTAAATCTTTTACAATGCCTAATGTCATTGTACTCAGTCAACAACCAAATCGGCTCTGCTATTAATTGATACAAACTTATAGACAAACTTATAAAATTGTAAAGCATATCTCGTGAATTTCCCGAAAGAACATATAACGATATCCATATCTGGCAAATTCTCGCAGATTCTATTTAAAATGCGCATAAACATATATATGTAATAAAATAGCTTCAGACTAAGTACAAACTTTGTAAGACGTGGAAACTTTTCACTTGGATTAAAGACTAATTGAAGATGATTTAAGTTTCAAAGATGATGTGAATCATTAATTACAAACTCGTTAAATGCAGTATACTGTTTTCACATAACTTATTATCTTCATTACAAGACTTTAAGTTTGGCTGTAAGACTCTGATTTAACAGGGTTTGAAAATAATTTATGACGCACTAGACCCTAACATAACTTCGCTGGCTTCACCTTGAAACCTGTAAGAATGGGTTTCACATGAGATACAAAAAAAAATCCAAAACGGCTATTTTTTCTAATGATTAAATATTATAATCAAATTCAGGTTTCGAAAAACTCATTTTCAAAATCCTCTGTCCGCGGGGGTATCTGGGGCTATGTGGTCTGCTTCCGCTCTTTTTTTTCTCTCCATGAAGAGTAGAAATAAAAAACAACTTTCTCTGTGTTTGAAAAACTGTCTCGTCGAAATGCATTGAATTAAGTTGGCGCATCATCACCACAGCATCCGTGTAATTTTTAGGTTAGGTGGTGGTAATTATACCAAATAATTTTAGACTAAGCTAGCAGTTGAGGTTTTCAATATTTGTTTGCGACTCTAGAGGGACCGCGAAAACCCTGCTGTCCGCTTAGGAGTACATGAACCTGGGTCACTAATGCCGGAATACAACCCAAGGTTATTATGGCGGCATACTTATAGACCACGGGTGGTCACCATCCGGACGGGTTTGGGGCCCTACCTCGTAGCTAGCCAACCCCGGCCGCAGGGGTTAGTATTCTTACTTCGTTCCTACAAGGAAGGAAAACTACTAACTATTCTAGATGACAAAGATTTGATTGATTAAATTTTTAACTCGGTATACTTCAATTCGTTTATAATAGCTACACTCGTCATACACTGACTAGCGCCATTCTGGCGGGTTTTTGAGCTGTAATTACAGCTAACAGTTATCTCTAACCACCATAATTTAGCCATACTTATTATACTTCAAAACTACACTTCAAGCAGCTATCAAATCTATTCTCAATTTCTGAATTTCTTAAAAAATAAAATAGTCTTTATATGTATAGATATGTATAAAACTTCAAAACCTGCTAAGGTCCCTATTGACCCATACGTCACAATCAGCTATGATTAGAAGCGTAAATCCGCTCCATTTTCGCCCCAATTAAGTTCATGTGTAAGACGTTTTAATTGAATCTTAGGAGATAATTAGTTTTTGAATGAGATGTAAGTGATGGGTCCGAAATAGCCAATTTACTAATTGAAGAGTTTACAGGATGAAACTTTAATGGATAACTAATAAATTTCTCTTTGAGTAAAAGATTCTGTATTTTTGAAAAGAAATTGTAATTTATATTCGTTCACCCTCATAAAAACTAAAGTAAGTTTGCTGAAGTTTTTCGTTTACAGAATACTAAATATTTTGTTCTTAAAAATCGTCAACTTTATTTTTATACTAGCTGACCCGACAAACGTTGTTCTGCCATATAAATAATAAAATGTAAAAAAATAAAAAATAAATTTGGGGATGGGTCACCCCTAACATTTAGGGGGATGAAAAATAGATGTTGGTCGATTCTCATAGATACCGGATAAGCACAAAAAATTTCATCAAAATCGGTCAAGCCGTTTCGGAGGAGTATGGCAACGAAAACTGTGACACGAGAATTTTATATATTAGATTATAAATTTGTTTCAAACAAGCAATTAAATATTTACTATAGAATGCGCTGCCACTAAATATAAGAAATGCCTAGTCTTTTGTATCCTTCAATAGGCTGGTGAAAAAACACTATCAACGCAAAATTAGTAAATATAATTTGTAATATATGTATGTTATATTAATATATTCTTGGAGTATTGTATAAATTATCTATTTATAAAAAGAGAATAAATTTATTCAGTAACATAAATAGGAAATTAAAGATTAAATCTATAGAAATAAATAAAATATACATAGTATGAAATATATTAAAAGGAGTCCCTTCAGGCAAGGTTCCGAAAGGTTCCAAGGTTTCTATTTATTGATCTATAATGTATGTTATATAGCAATTTATTATTTGCAAGTATATAAGAATACATAAGATATATTTATTTATGTTATGTATCATAATAAATGTTTACAGTTATGTGCACTCAATACCGGTCGATTCATTATAAAAAGCTTTTGTCGACGTGGTTGTCTGGAAGAAATCGCTCACAGCGATAAGACTGTCGATTGTACTATTTTTAGTATATAATATTTTTACTATTGTTAATGATTTTTAGTGCAATAAAGTTATTATAATACTTAGATATAAATATACAGTAATTTAATTATTAGATTGGTTGAAAGAAACAAGTAAACTTTACTTTTTAATCAAAGCTTTTAATTCATTCATCTGTAAGTCACTCGTCATGATGAAATATAATATGTAGTTATTTTAGACAACTTTACCACCGTACCGTACTATTTTATATTGAAATTATATTGGAGTGGGAAATTATATTGTATTTAAAAAATATTATTTAAAATCTTATTTTTCACAAGATAGGTCTAAGCATTGTATAAGAAACAACAAAGATTAACTGTTGCTGTATATGAAATAAAAACAGTTATTGAAAATAAATCAAAATAAAAGCATCATGTCCTTGAATATGTCTAAAGTGTATAAATCTAACTAATCAAAAGAAAACGTAAGTACTTTAAAAAAACATTAACAAACCTCATAAATAAAGAAGCATCGATGTAACATGCAAACATATTTCTTAAATATTTAAATTAATTTAACTGGGGAATACACCAGCATGACATTTCGACTGTAAACGAAAAAAAGGAATATTTTTGCATATACGTACGAGTATAAGCGCGCCTGTGTAAATATTACCACAACGACTGAACAAATAATATCATAAAACCTTACCAAAATTACTGTTAGAATTTTATGAAATTTGTATAGTACACAATATTTATGAATAATCAAAAACTTTGCTACGTGGCAGACAGTCAAGTCCGACTGGAATGTAACCCACTTGGTTTCAAAATAGTCTTACCTCTGAAATTTGATACCTTCTCTAATTAAAGGCCTATTCCATACTTTCCCTAATTAATAGCCTCCTAGGACCTAGAAAAGTCGAGATCTAATGAAAACTCGATCGATTTTTGAAAAACGGGGTGAATTCAATAACCATTTTTTGACAATTACCTGAAATTGAATGTGACAATTTTCTTATTAAAAACCGCTATATATGTTGATCGAAATGTATGAGTGGTACCTATAATATTTTTTTCATATACTTGTAGAATATGAAATGATCTACGAAAAGGTCAGATAACATTTTTTGATAAATTTGATAGTTTCTTCGGAAAGCTATGAAAATGTTGAAATGTATCATGAATGGAGCTTTAACCCTGAATAACTTTTGAAGGGATAGGTTTATAAAAAAACTTCCAGCGACCGGTTTTGTAGAATGTTCAATTCCCTATAAGAATATGGTATGGCCTTAAAATTATGTACATTTATATTAGTTAAAAAATTTCAATATGTAACGAAAAACTTGCCCCATGAGAATTCCCAAATTGAAATTTGCGATGTAGCACCTCGAAATATGAATATTAAGAGCTGTAACTTTCATTGTATATCTTTTTTGTCATTTCCAACAATTGAATATATCTTAGGGATAGTAGATAGATAGATAGAAAGTAGTCAATTTTTTATACAATTTAATATATCTATATGTTTCAATTTGCAGTCATGTCATCAGCAAAGAGATCTCGACTCAACTTCAGCAAAAATATGTAAGGGCGATTGGGTGATATAAACATACTTGTCATGTAGTAACCACATATTCGTTTCTTTATTATAATAATATTTGATATTTCACCGCTTTTGAAACTTCCGGGAAACGCTTCTAAGAAAAAGGCTGTAATACCCTTTTTATGTTGATATGTGTATGTGATAGTGCTAGGCAAAATAGAGGGGAAAAGGCCCAGAGGACGGTCACCAACCCGATGGTCGGATCAAATTAAGGCAATCACCGGGCTCACAAACAGGCCGAGGACAGAGTGGTGTGGAAGCAGTTCGTCAACGTCTCCGTAAAGGCTTATCAAGATGGACACAACCTTCAGGAAAGAAGAGCACGACGAAGAAGAAGACCCTTTTTATAATTTATCATATTTATACCTACTAATCAAGCTATGGTGATAATATAAAAAATTAAAATATCTGTACATACTTATTTGAGACTCGAATATAGCGGATAATGTCTTCGTAAATAACCAAGTTTTAAGGGAATTTTCCTCGAAGGTATTTCGGTTTAACCGGATTTATTTTCAGAGTAAATCATATTTCGCGAGCCATGTACGAAAAATACGATTTATATGAGTTGTTTACATTAAGCGCGTTTATTTCGTGCTTATATCGAAACGTACAATATTTCATATATTATAGGAAAATTGACAGCATTAACTTTAAGTACAAGTAATATTTAGGTAGTAATATCTAAACACCTTAAATACAAACACCATTTATTGCTACACACATACAGGCGCGTTTAAATTGTATAAATATAGAAAACAATTACACAAATATTACACTATTATTTATAACACATTTGGATTAAAAGTGTGTAGCAGGGTTGCCAACTCAGCATTTGCTATTTATAATAATAACTAGTTAACCCAGAAAACGTTGTTCTGCCATATAAATTTAAAAAAAGTAAACTAGCGCGCTTCTATTAATCTATCTCTGTATCAAAATTCATCAAAATTGGTTCAGCAATTTAGTCGTGAAAACGTAACAGACAGACAGAGTTATTTTTACACAATATTAGTATGAATATGGTTTTCAGTTGCGGTTATACATTAAAAGCTATTTTATAGTTTGATTAAATAAGAATAAATATAATAGTATAAATATTGTATAATATTTAAAAAAATATTTCCATAATAAATAATTGTTATTGTTATTTACTCCACTAAATTACTTAATATTTCAGTTCGAACGCTTATGTTTTTACAGAAACTTATGAATAAATCGACTTTTTAATTGATGATTGTAAGTATTAAAAACAGCAATAGCTAATACAGAAATAATGATAAAAAGCACGTGCTTGAATTACGTAAAAATAGATTTAATGAAATTAACCTTTCGATATAATAAATAGACCTGTCGAATAAAAACAATCGATGAATCGAACCAAGTAGGTATACGGAGCGATTGAAAGAAGATTCTAAAGCAACAGATCCAACAAGATTGATGTAGGTGTCTGGTTCCGGAAAATAGTTTTTGTACCGCATCCTACCTTTATCACCCCATTTCATACAGCCCTTGCCGGGATAGATCATTTATTGTCCTAAAATTGTTAGGGATTCTCAAAGGTTTTATGAACCTACACCATTTGACCGCTTAGCTATTAAGCTTTGAATATACGTATAAATTACCCACGTTAATATTGTATAAAGTTTGTATTCCTGTGTTTGTGGGAAATTTTTATTTATATAATTAATTAGACTTGAACATTTTATTCAGTATTGTGTGTGGACCGGAAATGTGGCCTTTAATTAATAATTAGGTATGGACTTAACGGGCTGAAGGGTTAGAGTTTTATTGATATATAACTCAAAATTTTAATGCGATTAAAATCTAAAATTTTATTTGCGGACCATTCTAGTAGAATTTTAAATTTAAAAATACTTTATAGAATAGATTAGCAGGTGTTTTTAGTTACAATAAAACATTGCGTCAAATCCCTGATTCACCTAAAAATATTTGCTCAACTCTATAGATCCCACACCCGTACGCATAGACGGCGACACGCTAGAGCGCATGAATCATGTGAAGCACCTGGGATCCGTATTTCACGCATCTGGTGACATCGATTGACATTATAACGGTTTAAGTGTACCAATGAACTCACTACCAAGGAGGCCGATGAACTTGTGAAATTGAGAAAAAGTTGAAAAGCGGACCCCGAGCACCGAAGCGGGCAGCAGCCGAGATTTAACGCTATGATGACGATCATGGTATTTCGCTTGACATTATGAACCGTATATCGTATGCGTTTAGCTTTATCATCGTTTATAATTATCATTGAACGAAAATATGCCCGCCTTTAGAGACCGTGAGAGTTCGTGGAAGAGGGATATAATAATTACGCGTGAGGCCATGTCAGCTTCAGGTGGAATCTATAACAACTATGCATCTGCTTTGTGTATTAGAGAGCGTTTGTACGATATCAAATTCACTTCAGTTTTGTGCCAGGTGAACGGTCTCCCGAGTACGAGTAGTAACTTTATTCGCCAAAATCGAAATCATACCATTTCCATAAGGTTTATATCTTAAGGAATCACAAATTTCAATCATCATGAAACAAAGGAAATTTTGACGGAAAGAACGACTCTAAACTTCGCAGTAGATTCGCTTAAATTTTTTATTTACAAGACAGTAGGCTAACATTCATGATATGCAAAAAAACAACACGTTTATGTAAATGATTCATGTAAAAGTCATAAATTAGACCTAGCTCAGCTGATTTTTTATATACATATATAACCCAGCGCTGCTCTTCCGTTAGCCCTATAGAGAATACATATATTAAAATATTACTAATAAAAATACTTTTTGACAATCATACATTCACAGACAGACACCCTCAGTCTAAGATACTTTATTTAATCAAAGCCCAAAATATACCATATAAAGTTGTAAAGATTAATTTAATTTAATTTAGTAAACAGTCCGTTTCCAATAATCCTAACAACAATATTTACTGAAAAAGATTATTGTTAACAATTTCAGTTTTCCAATAAACTCGTATACCAAATTTTGTAGACGAATCTTTATTTGTTTGAAGAGTTAAAAGATACAAGTAAACAATATTCAATGAAATCCAATTATGATATTCGAAACACTTTATTTGAATAAATAATTAAATACAAAAGTTGCTAAGGAAATAAGAAGACTGTTCGGGCATACGGTTTGGTGGGTTTACTTCAGCGAACCAAGGACGCAACGTGGCCCTCGTGTCAAGGCTTCTTTCACTTCGCGGTTCTCAGCGTATACGCACGCGCCTATTTGGTTTTTGAAGTGATAACTTCATAAAGGAGGGTAAACCGCCTCGGTACGTAACGCGTTACGGCACCAATCTGTCTGGCTTCCCTTTCTCTCACGCATACGGCAGCGCTAGGCAGGCTCTCTCTCACTCTAACCTACAACGCTAGATCTATTCGCATTGCGATTTTATTATAATGAAATACAGTTAATTTTTATTTATTTATAAAGAATCCACATCAGGGAATGATTTAATTTAACATAATTTTAAAACAATTTTTGTAAAAGTTGGAAATTTGTAAACTTTTTTCTTTTTAAGGAATCTAAATTAGGAAATAATTTAATTTAATATAATTTTGAAACAGTTTTTGGATAAATTGGAAATTCGTAAACTAGTTATTTTGAATTATTATTGGTTTTATTAATAAATAACCTTTCCTTACATTATCATATTAATATACATAAAATTTAAGTAATAACCTAAGCTTTTCTCAAGTTAAACAATTTCAATATTAAATAGTTCAACTTAAATTAGTTTAAGTTATCACTTTTGTCGGGCGTCTCGAGACCCGCACGTTTTTTCTTATGCACTGTGTTTGAACTGGTTAAGTTAGACATTTAGCGTGCCAGTTAGCAAACACAGTGTCCTACATAAAGGTTTGTAGGAGTTATTTTCATTCGGAAACGAAGTCCGAACCGACAAGCTATAGCAGGAACCTATTTACATATAAGAATTAAGTCCACTGAAAAGGGACCTCAAAAGCCTTAATAAAGTGTAACGACTAATAAAGATTAATTGAATATTAAAATATACTACAAATTGACATTATCTAACTTATTTGAATTTTGTGTAGTCATGTCTTTCCTGAAGAAAAAATATAACGTTGCCTCCAGGACCCTCAAAAAATGGATTGCGAGAGCAAAATTTGGGCACATCGGCAGGATTGGCAAGCGTCTCGCCAGCTATCCGTCCGGGACTAGGGTGTATTTGGCCCTTGCCAAAGCTGTCGAAGGAAACTTTTGGCGGGCGTTTATACCTCCACTACGTGCAGTTGACGACAGTCTAGCTCATGCTGCCAAGGATAAAGCCGATCTTCTGGACGAAATCTTTGCAGCCAATCCAACTCTTGATGAAGAGGTACAGTTTTCACCTTCTATTAGAAGATGTGGAGACACCACAATGTCGGAGGTACGGTTTTCCTAAAAAGCCGTGCGACGTGTCCTCCGATCCCTCGACGTCAAGAAGTCCACCGGGCCAGACGGTATCCCCGCTATTGTGCTGCGGATGTGCACAGCTGAGCGGTCTCCAGTCCTTTCCTGACTTTTTACCTTATCCTACCGTAAAGGTTGTGTCCCGGCTACGTGGAAGGTGGCCCATGTTCACCTTATTCCCAAAAAGGGTGACCGGACGGACCCGTCCAACTACAGACCTATAGCAATAACTTCTTTGCTCTCAAAGGTGATAGAGCGGATCATCAAAGCACAACTCTTGGGTTACTTGGAGAATTTCCAGCTGCTAAATGATCGCCAATACGGGTTTCGGCATGGTCGGTCTGCTGGGGATCTCCTGGTTTACCTAACGCACCGTTGGGCTGAAGCCTTTGAGAGCAAAAGAGAAACCCTGGCATAGGGCTTCGATCGGGTCTGGCATCGGGCTCTTCTTGCGAAGTTTCCATCTTACAGGATACCTGGGAGTCTTTGCACCTGGCTATCCAGCTTTCTCGTTGGGCACAGTATTAAGGTCGTTGTTGACGGTTGCTGCACCAGTGTGAAGCCTATCAATGCTGGTGTGCCCATGGGTTGTGTGCTGTCGTCGACGCTATTTATTCTGCATGTCAATGACATGTTCTCTATAGATGGCATTCATTGCTATGCAGATGATAGCACCAACGATGTACGGTACATTGATCGTGTAAACCTCTCTCCTGCGGTTTTGGAAGAAAGGCAGTTCAGACTTGTGTCTGAAGTAGAGAACTCTCTAGAGAGAGTCTCTGAATGGGGACGAGACAAAACCTTATCCAGTTCAACCCCTCGAAGACGCAAGTCTGCGTATTCTCTGCCAAGAAAAACCCGTTTGCACTTGCGCCACAGTTCTAAGGGACCTCTCTTTCCATCGCAAGCAGTATTGGGATCCTTGGTGTTGACATCACAAATGATGTGCAGTTTAGGGGACAATTGGAGGGTAAAGCTACGCTTGCCTCCAAAAAGCTAAACCGGTCCAAGCAGTACTTCAGTCCAAGGCAACGGCTTGTGCTATACAAAGCACAGGTCAGACCGCATATGGAGTACTGCTCACATTTATGGGCTGGAGCACCCGCCTGTCAGCTTAATCCCCTAAACTCAATCCAACGGCGCGTAGTTCGTGTTGTCGGCGATCCTATAATCATAGATGGTCTAGACACGCTTTAACTTCGGAGATACTGCGTCTCTTACCGTCTGTACAACAGGGAGTGTTCTGAAGAACTATTCAGAATAGTGCCCTTCTCGTCTTTCTACCACCGCACTACCCGCCATCGGCTGTACATCCCCATTTCTTGGAGCCTCTTCCTTCTTGTACGAAACGGTTTTCTAGACCATTCATATTGCGTACACTCAGGATCTGGAATGAGCTTCCGGCTGAGGTTTTCTCAGCGCGGTACGATATGGGGTCCATCAAAAAAGGCGTTATAAAATTTCTTCGAGGCCGGCAGCGCGTTGCTAATGCCCCTGGTGCTGCAAACGTCCATAGGCGACGTTGACCACTTGCCAGGATGGGCTGTCTGCCTGTCTGCTGAACTCTAGCTATAAAAAAAAGTTTCCAAAAAATAGTTGCTCGCGTTTACTTAAAAAATTCACACAATTTTGAGTCATTTCACGTTGATATGTTAATCTAAATTCCTAATGTGATATAATTGAAGATAATGTATATACTAATAGAGATCATCATCATCTCAGCGATGAATCCCAGTTGCAGCCCAAACTCTCGCTTCGGCGCCCGGGGTCCACTTTCCGACTTTTTCTTCTCCACTTCGCACGGTCTTCAGCATCCCTGGTAGTGAGACCATTGGCACGCATATCACCCTTTACGACGTCAAGCCAGCACTTTTTGGGTCTACCCCTCCTGCCGGGGCCCGGCGGAAGCGGCATGGCCAGACATTTGTTTCCCACGTAAGCATCCGGTTGCCGTAAAACGTGGCCATACCATCGGAGCCGACACTCCTGCAATTTATCCGCAATGTCACGGACATGAAGGCTGCCGCGAATGCGGGAGTTCCTAACACGGTCCTTCCGCGTCACTCCACACATCCACCGCAGCATATTCATCTCCGTGACACGCAGCTCTTGCTTGTGTCGCTCTAACACCGGCCACGCTTCACAGCCGTATAAAAGGACAGGCCTAATGATGGTCTTATAAACCTGTCCCTTCAACTTTACCGGCATCTTGGGGTCACAAATGACACCAGTTACCTCACGCCATTTGGCCCACGCGGCAGCAATGCGTGCCTTGACGTCGCAATCGATGTCACCGGATGCATGAAACACAGATCCCAGGTATTTCACAAAGTCCGTGCGCTCGACCTTGTTGCCGTCTATGCGTACGGGTGTGGGATCTGTGGAGTTACAGGCCAAGTACTCGGTCTTCGCCACATTGAGCTTCAGACCACCGTTCTCAAGCGACTCTTTCCACGCCTTCACACGTCGCACCAGCCTACCCCTGTCCGAATCTGCCAGCGCGATATCATCAGCATACATGAGCAACCACGGGGGCTTCTCATGTGAGTTTCTGATGCTGTCTGACAATACGTCTAATACCACGCTAAACAGAAACGGACTAAGGACGGATCCTTGGTGCACCCCGACGGTGATGGGGAAAGGTTTGGTGTCGCCAACAGCGGTTCGAACTACGGAATCGGAGTCACGGTACATGTCTCGTATGATGTCAACATAGGCCTCTGGAATCCCTTTGGACCGCAATGCCCACCAGATTATCGCGCGAGGAATACAGTCGAAGGCCTTCTGCAAGTCGAGAAACAGGCAATGCAGAGGCGTATTCTTCGCCCTGTATTTCTCCGCGACAGTCCTTAGGGCAAAAACAGGGTCCATTGTCCCGTGACCAGGGCGAAACCCATATTGACAATCCGAGACAGTGCACTCCTGTCGAATCCGAGAGTCGATAACCCTTTCGAAGAGCTTCATGGTGTGGGACATGACCTTAACTCCTCGGTAACTACCGCACTCCTGCACCGACCCCTTGCCTTTGAAGACTGGAGTAATGATACTCAGTCTCCATTGGCTCGGGATCGTACCGGTGAGGAGTGTCCGGTTGAAAAGGTCTGTTAAGATGCCCACACCACGAGAGCCCATCGCCTTCCAGGCTTCGATGGGGACTCCATCGGATCCAACAGCTTTCCGATTCTTCATGCGGCGAAGACAATTCTGGACTTCTGCAGGCGTTATCAGTGGCACTAGTCCTTGATTCGGAGGAAGATCAGGCGGCTGCACCTCTTTGTGCTGCGTGTTCAGCAGCTCGTGGAAATACGAGCGCCATCTCTCCTTCACCGCGAGGTCCTCGCATAGCAGGTTGCCCACAGGGTCTTTTACACAGCGGCACTTGGAAATGTCCTGTGCCGCTTTGACCCTGGAGCGCGCCAACTTATAGATGAGCTTCTGCCCCTCAGACGATTCCAACTTATCATAAAGTGGTTGTAAGTGGTCTCGCCTGGCTCTGGCAACAGCTCTCTTAGTGGCGCGCTTTGCTACCCGGTATGCGTCGCGGTCTTCAGGAGATCTGGACGCTTGCCACTTCTTAAAGAGGGCTTTCTTCGCTCTAGTCTCCCTCTGGACTGTGTCGTTCCACCACCATGTCTCCTTGTCACACTTGCGACCACCCTTAGACACCCCAAGCACCTCCTTCGCCGACCCAAGGATAGCCGCCTGAATCTTGTCCCAGTAAGCCTGAACTGGTTCGCCCATACCACCGGTGCACTTGTCACCGACAGCTAAGGCGAACTCCTGGGACGTGACTTCATCAAGCAGCCACCACCTGATTCGGCGCTGAACGCGCTCGGTATACGTGTCTTTAGGCTTAGCGCAGAGGTCCATGACAAGCAGACGATGTTGTGCAGTGAGACTCTCACCGGGTATGACCTTGCAGTTGGCCACTTTGCTGATGTGGTGTCTCCTAGTGAGTAGGAAGTCGATTTGGGTAGCATTCCTCCCGCTCCTGTAGGTGATGAGATGCTCGGGTCTCTTTTTGAAATACGTGCTCACGATGGCAAGGTCGGCCGCCGCACACGCATTCAGGATGTCCTCCCCTTCTGCGTTGCGGCTGCCGTACCCAAATCCACCGTGAACACGCTCGAATTCCCCACATTCATCACCCACATGACCGTTCAGATCACCCCCCAAAACGATCCCCTGTGATAATGGGATTCCACGGAGCACTTCTCCGAGTAGATTCCAAAACGCTATTTTATCGGCGTCGTCACAACCGGCCTGTGGCGCATAGGCACTTATCAAGTGGGTAACTATCCCATCGATAAGCACCCTAACGACCATAAGTCGGTCGCTATGACGTTTCACTTCCAAAATGTCATTCTGGCACTCCTCCGAGAGCACTATGGCAACCCCATTCTCCCCACCAGGTGCACCTGTGTAGATCAGCTTGTAGCCATTCCCAATGAACCGGGATCTGCTGGCCTTCCACCGAGTCTCCTGCAGGAACGCCACGGCCACCCTCCGCCTGGAGAGCACATCGGCCAACTCTCTCGCGCGTCCGGTTAACGTGCCTATGTTCCATGTTGCGAAGCGGATCTTTCGAGATGTTTGGGCTGCGTGAGATGGGGCTAGCGTCGTTAGCCGTGCCCGCCCATGACACGGTAGCCCTTGTCCACTTCTCACAAGAGCCGGGCGAAGCTCTTGCGCGCCGTTATGCGGCGGCGCCCTAGCCCTTAGCCGATCTCGTAATCTTGTTCTCACCATGTTGATTTGGCAACTTTGGCTTTTACGGGGGCGACTGCCGTCTGACCCCCCAACCCCAAAAGGAAAGCCGTCGTCAGAGCCTCGTCCGTTATTCAGCAGGGTGCGCCGACTTGCAGGTGAGGTTGACTTGGGCCCCGAAGATGTTGGTAGGGCCCCTTACACTAATAGAGATACAGACATACTAATAGAGATGTCGAAGACTTAAGTGAAGAGCCAGGAGTGAATGAAGAGTCAAACCTGGAAAGAAAAACTAGATAAAACCTAGCTGGGTAATATGTTTGTCTTTATCACCTGGGTAATATGTTTCTCATTTCCGACAACTTAGAATAAAGTTAGAGAACCTAATCTATAACTAAAATCCTTGTAAACAATATTTATCTACTGCAAGCTGTATATGTATGGAAATAACTTACATTTTTTACACTCTAACTCGTCATCAAATAAATAGATTTGCCTTTTATTTTATAATGTATTTTTTATATTATTTGTTTTCTTTTATTAATTCAATAAAGAATATTTATTCATTCATACATTCAATCCCTCAAAAAAACTAACGACTGCTGAACAAAAAACAAAACATCGCATCATCATTGCTCCGGATTCTCGCTAAAACTCATCGAGAGCCGTTTTTCAACGACCCTGGTGTTTTTATCATCCTTGTAAAATGATTAAATAACGAACAGATATGTCTAGTCAAATTTTCCTAAATTTTCTTAAGATACTTATGTAATGTGTTAAATCAAATACAGTCTATAATTAACTAAATTCAGTTTATTTATTTTGACTGTTTATATCAATACTAGCTTGGTGTGTGGTTGTATTGCAGAACTCATGTTAATTGACATTAAAAGCAAATCAAACTTTCTGACAAAGGATTCTAATTTCTAAATATAACTTAATCAAATCATCAAATCTAATCTAATTTTTTTTGTGTAGGGTTGGAGTAAGAATACTGATCCCTGCGGCTGGGGTTGGCCTGTTGTAAAAGGCGGCAAAACACTAGGTGGTAGGGCCTCAAGCCCATTGGGATGGGAATCACCTCTGATCTATAAGTTGGCCGCCCTAATGTTGTGTTTTGCCATTATTGATCTAAGTTTCAGAACCCTTCTGTGGATAGCAGTGTGTCAGTGGTACTCCTAGCTTCGTAAACATCTATAGATGATGGTAAATGCTTACTATTAAGTGAGTCGTACGCCTGTCTGTTGTTCCTCAGCAGTAAAAAATCTAAGCCAAGACGAACCTACGTAGAGCCGTCTTAAAGCCCCTAAGGATGCATGGGTATGCTCACTTTGGCGGCACCAATCACACCACCACCGTTGCTGGCTAGGTATAAAGTTTGGAGCCTCAAAACTCTCTAATTAAACAAAGCAGGTAAGGAAATATTTATTTTTTATGTTCATTAACATGATATTATATCTACTTAATCATATGCATTTTATCATGTTGGTTGACGAATCTATGACTACATCCACCATTTCCATATAGCATATAAGCTATAGCACACTCCAGAGGTTAATAAAAAAAATATCAAGGCCAGATGTCGTTTCTTGTTATGAGATTTTTGTGTGGTGTTCGGCGAATTATAGCTTATACAAAAAAAAGATAAGAATTTTAGAGGAAGTGATTTACTACCAACAGTTACATCATATGACAACCTCCATGGCGTACTAGCGGAGGTCACGGGTTAGATTACCGTCTTGCGTCTAGGTTTTATGTGTCATATGTATTTATTTATAAAAGAAAATTATATATTTTGGGAATGTAATAGTTGTCTATTTGTTGTAAATTATTGTATAACAGTTGTATATAACACAAGTGCCATGCTGCTTACTTTGGAACTAGATGCGCTGTGTGAATTGTGCCCATATATACTATGTTCACACACACCTCATTTCACACATGTTCACACATTTTAAAAATGACCAATTGTCTCATATACAAGCCGTTTTCGTCACTGCAATTTTTATTCCACATAGTATAGATCCGCCTGGAAAAATAGTGATATTGAAGTAATCAATCGATCGTTCAAACAAAAATGCGTTTCAAATTTAAATTTCGAATAAACAAGAAGCTTTTAAGTTCGACAACATTTATTTTATCTGATAAATCAATTTGAGATCCCGCTACCAATAAAATACAATTAACAATTTTAAAGCTTATATAAACAAGTCGTTTAAGTTCGTGCTTGAAATAAAGTAAATAAAGAACTAGCAAAGGTATAGTTTCCTTAGACCAACCACTTAAATTCACTTGTAATTTTCCAGCGCGTAAATGAATAAATTTTTATTCATCTGAAGTCTCCAAGTAATTGTTTTTGTTCTCTTTTTAGTACTTTTAACTCTTAAATATCCTTATTAAATTAAATTTAAGCAATTGTTGTTTTTCTAACACCGAGAAAATCGTACAATTTTTTAAAGGATTAACTTGTGTATACTGTCAAAATTTATATGTTGAATAGTAGTAGTAATCGATGACAACGAATAGCATCGGCCGTCGAGAGCGCGTATAGCAAGATTTTAATACAAAGGAAGGAAGGACTGTTCAGTATTTATTTTTATGAGCACACGTGTAACTGAGCAAAGTTTTTTTTGGGAGGTGTAAATGCATGACGCACTCCCGCTGCGTGGGAATGGGCGGCGGGGTAGTGTGGGACTCCCCGTGCAATGCGGCCGTTCGTCCTCTTCTGTAGGCTGGGAGACGCCCGTCGTTGGTATACCCACCCAGGCGTTCCTTCACACGCCTTTAGTGCCGAAGCCGCGGGACGCAACAGGTTAGTCAGACCGCGGTTCCAGTCCGCGTTCGAGGGCCTCTGCAAATCCGAGCGGGTAACGAGTCCCGACATCTTCTTCCTCACGCAGGTGTGAGCTGGGCGCACGGAACACCCGCGTGCGCCCCTCTCTCCACTACGTGTGTGCGGGCTGCGGCCTTTTTCCAGGAGGCCGCACCCGCGAACAATCACTACGGCGGCCGGAGATCTGTCGCCAACCTCCGGCTACGAGTGGCCCTGCGTGAGCGGGAGGGAAGCTTCACGCGATCTCTCTCTCTCTCTCCGCCGCCTCCTTTGAGGACATAACTGCCTTGCAGAAGGAGGCAGCTTCCTATCCAGCTTGGCCCCCAACCGTCGCTGGGATGATGGCCGGGAGTGAGAGGTCAAGACCGATGGTGGTGACGAGGTCTCGGCGGTCGGTGCCCATGCGGGGCACACTGCGAGGGTGGGGAGAGCCGT
This sequence comes from Malacosoma neustria, assembly GCA_963693495.1. Lineage (NCBI taxonomy): Eukaryota > Metazoa > Arthropoda > Insecta > Lepidoptera > Lasiocampidae > Malacosoma > Malacosoma neustria. The sequence continues at coordinate 17,549,122 of OY856379.1, read as the reverse complement.
GTCCTCGTCACCGGTGTCACAGTGGTGTCAACCTAGCAACGTACATATAGTACCAGTTATCTGTAAGTACGTAATGTACTTCAAGTAACTGCTGATTTTTTATCCAACTTTCACAATTATACAATTTATTGATTATTCATTATAGTTACTAGCTGTCTTAATTTAATCAAGTTAACATGAAAAAGGTAGCTTAAGTGTATGCTTAATGCACACATTATATCTTTATACATATAATTCTTCTTTTTTGGGTGTTTTTCTCTATGGGTGTTTGCAACGCCAGTGGCATCGCGGATACGCTGCTGTCCCATAAGGGTACAGGAACTTGGGTCACTAATGCCGGAACACAACACAATATTATTATGGCGGCATACTTAAGATCAAAGGTGGTTGCCATCCAGACGGGCTTGGGGCCCTACCACGTAGCTAGGGTGGGTTGTTTTGTCGCCTTGTACGACAGGCCGACCCAGGCCGCAGAGATTAGTACTCTTTCTCCGCCTCTGCATGGATGAAAATCTTCGCTTCTTATGTGATTGAACTATTAAACATCTTGACCGGTTTTGGTAATTTTTTGTGTGTATTTTTTAAATGAATTCGAGAATGGTCGAGAGCGTAAATGTCTGTGTATGTGTTTTGTGTATATATATTACAGAGAAATAATATGCTCCGAAATAAATCAGTGCAATACAGTAATATAAAAAATGTACTTATAGGTTATGTTTCATCCAACTCTTTGAAATACCGCATCTTTAAGACGAAGTGCATACGAATACATGTCAATCCCTCAGGACCGCAGCATATTGCAATTTTATTGTGTACCCCTTGGAAGAACTTATTTTGAATCCAACGTGTGCTACTAATAAATCTATATCTACGAGGGTGGTCAAATAAGTAATTAGCCTACAAATGAAAAACAAAATTTTTGGAAAAGCGGCGATTTATTTCTCAATATAATTTTCTTTGAATTCTATACACTTGACCCAATAATGCTCCAACTTTTTTAACCCATCGGAAAAATACGTTTTCTGAAGGTCTGCAAAGTAGGCCTCCGTGGCAGCGATAACCCCCCTCATTCGACTCAAATTCCTGCCCGGCGCCTGAATTTTTCAAATTTGGAAACATAAAGTCGCACGGGGCCAAATCCGGAGCATACGGATGGAAGAGCACTTTTATCTTCGACAAATGGGGCCATTTTTTCTGCAATTCAGCGTAGACTCGGCCCAATAATTCGGCATAGTAGAGCCTTGTGATTGTTTTGCCCTCACACCTTTGGAATCTCAGAAAACGGCGGCCATTACCTATCCGGCGAGACTGCCCTAGTCTTCGCCTTCTTCAAAGCACATTCACCGGGTAAAGTCCACTGTTTCAACATTTCCTTTGTCTCACGTGTATATCAGTTTATTAACATTTCCTTTGTCTCACGTGTATATCAGTTTATCAATATTTCGTCGAAAGTCACAAAACGATGCAAAAACTCCTTTGGATTGCGCTTAAACATCGTCAAACACTAATTAAGTGGTCTCACGGTTGCGCTTGTTGTCCAGAGTGAGCAAACGCAGCGCCCATCGCGCCGACAGTTCTCATGTCCAATACTTCATACAGGATATGACCCACGCGATCTTTTAAGATGCTTACTGTCTCAGATATCTTGCGCACCTTCAATCGGCAGTCTGACAATACGAGATTGTGGATATTTGTCACGTTATCCTCCATGGTAGCTGTTTTTGGGGCACCTGGGCGTGGCTCATTAAAAACCGACGTGCGACCACGTTGAATCTGGTTAATCCAATTTTTGAGGGTCACCATCGAAGAAGTCACCGTACACAGCATCCAGGCGCTCTTTGATTTCGCTGCGCGATTTCCGAAGATATTGATCTTTTCCATTTTTCTCAAATCCGAGGACACGCGGTCATAACAAAACAACGCGCTCGATTCTGCTGAAATTTGTTTTCTCTTAACTACTCAGCTATAGGGATTAAAAAGTATTTCCGTCATATTTGTCGAGTAAATTTGCAAGTTATACATAGGTACCAGTGATAACCGTTGATAGCCAGTTCAGATCAATGATGTTTTAGTATGACAAAACTGTCTAACGATGCTCTAGGTTGGTCTCCGCGTGACTACTTGACTATCACATGTCTGTATCTTATATTATAAACTAAATTATAGATTTCTTTCTAAATTTCATCTACATCTTCCCATAACGATATAAACTCTATCCAACGTCACATAGTTTATCTTGTTGACGATCCCATATTTATTATTTACTAGACACGCTTGGCCTTCAGAGAAACTTTGCGTATTCCAGTACCTTAACAACGGGAAATATTGTTTAGAATGGTACCTACCTCGTCTTTTCAGTTAGATCCACTTCTTGAAATGGTTCAAGAATGTTCATGTTACGTTACTGGATTTGGAATAGAGTGGAATATTATATTTTCAAAAAAATTCCCTAATTTTTTTTTTTTGATCCCTATCCTTACTAAAACTCCAATAATGTAACCCAAAGTGTAAAAAAATTACCTAAAATATTATTTAAATCGCGTGCGTTGCGAAAACTATTGATGATAGAATAAAATAATGTACTACAACTTTGCAGAACACATCATTATTTACAAAAAGTGTCGCGACAGCATATGTCTAACTATTATAGTTATGCCACAATAAGTGTTCTTTTATTTTAAAATTTTAATTAAAATGCCGCCCCTAGAAAAGGCTCTTTATTTGAATCTTAGTATTAATCCTTATCAAAATAAATTACTTCATATTCATAACTGCTTCAATACCTTTAAATAACTTTTTGAATTATTCAATTCGAATATTCCATTCGAAAAATATTACGAGTTTAAAAATGTAAGTATTAGAAAAATGTTGCGTGGTAGCCGCTCACCCTGTTCGGCTAGCTAGGCAGCACCTTATGCAATGTAGGCTTGCGTCACTGGGGTTTTTACAAAAATTAGAATACTTATTAAAAAATAACGAAAAATAAATAAAAAGTAATAACAAAAAAAAATCATTAAAATAAAAGCTCATAGAAATAATAATATTCAAACTTTCTTTATAATTTTATTTTTTTAGTAACCTGACGCAAATAGAAGGGTTTGCCCTCAGGGGCGCTCCTCTGTCCGAGGAGTGCACGGGTGTGCGTACCCGAGGTGCCCGAGCATCCGTCGCTTCACTCCCCTCTCTGTTCGAGGCGACAGAGTCCTACCTTTCTTTCCGTCTACCTCTTACATCCTTTCCAACTTAGCTCTCTGTTCGTGGCGTGATCCCCGGTGGGATGATTGCGAATACTGATTGGGGTCCCGGGTTCTACCCTGGGACCTGATTTGGTAGTCGAAACCATGCATATTTCGACTGCGCCTGCACAGAGTGTTCCCCGGGCGGGAATTGCATCCTCGCTGTCGGTTGGTCTTGCTGGGCCGGCTACGACGTCAGGCGACTCTGCTTTTTCTGAAGTGTCGTCTGGTAGTCGTACCCACGCCTGACTAGCACGCGACGGGGATGCGAGTCCCGTCCGGAATTGGCCGCGGACCTGTCACTCCCGGCCCTGGTTCTGTCCATGGTCGGGGGCGATCCTGGATGGACGGCCGTCGCTTCCTTTTGCGAGGCAGTAGTGTCTGCAAGGGAGGCGGCGGAACGGGAGCGGGAGTCCGCCACCGCACTCCCCTCCCGCCAACGTAGGCCGCGTCGTCGGCGCCGGAGGGCGGGCAACGATCTCCGGCCGACGTAGAAAACGGCCGCGGGCGGCCTCTCGGGGGAGGATCCGCCGCCCGCACTATTGCCGCGAGGGAGAAGGCCGCGTGCTGTTCCACAGCCCCCCTCAACTCCTAGAGTTGTTACAAGAGAGCGCCGGGGGGACGAAACCCTGACCCCCTGGCGCCAGCACTTTAGAAGGGGCCCGCTTTAAGACAAAGCGTGGGCCGGCGCCGGCCCGGGCCACGAGATCGGCAGGCCATATATCCGTGGGCCCGGGCGTAGACGATAGGAGAACAGCGGGGTTTTTTAGTGGGTCGAACATCTTTTCCGGAGTCCCTTATATCCCTCGGTCCCCCCGGGCCGGGATAACCCGCCAAGAGAGGTTTTTCCCAGAGACCGAAAAAAAATAGAAGGGTTTAATTTTTAATTTTTTGTTAAATACCCGTGCGAAGCTGGGACGGGCTGCTAGTTTTGAATAAAATTAGCGATACAATAGACGAAAATTATTCCAGAGACCGAAAATAAAGAGGGAAAAACCGACAAATAGGAACGTACGGTTAATTTGGTAGAGCCGTTCAATTTCCTTCGGCACCCGGCCCGAAACCGGATATCGACCGAACAGCCACTCAACCTGCTCACCGATTTATTTATTAGAATAGTTAATCAAACCCTACATTTTTCCAGTGATATATCGAAAGGTTACATCCGGCATACAGTTGTTCCCTGTTCATTTTGTCAAGTGCGATTGTCAGTGGGTTATGTTTTAAAAAATGGCGTAGCTGTATTACTATTTTATATAGTCCACACCCTCTAGATTAATATATTTAAATCAAATTTAACCATTTTATGATTCTGCAATTTAATTACTAGAATTTTTAAAGATTTCTCTCTATGCTAGGTATTAATTTATATCGTATTTATTTATTTTTAAAATTTATAACTTGAACACAAATACTTAGCACATGACTAAATCTTTATAGATCATATCAATGTTATTTTCTGATTAGGAATCGAATCCATTCACATCTTTTTTGTGGAACAGTAAATATATTGACTGTCCACTTAATAGTAACAGTTACCACCACATAAGGATGTTTTGTGTGAACAAAAAACATGTACTTTTTCCACATATTATACATAGTTCATAAAGTACAAGCACGCGTTTTTATACAGACTGTTATATTCTTCCTTTTGTCAATTGTACGTTATTTAAAAATAACTGCAACAATATCGCTTAAAGTAAGGCAAAATTCCAAAATAAATAGTCTGAAACTTAACACATTAAATCTAAAAGTTGAACAACTTACGTCACTTGTAATAAGTGTTGGAGGCAGCCGTAAACGTTTTACGAGTATTTCGTTCCTGCAATTTGAATAAAATGTAACAATTTTATCTTTCATACGTCTGCTGCGATGCATTTTAATTATTCTGATCATTAATCCTATTTTATTCTGTAATAAAAGTAAATTTATCTCATTATTAGGGCATTTAATGACTATTTACCATTAGTTTTAGATTTCTATTCGACTATTTCCTGTTAGCTTTCGTGTCGATTATTAATTTATTTTAGTAAGATTTAGGTACAAACTAATAAAGATTGCAATATGTACATATAATCTAACATTTTTCAAATTATTGCTGATTATAATGCGTTTTAGGGTAAAGAAGAATAAAACATTATATAAAATAAACAGCTCATCAAACTATGAAAATTCTACGTAAGGGACTAAACTTACCAATATTTCATGTATACCCATTATTATCTGAGAGAACTACGTCACGAGGGCTTCTAAATAGGAAATTCGCAGAGCCGAGTGCCTTCGAATGCTCTTAGTCCTGTATTCCGTTGCGCTTGAATTTGTGGTGGCTCACAGCAATCCTCCTCTTGGCAAGTTACAACAATATATAATCTTCAGCGAAGGACATCGTGGCAAGCAGGGATAATATGATTTGGCAAAAATGAATAATATATGATGGATGCTCGGTGTTAATATTGTTTTTAAAATGCATGGCACCAGGAGGGCTGGCGTGAAGCAAAACACAAACTTGGTTACTAGTAGGTAGTTTATTCACAATATCTACCAAAGAGCCGATTCTTTGAGGCGCGCACAGTTGACGATTCGTACGATACTATCGGAAGTTAGCACTTGACTGACTTGTGTACCGCCAGAGACCTCGTATTTTTTTTATTGGTGTGGGACAACAGACAGACTGAAGGCCCGCTTAGAATTTAGCAGTTACCGTCGCCTATGGGTGTTTGCAACGCCCGTGACATCGCGAACACGCTGCTGTCCCATAAGGGTACAAGAACTTGAGTCACTAATGCCGGAACACAACACAAGATTATTATGGCGGCATACTTAACACCAAAGGTGGTTACCATCCAGACGAGCTTGAGCCCTACCACGTAGTTAGGGTGGGTTGTTTTGTCGCCTTTTACGACAGGCCGCCCCCGGCCGCAGAGGTTAGTATTCTTTCTCCGCCCCTGCACGGATAAAAATTTATACGAAATTCTGAGGTAAACAATATGTGTTCGGGACTTTCCTCCACGACGTCCCTTGACCTTACAACCGACAATATCAAAGGTGTACTCGGGGTTTATTCCCTTAAACGATGTTTATGTAAGCATGGTTTTCCGCCATCAGCACCTTTGACTTCGCAGCCGACAATATCAAAGATATACTCCGGTTATTCCCCTAAACAATGTTTATGTAAGCATGGTTTTCTGCCAACAGCCGCTTTGTCCTGTTTACATTTCGTTCGTCTTTATTCTGATACCGGCGTCCTTTGACTTCGCGCTGACATATATTATTCTTTTTATTGCTATGGAACAGCAGATAGCCGTCGTCTATGATTGTTTGTAGCGGAAGGTCACCGCTAACATGCTACCGTCCACGTAGAGAAATTGGAACCTGGATCACTCATTTCGGTATTCTCATTATTACTCCGCCCCTGCACGAACAAAATTTAAAACCCTACATGATGTTTCTTAAAAATGTATAAAATATCGATGTGTGGTCATTTAATCGCTCTGGTAGGTTTAGTGTTAATGTACTTATGAGGTACTACCTCATAAAAATACTACTATTGTGTTTAGACATATTTAACTTAGAACTAATAAATTTCACAATTTAATTCGTGATGCATAGTCTCATGTTATAAATCAATAATTCTTTTATCCTTTATGTTATAATAGTATGTCAATACTGTCAAAAATAAATAGAAATAGTCAGTGGCGCGCATTGGTTCACACTACTTTCCATCATAGAAGATACCGTCAGGTGCGGTCACCACGCTCTGTTGGCTGGAAAAGCTAATCCGATCGCTCACGACGGTCAGTAATCTGTCCGCTGCGCGCTCGCCTCGTAAACAGCCGCGCGCCCACCAATAAACCGACAATCGCGAAAGCCATTATATCGTATTGTGACGAACTTTCTGTACGTACTCTTGACAATACAGTGCATCTTTAGAAATTCCGTTGTTTAATTTATGTCTTTAGTGTTATTGCATTTTTTACTAAATGTGGGTTGGGACTCTTAAAGCGCCCACAAGTCTGTTAAATAAAATTTGCATTGTTAATAAAATTAATGTAAAATGTCTAAATACCGCCGCCGCCGTAATGACCTTGTGATGTGTTCCAGCATGTAACCTAGGTTTAGGCGATAGGAGAACAGCGGGGTTTTTTAGTGGGTAGTCGGATGGTCGAACATCTTTCCTGGAGTCCCACATATCCCTCGGTCCCCCCGGGCCGGGGGAACCCGTCAAGAGAGGTTTTTCCCCGAGACAAAAAAAAATGTAACCTAGGTTCCAGTTTCAGGCAGCTCGCAGCCGCGCGCGCTCACGGCTTTCACGCGTCGCGCAAACAGTTCACGGGCGTAGACCAATGGAAATCCGCATCGATAGCCCTACGTGACGAGTAGCGCGTTCGTAACCACCCGCACACGATGTAAAACGGCGGACGACCTCGAAGCGCCGGACGGAGATAGAGATATAGAGAGGGGGACAGTCTCTCTCTCTCCCTCTCGACTCTCGCTCCGTCCGCGCCCGACGGTTCATTCGATTATTGTGATTTTTGTTCTCCTCACATTAATCATAATTTCAGGAGAGCGCCAGGGGAACGAAAGCCTGACCCCCTGGCTCCAACACTTTAGAAGGGGCCCGCCTCAAGACAAAGGGCGGGCCGGCGCCGGCCCGGGCCACGAGATTGGCAGGCCATATATCCGTGGGCCCGGGCGTAGGCGATAGGAGTACAGCGGGGTTTTTTAGTGGGTAGTCGGATGGCCAATCATCTTTCCCGGAGTCCCACATATCCCTCGGTCCCCCCGGGCCGGGGGAACCCGCCAAGAGAGGGTTTTCCCCGAGACCAAAAAAAAAGTATAAAAAACCATTAGCAAGTACCAGAAGCTTTATCTATTATTATAATACCGAATAACAAGACGGAATCAATTAATGAAAGCTTTTGCCTTACGGTACTCCGCCATCAGTAAAACGCTTGCGGCCAAAACAGGGTTGTGCTACATAACTTTTAATTGGTAGGAAAATGTCTAATTTTTGTGGAAACCCCTTCTTATGGGTCCCCCAAACGCGGGGAATCTGTAATTGTGGAAGTTTTTAGGAAAATTTATTAATACTGTCTTTTTATCATCTACGTCTAGGCCATGGAAAGGCAGGTCTTTGCCAATACCATAGCCCACGCAGTCACGGTATGCCCAGTTTGCTCATGTATTGGGGTAGTTTTTTTGCATAGTTTGGGCCATGTAGTAAGGATTTCAACCGTTCAGCGTTTTTTCCTGTCAATCCAGAATTTTAGGGGACAGGGATGAATAACGCGTGTACCTCGCGACATAAGTGTGAGCGGCGAATCCCAATCAAGGTAAGTCTGCGGCGGCCAGCGGTCATTAGACGCCATTTGGTGCCAAGAACACTTTCCCACTTCCGCTCAGTTATTGTGATTATTTTTAGTTTGCTGAAGTTCAGCAGAGACCAAGCGGCTTACCCAAACAACTGTATTGCCTGAATTGATATAAAGAAGAATATAATTTATCCTCACAGCATATTTATAATATGATTTTTTTCTCTGTTTTTATAAACTGTAATCAAACGCCAAACTATTATCAGCTCTGTTGAATGATTATTATCTTTTTAATGAGCAGTAGACCAGTGCAAACGAGAGTACATGGTTTCTTTTAAGCCTCCTCACCGCATTGGCATTATCAAGTAATCCAGAGGCAAGTATATTGGGGTAATGAGTGAGGCGTTCCACATGATGTCTCTTATGGCGCTCTATCTCTGAGGTTATTGTTCTCGTGTTTAAATACTCGTGTATTTCATCATTTCTTGCAAACCATGGAGCATTTATAAGAATCCTCAGGATGTTGGTTTGCACTCTTTGCAAGCATGTGACATTGCTCTGGCATGATTTTTTTTATTGCTGTAGAACAACAGACAGGCTGACGGCCCGCTTAGAATTTAGCAGTTATCGCCTATGAGTGTTTGCAACGCCAGTGGCATCGCGAACATACTGCTGTCTCATAAGGGTACAGGAACTTGGGTCAGTAATGTCAGAACACAACACAATGTTATTATGGCGGCATACTTAAGACCAAAGATGGTCGCAGACACGTGGTGGTAGACAGGCTTGGGGCTCTACCACGTAGCTAGAGTGGTTTGTTTAGTCGCTTTTTACGACAGGCCGCAGGGGTTAGTATAGTATTCTTTCTGTGCCCCTGCACGGATAAAAATGTCCATATAGGCTTCGGATCAGTGATCTATAATAATAGATTACTGTCTAAGGAGAGCACTGAGTTTCTACCTAGCATCCAATATAGACTTCGAAACTTGTAGTTGACTTGGTTTCTTTGGGCTATAATATGGGTCTTTCCACATTAAGCGTCTGAAAAAGCGGTGAAATCTAAGATGTTTGGGTTTATTGTATCATTAATATGATTCACACGAGTAAGGTTGATAAAGTCGCTCATATGGTTACGCCTTTTCTGTGAGAAGGCTATTTACAATGATGTTCGCCAGGTTTATCAAGGTTGATGCTAGTGACTGACTCCCACAGCCATTTATCCTCTTGATCTCCACAGTAGGATTGGGGTAATTTTTTTCTTGAGGTTGTTTTCCTCTTAAACCAGACAATTAAGCCAAGGTTCCCGGATAACTGGTTGTGGGAGTCATTTCCTACCTCCACTTAAAGCATGCTTTTTAAAGCTGCTAAGTCAGGTTTGTTAACCGCCGCCTGAGACTCGGCGTTGTTGTTCGTTTGGTACTACCTGGGGAGCACCGCGTAGGAAAATAATAAGTAGTTCCTACAGACGCAAACAATACTACCCCCCAAATATAATATAACATGATTAAAGAGAAAAAAATATTGTTATAAAGCAAATACTTTAAGTTGAAGAAAAAAGACAATTATTATCAACCTAGTAAGATATTCAAAAAGGTGTTACACGTTTAAAACTGTTGTTAATATTTTTTTGTTAAATATATAGTTATAATGATTGTATGCTTATGTTGATATTTTTATACTAAATATTAAGTTGGTAATTCTGGAAATTTGTTAAAAGTAAACAAGTACTACTGTTGTCATACCTAAAAAAATTAGGCTACTGGATACTGAGGATGAATTATGTATTATACCTAGTCAGGTCATAAATTCTGTCACATGTTTAATGTAAAATAATTGTAACAAGTTTATTAATTATGTAACCATTCATATACCAAAATGAACTTAACAAAACATAGATTCTTATGACATTAAAGTTTATTCAAAATGACCTCCGTGATTTTGAATACAAGCCTTCAATCTGCGCGGCCAGTTGTCTATCGCAGCACGAACGAGGTCCATGTCAATATCGGCGGCTGCCTTAATCAAGGATGTCTTGAGTGACTCCAAATTGGAATGAGGCTTTGAACACGCCTTTTCCTCCAAGTGTTGCCATATCTTGTAATCTAACGGATTCAAATCTGGACTGGAGGAGGGCCAGTCTTCGTGCCGGATGAAGTCGATTTCACGCGCCGCCAGCCAGTCTTGTGTGCTCTTCGCTCTATGAGCTGGCGCCGAATCTTGTTGGAATACCCAATGCCTGTTATTGAACATGGTATGAGAAACAGGTTCCACAAGGTTCGTCAGGACTGTATTTTGATACACAACAGCATTCGTTTTTACACCTTTCTCACAAAAATGTACCTCTGTTAAGCCCCAATAAGAAACTCCCAACCATACCATGAGCGAGGATGGAAAATGACCTCGTTGGACACGCGGAATACGGTTGCTCGCTTCTTCACTACTGTGTGCGTACACCTTATCATTTTGTTTGTTGTAGCTCTCTTCTACGGTAAACATTTTTTCATCCGAAAAAAGAATTTCCCGATATTTTTTTCCCGCGTACCGCTTCAACAAAGCGCGGCATCTCTTCAGTCTCAGGTCCATTAGACGAGCATTCAAACGATGTCCTGTTTTTCTTCGATATGCCCGAAGCCCTAAGTCTTCATTTAACACCCTTTTCACCGTGGTTCTGCTTAACCCCATCTGAAGGGCCAACAGTTTCTGCTTACGTTTGGGATTTCTTTGAATTCGTGCCTTCACAGCTTTTATCACTGCTGGAGTCCTAACAGACCGAGGGCGACCACTTCTTGACCTGTCATCTACACTAGAGTCTTCATTGTATCGTTTGATGGTACGATAAACGAATCTTTTGGTTATATTCAAATTTTTCAGTATGTTAAAAATTTGAATTGGCGCGTAACCGCAACGATGCAACGCAATAACTGCAACACGGTCTTCTTTAAGCGTCCACTCCATATTTAAAAATGAGTAAAATTGCTAAAAGTATATATTTTTATTTTCATGAACAATTCGAAATTCGAATTCAATAAACTTTTTTGTGGCCAGCATTCTAAAAGAAAAGTTTTTACTGTGTGACAATACTTATGACCTGACTAGGTATTTAATAAAATGTGGTTGGTAGCCCTGGTTTTAGATGATTATTAATGAGAGAACTGCCTTGCGATTCTGTACAGGTAGCGTCTATTTCTGAGGAATGCCGATATTAGAGGCAATAATTTTTTGGAACAAAAGATGGTTTACAATACGTTTATTCAAAATTACTTTAGCTCCAAGTAAAACTGAAAAGAGCGTCATTTTTGTTCTTATCTAGTAGCACTTACTATACAAGATTAAATAATTTTTCATTGCGATTAAAAGCTATTTCAAAGCCGGCAGCTTTATTTCTGTGTTTGTTCACACTTTATTATTTTACAACAACAATAAAACCATAAAATCACGTTACAAATTCTCCCATCTACGGCAGCCTTCATGACCGTGATATTGCGGATAAATTGCAGGAGTGTTGCCTACGCTACGGCACGTTTTACGGTATGCCGTAAAATCAGCAAACCGGCTACTCGCGTGGGGAACATGTAGACATGCCGCCTCCGCCGGGCCCCGGCAGGGGGGGTAAAGACAAAAAGTGCTGGCTTTACGTTGTAAAGGGTGATTGGATTGCCGTTAGGCTGATTAACAGGGATCCCAAAGATCCATGCGAAGTGGAGAAGAAAAAGTCGGAAAGTAGACCCCAAGCACCGAAGTGAAAGTTTGGGATTGGATTGCAACCGGGATTAGCATTAACTAAACTAAAAAATTTAAACAAACTGGATTTATAATATACTAGTTGACCCAGCAAGCATTGTTCTGCCATATTAATTTTAAAATGTAGCCTATGTTCTTTTCCAATGTTCAATCTATAACTATGTATACCAAAATTCATCAAAATTGGTTCAGCAGTTTAGGCGTGAAAGTGTAACAAACAAACTCACTCTCGCATTTATAATATTAGTTAGATAACTAAATGTAGTGTAATAAATAGAGGTGCTACGAACTTAGGTTTTAACTAAGCGGTCTAGTTAATTTATCGAATCTAGCCAACGGTAGTAACCCATTTACGTATATTCCCTGAGGACACCCTTTAAAATAATTACAATTTTCATAGCTTCATTTTGTGACGTGGGTGTGTTAATATTTTCTACAACAAAGTGGACGGTACTTTAAAATGTTTTAGTTTAAAATCCACTTTTAGGAATATTAAAAATAGCTTTGTTCTAATTTTCAAGACGTTTTTTCCTTGTAAAACGTACGTGGTGCTAATGGAGTCACTTAAAGATTCCAGCAGCTATTTCATTTTAAAAATTAAACTTAACTCTATACGATAATAATGTTTCGAAATGCTAGTCAAGTTCATTGTTATGTATTGAAAGTCGGTTTGCATCTGCTTTATTTCTTAACTACCTACAAATACATACTAATTATGTAAATATCTAAAAACTACCTACACAACATTTATCATTTTCTTTACACCTAATCGAACATTTTAAATCTAATTGGTCACATGTAAATTAAAATAACATCTTAGATTAGTCCCAACGAAATGGTTTCCTACTGATTAAATATCCACACATTTGTAAAGATAGTTGAAACCGGTTACTCAATATGGATATTTTCAACTTAATGGGCACAACGCAATTGATTAAGATGATTCTCGCTTGCAGCCCAAACTCTCGCTTCGGCGCTCGGGGTCCGTTTTCCGACTTTTTCTTCTCCACCTCGCACGATCTTCGGCATCTCTGGTGGTCAGTCCATTGGCACGCATATCAACCTCTATGACGTCAAGCCATATATGCGGTATGACATGACAAAGGAAAATAGATAAATCACTAGCAAATATGTAAAATATTACCTATTTCACAGGCATAAAGTGTGTAAAATTTTACTGAAACATATAACCGAGTATAGAAATTACGGTGGTTTTAACTGAGCTTTTTTAATGGGTTCTACGAGTAAACGCTTATATTTATTTAGAGAAATAGCTTCGGTTGTTGGGGAATACTAATCCGTAATTCAAATTTCAATTTTTTTTTTGGTCTCGGGGAAAAACCTCTCTTGACGGGTTCGTTCCCCCCGGGCCGGGGGGACCGAGGGATATGTGGGACTCCGGGAAAGATGATTGGCCATCCGACTACCCACTAACAAACCCCGCTGTTCTCCTATCGCCTACGCCCGGGCCCACGGATATATGGCCTGCCGATCTCGTGGCCCGGGCCGGCGCCGGCCCGCCCTTTGTCTTGAGGCGGGCCCCTTCTAAAGTGTTGGCGCCAGGGGGTTAGGGTTTCGTCCCCCGGCGCTCTCCTAACAACTCTAGGAGTTGAGGGGGGCCGCGGAACAGCACGCAGCCCTCACCCTCGCGGCAATAGTGCGGGCGGCGGGTCCTCCCCCGAGGGGCCACCCGCGGCCGCTTTAATTCAAATTTCTATGCCACAACTTCATATAACACGTAGTCTCGAAGGTCCAGATAAGTTCCATAGTTGATGATGTTAGCTTTATTGACTAGATTTTATACTTATTTTTTGGATGTATATGAAAAATATCGCAATGTTTTTACATTAATAATAAGATATCAAAAAAATAATTAAATTCTTAAAAATCCTATCCATGATTAAGCACAACTGCTACAAATTTATGTTTAACGAATTGCAATAAATCAGTCATGAGCGTTCATGCTCAAAGCAAAAAAACTGAAGAATTATATGTTACTGTTAAAACCTGTACCACGGTAGAACCTAGAATTTCCTAGAAAATCTTAGGAGTAGTGAGAGCAAACATGTGTGTATATATATATATATATATATATATATATATATATATATATATATATATATATATATATATATATATATATATATATATATATATATATATATATATATATATATATATATATATACACTGTTCAATCTGGAATGGATATATCAGCCACTGTTCAATCTGGAATGCATTACAACAATCAAATATAAACTGTAAATACATCAATATCCTGAAATATATATATAAAAAAAGCACGAGCAGAGTCAAATTAGAAACTAGAGGAGACGAAATAAACATAGAACGAGGAGTTAGACAGGGAGATCCTCTTTCCCCGAAGCTGTTTATCGCAGTACTTGAAAATGTTTTTCAAAAACTAGACTGGAAAAACAAGGGAGTGTACATAAACGGACACTATTTAAACCATCTGAGGTTCGCTGATGATATTGTTATAATTGCTGAAACTGCCAAAGACCTTGAGGAAATGATGAAATCGCTGGACTGCGAAAGCTCCAAAGTCGGACTAGAAATGAATGTAAATAAAACTAAGATATTAACCAACAGACACGAACGCCCGATAGTAATAAAAGGTAACAATATAGAATACGTCAGCGAATACATCTACCTAGGGAAGCAAATCTCGTTCAAAACATCAAGCAACGAAGAAGAAGTAACAAGGAGAATCAACGCAACTTGGAAGAAATTCTGGGCACTAAGAGAAATCCTAAAAGGGAACTACAGCTTGCACATGAAAAGGACAATATTTGACACATGCCTATTACCCTGCTTGTTATATGGTTGCCAAACCTGGATATTTACAAATAAAATAAAACAAAAAATCAAAAGCAGTCAAAGAGCAATGGAAAGGAGCATGTTGAAAATTAGAAGAATACAAAAAATTAAGAGCGTAAACATTCGTCATAAAACCAAACTCACTGATGCTCTCAGGCACGCACTATCACTCAAATGGACATGGGCCGGACACATTTCACGATACCCAGACAGAAGATGAACCATTGAAGCCACACGATGGAAAGGACCAATGGGAAAAAGGAGCGTTGGTCGACAATTAAGACGGTGGGCTGATGACATAATACACGTCGCAGGAAACGACTGGATAAAGTCAGGCAAAGACAGGGAGTTATGGAAAAGGATGGAGGAGGCCTTTACCCAAACAGGGATCCAAATCTCATAAATAATAACTAACATTAATTATAAGTAACCTTTTTAAATTTAATTAATTTACTAACAAACATTGTAATATAGGAATTAGCATAGAGAGATTTGGATTAAATGGCTTTATTATTATTATTATTATTATATATATGTATGGATATATATGTACGGAATATTATATATCACACTGCAGATATTCGTGTATACTTTTTTCGATCAAATTGAAACTTATTTAAATGGATTACCGGATTATTATTGTGTATTCTTTGGAGATTATATACATAAATAATACTTGATTATTTTGAAACTTAAGGTTCTGTATTATAATGAATACTTCAATTGAGTTACTTAACATATTACAGTGCGTCATTTTGCGATAATTGAGGTTTAAATAACTTTATTTCTCACAAGAACTTTACAGCTCGCTTGAAATGAGATTAATATTAAAACATCATAATATGCTACATTAGATCTGACATGTCTTGCAATATAATAGTTTTAGTTTTCTAGCATTAAATAGTGTTAGTATTAAATGTTCTTGATTACAAATTGTTTTAGTTTCTGTTTAAATATGTAAAAAATTTTACAGTTTTGTAAGTCCTGTGGCAGTTTGTTATATAATAAACACCTTCAAACTTTTTTGTCCATAGTGTGTTCATGGAGAACTTAGCTGAAGTATCTACTTTTTCCTAATATTGCATTTATTTGTTCTGCTAATAAATTGGAGATTAGATGGCATTTTCTTTGTTATTATTTTATTTATTAATATGCATGTGTTATATATGTATAGTTACGATATATTAAATAATTTAGTTTTCTGGTATAATTGATTTGTATTTGTTAGATAATCAAAATAAAATAATAGATTGATTATTTTATTTTGAGTGGTTTGCAATGATTTCATATTTGTTTTGGCAGCCGTTCTACAAATTTCTATTAAGTATTCTAGATGAGATTCTACCAATGAATTTTAAATGATAAAGCGTACTTTATAAGATAAACAGTCACTGAGTTTCCTTAATGTTCCTAATACTGGGATAAGTTTAGACCCTAGATGTTCAATGTGTGGTCTTCAGGTGGGATTGTCGTCCAGCCATAGTCCAAGATACTTTTCCTTACTAATTTTGTGTATTATACTTTTATTTACAGTGAGTGGACGGTGTTCAGGTATGTTTTTATTTTTCGCTGCGATAATCATTATGTCGTTGAGGTATGAGGTATTGGATATATGAAGTTTTGGCTGTATTTATAGTTAACAAATTATAAGGAAACCACTCATTTAGTTTATTCAAATCCTCTTGTGCAGCGGTGATTAAATTGTGTATGGAATGTCCGAAGTAAAACAAGCAAGTATTATCGGCATATAAGGTCAACTTTCCTGTTAAACTTATATTATTTACTAGCTGACCCGGCAAACGTTGTTCTGCCATATAAATAATAAAAAGTCAAAAAAATTTAAAAAAATTTTGGGCGTGGGTCACCCCTAACATTTAGGGGGATGAAAAATAGATGTTGGCCGATTCTTATAGATACCGGATAAGCACAAAAAATTTCATCAAAATCGGTCAAGCCGTTTCGGAGGAGTATGGCAACGAAAACTGTGACACGAGAATTTTATATCATCATCATCATCATTTCAGCCGGAAGACGCCCACTGCTGGACAAAGGCCTCCCCCAAAGATCTCCACGATGATCGGTCCTGCGCTGCCCTCATCCAACCTATCCCGGCGATCTTGACCAGATCATCGGTCCATCTTGTGGGGGGCCTACCAACACTGCGTCGAATTTTATATATTAGATGTAAATCAAAAAGAGAAGACTTCCTAATATTGAGCCCTGGGGAATTCCAAAATTGATATTTTGTTTCATGCTTTCATATTTGTCAATTTTAATGATCTGAAATCTATTGTTTAGATATGATTCAAAAATATTTAATGCTATACCTGAAACACATATATAATTTAACTTTTGAATTAGTATTGAGTGGCTGACAGTATCAAATGCCTTTTTAGGTCAATAAAAATGCCTAAACTTACTTGTTTTGTGTCAATATTGATTTTATTTTAGTAATTAAATAAATAGCGGCTGAGAGAGTATTTGATTTTAAACAAAATTCGTATTGTTGTTCAATTAAAAATTGTTTCTTATTTATGTATTCGTGTAAGCGATTGTATAAGATCTTTTCGAAGATTTTTGATATTTCTGGGAGCGTCGAAACAGGTCTGTAATTTCCAGGATCGATTTTTATTCCTGATTTATAAATTGGGCTGACCTTTGTTATTTTTAATTAGTTTTTTTTTGTCTTTTTTTGGCATGTCGCGGCTTGCGAATTTGCCAGTATCAAGTTAAGGAAACGAAAAAGGTAAAATGTAACGGAAATTTTGGTAAATATGATCAGATAAAGTTACAAGAACTAAAATAAAAAAGAAGAGAATACAACTGAACAAGATTAAAATTAGATTTTAATGTTATTAGAAGTAATATAATTAGAAATTAAAGAATATATATCATAACTATTATAAGAAAGAAGTATGGATATATTAGTAGGTAATGGGACATGACAGGTTATAAGATCTGATAAAAAAGAAGAGTGATTATATTTAGGACAATAAAAGAATATATGGTTAAGATCGCCAGGACCCTCACCACAATCACAATCGTCAGAAGCAATAACATGCAGCCTAGAAGATAAGAAGGAGTACAAACATGTCCTAACCTCATACGAATCAATACAGATGTTACTGATTTGCTAAGTTTTATACGGAAAACCAAGGTTTTAATGGAATCAAGGGCTGAATAAATTTGTAATGTTTACCCTCAAACTCGCTACTCGCATCCCAGAGCTTACCCCAGGAATCCCTAAGATAAACTGCAGAGAGAGAGGCCAAGTCAGGATTAAAAACCTTGTAAGGAAAAACATCACCACACTCCACCGCATCGTTAGCCACCTCATCTGCCTTATTACCTTTGATGCCGGAATGACTCGGCACCCATGCAAAATTTACAGTAATATTTTTATCTTCACATTTAAGAAGACATTCTCGAATATCAAAAATTATAGGGAAATTACATTTACGAAAAAAATTTTTATTAAAGCTTGTAATGCACTCATGGCGTCAGTAAAAATTGTAATATGTACTTTTTTATATATTTTATGGCTTTGGTACTGATTCCGTTTATCCCGCTACTTGTATTGTTATACAAACTGTCTATAATTTTATTTACCTCTTCCTGACTACATGGTTTTATTTCGTTCAAAGTTGTCATATGCATGTAAGTAGTTTTATTCATTAAAGTATTAGTATTGTTGGTATGATATTTATTCGGAATGTTACTAGCTAATTTTTTCCCAATCGATGAAAAGTACGAGTATTAAATTGTTCGCATATACTCGATCCATCTATAATATGCTTGGCTTTTATTTTTATTTCGTGTTAGAAGTAAGTAAATCCCGCGTCTGTTTTGGTTTTGTAAAGTTCTCCTTAAATAAATTATTATAATAGAACTTTTTGGCAAGTTTGATCATTTTGTTTACTTTTTTGTTGTTCCCGATGCTTCGTAATCAAGTTTTTGTCAAATGGGTTTAATTTTAATAATCTTCAAAGGATATTTCTATTATGTATTGAATTTATTATTTCTTTGTTAATCCAATCATGTTGAGGTAAATTAATAATTTTAGTCTCTTTAATTTTATTGTTGTACATTTGTTTACAAATAAAGTCATTAAGTTGTGTGTAATTTTCGGTAACATGTATATAATTTTACTGTTTCAATGATTCATTTAATTTGTCATAATTTAAGGCCTCATATCTGACATTATTATTTATTCGGGGTTTTGATTATAAAGAAGAGTCAATAAGTGATAAACTAAAAGGTATATTATTTATGTTAGTACAAACGTGATCTATTAGGGTCCTTATTTTGGTGGTTTAGCGAGTACAAAACATTTCATCGATCTTGTTTATAATCTGATAACCAAATTCCTCAATTTCATTCATATATTTTGTGACGTAGTTTCCAATGGTCAGTAGGTCGATATAAAGGTCACCAAAAACCAGTGCCCTTTTCCTCTTATCTAATTGTTCTGAGTAGGTTTCCAAAAATTGATTTATATTGCTGTCTCCTGGCTTGTATATATCTCCAATGTATAGACATTTTTTAGGTAAATCCACGTGTAATGGTTTCCATGGTCGTATTTATATATTTTCTTTCGTTTCATATTCCAAGCTATTGTGTATAAAAATAGAAACTCCCCCACCGCTTTTATCCGGTCTGAAATTATATACATGTTATTAGTTTGTTAGTAGATATATAGTTTATCATCATTTTGTGATTTTAGCCATGTTTCAGTGAAAATGATAATATGTCTAGTGCCCGCCAAAGTTTTCAGAATACATTTTACCACATCGAATTTTCCTGTCTTTCTTATTTATAATAAATTTTTTAGATTTATTTTAGATTATATTTTTCATCTATAATAATGTCCTCATATTTATTTACTATAGAATAGTTGTTGAGAACGGCGTTAATAGTTAGTTTTTGGTTCCGTTTCAAATACTGAATATTTTTTATTGGAATTTGGTCCCAGAAAATTTTTATATTATTCTTAATTTCCGATTTTTATGTAGTATTTGCTTGGGGATATCTATATTAGTAAAAAATACTTTTATAGGACGGCTTTTATTTGGGATATACTTTCCCAATCTCATTATTCTCAGCGGCTTAGGACAATTGTCAATCAAGGCCTCGATAATATTATTTACTTTGTTTTCATCATTTTTTCGTCTTGAGACGGTATTTTTGTCGTTTATTTCTAATATACCCAAAATAATTTCATTTATTTTCTCACTCACAGCGGTCTCTAAACTCCAGAAAGAGGTTTTCTTGACTGGAGAATAGCAGATTATTTTATTATGTATAGTATTATATATTGTTTTCTGTTCTATTTCTGAAATATTTTTTTTCGATATACTGTATTTTTCTCAAGCTTCGTTGTTTTTAATCTTTATTATTTGTAATTAAATCTGAATCTGTTTCATTAATGCGGTTTTGTAAACTGTCGTTGTGTCTTTATACCTTGAACTTCAGTTTTCAAATCTCTTATCTCTTCTATTTATTATATAGTATTTTTTATAAATTTTCATTTTGATTAAACGCAGAAGTTTTGAATATTAACATTATATTATCGCGGAATTATTTTAATTGGGTTTTTATCTCATACTCATCAGTACGTTCTTTTCTCTTTCTAATTGACACATTACTACTGTATTCTTTAACACCAAAATGAGCGATGTTCGGTGTGGACCCGCTCCCGCTTCCGCGAGCGCTTGCTAATATAGTCGTAGGCTTCGTTGTAGGCTCATATTGTGTTAGTAAAAAAGCGGCAATGCTAAATTGCGCGAACTAGATAGCAATATAACCCTTTCCTTTTTGTTACGCTTACTGCAGCACAAAACATCTTATGTACTTAACTAATTTTAAACTGTTATGGAGCTACCACTATTGACTTTAGGTATCACTTTGTATGGTAACTATTATTTTATTTTTTAAGAAAATTTGTATTTCGTTAGACGTTAAACACGTCCATATGTGACAGCGGTCAGACTGAGAAAAATGCTTGCCTACTATTATCCGTTCTTATCTCAGAAAATAGAATAAAGTGTTGCTAAATTTGTATTTCGAAGAAAGAACATGAAAGTTTTATTTAGGTAACAACTACAAGTAACACAATATGAATTTAAAAAACTTAATGTCATTATTTTCCAGTTGTACCTGTAAACGTAAACCTGTAAACCTTGTGATGATAAACGCAGAATTATGAATGGAATTTTGTACTATTGATAAATAAATTTGAGATATTGTTTTTGTAAATTGAAATCACCTTAGCGACTTGATGGTTACTTTGAGTTTTCACTCACAGTACATGAGAACGCTTGCTACTTATTAATATATAAAATTTTAAAACAAACGTAGTAGAAGAAAGAAAGAAATAATTTTATTTGTCAAAAATTAACAGCGCATAGCAAGATCGCACACATATAAACAAGTACACAAACTGACTGTTACATTTTTAACAAACGAGGCTGACAACTCAGTATTGTGCTGTGTCGAAATCATCATTTGTTGTCTAGCACGCATAACACAAGTGCTATGTTATTTAGTTTGGGACTAGATGACGCTGTGTGAATCGTGCAAGTATAATTAAAACCAACGTTTTAATTTCAATTCATTGTTTAGAGTGTGGATAGTGGTAAAACTCTGAATAAAACAAAAGTAAATTCTGAAATTTACTATTGCTACTACAATCATGGTTTTACGGTAACATATATAATATAAGAATACTACAATAGTCTGAATGATCGTCTCGAAATAATAAATTAAAAGAACAAATGAAATTCAACATAAAATTCTTCCAACTATGAAGATTAATTTCGATGTTAATGAAATTAGCATTTTAGTTAGTTTAATAAATTCAAATTTTAGTACTAAAGTTATTGTAAAACTGATGAAACGTAGAATTGCAATACTAAAAATGTTAAAATGAGATCCCATACGTGTATACTTTACGACCATTCACAGTTCACAGTTCTGACAATAAAAAGTATCTTATCTTACCATTTTTTCTTACAAACTTATTCTTACGAGTGTTTTGTAAAATATTCATCTTATTTTTGTGTTTTTGAAGTGTGATTAGAATTTTAAAAAAATCTGTTAAATTATTTATTAATTTACATATACCTACAAGATATTATAAATATTATTGTTTTCATCGGTATTTGATTGACTAGATAAAAAGTTAGAGAAGGAAATAGACGTATAGAGTTACTTACGTTTGTTTTTGCAGTATTCAGTATTATTGCAGTGGACCCACTAATTAAACACTCATCAGAGTCTTCAACGCAGCTATTTATTCACACCTACCTTCCACTTAATTCTAATTAAATGATTTATATTCAATCATAAATAATAAATGAATAAATATGCTGAGACATTCACACAGCGCCTACTAGACCCAAAGTAACTACTTACATAGTACTAAACAACATATCACTGTACATAATATATATAAACACCCAGATGCGCGAATCGAAACTGTGAACTCCGTAAGCGTACGAACGTGCGTTATCGGTCGGTGCGGTAACGGACGAACCACGAGCCGCTGTTTTTTTTATAAGTTGGTTGTACTTTTTTTTAAATTCTGTAGGACAGCAAACAGGCCAACGGCCCGCTTCGAATTTAGCAGTTACCGTCGCCTATAGGTATTTGCAACGCTAGTTTCATCGCGAACACGCTGCTGTCCCCCATAAGAGTACAGGAACTTGGGTCACTAATGCCGGAACACAACACAAGGTTATTATGGCGGCATACTTAAGACCAAAGGTGGTCGCCATCCAGACGGGCCCGAGGCCCTACCACGCAGCTAGGGTGGGTTGTTTTATCGCCTTTTACGACAGGCCGACTCCGGCCACAGAGGTTAGTATTCTTTCACCGCCCCTGCACGGATACATATAACTAAGGATACGGAACTTATTTATATAAGAAGGGCATAGCATCGTGCAGATGATTGGGTCTAGATAAGAAAGATCCAGTTATCTGTATATCTATCCTATAATAATAAGATTGTTATATATCTGGCACTATATGAACCGAAAATGTTTATTAAAATAACTCAAGTTATTTCATTACTTCCGATTTCCGATAACGTGTAGGTGTCACCAAACCCCATCCTTAAGGTGACAACAATGCGTAAAGAAGTCATGACGTCAAAGCAAAATATTTGATGAGTTTTGAAGGCAAGCCTACCTACTTCAAGAACAGGGAAGGATTTAGACTGCACTCGTATATTTGTCAACAAATCGCTGTGAAGATTATTTTATGATGAATCGCTGTACAAATTTCTAAAAAAGACATAATTTCACGAAAGGCGAGCAGTATGTTCCATGCAGCCTTTCAAATGGTCGAGTCGACGGGATACGCTTACTATATGGTGACCTGTCTGTCTACTTTTCTCGCTTCTTCTTCTAAATATCTCAACTAAAACCACTAAAATTCGTAATTAACAATTATGCTTACAATATAGATTTATGTAATAACATATTTTGAATTAACTCCTCGCTTACAATTGAATCCGAAACCTCGAAGGAGATGTGCTCGGAATTGATAATGGTTTAAAACTCACGATATTTCATCTCCCGTGAGATGATACAACGGGTTTGCTATTTTCATAATATACGTACCAATGATTTTGTTACTATAATTTCCCAGGGCCGCCGTATGGAATAATAAAGGAAACTTAGCAAACGGATCACTTAGTTAAAATTTTGTGTGGGGTTATCATTTAACACGGATTTAATATCGATGCAGGGGCGGAGAAAGAATACTAACCTCTACGGCCGGGGTCGGCCTGTAGTAAAAGACGACAAAACAACCCACCCTAGCTACGTGGTAGAGCCTCAAACCCGTCTGGATGGCGACCACCTTTGGTCTTAAGTATGCCGCCATCCTTGTGTTGTTTTCCGGCATTAGTGACCCTTATGAGACAGCAGCGTTTTTGCGATACCACTGGCATTGCAAACACTCATAGGCGACGGTAACTGCTAAATTCTAAGCGGACCGTCAGCCTGTCTGCTGTCCTACAGCAATAAAAAAAAGACTATAAATCTAACGATAATCAATTGATTTAT
Source organism: Malacosoma neustria (assembly GCA_963693495.1). Taxonomy (NCBI): domain Eukaryota; kingdom Metazoa; phylum Arthropoda; class Insecta; order Lepidoptera; family Lasiocampidae; genus Malacosoma; species Malacosoma neustria. Next base: position 17,524,927 of record OY856379.1, on the reverse strand, counting down.
TGATATTATGAAATATATTTAGATTATACGAGTACTTACTGGAATTCACATTGCCCTTATACGTCTAAAAATCAAAACATCTCTTACTACCTGTAAACAAACGAAAGGAGAAATCCATTTGTCAACTCTTAGGACTTCTATTTAAATATTAATGTTCTACAATGTATATGTACCAGATAACTAACCTACTGAGCTAGTAGTATTACACTCGGAGACTAATCTAAAGGTCCAGGGTTCAAATTCCATGGTAGCACGAACCGCTTAGACAGTTTTTCTCGCCTATTGTACATATTATTTTAGTATAATTGCCATGTACTGACGGTTCCTCACGATACATTCGTGAGGAAACCTGCACACCAAGATCACCGGTATGTGTAACCCGCCAATCCGCCTTGGACAAACGTGGTGGGTATTCTGTCCTTTCCCCTTAGGGGGAGGCCGAGCCCAGCAGGGGAACGCTATAGGTTGTTATACTAGTACGGGTTATAAGGATCAAATTGTATTAAAAAAAGGCCTTAATAACAATAGAAGTTAGTATTCATAAAAATCACTTCAAGGTACTTACTCATTGTTATTTATATCAAAATATTCTGGTATCATTATTCATCATTAAACATGATTGATTTATAATAAACTTTACTTAATTATACAAATCTCCCAAATCCATCACTGTAAAAACTCAACTCCATTATGACTAATGATGCCATATCCGAACAATAAAAAAATACTTTCACCGCAACTCAGTTTTTGTATAATGAAAAGAGCTATAAAAACATCCTGTCTGTTAGAAGTTTCGTATTTACATACAATTTCTGTTATAATTTTCTTATTTATTGTGACCTTCATCGTGGAGTGCTCGCAAAATAAATACATACATACATTTTATTAATAACATATTCATGTTTTTATATAACCTTTTTAAATAAATGTAACATATTCGAAACTATTGAATATATCACTTATTTTGATGATACAACGCGCCGAAATGTTACTGTAAAAGTCAGATTTACTCGGATTATGTACTTTACGTTTTTAAAATTATTCATTTAAACTTTATGGTTTTTAATCCGAAGTAGCATACAGGCGTAAAATACATTATAATTGAATCGTTATTTACAATAATATAATAATTTACTAAAGAAAAACGTATAAGTAGTATAATAGTTGTTTAGTATCCATAACAATGAGACAGTTGGGGAAAACAGCAACAAATTATTAGAGGAATAGAGAAATTGAATGAATAAATAAAATTTCTCACTTATTTGTTTCGTAGTTCTGGACATTTTTAACAAATTTAACGACCTACGTGGGGCTAACGCTAATGGCTAACGTACTTCGGTATGCTTGCGGAGGTCACGGATTCCTGATTCCAATCTAGGTGTTTATGTATAATACGTATATATACTTATATATAAAATAAAAGTATTTATGCAGTATAATAGTCTACTATCTATGATACAAGTGCTATGTTATTTTGGGACTGGATGGCGCTGTGCGAATTGTGTCAGTATTACATTTATTTATTTATTTTTTAATCAATCTGTTTTTTTTTGTTATTAATGTACGACAGCAGACAGGCTGACGGCCCACTTAGAATTTAGCTGTTACCGTCGCCTAAGGGTGTTTGCAACGCCAGTGGCATCGTGAACATGCTGCTGTCCCATAAGGGTAAAGGAACTTCGGTGACTAATGCCGGAACACAACACAGAATTATTATGACGGCATACTTAAGACCAAAGGTGTTCGCCATCCAGACAGGCTTGGGACCCACCCTACCACGTAGCTAGGGTGAGTTGTTTTGTCGCCTTTTACGACACACCGACCTCAGCCGCAGAGGTTAGTATTCTTTTTCCACCCCTGCACGGATATAATGTAAACATACGATCTAAATTAAAAAGCTATTACATTTATACAAATTTCAAAACTACACAAAATGAAAATCACTTTTGTACAGTTAAAAGAAAATTGGCTTAACTTAAAAAAATAATAGGTTTTTGTGCACTCCGGCGCTGAATAATCTTTTTAATCAAAAGGTTATTCTGTGAACGAACGTAAAATAGTGGGTAGTTTTTATTTTTGAGTACATACAAAAATTATTTATTCGTATGCAATTGAATTTAATGTCTCTCTTTTGGAATTAAGTTATTTGAAGTAAAACTGACAGAAGAATAGAAGTAGCTGCTGAAATATGGTAGTTTTCTTGAAGATGGGTCTTCAGGTGGAAACTTGGAAACATTGACATTGCTCTATCAGATTTAGTTAGCTGAGTGTCTCTAAAATGTTATTTAGGGATATTTAAATGGTGACTTCCTCACCGTTAAGGTTCTTACTGAGCCGAAGTTCCACCCAGAGTTGGGGCTTGGGAATATTAATTGCAAATAATTAAAATTTGTTAGATTCAGATTACGAAGAGTGTATCCATACTAATATTATAAATGTGAAAGTAACTATCTGTCTGTCTGTTACGTTTTCACGCCTTAACCGCTAAACCAATTTTGATAATATTTGTTCGAATATTATCAAATTCGATCCCGCCATTTATATGTAGTTGTGCTATATCACTGAATAGGTTATCAATTTTTATTATTTTACTAAACCCACATTTGCAACTTATTCATTATCATAATCCCGTGTGATCAATATTTAAAAATGTATGTACATTTTACACACATTTACTATTTCACCATTCATTTATACGGTCCGTCAGCCCCACCAGAGGGGGTGAAATAAGGGTAAACGTAATTAAGTTCTGTTTTTTTATTTTTGTTTATCTGGCATAACTAGTAATGAGTGAGCTAGTTATATACAACTAGCTCACTCGCTATATATATATATAATAAGACATAACAGATAGTACTAATAAAAATCTTAACTTATCACTAGCATATAACTTAACTTAACTTATCACTGACGACCTCGGTGGCGTAACGGATAACGCACTTCGGTACGCTTGCGGAGGTCACGGGTTCGATTCCCGTCTCGCGTCTGGGTGTTTATGTATAATATGTATTTATTTAAAAAAAAAAAGTATATAAGTAGTATATCAGTTGTCTAGTACCCATAACACAAGTGCTATGCTACTTAGTTTGGGACTAGATGGCGCTGTGTGAATTGTCACAAAATATTATTAATATATTATTATTATTATTAATATTAATATTATATATGAATTGTACTGAACATAATGTTTTGACAAATAAGAAAAACACAAATTTTAACAGTTCTAATGGGTAAGTCCGATGGTTTTTTGTGGTGGCAGAGTCAATTGTTCTACTCGCAATACTTCGCTGGACACCCTGCAAGATGTCCATAAAGTCTCCTCAGGATAATAAGTGATGGTAATTGCTTTCCTATAGGAAATAATATACAACTCATTACCATCGCGTTTTAATGGCTGACATAAGAAACTATTTTATTCTAGGTACTAATACTTGTAAAGCAACGTAGAGGGAGTTTGAATCTCACGATGACTTGCTTAGACAGTTTTTCTCGTCTAATATGCGTGTTATACAATAACATAATTTCCACGTTTGGTTGAAGGAAAAAATCGCGAGGGAACCTTCACACCAAGATCACTGGTGTGTGTAAGCCGCTAATCTGCCTTGGACAAGTGTTACGAGTATCTGTCCGGACAACGTAGGCCCTAACGCAGCTTTGTGACATCGTGGCCTGTTACTATACATCACCAATATTATTCTAATAACTATACTAACTAAATAATAATAAGACATTTTACATCGATTCATAATTACTATTGAAATATGAACGCATCCACATGTCATATATTATCTGTGTTTCTTATAGCTGTCACTTATTCTGCTCTGTCATTGTCATTGTACTTATGGATAATAAATAAGTAAACATTGTTCTGTCTATTCTTTTAATTTTCATCAGTTTAGGTCTAGCTAATTTATAAACTAATACTAGTTTTCATCACCTACATTTTTTATAGCTTGAGTTCAGCAGACAGGCAAACGGTCCACCCTGGCAGGTGGTCACTGTCGCCTATGGACGTTTGCTACACTAGACGCTTTATCAACGCGTTACCTGCTTCGAAAAAATTTTATAACGCCTTTTTTGAAGGACCCCATATCGTACCGCGTTGAGAAAACCTCAGCCGGAACAACACCATGGTAAAAAATGTGTAATTAACCAATACATATATTTCTTTCAATTGAGAGATCAACTGTCCTAGTGCAGGAGCGGAGTAAGAATATTAAACTGGGGGCAGTCTGTCGTAAAAGGTGACAAACCAACCGCCAGGTGGTCGGCCTCCAGTCCGTCCATATGGCAATTATCCCTGGTCTCTAAGCATGCCGCCATAATAACCTTCTCTTGGTTTCCCGCATAAGTGACCCAGGTTTCAGTATTTCTAAGCAGCGTGTTTGTTGTTACATGACAATAAAAAAAGGCTTTACTCAATAGCCACGTGCGAAGTGGAGAAGAAAAAGCCGGAAAGCGGACCCCGGGCGCCGAAGCGAGAGTTTAGGCTGCAACCAGGATTTAACGCTAAGATGATGATGATGATTATCACGTTTTCTTATAGTAAAACCGTATCTGGGGTTCAGTTAATACGATGATTACGAAATAATATTGTCAGTTTAAGAATAGTATACCAATGAAGATGCTTTAACATTAAATACTCTGTCGAAAGACAACAATAGAAAAGTCTAATAAAGAAATCATTTCACTACTTTTAAAAAGATACGCCAATTTCACGTTCAAAATTCAACAGCATATTTCAACCTGAATAAATAATTACAACCGGTATAATTAAAATAATAGAATTAATTGATGAGCGTAATTAAAAATTCACAACAATTACTTATTAGTAAAATAATAAACCTTATTAAGCCAACCATTAGGTTAATTTTGCACCCAATATACATAAATCAACGTTTTCGTGTTATATGGTTTCCGCGTTAATTTAACTTTTTTTGTAACGCCCGTTCATTGCTCACTGTCGTACTGGCTTAGTCGAGGATTTACACACACACAATCTTTCTTATCACTAGAACACAAAAAACAGGAATTATTGCGTTAGAAATTTTCCTATGTATATCTAATATATAAAATTCTCGTGTCACAGTTTTCGTTGCCATACTCCTCCGAAACGGCTTGACCGATTTTGATGAAATTTTTTGTGCTTATCCGGTATATATGAGAATCGGCCAACATCTATTTTTCATCCCCCTAAATGTTAGGGGTGACCCACCCCCAAAATTTATTTTTAAATTTTTTTGACATTTTATTATTTATATGGCAGAACAACGTTTGCCGGGTCAGCTAGTTATATTATATATATTATATATTTCATAGAGCAGAGATAATGTAGAGTGTGGGGACTTTTGCGCAATGCATCAGTATGCCCTACCAAATATGGGTCGTATATGTATCACCAATACCTGAGAGTGATATTGTGTTCATTTGTGCCTCTTGTCAAAGAAAATGACAAGAAGCAACAACTGTTGCCACAAGCATTCAACAGCAACTGCTTACATGCCACGTGTAATGTAAACGTACTGGTTCAGTAAAGTTATGAAAAACGTTACATCCTTGCAGTGAAAACACTGACTTGTATTTACCTTTAAATAGTCAAATTGTAATCAATAAATTATCTAGGCAAATTAAAATCACCGTGCTGGCACGAAGAATGGATACGTATGCAACTAGAGGTCGTGTATCGTAAAAAGCGACAAAACAACTTTAGCTAGGAAGCAGGACTCCAAGCTCGACTGGATAGAGACCACCCATTGTCCTTGTGTTGTGTTCCATCATAAGTAACTCAAGGTCCAGTTTCTGTAGTAACAGCTTAATAATAAAAAGACCGTCAGTCTGTCTGCTGTTCTACAGCAATAAAAATAACTTTTATTATTTTTAGAAATATAAAATACATGTGAAAAATCCAGTCACAGTTTTACCATATGTTTTTATCTTGCGTACAGTCAGACTATGAGCAGATGATTTGTGTGCTATTTTACAGGCAGAGCAAGGTCTTCCATGAGCTCTCCTCATAATGTCATCAAGGAATTCCGTAGTTTTACTATATAAAAATTTTTCGTCACCAACTTCAATAAATAAGGACTACTTTCATCGTAAAATATGTTCTTTCGTATAGCGTTCAATGTTCGAAGTGTTATAATATTGGAAAAACCTATAAATACTCTGTATTAATAGAGGGCTATCAAATATTCCGATCGAATGAATGTCATCCAATGTATTCAATAAATATGAAATTTTGACACATCGATTGTGAACTCCTGACGTAGGGTTGCCAAACAAAAATATTTTATGAATAATTATAAATAAGGAAAATTAGGAATACCTCTCATCACGAGATTTCTTAATACACCCGATTGACTTGAATTTTTTATAATAACTCACTTTGCGATGTAGACGCTTATTAAGTACGGATTTTATGAAAGTCCTACCCAAAATGTAGTTTTACTGAATAATTTACGTAGTAGAATAATATATGATGACATCCGTGGCGTAACAGCTGATACATGTCGGTACGCTTGCGGAGGTCCCGGGTACGGTTCCCATCTCACGTCTAGTTGCTCGAATTCAAAGTTGTTTTCGTATAATTTGTATTTACCTAGTCAGGTCATAAATTCTGTCACATGTTTAATGTAAAATAATTGTAACAAGTTTATTAATTATGTAACCATTCATATACCAAAATGAACTTAACAAAACATAGATTCTTATGACATTAAAGTTTATTCAAAATGACCTCCGTGATTTTGAATACAAGCCTTCAATCTGCGCGGCCAGTTGTCTATCGCAACACGAACGAGGTCCATGTCAATATCGGCGGCTGCCTTAATCAAGGATGTCTTGAGTGACTCCAAATTGGGATGAGGCTTTGAGCACGCCTTTTCCTCCAAGTGTTGCCATATCTTGTAATCTAACGGATTCAAATCTGGACTGGAGGAGGGCCAGTCTTCGTGCCGGATGAAGTCGATTTCACGCGCCGCCAGCCAGTCTTGTGTGCTCTTCGCTCTATGAGCTGGCGCCGAATCTTGTTGGAATACCCAGTGCCTGTTATTGAACATGGTATGAGAAACAGGTTCCACAAGGTTCGTCAGGACTGTATTTTGATACACAACAGCATTCGTTTTTACACCTTTCTCACAAAAATGTACCTCTGTTAAGCCCCAATAAGAAACTCCCAACCATACCATGAGCGAGGATGGAAAATGACCTCGTTGGACACGCGGAATACGGTTGATCGCTTCTTCACTACTGTGTGCGTACACCTTATCATTTTGTTTGTTGTAGCTCTCTTCTACGGTAAACATTTTTTCATCCGAAAAAAGAACTTCCCGATATTTTTTTCCCGCGTACCGCTTCAACAAAGCGCGGCATCTCTTCAGTCTCAGGTCCATTAGACGAGCATTCAAACGATGTCCTGTTTTTCTTCGATATGCCCGAAGCCCTAAGTCTTCATTTAACACCCTTTTCACCGTGGTTCTGCTTAACCCCATCTGAAGGGCCAACAGTTTCTGCTTACGTTTGGGATTTCTTTGAATTCGTGCCTTCACAGCTTTTATCACTGCTGGAGTCCTAACAGACCGAGGGCGACCACTTCTTGACCTGTCATCTACACTAGAGTCTTCATTGTATCGTTTGATGGTACGATAAACGAATCTTTTGGTAATATTCAAATTTTTCAGTATGTTAAAAATTTTAATTGGCGCGTAACCGCAACGATGCAACGCAATAACTGCAACACGGTCTTCTTTAAGCGTCCACTCCACATTTAAAAATGAGTAAAATTCTAAAAGTTATACATTTTTATTTTCATGAACAATTCGAAAACCTGACTAGGTATTTACAAAAGAAAAATATATATGTAGTATATTAGTTGTCTAGTACCCGTAACACAAGTGCTATGCTACTTAGTTTGGGACTAGATAGCGCTGTGTATAATGTCCTACTCATATATTTATATAATATTTATATTCGCCGGGTCAACTAGTTATGTATATAAAATTATTTGCAAATATATCTCTTGAAAATTATTAGTGTATTTGTCAGCGACAAAGAGTAGACTATGACTTATAATCTATCTTAGTGCTAAATTTCATAAAAACCCGTTTATACGGTGCAAAAAGCGGTTATATTTTGTCAAACGTTGACATAAAAGCGATTTTTAGAACTACCCTCGCTTCAAAACAGACACAAAGGTAGTCGGCGAAAATTGTCTGAGCAGTAATTTCGTACCTAAATCTAGGCAAAGACCGAACAATGGCCACTGCAAAAATTCATCCATTCATCCAAACTCTTCCATTAGTAATATACTCGTATACTTATAGATTTATAGGTTATTATATACCCGGGTTTCAGTTCCCCTACTCGGATGGCAGCGTGCTAGCGGCGCCCCCGGCGACGGCGGCAACTGCTTATTATTAAGTGGGCCGTCAGCCTGTCTGCTATTCGAATACAATAAAAAGGTACATATAATAAGGTGGTGTGCAGTCGTACTACAATCATCTTATATATTTCTGACTTTCTTGGCACAGAGAAATTAAATTTCACATAACTATGAAAAGTAATTCAAACGTAGACTGCTATATAGATAAGGAACATTTATTATTTTTTATTGTATAGTTTTACTGTGAATATAATGAATGAAGAAATCCGTAAGAGAACCAAAGTAACCAATTTAGCTCAAAATTATACAAGCTAAAGTTTTTTTTATTGGCTAACAGACAGGCTGACGGTCCACTTAGAATTTAGCAGTTACCGTCGCCTATGGCAACACAAGTGGCATCGCGAACACGCTGCTGTCCCATAAGGGTACAGGAACTTGGGTCACTAATGCTGGAACTCAACACAAGGTTATTATGGTGGCATACTTAAGACCAAAGGTAGTCGCAATCCAGACGGGCTTGGGGCCCTGCCACGTAGCTAAGGTGGGTTGTTTTGTCGCCTTTTACGACAGGCCAACCCCGGCCGCAGAGGTCAGTATACTTTCTCCGCCCCTGCACGGGTGTTCAATAAATAGTGACAATGCGATACAGTCTATATTATACTTAAGTATAAGTGAAGTGGCAAACTTGGGGAGGCCTATGTCCAGCAGTGGACTACGATTGGCTGATGTCTGACATGACTGTGAATATTGACTGTGAATATAACTGAAATCATTTTTTTTATTATTTAGTCATTGGAGAGAAAAGCGTCACATCATGTTTTAATATTGTTACATAAGGTGAAGTCAAAAGTCATTTAGCTTCTAAATTAAGTGGTTGACATGTTTGGCTTCCATTGGTGATGTCAATAAAATTCGATATGATTTTTCGATTTTGCTGATCACTTCGATAGGATTGCAAATGCGACATATAATTTATAGGCAACACATGAAGAACCGAAACGAACAAGTACATATATCTTTAGACTACTTCCGAGACGAAACGGCTTTTACGCGTCGGAATCTTCGGGGTCACGGGTTCGTTTCCCGTACCAAGTCTAAATGTTCATATGTAATATGTATATAATAATATTATTAACAAGAAGACTGGCATAGTACGGGCAAGTAATAAGAATGGATGCCGACCACATTACCAGAAGAATATTAAACCTAAAAGTAGAAGGGTACAAGGGAAAGATAGACACCTAAAAAGCGATTGAAATAATGTTTGATTCATGATTTAAGGGTTTTTGTAGTGACATATAAAGAATTCCAGGATAGAGGAAAAGTTATTTGCTCAATCAAGTCATCTTTCATGGAGTCCCACATACCTCCGATCCCTCCGGATCGGGGGCGTTTGACATTCAGAGAAATTTCTCGAAAAAGATCTATTTCCCTTCATAATGTTTAATTGAATAATCAGTTTCTAAATAAGATATTTTATATTTAACGAAAACAAGCGATGAAGTAAAACAGGTTTTCTAAAGAAATTTCTAATAGAAAAGCAGTTATTTTTTTTAATGTGTTTACAGTATTTTTCTTTGTACAAACCTACTCTTAGGAGTTGCTATTTTTTCGAAAATTCTGTCTCAAAGAGAGAACGAAGAATTGTATATACTAATTTCTAGATTTGCAGAAGAAGGTTTTGGACTTTTTTCCTCGCATAATTTTGTTGATTCTAGTCCAACATTATCAGACACATTACCGCAATTCCAATTCAGTCCAATTTTGCCCACATGTAACATTTCCTCGTCATTGTTGGGCGGGGAATAATACAATCATAATACAATCATGCATAATACAATCCTAATCCATTCAGTTTTGTATTAATTGATCTTGTCAAACAGATACCTAGTTGGTTATGCAGACAGCCAATATCACACTAGAAGTCGCGGACTTGTTGTGGCGATTGACGATACTTTCTTTTCATTTCACTTTCTTTTAATTTCCTGAACTCTAGTATCTATATCATTCTCATAACTCAGGAGAGTTTGGTAACATAAATTTTGAAGTCATAAATTTACAAAAAGTCTAACCACCCATTAAGTTATTCGGATCCCATCTTCAGGATAGAACTCTAGCTTTCTTTGTCGACTGAATTATTGACGCAAAACTACTTAAAAAGATGGAGCTTTCCAACTCCCGTGTTACGTAGACAGCAGAAAACCAGAAATAGAAGGTAGAGTTTACTATAAAACATAACAAATACAATTACAATTAATAAACAAACACATTCAATAAAACATAAATTTCAAAATATTTTATTTCGAAACAAACATCGTTCAAATAGTTAACATTATTCTAAAAATATAGTTTTATTCTCCTAATCATCCTGTTGTTCCCAACCTCACTTTTTTCTAATAGCTTTATTTATACCGAATCGAAGCCGAATTTCCTTGTTACTGCCATCCTTATCTAAACTATCCATCTTTATAGTGTGTTCAGTAGACAGTGATTCATTTTTCCATATGCGTCCGTCTTGGATGATAAATTGTTTTTCACTTAATATTGTGAAATTGTTTTAGGATTCATCATTAGATGGCAAAAAATTGGGAATATATATACACACACACACACACACACATATATATATATATATATATATATATATATATATATATATATATATATATATATATATATATATATATATATATATATATATATATATATATATATATATATATATATATATATATGTGTGTGTGTGTGTGTGTGTGTGTGTATATGGATTCGACTTCTACTGCGGAAGGCAGGTACTGGTAATGGACTTACTCATATAAAGCCCAACAATGGTCTGGACCGTTTTCTCTAGAAGAAGACCTAAATGTACCCGTAGGATTATATAAGCTTAGTGCTTTAATTTCAGAATTGGTTATGCTTCTCTACTTGGCTCTTGGGGAACGAGATAGTGTATGCATTCCACGCCTTGCGTCCATATGCCCGCTTTTAACTATGGAATATCAAACTACCTAACAAACCCACTACCGTATTCTTTAGTAAAGTTATTCCATTCTACAATTGCCAGCCTCCTTTCGTAAGCTTCGCGACGATTACAAATCGTACCCAAAATGTAGAGATAAAAATACAAGATAAATCCCAAATCGTAGCTCGTAAAGCTCTTCGTTTGAAAATATTTTTATTATTATTTATTTTTATTTTATAATAATTATTTTCGGACGGCAGCGTGTTGGCGGTGCCCCTGGCATGGCAGACATGCATAGGCGACGGTAACTGCTTGTTATTGAGTGTGCTGTCAGCCTGTCTGCTGATCCCCAGCAATAAAAAAAGTAACTTCTAGAAGCGTTCTTTTCAATTTAGAAGTATTATTTTTTGCTTCATGTACTGGATAATTGAATTTTGATTTAAGTATAAAACAATTCCTAAAACTACATGAAACACCATTGCTAAATTAATGTTTATAAGTTTAAGTCAAACTAAAAGTCATCATCAGAAAACCGTTAATCCTAAGGCTGCGATTTGTATGATAGCGGAAAGCGGTGTGAAACATCATCGGTGCGGACAGCGGATATTCGTTCTCGTTAGCCTGATCTTAAACTGCTAAAACGCTTTTCTCCCTTAAGATAATCAGTTTTTTCATGTTATGATCTTTTCTAACACCTCTGAAATTAATTTTTACATGTACTTAATAACTAACGATATTTACATATATACTTAAATTATTTCTGTGTATAGTAAGAATACTAACTTTTGCAGTCAGGGTGGGCCTGTTGTATCAGGTAACAAAACAAACCTAACAACGTGATAGGCAAACAAGCCGGCTTTAATGGCAACCACCCTTGGTCTATAAGTATGCCGCCATAATAACCTTGTATTGTGTTCCGGCATTAGTGACGTCTACTATTCCTCAGAAATAAAAAAAATGATTGCGGATTCATCATCACAGTCTCAGGAATGAGTAAAACATTTCCAGCAATTATTCATTTCCAAATTAGTTTTCTATATTATTTTCACAGAAAATATATCGTTCTAACACTGATTATAATAAAAAAAGTGCGTGCGTACCAAGTACACATGTCAGAAGTGAAACTTCTTTGACAAACTAATTTTTAAATCTTCTAATAATTTTAGACTCTTTTCTAATTAAAAATTATGAAATATTATTATTTTATATCTAACTAAACAAAACTCAGCTGTATTTTACTGCCATAAAGTCGCAATTCGAATAGATATGTATAAGTAATGCAATTCAATCATTCTAAAATTACATTATAGAACACTTCAATAATCCTGAAACCATTATTAATAAGGTTAGCAAAAAAAAAACTAAAAACTGGAGCAAAAAAAAACGTTTCAGATCTTCGTGACGCTAATATTGCATTTCATCCGTAAAAATTTTACCCACATGCGTGCAAAGAAGTTTCACTTCAAAAACAATTTGATGACTGTGCAAGATATACAACCTCTTGTACGGTTTGTTCTCCAAGCAAAGGTTGTATGTATGTTTCCTACTATTAATGTAATTTAGCCTGTAATTCTGCTGATCTTACAGAAATAACTGGAATCTGTATTTCACAATAGCGACAAGAGCGTTTGAAGTGTAGAAAAAATGGTGGAAACGTGGACCCCAGGCACCAAAGTGACAATTCGGGTTGCAACTGGAATTTAGCGGTTGTAAATTATGTAAACAAAGCATCTTTTGGTCTACTTTAATAAGTATCGCTCCTACCGCCCTCGACCAGAGTATTGCGTGACGCTCCCGCCCACACTCATAACGCAGCCTTAAGCTCATCAAATTGGGGAATTATTCAATTTTGAAGGACATCTCATGATAGCCTTGGGGGATATTTTTTCGTAGAAAGACATACTAGAACATTTCTGTAATTGGGTTATTAAATTTACTCTTAAAACATTTTTTTTTAATTGTGTGTCCTAGTTTTTTTATTATTTACGTGGAACAGCAGAACTAGCAGCCCTCATAATAATAAGTAGTTACCGTCGCCTATGGATGTTTGCGACGCCGGGGATACCTCGTAGTATAACTGGAACCTGGGTCGCTTAGAACTGGTACACAACACAGAGTTATTTTAGCGGCATATTTAGGAACCAAGGGTGGTTGCCATCTATACTGCCTTGGAACCCTACTACCAAGCTAGGGTTATTTTGTCGCCTTTTATGACAGGCCACCCCAGCTGCATTAGTATTCCACCCCTACACGAAGAAAATTGTATTTTAAGCTCAAACCATAGAAGAAAATTCAGCAAAAGATGTTTATTTAAAAACCAAATTTACGAGAGTATAGAGGTTTCACAAAGTTATGATTATGCCAATAACAATTTCTAATTTTTGGCTGAATTATATTAGAAACTAAGTAAAGGAAATATACGTGAGTGCAGAGCCAGTAGAACACTAATCACGTACTAAAACAAAGTACTTGTTTAAGTTCAGTAAACTATCATGTGTTTTCCATTTTCCACAACATTTTAATCATTTAAAATCATTTGCGTAGGTATAATAATGGTTAATGATTATTTAATTTTCAATTTAGAAGCCGATATGTGTTCACGGCTTAATTTACTGTTATGTTTTAGACCATACTCTTTCTTTATTTATTATATTTATATAATAACTGTTACTTTTAATTCTAGGTTTTATTCTTTCTATTTTTTTTCTACTTCGTCATCTAGTTCTTAGTATTTCTAATATTTAAAATTTCTAAGTATTAAAATGCAAGTCGAGCAAAAAATTATTTTAATTTATATGTTATGTTGTTAGGTTAGCTAATACCTAATAACTAAAGACAGAAGGTCCGTTAAGTCCCTACTTATAAAGTAACCGATTTGGATTTACATGGATCTCTTACGGTAGAAGAACTAAGTTGCGAGTTCTAGTTGTACTAATATTTGTATTTAATTCGTTCGCTGATAAATAGCAAAACCAGTATTGTAAAGCAACATGGCGTCTAGAAACTAAATTCATTTATTTTCAAACAATATTCACACATTAATTGTGGGAATACCAACGTTATCCTTTGATAAATGATTGTTATAACATGTGGAACGGTAATAAATGACTAAAGAGAGGAACAACAGTAAACGGGATTTTTAAAACAAAATGAAACTACGTTTTCAGGAATCATTTTGTTTTAAATACTCGTTACGGTTTACTGCTGAGCTCATTTTGTTATTTTGTTTGCCTACATTTTCCTTTACGTAACTTCAAGTTAGACCGTTTAATTTTTATTATTATTTGCTGTTCAACAAATCACTCAGATGAGATAGTTAAGGTACAGTTTATTTAAGGCACTGATTACACTAACGTATTTAATAAATGGACCTGGCAATAGGTACCTTTCAGATGCCTTGTCCGTTGCTGTACATTTGTGTCTTAAATACGCTTCTAGGCGTTACCTAACATATATACCATCACCTGAACTGAAGATATACAAATTCTGAGTAACAAGATAGAATTTACGAAGGATAATTCGTAAGATGCTAAATACGAATATAGTGATTTTTTCATATATATTCGATTTTGTAATGATACACGTCAAGTGACTAAAGAAAAAAAAGGTTAAACTTTTGCTGCATAAGTGAATTATTCACTGATATTTTAATACACAGTGACAGCAGATACACTAACGGTCCACTTAATAGCGGCGCCAGTGCACCACTAACACGCTGCCGTCTGCGTAGACGGCAGCGTGTTAGCGGTTAGCGTTAACGTTTTGACAAATATAATTAATATAAACATTATAAATTTAGGTAAAATACAAAATTACAGTTAATAATTATTAGAGAGGAACTAACTGCCTTTGCAAATATTAGAAGCACTTCTCAACTGTTTCCTATCTTCAAAACAAATTTAGAACTTCTTATTTAACATCTTTCCCGTTTTCTTGAACTGAAATAAACCTTTCGCCTCAATGAGTCTTGCCGATAATTGACTGTCAAAACTTTTCTGTTTGATAGTCGCTTGTTTCATGATATTTATTATAAATTTCTATACCTTGTAATATTTAATTAAATTTAGCGCAAAACATCTAGTTGAAAAATTATTTTAATTATTTTTATATACTTATTATGGTAGATTCAATTATATGTTGATGATGGTTTGATAATAAACCATTGCGATTTAGAAGCAAAAAATTAGACACAAATGTCAATTTTTTTTTAATTGCTGAGAAGCAGCAGACAGTCTGTCGGCCCTCTTAATAATAAGCAGTTACCGTCGCCTATGGATGTTTGCGACACTAGGGGCATCGCGAACACGCTGATGTACAGGAACAATGGCAGCATATTTAAACAGCAGGGGTGTTCGTCATCCAGACGGGCTTAGAGCCCTATTACGAAGCTAGGGTTGTTTTGTCGCCTTTTACGACAGGCCGCAGAGATTACTATTCTTACACCGCCCCTGGACAGAGGACTTTGTGTCACTTCAGAAGAAATAGACTAGTTTTATGTGACCTATAGGGCTTTAATCTACACGATATCAGTCTATGTATAGTTTTACATATATCATATATTATATCATCATTTTATTTTTGATTTATTTTAAAGATTTTCAATAAAGTTATTCCTAAAAGAAAATAAATACATTTTTTTATTGCTGTAGGACAGCAGACAGGCTGACGGCCCGCTTCGGATTTAGTAGTTACCGTTGCCTATAGGTGTTTGCAATGCCAGTGGCATCGCGAACACGCTGTTGTCCCATAAGGGTACAGGAACTTGGGTCACTAATGCCGGAACACAAGGTTATTATGGCGGCATATTTAAGACCAAAGGTGCTCGCCATCCAGACGGGTTTGAGGCCCTACTATGTAGCTAGGGTGGGTTGTTTTGTCGCCTTTTACGACAGACCGACCCCGGCCACAGAGGTTAGTTATTCTTTCTCCGCCCCTGTACGGATAAGAATATCTTAAACCATAAATAAAGTGAACTTTCTTTTCTTACATACGTTGATTATTATTAATCCGTTTGACATTTACGTTCATAATCAACAATAATTCATATTTGTTCGGAAATTTCGAGACCACCTACAAAAATAGTTCCAAAAGTTTTTATCCCGATAAATGTTTTTCGGGCTTCGTTTTATTCCTGTAGATGTATTAGTACAGTTAATACTGTTAAGAGTTTTTGGCTTGATAGCTAGGTATCTAACTAGATTCAAAATTAAATATTACTAGAGAAGAGAAGAGAATTTCATTAACTTATAAAAATTAGGCAACTTTTTAAAGACAATTCCATTTGCCATATTTTTAGGCTTTTCCATAAAAATATAATTATTGAACGTAACTGTTGATTAATTTAATATATATTAATTACACTAGAGGTGTTCAATAGAAAGTGATAATGAGTATGACGCAATTATTTTTTATTAAATTTTATTTTATTTATCAACGTAGTCACCTTTCGTGTTAATACATTTTGTATATATAATAGTTCTTTACCTATGAAATTGCCGTTCTGCAGTACTGGCCATTTCAAATCAAAATAATTTTTGTTTGGCTAAGAATTCTAATTTCAAATTAATTTTATTTCAAAAACATGGAATTCTTTTTCCAAAAGTAGTCAATTGTTTATTGATTAGTGTTACATTTTCATCGCATTTCAATCTTTTTCGTTATCATGGATGCGTAAAAAAGTCGAGTAATTATGGAATATGAGTACCGTCAGGGCAGCAACGCGGCACAAGCGGCACGCAACATCAACGACGTTTACGGAGCTAACACTACAAACCAACGCACCACCTGTTATTGGTTTGCTCGCTACCGTTCTGGGAATTTCGACCTGAACAATGAATCTCGCGGTCGTCCGAATTCTTTGGTCGACAATGACGAATTAAAGGCGATTGTGGAAGCTGATGATACATAATCTACGGCTAAATTAGCAGCAGCTTTCGACGTTAGCGTCAAAACAATATTGGTCCATTTGCGTCAAATTGGCAAGTTAAAAAAGCTTGATAAATGGGTGCCCCACGAACTTAATGATCGCCAGCGCGAAGTACGCGTCGAGACGTGCCTTGCACTGCTCAACAGACACACAAATAAAGGAGTTTTGAACCGCATTGTTACCTGCGATGAAAAATGGATTCTGTTTGATAACCGTAAGTGCTCAGCAAGTTGGTTGGATCCTGGTTCAGCACCTAAACAATGCCCTAAACGAAAACTTACCCCTAGAAAAGTGATGGTCACTGGTTGGTGTTCTAGCGCCGGTGTAATTCATCACAGCTTCTTACCAAACGGGGTGAGCACTACTGAAAATGTATACTATGAAGACCTGAACACAATGATGGAGAAGCTGGCACATCTCTAACCGGCATTGGTCAATCGCTCGTCTCCGCTGCTCCTGCACGACAACGCGCAACCTCATACTGCACAGCAGACGGTCTCCAAGTTGCAAGAACTGGGGTTGGAAGTTCTTCGTCATCCGCCCTAGTCACCAGACCTTGCGCCTACAGACTACTACTTTTCCAGAATTTGGATAACTTCTTGGCGGGAAAAAAATTCAAGACCCGAGAGGCAGTACAAAATGCCTTTGAAGAATTTGTTGCCTCCCGTCCAGCTGATTTCTTTAAGAAGGGCATCATTAAACTGCCACTGCGTTGACAAAGATGCATTGATTGCATTGATTACTTCGATTAACACAAATAAAAAATACATGAAAGAAATTCGTTTAAATGTTTTCATACAAAACGGCAATTTCATAGGTAAAGACCTAATATTTTACTAAAACTAAAATTCGCTTTAAAAAAATCTTCTTCCTGATCCTGATGAGAAAGAATACTGACCTCTGCAGCCGGAGTCGCCTGTCGTAATAGGCGACAAAACAACTCAACCTAGCTACGTGGTCGGGCCCCAAGCCCATCTGGATGGCGACCACCTTTGGTATTAAATATGCCGCCATAATAACTTTGTGTTATGTTCCGGCATTAGTGACCCAAGTTTCTGTATCCTCATGGGACTGCAGCATATACGCGATGCCACAGGCGTTGCAAACACCGATAGGCAACGGTAACTGCTAAATTCTAAGTAGGCTGTCAGCCTGTCTGCTGTCCTACAGCAATAAAAAAAAATACCCCTCGTAACTAGTTATACACTTTTCAATTGTAAATGAAATATTATTCATAAACACTCAGACTGGGGTTGGCAAAAGAACCTGTAACCCACAGGTGTTTCTAGTGATCACCGTTGCGCCACCGTGCTCGTTCAAAATTAACACGCCAAAATAAACTCAACAGAGCAATGATAAAGCATGAAAATGCACGCCTGTCGCTACGATACTATTCTTAAACTGACAATAATATTTCATAAGCATCATATTGAATAAATAATAATAAATATATTGGAAAAATTCCCAAAGTGCCATACAGTGCCAAAGTAAGTAGCATAGTACTTATGTTATGGGTACTAGACAACTGATATACTAAATGATTTTTGTAAATAAAAAATATTATTCATAAACATCCAAACTCAAGACGAGAATTGAAACTCTGACCTCCGCAAACATACCAATATGAGTTAGCCGTTACGCTACGGAGGTCTTCGAAATGAATCCCAGTTGTGGTTTTAATAAGAAACTTAGTATTAGGGTCCGAAATCGTGGCTTTGGTAAAGCCTTTTTTATAGTTATCAAACAGCAAACAGGATGACAGCCCACTTAATAAGCAATTACCGTGACTTATAGATGTTTGCGACGCTAAGGACACCGCTAACACGCTGCTGTCCGCGTAGGGGAACTGGAACCTGGGTCACTTATGCCGGGACACAACACGAAGTTATTATAAGGGCATACTTGTAGATCAGGTATGGTCCCTACCCCTGTGTTTGCTATGCAGGCGGGCTTGGGACCTTACTACGCAGCTAGGTTGTTGACTCCCCTGCACGGAGAATAGCGACCTCTCAATAGTATTAATCGTTTAATATACAGGATTTTTAAATACGTAGCAGAACCATAAGCTGGTTTACTAATGCCGAGACAACCACAACACGAGGTTTTTATGACGGTATATTTAGGACCAGTTGTGGGCTTGGGGCCCTTCTACCTAACTAAGGTTTATTTTGTTGCCTTTTACCTCTGCTATGGTCACTGACGCAGAAGACCACTCAGAAGAAGACGCAGAGAATCACTCGTAGTTATTATGTATTAAAATAGTTTTTAGGCTGCTATTAACAATTTATGGACTCAATGTTCGAATTAAATAAATAAAAAAATACGACAGCCGCCCTTGGACGCGGGGTTCAATATATTTACTCTGTGCCCCACACGGAGAACAAACCTACGCAATGTGCACGTTATTAGCAAAATGCTATTTAGTTGTCGGACGGTTGGTTTCCCAAAGTGAAATTAGTTGGTACTTTACTAATTGGGTTTTCAAACTAAGCAATCAAATAGCGAAAACGGTGTTTATTTTGGTTTCAAAGTCGTTATTTTCTTCAAATGTCTCTCAAAGATTTTAATTATACTGTACTAGCTGACCTGGCAAACGTTGTTCTGCCATATAATTAATTTTTATATTCTGCAATATAATTAATTTAAAAAGTAGTTTTTGTCCTTTTCCAAAGTCATATCTATCGCTTTACCGAAATTCATCAAAATTAATTCAGTGGCTTAGGCGTGAAAACGAAACAGACAGATATAGTTGACGTAACTTTTACATTTATAATATTAGTGTGGGATCTTTTTTTAGTTCAAAAACTAAATTTAGTTTAGTATTTTTATTCCATCTATTTCTTGCATTTCTGTCTGTTCTGTAAAAATAGTAATAAGAAGGGCCTAAAAGTTTGCCTTGTGTTAGAACCTCAATATTCATAAATCTATTAGCAGGTCAATGATCCTATTCGCTCGCACGATACTTTTTTTATTGCTGAAGAGCAACAGACAGGCTGACGGCCTACTTACAAAAGCAGTTAACGTTGCCTATATAAGTTTGCGACGCTAGGGGCACCGTGTACACGCTGCTGTCCCATACGGGCACAGGGACCAGAACACAACACAATGTAATTATGGTGGCATACTTATAGACCAAGGGTGGTTGCTATCCAGACGGACTTGTTGCCCTACCACGTAGCTTTTTTGTCACCTTTTACTACAGGCCAATTCCAACTGCAAGGGTTAGTTTCTTACTTTGCCTCAGCACGGAGAAAAATTTCTTCCCGTCTTCCATCAAGTTGTGGCAAAACACGATAGAATCTTTTGTTCTACAGTAAGTCGCGGTGAATTTTCGTTGATTCGGGTGTTTGTAATTAATTGCCTGAGTCTGGAAGCCATAAATCACGGCGTGGAGAACTGAACGGGATTTCTTAGTCCCTATTTAACTTTATTAAGTTACGGTTAGTTAAATACTCCTTTGGGAGAATGCCTTATAGGCTCAGTCACAAAACGCCGGTGCAAATGCAAAGTTCAAATAAGTACTGAATTATCAACTCTCGGCCTCTCTATGTTTGTGGTTATCAGATAATTTTATACGATATTTTTTATTTTAATCCTTAATTTACTGCTTTCTGGCAGGTGACATCCGTTATCGTTAAATGCCGGTAAGATTTCAGTTTTCTTTTTTGTTCTAATACACAAGAGACAAAGATTCAACAACCGCGCCACGGTAGGTACATCACTACAAGTATGATGCGCGTGTGTGCGTGAGCACTGGCGGCTCGTCACGTACGGAACGAAACCTGTTTTTACTGGTTCGGCCAGTGCTCAAACAAAGGGCTCACTCACCGCTCGCTGTGCGTCGCGTCGTGCGTGTTTGTTTAAATTTAAAATTTGAATTAATTAGAAAGAGTTTAAATATGCAATGTTATCTATAAAACCGCTAGTTATTGCCATCATATAAGAAATATATTAAAAAATACAAGAAGATTGTGAAACTTAACCGTATAAATAAGAACTTAACCGTACAAAACGTGAATAAACTTTCCGTGCAGGAGTGAAGTAAAAATATCGATTCCTGTGGCCTGTCATAAAAGGCGATAATATTACCCAAGCCAGGTGGTAGGGCACCAAGTCCGTCTGAATGGAAACCATTTCTGGTTTCTATGATATCAGTATCTCTTTGCTGCTATAATAATCTTGTGTTGTATTCCAGCATAACTGACCCAGGTTCCAGTTCCTTATCTGCAGTTCCACAACAATAACAAAAAAAATTATATTTAAACTAGTTGACTGGCAAACGCTGTTCTGCACTATGAATTAAAAAAAAAAGTAGCATATGTCCTTCTCCAAGGTTCAATTTAAGAATACAATATAGACATTCATCAAAATTGGTTCATCAGTTTAGACGTGAAAGCGTAAGAAACAAACAAATAAACTCACTTTTATTATTAATGTATGTGCTTCGTATTAAAGGTCCGACATCAGATGGTAACGAAATATCGTTACAATCTGATCAGGGAATACCCTTTTTTCTAAAAATCTTTTCCTTCATTGCGTTCTACTACAAAAATACAGCATTTATTTAAAAAAAAGAATTAATAAATCAATTCTGAAGTACGCTCCAACCTACTTTGTACTAAATCGTAATGGAGTTTGTATTGGTTAGTTTCGGATATCCAATTTCGTATAAGCACCTCCTAATATTTTATATATCGCAAATATTATGAAGGTTTACAGATATTTGCGCTAAAAAAATATAAAGTGTTTTTGGAGCTCACTACCAATTGTTTATGAGTTTGATTGTAACATAAGAAGATTAAAATTGGTAATAGGAATTTTATTGCAATAATAGTAATAACTGCAGATAAGTGACCTAAGTTCGATAAGGCGATGCTTCTAAATACGAAGCCAGATTTTTAATAAGTTACCTGACAGGCAATTGTCCGCGCGATACCCGCATATCCATTGTATTCCCCTAAGCTACATACATGTATTTCATACATGTGTGAAAAGCCGTTCATTTATACCTCTTCTAAACATGAAAACAATTTTACAGGACACATTTATCAAATACAGATTTTTAATATGTTATTGACTTTTAACACTTAAATGCTGTATTTTTGCTATTCTACCTTTCTAGGCTCTGCATAACCATACGCATTAACTACGAGCTCGCTACATAAATCGTAGCTGCTACGTATTGTCTTGCAACACCTACGCCGCTTTACGTAACTCGTAGAATTAAAATATTGAATTTAATTATTTTTATATGATAATGTCATAATAAGTAATCCAATTTTTTTCTACTAGTATTAGTACTTAAAATATAGTCCTCGTTATTTACCTTTAATAATTTTTTTGGTGCCGTTGATATTGTATAGATAAAAAGTATAGTAAAACTTTAAATAACATTAATTTTAGCGGGTCACGAAAAAGTGCTTGAGCTTGTGACGGTCTCATTATTGGACACTAATGTCATTTTAGATCGAAGTCTTCGAGGTTGGACGATACGAAATCGCTCAAGTGATGGACACTAATTCTTTCTAAAGCCTTCCTTGAGAAGATTTATGCATTTTATAATGTTAATAGGTTTTTTCTTTTAATCCTCAAATTGCTTAGTATTGATATGATATATGATTATATTCTGAAGAAACCGAATTACCAGTGCCACGCAGAACTCCGGGGGAAACCGACGGGATTATATCAGCCTCGCTGTTCTATCTCTAAGCTGGCTTTTATAATGGTGGACGAGACAAAAAGAAGCAATGTTATATATATATATATATATATATATATATATATATATATATATATATATATATATATATATACCTAGTCAGGTCATAAGTATTGTCACACAGTAAAAACTTTTCTTTTAGAATGCTGGCCACAAAAAAGTTTATTGAATTCGAATTTCGAATTGTTCATGAAAATAAAAATGTTATACTTTTAGAATTTTACTCATTTTTAAATATGGAGTGGACGTTTAAAGAAGACCGTGTTGCAGTTATTGCGTTGCATCGTTGCGGTTACGCGCCAATTCAAATTTTTAACATACTGAAAAATTTGAATATAACCAAAAGATTCGTTTATCGTACCATCAAACGATACAATGAAGACTCTAGTGTAGATGACAGGTCAAGAAGTGGTCGCCCTCGGTCTGTTAGGACTCCAGCAGTGATAAAAGCTGTGAAGGCACGAATTCAAAGAAATCCCAAACGTAAGCAGAAACTGTTGGCCCTTCAGATGGGGTTAAGCAGAACCACGGTGAAAAGGGTGTTAAATGAAGACTTAGGGCTTCGGGCATATCGAAGAAAAACAGGACATCATTTGAATGCTCGTCTAATGGACCTGAGACTGAAGAGATGCCGCGCTTTGTTGAAGTGGTACGCGGAAAAAAAATATCGGGAAATTCTTTTTTCGGATGAAAAAATGTTTACCGTAGAAGAGAGCTACAACAAACAAAACGATAAGGTGTACGCACACAGTAGTGAAGAAGCGAGCAACCGTATTCCGCGTGTCCAACGAGGTCATTTTCCATCCTCGCTCATGGTATGGTTGGGAGTTTCTTAATGGGGCTTAACAGAGGTACATTTTTGTGAGAAAGGTGTAAAAACGAATGCTGTTGTGTATCAAAATACAGTCCTGACGAACCTTGTGGAACCTGTTTCTCATACCATGTTCAATAACAGGCACTGGGTATTCCAACAAGATTCGGCGCCAGCTCATAGAGCGAAGAGCACACAAGACTGGCTGGCGGCGCGTGAAATCGACTTCATCCGGCACGAAGACTGGCCCTCCTCCAGTCCAGATTTGAATCCGTTAGATTACAAGATATGGCAACACTTGGAGGAAAAGGCGTGCTCAAAGCCTCATCCCAATTTGGAGTCACTCAAGACATCCTTGATTAAGGCAGCCGCCGATATTGACATGGACCTCGTTCGTGCTGCGATAGACGACTGGCCGCGCAGATTGAAGGCTTGTATTCAAAATCACGGAGGTCATTTTGAATAAACTTTAATGTCATAAGAATCTATGTTTTGTTAAGTTCATTTTGGTATATGAATGGTTTCATAATGAATAAACTTGTTACAATTATTTTACATTAAACATGTGACAGAATTTATGACCTGACTAGGTATATATATATACAACGTGTCCCAAAATTCAACAATAAGCCGATACCGGTGTATGGTTGGATCAATAACTAGCCATGGAAAAATAATAAAGAAATCCAGCTCTTTTTTTTCAGTTACATTAACTTTTTTGAAAAATTTTGTAATTGGGTACCCTACACCCTATGATTAGGTACTGTGGTTACAAATGTGAACATATCCCCACATTTTTTTGTATTAGCTACCTAAGTATCATTTAACTAGGTCCCGCGGGCGGCCCCTCAGGGGAGGATCCGCCACCTGCACTATTGCCACGAGGGTGAGGTCCGCGTGATGTTCCGTGGCTCCCCTCAACTCCCCAAAGAGCTGAAACAGGAGAGCGCCAGAGGGACAAAATCCTGACCCCCTGACGCCAACATTACAGAAGAGGGTCGCCCCGACACAATGGGTGGGCCGGTGCCGGCCTGGGCCACGAGATCGGTTGACCACATATCCGTGGTTTTTAAGTGGATAGTCGGATGGCCGAACATCTTTCCCAGAGTTCCACATATCCCTCGGTCCTCCCGGGCCGGGGAACCCGTCAAGAGAGAGTTTTTCCCCAAGACCAAAAAAGGTATCATATAACAAAGATTAATGTTTCAAATAAAAATTTAATTTCTTTAGCTATTGTTTCGTTCAATAGATATGTTTTTACCCTTTAAGAAGAAATTGCTAAATGTTGTGAGTAATATAAATATTATTTAGTAATATAAACTCGTTATCAATAAATGTATCGAAGAAGGAGTTTTTCCTAACGCACTTAAAATTTATATTTTCATCCCTGTATACAAATCCGATAACCCAAATTCAAAACATAATTATAGACCAATATCTTTATTATCAGTCATTTCAAAAGTTTAAAAAAAATATGTTGTCAGTTACTCAGTTTGATTGCAATTGTAATGCAATTCAAGATTTGACCTCATTTGTTGTAAATTCATTAGATAATGGTGGCAAGACTAGGAATTTCTTGGACCTTGCGAAGGCCTTCGATATGGTTTACTTGCCCCTGCTAGTAAAAAAATTAGAATTAATTGGCATTCATGGTTTACCATTGCAATTATTGAAATCTTATTTAACAAACACGACACAAGTAGTTAAAATCATGGGTTATGAAAATCAGCCTGAAATAATCAAATATGGCGTACCATAGGGTAGCGTTCTTGGCCGAACGTTATTTTTAATTTACATTAAAGATTTGTGCAACTTAAATTTGAACAATGACAATGACATTAAATTCACAGATGACACTGTTTTACTATTTACTACAAAAACTTTGTTCGATGTGAAAAAACAGCAAACGAAGGCTTTGCTGCAGTAGCTACTTGACTGATGCTAATCTTCTGATATTAAACTTAGAAAAAACAAAAGCTATAAAAAAGCGAACTTTCAGTATTTATGAAAATTTCCGACTTCTTTTCAATGATATTAATATAAAATTCCACATATATGGAAGACCTAAGGTTTAAATTGTAACAGCTACTCATCATCATCGTCATATTCGCGTTAAATCCCGGTTGCAGCCCAAACTCTCGCTTCGGCGCCAGGGGTCTGCTTTCTGACTTTTTCTTCTCCACTTCGCACGATCTTCAGCATCCCTGGTAGTGAGCCCATTAGCACACATATCACCCTTTACGACGACTACGACTATATTATAGTAATAGTACTATTATACTACTATTGATTGTATCGATTATATTAAAGACCTCGGCGTTGTAATCGACAAAAATTTAAATTGAAAAAAAAAAACAGCAGTAAAACTACTAACAGAATAAGAAAATTTATATTTAAAAGGCTAAGAAATGTTTATCCTCCTAAGTTATTGTTCAGTATTTAGATAGATAGATAGATAGATAACACTTTATTGTAAACCAATTATATAAACACAATGAAACTTATTTACACAATCAATATGTACTTGACTTACAATGGGCGGCCTTATCGCTACAGAGCGATCTCTTCCAGGCAACCCGGGCCTTATATTATGCCTTATGTCAGTCACTACTAAACTATGGAATATTATCTTGGGGTGGTACATCAAAAACCACAATGTTAGTTATCGAAAGAGCTTGGGCTCTTTCGATAACTTTAAGAGCTTTACTAAAAGTGATAACCTATAAAGGTTTTTTTTATATCCTACTAGTTTACTTTATACAGAAAATAAAGTCTTGTCGGAGAAAACTGTTTAAAAAATCAGCCATTTTGAATACCCACATGAAATCCCCTAATCTTATACTTAAACGGCGGCTTGTTTGTAACATTCCACCCTGCAAAATATCATTTACGCAGAAATTCGCGGATTATCTGGGCCCTAAATTATATGATGAAATTAGCAAAGTAATTAAATTAAACAAACTTCCTACTGGCAGGTATAAGAAAGTTTTGAGGGATTATTTGTATGAGTTGAATTATCAAGAGTCAGAAGAGATTACTAAAACAATTATTTAAATATAATATTACATCTTGTTTGCATATAACATACATTTATTATATTAATAATTGACAACCTCTTGGTGTAATGGCTAACGCACGTCGGTACGCTTGCGGAGGTCACGGGTTCGATTCCCGTCCAGCGTCTAGGTGTTTATGTATAATATGTATTTATTTACAAAAGAAAAGTATATATGTAGTATATCAGTTGTCTAGTACCCATTTTTTTTTGGTCTCGGGGAAAAACCTATCTTGACGGGTTTCCCCGGGCCGGGGGGACCGAGGGATATGTGGGACTCCGGGAAAGATGTTCGACCATCTGACTACCCACTAAAAAACCCCGCTGTCCTCCTATCGCCTACGCCCAGGCCCACGGATATATGGCCTGCCGATGTCGTGGCCCGGGCCGGCGCCGGTCCGCCCTTTGTCTTAAGGCGGGCCCCTTCTCAAGTGTTGGCGCCAGGGGATCAGGGTTTCTTCCCCCCGGCGCTCTCCTGTAATAACTCTAGGAGTTGAGGGGAGCCACGAAACAGCACACAGCCTTCACCCTCGCGGCAATAGTGCGGGCGGCGTGTCCTCCCCCGAGGGGCCGCCCGCGGCCGCTTTTTACGGCGGCTGGAGGTGTCTAGTACCCATTTCACAAGTGCTATGCAATTTAGTTTGGGTTAAATGTCCTGACATATTTATATTATTATATGTATAATTATTATTATTATATATTCACTTATAACCATTGTTTCAGTTAATATATATTTTTCTTTCACTGCTTTTTTCTTAAATATTTTAATTTTAGTATTATTATTAAATTTTACTGCTATATCTCATTTAACTACATTTTATAAACTAGTTATATTCAACATTGTTCCTGTTCTTCAGTGGATTGAGTGGTCCAGGTTATGTCGAGAACTTCTATTTATAACCGGAATGCTCTTTTGATTACACAATTACTTTAAAATCATGTTTATGTTAAAACTTATTATAAATATATGTAAGCTCTATAGTTTTAATATAATTATTATAATTTTAATATAAATATTATAATTTCAATAAAATAATTTAATGTTTAATATAAATATTTGTATTATTATAATAGTCAAATAAGATAGTTAAACTAATAGTAAAGCGGGCAGAGCTGCGCGACGAGATGCTCATGGTGGAGTGGATGGAGCGCCTCGCGCACCCCAGCGCGGGCCTCACCACCATCGAAGCGGTGAGGCCCGTCCTGGCCGAATGGGTGGAAAGGTGCCACGGCGCCCTGACCTTCCGCCTGACGCAGGTCTTCTCAGGGCACAGTTGCTTTGGGAGGTACCTGTGTCGCATAGGGTGGAAGATGACGCCCGGGTGCCACCACTGTGGCGCGGGTGACGAGGAGAACACGGTGGATCAGACTGTCGCCGTGTGCCCTGCGTGGCGCGAGGAGCGCCGCGCCCTCGTCGACAAATCGGCGTAGACTTGTCACTCCCGGCCCTGGTTCTGTCCATGGTCAGGGGCGATCCTGGGTGGACGGCTGTCGCCTCCTTCTGTGAGGCAGTCATGTCCGCAAAAGAGGCGGCGGAGCGGGAGCGGGAGTCGACCACCACACTCCCCTCCCGCCAACGCAGGCCACGCCGGCGGCGCCGGAGGGCAAGTAACGACCTCCGGTTGCCGTAAAAAGCGGCCGCGGGCGGCCCCTCGGGGGAGGATCTACCGCCCGCACTATTCCTTGAGGGAGAGGGCCGCGTGCTGTTCAGCTGCCGCTGCAGTGACGCAACAACATGGTTGTGCGCTCACGCAGCTCGAACCAGTCACTGGGGGGGGTCGTTGTACCCAGAGTTTACGCCGAGGTAGAGTGTTTGTTAACTCGAGGCCCCACTATATATATATATATATATATATATATATATATATATATATATATATATATATATATATATATATATATATATATATATAGGCTCGAAGACGTAGTACAATAATTAATTTAGAAAAAGAAATAAAAAAGAATACCTAATAAATACTTTGAAATTCAAATTTAACAAATAATACAGTAATAATTGTCATGTCATATCAAAAAAAGAGGCAATGTCAATATAATAATATATTTAAAAGTCAATATAATAATATATAATCAAGTAACAACAAGTCAGTTATAAAACAATAAATGATTAATGATTAAAATTAAGGTGCATTTTTTATTTTGTTTTTAAATATACGCAACTTATCGTGGAACACATCAAGATCGGGTATCACTGTGATAAGGGAATGATACTCATCAATTATTCCACGGAAAGGTGCTTGCCGTCCCAAATTAGACTTTACAGGTGGGGTGTAGAAAATATATTTGAGTTTCCCGCGAGGATAGGTACGGGGAACCTTTAAAGGCATGTTCTCCAGAAAGTAGCTACACTGATATTGACCGCTCACGATTTTGTGAAAGAAGGACATGTCTAATAAAAGTCTCCGTTCACGAAGAGAACGCATTCGAAACCTAATTAGGCGCTCTTTGTAAGGATTTCTGTGGAAAAACCGCTAGAATTATAAGCTAGATGCCTAGTGAATGTTCTTTGTATGCTTTCAACACGCTGTGAATGTACGGCATAATACGGATTCCATGCAACGCTGACGAACTCAAGATGGCTGCGCACCAAGGATTGATAAAGCAAGATTTTGGTCCGCTGCTGTTTAAATCCGCCCGAGTTACGTCTTAAAAATCCGAGTATTTGAGCTGCTTTTGTGACAGACTTGTTAATGTAACTGAGGTCTCTGTTGCAAATAAGACTCGAACCATTTCAAAAGTGGGCCATCCACACCGAATCCATATAATTTCCTCAAAAGAATTGAATGGTTAACTCGATCAAAAGCACTGCTAAAGTCGGTGTAGATGGCGTCAACCTGCCTGCCTGAGTTAACTTCATTAGATACATTGGAAATGTAAGGGACCAAGTTAGTGACGATTGAGCGACCACGTCTAAAACCGTGCTGCGAATCCGAGATGCTACCGTCTACAAGCCGAAAGATCACAGAATAGACAATCGATTCAAATAGTTTAGAGAAGCAAGACAGAATGGAAATAGGGCGATAGTATTTAACGTCAGAATTTTCCCCTTTCTTAAAGACTGGTACAATGCGCGCTTTTTTCCACTCGGACGGAAATGTCCCATCCGATAATGATCGGTTAAATATTAAGGACAGAGGCAAAGCTATCGCAGAGCCGCATCTTTTCACAAATACCGGCGGAATCCCATCCGGGCCAGCACCCTTCGCAGAGTCGATCTTTTTAATCGCTTTAAGCACCTCAAATTCTTCGATAGCCAATGAACTCAATATTTGTTGTGGGGGATACTTCCTAAACTTTAACAGCATTATTGTTATATCCATACGTTGTCTAAACATAAAACAAAGCTTCGATGCTAACTTATGGCATAAATGGCCCGTCACTCGGTGTTTGCGTGTATGAAAACTTGCGAGCCGAGTTTGACCGACTTTCACATGTCCAAACCGCCTTGGAACTTCCGACAAATATTTTGGCAACAGCTTTATTAGGGTTAATTCATTCAAGTTAAGGATAAAACTTCAATTCACATATAATTTTGGATAACTTGCTTAAAGGTTTTTTATAGCTTAATACATATAATATTAGAAATTAAATAGTGTTAGAAATTTAGTTTCCTCCTATTATTATAAAAATATTCGTAATATTTTCACCAATATATTTTACCAGCTGTGCTGGAAAATGTTGTGCTGCCATATAAATTAATATTTAAAATATTTATCTATATAGACGTACTAATTGTATAGAAGTACTTCTAGTTGTTCGAAGCTGATCGCGGGCCTTGAGTACAAGAAATTCGTACTGTGTATAGTAACTCGTACCTCTTACGTGTTTTGAACAAAGCATCTGTTGCACGGCACCAGCAATTAAACTACAAGATTCTAAGCAAATCACAATGTTGTGGCACGGTCAATCAAATAAAAATCGAGTGTCTAAGGCTAATTATGTACATTATTCGCTCACGCGAAAGTGAGGGTAATTCACAAAATCAGGAGACGATATCTAATCTAACCCTTTCCAAGGATCAAACACTAGTAATGTCGTTATACTCGACTAAGTTCAAGTATTGGGTTAGTGTAATATGTATATATAATAAATGACTAAGTACAAATTGTCTTTTTTACTCCAAATTATGGAGCCGATCCAATAGAAATCAAATGTAATAATCATTTCCATCATTATTTTATATTTTCTACTTTATCGCAGAATATAAATTAAATATTAGTGTTTTGAGACATTTCGCACAACGTCATTTCCACGTCAACGTCCCAAAGTAAGTAGTATAGCATATTATGGGTACTAGACCAGACCTCTGAAGTGTACTGACGTGGGTTAGCTATTACCCTACGAAGGTTATCAATAATTAGAAGAGTGCACCGACGTAAGAAAATACCACAGTAAAAGCTAGCAACGCTTTCGCCGTTCAAAAATGATTTCTAAGACAAGCAATCTAGCTGAGATTAAACCCCTTATTTATAATGTATTAGAAAAATAACATTAGACTAAATTTATGATAAAAAGCAATTTCAAAATAATCTATCATTCAGCGCTAGTAAAAGCATACGATGCTAAATAAAGGCAAGCTTTGAAAATTTTTCATTTTATTTGCATAAAGCTGATTATTTAAATCAATCAGATTTATGATAATTTATATCTTGAATATGATTGATTCAAATAATTTGTAATTGTGTTATGATTGATTAATCCATCTATTGTAAAATTGATGGAATTTATATATCCAATGTAAATTTGTGTATATGGATGTATGTATATAACTATTTAACGGGATATTAAGGCACTCTTAGGCCTTCAACGAACCAGCATATGCACCCTGCTAAACGGCGGATCACGGTTTACAAGGTTATCCTTTTGGAGTCAGAAGAGGGTTCGTTGAAATAATAAATATACAGATGATTATGCTGCTCAGTAAGAAGACGTGAAACGCCACAAATGTGCATCAAAATTAAATAGAAACGGATTTTTACTTGTTATCTCTTTTGTATATAGGTGTGTATGTTAGATGCAGGATGAACGGAGCGTTTCTTATTTATTTTAAATAAAAGACTTGATATGACGTATCTGTAACTTCTTTGGCGATGAGAAATATTTCTTATCGTATATTAATTATTCTTA
Source organism: Malacosoma neustria (assembly GCA_963693495.1). Classification (NCBI taxonomy): domain Eukaryota; kingdom Metazoa; phylum Arthropoda; class Insecta; order Lepidoptera; family Lasiocampidae; genus Malacosoma; species Malacosoma neustria. The sequence continues at coordinate 17,492,929 of OY856379.1, read as the reverse complement.
TAGCATGAATACCTTGGTGTTGCTACTCCTAATACAAAAATAAATAAAAGGCTATAATTGAAATTAAACGCCTGAATGGACCAATATCATCATCAACTTATAGGTGAATCTCTGTCCTAAATAAAGTATAATCAATGAAAGATGAACAATCAATTAATTTTTTTTATCTTTATCAGCCGTTAGGCTGCCATATGACTCAACCTGAGAGGAAAAGACTGTGATACCGTTATCCGGCACATGCACTTACAGGTTTTAACATGATGATGAATATAAAAATTGATTTTGTGTAAGATTGAGATATATACAAAAAATTGGTTCTGTAAAAATCTTAGACTTCCCCAGTTATGGTTAAAGATTTCAAATAAGAGTTAACTAACTATAATATTATTTTTATTTATACCAGATATACACAAAAAGGAATGTGTATCTTCTGTAATCAATGAGTGCGACTGATTAAAACCGAAATAAAACCTTTACAAATTCAACTAAGCTTTGCATACGTCAATTCAAAATAGAATTCAGAGCGATGATACAGAATAGAGACCTGGAAGAGATGATAGGAGAAAAATGTATTTCATAACCAATTAATATCAAGTTCGAAGCACAACTCAGACATCATGAGTTTGATTGCCGTATTGAGTCTGACTGTAATTAAATATGTTTTTATTTCTAAAAGAAAAGTATAATGGCCCCCATACAAACACTTCCATGGCATCGGTACGCTGCACGGCCACCAGATCACCGTGGCATTTGGCTAACGTTCCCCAGAGACTTAATAATTCGCCCGTTGGACCTGGGATATGAGCAATTGAGATCGCTTAACCTCAAAGCAACAAACAGGCCAGAAGCCATTGATAGCCAACAATAGCCAAGATTGACCTACCATACCAAAACGGACCAAAGTAGAACTACGGTGAAGCTACGCCAATGATATGGCCGTGCACTCCTCCGGCTTGAGCCATGTCACCGGGGGGGTTTTTATCGGGGTAAAAGTATTTGAGACGCCAAATTTCACAAAGAAAATCTAGTGAGGAAGATGTCCTAATATATTTATTTATTTATAAGTAAGCAATAGACTGACTTCTTGACAACTTCTTCACTCTATAAAACAATGTTACTATATCACTAAAAAATTTCTCCCTAAAAAACATTCTGATTTCGATATTTTCCTAATATCAGGCACTCAACCAATTTCCCCAGACACATGATGTTATACGATATGCTTACAGGCTTCCGGAATCATTGGAAGTGCATGTAATATAATAAGATAATATATAGAAAGATATACATTTATTTCATATTTTTTTATTGTGCGTACATATATCCATTTTGCGGACTATATATAATACACACTGGATAATGGCACTTCAAATTCGCGTCTTAAGAAAAAAACATTTTAATGTTAGTTTCGATTTAAAAAAAATACAATATTTTCCCGACTATAAATAACTCCGTAACTCACTAAATTTCAGTACGTAAAATATGAATTTTTCTTCGAAAAGTGCAATCGTGTAGTTAACGTAAAATGTGCGTTGATCTTCGATTCGAGATTTTTGCTTCTGAATTGTTCATTCGTGCTTATATTTGTATAATAGAATTGTTTCCACCGACACAAAGATATATATTCATAAAGATACGTATTCATAATAGTATGAAGAATTTGAAATAGATCCAGCAGACACTCAAAATGTACCACTACACGGACTTTAAATAAATGTCTAACAGTCCTTCTAACAACATGATTTAAGACAATGCTAGTTTGGTTAGTAAAACCCAAATGATAGAAGAAAATAATATATACGTTGTGGACGCAGTTTTAAAAACACCGATATATGATTGGTATGATGCTCTGATCTGCATATATGAGTATCCAGTTGATTTGAATAAAAATTGATCACACTATTGTATTACTAAAAATTAAACACACACACACACATACACGCACATATATAAACTGAAAAATAATCATCAGAATATAAAAGTGCATTGCCTTAAAGCCACAAAATTGTTTAGCTTAAAAACTCTTTCAATAAAAAGCAAGTTCGCATCTGGTGCTCCGAAGGCCATCTGGCGATCGGCTAAAGAACAAACTCTCAACTTTTACCCTTTCAAACTGTAAATTTTACCCTTTCCAAGCGGTTTTGTATCATTAAGTGTCCAAGTTTAAATATCAAGAGATAACGATTTATAAAAAGTTGCAAGTGAATTTTAGTTCTTTCGTTATGATTATTTATTTCTGAAGTGTTGCACATTTTATTTGCGAAGACTTCATATTTATGCAGGACAATGCCAGGGCTCATGCCGCAGGCATTGTAAATGAATGTCTGAGTGAATGAAAACAAAGTCGGTATTGCGGTTATGGACTGGCCAGCAAGAAACCTGGATATGAATCCCATGAACACCTATGGGATGAGTTGAAGAGACGAATCAGAGCGAGACATCGTGCTCCAGAGACGCTTGGGCAGCTTAAAACAGCTATACAAGAAAAGTGAGATAATATCCCACAACACAAGATTGTGACGCATAAGCGTCGGCTTCTTGTGTCAACGTTTGGCATGAGACAACCGCTTTTTTGCACCGTGTGCAATATTTTATAAAAACTATAAATAACTGGACGGGACGGTCGACGTTCGACCTCCCTGGTTACTCTAATTGGCCGTGCCGTTAAATCTGTGTGTGTTCAGTGTTGTGTATTTAGCTGGTGCCGTGCAGCAGTTCCTCAACGACCTGAACCGAACCGGGAAGGGGTGAAAACAAGGTCAGTGCGAATTTCTTTGCCCGTTGCAAGACATCGTGTCTCTCTTGCCACCGCTCCTTCCCATTTCCTCTCCCATACAGTCCACTGCTCTCGAGCAACCCTTCTTGTTCCCGTACGGTGCCATCTAGGTCCGTGACCGGCATCGTACAAATTCTTTTTTGGTACGGATAACCGTTCCATGAGGAACCGCATGGAAGCAATAATAAGAGCTCGAGGAGGGAATACGAGAAACTGAATTTAAAAAAATTAATTTTTTTTTATATCTTTGTTTCTTTTACAATACATTTAAATTTACATAAACGGTAGTTTGAGGAGTACGGCAATCGGTAAAAAATAAATTCAACCATATCCTTTCTGTCCATCAAAAAAAAAAGAATTACGTAAGAATCGTTGGCATAAATAAAGTTTCAACATTGGTAGGTATTTAAAAAAATGAATAGATTAAAAAACACTTAAGCCTAATATAGAATTCTACTTGCGAGCTCTTTCTGTAAGAATTAAAACCTATTAAGAAAAATAAAGTAATAAAATATGTTTTAAAACCCGCTAAGTTTTAAGTCTGAGCCATTATTAGCATGCAAAACTTCTCTTGATTACAAATTCAGTTTGTCTCCAAATTTGACCGGGCCAGAGTTGAAAGCACATTATGTTAATTACATTTATTACAATATGACTTTAAAGCGGACCACCGGACTAGATTTGTTAAACATTGATGACCTTCGTGGATACTAAGTGCTGTGTAGTAGTCTACACGTGTTTTATAACTCTGAATTTCATTCGTAATATGAATTAGTTTGTGGGGCGATAAAATAAAAAGGGATTGAATGATTAATTTATATAAATAAATTATAAAATAAATCTACTTAAATCAATACACATTGCTATATTATATAAACACCAACTAACAAATATGGCGCGCGTTCCTATTCATTAAAATGTATAAATATGTTATCATTGAATCTATTGGCCATAATATATGATCGTAATTATAAGAAAGGAGTTGCAAAATAAAAGTAAACTTTTTCCAGTTATTCAAAGGTTTTTACATTGATATTTTCATATTTTACTATAACTTTAAACCTTATTTTTAAAACTTTGAATAAAGCATGATTCATAAATGGGCGCGCGATGAAATGAAAAAATATAATAGAATTTAATAATAAATCAGATAGGAAATTGCACCTTACATTTTTCATATGATTTCTTTTCCTCTTGTTTCTTTGTATTAATAGCTTTCTTTGTAAGGTTGTTAATTTTAGTCAGTGTGAGAGCGACGAACTTTTAATCACTTCATGGATTCAAAGTGGAGGTGCTGGATCAATAGTGTAGCAAGAGAAACTCCGAGCAGTTACAATGCTTTGTGATATAAGTGTAGTAATTAAAGGCACCCTTCCGATGCACATTATCACTTACCTTCTACTTAGTTACTTAGAGTACTTGTGTTACTCTTTCTATCCAATCAAATCTCATATGAACCTGCCAATGAAGCTTGAAATATTTAAATGAGAATTCTTTAGAAAGGTTATATAATATATAAATATTTTGCTAATATAACTTTCGCTCCCAATTCTACAGCATATAGCTGTATATTTCAAACAGAACATATTAGCATATAGCTGTATATTTCATTAAAATGACAGTTAATTCGTCTATTACAAACGTATTTGATCTTTTGTTTATGGGCAATTCTTTTTGGGCTCTGACTACTGAGGGGCTTATTGCATCACGTTTGATTAAAAGTAATCTGTCATGGCGACGTGGGTCGACCCCTATCAAAGGCTTCTCACCAACAAATGCCATTTTTTACATATTGTCTTTCCACAAATATCAAAACCTCTTTTTCAGAGTTTTTATATCTTAAGTAGTTCAGGTCTAGGATGCGTCATTAGAAAGACATTAAGGATTTATATGAGGAGACCGTAAAGTAAACTCCCTTTAACGCCAACGGGAAGCAAAACTGATATTTATTCAACCACTTTATATAAATACTTTATATAAACATTTTATTATACGCTGGCAAACATTGTTCTTCCATAAAAAAATATAAATAAAAATATTTTGTAGTGAACCGAATTGTTAATCTGAACCATTCTCGAATCATCTTGGAAACACATACAAAATTTCATCAAAATCCAGCCATTTTATAATTGACAGCCAGAAAGAGTTTATTCACATACCTAGTCAGGTCATAAATTCTGTCACATGTTTAATGTAAAATAATTGTAACAAGTTTATTAATTATGTAACCATTCATATACCAAAATGAACTTAACAAAAAATAGATTCTTATGACATTAAAGTTTATTCAAAATGACCCCCGTGATTTTGAATACAAGCCTTCAATCTGCGCGGCCAGTTGTCTATCGCAGCACGAACGAGGTCCATGTCAATATCGGCGGCTGCCTTAATCAAGGATGTCTTGAGTGACTCCAAATTGGGATGAGGCTTTGAGCACGCCTTTTTCTCCAAGTGTTGCCATATCTTGTAATCTAACGGATTCAAATCTGGACTGGAGGAGGGCCAGTCTTCGTGCCGGATGAAGTCGATTTCACGCGCCGCCAGCCAGTCTTGTGTGCTCTTCGCTCTATGAGCTGGCGCCGAATTTTGTTGGAATACCCAGTGCCTGTTATTGAACATGGTATGAGAAACACGTTCCACAAGGTTCGTCAGGACTGTATTTTGATACACAACAGCATTCGTTTTTACACCTTTCTCACAAAAATGTACCTCTGTTAAGCCCCAATAAGAAACTCCCAACCATACCATGAGCGAGGATGGAAAATGACCTCGTTGGACACGCGGAATACGGTTGCTCGCTTCTTCACTACTGTGTGCGTACACCTTATCATTTTGTTTGTTGTAGCTCTCTTCTACGGTAAACATTTTTTCATCCGAAAAAAGAATTTCCCGATATTTTTTTCCCGCGTACCGCTTCAACAAAGCGCGGCATCTCTTCAGTCTCAGGTCCATTAGACGAGCATTCAAACGATGTCCTGTTTTTCTTCGATATGCCCGAAGCCCTAAGTCTTCATTTAACACCCTTTTCACCGTGGTTCTGCTTAACCCCATCTGAAAGGGCCAACAGTTTTTGCTTACGTTTGGGATTTCTTTGAATTCGTGCCTTCACAGCTTTTATCACTGCTGGAGTCCTAACAGACCGAGGGCGACCACTTCTTGACCTGTCATCTACACTAGAGTCTTCATTGTATCGTTTGATGGTACGATAAACGAATCTTTTGGTAATATTCAAATTTTTCAGTATGTTAAAAATTTGAATTGGCGCGTAACCGCAACGATGCAACGCAATAACTGCAACACGGTCTTCTTTAAGCGTCCACTCCATATTTAAAAATGAGTAAAATTCTAAAAGTTATACATTTTTATTTTCATGAACAATTCGAAATTCGAATTCAATAAACTTTTATGTGGCCAGCATTCTAAAAGAAAAGTTTTTACTGTGTGACAATACATAAGACCTGACGCACGCACAGAAAAATTATACGAGGGGTGTTTAATAAATAGTGATAATACGATATATTCTTCCTTAGAAAGAAAAAAAATAAATACTGGCAGGTATAGCCCAAACATTAGATATAATAATAATAAAAAACAATCAATTTTCTTTTGTTTTTTGAAACTAAAAGTTATTTGTTTGCGTCGTATGGGAACGTGTTCTTAAAAATGGGTAAAATTGAAGTTCGCGGTAATAAAATATCGCCGCTTGAAAAATTTTACTACAGAGCTGGTAAATCAAAACATTAGGTGTTCATGCTCCTCTATATTCTATGGTTGCGCGTTTGTGTGCTGAGTTCAAGTGTGAAAGAAGTTCCATTAACGACGACCCTCGCACGGGACGCCCTACATCGGTAGTGACTGAACAAATGATTAAAAAAATTGAAAACATTGTCTTGGCGGATCGCCGTGTTACTGTTTGTTTTATAGTATAAGAAATAAAAATGTCTATAGGAAGTGTCCATAATATTATACACAACCATTTGGGTATGAAAAAAGTGTCAGCGCGCTGGGTGTCCAGAATGCTTTTTGATGCGCAGAAACAAACGAGACTGAGAATTTCACAAACCTGTTTGGGTTTGTTACAACAAGATCTTGACCAATTTTTGGCTCGATTCATAACTATGGGCGAAACATGGCTTCACCATTATGACCCGGAAACGAAAAAACAGTCCATGACTTGAAAGAGATCGTCATCTCCAACTCCGAAGAAATTTAAGGCGATTCCATCCGCCGGTAAGACCATGGGCTGTTATTCTGGGACAGCCAAGGGGTGGTAATGATCGAATATCTTAATCATGGAGCCACTACTACGAGGACTTTGTACGCAGGACAAATAACAAAGTTGCGTAAGGAAATTCGCAAGCAACGGCGTGGCTAACTCGCTAAATTTGTTTTGTTTCACCAAGATAACGCCCCGCGTACAAGTCCAGAGTTGCGATAACTGCCATTTAATAAGTTAGCTTCGAATTGATAGAACATTCTCCATATTCACCGGACCTAGCTCCTAGTGATTTCTTTGTGATTGCGTCATACTCATTATCACTTTTTATTGAACACCTCTAGTATATATAAAGACAACTCATAAATTTTGTATGCTATTACATTATTTAATCAAGAATAAGAAAATATCGAAATATAAAATTTACAAAGAACGTATACTTTCATAACTTATAGATTTTGTACGTGGTAGGGCCCCAAGCCCGTCTGGAGTGCAACCACCCTTGGTCTTAAGTATGTTGCCATAATAACCTTGTGTTTTGTTCCAGCCTTAGTGACCCCATATTTCTGTACCTCTATGAGAAAACAGCGCGTAAGCGATGCCCTTAGCGTCGCAAACATCCATAGGCGACGGTAATTGTATACTGTTAAGTGGGCCGTCAACCTGTCTGCTGTTCTTTAGTAATAAAAAAAAGAGTTTCTTGCTTAATTTGTATACAAATAACAATGCTGAGCAAAACATATATATTCAAAAGCTCTAAAATTTATTTACTTGTTGCATTCTTCTCTTACATACTTCTATTGCTGCAATTCGTTCAAAATATCATCTTTGCATGCTATTGTAACTTGTTTTTATATTAGTAATAATATAATTTACTTAAAACTTTATTATAATGAAGATTGTAATTTTCTTCACACTAAGGTGGATAAAAACAATAAAATAGCTGTGAGCAACCAATAGGGTTCCTTTTAGCTTAATGGTAATAAGCTCTGAGACCAATGTAGAGATCTCAGGTGCAAATCCCACGGTGATATGCAGCGTTTAGACGGTTTTTCTCACTTAATGAGCATATTGAATCCTAGTTGCCATGTACCGACGGTGAAGGAAAACATCATGAGGAATCCTGCTTACCGAGATCACCGGTGTGTGTAACCCGCCAATCCACCTTGGACAAGCTTGGCCTGTATACTGTTCCCTCTAGGTGGAGGCCCGGGCCCAGAGAGTGGCACGCGATGGGCTGTTATTAACCAATAGGGTACATTATCATCAATAGAGTACACGCTATATAAAAGAAAAAAATTGGATTGAAATTCAAGAGAAGATCTAATCGCAGTGTACCCAGATACTTTTTTTAGATCTATGTAATCATCCAATTTTGCTTCAATAATTAATAATATAAGTTTTCTAATTCCATGAATACAAGCTAAATCCGAAATTAGTTTAAATTATTGCTCTACAAATAATATAAATATTCAATTTAATCTTCCCAATACTGAAACCAATTAGTTTTATTAATTTTCTAAATGTTATTGTCTAAACCTCTTTAAATTATTAGGACCAAATGCTAGTAATTATTCTGAGAACAACATGGTGGGCAATAATTTAAATATTTTAATGAAACTAAAAGTAAACTAAATGCCAGCTTGAGACTTTAAACTGAAATTAATGGTCGATTTTATTCAAGGCTTCGTCCAAATTTATTTTGGATATTTAAGCGTTTTCTTAAATAGATTCAGAATGATTTTGACCCTCATTCTGAAAATTCGTAAGGTAAATTATACATGTGGATTCTTTCTTCTGAATTTCTTTAGCTTGCAGAAGTCTTGGAGCACTATGCTTATATTTGGCATTTTAGTCTGCTTTTACAGCTAATTGCCCTATCGTGCTACTCCAAACATTACTTGTCTCTAATGACCCCTTCATGGCGTAGCGACTAACCTCGGTACGCTAGTTGAGGTCACGGGATTGATTCTCGTCTCGTACCCATTATGTTAGTAAATTTAATGAAGATAGCATTTTTATTCTAATAAATATTTTTATAGTATGTAGGTAGTATTTTTAAGTTTTCTGTCTTTCCCGCGTGTCAGTCATTAAAACGTGTTGCAATGTGTTGCGTATTATTCCAAAAATATCCAATATTTATCAATCTAGTACCCATAACATGTGCATAAGTGATACGCTACTTAGTTTGGCACTAGATAGTGTTGTGTGAATTGTACCAAAAAATACTTGATTGAATAATACGTAGACCAATAATAAGAGTAACAGATATTTTATCCGTACAGGGGCGGAGAAAGAATACTAACCTCTGCGGCCGGGATCGGCCTGTCGTAAAAGGTGACAAAACAACTCACCCTAGCTACGTAGTAGGGCCTCAAGCCCGTCTGGAATAGTCTGGATGGTGACCACCTTTGGTCTTAAGTATGCCGCCATGAGAACCTTGTGTTGTATTCCGGCATTAGAGATCCAAGTGCCTGTACCCTTATGGGACAGCAGCGTGTTCGCGGTGCCACTGACGTTGCAAACACCCATAGGCGACACGGTACACGATTTTTTAAGGAATCAGGAGAAAAAATTTTTAAAGGGTATTTTAGCTTTAGAACAACATATACAAAGTATTTATATACTTGTATTTATATACTATGCGTTTTTTTCAGGTATAAACCTGAAATGTCGCACAAACGCACAACATCGAAAAATAAAATTACATTTAATAAAAAATAATTGCGTGATACTCATTATCACTTTTTATTGAACACCGCTAGTATATAATTATTATTTATTAAATTAATCAACAGTTACGTTCAATAATTATATTTTTATGGAAAAGCCTAAAAATATGGTAAAATGAAATTGTCTTTGAAAAGTTACCTAATTTCTATAAGTTACCAAGTTAACTCTCTTCTCTCGTAATATTTAATTTTGAATTTAGTTAGATACCTAGCTATCAAGCCAAAAACTCTTAACAGTATTAACCATACTAATACATCCAAAGGTATGCCCGAAAGTAGTATACACGAAGCCCGAAAAACATTTATCGGGATAAAAACTTTTCTAATGGTGGCGAGATTAATTCCATTCTTTATAGGCGATCTCGAAGTTTCCGAACAAATATGAATTATTGTCAATTATGAACGTAAATGTCAAACTAATACTTAGTATATAATAATAATATATAATAATAGTACTGTACTTACGTAACTGTACCGAGTAGTGTGCATTTTTCCATTGCCCGTCTTTTATATAAATTCGTATAATTATATAAAGTCAGTCCACGCCGGCACTCCGTAGTGCCCACTGGTGTTCATCCGATACAATAAAGTTACTATTTAATAATAATCAACGTAAGTAAGAAAAGAAAGTTCACTTTGTTTTATGGTTTAAGATATTTATTTTCTTTTAGGAATAACTTTATTGAAAATCTTTAAAACAAATCATATAAAGTTCATATAGTTTCTGGCTCAATGAATTCCGTCACCCGATTTTGGGGAGAAGTCAGGCGAGTGCCCAGGCCGCTCCCGTGAGACGAGGTGCCAGCTGCTAAGAGTGTGCCGAAAAGTCTCATCGCTGGTCGAGGACAAGGCTCAAATACTGGAAAGCTACCCCGACGCCGATGCGGATGCTTTCCACCGTGTGCAAATTCTGAAGAGGCCTACGTCGTTGACTACAGAGTATTATTAATGATTAACCCTGGAGTTAATCATTCTGACTCTTATAAGATATCCAAGCCCTATTTGAGCTGCTTGAAACCTTAATAAGATGCTATATATAACACATATTTACCCCTTCTTGTTGCCAGTATAACTAGCATGGGAGAATGAAAACTACGTGCCTCGCGACTTGTTTTATATTTTGTACTAAATGCCTACACTTATTTTGATATACATCACAGATGCAACCTGTGTAATAAATCTGTGTGTAGATAAATTTTCCATAATTCTGTTAACTAAAAACAAATTATATAATTAAAATATACAGGAGATTGCAGTTCCAACAGGTCGGGAAATTAACGCTAGTACATGTAACCACTCTTAGTATAGACCTATATGTTAGCTGTTATAAACTTCTGTTATGTTCCAGCATTAGTTCTCAAGTTCCAGTAACCCAGGTTCCTGTGCTCCTATAAGACAGCAGCGTGTAAGTGGTGCCCCTAGCTAGCCAGTAACTGCTTACTGTGACAAAAGAGTGCCCATCAGCCTATCTGATGTTCCTCAGCAATAAAAAAACATAACAATTTCAGAAATTATAATATAGCTTATTAAATTGATCTTTTCATAAATATTATAAGGGGTGTTACTTACATAAAACTAAGTTTTTTATTCCAGAAAGAAATCAAGTTATGCAAAATTAAAACATAAATATTCCAGACCTAATTTCTTTTATAGCCAACTAAATCCTTACTTATTCACGACAGCCAAATGACAGTGAAAAGATATAACAAATTCAGTAATATCGTAAAGTAAACGAACTAGAAAAAGTAAATCTGTTAATTACGAGTAAATCGTCTGAAAAGGTAGACTTTATGAGTATTTATATTTATTTAACAATTGTAACCTTTTTAACCCGCAGGGTTTATACATTATATACAAAAAAAATATACTTTAACTAAGTCTTTATTTACAGACTCTTATATTTATTCTATAAATAAAAACTAAATGTGAATACCCGGAATAAAATACGCAATAAGATGTGAAACGTGAATAAAATAACGAGAAAAAAAACGGACGACAACTGTTAGATAATAACTGTTTGTAACGTTCCGTTTACTCGTTTACGTTCGTAAGATCATTAAACGAGTGAATTTGAACGACACTCGCGACTCGCTGCGTCATTTCGAGCCTACGCATCTCAAAGCGCGGGCACGCTATCAATTTTTTTTAAATATCATTGTATTTTGTTCTGATTGTGTAAAATCCGACCATTACCGGAGTAATTGGTACCCCGAATTGGGGTCCACTCAAGGCCTATAACGGTTCCTACAACCTAAAGGACAGTCTGCCACTTCTTCGCCGCTGAATCTAGCGGACATTTAGTACACAGGCTAGTAGTGGTTGCGTTGATGAGCATTGGGGTGAATTATATTCGAACCCCAACCTACCTACATTAAATTTATTTTTAAGAAAATTACCTTTCAACGTTATATTATTAAAAAAAAAGAACTACCATCATAATTTTTTATTACAACTATATGTAGTAGCCTGGTAGATTTAATTCTAAAAAGTAACGCCTAGGTCTGTCACATGTTATACAACTAAGCTAACTAAGTGTTACTACTATACCTATAACAATATGAATCAGAATAATTGTTACCATAATACCATTACTATATTTTATTGAATGTGTACTTAAAGTGTAATTTAAAATAATTTTTACATAGCTAAAAATTAAAATAATGTCTAAAATGGTACATCAGGAATCTTGGATTTCCTTCTATTCAACTCACCATATTACATTCGGTTGAGTATTATTATTATCCTCTTATCAGTCATAATGCAGTCCGAACATTGAATCCATAGATATAAAGTGTGTTTTCATATTCATTTCAAATTTCCATGCGGGCTACCACATGTTGTCTCTACCGAAGGAGAAGATTGCGCTAGAATGTTATCCATTTTACAGTGTTCCAGCTGGAAAATGCCACTTGAAGGCCTAATCTGGCTTATTCGATAGTTATATATAGCAACAGCCCATATCCCATACTGGTGGGGTCGGGTCTTTCCTAGAAGGAATGGACACTATTACCGCCACGGCAAAGCCGATTGATCACGGTATGCAAGTTTCCTAACAATGTTTTCTTCCACAGTCTGTACATGGCACTCATGATATATTATGCACATTAAGCGAGAAACCCAGGACCGTTAGAATGGTCTTCGAGCGTCCATTAAAACACCAGGTACTTATTTTCGTACTATATTCGATATTTACATCAAAAATCATTTTAGATAGCAGTTAGCATTGTTCCGTAAATTAGTGCTATTAAGAAATTTAATGCGAAATGATTAAGAACATTGTCAAGTTATTCCGCACTGTCCGTTTGTTCGGCCGAGGGAAATGAACCTTGAAAAAGGAAAATCGGGAAAGCGAAAATAAGGAATTGTTCAGGAATATTGAGTGGTGTCAATTTTAGTTATTTTGTCTTAATATTTTTGAAAATCGGCGGCTTATCTATGTTTTCTTATAATGAATAGAATTAAAATGTAAATTTAATTAATGAAATGGAATTTATAATTGTACTTATTATTTGGCTTCTTTGTAAAACAATTACAAAAATACTTCTTACATTAAAGTTAAACTTAGTTTCCTAAAAAGTATGTTAAAATAAATGTTAAAATAAAATCTAGTCCGTATTTAATAAACTTTAACATTCATTTTTTAGAGATAGAAAAAGATAAACTCTGCACCGTTTATAATTAACCAAGTTCTTTAAAAACCTCCGTGCAGGGGCAGAGTAAGAATTATGACCCCTGCGGCTGGAACGGCCTGTCGTAAAAGCCGATAAAACCACCTAAGCTAGGTGGTAGGGCTCCAAGCCCGTCTGGAGAACAAGCACCCTTGGTCTCTAAATATACCCCCATAATACCTTATATTTTGTTCCGACATAAGTAACTCAGCAGTAGTGCCCCCGGTGTCGCAAACGTTTATAGGCGACGGTAAATGTTTACTATCTGCTGTTCCACAGCAATAAAAAACAGACGGCTAAATAAGTGAAGATCCTTCGTCATTAATATAAAGGGTTGAAAAATTAATTCTAAAAGTACATAGGCGACCTTTATTCTAAAAGAGTTTTCTTTAAGCTCAACCTAACCTTTGTATATTATGTATATTTATTAGTGTTATATTTTTTATTGCTGTAGGACAGCAGAGAGACTGACGGCCTACTTAGAATTTACAATGTCAGTGGTATCGCGAACACGCTGCTGTCCCATGAGTGTACAGGAACTTGGGTAACTAATGCCGGAACACAACATGAAGTTATTATAGCGGCATACTTAAGACCAAAGGTTGTCGCCATCCAGACAGGCTTGGCGTCCTACCAATTAGCCAGGGTGTACACTCTAACATTTATAACTATTCCCCGTACACTTATTCCCCGGTTGCACGGTTTATAGTTTGACGAATTTTGAAAAAATCTTTCATTTCAAAACTTAAAATATAGATAGATAGATAACTCTTTATTGTATACTCAATTTATCTACAAACATAGAAGTTCTTACAATTAATACACAATAGGCGGCCTTATCGCTTAAAGCGATCTCTTCCAGGCAACCTTTTAAATAAAAATTTAATTTATTTTTATAAGGAGTCTGGTGATGTAGGTGTAGTGCTTTGAGTTGAGTATCCATGCTTATTATTTATTTCTTCTTATACATAATTTGTATTAAATACTAAAAATACATAATAACCATTACAATCAACATAAACAAAATGTTACATCACGACACGTAGTTATTGAGTTTGAAATAGTGAATACGAAGTAACTTCTTAAAACTTGACAGTGATTTAGCTTGCCTAACATCGAGAGGCAAAGCATTCCAAAGTTGGACAGCTCGCACTGCAAAAGAATTTTTATAAAAATACGAAGTGTATGCAGGCGTCTTGAGCTTACGATACGTACTAGTGCGCAAATTAAATGCGCAAAATATTGGAATATTTATTTGTTGATTATAGTGGATGGTTTACGTAATAGAAAAAGATTTTGCTTTTTGTCCATGAATGAAGCCACAATAAGAGCAAAAAGAAAAAAAGTAAGATTCTATTAGAAAAATTGGCTGGAATTTGGATATTCAATTTTACGACGAATTTTTTATTTTTGTTCCTAATCTACAGTGAATTCAATAGGTAGGTTTTCATGACATTTTACTTAAACACGCGACTGAACTGAGCACATGCTGAGAGTGTATTTCGTTTTACATGGATCTATACAGCATAATCGGAGATTACATTTTACACGGTTTTGTCAGGAACCTATCTACCGTGTAAATCGAGATTAGGTGTATTTACAACAGGTTTAAATAAAGGTTATATTATATCCTTATAATAGAACTCTTATTAGTATTATAAATATTAATAAATAATATCCGATAAGCCCATCCTAATACTACGTGTTATTTAAGGGCCAATCCAAGCATACTTGAACAATCTATTCTGTATTATGTTGACATAAATCCAAACTAAAGAAACAATAAAGGGCATAGAACATTAACGGAGAAATATTTGACCCCTGTTGTGTGTGTGAAAATATTGGTTGTTTTGATAAAGTTTTCTCGGTTCTGGTATAAAAAGTGACCATATTGGACTTAATGGTACCATTCATTATAGTAGTTACGTAGCAAAAGTGCCTATAAATATTGTCAGTGCAATAAATGTATAAACTTGCCGAATAATATAAAAGTAAGGCTTTCGCTTAATAAATACTTTAAGTGACAATTTTACTTACTATCGTGGAATGCATAATGGAATAGAAAATTTCGGAAAAGAGACTTGTAACTAAGACTTGCGTATTTTCTTTTAATTGGAATTTCAATTCGTTTATAAAGACTGCACATTATTCCACCTTTATAAGCCAAAGACTTGATTTTTAGAAATTTAAAGTAAGTCAATTTTAAAAAGTTCTAATCAATATTTTTAAATCTGAATCGTCTAACCAATGATGCAACTGTGAATTATTAGTGTATCACTTTTACACGCCAATTTTAAAAAAACCAAGTTTCTAGCTTAGATGAAACAAATGATTTAGTTTTAAATTAATTTTTTCATCGGATTAATATCAATATACTCTTTGGTACATTATCAAATATCTACCCGTACTAAAATAAATACGATATAAGTGTCCATTTGTTGTGTAAATTCAAGTCCATTTCAATGCGATTTAATCCAAACCAGATCGGCTTTACAAAGATTTGCATGAAAGGGTATTGGAATTGTCCTCTTTTCAGTAAATCTAGTGCCTCGATGCACCTGCCGTGTAGACGTATGGTCGGACACGACATTTTATTGAAAGAATTTAAAATACGTAGCGTTAAAATATTTTTTTCTGATATACATTATTATAGCCCGTCTGGGGGGCAACCATTACTGGTCTCTAAGTGACGTAGAGCTTGTTTAAAGCTGACGCTTTAATAACCTTGTGTTGTATTCTGGTATAAGCAATCCAGGTTACAGTTCCCCAATGTGGACGATAGCGTATGACGGTGCCTTCGATCACCAATAGTTACTATTGTTGATCGAAGGACGGTGCCACTGAGAGTCGGACATCCATTGGTGACAATAACTGTCTTCTATTGGGTGGTACCGTGGACTTGTTTGTTACCCAAAGCAATAAAATTGTAGTTTATGTCAAAAAAGGGTACCACGTAGGTTTTTTAAGGCGAAAAATAAAATGCTCCGGTTCGTTTCACAGGTACTTTCTTGTACCTCTTTGGACAATAAAAGGAATAAAAGTATTGACACAAAAAGACACGGAGCTTCTTATCAGAATATCTTGGACTATAAAGTGTAAACTTCGAGTGAGACCTAAAGTATAAAAACTGGCACCAAAATTTGTTCCAAATTCTTGAATTAATGAAATCTCAGAACTTAATACTTTTTAAGACTTTATTAACTTGTAAATGTTACAGTTAGATTTTTCATTGAGAAATTAATGACAAATTATAATTTCATTTTATATGAATTTTTGGAAGACATGTACATAAACAATTATAATATCTAATATTTATATAATGTTTATAATAAATCAGTGTCGTATTTTCTCATTCCATTTCACATTTTTATTCCATAAATCCTTATTTATATAAAATATATATTATCATCATCATCCCAGCGTTGTATCCCAGTCGCAACCTAAACTTTCGTTTCGGTGCCCAGTGTCCGTTTTCCGACTTTTTCTACTCCACTTCGCACGGTCTTCCGCATCCCTGGTAGTGAGCCCATTGGCACGCATATCACCCTTTACGACGTCAAGCCAGCACTTTTTGGGTCTACCCCTTCTGCCGGAGCGCGCTGGAGGCAGCATGGCCAGACATTTGTTTCCCACGTAAGCATCCGGTTGCCGTAAAACGTAGCCATACCATCGGAGCCGACACTCTGCAATTTATCCGCAATGTTACAGACATGAAGACTGCCACGAATGTGGGAATTCCTAACGTGGTCCTTCCGCGTTACTCCTCACATCCACCGCAGTATATTCATCTCCGTGACACGCAGTTCTTGCTTGTCTCGCTCTACACCGGCCACGCTTCACAGCCGTATATAAGGACAGGCCTAATGATGGTCTTATAAACCTATCCCTTCAATTTAACCGGTATTTTAGGGTCACAGATGACACCAGTCACCTCGCGCCATTTGGCCCACGCGGCAGCAATGCGTGCCTTAACGTCAGAGTCAATGTCACGAGACGCGTGAAATACAGATCCCAGATATTTCACTGGGTCCGTGCGCTCGACCGTGTCGCCGCACGTACGGGTGTAGGATCTGTGGAATTACAGGCCAAGTACCCGGTTTTCTCCACAATGAACTTCAGACCACCGTTCTGGGATGTAAAATATATAAGACATGGTTAACTTGTTTTAAAAATTAAAAAAATATAAATATTCCATGCCTAAACTTAGATTTTTTTAATTATACATTGAAATTATATCAAATTTACATTTATAACAGAAAATGCAAAAGAAATTAAATAAATAAAAATAGGACCTTATAAAATATCCGGCTTCCATACAAAACCAGTCATTAGAAGTTTTCTGGACAGGGCGCTGTCAGTCTCAGTAATGTTGAACTCACAAACTTTTTATATGCAAAAAACCGTAAACGCTCCAACCAGATTACATTAAAAAGTTTTATTTAATAGTATATAAATATAAAAATAAATATTTTTTGGTAGCTTGAAGGACCATAATTAGTGAATAGCATCGAAAAAGAACATTATCTTGCCATCATCACTCATAATCCATTTAATCAAATACACACTCGAGATGCAAACTAAATATCACGCGTTTGATTTCCTATGAGATTTAGTTACAAATTTAGTGCAGTCATTCTCCCCTGTTGAGAATTGCCACATAGATAATTCAAGAAAAAAAGCATTTAAAAGTGATCAATTGACCACCTTATTGTTAAAAGCGATGTTTTCCTAGTAACATTATAATGAAAAGATTAAATTAAGATAAATTTTCAATATCATTTGGTTGTTATTACAATTTTTATTTCGTTTTTATTCCAAAACAAACGAAGAACTGTTCAACAAGCCCCAATAAACCAACTAATATTTATTAAAATTTAAATCCTTAAGTTTTTAAAGTTTCAAGTGGATTTTCTTAGAATCATTATTTCAATTTAGCTTTTGTTAATACTTCAAATAAAATAACCTTAAAATAAGATGTTTCTGTCTATACATTTGACTCTATTTAGCTTGTGTTATTATCTATTTATGCTAATAACACAAAATGATAGAGCAAGATAATATACTATTTTGTCGTTTCTACTAAATTACGACATAAATTTTTTTCGAAGTCCGCCGTTTCGAAAAATGCATTAGAATGTACAATGAGGTTTCAATGGTTAAAGAGACAAATACAGGTAATGTTTAAATAATATAAATCCGCCTTAGACCGTTTAAAAATACTTTTTTCTTTAGACATCGAAATATTGTTTGAAATTAAGAGGTGCCGCATCCCTAATTTCAATTTCCGATTTAATTAAAAAGGACCCTTTGGAATTTTTTAACTCTTTAAGGTATAATCACATTTATAAAGCCGTAGCACACCCTTGTAGGGAATCGAATGCTCTACAAAAAAGAATGTGGCAGTTCATAAACCTATTCCTTCAAAAATTACTCGAGATTAAAGTTAGATTTATGATAAATTTTAACATTTTTACAGTTTTCTAACAATACATTTTTTTTAATGAGACTGTTTATTCATCCACATATTGTAGCTTTAATCATCCAAGCTTTTCATTTTTTGTTATTATATTATCTAGTTGTTACTCGCGTCTTCGTTCACTTGGAAAACTATTAAGGGATAAATAGTACTTTATATGTGTATTTATATATGTAAGCATTTAAAAATAAAATGAGTAAATTAGGTTTCTACAGCCAATCCCGAAAAAAAGTAAAGATCCATTTCTTTTGCTGCCTTCGGCTGACAGTACTCAGTTTGCTGTTTTTTTACGATATACTAGGAACGCGAAAAACCGTAACGAGAGGAAAGTCATGAAGTTTTTATTCAAATTAAATTTATTTAAAAACACGACAGCTATCATTTCTTCAGGAAATGTTAGTAAGTTTCATATATGAAGAAGAACATAATTTTCTGTCTATACTTTATCAGAAAATTGTATGGACAAGTCGCACTAAAGAGTGCAATCTTTTTAGCACTCGAAATGTTTGCAATTCGATCGCGTTAGAGTTAAGTTAATAAAAGTTTCACACTGATAGAATCAGTACTGGCTACTTTCGATTGAAAAGTTTCATTGTTGAACGAATACTAATTATATATGAGTAAGTAAGGGACTCCATTTAGTACATAGTATTATAATACTATGTACTAAATGGTGCCCTTGTATTCTAGAATTTAACAAGAATAAAAAAACAAGCAAAATATTATTTCTTTATTATTTTTGTTTTAATTTATTTTATGTAATTAAATAATGCATTATTATTTTAATATTAGATTTCATATTGTTTCTATGTAATCTAATAATGTTATTGTAAGTCTATTTTAAAATAAAATATTATTTTATTTTCCATTGAATTAAAGACTTTGTGGCCCGCGTTCACACCGCTCGCCATCATGATGGGTCGGAAAATAACATCGTTAGGTGCGGGCTTCACCCATTGATGTCCGGCGAAGCTCACTCAGAATCGCTCGCCACAAAAGTTGTTGATTTTACCTATAATTCTCCGCGCAAGGGCGTAGTAAGAATTCTAAGCCCTGCGGCTGGGGTCCGCCTGTCGTAAAAGGCGATGAAACAACCCTAGCTATTGGTAGAGCCGCAAGCCTGGCTGAATGGCAACCACCCTTGGTCCTAAGTGTGCCGCCATAATAACCTTTTGTTGTGGTCCAGCATTAGGTCACGACCCAGGTTCCCGTATAGATAAATTATATAAAACTCAAGTCACAAATTTGATTAAATATTAGAAATACATTCATGCATTTCAGTGCTTTGATTAAATGATTTTAGTTTCATCTCAAGTTACACGCAGGAGCGAATAATTGCCCCACCATTCATCACTAACTTTCCACGTTATTCTCGAAGGTTATCCGTGACGTCACGGTATCCCTATTTCATGAGTCTTTATCATAAAATAGCAATTACTAAGCCGTTCGTAGTCATCTGAATTCGTGAGTTCCAAATGATAGACGAATATTTTCGTGTATCTTGTTATTTAAGTGTATGTTTTATTTTTTGTAGCTTTAAAACTACTCTTCGGATTGGTATTGTTTATTTAACACTAGGTTTATGGACGTTTCTTATATACCTATATCTACGAATACGCGTCAATTTGTCGCATGAACAAATACATCTAACAATACTTAGAAAACAATGTAAAATACACTATAAGTAAAAAATCTGAAGAAATGTTAATATTCCGAGAACGAACGCATTTCTTTTGGCCTTTAAACACAATTTCTCTATCAGCAGAGTTTCCCCAATAGATAACACCGCATCTAAGTGTAGAACCCGCAAAAGCATGATATGCATTGAGTAAGACGTGTATACTTACGACTTTTCTAAGCATATATAACGCAGATATAACTTAGTGACCCAAGTTCCTGTACCCTTATGGGACAGCAGCGTGTTCGCGATGCCACTGGTGTTGCAAACACCCATAGGCGACGGTAACTGCTAAATTCTAAGCGGGCCGTCAGCCTGTCTGCTGTTCTACAGCAATAAAAAATAAAAGATGCGAATTGGTTCAGCCTAATACAAATCTGATCAGAATGTGTTCTCCATATCATATTTGAGTCTATATTTATACCAAGAAACATTGTGGTTTCCACCTGACTAATATATGTTCCTTTATAGTTTATTGCTAATGGAATACATTTACAATTTTTATTTTTAAAAGTCACACAACTCGTTTTTTCTACATTTATTTTAACTTTATTTATATTTAGCCAATTAATTATGTCACTTAAAGTTTTATTTATTTCATTTTCGTAGTTAATATTTATATTATTTCTTATTAGAGCGGTACTATCGTCAGCAAACAAGGCTATTGGGTAGTATATTAATAACAGCATGTCGTTAATGTAAACTAGGAATAAAAAAGACCTAGTATACTCCCTTGTGGTACCCCACCATTTATTGTTTTTACATCTGATTTATACTTTTTTAAAGTTTGTTTGCTCTTTTCTACATAGCAAATATGATTTTATTAATTCTAATACTTTTCCTCGTACCCCATATATGTCTAACTTTTAAAGCAACAAATCGTGATTTACATAGTCAAACGCTTTAGACATAAAGAGCCGTAATTTGCTTTTTTTGTCAAGAGCTATTAGCACTTCGCATAAAAACTTATGTAAAGTATCATTTACAGGCTTTCTTTTTTGAAAACCAAACTGATTTTGATTAATAATTTTATTGGTTTCAAAATAATCGTTAAGATTGTTATATATTACTCGTTAAAATTTTTTGCAAACACTGGGATTTACACAATGGGTCTATTTTATCTTATTTACTCCCCATGCAGCGGTCGAGCCGGGAACACACCTCACAGGAGACGCGTCCCCGAGCACGCTACCACGGCTGATCGACGGTCGCGTCATCTGAGACAACAAACACAAAAACTACCTATAGGACAATCAATCTGTTACTTAATTTGAGATTAGATGGCGCTGTGTGAATTGTTTCATTATATTTTATTATTCTTTTACAACTTTATTAAGTTTCTAAAGAATAATTAAACAATAATACTATTTTACTGCTTCAGCGTCGAACGTGTGATGTTTAAAGTCTAGATTATATTGAGCACTAAACCAGTATAAAAGTTAGTGAAGCGAAGTTATGATTCCCTGTAGTTCTTGAAACTTTATGAGATATGTAGACTTTAAGACTTCGCTAAGGGAGATACGCCGTTGTTGTTTGCCAAGATAGTAGAAAGTGATTTATGCAATGATGTTCTAAACTTCCATATTCTATTATGTCTCATCCATATTGTACTGTCAGTCACAAGGTATAGAATTTCGGGGTTTCAGTTCGATTCCTTATATCTGCCCGGATGGGAGACTCAAGCAAAGACATATTGCCACCTCCCGAGCATCGCGTAAAAGAAGAACACGGGCTTGGTTTTTAATGGGTATACGAGCGACGTGTGTCCCCTGTGAACTTTAGGGGGCGTACGTGCGCTTTGCAGGGGATTCCCACACTACGTCAGGGGACTAATGAATGTCTATGTTTATAATAAATAAACATAGACATTCATTGGAATTTACCTTATAAATCTCAGTGTTCTCTACAGTCTCTTAATTGCTTTTTAAATAATATCCAATAAATTCTTGAAAAACCTACAGGTATGCACGCTCAGACAGTTAGGAATATTAGCAATGTAGAAAAATAGATCCGTACTAAATCCTAAAGCCGTCTAATAGGACATTGTAACAGACCGTTTTATCAGCGTCTTTGTTCTGAGTTTACCATTGATTTACACATAAAGGATTTGCTTTTAAATTAAAATTTTTTACTCCTTATTTGCAAGACCTCATAGCTTCGATATAGGCAGTAAATTCTACCGAAGAAGTTTTGCCCAAGGCAGTATCCAAGAATATTGCATTTCCTAGATATTGGGCGACTTTTAAGATTCATTAATCCATGATAACCTCGATAAAATTTCTTTTCAATGTTTTTTTTTTTATTGCTGTAGGACAGCAGACAGGCTGATAGGCCGCTTAGAATTTAGCAGTTACCGTCGCGTATGGGTGTATACAACGCCAGTGGAATCGCGAACACGCTGCTGCCGCATAAGGGTACAGGAAGTATTAGTAATGCTGGAACACAACACAAGGTTACTATGGCGGCATACTTAAGACCAAAGGTGGTCGCCATCCAGACGGGCTTGGAGTCCTACCACGTAGCTAGGGTGGGTTGTTTTGTCGCCTTTTACAACAGATCGACCCCGGCCGCAGAGGTTAGTATTCTTTCTCCGCCTCTGCACGGATAAAGATGCACTGCAGACCCACGCATTGTAATTTTTTTTTTATTGCCGCGAAATAGTAAACAGGCTGACAGCCCACTTAATAGTTATCAGTTACCATCGCCTATGGATATTTAAGACGCCAGGGGCACCACAAACATGCTGCCGTCTGCATAGAGGTGCTATAACTTGGTCTTTTATGCCAGAACATAACACAATTTTATGGCAGCTAATTTAGAAATCAGGAGTGGTTGCCATCTAGACTAGCTTCGGGCTCTACCACGTAACTTTAGCACGTTATTTTGTAGTCTTTTACGACTGGCTGATCCCGGTTGCAGGGGTTAGTATTCTTACTCCACCCTCGCACGGAGAAAAATGTTCGAATGCAAATGAATGAGATGCTATAATAACCTTGCATTGTGTTCCGGTTAATATAAAGGGTTATTGGTAATTCGATGTATTCCCGGTAGGAGGTGATAGGTGTGACTATTTGTGATAATTTTAACACCATATGCATTGTGCAAAAATGAACCATTTTTGAGTTATCGTGTTTTTTAGCTTTTTTCAAAATAAGTCAAAAATTCAACATCAAAAATTTATTTAAAAAGGTATCAATTTAAATCACATTTTTTTTCTTCTGATTTATAAATACGATTAAACACTGGTTATTTATCATTTGGATATTGTTTAAATTTTTTTATATTTTTATCCACTAAAATATAAAAAAATAACAAAAAAAGCGTTATGAAACTTAGCTTACTAATTATTTTAAAAGTATAACTATTTTCTTAGCTCTCCAACAAGGTATAACAAGTAGGAACTTATTTCAAAAAATCTGAAAAATAAATTATCACAAAAAAAGTAGGCGGAAATTCGTATTCGCACTAAACTAAGGTCATTCTTTAAAATTTCTTTAAAATACGAGTATCCAATGTAAATAAAAAAAAATACTAATTTAAAATAAAATTTAGAACCATTACTAGTTAGTAACAGTTTAGTGGTAATAACAATTAATAATAAGTAACAATTAAGACATTTTGTACTGAAGCCTAATTAAAGTCCTTGCTCGAAGTGTCTTCCCCTATTGCGTACGCAAAGACGTATTCTGTTTCTGAGTTATGATTTAACTACCGAAGTATTCAAATTGTTCCGCATCGCATTTGCTGCCTTTATAATTCTTGTTTTGAGTTCTTCCGCGGACGACAAAGGCGAGACGTCGTAAACTAGGGATTTCATGTGACCCCAGACATAGAAATCAACCGGCGTTAAGTCCGAACTCCTCGTAGGCCACGGTATGTGTCCTCCTCGCCCTATCCAATGATTAGGAAAATAGCTATCGAGCCATTGCCTAACACCAAAAGGAGCAAGACATCCGTCTTGCTGGTATATTATTATTTACCTTGTAGCCAAAGTCATGTCTTCGAGGAGGTTAAACATTTCATTTGTCAAAAAATTTTCGTAAGCTGCAGCATTTAGAGTGCTCGGTAAAAGCAATCCATCCACACATTGACCGAAAAATGGCGTTGCGGCCATTTTGATCTGTTTTTATTAGGATTTCTGTGCACTTTCTCACTCCAATAATGTTCATTGCAGTAATTAGTAATCCCATCTTGATCGAATTTGGATTCGTCGGTCCATAGGATTTTTTCCTGTTTTGGGCTTGGGTGTGAAGAGAGATCGGACAATAAACCCACCATACTGGTCCAAGTTGGATTAGGTTACATGGATCTCGGTATATAGCGTCCCTCGCAATGTTTGACTTCACCGTACATACAAATCACCTATTTATAATAGTATTAACTCATATTTTTTTTTAATGCTCTAGGACAGCAGACAGGCTGACGGCCCGCTTAGAATTTAGCAGTTACCGTCACCTATAGGTATTTGCAACGCCAGTGGCATCGCGAACACGCTGCTGTCCCATAAGGGTACAGGAACTTGGGTCACTAATGCCGGAACACAACACAAGGTTATTATGGCGGCATACTTAAGATCAAACGTGGTCGCCATCCAGACGGACTTGAGGCCCTACCACGTAGCTAGGGTGGGTTGTTTTGTCGCCTTTTACGACAGGCCGACCCCGGCCGCAGAGGTTAGTATTCTTTCTCCGCCCCTGCACGGATAACAACAAGCGAGAATTCGAAAATAACGACCAATCAGTCTGTAGAAAAACATTTAACTAACCGATATCAAATTTTCGAATTTCTAACATATATCTAAGCTATAATTCTGGAAGGACTCAATAATTGAGCGGAAGTCTTGAGTACTTTAGACTGATCTAGAGCACTTGAAAATGAGGTTTTTGTTATCATTAGAAATGACGTTTCATGGACTAATTTGTAACAATATTTTGTAATTAATACGGTATGAACGAATCTCGAATGAAATGGAATACGAAATATACAAAATAATACGAAATTCCTTATAATATACAATCATATTCTGATTTTGTTATTATTAACGACCAATAGTAGTAACGCTGACACGCAGAGAATATAAAAAACAGAAAGTTTCGTGTAATTATAAATTCAGTTTTTCTACAAAAAAATGTTTATCTTCCAAATCGCGTAGTATTTATTCTTAAAACGAAAAACCTTCATACAAACTTATCGCTTCGAAGTCCAAATTTATTATGTCTTACCCTTGTGCCCAAACTCTACAGTTACGTCATAATGAATATTTAAAATAAGAAAAAAGACTTTCATTTGTTCAGTTAAATGTAAAGACATGAAATCTGTTAAATATAAATGCCGATAATTTTACCTTTTAGTCTCCTGTGTTTTTATATATTTTATGTGTTGTGCAATAAAGAATTATTTAGTTATTATATATTAATTCACATATCCAAACCAACTAAGGTACCTGGTAGCTCAGTGGTATCACACACAGAGGCCAATCTAGAGGACCCGGGTTCGAATAAAACGATGACATAGCATAATTGCAATGTAACGACAGTCAGGGAAAACATCGCGAGGATACCTGTATACCGAGATCACCAGTATGTGTAACCCGCTAATCCGCCTTGTAAAATGTGGCGGGTACGGACAGACAGTAGTCCGTTCTCTCTAGGGAAGTCCGGGCCCAGGAGCGGGACGCTATGGACTGTTATTATATTCAAACCTATATACCATACCCATACCTACTTCGGTCACAAAACCGCGTCGTCGATATGTTTCGAACTTATTTAGCGCATCATTACCTTAATTAAGACGCTCGGTCTTAATTACCTCTTCTTCCTCTAATTTAAATTAAACAGACAGAATCAGACAAATCCCTATTTACTTCATATAAAACCATTATTAACTCAAAAGCAAACAATTAAGTTCTATAATAGACATTTAAGCCATTGAGGCGTAGGCGGTAGAATTCCGGTACCAAAATGAAATAGTGTTTAGACCTTTGTGGCAATCTAACATCCTGACAAATATCACGCCCTTTGCTCGTAGTTTCTCATTCAATGTTATATAATGACTAATAAGAAATAAAGCTTCATATAGAAAAGGAATTTTGTTTCTCAGCTTTAATTACGATTTTATCAAACCTTTGACAATTTAAAACGAAAAATTGAATTAGATAATATTATCTTAGGGATATTAGGATTTGCGAAGACAAACAGTATTATACGAACAAAGTAGGTATATACCTATACTTATATGTATACATATCTAATATCTTTAAACGAGCAATTCTTGTATTATATATATATATATATATATATATATATATATATATATATATATATATATATATATATATATATATATATATATATATATATATATATATATATATATATATATATATATATAATTGGAATCTCGGAATCGGCTCCAACAATTTTCATGAAATTTAGTATACAGGGGTTTCGGGGGCGATAAATCGATCTAGCTAGGAATCATTTCTAGAAAATGTCAAAAGGTGGCGTTTGAGTAGTCCCAATTTGAACTGAAAAATGACTCTTCCTGACATCTATCGGCGAATAATAAATACAATTTTTTTTAAATTGCTTTAACGACACAACAACACTAAAGCTATTCCAGCAGATGGCGTTGTTAAGTAACACGAAGTCGATGAGTGTTTGCTTTGAGGTTAGACTAAGAAAATCAATTGTTAATTTCCAAAAAACAGAATTTATAAAAAAAAATACCGAGCGAAGCTTGGTCGTCCGGATATTATGTGTAAAGGCGTAAAGATCTCCTTAGAACGTTTTAAAACTTATGTATGTTCTATCAACTAAGTGAAGAGTGTTCACAATAAATTATACAACAAAACAAACATTAAAGATGTTTATGATCGTTAACGGTGTATAAATCCTAATTTATGATAATAATGTGTCTCTGGCAGAATCCTCTTTCCAAAATATAAAAACAAAAATTCTACAACATCAAATTTGCCTCGTCGTTTAAGACGATATTTGAATTAAAAAATTACCTGATTAAATACAAATCTATACAAATAAATAAAATTGGAGGGTCTGTTTGTAATATTAAAATAACCGCTTTTTACTAAGTGTATATGGATGTATACACGGTACATATACCAAAACAACATTTTTTACAATTTTTGTCTGTCTGTCTGTCTGTTTGTCTGTTCCGGCTAATCTCTGAAACGGCTGGACCGATTTTGATGGAACTTTCACTGGCAGATAGCTGATGTAACAAGGAGTAACTTAGGCTACTTTATTTAAAAAAAAATAGATTTTGTTAAAAATGATAAGTATTGGAAATTAATAACCAATTTAAGTTGACCTCAGATTTATATCATCAATCATATAAAATAGGGTTCAGCTTAGACTGGACTTTCTAGGTTCGAACGCAGTTTGTATATTTCATTTATTTATATTTTAGGATTTATAGGGTTTGTAATCCAAAATAAAGCATAAGATATATCCAAAAAATGCTGCCCAGTCACTATTCCACGCGGACGGAGTCGCGGGCACAGCTAGTACAAAATAAATTATTTAAGAAACGAAAGACTATAAATTTCCACCCACATTTCGTTTGAAACTTTTCCCAATACTCGCAATTCTCAAAAACTTATCCCAGCTTTCCACTAAATGCTACTATAATTGCCTACCAGGATAAAATGTAGGCAAAGATCACCAAAGCCTTTTCTTAAAGGACCGAAAATACACCGCTAAGGTACAATAAAAGGGAATATAACTGAGTCCGCTGTTTTTAGTAGGATGTCTGTAATTTTTTTACATATATTAGGATAATTTGAATTTAACATACTTGTTTGATATCATTTTCTCCTAAATATTGAAACATAATGATATCTGTATATATTCTTTACAGATTAACAATAAATATTTTTAATACTCACACGCTCTTCTAAACAAAAATATAAAAAACATTATTACATACGTAAGCTTGACCTTATCCAAATTGGGGTGTTGGTACTCGTACGAGATGTATTTTTTTCACTTTCTTTTATCTATACATTCTTAATCTGTCACCTCACAAATGCTCATATCATGCACTAATTCTTTTCACCACTTTTAGGTCTATCCCTTTTTTGTTATTAGGTGGAAAATGCTTAATGCACACCCCGCCGGATGGGGGCTGGCGGCAGGGTAGTGCTGGCGACAGGAAGGGATGTGCTTTTGCGTGCGCCTCCCACCCGGATAGCCTTCGTACCTATCTACTTCCAGGTTCAACATTCTTCTAGTAATGTAGTCTCTTCTTATTACATATTCTAATCTTTTTACAAAAAAAATAGATAGATAGATAATTCTTTATTGTTCACCACACAATTTTACAGAAAAATAGACATAAAAAGAAATAAGCAATAGTACAACATAGTGAGCAAACGGCGGTCATATCACTAAATAGCGATTTCTTCCAGACAACCTATCAGAAATATTTAAAGTAGTAAAAGTACAAGGCGGTGCACAATAGACATAAAAATCAAGATAGTAAATATTATACAAAAAAAAACTAAATTAATCTAACATATAATAGCAATACAATGAAGCATACACATGACAATGCAGTTTATGACTTTAGGTAATGGTCATTAACCAAGATTTTAAAAATGGCAAGTGATTTTGCTTTTCTAATATCCAGAGGGAGGGAGTTCCAAATTTGGACAGCCTGTACTGCAAAGGAATTAGAAAAGAATGTCGAAGAGTGTACAGGGGTCTGTAAGAGCAAGTTTTCATTTGAGCGCAGAGAGCGGGAGTGAGTTGTATAAAGAAATTTAAAACAGTCCAAGGAGGTGAAGAAGGGATAAACAATATTCTATAGAGTAAATAGAGAATGTGAGCATTCCGGCGAAGCGAGATGGGCAACCACTGGAGCTTTTGGCGATATTCAGAAATATGGTCATATTTTCTTAAAAAATATTCATTTTTACTTTTAGTAAAAAGATTATAATATGTAATGTTGTTTTTTATAGCTGCAGGACAGCAGACAGGCTGACAGCCTGCTTAGAATTTAGCAGTTACCGTCGCTTAAGGGTGTTTGCAAAGCCAGTGGCATCGCGAACACGCTGCTATCCCATAAGAGTACAGGAACTTGGCTCACTAATGCCGGAACACAACACAAAGTTATTATGGCAGCATACTTAAGACCAATGGTGGTCGCCATCCAGACGGACTTTGAGGCCCTGCCACGTAGCTAGGGTCGGTTGTTTTGTCGCCTTTTACGACAGGCCAACCCCGGCCGCAGATGTTAGTATTCTTTCTCCGCCCCTGCACGGATAAAAATAATATGGTAAAAATATACATGGTATTCACCATCAGAGAAGAAATAAAAAATTAGTACACACACTGTGATATCATAAACATCTTATACATACAAAGATGCTTAAAAATATCTAGCGGTAATAACTAATGGGACTCCTTTCAGTATGCCAGAGAGCTGCTTGATGCTGATTTTTTTTATTTTTATAGGACAACGGACAGGCTGACGGCACGCTTATAATTTAGCAGTTACCGTCGCCTCTAGGTGTTTGCAGGTCGTACAGGAACTTGGGTCGCTAATGCCGGAACACAAGATTATTATGGCGGCATACTTAAGACCAAAAAGGAAACACTACAATATACCTAGCAATAATAATACGAGAATACTTTAAGAAATCTTCGTCAAGTCGAAGCTTCACAAGCACATCTCACCTATAACTATGTAAGTAGTTACAAACCTACCTTGGCTGACACCGACTCCAATAATAACATTAATTGTAACTACATTATATTATTATCGTAATGTAGATAGTACCTACATATTGATGAGTAGAAAAAGTAAGTTGATTATTAAGTTATAGAAGAATATGCAATTATTTTTTACTTTTTAGTACATATTAATTTGTTTTGGAATAGTTTTTTTTTTTTTTTTGAAGGCGGTTTTTTTTGTTAAAATTTTTATCCTAAAAAGGTGGTCTACCTATGAACCTGTGAAATATTACGAACAACGTATATTTCAAAATCATAAAATATGTGTTTTGATTATTAAATAACCAAACTAATGGAAGAATATGAACTTTTCTTTTAATTTAATTGACCAGGAATTGTAGATAGTAAAAACACTTGACAATTTTGATTTTGTTTTCATTAATAAATGATCTCATTTAAGTCCTATAAAAATAAATAGAACTAATGGATACCCTACTACACGGTGATGTGCTCCCTTTTATATGTCGGAATGTGGTGTGAAGATAGCATTATTCCTAGTGAATTGCTGTGCGGACTATTTCGGAGGTAAAAATCTTTTGTGTTTTATAATCGTATAAGGCTAGTCTACGCATTTCACCTCAGCGAATTAAAAGTAACCATGTTTAAAATGATTTCCATATGTTATCATCGTCTTCAGCCTATTGCAGTCCACTGTTGAACATAAATCTCAAGGTTGGTCAAAGTGTTCTATTTTGAGCTCGTTGCATCCACCATACGCCCCACCTCGCTGCTGGGCAGCCTACGTTAGCCAAGACGCGGTCTCTCCAGAATTCGTTTACCCCATCGGTTATCGGTTCTACAACAGATATGGCCAGCCCGCTGCCACTTCAGCTTGCTTACTCGAGGAGCGATGTCGGTGACGTTAGTTCTCTGTCGGATCACTTCATTATGAATGCAATCCGTCAAAGGAACTCAACAAGCATCGCACTTTCCTAAACCGGGTCAGTATTATTAAGAAAATTGAAAACAAATAAGTTTAATTGTAATGTTAGTAAGAAAATTGTTGACTGAAAAGGCCCACTAATTTCTTTGTGGCTCAATTCAATCTCGTCGGTTAGTGCATGCACCCTGTTACGAGGGAGGCTCTGAAATATCTAAACTGTAACTCATTCACTCAACGGTGATTATATCTTTCGCTCTCTTATTTAATTCGCCTTAACCTAAACTGGTGTTAGCCCAATGTTACTATATACATTTTTCAGTTATATATATATATATATATATATATATATATATATATATATATATATATATATATATATATATATATATATATATATATATATATATATATACTATGTATATATATATATATATATATATATATATATATATATATATATATATATATATATATATATATATATATATATATATATATATATATATATATATATATACATAGTCAGGTCATAAGTATTGTCACACAGTAAAAACTTTTCTTTTAGAATGCTGGCCACAAAAAAGTTTATTGAATTCGAATTTCGAATTGTTCATGAAAATAAAAAAGGTATACTTTTAGAATTTTACTCATTTTTAAATATGGAGTGGACGCTTAAAGAAGACCGTGTTGTGTGTTATTGCGTTGCATCGTTGCAGTTACGCGCCAATTCAAATTTTTAACATACTGAAAAATTTGAATATAACCAAAAGATTCGTTTATCGTACCATCAAACGATACAATGAAGACTCTAGTGTAGATGACAGGTCAAGAAGTGGTCGCCCTCGGTCTGTTAGGACTCCAGCAGTGATAAAAGCTGTGAAGGCACGAATTCAAAGAAATCCCAAACGTAAGCAGAAACTGTTGGCCCTTCAGATGGGGTTAAGCAGAACCACGGTGAAAAGGGTGTTAAATGAAGACTTAGGGCTTCGGGCATATGGAAAAAAACAGGACATCGTTTGAATGCTCGTCTAATGGACCTGAGACTGAAGAGATGCCGCGCTTTGTTGAAGCGGTACGCGAGAAAAAAATATCGGGAAGTTCTTTTTTCGGATGAAAAAATGTTTACCGTAGAAGAGAGCTACAACAAACAAAATGATAAGGTGTACGCACACAGTAGTGAAGAAGCGAGCAACCGTATTCCGCGTGTCCAACGAGGTCATTTTCCATCCTCGCTCATGGTATGGTTGGGAGTTTCTTATTGGGGCTTAACAGAGGTACATTTTTGTGAGAAAGGTGTAAAACGAATGCTGTTGTGTATCAAAATACAGTCCTGACGAACCTTGTGGAACCTCTTTCTCATACCATGTTCAATAACAGGTATTGGGTATTCCAACAAGATTCGGCGCCAGCTCATAGAGCGAACAGCACACAAGACTGGCTGGCGGCGCGTGAAATCGACTTCATCCGGCACGAAGACTGGCCCTCCTCCAGTCCAGATTTGAATCCGTTAGATTACACGATATGGCAACACTTGGAGGAAAAGGCGTGCTCAAAGCCTCATCCCAATTTGGAGTCACTCAAGACATCCTTGATTAAGGCAGCCGCCGATATTGACATGGACCTCGTTCGTGCTGCGATAGACGACTGGCCGCGCAGATTGAAGGCCTGTATTCAAAATCACGGAGGTCATTTTGAATAAACTTTAATGTCATAAGAATCTATGTTTTGTTAAGTTCATTTTGGTATATGAATGGTTACATAATGAATAAACTTGTTACAATTATTTTACATTAAACATGTGACAGAATTTATGACCTGACTAGGTATATATATATATATATATATATATATATATATATATATATATATATATATATATATATATATATATATATATATATATATATATATATATTTGTTTTGAAATTGGATGGCTTTAGGATTACTGAGTCTTGTAGTACACATTTGTTTTACACAATATAAAGACTCAAATGCTTAGATGTACAGACTTTTATTTGTCTTGTCCCCAAAACATTCAAAACAAAGGGTACACTTTACAAAGGGCCGAAACCACAACAAAGATGTAAATTTAACGCTTCATATACATAGATATGCCGTTGGAGTAAGCTAGTATTAGTTGAAGACCTCATCTTGGCAAACGTAGCGTAAGACGCCCTCCTGCCCGGGGGATAGATGACATTATAAAGGTAGCCGGCAGTAGCTGGATGAGAAATGGAGTTTCAGGTTTTTTGGGCGTGATCTTAGGGAGGCCTATGTCCAGCAGTGTGTTAACTAAAGCTATTTATGATAGAAATGTCATGAAAATAGATCTTTTCCAAACATACAATAGTCTTTAGGTCAAATAATCTTTAAGAAGAACAGGGCTATCGCAACCCCTTCCTGGACTGTCGTAGAGGCGACAATATTCTAGAAAGTGTTCCCAGGCTCTATACGAGTGGCTATTGTTTTCAAAGTCCGGCATAAACGTAATTTGACACAATGTGTTACAAAGTGTAAATATATTTTTTAGTAATTTAAAGGCAACAGATGCTGACCTGACTTTAGCATATGTAATAAGGAACTTAGAAGAGAGCCTACTCATCAAATGAGGAGTCATATATACAGAGACATATGCCGAGTATGCCGCTAATATCCTTCGGTAGCCTGCTGAGTGGTCGCAGAAGCAGAGTCGAGAAGTTCACTTACCCCAGATATCCCACGCGGCACTGTTAAGGTGCAGTTTTTCCAACAAAAGAACAATATATTTATAGTTAAATTTGGCGTTCAAAAGGACCGCTGTTATTTATATTTAACCCCTCAAACCCAAAAGAAAACCAATTCTTTCCAGTATTCCTTTAAATACTGCTCAAGTAAATAATGGGGTAGCCCTATTAGGAAAGCAATGGTTACATCACTATATTATTGTTCTCTGTAGAACAACTCTTCTCATTGATGGCTTTTTGGTGACACGGGGTCAGTACTTCAGTACGTGGGTCACCATTTTTGTTATAAATGAAACACCAACCAGTAATTAGTTACTGAATACTGGACAGGTACTGAATATTTATTTCGAAATTCGTGCTTTTTTTGTATGATTTGGCTAGGGTTCGCGACGCGACCAATCAGAAGCGTTAAAAATATAAACAAATTGATACCCGAGACTAGTTCCAAGAAATGCTTGACGGTTTGGTTTGTGTTGGTACACAAGACTAGTTCCAAGAAATTGGTTGAGGCCTCGTCCCGCGCACGGGCTTTGTAAATACGCGGATTCACGGATCGCGGCATGCTCCCGTCATTCCTGGCTATGACATCGCACTGTGTTTATGTGGTCGCACCATTGATCTATGCACGCAGCGCTCCTATTTATTATCTGCCGCCGAGAGATCATGTAATGCAGTTGAGGGCGATGCTTCGTGGATAGTATTCGTGCGACGTGACCGACATTGATGTAAACAAACAGTTCTTTTCAGAGCTAATCCATTTTTCTGATTCTTATATCATATACGGTGGCTACAGCTTCTTGCGTGCGTTGTTTGTACTAATTGTTATGTAAAATTACTGTTTAGAAACTTTGAGTTCTTTTACTTTGCGATTTCTTCGTCATTTTCGTCAGCTCTCCATTTTCCACTGTTGGATATAGGCCTCCCCAAGTTTGCGCCACAATTCCCGATTCCTTGCTTTTCCCAAGTAGCCCCGACCGGCAACTTTGCGCAAGTCATCGCTCCATCGGGCTGGCGGGGTTTCCTACGCTACGTTTGCGGAGACGCGGTCTCCATTCTAGGACTCGTTTCAAAACTTATGGGTCCTGTGACAGACGTGACCAGCCCACTGCTACTTCAGTATGCATATTTTACGAACTTTGTCGGTGACATTGGTGTTCTTACGAATTTCTTCAATATGAATTTAATATATATATACAGAGATACCTAAAATAGCCCATCAACAAGGTCTATTCTAATTATCATAAACATGACATCACAATGATGTTATTGTTCTTTTAAATCGTAACATTAAAAGTTTGAAACACAAATCTACATACATTAGCATTTAATAAGCGCAACGCATGCAGTGCATTAATGAGGTTGTCTGAGAGAGATGTCTGAGGTAGAGGTTTATTTGATGGCTTTATGTTGCAAATATGAACACCTTTTAATGGGATTTTACACTATCCTTAAATATACATAAACAAGCTAAAAATACGAAACTAAAACCTAACTTAAAGACTTAATTTCTACCGTATCTTTGGACCATACAAATTATTCAGTAGTTAGTTATAAATTATTCGTACTTTATGCAGGGGCGTACTAAGAATATTAACGCCTACGACCAAGGTTGGCTTATAATAAAAGGCGACTAAACAAGCCTTGGCGTTAGGGCTGGCCCGGCTGAATGGCAACCACCCGTGGTCTTGTGTTGTGTTCCGGCATTTGTGACATAGGTTCCAGTATCCTTATGTGGACAGCATCCATAGGTGACGGTAACTGATTACTTTTAGGTGGGCCGCCCATTCATCGAGATCAGTGCCTATTCAATACCAACAGAAGATGAAATATCTGTACGATATAATAGTTTATTTTAGTCTGGAGGCATGTATGTGGTGCGTGTATGTGACAGCTCTTAATCAGTTGGACCGATTTTGATGGCATTTTTGTGTGTTCAAGTGAATACGACAAGGATTTACCATAGATTCCCAATTTGATCCATTACAAAAAAATTGTATTTGTTTATACTTTGTTCCTAGTTATTATGCATTGTTGGAGAGTTAATAAACGGTTATTTTTTTAAATAATTTGCAAGTCAAGTTTCATAATGTATTTTTAAGGCATTTTAGTGGAAAAAATCTCAAAAAACTATTGAAATAATATCATTTTCCGTCTCGCATTTTTAAATTTGCTGCGATAATTGTTGTTTTAATATTGATAAATAACCAGTGTTTAATCGTTTTTATACATCCTAAGAAAAACTGAAATTTAAATTTTTGATGTTGCATTTTTGTCTTACTTTGAAAAAAGATAAAAAAACATGATAACTCAAAAATGGTTCACTTTTGCATAATGCATATGGGGGTTAAAATTATCCCAAATAATCATCCATATCACCTCCTAACACGACGTATTCCCATACTTCGAATTACCAATAACCCTGTATAGCAGTTAGTATTAATATAATACAGGTAAATTGTGTCGTCTCCTTTACTTTATTATACTGATGGTGTATTTTATTAGTGCGCCTCAAATATGTACTTCTATTTTGCGCTCAGTCGCCGCTCAAAACGGGAGCTTACAAAATTAAGCATCAGATTCACGTTTGAATACGAATTAATTTAAATTGTAAAATAAAACCAAGATTATTCGTAAGAACGGTTGGATTTTGAAATGGTTCACGGATGTTAATCCTATTAGAATTCTTTCTTGTCTGCCTTTTTTTAAAGAATAAAATTCGCTATTCTTTTTAAATTATGGATTGGTTTGTAAGTCTTATGGGCGTTAATAAACAGCCAGAAGATAGTAAAATTGCCAATACTGACAAGTTTTATTACCGACCGATGGACCTTAATAGAAAATAGTTACCGTCAGGCAACGGCAATTACAACATTGGAAACGTGCTCCGTTTGAAATAAGCAAGGAAAATAAGAATAAGAAATGGATTACGGTGACGGCTAACAGAGGAGATTGGAAGAAGAGAATATATTGTGCCGACCTCACATCCTCATAAGGAAAGAGAAAGAATAAAAGAGACTGAAAGCGAAAAAGTAATAGAGTATGAAAGAGCGAGGATAATGGTCACCGGATATCCACATTCACATCTTATCTAAAAAATGTCATACAAGCAATGGGTACCGCCTGCCTTCGATCCAGTTCACAATCGAGCTGAGTTGGCAAGTGACTGCATTATGACACATAAAACATGAATTAAGATTTATCTCTTCGCTTTCCCAAACCTTGTAAGATCAAAATTTAAATTTAAAAAAAAATTAAAATAAAGTTTAAAGTACAAGCTCTGAAAGATATATAATGTGGCTTTCATATCTTAAAACTTTGACAATACATAATGACGGACACCAAATTCAAAGTGAAAGTTTTATGTGCTATTGGCATTAAATACTAAGATTTATTTTACTAATACAGTACCTTCTTAAGTCGAACCTCGATTAATCGAAAACATCCCGAACTCGATAAATTTTTGTGTACCCTTCACTTCAACCACCTAATAATAACAACTGAAGTCTGTTGCTCAAAATTTGAATCATAAGCAAATCTAGTTCTTATTTTTCGTCTATAACTCGAAAAGATAAATTAGACCTCTGTATCTTGTACCTACATCTCAAAGTTTGACTACAACCTTTATAACTTAATTATTTGAAAACCTATTTTAATAATATACCGACAATGTACAAAATTTTGTCTTATAACTAGGAATTTTATTTATTTCACCTCTCTAACTCGAAATTAGTTCGAATAAATCTTAACTATGCAGGGGCGAAGAAAGGATACTCACCTCTGCGGCCGGAGTCGGCCTGTCGTAAAAGCCGATAAAACTACCCACCCTAGCAACGTGGTAGGGCCTCAAACCGTGTGGATGGCGATCAATTTGGTCTTAAGTATGCCACCATAATAACTTTGTGTTGTGTTCCGGCATTAGTGACCCAAGTTCCTGTGCGTGTTCACGATGCCACTGGAGTAGCAAACATCCATAGGCGACGGTAACTGCTAAATTCTAAGCGGGCCATTAGCCTATCTGCTGTCCTACAGCAATAAAAAAA
This sequence comes from Malacosoma neustria, assembly GCA_963693495.1. Taxonomy (NCBI): domain Eukaryota; kingdom Metazoa; phylum Arthropoda; class Insecta; order Lepidoptera; family Lasiocampidae; genus Malacosoma; species Malacosoma neustria. The sequence goes on along the minus strand of OY856379.1, from coordinate 17,454,982 downwards.
CCTCTACAAGTCGAATATTTCTTAACCAAATTTGCTTAAGTTGAAATCCTCCATAAGTCGAAAACTTTATAACTCAAAATTTTGGTCGTCTTCGCAGGTTCTACTACTTTACTATTGCAATATGACAAATTTGGTTATACATAACAGTATTTTCCTAGACCATAATGCGTTAGGAAGTTACTTCGTTTCCTCAATATGACTAACATAATGACAAAATACGCGATATTAAGACAGGGATGTATTAAGAAATATAAATCAATTTAAGATAACTGTTATTTTGTATAAATTGGTCAGGTCAGGTACTTGAAAATGCCCCCTCAGGGGCGCTCCTCTGTCCGAGGAGTGCACGGGTGTGCGTACCCGAGGTGCCCGAGCATCCGTCGCCTCACTCCCCTTCCCTTCCGAGGCGACGGAGTCCTACCTTTCTTCCCGTCTACCTCCCACATCCTTTCCCCAACTCCCGCATCTTGGGTCGGGTCGGTTGTGTGTCGGTGTGGCTGGGGGTGCTTGGGGCCGCTCTATGCCCTAGATTGGCGCTCGACGCTCACGGCCATTCTCTCACTGCAACCACTTCCGACCGAAGATGTAACGCATTGCCCTAGACTTCGTGGTTGGGTCTGGGGTGGCGTGTCACAGCCACCTGCGTTACGGCCTACGCAGCGGAGCCGTACGTCGGGATGATGGGATCCTGCGAGGCTGAGCCGGTGTAGATGGGCAACCTGTCATCGGCAACACGCCCGTTTGGCCCGGATTTCTGACCAGACGGCTGCCTTGTAGCTTAGCCAGCTGCAGGGAAATGGTCATGGGTGGTAGTGTCAAACACACCTGGCTAGGGAAGGTCGTCAGGTAGGAGGTCATGGTGATGGAGCAAGAGTTTCGTGGCCTAACCATCTGCGTCTCTCATGCTTCGGATACCGCACCCACCGCCTCCGACTACCCCTATATCCCGTTGGTAGCCCTGGCGGCCCTTGCGTAGAGCTCTGCTCCGCTGGGTCGTCCCCACTTGCGGACTCCATGGAGGGTGGGGAGCCAACGGGATGAAAATTATATTTCCATGAGCATGGATTATCAGGTTAAAACAAATTTTAGTAATAAGGAAAGCACTACTAGAGAGGATGAAGAAGATAGGGAGAGAGACAGCAGTGAAAAGAGTAGACCACTAAGGAGGTCTCTCAGGACAAGGAGGAAAGAGGTGGACAGGGAGTCGGACTCCTCCGTCTCGTGTGCTGATCTTCCTCCGATCTCCGCCAAAAGGATGTCCCACGAGGATGGAACCGAGGAGATCAGGATCAGCAACGAGACGGGGGATAAAAGGTTCAAAGTCAAGGATGGAGCCAAGACTGCTGCGAGAGCGGTGGTCTCAGACACCGACACAAAGACGATAAGTACCTCCAGAGCGCGTAGGGGTAAAGGGGGTAAATTAGTGATTTCCCCGCGTTCCAGCGCCGCTCCCGGCCCTGACAGTGAGTCGGACCTCACCGTTGGGGAACCGGTTGAAATAATGGTGGAGCGGATGCTGGAGCGCATATATGATAAGTCCGGGTGCGTTTATGTGCCCACAGATGACATTGAATTTGAGTCGAACGAGGAGACCCCAGAAAATCTGGAGTCCATGGACCTCGTTCGGCTCAGGGCCGCTGCGGGCCATGAAGTGTCCCAAATCCAGCTCGTTGCTGCCCGTTCGGGCAACCTGAAAGGGACCTTCATTAAACAGTTGAAGGCATCGGCCGCCAGGATCACGGACATCGTGGAGATCCTGGCGGAGAAATCGGAGAGCGGAGAAAATCGTCGTCTCTGCATTGAAAACGATCGCCTCAGACGCGAGCTCGCAGCTGTGAAGGGCGAGCTCAAGGCGCAAAGGCGGGCGTACGCGGAGGCGACGGCCAATAGGCGCTCTTCCCCTCCTCCTGCCGTCTCCCCGGCCGCAGCAACAACATCTGTGGCGGCCGGGTTTGATATTGACGACCTAAAGAGGTCGGTTTTAGAGACGGTAGGGAGGTTAATCGAGGCCCGTTTTGAGGGCCTCGAGGAGCGCCTGTTACCGGCAGTTAGGAGAAGGCCCCCCCTTGCCGCAGACGCCAGGCGAGAAAATGGGGCCCCAGCGTCCCAGAGGTTGTTGGGGGCGATTGGGCCTCCGACGCCGCCTGCTGGGAGCGCTATGGTGGTGGCGACTGGGGGACCGCAGGACTCCCTGGCGAGCGTGACTGGGGGGAGGCGCCTGGCAACCCGGGCTCAGGAACCCCGGACTGGTGAGACCCCGGGGCCTGGGAGACTGGGCAAGAAGAGGAAGAAGAAGAAGAAAAAGAAGGCAGCCCAGACTCCCGGGCCCTCTACTGGGCCAGAGGGTACCCACGCTCCGGCGCCCATGCGTCCCGGGACGTTGGGAGCCCGGAGACCAGTGGAAGTGTGTGAGGCCGGTCCACCGGGTGTGCGACCTCCTGTCCGGCCCGCTATACCGCCACCACCACCCCCCATGTTTGGGGGGGCGGGTCCGTCGTACCTGCCGACGCCGTGGCCCGCCTATCACCCTCCAATATATCATGCGGGGTGGAATTCGAAGGATTTCCCCCAGCTGCCACCCGGGAGGGGGCAGTCGGCCATGGAGCCTCGGCCTCCCCTACAGCCCTTCGAGGAGGCATGGACGGTGGTTGCCCGTAAAAAAGGTCTCAAAAAGAAGAGCAGTACTGCCACGGCGCCTCCGGCGTCCGCTGCTTCTCCTCCCAAAACCCAGCAGGGGGGAAAAAAGGGAAAAGAGAGGCGGGTGAAGGTGGATCCCCCTAAGGTGGCAGTTATCCAACTATCACTGCCACCGGGTGCCTCGGAAAGGGGAATTACCCTCCCACAACTGGCCCTAATGGCGGAGACCCAGGTGGATATTAAGGACCTGGGTTTCCAAAGGGGGCTCAGGAGTCGCCGGGCTGCCGACGGCAGCATCCTCTATGAAATTGAGGGGGAGGGCAAGGAGGGAAAGGCGGACCTCCTTGCTTCCCGGATAAAGGTGGTCCTGGGGGACAGAGGGCTCGTGTCGAGGCCAGCCAAAAGAACTGGCCTCTACATACACGGGCTATCTGTCTCCGTCACCAAGGAGCGACTTCTGTCGGCGTTGGCGGAGGCGGCGCAGGTCCCTGCTGATTCTCTCAAGGTCTCGGAGATCAGGCAGGGACCAGGGGGCTTGGGCTCATCTATTGCCCAGTGCCCCATCGAGGGAGCCCTTCGGCTCACACGCACCGGAGAGTTTAGCATCGGCTGGGGGGCGGCCCAAGTGAGGCTCCTCGAGCCGCTCCCCAGGCGGTGCTATAAGTGTTTCTCGATGGGGCACACCAAAGCGATGTGCCCCTCGCAAGTGGATAGGTCGGACCTATGTTTCCGGTGTGGGAAACCGGGACATGGGTCCAACAAATGCAACGAGCCCCCGCGGTGCGCCGTCTGCGCCGATGCGGGAAAAACGGCGACTCACGTGATGGGGGGTAAAGAATGCCGCCCCCCCAACGTTAAGGGTATCTGGCGCTCCCTGCCACGACAGGGAACGTCAGAACCGACGGTTATGGAGGTTGTGGATGCCCCTGTCAATGGATAGTGTCGGGGGCGTGCGCATCCTCCAGGGGAACGCTAACCACTCCGCGGGGGCGCAGGACCTCTTCCTGCAGTCCCTCGCGGAGTGGGGTGGTGACGTCGGTGTTATCGCAGAGCCCTACCTCGTCCCGGTCCGTGACAATTGGATCGGTGACTGGGACGGCACGGTGGCAGTGACCGCCCGGGCAGGTGAAAGCCTCCCTCTCCAACTCCTGGAGAATGGGTCGGGATATGCGGCGGCAGGTTGGGGTGATTTCGCCATTATTGGCGTGTACTTCTCCCCCAACCGCCCCCTGGTGGAGTTCGAGTCATTTCTCGACTCCGTCGGGGCCGCCGTCGGCCGGATGTCGCCGAGGAAGACCTTGGTCCTCGGTGACTTCAATGCCAAATCCCGAGCCTGGGGCGGTCCTACCACCAATGCAAGAGGTAGGGCCGTAGAAGAGTGGGCGCTGCGGAGTGGCCTCGTCCTCCTGAACAGGGGGGCGGTTCCCACCTGCGTGCGACCACAGGGCAGTTCAATTGTGGATCTCTCATTTGCCACTCCTGTGGTCGCATGCAGGGTGGTGGACTGGCACGTCGAGGAGGAGGTAGAGACGCTATCTGACCATCTGTACATCAGATTTAGCGTCTCCCCCCTCCGCAGCACTCCGCAGCCGCAAAGAGTTGAAAATTTCCCTCGCTGGGCACTCGGCCGTCTCGACAAAGAGATGGCTGAGGTCCAGGCGATCGCCGAGCGCTGGGTTTACAACGCATACCCAGCCCCCGCGGGGGAAACAGCAGAGGAGGCGGCCGGTCGCCTTCGCACGGCCCTCACAAGGGTCTGCGAGGCGGCTATGCCACGGGTCCGGCGGCGTCCGGCTCGGAGGCAGGTGTACTGGTGGTCAGCCGAAATAGCGGAGCTGCGCAACGCTGCGCAGCGCGCCCGCAGAGCCGTCCACCGGTACCGACACCGGAATCCGCAGCCGGACGAGGAAGAACTCCGGAGGATTAAGGGGGAGCAGAATGCTGCCAAGAAAGCCCTTCAGCGGGCAATTAGCCAAGCGAAGGCCCGGGCTTACGAGGAGCTCCTCGAGGGCCTTGACAGGGATCCTTGGGGGCGTCCGTACAAGTCAGCGCGCAAGAAGATGCGTGCTGCGGGCGCCCCGGTAACGGCGACCCTGTCGGAGGAGGCCCTCAATCGCATAATTGAGGGGCTCTTCCCGAACCCGGGAGCATTCACTCCCCCGTCTATGGCCGTCCCTCTGCTTAGAGTGGAGAGCGTTGATCCTCCCCCCACAACAGAGGAAGAAATAGAAGATGCCCTGCGACACCTTCAGGGCACCAAAAAGGCACCTGGACCCGACGGGATTCCGGGCAGAGTGCTCCTCCAAGCCGCCACTCACCTTGGCGGCTGGCTTCGGGAGCTGTTCGATAAGTGCTTCAGCACCGGACAGTTCCCGGCCCAGTGGAGGGAGGGCAGGCTTTGCCTGATTCCTAAAGAGGGCCGTTCCCCAGATGATCCCTCCGGCTACCGCCCGATCGTCCTATTGGACGAGACGGCGAAGACCTTTGAGAGGGTAGTTGCGAGCCGTCTCGTCCAGCACCTGGACACGGCAGAGCCGGGACTCTCCGCCGCCCAGTACGGATTCAGGGCGGGGCGCTCCACGTTGGATGCGCTAACCGCTCTGAAGGGCATATCACAAGAGGCGGAGAGTCAGAGAGAAGTGGTCCTGGCGGTATCGCTTGATATAGCGAACGCCTTTAACAGCCTCCCGTTTGAGACGATACTGGAGGCGCTCCGGTTCCATGGAGTTCCTCTGTATCTGCGGAGGCTGTTGGAGGCATATCTCCGGGACCGTTTCATAGTCTGGGAGGATGGCCACGGTCGGGTCCGAAGGAGGCGCGTTGCGTGCGGCGTTCCGCAGGGGTCGGTACTGGGACCACTTCTGTGGAATATTGGGTATGACTGGGTCCTACGATGCCCAGTCCCGCCCGATACGAGGGTGTTGTGTTATGCGGATGACACCCTCGTCGCAACTCGGGGTGAGTCTTACGAAGATGCAGTCCGGAGATCCACCATCAGCACCTCGCTGGTGGTGGACCGAATTGAGTCGTGCGGTCTGAGGGTCTCCGTAGAAAAGACGGAGGCCCTCTTTTTGCATGGACGACGCAGGAGAAGACCACCCCGAGAAGCACGCATCGTGCTCCGGGGCGCAGCGGTCGAAGTGAAGCCCCAGATGAAATACCTGGGGCTCACACTAGACCCTAGGTGGAGCTTCGGGCCACATCTTGCCCAATTGTGCCCGAGGCTGGTCTCGGCCGCTGCCGCCCTGGGCAGACTCCTGCCCAATGTGGGGGGGCCGGGCACAGCCGTGAGAAGATTGTACACTGGCGTCGTGCGGAGCATGGCAATGTATGGTGCGCCTGTCTGGGCAGACCACCTCACGTCTCGTAGCAGGGCCCTCTTGAGAAGGTCTCAGAGGGTCATAGACGTGAGAGCCATTCGGGCGTACCGTACAGTGTCCTGGCGGGCGGCTGCACTCCTGGCAGCCGACCCGCCCTGGGAGCTGCAGGCGGTTGTCCTCTCAGAGACGTACCGCCTGCGCCGCGACGCCAGGGAGAGGGGACTCCGGCTGTGCCCGGAAGAGTCGCGACGGGTCAGGGATCTCGCCCAGGAGGCCTTGACCCAGTCTTGGTTAAGGATCCTGGGGCCTCCCGAGCCGGGCCGGGTTACTGTTGAGGCAGTCCGCCCCTACTTGTCGGAATGGGTCTCGCGATCAAGCGGGACCCTGACATACAGACTGGTGCAGGTGCTGACCGGCCATGGCTGTTTCGGCAAGTACCTGCACCAGATTGCGGGGCGGGAGCCGAACCCGGCCTGTTGGGAATGCGGCGCGCCAGTAGACACCGTAGAACATACGGTGTCCGAGTGCGCCGCTTGGGGGCCCCAGCGATTTAATTTGCAGGGTGTGGTGGGAGGTGACCTCTCGCTGCGGGCAATCGTAGGTCAAATGCTCCGCAGCGAGAGGAACTGGAACGCGGTGGTCTCCTTCGCTGAAAGTGTCATGCGGCAGAAGGAGGCCATCGAGCGTGCGAGGGAGGAGGACGCGGCAGCTCCACCGATTCGTCGGCGTAGGACGAATCGGGGAAGGAGACGCTATGCGCACCTCATCCCACCCTGAGAAGGGGTTGCCGGTCGCTCTCTTGTAAGAGCGGCCAGCCGGGAGTTCCGGGGGAAGCTCCCGGCGAAGGCAATGAGTCGGAGGGTGCCCTACCCCGACTGGACACTCTGTGTCTGGTCACCGGCAGGTCTAGTGTGACCGCCGGCAGCGGGAACTGCCACTCGGGGTACCCTCATTGGAGACGTCTGGCTGGGGGCCTAGCAGAGTAATGCCAAAAGGCGATCCTGCGAAGCCCCCTCTAAGGCCAAGAGTGGTGACCGGGGTTTTTAGTGGGTAGGACCGGCGGCCTTGGCCCCCGGTCCGCCCGAGGGGAGTAGGCAGCCCCCTCGGGAGGTAATCCCACATACCCCACCGGCCTTCCCCCGGAGGCTGGTGGAAACTGTAACAGTTTTCCTCGGTATAAAAAAAAAAAAAAAAAAAAAGGTACTTGAAAATGTAAATCAAGAAAATATATCAGATATTCAAGATTTTTACTGTGGCTAAGTTTTAATAATATATTTGTAATTATTACTCTGGTTTTTAATTATTTCTGCGCTATAATTGGCTGATTTTGCAAAAACCATCATGAGAATGATATTCGAATATTTGATTTTGTAACGCCACATTTATAAAATACACCTTTATCTGGATCAATAGTTTTTTTCTTGTTGTAGAACAACAGACAGGCTGACGGCCCACTTAATTACTATTAAGTGGGCCGTCAGCCTGTCTGTTGTTCTTGTTCTTCAGTTCCCATACGTGAACGGTAACTGCTAGTAAGCAGGAACTGGAACCTAGGATCACAACGCAAGGATATTAAGGCATACTTAGAGGCCAGGGGTGTGCGTCATGCAAACGAGCTTGGAGCCCTACCACCTACCTAACCTCGAATCTTACGACAGGCCACTCCCGGTCGCAAGGGTCTTACTCCACTCCTGCACGGAGAAGAGAATTGTAAGATGCAGGTGATGCTATAGCCGTGTGCTCGCGCTGGTCAAAAACAATAATAAGTGTAACTTTAAGTATGTACACATTCCTAGGGAGTCGTTAAAAAGCGACGGGTGAAGGTTTGTTCATAACAGTAAAACTCGGTCTTTAAAGTGAAAGCATTGAATAACACGCGCACCTGGAGCAGTGAAAACATTGAACAGCGTAGTGCTGCTAGAGTAGTAACATATTTTCATATTTAATGTTTCTCCTTAATTTTTTTAAGTGGAAAAAAGAAGGAGAATGATTAAGTGTAAATTAATTAAAAAGTGCTAATTTCACGACCCAAATCCTTAATGTATAATTTAGTAATCAAAACCCGTTTAAATAATATAAATATTTAAAGTAATTGTTTCAAACCAAATTCCTCCCTGCAGAGCATGTCATTTCCTTCTGCGAAAAAGCTAATGGTGATACGGGTAGAGATATATAAGCAGTCATTGTCCCGGGTGAGTGCTTTTAACAAAAAGCTGCCATGATTTTTCCTTTTAATGAAACAATGTCCAAAAGGTCTCTTCACGAGGTTTAAGTGGTCATTTATCACTGATTCGCTTTAATTATTTTTTCATTTAGTCTACCAAATATAATCTCACATTTCAGTCAGTCTATATTTATTATTTGCCCTAATGTGAGAAACACCGTTATAAGTAACAATCTAATATGAAAAAATAAAACTATTTACGTCTATTGATTAAAAAAAAGTCTATAATTTATATTTAAAAGCTTATTTAAATTTTAATACTTGTTTACAAAGGTAGAAAATGTAAATTTTAAAATTAACTACATTGATTCCCTTGTTATTATGTGATAACGCCGTTTGGCTCTAATGGGTCTAAGTGAGGATGCTAAATCCTATCTCTTTTCCTCTTATCTAATATCCGCTCCCCGTCCTTGTCAAATGAAGTGCGACCGATTTAAATTGCATTATAACGTCGATGGCCGAACGGTGATTGTCGGTTCCGTCTTATTTTTAATACAAACTGAATAATTTAGTAATAATCGAGTGTAAAAATGGTGTAAAGGTGTGTTTGATTACTCCTACGAGTGGAATATTAGTGGGCCCACGCAGAAATAAGGACGAGGGTAACGAGAATTGTGAGTATCCTTAAATATTTATTTCCCTTCGATAGTTCTTCGCCAAGGAAGACTCAATTCCAGCGCGAACAATATGAAAGCTAAAACAATATTAGTATACTAAAACGTATGCTAACACTTAGTTTTTGTGTTATTACAAGAAGCGGCTGATAAGTTCGCGGCCTAAGGTACTTAACGATGACTTTATCCCACCCTTAAACAACCCTTTATCAAATTTTAGGTCAAAGTTGAATTACCTGTCGAACAACGAAAATGTCAGCCGAATTCGAAAATTCACGGAACTTTGAACACCATCGCAATGATAAACTCGTAAAAAAAGGAAATACGCCGAAAAACATTTTTGAAGAAATTTCATCAGTTCTTTTAGATTCTGATTCTGAAGATTCCTTTAATAACGGTGGAAAAATGGACCCGCTTATTTCAACAAGAACGAGAGAACTGCGAAGATGATTCTTGCGCGGGCCACCCTGTCACAGTAGTGACTAAAAAAATGTTCAAAAAGGAGAAAAATTAGTACTGACCGACAGTAGAATTAAATTGTGGCAGATAGCTGAAGAACTTCAAATTAACAAAGAACGAGTTGGAGAAATTTTACATCAAAATTTACACATGAAAAATATTTTCGCGCGCTGGATACCGGATAATCTAACGCTAGATTAGCAACGACGACTCGAGAGCTGCAAGGCTTTTGTGGCGCTAGCTGGCAATAAAATCGTCAAAATTTTATGATCGGATCGTCACCGTGGATGAAACGTAGATTCGCCACTATAATCCGGAATCAAAACGATGCAATGGATTAAAAAGGAGAAAGGCTGTCGAAGAAATTCAAGGTGGAAAAGTCGGCGTCTATCTGGCATAGCGATGGAATTTTATTAACAGATTTCCTACCGAGAGACTACAATGATCGGTCAATATTATGCCAATTTGGTGAGTCAGGCTCGTGAGGCTGTTGTGCAAAAACGACGTGGCAAGCTAGCGCACTGAATGTTGTTTTTGCAGGACAATGCGCCCGTTTACACCGCGTGTTGCGAGGCTGGCCTTAAAGGAGACGGGGTTTTCAGAAATTGACCACCCATCGTACAGTCCAGATCTGGCACCTAGCGATTTTTTCCTGTTTTTCCAAATTTTAAAAGGACTTCCGGGGCCGGAGATTTTCGAATGACAACGAAATTAAAGCTGCCGTAGATCGCTATTTTGTAGACAAAGACAAAGAATATATTTTTTGAGTGGTTTAAAGACATTGTATGCCAGATGTGAGAAGTGTTTTACTTGAGGAAGACTATATTGAAAAATAAAAAATAAACATCTCAATTTTTCTTTCATTAGGTACCTTAAGCCGCGAACTTATCAGCCGCACCTCGCCTATGTATAATTTTCTTTGAGTAGGCGTTTCCGAGTAGAATTGAGTAAAAAAAGTTCTAAAATTCTCGGTAATTAGTTATCGTGGGTGAAAGTAGCTGTTAATCCCATGTATTTTACGTCTTCCACTTTCTTAGTTATGAAATGATTTCACACTATCGACTTCTTTGATGTCTTTGCATTAAAAAGTCGTATGTTAGAGAGGTAACGTATACTAGCCCCGATGTAAAATAGTTCGTCTAGTGTGAAATTTTCTCTGTGAGATTTTTTCTAACTTCATTATTTTTGTATATCTATATAAAATATTAAGCTGTTCTACTATCACATGTCGCGTTACTTATGCCATTTTTTCATTATGAACCAATAAACTATTATACCCCGTTTTAAATTCGAAGAAGTTATAAGCAAAATAGTTCATCTAATTGTTAATCAATGCAAAAGAGTTCGTCTATCGGTGAGTTAAATAAGATTATTCCTTCTTTGTACAATTATGTTGCCTAATTTAAATTTGTAAAAGTAATTCTTTATCATTTGTCAAGTGATACAGTATAAATTCTGAAAATTTCAGTTTTTTTCATTAGTTTTCAAATAAGAATGAGTCGTGGCAAACCCGTGTGTGAAGAGCTTCGAAAGCGAATAGTTTGTGAGGTCGATGCTGGCAAATCAAGTTATCAAATATCTAAAGACTTGATACTTCCCAGGTCTCCAGTCCAATCTATCATTCAGCACTATAAAAAGAATAGAACGACTTCTTGTTTGACTATTATTTTTGATAATTTTCTTCCTGAAGAAAATTATCAAAAGTAATAGTCGTGCTCGAGCTGGAGAACTCACGGTGCAATGGAAGGACATGATTCACAAAGACGTCTCAGTTGATACTTGCAAAAGGGTCCTAAAAACAATGGGTTACAGATTTTACACCGCTATGGAGAAACCACTGTTGACTGCTGTACAAAAGAAAAAGATGTTGAAGTTTACTCGTGATCATTTAAATTGGACTTCCGATCAGTGGCGTAGTATCATTTGGAGTGACGAATCCAAATTTGAAGTGACAGTCGGCAATGAAAGGAAAAAAGTGTTTCGGAACAAAAATGAGGCATTTCATACTGATTGTCTCAAACGCAAAGTGAAGTTTCCGGCGTCTCTTATGATATGGGGCTGCATGTCTGCACAAGGTGTTGATGTATGCAGTTTGTGGATGGTTCTATCAATACTGCAAGGTATCAAAACCTTTTGGAAGAGAATTTACTGCCCTCTATTCCGTCACTTAAGCATTAAGATTCCTTCATTTTTCAACAGGATGGTGCTTCCTGCCCTACTGCAAGGACAACAAAGACGTGGCTACTGGAGAAAAGCATCCCTACAATCGAATGGCCATCTAACAGCCCGGACTTGTCGCCGATCGAGACCCTATGGTGGAAAATGAAAAAAGTTCTCCGTAAAAATCCATCAAGATCGAAGAGCGACTTATAGGCTAAACTCTTGGCTGTCTGGGAGTCAATTACGCCTGAGAAGTGTGCAGCGTTGGTTGCAACCATGCCTCTTCGCATTAAAGCCGTCATTGAGAGCAAAGACGATACAACTAAGTGGTATAACTATTTTGCATGAGTGACAAGGGTAGACGAATACTTGTGCATTGTGTTTTTTAGAATATTTTTTTAAATTTTTTATGTTATGTAAAGTCATGAAAGAATTTCAGTTATGTTAAAATAAACTTTAAAATACTCCTCAAATTGTGGTTTACTTTTTATTAAACGTTCTTAATTATTTTACCAATATTTACTTTTATATTTTACGCTTTCCATACTAGACGAACTATTATGCATCGGGGGGGGGGGGGGGGGGGGGATCTAGCAGTATAAAGGTAAAATAGCAATTATACACTTTCTCATCAAAAAAATGGAAACACCCCTGATGTTTGGCTTTGAATGAGTTTAATTTATTTTTACATTTGACCAAAAATATAAATAATGCCAGTTAATTATGAATATTATAAGGTGTCATGTAAAGAATATTAAAGTTTCAAATTAAAATTAAATTTCTTTATCTGTTGTGTTTTGTTCAACAGGTATGTTTTTTACCCTTTATGAAGAAATTATTAAATGTAAGAAACAAAGATGTAAAATAGAAAAATGTTAAAAAAAGGTTATTCACTATCTCGTATTTCCTCTCCGGGCTCTTATCACTGCTTACATGTGGTTCCTCATGGAACGGATAAGCGTCACAATCTTGTATTGTGGGATATTATCCCACTCTTCCAAGTTCGGTATCAAGTACCCGAACCGTCCAGGAACTGCCACCGTAAGTGACTCTTTCTTCGATGCAGAACTGTGCAAAACGCTCCTCTCTCTTCAATACACCTTTTTTCTTCCGTCATTACCATACAGCATGATCTTACTGTAGTCAGAAAAGAGGACTTTGCTCCATTGAAGGTATGACCAATTTAAGTGATCAACTGCATAGTTGACGCGCTCTTCGGTTGTTTACTGTAAATTTCGGGCCATTAATTAATTTATGAGGTTTCATGCCACGCTCTGCAAATCTTCTTCATATGGTAGAATCGTTTACAGTCAATCCTCGAACCTCACGGAGCCGCTACTGCAGTTGAATTATAGTATTAAAGTGGCAATTTCTTAGAGAAACTGACCTAATATACCGATCATCTTACTAAGACGTAACTTGATGTCTACCAGCTCCTGGACGGCGAGTAAACATACCAGTCTTCTGATAACGCTGATACACTCTATTAACAGCAGAGAGGCTTAGATGCAATCGTGCAGTCACAACATGCTGACTATGCCCTGCACCCAGCAATGCCACGATTTGGGCGGCTTCTGTGTGCGAGGTATCCATATTTTTAGGAAAACATCTCTTCGGTAGGATGTCACAGAGTTTAATCACGCTCAGCTCAGAGCTCAGTTAAAAAAACGATAATTTATGCAAACAAAATGTGATTAAGTGCATATATTCCGACGGGATACACAGTGAAAACAATCTCTACATTCATTTATTGGATGAAAAATCGAAAATTTTAATTTAAATTTGGAATTCTGGTACTATAGTGTAGATTGATGTGCCAGCTATTTATTGGCGTATTCTTTTTAATGATGTCAATCCTCTTTTTCATTTAAATGCCGCTTAAATAATACTTGCAGTAGTATTTTGATTTTTTTGATAGGAAGTAGGTACAAATAGTCGTTTTAGTAAAAATTCTATAGGGGTAAAATTACAGCTATTATGTTAATTATAGTACATAATATTCAAGGTATACTACAATTACTGAGACTGTTTTAACTAAACTCTTGGTCATTTATTGGCAAAATAAACAATATCAACAAACCGTCAACGTCATTGTCATAAGTCAATCATAGTCATTGAAGTTGATATAAATTTTGAAATTCACTTGTACGGAGAAATTTGTAAATCTTAGACAATTAAATATTTATAATAGAAATAAAATCTTTGAAAGAAGTAATATGTCTGCCGAAAATTCGCCGGTGAAAGCATCGCGGACTTCAAGTGTCATGGAACCTCTAGCGAATTATGAACATCAAGTACGAAGTGTTATTGTAATGTCTGCTTCGTTTTTAGTTCATTTAGTGAAATTCATCAATTTTTTTCTAGGACACCTTATTAAAACACGTCGATATATCAATCGTCGAGTCTGAGAAGCGTGCTAATGGCACTTTGCATGTCAGAGATCATTATACGGTGTACCTGATAGATCTTAAGTAAGTTGTTCCATTCTAGTTTGCTTACAAATTAGAACACTAATGCAATTACTATTAATTTGAGTGTTTGGCCTTAGTTCGATAAATAGCTGGTCTTACAAACATGTAATCAACAAGAAGGCAACTTATTTATATGGCTAATTTATTAAATTTGTACAATCTATTGTTCAATAGTTCAAAGTAAAGAATAATAATTTTAAGCTTTAAGGCACCCCTGTTCTCCAAGTATGCCGCCATTATAACTTGTGTTGTTTTACAGCATAAATAATCCAGGTTACCGGTATCCCTGGTGTTGCTAACATCCGTAGGTAATGGTAACTGCTTTGGTTGGCCATCAGCATGTCTGCTGTTCCGCGTCATCCTAGCATTTTTAATCCCAGTGGTATCCTATACTTCTGCATCGATACCCGGGGTCCCCTGTTCCATATGTGTGGATTATAATTATGTCATGTTAGCATGTAATGCTAATAGAATAATTACTTTTATAAATAGAAAGGCAATGAAGTCTACACTATAAAATTTTCATTTTAATTCTTAAAACTTTATTTTACTCATCAAACAGATAAAAACACCAATCTTCATGGTGTTTACCAAAGCATATGGAGGGTTTGATTCCCCAAAAAAAGTATGCCAGTAATATATTAGTTGTCAAGTACCCAAACTTCAGGTAAAAACTGAAGTAAACTTGTTTTTATAAGAAAGCGACACTAATATTTTGGCGGCCAATTAACAGGGTCTTTATCATATTTTTCTCTTATACACAGGCAATATCATTAAGTTGAATATATATGGCTATACCCCCCAGGATATCTTGTTAGTGAAGTACATATGAATTGATAATATTTTATGAAAATAGTTCAAAGTTCTATTACATCAATTAAATCATACAACCATGAACTTTTTAATTTTCAATTACAAAATAAATATTCAGTAAATAATATATTATTAATAGAGTGACATAACGTGATGATAGTAAAGGTGAAATGTGTATTGCCATATCTCAGGGGGAAGGTGTTATTTAGTATAGTGTAGGTAGTTAGGAAAAGTTTAGTTCAAGCTTACCAATGGACAAAGAGTATCTGTGCTATCAAGTAATGTGAGTAATAAAAATTCCAGAATTATCTTAAAGCCCCTTTTTTTAATTACAGGGTGACAGATCCAGATTATACACTGGTCCAGTCCAAAATCAGCACAATATGGAGAAGATATACTGAATTTGAACAAATACATGATTACTTACAAGTCACATATCCACATGTGGTCATACCACCTTTGCCTGAGAAAAGAGTAAGTTTAAATTTATAAGTTTAAAAATAATGGCCACTGATAATTTAACAAGAGCTTAATTCCTGATATAAAACAAATTGAGTTTGTATCCACAATATTTCAATTATAATTGGGGCACCATATTTCTCCACTCATGTGTGGTACATAATTCTAACCATGCTGTCTTCACTAGGACCCTGCAGTGGGAAAAGATTCAAAAAGTGATGGCTTGACTGCATAAAGGATGATGTGTCCCACAGGATTCACTTCTAGAAATACTGAAGCTGATGCTAATCACTTGACAGCTGATCATCTGTATCAATGTCATGCTATTATATCATGATATATGTATATTTTTATTTTATTGATATTTATTGAGGCCAATTTTACCATTTAAATCATTACTGTATTATACAATCAAATGTACCCTTATAAATATTAAAATCATCCTTAAATATTCACCTTCTTCACATCACAAATCTTTGATAACTTATTTTAAAATACACCTTATATGTTTCACATGATAATTCTTTTAAACTATGTATTATTTCTATGTATTAATTAAAATATTTATCACAACATATTAATATCTAAATAACCTATGAAGTAAAGGCATTGCCACGCCCCAAGGTCTATGAGGATCACTGATTTGATTCAGGTAGATAAGGTTCAAAATGTATTTATTTATAAAAGAAAAGTATTCAAATAGTACCCATAACGCAAGAACTCTGGGGCTTATTTGGGAATATATGGCAGTGTATAAATTGACACAATATTTTTATTTACATTAATATTTATCTATATAAATAAAATGATAGAGGTCTGCAGTTGTATGTGCATCATGGCAAAACTATTGCATAGATCTCAATAAAATATTCAAAGTTTTATTTCTTAGACACTGAGCCCTTATCTAAAAAAAAATTTGGATATCTTTATTTTCCTTTATAAAGTTATTAAAGATTTAAGAAACGATGATTTGATGTGTTTTTTTGCCACGGAGAAGTGGGGCAAGTGGCGTAGCGAGCATGCATACTAAGTTACAGGTATCAGCTAGTTAATTAATTTTTTTTAAAGAGCGGTCATTATATTTCCTGCAATCTGACACTGTGCAATGTCATATCAGTCCAGCAATAAAACATATTTTATAATTTAATATTAATTATTGTAGATTGATAGATAACTCTATGTGAATCGTTCCAATATATTTATCAATATTGCTAGGTCTTGTATGCATGGCGTAAATCAGACACAACAGATCCAGAATTCGTAGAGAGAAGACGAGCCGGTCTTGAAAACTTCCTACTCCGTGTTGCTTCACATCCACTTCTCTGTTTTGATGATCAATTTATTAACTTCTTGCAACAGGAACACGGCTGGCGGGAAACCATTACCGATAGTGGTAGGTTATATTATACATTTTTTTAAGTTAATAGTAGGTTTAGTTTTTAGTTTAGATTTTTAAAATTGCCCCGGCTGAGGAATGTGTTAAACTGATCCACCATATTATAACTTGAACCTTTTTTCTATAAATGACTGAAAATCTTGTAATATGAAGTATCTTTTGACAAATGTTGAGTAATTGACCCTCATTTACACTAATTTGCTTTGATAACACAACACAAAGCTGTTCAATGTTTGTGGAGCTTACGATTTCATAACAGGTGAAAAAACAACCTTAGGTTATATAAAAAGCTTGGTGATGTGGCCCTAATCTCGTCTGGATGGCAACTACTACCCTTTGTCTATAAGTATATCGCCATAATAACCTTGTGTTGTGTTCTGGATTTAGTGTTCCAGATTCCAGTGCGATATGTGGACAGCAGCATGTAACTGCTTACTATTAAGTGGGGCGTCAGCCTGTCTGCTGTGCCTCAAAAAAAAAAAAACAAAAAATCTAGAGAAACCAACCTGGCGTTTCATTTTCAGGTTATCTACTGCAAGCTGAGAATAAAATCAAATCTCTATCAGTTTCAATCAGACTGAAGAAGCCAGATCCAGAAATTGAGAGTGTAAAAAATTATGGAAAACAACTAGAAACAAACTTAGGCAACTTTTTATACACTAGGTAATACTTTATACACCTTATAAACTTCCTGATTATTGTATTTTTCAGATTATTTTTTTAGTGGAAGAAAAATCATTAATTTATTCGGAAATTCTTATCTATTGATTTCTATAAAACTTTTCATCATTTAAATTTTTATACTATTTCACATTAAAATTTTTTAATATATATATTTACGGTTTTAAGCTATGATGCAATTTTAAGGTGCTGTACATAATTGAGGGATAAAATTTGTATTCAATTGTTTTTAAACTAACAATAAGGTTAACTAGTTTGTTGGGATTTCTGCTATGCGTATTTGTATTGGTTCAAATTAGATCATATGTGTTGAATTCCATTCCAAAAGAAGATTCAAGGTATTATAAAAGGTGATAATTTGATTACTGCTAGTTTGAAGAAAGGGCATTGTGGGCGCTTTATGAGTCTTTACCCAACATTATAAAACAATAAAACTAAAGAAGATAGAAATAAAATAAAGGAATTACTAAAAGATGCATTGTATTGTCAAGAATTAAATATAACAAAAGAATAGATACACAGATGTAATGTACGTCACAATAACACAATACGATCTATGATAAAACTAACTGCGTTTGCGGTTATATGGCGGGCATGCAGCCTTCCGTGTTCTTGGCACTCGATTAACGACTGCTGTGGCGGGCGATTTCGATTGAGCTCCGCCAGACAGCAGAGGGTGGTGCCCGCGCCTAACGTTATTTTCCCGATGATGGCGAGCGATGTGAACGGATGCATGCTGTAACATTATTTGTTGGTTTTCAAGTTTATAGAGCTACAGAAACTCTCTTACTTTTGGAAGAGACCGGAGGCAGCCTGGGCAAGCCACAGGCTGAGGAACAGAAGAGACTGGCTTACTTGAAAGCATATCCCTCCATCCGGGGCATGGGACTGTAGAGGAACACTATCTTTAGAGGGTATATCATCAGTGTGAGGGTGTGGTTGCACTCGGAAGTCCTACACTAACCCGCCCCATATACCCTAGCGGTGGGATGCATCAAGCAAGAACAAAAAAGCTTTCAAATTTAAAAGATCTAATAGTACATTTAGTTGCATAGTAAACTAAATGTTAAAGCTAAAAAGCACAGATGTTTGCCGTGTAACAATATTCAGTCAAATTATTAAACCACATTTTTACCATTTCAGATCAAAAATAATTGCAAAGAATTATGCTCTATGCAAATTACACGCAAACTATGGGAAACTCTTCAGCGAGTGGAGTGTCATAGAAAAAGAAATGGGCGATGGATTGCAGAAAGCCGGCCATTACTTTGGTAAATATACTATTAAATTATTATAAAACATATTTAACACAGGCTTTATATATTACACTTGGAGACCAATCAAGAAGAATCGAATCCCATGGTGGCACGCACGGCTTAGGCAAGTTTTCTCATCTAATGCGCGTATTATAGAATGATTTCCATGTACCGACGGTAAATAAAAACATCGTGAAGATGGAGGTATGTGTAACCCGCCAATTCGCCTTGGACAAGAATGGGGCGTATACTGTCGCTCTAGAGGCAGCAGTCCCAGCAGTGGGACACCATGAGGTATTATTGTATAATATATATAAACACAGACATTGTAACAGTGAGTGAATATTATATTATCAAATAATTAAGTATCCAGCAATTGTAAAAATTAATACATATTTTATTACTCTGAATGTAAGGAACTTCAGGTAGAATTTACGAACATGAATTTCCATTTGTGAGAAGTTTGGACT
Source organism: Malacosoma neustria (assembly GCA_963693495.1). Classification (NCBI taxonomy): domain Eukaryota; kingdom Metazoa; phylum Arthropoda; class Insecta; order Lepidoptera; family Lasiocampidae; genus Malacosoma; species Malacosoma neustria. The sequence continues at coordinate 17,436,022 of OY856379.1, read as the reverse complement.
ATTGTAATATACAAATTTTGTCAAATGTATTTCTTTAATTTTTCTGTTTTTTCGTTTTATAAGTTATTACAACTGTTGTCATATTTAAAACTAACCGTTCTCGTCCGCTTCGCTGGTCGAATAACAGAAAAAGTGAATAGAAAAAATCTGAGAAATTTTGGTATGCATGTATGCTATACCGCTTGTCCCACTTCTCGCGGCAAGAAAACATAAAAATCATTCTTTTTATATTAAGTGAAAATCTTATATTAAAAGAGATATACTCCGGACGCCGAGCAGGAAGAATTTCGTTCGTTAACCTTTCTACCTGCTGACAGTGGTCACAAACATTTTTGTATTAAGTGCGTGCATTTTTATTTAAGGAGAAAAAAATTTACTAAATTATTAAATAAATTATTGTTATTATAATAAATTATTTATTTAGATTTTATATTATAACAGTTATAAAAACCGATTTACAATTACTACGAGGCATACCTTTTAAGTTTTGCCGTTTGAAGAAAAAAACACAACTAGAACCTTATAGTACTTTTTATTGTTTTTCAAAGTATTCACCACGTAGCTTAAGACACTTTTCCATTCGCTCAAACCAGTTATTATAACATTTATTCCACTCTAAAGGAGGGGGGGGGGGTGTTCCAAATAGCTGACTCGAAAGCGTCGACTGCTTCTTGACCGGACTGGAACCTTTGACCACGAAGACTTTTCTTAATTTTAGGAATTTCGTACGTTGACCTGTTATTATCTGTCTCTGTCACTCCCGCGTAAATAATGCGGCTTCGCTCGCACAGAGCAATGACCGCCGTCCGTCAGCTTTATTATTACAAATTGTGCTAACGTCACCACAACCGCGAATCGGGAATATTTCATTGTAAAACCGAAGCTATATAACAAAATATGTTGCCCGGTGAAGTCACCCGCCACCTCAAGACCCCGCGAAAATGCGACACTAACCTTCTACATTTAGTGTCCCACAATACAACTTCTTAGTATAATATCTTGGGGAAAAGAGGAATAAGTAAATTATACAATGTAACGCGCGAAATCGCTCAAGCTGTGAGCAGCACTTGTACGTTGGAGATCGAAGATCACATTTACCATTGGCAAGGAAAAGCATCTTGCGTCATGTCGAAGAGGAGACACAGGTCGGCTCAAGCACTTACATCGAGCCAGCACATGTAATGGCATTGTGGATAGTATATATATGTTCGGCCTTATAGGCCACGTACTCACACCTCTCACAGTTCTAGCAATCCCTTTTATCGAAGTAATATATTATAGTTATAGGTATATAGTTATACAACAGGCAAAAATGCCTTATCCAGATTAGTGATTGTTAATACAATCTCGTTATGATAATTAAGAGTTGAGTGATAAATGAAATTCCTCTATTCTCACTTTATAAACTTATACCAGAAGAATAATTGTGCAACCCAAGTGGCAACAGCAGCTGGCAAATCAAAGCTACTTTTTTTATGCTGCTTTGTCCTTCATTTCTTTTTTTGAAGGATATTTATCAGCAGACCAGGATTCTTTAACGTATTTAAACACGTTAATAATCACTGTCTTCCCAGATACACTAAAGTGTGACATTTTTCTTTTCTTCCGCGGAAAAACAAACTCCTTGAATGGACGCGAGGTAGACGGCGCTGGTTCCATTTTAAAACAGTAAAAAAAAACTTAAAAAATTAACATAACCACTTAGCAATTAAAACAAGATAACAAAAACTAACAAACAACAACAAACTAAGTATAGACAACTGAGATACCGGTGTCCGAAAACTGAGTGATCACTAACGCATCCCAAGATGGAATGTCGTTAGTTCGTTATTTAAAAATTATGTCAAGCCAAGGAATTTTTGTCGTAACTCAAGGTCAACCAAAAAAACCACATACAAACTAAACAAACTTTACAGTCTCATTTAAAAAAGGTTTACAATCCCGGAGGACGGCGGTCATTGCTCTCTGCGAGAGAAGCGGCATTATATTTACGCGGGAGTGGCAGAGACAGATAATAACAGGTCAACGTCCGAAATTCTTCCTGCTCGGCGTCCCGAGTATAGCAATTTTTTTTTAGTTAAGAGCCAGGTGTCTAAGAAATAAAACTTAGACAATTTAATTGAAATATATCCAGTAGTTATGCCGTGATGCAACTGCAGACCTCTATAATTTTATTTATATAGCGTATAAAAAGTACTTTTATTATTTGTTTAGATATTATGAAAAAATTTAAAGAACCGTTTATGATATCAGGGTATAAAAAACTCATGCTTTTTTAAATATAAAATAATTGTCTTAAAGAAAATAAAATATGTTGTAAAATTAATAACTGGTTATAATAGTAATCTTTATTTAAGATTCAATAGCAGAAAGCATAGATTCTGTCGCTGAAGACGAGGAGCAACTCGCCGACCAGCTGAAAGAGTATCTCTTCTACGCCGGAGCATTACAGCAGTTGTGCACTAATCATGAATCGATGCAGTGGACCCTGGAAAATGCTCAAGACACCTTAAACAATAGGTATGGGAAATGTTCCGTGTTATTGCATAGAGAAATCGGTAATTACTACAGGAAATGTGTGTGAAAGGTAGCAGAGAAAAAACACAATTGGGATTATTGCATTACATGAGCCTATTAGCCTCTATGAGACAAACTTCTAAGGGAATATTGTATTACGTAACACAATTTTAGAAGATTTTTGACCTTTGAATTTTTGAATACGGCCACCTTATAATGCATCGTAATGTTAAACGTGTCCTTTGGATACTCGTTTTAAAATACAGCAGTTCTGAACAGACATAGGTTATTTAAAAGGTTATAGATATTTTTCTTAGTAGTAAGAGGTCGGCCTGTCGTAAAAGGCGACAAAATAACCCTAGCTACGTGGTAGGACCCAAGCCCGTCTGGATGGCAACCCTTGGTCTTAAGTTTGCCGCCATAATAACCTTGTGTTATGTTCCGGCTTTAGTGACTCAGGTTCCTGTACCCTTATGGGATACCAGCGTGTTCGCGGTGCCCCTAGCGTCGCAAACATCCACAGGCGTCGGTAACTGTTAAGTAGGCAGTCAGCATATTTGTTGTTCTTCAGCAATAAAAAAAAAAAACAGATTCAGTATAAAACTATTTTTATTATTATTTTATTTGTAAAATCATGACATTTATTTAGTTTTAGACCACATGGTCTTTGAGGGTTTTTGTTTCGGATGGTACAATGAGCTTTAAAATTACTATCTCTACTGAATGACTTCATTGAAGAATTTATATATTAACGTGTAAGGGAGCGTTCAAGAATTACGTAACGAATTTGGTGGGAAGGCGGGTCTTTTAAAACGTTACAATGCGTTAGTTTGGGTTTGAACAACGCGTTATGTAACAGTGTTTTAAAAAAATATTAGATATGTTTTGCTTTTAAATACAAGACATTACAAATGTTAATAATATAAACGCGATTAAAAAATAACAGTTATTTTAGCGACTTTCCGGTACTTCACGCCACATAATTTTGACTTTTAGGTAAAAATGGTCACTTGGTGATTACGTAACGTTTTACTGGGTTGGGTACAGAAAAACATTAACTTAGAGGTCGCCGGTTTGAATCCATGTTCCGCTTAGTTTTTAGTGTCTAATATGCATCTCGTCATGATTGTAGAAATAATGTCGGCTTTAAAAAAAATCATCATTCACTTTTTACCATATTTGGGTAACTACATAGTCTAAATGTTATTGCTACATTAAAGAAAAAAATCTATGTATTTTAGATTTCAAATGAATCAGACGGTAAAATGACGAATTCAATAGGCGCTCATAGTAAAATGAAGCTTGTGTATTTTTGAAATGGCTGCCCTGTAAAGTTTAATATATGTCAGATCCATCACTAGTCTACGACTATGAAGATATTATAACATAATATGGTAATTGCCATATATTTAAGGAAAATCTGCCAATCAGCTTTGGACTAGCGTGATATAGAAACAGCCCTTATCCTCTGTCCTTGTCCTCTCTCTAGGAGGAAACCCGAACCCAGCTGTGGGATGATATGGGTTGTTTTTTTTTAACCCAATTCGAATAAAATTGATATTGATATAATTTTATTTAGAATATGTGAAAGAACACGCGCCGCTGCGGGCAAATCCGGTCTGATGTCGCGCTTATTCGGCACTACTGATCCGGATATCGTGCGGGACCAGACCACAAGGACGCTGGATGCCAAAATACAGACTGATAAGGAGGCTATCGAAAAGGCCAAGTTGGATTTGGAGTATGTATTGCAGATTATATTTATTTTACTTTAAAATCTGGAAGTCGACTCCCATCAGTAGGTAGTGAAAAGCGACAATTGGTTTGGATTAATTCTTTTTTTTTTTATATTGAGAACAAGATAGGCTGACGACCCACATAACAGTAAGCAGTTACCGTTGCCTATGGAGTTTTGCGACTCTAGGGCACCTTAAACACGCTGCTCTCCCATAGAGGTACAGGAACCAGGGTCACTAATGCCGGAACACAACACAAAATGGAAAATTCGTCCAAAATGGAAAAGAGTCTGTGCTTCCTTTACTTGTTATTGTGAATTCTCCGTGCACTGGCGGAGTGAGAATACTAACCCCTGCGGCCGGGGCCGGCCTGTCGGTAAAGGCAAAACAGCCCACCTTAGCTATGTGGTACGGTCCCAAGTCCGTCTGGATGACAACCACTCCTAACACTATAGACCGGTCGTTTTTGAGTCTACCCCTTTCCAAGTACCGGCATAGTCACGCACGCATTTACTCCCAGTACCGGTCATTATGTTGTACATTTTCCTTTTGTTTCAAAGGAATGTAATTTTATTGAAATTTATACTTTATTTAGCATTTATTTTATATAAAAGGGCCTTATAAACTAACACTTATAACATACATTCAAGGTAATAGTAAACCGTCGTTAGCTATAAGCCGATTCATAGGCTAGCGGTCGATAAAGTGTTAAGTATACCGCCATAATAAGCTGGTGTTATGTTCCGGCATTAGTGACTCAGGGTCCACTGTGGTCTGTACCCCCCTGACAGTTGTACGCGGTGCTCATAGCATCGCAAACATTCACAGGCAACGGTAATTGCTTGCTATTAAGTGGGTCGTCAGCCTCTCTGTTCTGTTCTTATAAGGAAACATAACCAGCAATCCCACCATCTGATATTCAACCCTTTAGGGAGTGGCTCGAATGCAACAGTGAGATATTAAACGCTGTCACTTGACTGTTCGTAGCTTTTACAAGTTTATCTTTATGTATGTACTGAAATGAATAAGTGTGTTTTTTTTTTCAGGGAATTCACGAAAAAGGCTTTAGTAGAAATAGAATATTTTCAAAAACAGAAGGATAAAGATCTCCACGAATCGCTGGTCGCGTTCATCACCTTGCAAGTTAAAGCCGCGAAAAAGGTAACATCACCAAGTGATTTACATAAGCTAGTTGTTTCCTAGGTTTTGCTTGTTTGAGTTTCGACAGACTGTAACAAACGAAAGCGTGGAATTACGTTTTAGGCACTTACGTTTACTTTGGCTGTATTTTATAAATGTTAAAGATATCTGTGATAATATTAATACTTTGGAAGAGATATATTCAGCGTTGTATATTTTTATAATATACATCCATAAGTAGTTAAGGTGACTTGGATACTAGCTAGTATTACTGGCTCGCCCATGTCTACCTATATCCCTCGCTCGTGGTTCTTGTGACTTGACAGTGACAGTTCGAATTTGACAACTATACTTAAACTAATAAATGCATACTCATAGATTTAATTGATATACACTAACTTTTTTTTAATGCTGTAGGACAGCAGACAGGCTGACGGCCCACTTAGAATTTAGCAGTTACCGGTGCCTATGGGTGTTTGCAACGCCAGTAGCATCGCGAAAACGCTGCTCACACAAGGTTATTACGGCGGCATACTTAAGACCAAAGGTGGTCGCCATCTAGACGGGCTTGTGGCCCTAAGGGTGGGTTGTTTTGTCGCCTTTTACGACAGGTCGACCCCGGCCGCAGAGGTTAGTATTCTTTCTCCGCCCCTCACGGATAAAAACTGACTGCATTTACTTTAGAAATTTTCGAGCAAGGAATCTCTCAGCTTATGTAATTGTTGTCTTAAGACTGTTATTCAAGAATACTTTTTTAATTTGTTAAGATATACCTACAAATCGGTTTAATATATTGAAATATGGTTCCAATAAGATAATATTGCATGCCAGTGTTGTCCATTGTTTAATACAGACACTAGGATGAGGTAAACTTGAGATCTAAAAGATTTGGTGGCGACTTTTCACCCCATTATTTAAAATGAGATTAGGTAAATCTTCTTCTTGCCCTTATCCCAAACTATGTGGGGTCGGCACAACATGTTCTCTCCTTCCACTCTCCTCTATTAGCCGTCATCTGAACATTCACGCCTTTTTTAACCATATCATCTTTTACACAATCCATCCATCTTTTTTTGGTTATACCTCTCCATTCACTCTCATTTCTAGCACCCTCCTTGTTACATTACGCTCATCTCTTCGCATTATATGGCCATGCCAGGCTAACCTATTTTCACTCATATTGTCTCACTGTATAGGCCAAGCGCTGGGGTTTTTTTTTGCAACGTACGGGACCTGGTATTTTTTTTTAATATGTTCAAGGGTGTCCCCTGAATGTAAATCCAAGTGGGCGCGGCGGGGGGGGGGGGGTTCACTTCAGCCGCCATCTTGGAAAACACGTTTTATCGAATATCTCACGAACCGCGCGTCGTACGACAAAAATTGTAGATCATTATTGTAATATTTGCCATCTTTTTTATTTGAAACTTTTTTTGTATAACGCATAGGTTTTTAATTATAGCGCTCCAAACTTTTTACAAAGATGGCGGCTGAAGTGAACCCCCCCCCCCCCACCCGCCGCCGCCGCGCCCACTTGGATTTACATTCAGGGGAAACCCTTGAACATATTCCAAAAAAAAAATACCAGGTCCCGTACGCTGCATTACAAACCTACTTTTTTTGCTGCGGCGCTTGGCTTAGTATTTAAGATTTACTATAAAGATTCCCGTTTATTTTAATTCACAGAATCTTCAAGCTTGGAAACAAATTAAGGAATGTCTTCAAAACATGCCGTAATCCTTATTTGAAATTATTAATTTTATACCAAAATGTACCTAAAACATTTATTAATAAGCTAGTTTTTATATTCACTGTATAGATTATGCTAGTATATATTCCAGAAAACAGCAGCATGTCAAAAATATTTTTTAATTAATTGATGTTATTAATTTTATCTAATAAGTATTTTTCCATTACGTCTTCACGATTGTATAAAATTCGATGCTGATGTGTTTTCACCCTCAATGCGGTTTGTATATATACGCTAAGATTTTTTCATCTGCAATATTATTTAACGTTTATTTCAACTGATTCATATTATGTGGTCGTTAGGATGGGTGAATGTTTATTATTATTATCTTTATCCAAGCAGTTATAGTGAAAGTTCGAGTTTGAATACATTTGCGCCGTGACTGGTTCGATATCAAAATTAAAACAAGTAGTTGATCTGTTTTAAACTACCCTTTGTCACTACAGCACGCTTGTTTCTCTATGGTGCTTCAAGACAGTTCAATGTTCCTGTTTTTTAGATTAATTACTATTTTTAATTCATAAATAGTTATACAAATTTGGATATTTGATTAAAAGCAAACTATCGAACTTGTACTATAACATAAATCTTTGTACAATATAACAATTGTATTCATATATTTAGTCATTTGACGCTATGTATAAATTAAATTATTACTCGCTATGAAAATAATTTATTTACCTGCTGATATTATTGTAAAATTGTCGATAATGCAGAACAAATTTAAGTGTGAATTGTTTTACCGACAGTTTCGCACTCCTGTGATGTAAAATCGTAATTACCAAGTATCCCTTGATGAAAGACCTCAGGCTATATTTGTTTGTTGCGTACGGACATTGAAGACGAAAAATTAAAAAAATGCATTTAATATATTTTTTTTTTCATAATAATGAAAATCATCTAAGAAATTAAGCGGTGCAAATAGGTAGCGTGCCAATTCCAAGATGCATGCAAGCTTCGTATTATTAACAGTCAATCGAAGCCCGCTGCTCTAGCAGCGTAAACCTCCAAAACCGCAATAAATCACGGTCCCATGTTTTTCCTTTGCGACCAGGCGACCTTAAGTGGTCATCAGTCCATCGCGCTAGACGGCGTCCTACACCACGTTTGGCGAAACGCTGTCTGAAGCTTGTAAGAAGAATGGTAATAAGATCTTTATTCCCATAACTTTTTTATCTAATGTTTTTGATGGAAGTGAAGTTTTTTTTTATCAAACCAAATGCATAGTCACAAATTTGTACAGATCTTAAAGTATTAAAATGGCGACTTTAAATTTGTTCGTATCTGGATTTTTGAATATAAATGCACACTTTGCTTGTTTATTTTAGTACTCAACTGTGATTTAAAGACCAATTGATTTGTAAACGGTTTAATATGTAATTAAATATTTGTTATTATACTATTTCTTCTTTTATTTGTTTGATATCGCAATTTCGGAAATGGATGTCCTTAACTTTTCTACCTCTTCGCTCTACAATAAAAATATGAAATTACAGTTCATAACTACTAGACTCAGGTCTCCGCCCTAAGGGGGCGTCCATAAATTACGTGAGGTGTTTAAGGGGGGGAGGGGGTCGAGTCAAATCTCATCTAATCTTACGTTCGAGAGAGGGGGTCTCGGCAAATATCACGCAATTTCTTTCTGATTGAAACAAAAAAAAATTATACTATTTTGGTCCATTTAATCCAGATTGTACATGCTTAAGATTTAATCTTGAGCGTAATCGCGTAATACGATTAAGATCATTCACTAATTCGTTCAAAAGAAAATTTTTATTACACTTATAATTAAACTCTCAGCAATATTGATAACTAGTCGTAAATAAAAGCACAAAGCAAATTTTTTTTCTTTTACAATAACAATCCAACGCGTTTACGTAAGAAACCCACATTTTGAAAAATCTCACGTGAGATTGGGGGTTGGGGGAGGGGGTTGAATAAAATCTCACGACATCTCACCAGGGGGGAGGGAGGGACAGAAAATTTAAAAAAACACCTCACGTAATTTATGGACGCCCCCTAAAGCGAACAGACACGACTCCCATGTTTGTCACGTGCAAGTCTCCCCACGGTATTTTCCTTCATTGTCAGTACGTGGACCGTTCGCACGCTCTTCAGTGTATAAAAGGGCAGGCCTAATGATACTGTATAGACTGTCATAGGCATGGGGATTACGAATGTCAGTCACCTCAGGCATTTAGCCCACGAGACAGGAATGCTTGGCTAGACGTCGCAATCGATGTCACCTGATGCGTGAAATAAAGATCCTAGGTACTTCATCTAATCCGTGCCCAATAATTACTTTTATCCGTACAGGGGCGGAGAAAGAATACTAACCTCTATGGCCGAGGTCGGCCTGTCGTAAAAGGCGACTAAACAAGCCACCCTAGCTGCGTGGTAGGGCCTCGTGCCCGTCTGGATGGCGACCACCTTTTGTCTTAAGTATGCCGCCAAAATAACCTAGTGTAGTGTTTCGGCAAGTTCCTGTACCCTTATGGGACAGCAGCGTGTTCGCGATGCCACTGGCGTTGCAAACACCTATAGGCGACGATAACTGCTAAATTCTAAGCAGGCCGTCGCGTCGGCCTGTCTGCTGTCCTACAGCAATTAAAAAAATTACGACAACCTCCGTATCCGTGGCCGAGGCCACGGGTTCAATTCCTGTCTCGCGTCTGGATGTTTATGTCTAATTTATTTTTCTGAGAAACAGTAGGCAGGCTAACGACTCACTATATAGTAAGCGTCGCTTATAGATGTTTGCGATGTTTGAGGCACCGTGAACATACTGCTGTCCGCTTAGGAGTACAGACACCTGGGTCACCTGGAACACAACACAAGGTTATTATGGCGACATGCTTATACATCAAGGGTAGTTGCCATCCAGACGGGCTTGGAGACCTAACCACTTAGCTAAGGTTGTTTTGTCACGTTTTACCACAGGTCGACCCCGGCCGCAGGGGTTAGTATTCTTACTCCGTCCCTGCACGGAGTAATAATATGTATTTATTTACAAAAATAAGTATGTATGTAAGTATATCAGTTGTCTAATACCCATAAAACAAGTCATGTGCTACTGGCGCTGTGTGAGTTGTGCCAGTATATTTGTTTATCCTTCTCTTCTTGGTCTAATTCTTCATTACTGAAGGTTTTGTCCTTGAAAATCAACCGTGGCCTGTCTCGTAAGCTGTTTCCACTTTTTCCGGTCCTCAGCTTCCCGAACAGCGGTTGCTATTGGGAGTCCAGTGAGAGCGGTTACCTGGTCAGCAGCGGCTAGGTAAACGACCAATGGGTCACTTTTCTTCCACCTTGTCCGTCACAATCAGCTTATTCCAAGTTATCCGGCTGTCGTCGGGCAATGTGACCTAAGTACCCAAGAATCTTCCGATAACAGATTGTTGAGAATCTGACTTTAATGCGAAGCTGGTCCAAAATAGATTTATTTGTTCTTTTGGTCGTCCAAGGAATACGGAGCATTCATCTCCAACACCACATTTTGAGTGCATCTATTTTCTTGCGCTCTGATGCTCTAATTGAAAAGACCAATGTTCGAACTAGTCTCATTTTTGGTTACGTTGGAGATCTTTCAATTTTGCCATATGCGTCAGCTTGGTAATTGCAGCTTTGGCCATTTGTGCTCTTCTTTTAATCTCTGATACATTTCCACCTTGTTCAGTCATTAGGGATCCGTGGTAAACAAACTCCCTGACAAATTCTTAGTACGAGAACTCTCCAGTTCTAGAAAGTTGGCCGGATCTGTCCACAACCATGACTTTCAACTTGCGAAATTCGAACCTGACCATCATAATCGTTTCAAATGATAATTAATTAATAAGGCAGTATGGTATACCTGAATATTATGCAGTATTTTTTATTGCTAACGAACAGCAGACCGGCTGACGGCCACTTATAAAGCAGATACCATCGCCTATGTATATTAGTTACAAACGTCTATTGTAACGGTAGGGGCACCGCAAACACGCTACTGTATGTATAGGTGTACTGCAACCTAGGTCACTAACCCCAGAACACAACACAAGGTTATTATGATGACATATTTATAAACCGAGAGTGATTGCCATTCAGACGGGCTTGGGGCCCTACAAAACTAGGATTTCCTGTCACCTTTTACGGCAGGCCTTCTTATCCGTGCAGGGGCGGAGAAAGAATACTAACCTCTGTGGCCTGGGTCGGCATGTCGTAAAAGGCGACAAAACAACCCACCGGGCCTCAAGCCCGTCTGGATGGCGACCACTTTTGGTCTTAGGTATGCCGCCATAATAACCTTGTGTTGTGTTCTGGCATTAGTGACCCAAGTTCCTGTACCCTTATGGGACAGCAGCGTGTTCGCGATGCCACTGGCGTTGCAAACACCTATAGGCGACGGTAACTGCTAAATTCTAAGCGGGCTGTCAGCCTGTCTGCTGTCCTACGCAATAAAAAAAAGGCCGACCCTGACCGCAGGGGTTACATACTTCACCCCTGGACGGAGAAAAGGACCACACTGTATCAAAAATCAGTTCATATATCAATAAAAGTCTATTATCAGAGTAAAGTAACTTAGAAACAATTTTTCCTTGTGACGATACACCTGTGTTGGCGGTCACTATTCATTGTCACGTGTATAATAACCACATTATATCGATTTATTGATTGCATAGATAACAAACAATCGGCTTTTATTATAAAATCTACTAAAGATAATTTATTGTAATAATTAGTTCACAAATAAATATTACACGTAATCACTTTGAGAATGGTATTGCAATTTTCAAAATGGCGGATTTATTCACTATTTAACTTGTTAGCAAAATCATTAAGGTTTTATAAAATTGTGTATTATATTATTATGTTTTGAATTTCATTTTAATTATTTAATAATAATACAAATTCACGGTACATATAGTAAGAAAGAAAGAAAGAAAAATAATTTATTTAGAGCTTAAAACTATAACAAAAAAATATACATTAAGAAATCACTAACACATTTGTCTTAGCCCTAAAAAGGTGCCTAACTCAGCAATGCAAGGAGCTGTTTAAAGAGCATCCTGCGCTGATCTTCCGTTAGGACCCTTGAAGTGACGATATAACAATTATTTATATCACGTTTATTAACAATAAGCAATTTAATTATTAGTAATTTATTAACAAAAACCAAACATTTATATGTACTAAATATTAAGGAATACAAAAAATATTAGTATCAAATAATAAAGAAAGAAAAAATCAGACAGAAAACATCAACTGAAGTGTTAAAAGATTGTAAGAAGAAATAAACAAAAATACGAAAAAATGAGTAAACACGCTAAGAATATAAAGATATTGATAAAAACATTGACTAATTTAATTACAACAACTACTTAGTCACACAAAAGATAATTATTAAAATATTAAGACATAATTTAAAAATACTATATTACAGAGCACTTGTATCTATTGCCAGGTTTGCCTGCCTCTTTTGGTGTTCAAACATAAATGATTTTAGTTTAGTTTTAAAACCATACATGCTAGACACTTTTCTTATAGGAGGAGGAATATTATTCCAACATTTAGTAGCTGAGTACTTAAAGCTACCCCTAAAAGCTGTGGTATGGTTTAATGCGGCAGCGAGCTGTACAGCACACTGACGGACATTTGCAGACCTCTGGGCGCCTCTCCATTCAAGCTTGCTATAGAGATACATAGGATCTTTATTCTTAATAACCCCAAACAACAGACATGCCAAGTAGTAGATTTGGTGTAATATGTAATGCGTATTCATCGGTGTTTTATTGCATCGGGGTTTTGTGCATCCTACGTGAGGAAGAAAATCGTAGTGGTCCCTCGGATTAATCATAACATTTTGAAGCATATATGTATAAGATATGCGTCAAAATGTTATGTAATGTGCTGTCTGTATAAGATATAACGTAATTGATGATACTTTACCGCAAATACTAGGAACTGGACAGAATTAAATTAATATATGTCTTCAGAATCAGTTGATTCTAAGCTCAAGGAAAATTATTGTAAAATTAGAATACTCATTATCCATAAGTGATATAGACTGTTTTTATTACCATGATAAAATTGGGATCCCTACTAAAACTTCAATAAAAGCTACTAATGTCCTTCATTTATTCCAAAATGTAAAAAAAGCACCTGTGCGAAACCGGGACGGATGCTAGTGTAAAACAATATAAAATTGCTCACAATAAAACGAAAATTCCGTAACACTTCCGATTCTTGGCATGTTCACGGTTTTGTCACTATTTGTAATCATAAAGAAATGATAAGATTAGATAATCATATTACTGTTTTCATCAATTATGCGATTCGGTTATGTGAAGACACGTGACCAGTAGTATATACTACTGGTCACGTGTGTTATTGACATTTACTACTCTATACTTAGTATAGAATAGTAAATGAGGAAAGTATATATTTGAATAAGTCCAAATTATCTTCTGTTATAATTTATAATAAAGAAAACTTTCGTATATACCTTCCATTTGACCGTACCTGCTAAGAAAATTAATACGGCCACTCTATCTCTTTCGTAAAAGACCACAAATATACTTTCTGCTGCAAGCCATTGAGTTTTTTTGTACTATTTTACATTAAAATATAATAAAAAAGACACCGACCGATGGGCACAGAAATTCTGCCTTGTAACATTATATAATAACAACACATATGTAATAGCAAATTCTGTTTGAAATTTATAAATAATAAGCATAAAATTAATAATTGTTAACACCTGATCCATCAACAATTTCTTCTATAGCCACGTAGGTTCGCCAGCAAATAGGTCAATTTCGTAACACAGTCATATCTTTACGGTACGTTAACCATTTGGACGCAATAAAGTTTATGTTAAAAAATCATACACAAAGTAAAACACACAGTAAAAGTTTTAATATTTCAACCTGTAAATAACATTTGTTTTTTGAAACAAAGGAAATCGGAAATAAGCTCATTAAAATCATAAATGCGACCTTGTAATTTATATAAAATATATTTAATCTAGTAAACCTTGTTATGAAATATTAATTAGTCCTTAATAATAAAATAATAAAGCATTAAAAATTTTAACCCTTTAAGCACAACTAAGCATCACTCAAGTAGAAAGCTAACGAGCATGAAGCATCAAGAGGTAAGCGTGGATTACTGGGCTATGCTGAAAGGCATGTGTATCTATGGCGTCCTAACTGCGTGCGGATGGCTTATGCTGCGGCTATTCAATACAGCGTTCATGCTCCCGAGGCGCCTCAGGGCACACCAGGAAACTCTTCAAGATACTTTGAAAGAATTAAAGGTAATCTGTTCGTATTATACACGAAGTATTACTGCAATGTGCATGATAACATTTTTCGTCATGGAAGTTTGGAATATCGTATTAAGAAATAATTATTTAAATTCGTTGAATTGCATTGAAGTTTGATTTATATGTTATAGAATATTTTGTCGAAATAAATAAAATTAATAAGATAAAAGTCATTTCCTTTTATTACTTGAAGTGTGATGATCCAAATACCCATTGTGAAACTTCAACAAAACTGTCCACTAATTCCTGTGTAACATATTTCCTGGTTAATTATTTCTTTAATTTGATGTTCTTTATAAAATCACAAATATATTTACAGAGTAAAAGCAACGCCTTTGAAAGAGATATCGCATTGTTTTCATTTGTATACGATAAACTATTGTAAACATTTATCTTTGTAATTTTCGGACATTCGTAAGGTATAATAAAAGGTGTTTGAACTTACTTCCATAATTACATCTGCTTATTCCCGTTTAACGCATAAATAGTGTGGTATATTATAAATATTATAACCGCATGTGTCGCAATCAAAGTAAAGATGGTCTATTGGTGTGAGAGAAGTAGCGTAAATTTTAATAATACCTAACTATGTATTATATTTCAGCGGCGTTTTCCAGATCTTAACTTCACGGAAGAAGATCTTATTAATGCCGAAAAAGAGCTGGAAGAACTAACGAAAGAAGACAAATCGACGAAAGAAAACACTGATAACTCTGACAAGTTAGAAAAGCAGGAAGATATAAATACAGACACGCCTCAAACTGAAGAAAAAGAGAAAAATGTGTAACTTAATCCTCTTAAAGTTTCATTATTGTTATTTCTTTAAATATTGTATCTTATAACATGATAATCCTTAGCTGTTGTTCTGGATCTAGCGAAATCTAAGCACTAATCCTAACATTTGCATTTCCAAGGTTCAAACTAATCAATATTCTATAATTATACACGTACGTGTGTTTGACGAATTAGTTGTATTTAAGGAAGTTATTGGACGAATGTCGAGCATCGTCTGCTCTGAAATTCAGATAGGGTTTCATTACCGGACAGGTAAATTTGGAAATTAGCTTTCCATTGTTCTTAATCTGGGTGTCCGGATTTTTGTTTGGATTTCCTGTTTTTTGATATAAATTAAACAAAAAAATGTTTGATTAGCTTAGAAGTATAATTATTGAAAGAGTTTCTACGCTATTTGAATACCTGTATTGCAGGGTTTTATTACCGCACACATTTGATGTACATTAAAAACTGTTGCAAATCACACAACAATATTTTCCTGCATTGTGATTGAACTGACACAATCGCTTCATCATATATAATATGTTGTGGTGTGGTTGTGTTTTTAATTATCAGTAAGTTTAAAAATTCCTCATTGAAATTAACATTTATCATATAAACACTGTATAACTCTAGGTATAAGTTCAATAAGAATAATATGATCTTAAATTATTGAGCACATGTCAAACGCCTAAAGATTGTGTACAAGCATTCAAGCCCCTCGTAAAATTTATGACACTATGAATTTATCGTAGTACGTAAAAAAGGGCCTGTTATTTTATCCTGTTCCAATTATTGCTCTCCTACTATTGTCGTGTATTTATTTTTACGTTATTTCTCGTCTATTCGTGAAAATTCAAAACTGTAGGTATATTTAACGATATGATTTAGAATATTGACTATGTGATGGATGATATCGATCGTCAATAATCTTCCTTAATAAGGGAGGATGGCTATTGGTTAATACCAATATTCTTTTTTCAAAATGGAATCGTTTAGCTAATCAACTTCATCGTTAAGCTTTGTTTACATCAACGTTTTCGTCGCCAACTCTGTTTACATGATTTATATATCTTTTAGCTAGTTTGATTATTAAATTACTGTAACAACAATGGTAACATATAATACTCTGTCAGCGCAATTGCTTGACATACAATACTCTTCAGGTAACTATAGAGATTAGAGTGAAATTGAGGACTCGTTTACTAAAGAGGCAGTTCAAACTTCGAAGACACTGGTCTACCAAACTGGGATACCAAAAAAACCCCTTGAATTGCCGCAGTACCAGGGAAGAATCGTCCTTTGGGGTCGACACCGTGACCTGTAGTTCAGGGCTCAACTGGCCAACGCCGAAATCAACGCCAAGTTTGTTTCCATAAAACTAAACGTGCTTAACAGGGCCAAGCTTACACGTAGCGTACTGTTTACTATTGTATAGAGCAGCTGCTTGTTAGCTCGACCCCATAAATTCCATCTATTAATGTTGACGCGTTTTGGTGCGCTTTCCTTCTGTATAGTCAGAATAAACTGTGCCTACTAACCGTTTAGAAGAGTACCTTCATTAGTATGAAGATAAAATAGGTTTTTCAACACGGGGCATTTTTTAATTTTGATAGTAGTTAAATAGTAATATATTTTGTAAGTGGTTATGTATTTTTTATGTTATAAATCACTCTTAATTCCTCAAACATGGTCTCCATAGTGATTGAATGGATTAAATACATCAATTATCACTTTAAAACTGTTCAATCACACACACACTTTTTTTTAATGCTGTAGGACAGCAGACAGGCTGACGGCCCGCTTAGAATTTAACAGTTACCGTCGCCTATGGGTGTTTGCAACGCCAGTGGCATCGCGAAAACGCTGCTCACACAAAGTTATTATGGCGGCATACTTAAGACCAAAGGTGGTCGCCATCCAGACAAGCTTGAGGCCCTACCGCGTACCTAGGGTGGGTTATTTTGTCGCTTTTTACGACAGGCCGATCCCGGCCGCAGAGTTTAGTATTCTTTCTCCGTCCCTGCACGGATAAAATCACGTTTGGTGATGTGAAATTAAATAAAATTCAGATAAAAACTTATCAAAACTGGTCCATTCGTTTTGAATGTCCATATAATTATGTCGTACACGTAAAGAAAACTTATATCTTACTCATAATAAACGAAACAAAAAAAGGAACCCGACACAAAGAACCTTTTTGGTCTTTTAAGTTCAATAATCCGCCGATAGATGTCACTAGGGGTATTTGCAAAAGCTCGCCCAACCGGCTACCCAGGCGTAGCCCGAGCTTTCGCCTCAACTCTATTGATCGAATCGTCATTCACAACAGAGTTTATTGTAAATAGTAGTTTTTAAGTATTGAAAACAGTTTTAGATAAGACGTCCTCGATGTTTGGATATGTGTTATCAATTCGCGCGTGTAAACATGAAATGAAACAATTGTTAATCAGTTGATTGCGTGCACTGTTGTGTGTGTGTCGTATTTGCTTTTGCTCAATTATTGTGTATTTATTACGCGTATACTCCTTGTGATGAGGTTTAGCTGTTAATAATGACGAGGTCCAGTTACAGGCCGTTGGTTCCACGTTCTTCAATCAACTCCCTCGATAACCGGGAGATTGGGTGAGTTATTTATAGATCTTTATGTACAGGAGACAATGACTTGAATATAAATCTGTATATAAGTGGACAAACTAGTAGATGTGATTAATCTGAATATTGTGACGAATAAAATTATTAAGATAACACTTTATATTAAACAAAGAAAAATTTAATAGGTTATTTATAGGAAATAACTTCACTTTAATTTACGAATAGGTTTTATGTTTTAAATATGTTTTTTAATTGTTAAATACTTAATTTATTACCTAACAATGTACTAGTCTCTTTTGAGTTTATTTTCTGAGAATATTATTGTGAATAGACAGTTATATTTTACGTGTGTTTGTTCCATCCTATCGCATATCATGGCTTAATATTAAGTGTTATTGTCCAATGTAATGCTCACCTCTAAAATACATAAAATTACGAAGAGTAGCTGCCAGCTTCATGTTTATAAGTTGATACATTCAATTGCTACGCCAGTTTAAGCCGGTCACTTTTTAAAGTTTATTGGTCTTTTTTCCTAGCTCAGCTACCATTTAGCTCCGAGAATGCAGTGCAGAATGCTCGTGTGTTGAATAAAACTACTCCAGTGTTTTTTTTTGTTTATCTTGAGTGTCGAAGCCGCGGGACGTCACGTTGGTCTGGTCGATCTTGACTGATACTGGCCCACTTTGGTGTCCACCATTAAAGCCATGAAAGTGATGGGGACTCAGGCATCTTTGTTCTTATGGGTATCTCTCGTTGATCGATTTTATGTACATTGCAATATCTAAGGCACGCATAAATTGTTTCTTAAGCATTTTTTAAAATAATTAAGTTGAAGTATGTTTTGCTGGATTATATTACTAGCGAATTAACCGCACAATTGATAGACATCTATGTTCCCGTTTGTAAAATATTTGTTTAAAGTATTAAACAGCGAAATATTCAGTAAAAAATTTGCACCAATCATATTTACATAAATACAAGTTGCAAAGTACGTTAAAATATAAGTAACGTAATTAATGTTTAAACTATTTATTCTTTTTCGAGAGCGACAACACGTTTGCAATGATCCTGGTAGGATACAACTTACCTTAAGTTGCCCATCTACCTGTCTGGCATATTTGTAATTTGGTACTTATTGGTTCTTTTTTGTGTCGATACCGAAAGAGAGGCTGGTTAAATTTGTTTTGTTCGTGTGTTTTTGCCCTAGGAGCCCTAAATGAACAGCTGCAGAACTCCAACCCTTTTAACCTTCATGAACTTTGAAAGAAAGGCACCATTAGTGGTATCTGTATCTTCTGTAAATTGCTATCTATTTAAATAGAAGGTATTTCGCCGTCCGTAGTTCATTATTCAGGCGGAAGAATGCTGGTATTGGTTAACTAGCACAACGTTGAATGTGTCCTTCGTTGAAACCATTTTGTGTGTAAGACACAGAGGAGTTGGGGGGCTACAAAACTGCCCGCTATCCTTCTATCGACTATTCTATCGACCTTCTATCGGACAAGCAATAGCTTGGCCTGCCAACTGGGCTTGAGTTAAACATCGGAAATAATCATATTTATGTATTAATTTGTTTCCCTCTTTGTTACTTTGTTATTCTAAGTAAGCTAACTATATTTGTTTTAAGATGCTCCATAAAAAATGGGGTGACCGTACCCTCCTTGGCCAACAGCTGACAAAGTATATTAAGACGAGCTAATAGACTATTAAGCAGGTTCATTGACCTTCCTAAAATATATTTATCGAAGAGCATTTTCCTTGCAAAGTTGAATTACTAAGTAGTCAGGTAAGTGACCTTTCGGAGCAACATTGTAGGATCGTTTACCGTTCCACCAGCATAATGGAAACATTAAGGAACATAATACAAAATGTTTTATAAGATAAATTATCAGTTTGATTTCTAATTTATTATGCCTACTTTTAAAAATATTGGCGTTTATTAGGTTCAATCTGTATTAATGGCTTGTTCTATAACGAAGAATGAATTTGAATATTTTCTTAATTTAAGATTAATTTGGTGAAGAAGACGCAGTTTCAAGATTTTGGAGATACGGCTAGTACAAAATTAGAAGTATATTTTGCCAAGTTACTCATATCTTAAAATATTGAGCAAGTGGCAGTCAATTTTCGAAGGCGCCTCGAAAAAAGGTTGTTTTGCTGTGTTCATCATAATTCAGGACTCTTAAGCAAAAAAGTCAAAGTGCATTCATTAAAAGAGATATTTTTCGAGGTAATCACGAGGGCTTTTTTATTTCTCAATTTTTGATAACACTTGAAAAATAAACACAGAATTTCATTTAAAAAACCGACTTACTTGTTATTATAAAATCAATAATTTGCATATTAAGCAAGAAAACTGTCATATAGATGCATTACATAGTGGAGATGGAACCGTGACTGATAGGCTGCATCAGGAACGTCTTCACTTGGCTACCACATACTCGCACACATAATATATATGTACATACTAAAATTACATATTAAAGTTTGGATTAAAAAAAATTGTTACTTAATCACGTCAGATCAATAAAATTAAATTTACCACCAATATTTCAGTCTAATAGGATACGCAAGCGTAAAGGAAGTCGTGGGTAACAGCTATTATAATGTATATACTATAATACTATATAATTTATATTAAAAATCAGAGACGGAGAATACTGACCCCTGCGGCGGGAGCGGCCTGTCGTAAAAAACGACTAAACAACCCTAGCTAAGCCTAGGTTCTAAGCCCGACTGAATGGCAACCACCCCTGCTAACGTAATATACCGCTATAATAACCTTGTGTTGTGTTTTGGCATAAAAAACTCAGATTCTAGATACTATATACTTTGCCCCTGGCATCGTAAACATCCATACTTCCGCGGCAATAAAAGCTATTAAATAAAAATAAAATTGTATTTAAACATAACACCTATATCTTGAAAAATCAAAGCGAAGCCTTGAAGCACTCATTGGACCCTAATGAGAAAATTCTTCGCCCAACGTTCTTGAGATGACATTATCCCGATATCTGAAGCACAGATTCGTTTTCCAATAAGTCAAGAATTAGGCCTAATACTCGAACCGTACTTGGACATCTCTTTGTCTTAAATACAAATTGAATATCAGATATTCTAGGTAGACTACGACTTGGCATTCGTTTTATATAAAATAGGGTTAAGTGCTTAAATATTTTCAAGCTTGGCCTAATATCAATTCTAGTTGACGCAATATGTTCGCTTTCATTATATTCTTCGATAGTTTACATGTAATTCAAAAATTAAGAAATTTTAAAACAGTATTTTCTATTTGTGGCATCGTATGCTATAGGCATTGATTTTGCCATTATCAGAATAAAGAGACTTGTAAGTTTTACTGGAAGCTTTACTTATTGTAAAGTGACTTAGTAACGTGACTAAATATATCAATGAAGACACATGTTTCACTCTGAGATATATTCAAGAGTATCCCAGGAGAGGACCCCAGACTGCAAAATGAAATGCAACCAGTACGAAACCTTTAAGACAAAAATATCTAATGACAATTTAATGGGTGTTTCAGGGAATGAGCAAAGAGACCTAAAACGATTGCCAAATGGGTATGACCCGAATAATCAACTTTTGAAGTACATAAAACCACAACCAAATTTCGATCGCCATTTAAGATGAGTTGGGTCTTGCACCTAATAACGGTTTTAGAACAATCATTTGATGTGGATATTAGATATTTTTTAAAGGATTTTTCTTTAAAAATTTAAATTTCATACATAAACGAATATTATTTAGATACAGATGCGAGAACGGGAATATAATTGAAATATGATGTGTTGTAAAGCTTTCTATTCATTTGGTCCCATTTGATTTACCTTTTCGTTTATTAATTAAATCACACGTTTGAGGTTCCATGAACATTGTTACTACTCACATAACCTTTTATTGAAGCCCAAACCATTTCGATTGGATTTAAATCAGGGTGGTGTAAAAGTAACAGCAGTAGGTCATGACTGTATTCAGAGAGTATTTTGTCAATACTGAATGTTTTATATTGTTCTTTATGTATTTTTATCAATTTGTACAATTGAGGTTTAAGCATATCTGTAGTGTAGGAAATTCCTTTTAATAACGAAAGTTGGTGCATAGCCGCTTACTCATGTACGCATTATTTTATCTGTCAGTTATAGTCATAAATTTCTCTCTCACACTCTTTTATCGTAGCCTTATGACTGAGTGAATTGATTATATGGTGTTTATTGTTTTCACTCTTTTGTGAAATTTTCTTCCAGTATGTCCTATTCTGGGCCAACCTTAAAGTATTCTGTAGGATGGCTTTGCCTCCTGTATGGTGTGTGCCCAGTAGATTGGTGGCCGTCCTCTGCTTCTTTTTCGGTTGACATAACCTGTAATGGGAAAATTATCCACACTATCTGCATCTCGTGTTACAGTGTGTCCAATAATCTTGAGGACTTTTTGCATACAAATCAGAAAGTCGTGTTATATTGAGTTCACTTAGACTCATTTAAAATTTATCGTATTGGTAATTCTCATGAAATTTCAAAATTCTCGTCCTTTCAGTCTTTACAAAAATCTAACGTTATATGATGGTAATTAGTTTTCCTTAAAAAGAACATTACTGAGGCTAATAGTGTTGGTATTCATTTTAACTATATGATTTACTATGTATTTTCTCACATTAATCTTCACAACATCACTTTTATATGTTTAAATTATTCTCGTAAATCGCTTTTAATATATTTATTCTGGGGACCACTATATTAGTAAAATCTAGTAACATATTGTTTACAAAATCGACAGAAAAAAAATCAAATTAATTGAAAAATATTCTAATAATTAGTTTCGGAATTTCATGTGAAGTAGGTACCCATATATTTACAATCAAATAACACATTTAAATATATGGCCATATAGTTGCGGCCGATGTATACGTCGGAAAAGGCCAAGAGAAAGTAATGGAACCATTCAGTTTCGCTTTCGGAGTTGGAAAAGTTAGGCCATAGCCAAACTAAATGTCACCAACACAAAAACGTGCCGAAATTTAGCCAATTGATAGAATTAGATTGTAATATTTAATACCACATAACTGAGGTTAAGGACTTATTTGTATTCTTTATGCAATCCCAGTTGGTAAGAAAAAGAACCGTCTAGTTTTGCCAAACTACCTTACATAATATTATTAAACACTGCGTCACCATACAAATAAAATTAATCTTTGACTGAGCTTAACTTTTAGTTGGATAGTCAAAGATTGCTTATTTGAGTACTATTTAGCTATTTTAACACTGTTTGACATTATTCCTAAAGATGGAATGTCCCCACATAAAATCTGATCTATCTCCAACAATAAGCGCCCCTCTATCGCGTGCTGTGTCAAATTAAAATGCCATCATAGAATAAATTTATTCCCGCCCTCGATAAAGAAACATTAACGCATTGATTTGCTGTCACTTTGGATAGGAGAGTTATTGGAAATGTCCGATAAAATTGGTCAATTATATTATTATTATCAGTACGATATAGGTTTGAATGTGATATTTGTGTTAAACTTTTACATTCAAAACTTATAACCATTGGCTATTTAGTACATCGTAACGAATTTGCAACTGTAGTTCGGACCGCTGTTGGGGACACAAAATCCTTCCCCATCACTGTCGGAGTGAACCAAGGATCCGTCCTTAGTCCGTTTCTGTTCAGCGTGGTATTAGACGTATTGTCAGACAGCATCAGAAACTCACATGAGCAGCCCCCGTGGTTGCTCATGTATGCTGATGATATCGCGCTGGCAGATTCGGACAGGGGTAGGCTGGGGCAATGCGTGAAAGCGTGGAAGGAGTCGCTTGAGAGCAGTGGTCTGAAGCTCAATGTGGCGAAGACCGAGTACTTGGCCAATAACTCCACAGATCCCACACCCGTACGCATAGGCGGCGACACGGTCGAGCGCACGGACCAGGTGGAATACTTGGGATCTGTATATCACGCGTCTGGTGACATCGATTGCGACATCAAGGCACGCATTGCTGCCGCGTGGGCCAAATGGCGTGAGGTAACTGGTGTCATTTGTGACCCCAAGATGCCGGTAAAGTTGAAGGGACAGGTATATAAGACCATCATTAGGCCTGTCCTTTTATACGGCTGTGAAACGTGGCCGGTGTTAGAGGGACACAAGCAGGAACAGCGTGTCACGGAGATGAATATGCTGCGGTGGATGTGTGAAGTAACGTGGAAGGACCGCGTTAGGAACTCCCGCATTTGCGGTATCCTTCATGTCCGTGACATTGCGGATAAACTGCAGGAGTGTCGGCTCCGTTGGTACGGCCACGTTTTACGGCAACCGGATGCTTACATGGGAAACAAATGTCTGGCCATGTCGCCTCTGCCGGGCCCCGGCAGGAGGGGTAGACCCAAAAAGTGCTGGCTTGACGTCGTAAAGGGTGATATGCGTGCCAATGGGCTCACTACCAGGGATGCTAAAGACCGTGCGAAGTGGAGTAGAAAAAGTCGAAAAGCGGACCCCGGGCACCGAAACGCAAGTTTGGGTTGCAACCGGGATGAACGCTGAGATGATGATGATGAACGAATTGGTAACACACAAAGAACGCAAATTATGCATTTTTTGTTATACATACCGTCACGAGTTTTGATCGCTCGGCGAAAGTAGTGGAGAGACTTGCGACACAGACGCGCGGACGGTACGCGCGAGCGGCAAGTGACTCATAAACCAATACGGCGTCGGCGTTGGCCATCTCACCCGTCGCACCCTGTTCCCCTCGCCAAACAGACCCAAAAAATAACAACTGCACATTCAAGGCCAGCGCTTAAAACTCGTGACGGTATGTATACCTAACCTTCCAGCGGAGCGCAACGTTTCCTTTTCTATAGCCAGTCTTATGGGTGACTATTCTGATCAATACATCTGGTCGCTTTTTCAGCCGACGAGTTGTTTCAGAAATAGTGAGCTGTCCAGCAAGATTTTTAGGGTGTATTTCAAGTCGTAACTTGTAGCTGGAACAATAAGCAGTCGATCACTTCTTTAACCATTCGCTGGCTAAGGATTTCATAGATTTTCTTTGTTGTGATAAGCCACGGCGCATTAGATACCTGTCGTAAAATATAATATTTTTTTATTGCTATAAGACAGTAGACGGCTGACGGCTCACTTAGAATTTAGCAGTTACCGTCGCCTATGGGTGTTTGCAATACCAATGGAATCGCGAACACGCTACAGGAACGGGTCACTAATGCCGGAACACAAATAAAGTTACGACGGCATACTTAAGACCGAAAGTGGTCGCCATCAAGATGGGCTTGGGGCCCTACTACGAACCTAGGGTGGGTTGTTTTGTCGCCTTTTACGACAAGTCGAACCCGGCCGCAGAGGTGAGTATTCTTTCTCCACCCCTGCACGGATAAAGTACAATCCTGCATGGATTAATTTTGCGCTCTCTGAACTCTCATTATATTAAAGGCATTATTTTATATTTTAGGCCTGCATGTCCTAATGTGCATATAAAAACATAATTGCCACGTTCCAACAGTGAAAAAAAAACATAGTAAGGAAACCTACATTCCGAAATCACTAGTAAATAAAATCCGTCTCGGACAAATACGCTACACTGTCCGCCCTCTCCTGAGGGAAGTTCAGGCCCTGCAGTGGGACATTATGGGCTGTTATTAATACATTATTCAAATCAATATAGTTAAAATATTAGTTATAACATTCAACATATTATTATTCAAAGTTAACCAGGATAAATATTACTAAAACGTTAATCTAGGTCCTATTTAAATTATTTTTGAGACTTCTGAAATCAGACGATGCAGATCTACCAGCTTTCCTATACATCTCTTACATGTTTATTTTTGCCAAAGGTCTACATACTTGTTTTTCTTTAGATAATAAAAAAAATACTTTAAATTTATAATAAAAAATAATAACACTGAATTGTTTTTATTTACTTGCTACTAGTTTCCAAGTGTAACTTCCAACTAGGAAATAATCTCAGAGATTACGGGTTCGAATCCCAATTAGATTTTAATTAATTCAAAACAAAAAAACATCAATGCATTAAAAGGTTAACCCACATGATGGATAATTAATTAACTGAATTTAATGAAAACTAATCGATATAGGATTATGTGATATTGCCACAATATTTGATCTCCTTCCACAATCTCAAAATCCACGCATATCTTCGCCATATCAACTTTTAAGCAGTCCATCCATCTTTTTATTGGTCTACTCCTCCTTCTCTATCCATATGGCTTATTTTAACAATGTTTCCTTGTTACATAATTTTTTTAAATATTCATTTATAAGTCATACATTTTTTATTGCTCTAGGACAGCAGATACGCTGACGGCCCGCTTAGAATTTAGCAGTTACCGTCACCTATGGGTGTTTGCAACGCCAGTGGCATCGTGAACACGCTGCTGTCCTATAAGGGTATAGGAACTTGGGTCACTAATGCCGGAACACAACACAAGGTTATTATGGCGGCATACATAAGACCGAAAGTGGTCGCCATTCAGATGGCCTTGGGGCCCTACCACGAAGCTAGGGTGGGTTGTTTTGTCGCCTTTTACGACAGGCCGACTCCGGTCACAGAGGTCAGTATTCTTTCTCCGCACAGACACAACGGATACAACGAGAAAAAGGCTTTGTAACCTATAGTTGAAGCGTGCGATGTAATTCAACCAAATTACAAATAGCTATGCAGCTTAGACATCCGTTACATGTTGCCTTTACTAATTAAATTGCGTCAACTGTTATCTCTTAGTGTTCGGGTTATCATGAAATTAGGTGATTGACTTATTTACGCTGTTCATAGCTATGCAAAGCAGAATGTTATTTTATGATATTTATCTATGTATTTCACATAGCTCGAAGGACTGATGGCCGTTGGGGCAGAAAAGTCCTCGAATGGCGACCGCGTACCGGAAGACGCAGTGTTGGTAGGCCCCCCACAAGATGGACCGATGATCTGGTCAAGATCGCCGGGATAGGTTGGATGAGGGCAGCGCAGGACCGATCATCGTGGAGATCTTTGGGGGAGGCCTTTGTCCAGCAGTGGGCGTCTTCCGGCTGAAATGATGATGATCTATGTATTTGTTATCATGGCTTACCTCATTTATACAGTTTTTATCATAAATCAAATTCGGGAATGATCTTTCCTTGTGCGAGTTTTATCATTATATAAATACCTATATTGGCAATAGTCAAACACGTCTAAGAAACGGTTAAATACTTGTGAAGACTTTAGTCTGTCTGATTTAGGACGTATTTCTTTAGCAGTAAAGATATATAATTACACTTACTAGAAAATACTACAAGCACTTTCAGCTAATAAAATTTAAGGTTTTATGTCAGAAAGTACACACGTCCTTGTTCCTTGTATCTTATGAACGAATTAGTGATGTAACTTTCAGCTTTGAATTTAAGAAAATTTCTTGTCACCAAAGAATAGATGTCTCGATTTTTTTAAGAGCTGCGACCCTTTTTTGTTTCGGGGAAAACCCTATTCTTAACGAGTTCTCCCGGCCCAGGGGGACCGGGGGATATGTCATATCGAGGGATAGGCCATCCGACTACCCACTAAGAACCCCGCTGTTCTCTTATCGCCTACGCCCAGGCCCACGGATATGTGGCCTATCGATCTCTTGGCCCGGTCCGGCGCCAGCTCGCCCTTTATATCGGGGCGGGCCTCTTCTGAGTTTGTAGCGCCAGGGAGTCAGGGTTTCGTCCCCCCAACGCTCTTCTTTGCCTGCCCTAAGGAGTTGATGGGGCCACGGAACAGTACGCAACCCTTACCCTCGCGGCAATGGTGCGGGCTGCAGATCCTCCCTCGAGGGGCCGCCCGCTGCCGCTTTCTATGGCGCGCCAGCCAGAGGTCGTTGGACGAAGAACTGCGACCCTTAAAATTCGATATAAATAATAAGTTCGGAGCGAAACGCTTAAATACACTAATTATAATATTAACATTTTATTATAAATTGTTTTCAAGTAATTTTTTAATGTCGTCGAACAGACCATCTGCTTGTCTAGCCTGACTGCTCACTTAATAGTTGCAGTACCGTCGCTAGAACTGTGACCTGGATCACGTATACCGGAACACAACGCAGGGTTATTATGGCGACATATTTAATAACCAGGGGTGGTTTTCATCCGAACAGACTTGGAGCCCTACCTAGGCTTGTCACAATTTAAAACAGGCCGCCCTCGGCCACAGATCATTATGCTTACTTCCATCCTTTCACGGAGACAGAAGCTTGTTTCTGTAAGTAGTTTCATTGTATTTTTTTCTGATAAGGAACAAAATATACATATTAATCACTAAAACTTTCTTAAAGTGTACTTTTGAACTTGTTTTATTGTAATTAAGATTATCAGCCTACACGATTTATAATTTTACTAATTCTTAAGCCAAGCTTAATTCTTAAGCCAATTCTTAAGCTATATTAATATGAAGAGATTGCCAAGCGTCCTGAAAAATCATGCGAAATCCTTAACTCTTATTATCTTTTCACAAGGTCCATACTTTTACAAATCAATTTTGAACAGTGTGTAAGATGAATTATTATTTATTTCAATAAAAAACGATCAGCTCTATATAGCATTAAATAAAAAAAAGATTTTAATATTATGGAGACAAAAATGACTTTTCTCCATCGGACATACCGATTTTTTTTAACCGCCAAGGGCTTCTGCTTCTGCTTTTTTCCAGTTTTTTTAAAATAAATCTAGGCCTCTGTTTTTCATGAATTGGACAGGTCAGGTTTCCTCGTGGCAATCTATATCTATACTACTATTATAAAGAGGAAAGATTTGATTGTTTGTTTGTTTGTTTGTTTGTTTGTTTGCTTTGAATAGGCTCCGAAACTACTGACCCGATTTAAACAATTCTTTCATTGTTGGGAAGCTACACTATCCCCGGGTGACATAGGCTATATTATATTTTCAAAAAAATTAGGGATCCTTACTAAAACTCCAATAATGTAACCCAAAGTGTAAAAAAATTACCTAAAATATTATTTAAATCGCGTGCGCTGCGAAAACTATTGATGATAGAATAAAATAATGTACTACAACTTTGCAGAACACATCATTATTTACAAAAAGTGTCGCGACAGCATATGTCTAACTATTATAGTTATGCCACAATAAGTGTTCTTTTATTTTAAAAATTTAATTGAAATGCCGCCCCTAGAAAAGGCTCTTTATTTGAATCTTAGTATTAATCCTTATCAAAATAAATTACTTCATATTCATAACTGCTTCAATACCTTTAAATAACTTTTTGAATTATTCAATTCGGATATTCCATTCGAAAAATATTACGAGTTTAAAAATGTAAGTATTAGAAAAATGTTGCGTGGTAGCCGCTCACCCTGTTCGGCTAGCTAGGCAGCACCTTATGCATGCAATGTAGGCGTCTTTACAAAAATGTCTTTACAAAAATTAGAATACTTATTAAAAAATAACGAAACATAAATAAAAAGTAATAACAAAAAAAATCATTAAAATAAAAGCACATAGAAATAATAATATTCAAACTTTCTTTATAATTTTATTTTTTTAGTAACCTGACGCAAATAGAAGGGTTTGCCCTCAGGGGCGCTCCTCTGTCCGAGGAGTGCATGGGTGTGCGTACCCGAGGTGCCCGAGCATCCGTCGCTTCACTCCCCTCTCCGTTCGAGGCAACAGAGTCCTACCTTTCTTTCCGTCTACCTCTTACATCCTTTCCAACTTAGCTCTCTGTTCGTGGCGTTGTCCCCGATGGGATGGTTGCGAATACTGATTGGAGTCCCGGGTTCTACCCTGGGACCTGATTTGGTAGTCAAAACCATGCCTATTTCGACTGCGCCTGCATAGAGAGTGTTCCCGGGGCGGGAATTGCATCTTCGCTGTCAGTTGGTCTTGCTGGTCCGGCTACGACGTCAGGCGACTCTGCTTTTTCTGGAGTGTCGTCTGGTAGTCGTACCCACGCCTTACTAGCACGCGACGGGGATGCGAGTCCCGTCCGGAATTGGCCGCGGACCAGTCGCTCCCGGCCCTGGTTCTGTCCATGGTCGGGGGCGATCCTGGATGGACGGCCGTCGCCTCCTTTTGCGAGGCAGTAGTGTCTGCAAGGGAGGCGACGGAACGGGAGCGGGAGTCCGCCACTACACTCCCCTCCCGCCAACGTAGGCCGCGTCGTCGGCGCCGGAGGGCGGGCAACGATTTCCGGCCGCCGTAGAAAGCGGCCGCGGGCGGCCCCTCGGGGGAGGATCCGCCGCCCGCACTATTGCCGCGAGGGAGAAGGCCGCGTGCTGTTCCGCAGCCCCCCTCAACTCCTAGATTTGTTACAAGAGAGCGCCGGGGGAACGAAACCCTGACCCCCTGGCGCCAGCACTATAGAAGTGGCCCGCTTGAAGACAAAGCGTGGGCCGGCACCGGCCCGGGCCACGAGATCGGCCGGCCATATATCCGTGGGCCCGGGCGTAGGCGATAGGAGAACAGCGGGGTTTTTTAGTGGGTAGTCGGATGGTCGAACATCTTTTCCGGAGTCCCTTATATCCCTCGGTCCCCCCGGGCCGGGGGAATCCGTCAAGATAGGTTTTTCCCCGAGACCGAAAAAAAATAGAAGGGTTTAATTTTTAATTTTTTGTTAAATACCCGTGCGAAGCTGGGACGGGCTGCTAGTGAAATATAAAACCAGTCAAGATGCATGCTATTTAAGTTTAAAGTATCTTACTATATCAACTCTCAAGGTCTTTTAGGGACGCGGTCACTTTACTTGCCAGCTGATTTAACCTGTTGGGCCACGGTTTTCCTTTCAGTGTTGAGGTGTCGGATGTTATGGGCACCCAATGAAAGCAATTAAACTATTCGTATTACTGTAGGTTGGTAAACAATAACGAGTTTCATTAATTCAATTTGTGTTGAGAAATGATAGGTTTTTTTATGTTGTATGGATACATTTCTGTTTTACTTAATGTTTTTAAACACTAATGATAAATCGTTTCAAACTTCTAAAATCGGATGGCGGTCCTCTATATATATAAGAATTACAGATAATTTCTTGTATAATGCAAGAAACTGTCTTAAAAAAATTGCGAATTCTATTTTCTCATACTGCTGAGAGCCATCGACGCAACCTTGTTGTTCGTACATACACTTAGCAAGAGGCTTAAAATATAAGTTTTGAATGCAGTCGGGATTACTAGAAGGATGATAACGTACAGCATCATATTCTTATACTTCCGGGGATAATAACGAGCTCTGCATTCTTAAATACTTTAGTATGTGTTAATTTAATTTTCCACTTAACTCCAACAAGCGCGATAATTCACTTCTCGTTACGATTAAACAATCTACCTCCCAGATTGAATTGGCGTGCTTCCAAATCGTAATGTATTCTTTTAGGTATTTGACAGTTAAACTACGAAGTATTTTGCTAAGTCCACTCAATAAGTATATGATTCTTAGTAAGAATATTTTTATTCTACTTAACTGTCATACAATTACTATCGCTAACTTTAAAGAAATGGTCTATTGCAATAGGAAAAAATTAAATACATGTATGTATTTTTTTAAACAAAAATATACATATACTGTGACAGTCCACTTGTACTGCACTTGTGGACACTAGATAACTAATATACTACAAGTATACCAAAATGCGAGACTATAATCGAACCCGTGACCTCCGCAAGTGTACAGAAGTGCGTTAGCCATTATGCCACGGAGATCGTCAAAATAGATTTTGTCTCAGCCAAGTTGTACTTGATATTAAAGTTCTATAGCGGATTAAAATCAATAAGCGAAATAGCACTCATCACGAAATCTCTAAAATTATGCTCCCGATTGATTAGAAATTTAGCATTGTTACTCATTTTGCGATATACCTTGTTTTCAAATTACAGTATTAAAGCGCATTATGCGACATAATGCTCAACATTGATGTCTCAACTACAGCAACGCTTCGCACAATCGAGCACTCTCAAAAGTGATGCGTGCAATCGAATACCAACTCAGTGACAGAAAATTAACAAGTGTCTTTTCTTTAAGTTGGCATTAATCGAAATTTTATTTATATATTATCTTTAGTAATATTGTTTATTGTTGAAAAAAAATTTAAAGCTTTCGTTTCGTCGTAGTTTTTTGAAAATAATCAAAGTTAATTCAAACTGTGTTATATTCCACATTTAAAATGTGAATACAATTTCATTTTAGAATTCGAATCTATATTCTATCTATATTTTTTTTCAACACTGAACTTAGCGCACTCTGCTGGTGCATTTGTAAACTAATTCACGTTCCAATTAACCATAAGCATAATTCGGCATTGTGCGCCACTGAGTCGCATTATGCTCTGTAATTGGAAAACAAGGATAGACTTTCACTAAGAACGGGTTTTACATAAATCTTATCCAAAATGTATTCTTTTAAATTTAGACAACATTTGCCGGGTCAAGTAGGTCATCTATAATAGCTAAACTATCTCTATGTATGGAGAAGTTCTAAGGAATTACTTATATCAAAAAGTTTGAGAACCAATGTCCGATTGTATTCGAAGTAATAAAATATAATAGGTTGACCCTGACAATGGCCAAGGACAAATCTGCAAAACAGAAGACAAAAGATATACAGCTTTAAATTGAACATGATTCAAACAAACCAGTGTAGCTATATAAATCCCTAATTTCTAATTTTCAAATTCTTAATACATGTCAATTTACAATAGTCCCATAATATTGAAGAAAACATTATTATGTATTTTTGTAATACGACGTTGTTGTGAACTATATTAGTTTCGGTGAAGAATAAATTTAATGAAACTTTTAGCAGAGTTTAGTAATTAAAGCAAGATTGAAATGGATATCTTCTGGCAGGCTTGTGCCAAAATTTAAATACTTTATATATATTACTAGTTGCCCTGGCAAATGTTGTTCTACCATATGAATTTTAAAAAAGTAGCCTATGTCTTTCTCCAAGTCCAATGTATGACTATACCGAAATTGGTTGGTTCAGTGGTTTAGGCGTGAAAGCGTAACAAACAAACAGACAAACTCACTTTCGCATTTATAAATTTAATTAGGATTCAGTTTTTCGTAAACATGCTAAAAAATAACTTTAGCTTTTATATTAAAATTTATTTTAATTTTGCGGTTTTGACTTTTATCGCTTTTATTTGCGCATTTCATTAATAGTATCCGGAACATCAACAATGTAAACAAATAAATTTACTTAAGCTATTATCATTAATAAACATCCGTATTATCCGTAGTATCCGTAATTTCTTCGTGCAGGGGTGGAGTGACCTCTGCGGCGGGGGTCAGCCTGTCGTAAAGAGCGGCAATATAACCCTAACTACATGATAAGGCCCCAAGCCCGTCTGGATGGCGACCACCCTTGGTCAACAAGTATGCCGACATAATAACCTTGTGTTGTGTTCCAGCATTAGTGATCCAGGTTCCTGTACCCGTATGGGACAGCAGCGTGTTTGCAATCCAAAAACCCTACTGTCGCAAACATCCATACGTGACGGCAACTACTTACTATTAAGTGGACCGTTAGGCTGCCCGCGCACTAGGCAGCCTGGCTGCGCAGCCAGTTATAGCAGCCAATCGACGGCCATTTGTAATCCTTTCGTCGAGCGATATGGACGCGGAAGAACTTATAATTTTTTTATTTATCTCGTAAAAAACGCAAAGCAAAGAAAATACATTGGATTCATCCTCTTTTTCTAGAACGGCACTCAAAAGGCTTATTCTATACCTATTTTAAAGAAGTTCGTACATACCCAGACCGGTTTTTTAACTACAAGAGAATGTCAGTGCAATCGTTTGATAACCTTTTAGAAAAAATAAGAAATTCAAACAAGGGCACTGATACTTCGTAGATTCGGAACAAAAAAAGTCTGGCTGCTATAACAAGTGCGCAGAGACTGACGGCAGCCACATACATTCGCCAACACTCGCTCTGGCTGCGCGCAGCCAACGGGCTGCCGTTCAACAGACGCGTTGTATTGGCTGCCGCAGCCAGGAGTTCGTGGCTGCTTATGTGCGCGGGCTCCCATAGAACGTCATATGTTCGCCTGGCTGCCTAGTGCGCGGGGAGCCTTAGCCTATCTGCTGTTCCACAGCAATAAAAAAAACAAAGAAACTGCATCACATACTACTCGTATTATCAGGTGTTTACTAATGCACTATGTCAGTTCGCACACATGTGACAATGTCATATTTAATTAATAACAACCGTATTACCATTTTAATGCGAACCAGTTAGCGTTGGACTTCACCCTGTCTTGTTTATTTCCGTTGTCTTGTTTATTTATTTGTTATCACAACTATCTTATCACATCTTTTATCGTGCCCTCATGACTGAAGTGCGTGATTAAGGTGTCTCTTTTGCGACACTCTTCCAGTATCGCATATTCTGGGCTGGGCTTAGGCTGTTCTGTAGGTTTGTCTTTGTCTCCTGCATGGTGTGTCCAGGCCATCGGTGACCATACTCTTCTTTTCCTTTTCCTTTTCGAAGTAAGTTAGCATTTACGCAATTTAATCGTCAAATAAATCGAATGTTTTAGATTTAAGATGTAAGAATTCAAATCGCTCTCTTTTTTTAATGCTGTAGGACAACAGACAGGCTGACGGCCCGCTTAGAATTTAACAGTTACCACCCTAAGGGGTTTGCAACGCCATTGGCATCGTGAACACGCTGCTGTCCCATAAGGGTACGGGAACTTGGGTCACTAATGCCGGAACACAACACAAGATTATTATGGCGGCATACTTAAGACCAGAGGTGGTCGCCATCCCGAAGGGCTTGGGGCCCTACCACGTAGCTAGGGTGGGTTGTTTTGTCGTCTTTTACGACAGGCCGACCCCGGCCGCAGATGTTAGTATTCTTTCTCCGCCCCTACACGGATAAAAATCTCTACGAACTGTGACGTAATACAAAAGTTCTTTACTCTAACAAATTGTCGAGGTTTCGTAATTTTTTGTATGTTACGTCATTGAGCTAAGAGAAGCTGATGTTTGCTCATTTGAAGTGGTTACGTCACTATATCCCTACTTATAGGAGTTTTACCCTATTTTGTCTTTTACAAGAGTTTAGTTCCAATTACATATTTTCTTTTTTACTTTGAATACTGAATGATTGTCACAAATTAGCATGCCTCCGGTACTAATAAGTACTAATTAGTAATTACAAATGTAGGAGCAAATTGCTGTTCTTTATTGTCAATAACTGCACGTCGCTATTGATAATAAAGAACAGTAATTTGCTCCTTGAAATGTAATTACTAATTAATACGAAACTTCATGAGTGGACAAACGTCAAAACGGCCATCATTGCGTGCCGGTATAGTAGGTAGTAGGCAAACCCGTCTGGTAACCCATATTATTTAAATATACCGACATAATAACTATGCATTTCTATGCTGTTCTTGAATCCTTCTACCAAGCTCGTGGATTCCATTCCAGTTGAAGGACCTGAAAATAAAGTAATAATTATTCCAACCATAAAATTTTAGTTTCTTTATTATTATTACAACATATTTAATATTATGAATTTACCAGAATAATTTTTATAGCAAGCATGCTCCTTAGGTGTGACATTTTTCTTGGCAGCTTGGGCGCATATGCAGCAGTATTTATTTTTCACTGCCATATAAATAATTTTTCCAGTTCTTTTCCCAATTATCGCAGCTGCGCCTGATAGGGATGAGTAATTTTTTTTATAAGATCTTTTCCCCCAACATCCATCTGCAATAACGTCAATATATGGAATGCCATTTTCAGTAACTCTACCGTCTTCCAAAGCCATTTGACGTTCTTCATTAGCGGCTTCATTCATAGAATTCAAAGCTTCTTTTTCCCAAACTTTGTTAATTGTTCCCATTCTTTTATTAAATAACTCATAGGATATATGAGGCAAGTCCATTGCTGCCAATAATTCATTAAGCTGTGTATAGCCACAACCTATTGCCACTGCACCCGCAACTGTATTAATATTTAAGTCAATTTCAGGATCATTGCAACAAATGACAAAAGTTTCGTTACACATGTTGTATTTTAGTTTTAATTTAGAAACAAGGCCCAGTTTTCGTTCAGATATAATTTCTACAGATTTCAAACCACAGTCTATATTACCATGTGAAGATATTTCTTGAAGTTCTTTAAAAAAATGTTTAATATTTAATATTCGCATTCCATTCACTATTTCTTGATTATTTCTGAAAAGGAAATATACATAATAAGAATTTTGTAATATTAAACAGAATAAGGCCTTTAACATTTGTTTTGTAATATCTTTTATTGTTCACATTCTTTGCTATCACTCACGGGTTCTGCAATATTATATTGAAAATTTTCCCCTTTTTTATTAATTTTATTTATCGAGAGTTTTACTATATAAAACTTTATATTGACAGACTATCCTGACATCATAGAAATAATAATACGTTTACCTGACCGAATTTGACTTCTCGTTTTCAATATCCATTTGAAAGCTTTCTTCCTGCTCAGCAAATATCGTTTCGGTTACTTGAGAACTGTAACAGTTATAGTAATTAATATAAGTTAATAGAATTAGGTTTCAAATATGCTAAAATCAGAATATTGAATTAGATATGCATTTACTTGTCAACAATCTTGTTCTCATTTTCATTGTCAATATGGGAAGATCCTTTAATCACTCCAAGCGTTTCCGTAAATTCAGACCTACAATATAAATGTATTTATATTTAGTTATACAGTGACAATAGTAATAGCATTCAAATATTTTTAAAACTCGAATCCGGACTGTCCCGACTACGATGTAGTATTGTCATACTACACTACAATACACACCTCGTCTCTGTCTCCTCATTTACGTCGCGATTATCTTTGTTATTATGTAATCTCCTAAAAAGAAAATAATGTCACTTAGTAAAATAAAAAATAATAATATATGTAACAATTAAATGTTATGATTAATTTATCTGGTCCAATTTACATCAATGTGCTAAAATACACAAATGATAATTATGATTGAGAACACGTTACTTACCTTAGTAATCTATTTTTTGCGAGCGTTTGGCGTTTCTTTTTTAGTAATCTAGATTTACCAGCCATTTTAGCGCGAAACTTATAATAGAGTTAAATCGTTTAGTGATTGCTCCGAGCGTCAACGTCTACCCGTGACAGTGGTCAGCGATGCACTGCCGCCCGTCGCCCGCAAGGGCCCCTGCTAACCCGAGCATAAAGATTATTCGAAAAAGCATAATTGTATATTATCCTTTTACTTTGAAATAAAAAGTCGTATATTAAAAGATGGGTAATTAAATTGTGTTTAAGATGGTGAAGGTTTCATAAAAATACGCTTGATAGTTTTTACGTGATTCTCAGATTTTTATCTGCGTTAGACCTAACTTTACAAATTAATTACACTATGTAATATAAACATAATCTAAAATATTCACATATTAAGTTATTGAGAAAATGCTCAAATTTAACATATATTTTTTCCAGTTCATTAACACCACTCGTTTAGATGTGATCTTCAGAATAAAATCATTAAAAGTCTCTTGTCGTCGCCTTAAATGAACCGCCAGCCTGTCTGCTATTCCACAACATTAGAATAAATCGCACGAATAAAGGTTGCGAGGGGCCTTCACGGAAAACAATATGTTTCACCAATTTTGCGTATGCAAAATGTATTTATTACATTTAATTATTGATTACATATTTCGGCTAAGATTCAAAATTTTCGTTACTTGTGTGAATAATCCTTTCAATTCAACCATTTTATTTAAAATAAAAATGTCACTGTTTTTCTATTTTTTATAGCAGTAGGATAGCAGACAGGCTGACAGCCCACCTAGAATTTAGCAGTTACCGTCGCCTATGGGTGTTTGCAACGCTAGTAGCCTCGCAAACACGCTGCTGTCCCATAAGGGTACAAGAACTTGGGTCACTAATGCTGGAACACAACTTAAAGTTATTATAGCAGCATACTTAAGACCAAAGGTCCATCAGACGGGCTTGGGTACTATACACATACCACGTAGCTAGGGTGGGCTGTTTCAGCATTTTACACTTGTATACACTCGTATAAACTCCTAGATAGTGATGAAAAAAGCAAGCATAGAATGGGTAAGACTGTTTGAAAAAAACACATCACAACTTGTCTAGACCGGAAAAATCGTCCTACTCATGCGGGATGCGATACCTGGTAGCTCAGTGGTAATATTCTAGGAGACCAATCTAGACCTAGGACCAAAACCCACGAGGGCATGCACCTTAAACTGTTCTCGCCTAGTGTGCTTCTTACAACATACTGTACAATATACCGACAGAGAAAGAAAGCTGAGTGGGGGTATTGTGTATGGTATTAAATGACATTTATAGATTTTATGTAAACCTTATGCCTTAAATAAATATTTTTCTTTCAAAAACATATACAATGAAATGCGCTCGTAACACTCACATTCAGAAATATTTTTAATTTAAATTCCGTGAGTGGGGCAAAGAGTAATTCCAGACCTCATTAGCAAGTGAGACTCGACCCGGTTGCCTTTGAATGTGTGTTGACATAACCCACTTCCATTATACAAGTTCTGGCTCGAGTTTTGTAAGAAGATTGAGCTCCGTTCTGGCTCGTGTTTGTGCTCTTTTTGTGTTCAAAAGTTGTTTCATAGCTTTTTGCAAACTATACATATATAAAGAAGCTGACCCGGAAAAGGTTGTTCTGTATTATAAAAAATATTGTGGACCGAATTGTGAATCTAAACA
This sequence comes from Malacosoma neustria, assembly GCA_963693495.1. Classification (NCBI taxonomy): domain Eukaryota; kingdom Metazoa; phylum Arthropoda; class Insecta; order Lepidoptera; family Lasiocampidae; genus Malacosoma; species Malacosoma neustria. Next base: position 17,397,456 of record OY856379.1, on the reverse strand, counting down.
GTTCTCAAATTCACTCAAAAATTTTTATCAACATCGATGCAGCCGTTTGGGAGGAGTTCAGTCACACTGGAGTTCACACACACATGCATTATATATGTAAAGTTTATAGTCCAAGATCCCAGGGCCACCAGACGTCACGTATTTTCTGACGGACAAAATGTGGACGATTGAGTAGTGTTGTTATGTACTAGGATCACATGCCTACCTGCCTGCCTAGCTTGATCAAACGGCCAATTTGCAGGTGATCAAGGTACATAAAAACATTACTTACTTCACGTGAATTCTCATGGCTGATTTTCACGTATATTTTAGACAATATCATTAAATATAAGTCATCAATACTGCCAGACACTTTCCGTCTGCCATATTTCTTTGCAGATGCTTTAAAGCTCCCAAAATAATTAGTTCACGTGATGCTCCCTTTTTATATATTATATGTTCACCAGACAACTATTTTAAAACCTTTGATAAAAAGATAGACCGATCCAAGGGGCCAATCATCCCCTAAACTCAATTTTAATACCTGGGAGCGCGAGAGCATTTAACGAATTGTAGTAGTAACATATTTCATATAAATTATGTATGACATAGGAGAGCCCTCTATATTTTGTTATCGCTTACAAGAGCTTTTATCCATTTATCGTCGTTACGGCTCCCGCCTGTGCCCATATGGACTATTGCGCATGTTTTTATATATCCAATAATACACGTCGTAGCCCAAAGCAAAATACTTATTTTGCTGAGACCAAAAGTAAATTCTGCGACACGCCACAAAGACCCTATGTAACGAAAACGAATTAGTTTTGCACCACCACTCTGAGAAGGCATGCTACAGGTACAGAGCGGAAAATCCCACATATCCACGTCACCTTCCACCAGAATTTCGACACCACACTTTTCCGCGGGATAATAAGAGAAATACTACTTAGATTATTTGAAGTATTAAATACATTATGGTAAACACTTTATAATAATAAAAATAGATGTACTAAATATTTCGTATCAAAATTTAAGCCTCATTATGACTATCATAATGAGGCGGGCAGTGACCTAAACTAAGATACGGCATATTGAAGACAGTAAAGTTTCCAGAAATCCACTTTCAAACAGGTCATATTATCTTCGCACAGTAATTGCAAACAGCAGCACAAAGACGTAGATAGTATAACTATCCAATAGCAAAACCATGAATTTTCTGGGTACTTTATTTTCTAATGTCGACATAGACTACAAGAAAATAAGTAGAGTGGATATGGTTTTATTTGGTTTTCAAAGGGTAATTTCCGAATTTCGATACAGAGTTCGAACCCCACATGGAGATGTAGAACACAACATAAGATGGGGATGGTATCGTGCACCCAATTCTATTTTTTTTATTGCCGTAGGACAGCAGACAAGCTAACGGCCCGCTTAGAGTTTAGCAGTTATAGTCGCCTATGGGTGTTTGCAACGCTGCTTTCCCATAAGGGTACAGGAACTTGGGTCACTAATGCCGGAACACAACACAAGGTTATTATGGCGACATACTTAAGACCAAAGGTGGTCGCCATCCAGACGGGCTTGGGGCCCTACCAGATGAGTAAATAAATAATACGTTTATTTACTCATGTGGCCCTACCACCTAGGTAGGGTTGTTTTGTCACCTTTTACAACAGGCCGACCTCGGCCGCAGAGGCCAGAGGTCTGTATTCTTTCTCCGCCCCTGAACGGATAAAGATATTATAGGATTGCACGGATAAGGATATTCTATAGGAGTATATCACAATGTATGCTAAGCTAATGAAGAAATATACAAAGTTGAGGGTCCTCCTCAATTTGACTAGTCTTAGACCGAAAAGAGAAACAAAAATTTTAATTTCAACATTTAGGTTTTAGTAAGCATTTGAAACATTTTTATATGGAGTTCCGCGTATGGTGGAGTCGAAACTGGAAAAATTAAAGACCGGATCTCATCTTTACTGTGTCGTTATCAAAGTATTATCAAGACTTCAAAAGATATAATAAGCTAAGCTAAATCAAGTTTAGATGTCTCGAGGTCATCGACTTCTTATAAATAAAGTGTCAATAACTTTATATTCCGATTTTGTATTTCATCCTAGAAATAAACTATTACACCGAAACGCAGGATTAATGTTTAATTTTAATTATATTACGAATGTTATCATATTACAATGTAATATGATAACAATAATAATTAATAGTCTAATATTTGAATAAATACAACCCAAAAAATATAAATGAAATAAGTGACAATTGATTGGTTCTTTGTGTTGTGAGTAGATGTCAAAAAAGTAAAGTTGGCTAATCCAAAAAATGATACCAACCAACTTTACTTTTTTGACATCCACTCACAATACAATCAACCGGAAGCGGAACCAGCTAAATTTTGAAAGTGGTCTATGAGAAAAAAAGTCTGGGAACCTCTGCTCTAAAAATTACGTAACATGCTGACCATTTGGTTCTACTGTCCAATTATTCGTAATTTCGAATTTTTAAAAGAACAAAGCCATATAAAATTGTTTTTAATTCGTTTAAAGTTAAACATCCAATTTCATACACAATATATAAAAATAATTGCATTAAATAGCTCCAAATAACCAGGGTTCTTAACCTATGTATACGGTTTCCACGCAAGTCCCTTTTGCCATATAGTCTTTTACGCAATTCATCCATCATTTCTTTAGTCCACACTTGTAACAATTCACTGTAATTTAAAGTTTTCCTTGTTACGAAGTACATGGCATTAATTAAATTAATTGAAATTATTATTTTTAGCAGCTTTGCAATTAATTTTTCCATGTTTATTATAGAAATAACAATTAACCGAGTGAACTGATAACAATATTTACATTATTTGACGTATATAAACAGGCTATATAGGTATTTTTAAACATATGTATTATGTATTAAACAGGAATAATTTTATATTATTATTATGTGTAATCTTCTATATAAATCCGTGCAGGGGCCGAGAAAGAATACTAACCGCTGCGGCCGGGGTCAGCATGTGGTAAAAAGACTACTAAACAACCCAACTTAGCTACGTGGTAGGGCCCCAAGCCCGTCTTGTACTACTAACTGTGTTTTATGATCCGGCATTAATGACCCTAGTTCCTATACCCTTATGGGACAGCAGCGTGTTCGTAATGCCACTGGCGTTGCAAACACCCATAGACAACGGTAACTGCTAAATTCTAAGCGGGTCATCAGCCTGTCTGCTGTCCTACAACAATAAAAAAAATCCCGAAAGAAGCGAAGCTTTATAGTATAAAGCGTGGGTAGTAAGCGTTAAAAAAAAATGAAAAAAAAAGACGTGTGGGAAAAATAAACACCTACACGGGATTATTATAACATTACAGAGCTATTTGTATTTTAAATTAAAATTCACGTGCGATTTAATTCAAAAATATGCCAAAATGAAAAATGCCTTCACAACCTTTATTAATTGTAAAAATCAATCAGATGAAAGCTTTTTGGTAATTTGGTTGTAAAAAAGGGATCAACCCACGCCAAGCTTAAAGAGTAACGGGGACGAAATTGACGGGTGGTACCCAGCATCTATAATACCTTTGTCAACATTATTTTTGTACGACCCCTTCTGCGGCATGTCCTAGATACAATTTGAACACGTAATATGAGAGGACTGGTAAATGAATGGTACCATAGGCTTTTTTCTTGTAGCATTAAAATATTAGTGATAGTTATATTAGTAAAGGATAAGATATGCAATAACAACAATTTCGATGCAGCAAAATACTGAGTGGCCAACCTCGTTTGTCAGGACTGCGGCATTGATTTTATATTTAAGTTATTATGTAATAATGTATTTACTTAGTGTCGTTTTATTTGGCAAATAAATTTTTTTCTTTCTTTCTTTCAATGACTCACAATTTGTTTGAATGAATCTGTTTGTCTGAATGACTAGCAATCTGTTTTGGTCTAATTTCTTTTTTTTCTTCCAATTCAAATGCTTTCCACCTTTCTAGTTAATTTCTTCTCACCTTCTCCGTGTCCATTCCTTATTCAAAAATAGCATTACACTGACAGTGTTCATAAATGTTGCAAGGGTCAAGAGGTAACACGTACTAAAAAAGACGTCTAGCTAGGAGAATTAAGCAGAATTTTATGATTAAATGTAGCACATTTCATCCATTACGTTTATAACATAAATATATAGTAGAGTAGATGATAAACTTATTTTTGAAGTGAAAATTTATTTAGCGGCGTTGTGCACTTTTTTGTGATAGGTAAAAAATTTTAAACTCGCGTCAGGTCACGTGTCCTGGTCGAAAATTCGTAAGACGGAGTTTTGCTCGAGTAATACCAATACTTATTCATAATGATTTAAGGTTTATTTTATAATGTAACTTTTAAATGATAGCATTGCATTATTTATACATATCTATTCGAATTGCGACTTTATTTCAATGAAATACTGTTGATATTTTGAAGTGAAAACTTCTTTATGCGCGTTGAGCACTTTTTGGGTGAACAATTTTTGGTTTTAAAGAAGTGTTAATGACCAATTTAAACTTTAACGCTTCATCATAAACAATTTTTTATAAACCGAAAATAATAATCTAATAGTTTGACGATACAATTCACAAGTTACTTAGTTTTTAGTTTTCATTTCTATCGGCAGTCCCCAAAGACTGCCCCACATGTTTTTTTTAAATTACTTATTGCACTGTAAGATTACTTACAATGTAAAGACGACCACACAACTCACCCTAGCTACAGGCCCCAAGCCCGTCTGGATGGCGACCACCTTCGGTCTTAAGTATGGCGCCATAATAACCTTGTGTTGTGTTCCAGCATTAGTGACCCAAGTTCCTGTACCCTTATAGGACAGCAGTGTGTTCGCGAAACCACTGGCGTTGCAAACATCCATAGGCGACGGTAACTGCTAAATTCTAAGTAGGCCGTCAGCCTGTTTGCTGTCCTACAGCAATAAAATAAACTTCTATAACTAGTAAAATATTTCTTACCAACGCTTAAGTTTCACAATATAAGCTCGTAGCTTTTTCATGTTAATTATATATAAGTCTTCAACACAAGATAATTGACAAGATTCTTCAACATTCCACAATACATAAGTAACAAACTGATATACAACGACCTAAAAATAAACACTATCAAGGAAGAGATAACAAATTATAGCATTACATATCAGCAGAGACTATCTGGACATAAGAATAAGTTAGCTATTGAACTAAGTGGACACGGATCGCTTCAGCACAAACGATTGAAAAGGCATAGTGTGCCTACGTTGTTCGGTAGATTTAAACAGACAAAGTGAAAGCCACCTCAGATATGTAAATCAGACAAATGCAAGGCTTATTGTTTATTAAAACAGATTGCCATGACGCAGAAAAGTGAAATAAAAAAAAAGATAATTGAAAATGTAAAATTGAGGAAAATCAAATTGTATCGATCTACTATGTGACTTCTTGCTAACTTCTTTACTAAACATATGAATCATTTTACCAGTGAGTATGCTCAATCAAATCCACGCATCTTTTCCAGTAAACTAATTTTCCTTCTTGTAAAATTCACGAAATAAAATTCTACGATGTTCCAATATTTAAAACACAATTATCATCGCTTCTCGTTATCGCCTCCGCTGCGCCATTTGGACTGGAACCAAAATGAGAACATAAAATGTAAAACAAAAGATCACTTGTTTTATTTATGTTTTTCCGATACACGTGGAAAAACACTTCTCTTTTTTTAAGAGCTATTTCTGATCAAAGTTATTTTGTTTAATTGTTGACACTTGAAAATTGTTACAGCCTTAGAACCGGTCTGGGTAGATTTAAAAGTACTTCTTATATATAAAATTCTCGTGTCACAATGTTCGTTTCCGTACTCCTCCAAAACGGCTTGACCGATTCTCATGAAATTTTGTGAGCATATTGAGTAGGTCTAAGAATCGGCCAACATCTATTTTTCATACCCCTTAGTGATAAGGTCATTATTCCACGCGGACGGAGTCGCGGGCACAGCTAGTAATTAATATAAAATTAAAATCATTAAACATTTTCGATAGTCACTTCCAAAAATTTTTCTGGCAAGATAATAATCTTTAATATTTTATTTATTCGGTGTTTAAGAACATTGTAATTTGACTAACTGAAATAAATATGTTTGCCTTCAAATATGTTTTAAATTGAAGTTCATAAAAATAATGTTCCACTCCCGTTTAACACAAAGTTAACGTCTTTATGCCATAGTTACACTATTATTTTTCATACCAGCTTCTACTTCTAAGTGTTTCCTCCCCAATTCATCAGAAGTTGTCACTTGTGAACCCGAAGTAAGGTAAGTTGAATATTGTCGAAAAAGTTCAACTTAACTTTTTGGTGTCTATTGGCTTTTCTGAGAATAATCAGGAATATATGAGGCTCAATTTAGTTTTTAACGAGCAAACGCCTCCAAACTCTTTAATTTTGTTGCGTTTGTTTCCTGTTTTTTTGTTTTTTTTTCCTGCTATTCCTCATTGATAAATGTAAACCTTGTAAAACTAAGAAACGAAAAACTCACAAATCTTAACGCAAACTGAGTGGCTGTTTGATATAACTGAAATAAATATAATTTGTAAAAACAATTCAGTACGTCACGGCCGTGAACCATGTTCAGGAATTCGATGATTCAAATTAGTCACTACTTTCCCAACAGTTTGTCGTGGACAGTGAGTCAATAGTAATATTTGGATACATATCATCATTTTTCTCCGTGCAGAGGCGGAGTAAAAATACTAACCCCCACGACCGGCGTCGGCCTATCGTAAAAGGCGACAAAACATCACTAGCAACGTGGTACGGCCCCAAGCCCGTCTGGATAACAACCACCCTTGGTCTATAAGTATACCGCCGTTATTATGGCGCCGAATGTTATTACTTACGAGGTTTCTGTACCTTTATGGGATAGCAGTGTTCACGGAGCCTGCCTGCAGTTCCTTAGCAAAAAAAAATTTCGTGTCATATCAAAATAATATACACTTTTGTGTAATTTATTTTCTCTTTAGAACAATGTCTTATCACCTTCCACGCGGCATTCCTTATACAATTTCATTATTCTCGCTTGTTGTAGTACACGCTGGTTATTGCCAGGCGATCAACACAACGCAGAGCTGGGGGCAGCGATGTTGCGGCTGAAGGCCAAGAACACCGCCCCCGGCCTCGACGGCATACCGGGGCGTGCGTGGGTTCTGTCCCACGACGTCCTGGAGCCCCGACTACTGAGGCTCTTCGACGCGTGTCTGCGATCGGGCCGGTTTCCCCGCAGATGGAAGACGGGGAGGCTCGTCCTGATCGCGAAGGAGGGGCGCCCGGCGGACTCACCGTCCGCCTATCGGCCCATCGTGCTGCTGGACGAGGTGGGGAAGATCTTCGAAAGGATCCTCGCAGACCGCCTCGTCCGGCATCTAGAGACGGAGGGGCCGAACCTGGCGGACGAACAGTTCGGGTTCCGAAAGGGGCGCTCCACCATTGACGCGATCACGCGTCTGAGGAGCCAGGCGGAGGACGCGGTGGCTCGAGGCAGGGTGCTATTGGCGGTGTCACTCGACATCGCCAACGCCTTCAACACCCTGCCGTGGAGCTGCGTGCGGGAGGCGCTCAAGTACCATCGGGTGCCTCCCTACCTGCGTCGCATAGTCGGGGCATATTTGGACGATCGTGCCGTCGTCTACCCGGTCCAGGGCGGGCAAAGTCGGCGAGACGTCGTGTGCGGTGTTCCGCAGGGGTCGGTCCTGGGCCCCCTGCTGTGGAACATCGCATACGACTGGGTCCTGAGGGGAGCGCTCCTCCCGGGCGTCGGCGTCATATGCTACGCCGACGACACGCTCGTCATAGCGCGCGGGAGGAGCCCCCGCCAGGCGTGCCTTCTGGGCACGGCTGGGGTGGCGCAAACGGTGGCTAGAATCCGGCTACTAGGCCTGGAGGTGGCCTTAAACAAGACGGAGGCCCTTATATTCTACGGGCCCCGCCAGAGGCCGCCACCGGGCCTGAGCATAACGGTGGGAGGCGTCCGCATCGCCGTCGGGCCGTCCATGAATTATCTCGGACTGGTGCTCGACGGGCGATGGGACTTTGCGGCGCACTTCGAGCGCCTGGCGCCGAGGTTAGTTCGGGCGGCGGCGGGACTCTCCCGTCTGCTGCCGAATATCGGCGGGCCGGGCGCAGTGTGCCGCAGGCTCTTTGAGGGAACCGTGCGGTCGATGGCCCTTTACGGGGCCCCGATATGGGCGGATCGCCTGACGGCCAAAACGACGGCGCTGCTTCGCAGGCCGCAGCGCGTCCTGGCCGTCAGGGCGATAAGGGGATACCGCACGGTGTCCTTCGAAGCGGCCTCCCTGCTGGCCGGATCCCCACCATGGGACCTCGAGGCTCGAGTCCTGGCGCTATTGTACCAGTGGCGCCGGGATGCGGCCGAGCGTGGCTCTCGCCCCGCGCCTCGCGAGGTGGAGGTAAAGCGGGCGGAGCTGCGCGATGAGGTACTCATGGTGGAGTGGAAGGAGCGCCTCGCGCACCCTAGCGCGGGCCTCGCCACCATCGAAGCGGTGAGGCCCGTCCTGGCCGAATGGGTGGAAAGGCGCCACGGCGCCCTGACCTTCCGCCTGACGCAGGTCCTCTCGGGGCACGGTTGCTTCGGGAGGTACCTGTGTCGCATAGGGCGGGAGATGACGTCAGGGTGCCACCACTGTGGCGCGGGCGACGAGGAGGACACGGTGAACCACACTGTCGCCGTGTGCCCTGCGTGGCGCGAGGAGCGCCGCGCCCTCGTCGCCCAAATCGGCGTGGACCTGTCGCTCCCGGCCCTGGTTCTGTCCATGGTCGGGGGCGATCCTGGATGGACGGCCGTCGCCTCCTTCTGCGAGGCAGTCATGTCCGCAAAGGAGGCGGCGGAGCGGGAACGGGAGTCGACCACCACACTCCCCTCCCACCAACGCAGGCCACGCCGGCGGCGCCGGAGGGCCAGTAATGACCTCCGGCCGCCGTAAAAAGCGGCCGCGGGCGGCCCCTCGGGGGAGGACCCGCCGCCCGCACTATTGCCGCGAGGGTGAGGGCTGCGTGCTGTTCCGCGGCCCCCCTCAACTCCTAGAGTTGTTAGGAGAGCGCCGGGGGGACGAAACCCTGACCCCCTGGCGCCAACACTTTAGAAGGGGCCCGCCTCAAGACAAAGGGCGGGCCGGCGCCGGCCCGGGCCACGAGATCGGCAGGCCATATATCCGTGGGCCCGGGCGTAGGCGATAGGAGAACAGCGGGGTTTTTTAGTGGGTAGTCGGATGGCCGAACATCTTTCCCGGAGTCCCACATATCCCTCGGTCCCCCCGGGCCGGGGGAACCCGTCAAGAGAGGTTTTTCCCCGAGACCAAAAAAAAAAAAAAAAAAAAAAAAGGCGATCAACACAACGGCTCAACTTCAGTATACTCTATTTAAGCTCGGTTTTACTTGTGTTGGCTCGATCTTGCTAGAATTCTTATACCACTTAACACATACTTTTTATAGCTGAGATCGAAAGTCAGGCAAACGTCCTACCTAGATAATAGGCATTTAACGTCGCTTGTAGTGGTTTGCGACGCCAGAGGTATTACCAGGCGCTACCGGCTTTGAAGAGAAACTGGAATCTTGTTTACTAGTGCCAGAACACAACACAAGATCATTATGGCGGCAAGTTTTAAAATCAGGTGTGGTTGCCATCTAGTCAAACTTGGAGCCCTACCGCCTAGCCTGCCACCTAACTATATTAGCAAACTTCGCTTCTTCTACATAGAACCGTTTACTTAATATCCAAGCAGTTAGATAGGACGTAGTTCTTCACCATAGTCGATACTCCAGATAACAGAACGAGTAATATAGCTTGTATTAAACAGTATATAGGTCGTCTTCATTTTTGCTGAGAAAAACCTAACTTTATCAGTGTCTCGCTGGAGATCCTCCGAGTATTTCATACCCAGGTACTACGAATACAGCTGGCTAGCAAATGAATAACCCGGGTGGATAGGGCTGTTTTCCACTGAAAACCTCAATTGCTACCCAGAAACTTTTTCAAGTCGAAGGACTTTTGGCTCTGTCGCAATGTCTCAGAAAACAAACTAAGAAACACCCAGTCGGCAAGAAATATTAAAATGAGCTATGTTACGCGTATATCTGCAGTTGGTTTTTTCAAAGCTAATTCAAAGATAAAATAAGTGTTTTGACAGGTGGCGGTACATAAACGATTCGCCAAAGTTAGCGCGTAGTAATTTTAACGATACGCAGAATTGCGTTTGTATTCGTAATACGCTTTTAGAAAACGAGTCGTTTAACAAGAATCTACTCATTCATATATTACACGCATCCGGTTACGTTCATATGAAGATGTCAGCGAAAAATACACAATCTTTTTAAAATTATTTCATACTATTAAATTAATTCAATTTCATAATATTAAAGTAAATATATAAATTTTAAGTATCTTTCGTTTGACGATTTAATTATCAGATGGAAAATTAATATTTGAGTAAGAAACTTTTATTATGTAAGTATAAATCATTTTGTAAATATCATCAATTGGAGTGAAACTTGATGAGTTTTAATATTATTTTTCAAAAAGTGACATAATCTTAATTAATATATGAGAGAAGCTTTAACAAAGCTATGTTTTGGAGGTAACAGTCCTAAGATTGTGTAGGATTTAATGCTCCCTTATATTACAAAAAGCTATAAAACCTTCCGATAACTACGGCAAAGTGCGTGTAATATATTTTATGAATAGTCTAATAACACGAGTATTGGTCTAATTATAGCAAAAACTATTTCAGTCTAAGTATTGCGTAAAAGTCGAGATTAATTTTTGGATGACGTAACATGTTTTTCTCACAGCTTTTAGGTTATAAATTAGTTGTTTCGTCCAAGAACATTTGACAATTCGTTGCTCAAGAACATTAGAAGTTTTGTACTATGTTTTTCTTAGTTTTGATTAACTACTTACGTTAGTAATAACATTGCCGCCTTTTTGAATCCTGTTTGTAGGCGATTTTATAGCCGTGTTTTGAGTAATTTGGTTTTTTCTTACGTTGGTCATGAATCATTTGAGTCAATTTGTGAGCTCCCTAAATAACCCTAAAACGAAATATATAAAGTATCTAAATAAATATATAAAAATAGAAGTGTTATTCTATCAAATAATCGTAATAGCAAAATTGTTTCAAGATATTTTTACCATTCTACATAAATTAATTTCTTAAATGTTTTCTTAATCATCTTAATCATATTTTCTTAAATATGGATTATCGATATAGAAAAATGGCGGATAACAATAGTGAGTGAACAGTGTCTTGCAAGTAAATAAATACAAAAAAATTACATAGGTCTGCGATGAAAAAGATTTTTATATAAATTCATCACAAACATTTAGATGTTGGTCTGTATATAACAGCAAATATATACAGCAAATATGTAACTTTATTTTAACGTATCACGTCACATTCTTTTTGCATGTAGATAAATTTAAAATAGTTCGTTAGATCGATAAGTTCTTTTTTTTTACAAATTGATTCCATGATCTATATTTCTATTCTACACTCTATGACCAACCATCCTATAGTCTATTGTTACTAAACTAAAAGAAAGTTTTATGTAGTTTATGACTAATTATAGTGGTTTAAACTGCCAAAAAAACGTGTAATAAAAGATTGTTTTATTAAATGTGTAAATATGGCTCCTCGGAGTTACAAAAACAATCTATTTTGCTGTAGTTTCGGAAAATATACAATAGTTAAGTTGTAGTCATGTGTCAAGTGTAGTCAAGCAGTATGTTTTGTCACACTATAAACTTAAAACTCGTTAGACCAAAGTTCTATATTTTATGTAATATAACATTATACATTACAATAATCAAAGCCACAAAGTGTCTGCATTGCATTGGCGCAGGAATTCGACCTGGGTGAACGGCATTGCAATATTTGATCAATACTGTCGCAGATATCAGTTACCTTTTGTTGTATACTTGTTTCAAGCTTAATTCAATATTTGAAAACATAATATACAATCCTTTGCAAAAAAACACCTATTGGCTTTTCCATGGATAATATTAATGTTTTTAGTATGTCATTAGCTTAGATGACTAGATTTTTTTTAGTATCAATGAAAATATAGTATTTAATACATAAAGCCTGGATTCGGTGTTTTAGTAAATGTAAACAGAGGGCCGTGTTAAAATGGACATTTTTGTGGGTATAATGAAATAAAGACTACGAGTATTTATGGTATTTTAGTAAAAGACTGAAAATATGGACTGCCCTATAATATGAAATCATCACGCCTCACGTAGAGTTTTGTTATCTATTTTTCAATTTCTAAACACACGGAAACACGGCCTGAAGTTATATATAACACAAATAGATTCCTCCTGTTGAGACGGGCCCGGTCAATGAACTCGGTTATAATATGAAAAACATTCGTTATATTTGGAGAATTATTAAAAAAGTACAAACTTATCACATAAATTGTTTCATTATCAGATCAGAAAAAATCCTTTTTTCGGTCGGAGGTACAATGTCCGTATATTGCTTCTAAAACATTAACGCTTTTCAATATATCTCCTTTATAAATTTGTTGTCTGAAAAAGATTTAAAGTGTAAGTGTTCCTTTTTAATTATATTCATTTTTCTATTTATTTTATATATTATATTTTTAATTAAATGAAATCAAAAACTACTCAAGATATTTTATGTATACATTAAATCACTATTAACGTAGTTGTACCCATTGCACCATCAGTGTGGGTGTCGATGCGGTGACAGCTATTTTTTTCGTTAACTTATATTTATTTAAAGTCTGATCTTAATCGATACAACCGTTGAAATGACCCAGAATTAACAAACATATAGTCTAAATCTACATCATAAACTTTAAGACTTAATTTAGTGTGGATTTGGTAATAAACTGTTATATTTACAGAGTAAAAAGTAGTTATTTGTTTAGTTTATATTCATGTGTCTATTTATATTTCTTATCTATTTCTTTTTCAATATTTCAATGAAACAGGTTATTGAACTAAGTTCAGTCGCCTTGATAATACATTGAATAAAATGTACATTTTCAGGACAAACGAATATAAAATTCGAGATGGTAAGAATTTCACATTCTTGGAAAATGTTTGTATCATAATAATCGAGTCACGTACAAATCAGCCCACGCTGTCACCAAAAATTGGTTCAGACTGATTCAAATCTTTAAATAACATATTATTTGTAATACGCCGGTTCGCATTACCTTCTAATGCTAATAATAGTCATTTGCTTAATATTTTTTATTGATGAGGAACAATAGACAGACTGACGGCCCAGTAGTAAGCAGTTACTTATGCTTATAGATGTTGGCGACTAGCGTCGCAACAATCTACCGCGAACACGCTGCTGTCCCATAGGAGTACAAGAACATAGGTTATCAATGCCGGAACACAACACAAGGTTATTATTACCAACCAGACGCGCTTTCAGTCCTACCACGTAGGGTTGTTTTATGTTTTGTCACCTTTTGCGACAGGCCGATCCCGACTACAGAGGTTAGTATTGTTACTCCGCCCCTGCATGGAGAGTTTAACATGAGAAAGTTTTAAAGTTTGATGTTGATTTTTATCTTAGAAAATTATTTAATACGTCTGCCATTATTGTCGTTCAATTTACTTTGAATGAAAAATAATCCATACCTACTACGTACAGAATATTAGATTTAGTATACAGTATGCATTTACAACATACCTACGCTATGTCTACGAGTATGTATAGTTGTCAAGATGTCACTTTCAAAACACGAGCCATAAGAGAGTGTGAGTGAGGTACAGACACTGTACCTCACTCAATTAATTTTATCATTAACATATCGGTATATGCGGTAATAAAATTAGAAAATAAGTATTGCATGAAGAAATACGAATTCCACCAAATTACTCTTTTTGTTACTTCACAGACAACAAAGAAAGACCATAGTTCGATACTTTGAACGATCTCTTCAATACGATTTGTGCATAATGTTTAACATGGCGTTGTTAATTTATTATGTTATAATAAATTACAGCAAATATAAATTCTGATACCAAAACACAAATTCTGGTTTTATCCGTATGTAACGCAAGATATTGAATAATTACTATTAAGTTTCTTGAATACCTACATTTGTAAAGTTGATACTTCAGACCCTTTAAATAATATTTGTAATATAATTGACACATTATATCTTCAAACTATTTATTCCCAAAAGCAAATTAAATTTGTATTATGGGTAACATATAACGAAAAATTAAATGTTAGAACATTCAGACTCGAGAAAATACGGGACAGAGATTTGATAGACAGATATTTGGTTTGCGCAAATATGACCACGTATCCGAATTCGCCGGAATGCTCATATACTCTCTCTCCTCTACAATATCCTCTTTAATTCTCGTTTTCCGTCGTACTTTGAGCGTTTTACTTTTCTGCCATCGTCCTCTGCCCGTGACTTGCGCTCATGTTATCACCTCACTCTCTCCAATCCTACAATCGCAACGCCTACTCACACCAGTTGCTCATTTGTGTATAACTCATTTACAATAAAAGCAGTTCACTTACAGAATTCCCTCCCTAATAATATCAGAAAAGCAAAAACAGTACATGCATTTAGAAGTTAGTTTTTGATTACTATTTGGAGGAAGCATAGTAGCAGTCTTTGTTGACATTTTGAATACACGTATATGTATTTTTTCTTTTTTATTATCTTTTAATGGAATTTATATTTGACTAGATTAATCGTATAGTATTTATTAAATGTAATATTATTTGCACATCACCCCTGCCTGGAAGAGTTCGCTTTAAGCGATAAGGCCGCCCATTGTCATACGGCATTATATTTTTGTATATTTTAAGTTAGTTTTAAGTACATATCTGTATGTAATAAAAAGTTCATACATTCAAATACGGGACAGCTCGTTCCTGTATCTAGCCTATAAAGAAACTAATACGGAATTTTAAGGCTTAAGAAAGCTGTGCATGACAAATTAATCACATGCTAGTTTAAGTAATGTTATTTATAACAGTCCATAACTTCCCATAGTTGGGCTCATGCATCTTAGTGACCTCGTTATGCAGGTTTCCTCGTATTGTTTTTCTTCACAGTCGGAGCGCAACAATTATGTTGTAAGATGTACATTAGGCGAGAAAACTGCCTAAGGCCCTGCCTCTAGGTAAATCTTCAAGCGTAATATCGACTACCACGTATTCCAATGATTGAAAGTCACCTACCACAACTACTTAACAAAGTCAGCTCAAAAATAGAAAACAAAATAGCAGAACATGTTGATAAAAATATTTGCTCATTCGTAAACTTTATATTCGCATATCATAAATAAATACACAGAAAACAACTAATTTCTGCGTGAACATATTCTTTACGTTAATAATTTTCCCTAATGAGGCGGCCGAGACGTAGAATGAGTTTATGCAAGCACATAATTTTATATATAACCTTCCCGGAAAATGAAAGCGAGAAAACCTAACAAATTTTGCTAAACATTGTACGTGTTATTACGTAATATATTCACTTAAAGCTACGAACGCTTGCTCTGAACATATTCTTGTATATACTTATAAATACAAAGGAAATGATTATGGATACTATCAGCTAACATGAATCTGGAACAATATTTTATTTTCAAAATATTAGTATTTAATTGCACTCGTTCGTTTATTCCATTCTCTCTTTATAAGGATTTTTAATTAGTGTCCGACCGAAACTGGTATTCCGGCCGAAACCGAAACCGAATATTCGGCCGTGGGTTCAGTTTCGGCCGAAACCGAAACTCACGTGGTCAAGTATAAAATTCCTTAAAATACTGAAATTTGGTGCATTTTACCCATTATTATTTAAAATTAGGGCATGAAATGGAAACACAGTATATTAATTTTGGTGTAATCATTTATTTAATATAATATAAAAAGAATATTAATAATATTTTTATTATTTTTTCAAATTAAGTTCTCATAGCAAAATGTTTGTCAGTTATCAATAATCAAATCACTAATTGTTACTGTTTCATTAAATACTAAGTATTGGTATTTTGAAATCTTATTAATTAATACTTTGGTTTGTATTTGTACTTAGAAGAATCATCAATCTCTTTTAGGTACTTATACCTCTTACATAAAAATAATTATTACTAAAATTATTATTACACTCTTAGTTCCAGTCTCAACAAAGATAATCAAATCGCACATTTAGAATTAACAAAGATACCTAGATCACAATTAGTAGGACAGTCGTACTTACATTTATTTAGTGTAGTAAATGTAAGTAACTCACTACTAAACTACATTAAACATTTAGAGTGAAAACAGTTATAAAATGAAATAAAAAACAACTTCTAAATATCTTATATTTAGGGTTACTTTTTGGTTTTTCGTATTATTAATATTCATAATTAAAGTCTTATATTGTACGCCAAGAAAAGCAGTTTGTCTACGTTTCCGCCACGTAAATTATTGTGACGATCCGAGTATATTTGGCCAGCAGCACTGAACAGCTGTTCACTCGGGACACTGGTAGGTGGAGCTGAAAGGTATTTTAAAACTGCACTTCTCAATATATATATCCTATAGGATATTGACTGCTGTTCCAATAACTGTATATGTCAGCATTGCGTTGTAATAATGGCTCCGACAGGTAAGACTGAGTCTTGCGTCGGGCGATAATGTACTGACTAAGTTGTGTTGCTACTTCCGAAATCAGTCTCGGTTTCGGCAAAAGTTTCGGCCAATTTTGGCCGAAACCGAAATTGCCGCCGAAACTTGACTTTTGGCCGAAACTCGGCCGAAACCGAACTTTCGGTCGGATACTATTTTTAATAAGCTTACAGAACAAAATAATTACAACAAAATATCTGTTCTCTTATAAAGCAATGCATATCTGTATGTTGTCCATATTCGCACATAGTTCTCGTAACTTGACAGTGACAACAATATAACAACTATACATGGACACAAAAAAGCGAAGGTATGAAGTAATTTTTTTTAATTGATGTAGGACAGCAGACAAGCTGACGGCCCGCTTAGAATTTAACAGTTACCGTCACTTATGGGTGTTTGCAACGCCAGTGGTATGGCAAACACGCTGCTGCCCATAAGGGTACAGGAACTTGGATCACTAATGCCGGAACACAACACAAAATTATTATGGCGGCATACTTAAGACCAAAGGTGGTCACCATCCAGACGGGGTTGGGGCCCTATCACGTAGTTAGGGTGGGTTGTTTTATAGCCTTTTACGACAGGTTGATCCCGGCCGTAGAGGTCAGTATTCTTTTTCCGTCCCTGCACGGATAAAAAATGTAATAGATAAATACCATATAGAAAACCGAATACACTACAAAACGTAAATAATTATTAAGAGTCAAAGTAAACAAAACTAGATTTTTTACTCTTGTTATTACTACTTATTCGATTAGATAAAAAAATATTTTGACGAGTCAATTGTCCTTTGGTTGATGGGTCTAAAATAAAAATTGTGACCTTAACTTAACTGCAGACAATAAACATCTACCAAAGCACATATGGCTAACTAGAACCCAAATGGTTTCTCCACAAACGCATTTCCCATTGCGATATATGGTAATTGACCATACACGAAATAGAAAAGTTGCAAAAGTGAAAGACAAAATAGACGATGTAAGTTCAAAAGGCTAACTGATATTAATTGATTAGCAGTAGTCATATAGTCGTACTCGTATCAGACGATAAGGATTAATATTCATTCTTCTAGGTCACAAATTGTCAAGCAGCTATGGAGATCAGGTAGACAGGCAGCAGTCGTTTCTGTAAAAACAGTAGCCATTCTATTTCATCTATTTGCTAATTGACTCTTTGCTCAAAAGAGGAAATGTCAGGTACCAACACAAACTATGGTCTCGAGACAATTGTCGATACTACCGGCCAACATAAATCTGGGGACTGTATTTTATTTTAAATATTTGTATTGTTCGATCTTTGCATAAAGGGTATTTGAAATCCCGCCTCCTGATTTTTGTCATCTATACTCACTCTCGGTGAGGTAAGCGGTGAAAACGAGGGTGTGACAAAAATAATAAGTTAAGACAACCACAAAATAAAACGCGCTTCTAAACGCGCGAGAGGTCGACTTTCGACCTCCCTGAAGACTATTCTCTGCGCCGGGCGCAATTGACTTCGGTTCTCCAAACTCTCATTGGCCGTGCCATAAAATTGTGTGTTCAGTGCGTGACATTTAGCTGGTTCCGTGCAACAGTTCCTCCGTGATCTGAACCAAACCGGGAAGGGGTGGAATCAAGATCATGTATGTTTCTGGTATTCGAAACTTCATACGTTACTAAGACTGAACATAGCATATAAATTGGTATCTTGGCATGTATGTTACAAAGTATTTTACTCTCAAATTCTTTAATAAACATATACAAAATTCTATGATATAGAATGTGCTTTGTATATTTTATAGCCTGAAATTCATGATGAAACTACGAAGATATTTCCGACGAAATCGCTAACTCGATCACAACATTTTCGCCCGCAAGCGACAATCTGACGCCGCGTACGAATTTCGGCCTGAGAACAACATTTCCGCTCGTGTCACTTTATAATTAAATGTTTGTGCCTCTTCTGCCACTCACCAGCTTCCTTTTATATTTTAGAAAAAAAATAAGAATCGCTTTTCCTTATTTGGCTGGTATGATAAATTGAACGTAGACGTTAAAATACATTCCAATACTTCGCGGCGTAGCGGCTAACACACTTCGGTACGCTAACGGAGGTCACGGGTTCGATTCCGTCTCGTGTTTGGGTGTTTATGTTTAACATGTATTTACTTGCAAAAAGAAATTATATAAGTAGTATATCAGTTATTTAGTACCCATAACAAAAATGTATTGCTACGAGTACTTACTTTGGGACTAGATAGCACTGTGTGAATTGTAACAAAATATATACATAAAAAACTTACACCAAAAAATACATAATACTTAATTATATGAAAAAACACATCACTTTATTCTGAACGTTTATAAGAAAATTATTTGAAAAATGTCAACTATGTTGTTCCACAAGAAATATTGTTCGTAATTTAAACCCGGTGAAACAAATTTGATTTCTTTAGCTATATTTATTTAACGTTGGCACTCGTGCGAAATATTATAAATGTTAAGATTAGACTTAATACGTAATGTAAATAAATGAAATATTATTGTGCCTTAATCCAGCTGAAATTTATTAACAATTCCTGATTGTTTCTTTTATGTTTTAGTCTTCTTAATCTTCGTACGCAGACTAAATGAAAAATTTACTACGAGAAGACAAAATACTTAGTCCGGCAAAAGTTCTGTAAAATGTTTTTTTAACAAATGGGAAAATATTGATAATAATAAATATTTGGAGGCCAGCTTTGATAAAGGCTTTTAATTATAAAAATTTACTGTCTCTCCGCTTTTAAACGTTTTTAAGTGATTATTAATAGACCGTGGCCATCTTCTAAATACGTCCTCTAAATCTTACGTTCAGTACAATTCAGCTAGATAAGGGTAAATCCTAACCTCTAAATTGCAGAAAGTTGGCTTCGAGCCAGACTTTTTTCGAGCCCGGCTAATTTGAGCCTTGAGATCGAATTGATAGCCTTGCAGTGATGTCTATGGTACATTAAAAGTGTGCTATGAGGTTTGTGACACTCTTCCATGTCTTTGGATACTGAATTCATAATTGAAGCCTTTGACTCTTAGATATTGTATCCGTGCAGGGGCGGAGAAAGAATACTGACTCTACGCGGCCGGGGTTAGCCAGTCATAAAAGGCGACAAAACAACCTACCCTAGCTACGTGGTAGGGCCATAAGCCCGTCTGGATGGCGCCCACCTTTGGTCTTAAGTATGCCACTATAATAACTTTGTGTTGTGTTCCGGCCTTATTGACCCAAGTTTCTGAACCCTTATGGAACAGCAGCGTCTTTGCGATGCCACTGGCGTTACAAACACGGCGACGTAGGCGACAGTAACTGCTAAATTCTAAGCGGGCCGTCAGACTATCTGCTGTCCTACAACAATAAAAAAAGATAGGACACCTCACATTAAAAACTTTGATAATATTATTTATTATCATAATATTACCTATATTTACAATGCTCGTTAATTTAATTTTTTCTTAGCAGATCGGATATTACCTTACTGTTTCTGTCTGTGTACCTAGTCAGGTCATAAGTATTGTCACACAGTAAAAACTTTTCTTTTAGAATGCTGGCCACAAAAAAGTTTATTGAATTCGAATTTCGAATTGTTCATGAAAATAAAAATGTATAACTTTTAGAATTTTACTCATTTTTAAATATGGAGTGGACGCTTAAAGAAGACCGTGTTGCAGTTATTGCGTTGCATCGTTACAGTTACGCGCCAATTCAAATTTTTAACATACTGAAAAATTTGAATATAACCAAAAGATTCGTTTATCGTACCATCAAACGATACAATGAAGACTCTAGTGTAGATGACAGGTCAAGAAGTGGTCGCCCTCGGTCTGTTAGGACTCCAGCAGTGATAAAAGCTGTGAAGGCACGAATTCAAAGAAATCCCAAACGTAAGCAGAAACTGTTGGCCCTTCAGATGGGGTTAAGCAGAACCACGGTGAAAAGGGTGTTAAATGAAGACTTAGGGCTTCGGGCATATCGAAGAAAAACAGGACATCGTTTGAATGCTCGTCTAATGGACCTGAGACTGAAGAGATGCCGCGCTTTGTTGAAGCGGTACGCGGGAAAAAAATATCGGGAAATTCTTTTTTCGGATGAAAAAATGTTTACCGTAGAAGAGAGCTACAACAAACAAAATGATAAGGTGTACGCACACAGTAGTGAAGAAGCGAGCAACCGTATTCCGCGTGTCCAACGAGGTCATTTTCCATCCTCGCTCATGGTATGGTTGGGAGTTTCTTATTGGGGCTTAACAGAGGTACATTTTTGTGAGAAAGGTGTAAAAACGAATGCTGTTGTGTATCAAAATACAGTCCTGACGAACCTTGTGGAACCTGTTTCTCATACCATGTTCAATAACAGGCACTGGGTATTCCAACAAGATTCGGCGCCAGCTCATAGAGCGAAGAGCACACAAGACTGGCTGGCGGCGCGTGAAATCGACTTCATCCGGCACGAAGACTGGCCCTCCTCCAGTCCAGATTTGAATCCGTTAGATTACAAGATATGGCAACACTTGGAGGAAAAGGCGTGCTCAAAGCCTCATCCCAATTTGGAGTCACTCAAGACATCCTTGATTAAGGCAGCCGCCGATATTGACATGGACCTCGTTCGTGCTGCGATAGACAACTGGCCGCGCAGATTGAAGGCTTGTATTCAAAATCACGGAGGTCATTTTGAATAAACTTTAATGTCATAAGAATCTATGTTTTGTTAAGTTCATTTTGGTATATGAATGGTTACATAATTAATAAACTTGTTACAATTATTTTACATTAAACATGTGACAGAATTTATGACCTGACTAGGTATAAAGCGGCTTCAACAATAATTTTCTAATCGTGAGAATTGATGAAAACAATGCCTTTTATACCAACTTATTTTATTGAAGACCAAGTCTTAACAAAAAATTTCATTTCTGACGTTATGATTTGTTTTTCATCGAATTGTAGCTTTATTATATCACCAATCAATATTTTCAGGATTAACACACCACAGACCTAAAGCTTTAAATTATTTTTGACATTAGCGTTTGAAATATTACCGTCAACCACTTCACTACAAAAATTTACAGTTTCTTCTATGCTGACGTAAGCTGAATCGAAGATACCTAAAGCGATAAGATCACCTATCGTTTTACCTGAAGTTTATTCCTTTTCTCATAGTTTTACAACTTTTGAGTCATTAAAACAAGACTTACGTCTTGTTTTACTGACTCAAAATTGTGTTACAAAGTTAATAACTGATAAAAACTATAGTGTTCCCTTGACAATGTCCACGTATATACTCTGCGATTTATATACCTGTATGTCACACTCGACCGTAGCTCTCTGTCTTTGACAGTGACATCTTGACGACCATACGTAGACATATGAGACAGGGGAGTTATGCCGCATAAATACATACATGAAGTCATACAATACAGAGGCCAATATAATATTTTTACGTAATTTTTATAAAACATTTCATTTCGCTCAAGGCACACATTTTATTTTCTAACACTACGTCATGCCATTACTCTTGCTATTAATTCCACAAAGGCACCCGGGCCTAAATTAACTTTGCCCGAAGCCGACCCTCATTTACGGAGCAACCGTGTGTCCAAGAAAGCCATGAAAGGGATTGAGTGCCAGCAAAAATCTTGCGCAAAAATCACAAGATGTACATTACTTTCTAAGGCATTTGGGAATTATATCTTATTAACTGTATAAATAAAAAGGTTACATTTGTTTAAATGTAATTTAGATGTGTTTTCTCTCCGTGCAAAGGCCGGGTAAGAACACTGACCCCTGTGGCCGGGGATGGTCTATCCAAGGCGACAAAAAAATATTAGCTCCAAGCCCGGCTGGATGGTAACCACCCCTAGTTTCTAAATATACCGCCATAATAACCTTGTATTGTGTTCCGACATAAGTGACCTAGGTGCCAGTTGTAGCGCCCAACGCAACACCAGTGGTGTGCTTGACGGGTCCGTTTATCTGCAATTCCACAGCAATAAAAATATGTGAATTACATCAGTTTAAGCTCGCCTAACAGTTTCGAAACGGAGTTATCTGGTATTCCACCAAGATTATTGGGCCAGCCTACCTCTATCAGCTGATGTACTCTCACTGGGTCCAATAACTAAGAAAGCGATTACGACAAATCAACTGTGTCAGTATACATATTTATTTAATTAATTATTGAGGAAATAGCTCAAAACAGACTGAAATACCAGTAGAAAGTGACCGTCCGTGAAAACAAACTGGCACATGCCCTGAGTAGAGAAGGCGCTCTTCAGCATACCCGGCTAAAAAGAAGTGACATACCGAGCTTACATAAAAGATTTACTATTTGACATCAAGAGGGTCGTGTGAAAAGAACTTTCATACAAGTATGGCTCTTGAGGAAAACACAAACTGAGAAATCAAAAAAAGAACTGGCTTATTGTTGGAAAACAGATCGCCATGCATGAAGCAGACAAAAAAATTATTGAATATTCCACCCGTCTACTGTATATAGAATATCACAGCATTTCTTGAAAACTTCCATCTGAGACAAAAACCACATGGCAATAAACATTGTGTCTCTGTTTATAGACATTACTTATGTTTACTTCAACCGCACGTTCAAACACATGGCATAATGTCAACACATCACGTGTTAACCGATCTATCTTGCATTTATCTGCGTTTTACGTCAAATGAATATAACCACATCATTATACTTTTTTATTTATTTTTTATGCTGAGGAACGGCAAACAGGCTGACGGCCCACTTAACAATAAGCAGTTACCGTCGCCTATGAATGTTTGCGACGCTAGGTGCACCGTGAACGCTGCTGTCCCATAGGGGTACTCCTGTACCCCTAGGTTCCTACCTAGATCACTAATGCCGGAACGCTGTTGCGTAGCTTATTATGGAGGCATACTCACAAGTGGTGGTTACCATCTAGACGGGCTTGCGGCCCTATCACATAGCTGGGTTGTTTTGTCACCTTTTGAGACAAGCCGACACTATTCTTACTCCCCCCCCCCCCCTGCACGGAGAGATGAATAGAGAAATTTTATAATTCTCAAAATAAAATACTGCGCTGCAAGTGAATAGACCTCTTCATAAACATTGGTCTAATTTGCATGCGCCCATGGATAGTGTGGTTTGATTGGTTAACGTACTTTATATTGGTTTACATAATTTTTGTCATGATTCATGGACCAAGTCTGGATTAAACATAAAAAATAGTAGGTATTTGAAAGTCAAAGTTCGAATATATTATAAGATATTATCTAACAAAAAATTATTGATTGTACTATAGATGTATAGTTTGAGGACCGTATAAAAAGTAGGTATACATCCTGTTAAAAAGATTAATTGTGTTCTTTGTATAAAATAAAATGTGTGTGTATATGTGATTAGATTTGCAATATGTAACTTGAGGATTATAAAAAGCCAAAATATTAATCATAAATCGAAGACATTAACTCTGTTAAAATATTAACTGGCAAGTTCGATTTTAGATATGCTCTTATTTTCCTCCGTGCAGGGGCTGAGTAATGACCCCTGAGGTCGGGGTCAAACTATCGTAAAAGGCGACAAAACGTCCCTAGCTATAACAGTAGATTGGCAAATGACCTACTTATTAAGCAGTCGCTGTCGCCTATGGGTGTTCGCAACGCCAGGGGCACCGCTAAGGGGCCATTCATAAATTACGTCACATGAATTTCAGGATTTTTTAGGAAACAATAAACGACTAATTATGTTAATTAAAAATACAAAACTCTACAAACTTGTGTCCTTGGACTCTGGATCCACTCCTTCATATTCATTTCGTATTCATTCATATCGTGACGTCACAAAGCTTTTGACACACACACACTCCCCCCTGGCGCTTGTCACATAATGTCACATTCCGGTGATGCCCTCCTCCCCTTTAACGTGTGACGTAATTTATGGATGACCCCTAACAGGCTGCCTGCCGTCTGCGAAAGGTAACGAACCTAGTTTACTTAAGCCGGAACACACCACAGACCAAAAGACACAAAGGACAAAAGACACCACAGACAAAAAGGTTATTATGGCGACATATTTGGACACCATCGATGGTTGCCATCGTCCGGGTTTGAAGCCTGTAAAGTTAGGACGATGACTGAATACAAATCTGATCAAATGTCAATTTGATCTGTGAAACAACACACTTGAAATATTTACATAACTATATTATATTGTACAAGATATAATAACAACACAGATACAATGTTCATGTTGCGTACTCTCAGGATCTGGAATGAGCTTCCAGCTGAGGTTTTCTCAGTGCGTTACGATATGGGGTTCTTCAAAAAAGGCGTTATAAAATTTCTTCGAGCCCGGCAGCGCGTTGGTTGTGTTGCAGACGGCCATAGGCGACGGTGACCACCTGCCAGGGTGGGCCGTTTGCCTGTCTGCTAAACTCTCGCTATAAAAAAAACAATAATAGCCCTTTGGTACCCACTGCTGGTCTCGGGCCGCCCCTAGGCCCTAGAGAGAATGAACAGTATACCCGCACTGTTGTCCTAGGCGAATTGGCAGGTGGCTGGTGAACTTGCTCACGATGTTTTCCTACCCCGTTGACACATTGCAATTATGCTATAATATGCACATTAGACGAGAAAAACTGCCTAAGTGGTGCCATCGTGAAATTCATAAATCTAAAAACCAGTTACCTACATAAAAGTTTAGCACTCTCAGCACACAATGAAGTTATTTTAAAAAGAACATCATTACTTAAGACATTTAAATAGAATAATAATAATAATCTTTTTATTTCGGAATCATACAATTACAATCTTACTATTCATTTATTAAAGCAATTTATTAATTAAGCAGTACTGTAATGTATCTTTCGCGTAATTAGAGCAATTCGTGTATTATTTATATACTATACACATGTAATACATATATGTGATGTTAGATCTTAAATTAAAATAAACCATTCTAGTAAAGAGAATTAGTATAATAAAAACAATTAGAAGCTTCGCAGTATTTAAAAATAAATATTTATAGTTTTACCTGAAATGGATTATTCGGAATTCTTCGCAAGTGCTACCTCTCGTGAAATATTTGCATATCTTTATTAATTGTACCTAGTCAGGTCATAAATTCTGTCACATGTTTAATGTAAAATAATTGTAACAAGTTTATTAATTATGTAACCATTCATATACCAAAATGAACTTAACAAAACATAGATTCTTATGACATTAAAGTTTATTCAAAATGACCTCCGTGATTTTGAATACAAGCCTTCAATCTGCGCGGCCAGTTGTCTATCGCAGCACGAACGAGGTCCATGTCAATATCGGCGGCTGCCTTAATCAAGGATGTCTTGAGTGACTCCAAATTGGGATGAGGCTTTGAGCACGCCTTTTCCTCCAAGTGTTGCCATATCTTGTAATCTAACGGATTCAAATCTGGACTGGAGGAGGGCCAGTCTTCGTGCCGGATGAAGTCGATTTCACGCGCCGCCAGCCAGTCTTGTGTGCTCTTCGCTCTATGAGCTGGCGCCGAATCTTGTTGGAATACCCAGTGCCTGTTATTGAACATGGTATGAGAAACAGGTTCCACAAGGTTCGTCAGGACTGTATTTTGATACACAACAGCATTCGTTTTTACACCTTTCTCACAAAAATGTACCTCTGTTAAGCCCCAATAAGAAACTCCCAACCATACCATGAGCGAGGATGGAAAATGACCTCGTTGGACACACGGAATACGGTTGCTCGCTTCTTCACTACTGTGTGCGTACACCTTATCATTTTGTTTGTTGTAGCTCTCTTCTACGGTAAACATTTTTTCATCCGAAAAAAGAATTTCCCGATATTTTTTTCCCGCGTACCGCTTCAACAAAGCGCGGCATCTCTTCAGTCTCAGGTCCATTAGACGAGCATTCAAACGATGTCCTGTTTTTCTTCGATATGCCCGAAGCCCTAAGTCTTCATTTAACACCCTTTTCACCGTGGTTCTGCTTAACCCCATCTGAAGGGCCAACAGTTTCTGCTTACGTTTGGGATTTCTTTGAATTCGTGCCTTCACAGCTTTTATCACTGCTGGAGTCCTAACAGACCGAGGGCGACCACTTCTTGACCTGTCATCTACACTAGAGTCTTCATTGTATCGTTTGATGGTACGATAAACGAATCTTTTGGTAATATTCAAATTTTTCAGTATGTTAAAAATTTGAATTGGCGCGTAACCGCAACGATGCAACGCAATAACTGCAACACGGTCTTCTTTAAGCGTCCACTCCATATTTAAAAATGAGTAAAATTCTAAAAGTTATACATTTTTATTTTCATGAACAATTCGAAATTCTAATTCAATAAACTTTTTTGTGGCCAGCATTCTAAAAGAAAAGTTTTTACTGTGTGACAATACTTATGACCTGACTAGGTATTATATGAATAATACCAAAATTTATAAATATACTGTTTGTTCCCCACCACAAATGAAAATAAGTATAGAAACTATAGTAAACAGGGTACCTGCTCTGGCCTAAACCTGGTAGCTCGGAGACCCATCTAGAGGTCTAGGGCCATATATGTAGGTGATTTTTCTTTTCTAATTTATGTATTATAACCATTTTTTATTGCTTTAGGACAGCAGACAGTTAAAATTTAGCAGTTACCGTCGCCTATGGGTGTTTTCAACGCCAGTGGCATCCTGAATACGCTGCTGTCCCATTAGGGTACAGGAACTGATGCCGGAACACAACACATAGTTATTATGGTGGCATACTTAAAACCAAAGGTGGTCGCCATCCAGACGGGCTTAGGGCCCTACCACGTAGAAACAGGACATATAGATATAGGACATGTAGATCATCACATAACATAAAATTATATTTTCCAACCTTACAACCAATAAAAATGTGTAGGAAAGTTCCCAAAGGCCTCTCGTAACCCCTTGTACACAAAAGTACAGTATTTCCCTTCATAACAACGTTTTACGTAAAACTTCCATACAATTCAATTTAATGGAAATCGAATAAAAGGGGTATCGCCCTTTTCCCGTTTTCTGCGAACTTTGTTTCAAAGTCGGGATCGTAGAAATCAATGCCCTCAGATTTGCACGTCTGACCTTACCCTATTTGCGACACACTCACGTTAAATTTTACACGAAACACATTTTATCAGAAGGTATCGAAAATTACATCACCGTGATTAAATTTATTGTAGTAAATACAAAACATACTTTATACAAAAAATTGAAAATGTGTTCTTTTTTTATTGCTGAGTACAGTAGGCAGGCTAATGGCGCACTTACTAATAAACAGTTACCGTCGTTAATGGATGTTTGCGACGCTAGAGGCACCGCGAAAATTACTGTCTCATAGGAGTTCGCTGTTGTCCTATAGGAGTACAGGAAACTGAGTCACTAATTCCGGAACACAATACAAGGTTAGTATGACGGTATACTTATAGACGCAAGTGCGGTTGCCACCCAGTCTTGTGTGTGCAGGCGCTCCGGCACTGCCATTGTTAGCCATTGCGCAACAGAGGCAGTCAAAATTAAAAATAAACAATCCATTACCTACAGAACAACAGTTTCTCCGTGCAGGGGCGGAGTATACTAATCGCTGTGGCCGGGGACGGACTGTCATAAAAGGTGACAAAACCACCTTGAAGCTACGTGGTAGGGCCCCAATCCCGTCTGGATGGCAATCACCCTTGGTCTTAAGTATGCTACTATAATAACTTTGTGTTGTGTCTGGCATTAGTACCCAGATTCCTGTAGCCCTATGAGACAGCAGCGTGTTCGCGGTGCCCCTAGCGTCACCAACATCTATAGGCGACGGTAACTGCTTACTATTAAGTGGGCTGTCAGCCTGTCTGCTGTCCCTCAGCCATAAAAAACCTGTAATGGTAATAGTGGCCGAAATTTTAAACGACAATTTCATCATCAACATCATCCTAGCGCTAAATTCCCGTTGCAACCCAAACTGCCTCGGGTGCCCGGGAAATTTTCGACCTTTCATCTCCACCACGAACAGTCTTCAGAATCTTCAAAACCTTTCGCAACGTTAAACTAGCACTTTATGTGATTATACCAGCAAACGCGACATTCCTACAATCTATCCACAATGTCACGGATAAGAAGGCTGCTGCGAATGCGGGAATTCCTTACGCGGCCGTTTCGCGTTACTCACGTTAATCTCTATGAAACGCAATTCCTGCTTGTGTCTCTATCACCGGCTTCTTTTCACAGCCATGTAAAGTGACAGGCCTACATAGATCTGTCCCTTCAACTTAATCGGCATTTTGGAGTCACAAATGACACCAGTTACCTGACTCCATTTGGCCCTCACGGCTACAATGCGTGCCTTAACGGCATAGTCGATGTCACCAGACTCGTAAAATACAGATGCCAGGTATTTGATCTGATCCGTGTGCTTCAAAAAGTAATGAACAATAATTTTTAAAACTAACATTTTTATAGACAATGTTTATTTGTTTACACTCAAAAATATGCTCACTCATACAGGGACTTGTCTCATATACCATGTAATCATATGCCGCACAAATGCCCACATTGTATATCATCAAATGGAGCACTGACCGCGTTTCGGCGTGACGTCGCCAGCATCCGACGTGTTCCGAACGAGGGGAAATGCACCTACTTTCTTCATTGCATCTACTCTTAGATTTGCTACTTATAAATGGTCATAAGTCTTTAAATATTTAAGGCGATTTCATCTCTAACTTACATTAAATTAGGTTTAACTTTCGCTGCAGAATTTACACGAGACGTACAAGCGCGGTCCCGTTTATTTTTCTATAGGACCGCCTTGTTAGTTCTCGGCCAGCTTTGCCGCGTGTTAGACGTTACAGTTCGGTGTTTGTGTAAATATTTAGTGTTATAACTGGAACATGTGCTGTGCTAAACTATGATCGGTGAAGTTGTTTGCAACAAATGTTATGCGTTTGGAGCATAGCTGATCTGGAGCTATGCACTTGCGTGCACTGCTTGAGCTAGAAGGAAACGCTGCCGGCATGAAGGGTCAACCGGTTTGGTAAGATTCTGCGATTCGTTTACATATAGAGAATATCAATTGTCAGAGCGGCTCATTAAACAGCTTTCATTCACTACGAAACTATATTTTTGTTTCGTGTTTTAAAAACAGAGTTATATAACCCTAAATAATATTTACTGTTGATGCATTTTTAATTGTAAATTAAAAACAATTTTTATTAGAATTTGTTACTATTGTGGAATATTTTTTTAAATAAACCTTAGTTATGGATAATATTTGACACCCTAACAAGTTTTTTTTATTAACATAGTCTACAAGAGAATAATAACAGACGGTACATAATTCCAACTGTGATAATGTACGTGTATAAAGTTTGTTTTCACAACAGTACTCCACCGTCATAGATTTGATTATCATTGCATACAAAAAAATTCTAGATGTACTACTTCGTATCTGGGTTCCTTCTTTTCATATTTGTTTAGAAACAGACAGACATAAAAGTCATTAAAGTACCAACGTTAAAGAATATGGAGAATATTGAATCTTAAACAATTTGTATAGGATATTTTGATAAAATATTAATTATTAGAACATGTCTTAGATGTTATATTTTATGTATCCAGGATTCTGTTATCGTCTATTAACAATTAATAATTTTTAAATTCGCATTTAAAAACGTGACTTCGTTCATGTCACTTTATGTACTATTTATGATAATATTATAATACAAACAATAAACCATTATCTTAATTGTTTAACTACACGTAAAAACATATGGATAACCCAACTGCTACAGAATTTAAGAATCATTAATCATTATTTTCAGTCACTACATATAAATATATTATAAAATACATTTTAATGGTACGCGTAATCATGTGCCTGTGTGTTATTGGGACCTGTGTTGCGTTTCAAACATAAAAATCACATATCTTTCGGGAGGACTACCGACATCTGACTTCCACGGCCTGAAAGGAAGCTGTCTGCTACTTTCTTCATTCGATCAGCAAGAAACTAGCAGTTGCTTTTGACGTGCCCGGGTCGGAAGCGCACCCGAACACATTTTCCCCATAGAGTAGTGGCAACCTTATCATCCAAAAGAGCCGAATGTAGATAATACAGAATTGAAATTTATTCAAAGAGCCATTTTTTAACATATACTCTGCTTTAGTAGGAGACATTATTAGGGAAATAATTATAGATAATAAATACGTAATATTCCGTGCCTGGACTAAATAGTTCACGGAAGAGGTGGCCGTCCACTGTCCTAGAAGAACACTGGTCGGTATACTAGCATACTACCGCGCCGTGCCCCCGCGTTGTGGAATTACCTGTGTCAAACAGCAGGTGCGTTTGACGCAGCGTGCGATATAATGGAAGACTCTTATAATATTTTAGACGAATGTGGGATTTAAACCACTTTCGTCAAGTATAAACAGTTGTCATTAGAATCAAATTCGTTTTTTTATTATTGACTCTTCATATCATTAACAAAGAGTGCGCCTGTATTTTGATCTGCGTTTTTTATTTTGGTGCGTTGAAAAACTGGCTATATCAGCGGCCGTATTCATAAGATTATTCATGTATATAATCCTATGAGTACATTAAAAATAATATATCGATCTGTCATCAAACTTTTTTAACTGGTCATGGTTATTTTCATCATTTCATTCATTATTCATATATTATACGAATTGTACCGAATATTTTGGTTCGAACCACCAGTCCGCATTGAATAGGTACTGACAGAGTGAAGCTAGATACCTCATACGTCGCCGCCTTTAATTTTGTATGCTAACAAGAACAACAGAAATAAAAGTTTATGTCAGTTTGTTTTAGAGGCAATTACTGACACTCTAACCCCGAAAAGAAAATCCGAATGCTCATCTTTTACTGGCTGTGAACCAGCTAAAGACAGATTATTTGTTGCTTAATACGATTCCCTAGAAAAGTTCGGAATATCTTTTTTTTGATCTCGGGGGAAAACCTCTCGTGACGGGTTCCCCCGGCCCGGGGGGACCGAGGGATATGTGGGACTCCGGGAAAGATGTTAGACCATCCGACTACCCACTAAAAACCCCGCTGTTCTCCTATCGCCTACGCCCGAGCCTACGGATATATGGCCTGCCGATCTCGTGGCCCAGGCCGGCGCCGGCCCGCCCTTTGTCTTAAGGCGGGCCCCTTCTAAAGTGTTGGCGCCAGGGGGTCAGGCTTTCGTCCCCCCTGGCGCTCACCTGTAATAACTATGGGAGTTGAGGGGGCCCGCGGAACAGCACGCAGCCCTCACCCTTGCGGCAATAGTGCGGGCGGCGGGCCCTCCCCCGAGGGACCGCCCGCGGCCGCTTTTTACGGCGGCCGGAGGTCGTTAGTTGCCCTCCGGCGCCGTCGACGTGGCCTGCGTTGGCGGGAGGGGAGTGTGGTGGTCGACTCCCGCTCCCGCTCCGCCGCCTCCTTTGCGGACATGACTGCCTCGCAGAAAGATGCGCCGGCCGTCCATCCAGGATCGCCCCCGACCATGGACAGAATCAGGGCCGGGAGCGACAGGTCCACGCCGATTTGGGCGACGAGGGCGTGGCGCTCCTCGCGCCACGCAGGGCACACGGCGACAGTGTGGTCCACCGTGTCCTCCTTGTCGCCCGCGCCACAGTGGTGGCACCCCGACGTCATCTCCCGCCCTATGCGACACAGGTACCTCTCGAAGCAACCGTGCCCCGAGAGGACCTGCGTCAAGCGGAATATTAGGGCGCCGTGGCGCCTTTCCAGCCATTCGGCCAGGACGGGCCTCACCGCTTCGATGGTGGCGAGGCCCGCGCTGGGGTAGGTTCGGAATATCTACCCACACTCTCATTACCACGCTTTTATTAGCTTCATACGTATGTTCGTTTTTTTTTTGTTTTTTAAACTATTATTTATTTTTCAATTAGATTTTCTATAAAAGCTTGTCTTTAGTATTTTTTTTTAACTATTATTTATTTTACATTTTATGTTCATAACACGACCTGTTGATTTTTAACTTGTCGATCGCTGGCGCTACTTTCAAACTTATTTATGTGTCTATACGTGAATCGTATCACATAAGGCAAAGTTTTGCATTACAGATTTTATTGGTTATTGTTGACATCTCGTCAACTCGAAAAGTAGTATTTTGTTAAGTAAAATAAATTCTATGTTAAGGTTCCTTCAAAATATTTTTATTTTCAGTTTTGTTTGCCACCTTCTGTTGGTTCTGTGAAATGTCAACAATGATAAAAACAAGCTTAATATGTGTGAAAAATACTTTTATATATTTAAATGTTGAGTGATGAATGCAAATTTACAAAAAACCTGAAATTAATATAATAAGGTTCCGTTGTTTATCTTCTTAAAATTGGAACGATATTGTTAAAGCACAACGTACATGCATATAATTAGCGTATTATAAATTATACCACCGGGGGCGTGACTAAAAGTCACGCCCCCGGTTGACTAAAAGTCGATCCTGCGACTCCACAAATGCTCAATTGACGGTATGCCGCTGCGACCACCAGCTATCAGTTCCAAGCCAGCTGAGCGATTGCAGTAGGGGTGTGCGGAGAACCTCATATCCTCTCCCCCTTAAATTCCACGTGGCACTGATAAGGCAGTTTGTCTCTGTGTCTGAGTGTGTGTGTACTTTGAACAAAATTTGACTGTCCATTATTCGAAGCATGTCTGCTTTTGTATGATAAATATATAATTAACTATCCAACTATAGCGTCAGACGTCACTAGAATATAATAGAATATTAATGTCACTCTACATGATTAGATTGTAAAATGAAT
This sequence comes from Malacosoma neustria, assembly GCA_963693495.1. Lineage (NCBI taxonomy): Eukaryota > Metazoa > Arthropoda > Insecta > Lepidoptera > Lasiocampidae > Malacosoma > Malacosoma neustria. The sequence continues at coordinate 17,363,957 of OY856379.1, read as the reverse complement.
TCTACATAACAATATTAAAAGAACACACTGGTACACGTGCCTTATATATAAGTTTTGTGTACTTGTAAGTAATATTGCTAATATGTCTGTTATCGTGTGGAAACAAATTGCTTGGACTTGAATTTTTTTATATTATAGAATATCTGTATATGAATGATTCGGACGATTCGACGCGGGCAAGTGTGCGAGGTTTCATGAGATTTCATATACAGAATTCTAAAATTCGTTTCGCTCGTCTCGTTCGGCGCGTTCGGCTCGGACAAGTGTGCGTTCACCATAAAATAAATACACAAAACGTTGGTCAGCTTTTTTATGTATGTATATTTTTTACAAATTGCTTAATAAAAATAGATTTTTTTTGTAATTTTTTTTTAATAATTTGCCATACCTCTTAATCGAATGATACATTCTAATTCTAATATAAAGTTTGTTTTCAATAATCATTTTGATTTTCAACAATCAAGCACTTGCATGGCATATCAAATTTACAATCTTGTATACGTTTTAGTATATCACTACCAATATTAACAATATTTATTTCTAGATCGAAATATTCTCGAAATTTTAAACTTAATACAGGGTTTTTCGAAGTGATCTTCACAGATTCTGTATTGTTGCCTTATTTTATCATTTACAAGTTTGGAAAGATCTTCTCGCCCGACAGTTGTAACCACTCTTGTCGTCTGAAGTAATAATAATACCATGAATAGTATTTTAATTTATAAACAGAGGTAATTATTAAATCACTAACGGATACCCAAACAGAGACCGCCGGCTTTTGGCTTTCTAAATAACTGTTTTTGCTCTTGAACGCACCGTTTACGACATAGGTATTACCTATTTCGTGCAACTTACTAAAAAAAACTACTTAAATCATTTATGATCAATACTAAAACTTTTTTACACCATCGCGCCCATATGAGTTTCTTTCGAAATTGAGGCAGATACATATTATATGAGGTATCTATCATAACTAAGTAAAAATAAAAATAAATTATAGTTACTACTTACCTAGTGGAGTCTTTGGGATAATTAAAAAAAGATATGTTTTTATTTTTTCGATTGTTGTTCATGCACACAGTACAATAAACCATATTTACACTGTTTCTAATTAATTCAAATTTCAAATTTAAACAAACACGTGAGTGAGCCCTTTGTTTGAGCACTGGCCGAACCAGTATAAACAGGTTTCGTTCCGTACGTGACGAGCCGCCAGTGCTCACGCACAATTAGATCCCACCTCATCACAAAGTTCAAGACTTTAACTCGGCTTTAACTTAATTCTTAAAAGGTTTAAACTAGAAAATTGTTTTGTATGTTTAGATAAAACAACCTACTTTATGCAAATATTTAAATATAACAAGTCTTAAACACTTTATAATGTATCTCGTTCTCTCTACGTATATAGGTGTCTCATTTTACTGTGTCTTTTCCATTTCTTCGAGTTTCATATCACAACAATGCTAAAGAAGTTTTCACGTCAAAAAGGGAACTTTTGGAGTTAAACTCAGGATTCGAACGCGGACCAATCCGAAACCCAGAGACCCAACCCAAGACTACAATCCGCTCGAAGTTTAAGGTTAAAATCATTCAAGTTATTAAACAATAAAAAAAAGATGTTTATAGGTAGGTGTATCTATTTACCGTGACTTTTCCGTTTCATCGAGTTTCAGATCACAACGATGCTAAACAAGTTTTCACGTCGAAAACACCAAGGTTTTACTTTTGAAGTTTGGGTGTCAGTATCTTTGGTAAAATTAAAATAAGGAACCCATATTGCGCAAAATGATGCGCAGTAGTTTCACCAGTATACTCAGCAGCCTGTATCAGAGTGAAAAATCATGGCTTGAGTTGAGATACTTTTGGTCAAATCTTTTTATTGTAAAATCTACTCATAAAAACTTTTTATGTAAAGCGAAAGATATGTAAAAATTGTTTATTTATCCTTGATCTCTTTTTATTTTAAATGCACTTAAAATATTTGGTCACGCCAATCCCATCGAACCTTTTAAAAATAATATAAAAATATCATATTATCAAAGAACGAGTGATTCTGAATCAAATAAAATGACATGGACTACAATCGTGCCTAACAGATTGCTATTTGCGATAGGCTCGCCATAACGTCTAGTCAATTGTGCTCCGACTGTCTTTCCTTTCAAGATAATGGCCGGACATTCTGTTATGTAAGGCTTTATCGCCATCCGAGGCGCAAAACCTAACCATGTGAACCAAACTTTGGTTTTGTGAAATAGGTACACCCTGAATCGCTAATAAATTATATATAGAACCTTAAAAGTTTGTGTTTGATTGAATCTGGCTTATCTAGAAAAGATCTAGATGAGAATACATCATTATATTACTCCTCTCTGTGCAGCGAAGTAAGAATACTAACGTCTGTGGCCGGGGTTAGTCAGTCGTAAAAGGCGACAACACAACCCTGGCTACGTAATAGGGCCAACCACCCTTGCTCTATGAGTATGCCGTCATAATAACTTTGTGTTGTGTTGCAGCATTAGTGACCTAAGTTCTGTACGCCTATGGGACAGTAGCGTATTCGCGGTGCCCCTAGTGTCGCAAACATCCATAGGCGATGGTGACTACTTACTATTAAGTGGGCCGTCAGCCTGTCTGCTGTTCTTCAGCTATAAAAAATTTCTTTAATTGACCATTTTAATATTCAGTCAAGTATAATATCCAATAATATTTCATTATCCTACAAATATTTATATTCTCGTATCACGGCCGTGTTTGTAGTATTGCTACAAACTTAAAGTTAAAGAGGTTCCCTCTGTTTTTACTTTTTAAAGGTTTCAGTTAGTTTATTATTGGCAAACATTTTAGCACACACAGACAAACACACTACATAACAATGAGTTATTTTATATAAAATTTTCACATGACTATGCTAGACAAACATCGAATAAATCCTCAGAACACCTGCCTAGATAAATAAGTCCGCCATAACATAGATTTGCAACCGAAAGTACCCAGGCTACAAGACATATGGCGAAGGAAGACAGAAAATTCACGCCGAGAACTCCGGTTTTTGTACCCCGGTGATACCTGAACAGTATACCCGTGTTTATAGGCTATTTATTATTACTATTGCGTTCCATTTGTAATCCATTATTATTAATATGACTTACTAATGAATAACCGTACCAATGAATTATTAGCCTTCATTAATTTTGTAAATGTGTTTAGATGTAAAGGGTATGAAATTAATTATTATTAATGCGTACTTTATAAAATTATTTTTCAATACATTTTAAGGCAAAGGTACAAAAAATGGTTAGAGGAAACTGGCTCCAGCTCCAAGAAATAAATATCGGTATACATATAATATTATTTTCTAGATTATTTTCATGTGCATACAAAATTTATCGCAATTTTTAAATAAAGAATATCATGGGCGACTCAGATAATATCCTAATCTTGTTACTTTTATTCTTAAATGAATTTGTTTTAGTTAACAGTTTATAAATGTCAGCCAGAATAAAGTCAGTGAAAAAACTGCCATGTGTGTGGACTTAGGAATTTATAACATTAATAATATGTAATTAGTTTACTTTTTTTTAATATAATTGAACGTCCAAAGAGTGCCAAAGATTAAATGACAAAATTCATATTGTGTATTAAACTCACTTTTTAAATAATGCTGCTTTGTAATTTGTTTTTTCGTAAGAATAAACGGTTAAAAAGCTGAAAGTTGTATATTGAAGATATAAAATATCAATGCTCGGAACTGAATATCAGCATTCATTTTTGTGTTTGATTTTCGGTACTTACAGTACCTGCCTGAGCTCGACCTAATGCAGGAACCCACTTCGACAAATTAGACAAAAACTTGTTCCAAAGAAATTTTGTCGATCGCGTGGCAACGCGTTAAAATAGCTGTGAGTGTTGATACAGCCTGTGCAGACACTCAGGAGACGTGTTGACCAGGCCAAGCGGAGGTTTTTTTCACATTCAATATCTACCTGCGTGTTATGATTTTTTTGTCTCGAAAAAACCCCTATTCTTAACGGGTTCCCTCGGCCCTCGGGGGGACCGAGTAAGAATAGGCGGACTTATTCTAGTTTTGTAACGCCAGGGGTCAGGGTTTCGTCCCCCCGGCGCTCTCCTTTATCTGCCCTAAGGTATTGAGGGGGGCCGCGGAACAGCAAGTAGCCCTCGCCCTCGCGGTAATGGTGCGGGTGGCGGATCCTCCCCGAAGAGCCACCCGCTGCCGCTTTCTACGGCGGCCGGACGTCGTTGAACGCCCTCCGGCGCCGTCGACGTTGCGTTGGCGGGAGGGGAGTGTGCTAGTTAGCTCCCACTCCTGCTCCGCCGCCTCCTTGGCGGATGAAACTGTCTCGCAGAAGTGTGAACACGGCGATAGTATGAGTCACCGTCTCCTAGTCGGCCGCGCCACAACGGTGGCACTCTGACGTCGCCTCCCGCCCTATGCGACACAGCAAAGCATCCGTGCCCCGAAAGGACCTGCGTCAGGGCACCGTGGCGCCTTCCCTTTATTTGGTCAGGACTTGGCCCCAGCGCAGGCCTCACCGCCTCGATGGTGGCGCGACGCGCTCCTACCACTTCCGTATTATGATACCACGACTTTTATGAACACAAAATTACTATGGTTTTTGATTATTGTATTGCGGTAAAAATTATACATTCTACTTATTTTTAGTTTTTTCTCTGTGCAGGAACTGAGTAAGGACTAAAACCATCCTAGCTAGGTGGTAGGGCTTAAAGCCCGACTGGATGGCAACCACCCCTAGTTTTAAAACATGCTGCTGTAATACCCCGCATTGCTGTGTTGTGTCCCGGCACTAGTAAAATAGGTTCTAGTTGTAGTCTTAAGTGTTGCAAATATCTATAGGCGACGGAGACCACCCCTACTATTGGACCACTTAATAAGACAGGCTGACGGCCCACTTATAGTACCGTCGCCTATGGATGTTTGCGGCGCCATGAACACCACGAACACGCTGCTGTCCGCATAGAGATTCTAAACCTGGGTAACTAATGCCGGAACACAACACAGGGTTATTGTGGCGGCATACTTATAGATCAGACGGGCTTGGGGTCTTAATATGAAGTCAGGGTTTTTTGTCGCCTTTTAAAAATACGGGTCAGTATTCTTACTCCGTCCCTGCATGGAGAAGATAATACGAAGGAAATAAACAGATATTAAAAGACTTCGTAATATTTTATAATAACTCTTAACTTATAATATTATACGTTTGTCATATTTATTGCACTGTATGCTGGTTTTCTCGCAACTTGGATTATTCAATTCTATGCCTCCGTGACCTTTTCCCTCGCATATATAGGAACAAACAAAATGTTTCACATAAATTTCATTATACATATTATATTTGATTCCGTTGAATAATTAGTTCGTGCAACAAATAAAAATATATGACGCGCTTTGTAATCTCAGGTATAACATGATAAAAAAGTTTCAACCGAAAGTAGTGTAGTTTATGGGAAAAAAATAAGTTCATCTCATACTCGTAATTAGCGTGTCGTAAAAGGCTTTTAAGAATGGGCACTATTCGTTATTCTTTCAGGTTTGGGGATCAGACTCTAAAGCTTTACCCTGTGACAATACCAAAGGCTCTGAAATGAAAGTTGTAGATGAAATTTTCTTGTCACGTCGGAGCACAAAGTTATTATGGCGACATATTTAAGCATTTGGCGTGCTCGCCACCCAAACGGGCTTGGAGCCTTATCACCTAATAGCTGAATGTTGAAAGTATAGCCAGAAATCAATCGCAACTATGCGTGCCTATGCCTTCTACGTTGCCATTAGGAACAAGTTATTGATATAGATAAAATTGTCGATATTAGATACATTGTAACGGACAATGTTAAATTTATTAAAAATTAAATGAAATCCTTTTTTATGGAAACAACATTTTGTAATTGATTTTATAGAAAATTTTATGATTTATGAAAAATATATATTATATAAATACACTGAGACAATTCACACAGCGCCAACTAGTACTAGATAACTAATATTCGTTTATATATCTTTTTTTTTTTAAATAAATACCCAGACGCGAGACAGGAATAAAAATTGTCAATTTATATCTCGCAGTTAGAATCAAATAATAGTCGTAGATGTTTTTTCTAAACAGAAATATACAAAATTTAAAACAAAAATGAACTGGTACTCTTGTCTTCGCTCGAAGACAATAGTGCCCCTCGCCAAGCACCCGGAAGGGTGTACCATTGTCAGCCATTCTTTATGAAGTCATTAAAACTACGCGATTCACAGCCATTGTTAGCGCCACTTGCAAAATGTTGTGAAATATATTTTCTTTTTAGAAAGTATCATAAACTATACGGTAATTACCGGTTATATGATTAAAACTCATAAAGGAGCACATAAATAAATATATTTTACTAACCCTTATAAAAAAATTAAAATCTTCACTTTGGAAGGCATTGCGCTACATACGCACGAACAATCGATTTTAAACTTTATAAACACGCACGCGTACGCAATCACACGCACACACACTAAATGTAATTGAAGCACAAAAACAAAACTCATAAACAATAAATTCATATACATATTTTTCGTTCATATCGTCCTTATATGAGTTCTTAGCAAATAAAGTAGACGCCTTTGTCTAGCGATGTGGCACAATCAAGGACTTAAGTTTCCATATTAATGGCTTCATTTTAATATTAATAACGTCCTATTTATGACATTTACGGTAACACCGCACGTATTTAACAGACCATCTACATTTAACATGGGTCAATAAACTTTAGGTTTATTACCCATGGGAACTAATAAATTTACCACATCTCTAAGTTTATCTGAGATGAATATTTATTAGTTTACTTATTACTAGCAGCCCGTCCCAGCTTCGCACGGGTATTTAACAAAAAATTAAAAATTAAACCCTTCTATTTTTTTTCGGTCTCGGGGAAAAACCTCTCTTGACGGATTCCCCCGGCCCGGGGGGACCGAGGGATATAAGGGACTCCGGAAAAGATGTTCGACCATCCGACTACCCACTAAAAAACCCCGCTGTTCTCCTATCGCCTACGCCCGGGCCCACGGATATATGGCCGGCCGATCTCGTGGCCCGGGCCGATGCCGGCCCACGCTTTGTCTTCAAGCGGGCCACTTCTAAAGTGCTGGCGCCAGGGGGTCAGGGTTTCGTTCCCCCGGCGCTCTCTTGTAACAAATCTAGGAGTTGAGGGGGGCTGCGGAACAGCACGCGGCCTTCTCCCTCGCGGCAATAGTGCGGGCGGTGGATCCACCCCCGAGGGGCCGCCCGCGGCCGCTTTCTACGGCGGGCGGAAATCGTTGCCCGCCCTCCGGTGCCGACGACGCGGCGTACGTTGGCGGGAGGGGAGTGCAGTGGCGGACTCCCGCTCCCGTTCTGTCGCCTCCCTTGCAGACACTACTGCCTCGCAAAAGGAGGCGACGGCCGTCCATCCAGGATCGCCCCCGACCATGGACAGAACCAGGGCCGGGAGCGATAGGTCCGCGGCCAATTCCGGACGGGACTCGCATCCCCGTCGCGTGCTAGTCAGGCGTGGGTACAACTACCAGACGACACTCCAGAAAAAGCAGAGTCGCCTGACGTCGTAGCCGGCCCAGCAAGACCAACCGACAGCGAGGATGCAATTCCCGCCCCGGGAACACTCTCTGTGCAGGCGCAGTCAAAATAGGCATGGTTTTGACTACCAAATCAGGTCCCAGGGTAGAACCCGGGACCCCAATCAGTATTCGCAACCATCCCATCGGGGACCACGCCACGAACAGAGAGCTAAGTTGGAAAGGATGTAAGAGGTAGACGGAAAGAAAGGTAGGACTCTGTTGCCTCGAACGGAGAGGGGAGTGAAGCGACGGATGCTCGGGCACCTCGGGTACGCACACCCATGCACTCCTCGGACAGAGGAGCGCCCCTGAGGGCAAACCCTTCTATTTGCGTCAGGTTACTAAAAAAATAAAATTATAAAGAAAGTTTGAATATTATTATTTCTATGAGCTTTTATTTTAATAATTTTTTTTGTTATTACTTTTTATTTATTTTTCGTTATTTTTTAATAAGTATTCTAATTTTTGTTAAGACCCCAGTGACGCACGCCTACATTGCATAAGGTGCTGCATAGCTAGCCGAACAGGGTGAGCGGCTACCACGCAACATTTTTCTAATACTTACATTTTTAAACTCGTGATATTTTTTGAATGGAATATCCGAATTGAATAATTCAAAAAGTTATATAAAGGTATTGAAGCAGTTATGAATATGAAGTAATTTATTTTGATAAGGATTAATACCAAGATTCAAATAAAGAGCCTTTTCTAGGGGCGGCATTTCAATTAAATTTTTAAAATAAAAGAACACTTATTGTGGCATAACTATAATAGTTAGACATATGCTGTTGCGACACTTTTTGTAATTAATGATGTGTTCTGCAAAGTTGTAGTACATTATTTTATTCTATCATCAATAGTTTTCGCAGCGCACGCGATTTAAATAATATTTTAGGTAATTTTTTTACACTTTGGGTCACATTATTGGAGTTTTAGTAAGGATCCCTAATTTTTTTGAAAATATAATATAGCCTATGTCACCCGGGGATAGTGTAGCTTCCCGACAATGAAAGAATTTTTTAAATCGGGTCAGTAGTTTCGGAGCCTGTTCAAAGCAAACAAACAAACAAACAAATCTTTCCTCTTTATAATAGTAGTATAGATGAAGCATACTACAAATAAACAGCTTATCGATGACTATATCAAATATACATTACAGAAATTAAGTAAATAATAAATAAAGAATACTATTAAAGATTTAATCTAAGAATACTACAATGTAGTAAACATACATAAACACACATTTTTTGTCGTTTTTACCTACCTATTTGAGCTAATAATGACTGCTTTGGTACCTATTTTAACGGGACTTTCACGTACATATAGCTGTTTTAGGGGGTAATTTATTTAAAAAGAAGTCTAAGTATCAGCGTCTCTTATGATAATGTTTTATGAAAGTAACTTCCTAGTAAACACGTCTCGAAAAAAGAGCTTGTGACGTTAATTATTTTCTCCGCGCCACAGATAAATTGAGAGTGTCATCCGAACATAAACTTTGCCCCGGAGCTGATTTGTTGCATTTGTTTGCTCACAGCGTTTAATCTTACTTTCCCAGATGATAAAATCTCTACAAATAACCTCAAAAAGGCAAATTCGAGAAAAATGAATTATCTCAACACTTATTGGGTTAATCTTAATTTAGAAAGCGCTTTTAAATAATAGGTCTTTTATCTTTCGGTTTTATATAGAACATTAACCATATTTATTATTTTACACTTTATATAATCACTAAACACACATGTACAATATTAATTTTAGTATACCTAAATATATACAAATCGAAAAAGTTTAAGCAACATGTACTAATTTAAATTTTAGGATGGTGGTTGAGCCGCTGTATGGATGAACTTCCTGAATGTACCTGAGCCTTTCAGTATTTCCGGGCCGACAGTACACTCGCTTAAACAGTACACTTAAACCCGAATCGCGACTCATCGGAAAACATAATTTTATCCCATTGCTCCTGGGTCCAAGTTCTGCGTTCTCTACACCATTCATTTCGACGAGCGCGATTCCCGTGACGTATCGGTGGGCACCTAATTGGGCGTCGAGCTCGTAGGCCGTACTCATGCAGTCGATTTCGCACAGTTTGGGGACTTACATCAACACTACTTGAATTTTGTAGCCTCAAACTTATCTCTCGAGCGGTTAACTTCGGCTGGCGTCTTGCAGTCAGTTGTATGTACCGGTCTTGCCGAGTGGTTGTACTCCTTTTACGGCCTAGATGCTGTTCAGCGGGTTCCCTTGTATTATTGTAGCGCTGCCAAAGACGACAAATAACACTTCTATGAATGCCAAAATGCCGAGATACCTGAGATTGATTACTTCCCGCTTGCAACATGCCTACAGCTCTTTTCATTTCATTTGCCGTCAAATGACGTCGCTCCATGACGTAAAGAATATCTAACAATTAAATTTTGACGCTAACTTTATTTAAATGGTTGGTAAAATTATAAAATCAAGACTAAACGTAGCAATAAAAACGCACTTAAATTCAAACAAATTCCCTTTCATTTAATTTTATGAAAAGAACAACATAATCGAAATTTTTTTTTACAACCAGCCAGTATGTCATCAATAACAAAAAAGTTTACAATACCTACGCACTTTGAGTGAGTAAAGACTTGGAAATTTATTAGTATAAATGTTAAATTTGTAATATCATGCATGTTGCTTAGACTTTTTTGATGTGTATATTTTGAGCTTTAGACTAATTTTCAGATATCAAGTCGGGACCCGTCAAATGAACCCGCTTGACAATTGATTCGTGAAGTAAAGCAATAGCTTATTTTTAGGTACAGTCGACTCTCGTTAATTCGAAACTCGAGGGACTCTTAAAATATTACGAATTATCGAGAAATATCAAATGGTTCGAAATTTTTGAAAGAAAAGAAATAAAACTTTGAATTATAGAGTGTTGATAATCAATTATGTATTATTTATTAACTAACCACTATTTTTTAACAATAACAACAAAAGTTGAGTCTATTATAAGAGTAAAAGTAACTGAAACTTAACTAAACAAACTAATTCGTGCGGAAGTGTGTCGCATTAATAATCATTACAAAAACAAAAACTCAGGTACGATGATACAAGTTTGAACTTGTCAGTAGCGGGCACACATACATATGTACTCAACATCTGATCCTTTACGAATTATCGAGTGTTTGATGCTGATGAGTTCGAATTATCCCGTCGTTTTGTTACGTAATGATGATTTTTTCGTTCGAATTACCAAGTGCATAAAAATGTATTGATTTAGTTTTCGAAATATAAAGAGATTTTCTGGGGAACTCATGATAACTTTGAATTCTAGAGAGGTTCGAATTATTGCAGGTTTGAATTAACGAGAGTCTACTGTATATGTAAATCAAAACCATTTTTATTTGACATAATTGTTAACAAAATCGTATTAAAACCAATTTAAATAAAATTTGGGTTAGTCCGCAATATTTTCCTAATAAATAATTATTTTATACAATATTTTTAATGTTTCTAAAAGTTTATATCCAAGAATGTATTGCAAAAGATACAAATAATACAAGTAATTAAAATTTTGAACAAATTTTGTGACTATGAACTCAATGTTAACAAATATATAAACATACACTAGTTTCGACAGCATATATATATTTTTTTAATCATTCAGCATTGAAGAATTTTTAAACAGTTTTAAAATTAAATTACCAAGTGTATACAGATATAAATAGGCGTAACTGGATCCGAACAATTAAAAGGTAAAAATGTAATTCGTTTCAATTAAAAAGGATTGTGGACAATAACAGGGAAGTCCTGGGAAAACTTTTCCCCATAAAACGAGATTCCGTTGGAAGTCTAAATTAGAATTTTAATGAAGCTCGCTTTTAACTTTTATACGTTTGGGATTTTATGAAATATCCGTAGTGGCCTGAGATAAGTTTGTTTTGTTCGCTGATTAAACGAACTGGGTTTTGAGAAAAGAATTTTTTTAATGTCTTTATCACATTTAATGTATTTCGATTAAATTTATGGTCATATAATTAATATTTCGGTAGATTTTATAAAATTCACATTGGTTACTTAACACTTTTTTTTGAGGTGGAAATGCTTGACGAATGCCCCGCTGTGTAGGAACGGGCAGCGGGGTAGTGGGACGCACGTGGCTGGTATACGCCCTGATACAAAAACCACCCACCGCCAAGGCCATGGGACGCAACTCTCAAAGCCGCGGGCTGATCAGCCTCGGCATCTTCTTTCCCACGCAAGATGAGCTGGGTGCGCGACTTAACACTACTGCTCTCGTACTTAACAAATTAAACGCTGCTTTGTGGCAATATCATAAGTCTGTGAATTTATAAAGGCATGCACGAAGTGAAATTAAAGTCTATTAGTAGCCATGACAAAAAAACAATATCCTTGTCAAAGATTAGATGAAACAATTGATGCTTAATTTTGATTTTACATGAGCGAGTGCTCACTGTCCCCTCGAATCCGAAAGAAAATTCCTGTCCTTCCTTAGCAGTCTGTGAACTAAAAGAAGTCAATTATTTGTCGGCTTCCACAACTTCGTGGGATAATAATGGTGTTGCTCTGTTCTTATTTGTGATAGGAACAGAACTAGCATTTGCTAAGCTTGAAGCCAATTTAAAGCTTACCAAACCTGGCAAATATTATATTTAAATTAGTCATTATATTATTGTATTTGTAACTATAAAAAACATTTTTCCTTTCTTTCTATATTTAACTAGCTGACCCGGCAAACGTTGTTCTGCCATATAAATAATAAAATGTCAAAAATTAAAAAAAAAATTTTGGGGGTGGGTCACCCCTAACATTTAGGGGGATGAAAAATAGATGTTGGCCGATTCTCAGACCCACTCAATATGCTCACAAAATTTCATGAGAATCGGTCAAGCCGTTTCGGAGGAGAATGGCAACGAAAACTGTGACACGAGAATTTTATATATTAGATATAAATTGTGTTACTTTTTTCGAAGCAGCAACAGCAAATGTGTTTACCAAATATAATTTATTCCATAACTCAATTACACATCCTAAGTAACCAGTAAGAACCGTTACATAAATAACTACTTTCTCCATCAGTGGTCTAACTGTTATGTTTATAACAACTATCTACCTATAATTATTAACGTTTTAATTGTAATTTGATGTTGTGGCTAGGGATGTAACATCGTTGGCAAGGCAATGATCAAAAGTCAATCCTGCGATGTCTCCACCAAAACTTTGGGAGGGTTTTAGTCGATATGCTGTTTATAGTGCCGCTGGCCAACACACTCCTGTCAGCACAAAAGTAACCGACGTCCGCTTCCCCTGGAGTTCGCAGATAATTCAGTTTCCCCAGGATATTTAAAAAAGGAATGTAACATCAAATTACGTTACGTCCCACGGATTTGACACTTTTAGTGTACAAGGTATACATGGATGCTTTTAGTGGTTATACCAGTGACGTCATCCCTAGGCAAGAATAGAGACGAACCAATACTTTACATAGAAATTTCATATTATCTCGGGGTGTATAAAAAGCATTACTACTTCCGAAACTAAAATAGGCACTACTGGTTTGCTATACTATCACACAGCTATCAATGATTATAAATAATTGATTCATTATCATCGGCCGTTGAAGTGTTACTGATGAGCAAAATAGTCAATGAAAGAAGTCAAAACTCCACACATGCCAACGTCTAATACCTATGACAAATCTTTCAAACGAAGTGCAAAGCTGAAGTTGTGATATTAACCTATATACATATATAGAAAACGGTTTAAACCGAATATGATCGATAGTCACTTAAAATGCATTTCCTTGAAGTAATCACAGTTTTTATAGAGTTTATAGACATATTGTTACAATGAAATACATTGATTAAATTGTGGAAATAACATATACAATATGTGAATTATTAATACAATTGAGTTTAACTAAAATAAAAAATATATCAAATTTGTTACCTGGTAGCTTTTTATGGCTGTTGAACAGCAGACAGGCTGACGGCCCGCTTAGAATTTAGCAGTTACCGTCGCCTATGGATGTTTGAACACGCTGCTATCCTATAAGGATACAGGAACTTGGTCACTAATACCGGAACACAACGCAAGGTTATTTTGGCGGCATACTTAAGACTAAAGGTGGTCGCCATCCAGACGGGCTTGAGGCCCTACTACGTAGCTAGGGTTATATTAGGTGAGAAAAACTGCCTAAGCTGTGCATGCCACCAGATTTACAACCGAGATCTCTAGATCAGGCTCCAAGTGTAATACACTGAGCTATCTACTTTCTCCGTGCAAGGGCGGAGTAAGAATACTAACCTCTGCGGCTGGGTTGGCCTGTCGTAAAAGGCAACAAAATAACCCTAGCTACACGATAGGGCCTCAAGCCCGTCTGGATTGCAACCACCCTGGTGTATAATTATGCCGCCAGAATCACCTTGTATGTGGTCCGTCAGCTATAAAAAGGTAATGGAGAATAATATATATACGGCGAATATATAACTAGCGAGTTTATACTCTCGTTAATGTTCTTGATGAGGAAAAATTAAGGATAGATCGAAGTAATTGATAGCTAGCTTTAACCATAAAATGCAAATGGCGTGCCGCGTAAACTGGAACAATGACCTAAGGGCTCGTTATAAAGCGACAACCGAATAAACTATGCATTGCCACAACCTTTCGAGTGACGTAATGAGAATCATGGTAGTATATATAAATTATTATTAAATTAAAAAATTATAATATGTAACGTTCGAAGAACATAAAAAAAATCTAATAGATTTAGAACCTAATAGAGTTTCCTGAAAATCCAATATAGAGGTAGCTTTGTGGTTACTGCCAACTGGGAGAATAAGATAGGGTGTTTAAAAAATCGACTTTTTTTCTTCAAATGGTCGACAATTATTCTCAAACGTGAAAATTTGATGGAAATCAAACTTTTCAAAACCTCGAATAACTCTGGAAGAAATCAATTTATCGAAAAATGATAAGAATCCCTTTTTGTAGAGCTTTAAATTTACTATGAAAATCTAAGATGATCCTTGCCATAAGTTGATTTGATACAGACCTATAAAATACCAAAGCTAAAAAAATCCTATGTTATTTGATTGTAAAATCAAACGATATGACGACCTTCTGGCATAAGTGCTATCGCGCGTCGGTATGCTTGCGGAGGTCACGGGTTCGATTCCCGTCTAGCGTCTGGATGTTTCTGTATATGTATTTATTTACAAAAGAAAAGTGTATAATATGTAGTATATCAGTTGTCTATTACCCATAACACAAGTGCTATGCAACTTAGAGATTAGATGTTGTGTGGAATTCATTTTTTCGAGTAAGTGAGGTTTTCGACATAAAGAGGTTCTACTGCAATTCGTTCCTCGCCCACCTCCTCCCTTTGGGATTATTTCAGTTAACAGCTCTATACCGATTTTGTTACAAAATTAATTTAATTCAAAGCAATAATCCATCCCCATTTTATTTTCTTATGCTTCGTTACAAATTATTACGAAAGGGCAACGCTTCAAAAGGCGTGCAGAAATTCTATCAAATAAGGTTAACGATCAACAAAAAAATAGTATTATTGTTCAAAACAATGATGGCAGACTGTTGAATTGATAAAGCACGTTCGCAATATATATATATAAATATAGTATCATCAGCACACCATGATTTTCCTCATTGTATTTATCAATTCGCACTTTCCTTATAAAAAATACTTTGAAATACATTTCTTTTTAATAAATGATAATTGGCATCATGAGAATGATTAACAATGAAATTAGTGCAAGCCAGTGAAGTAATTAGTGATTACACACTTGGGCATGTGACGTGGGCCGGGGTTCTGACTCACGATTGATCTGTTGGCTGGAGATCGCGTGATCGTATAGCAAGGGTTACCACTTTCAAAAAGTTGGTATTAAAAAGGATTATATAGTAATAAAATCTTTAAGTACTTATATTACTTACGTATAAGCGAATAAGAAAATTACATCTCCTAGCGAGTTTCTTTAGCTACTATGATTTAGTGTCAATATGAAGATAATAATACTCAGGTAAAAACACTTTATTTAATTCATTTAAAAAAAAGAAAATAAATACATTTTATCTGATATACCTTTAAATATTTTTTACAATAAATAAACATTAAATTTAATTACCGTTAATTTCTAACAACACACTACTTTAGTGCCTACTTAGCAATCGATCTATATATTTCTATATTGATCGAACTAAATTATATTGAAATATCAAAAAAAAGTAACTAGTTGACCCAAGTTCCTGTACCCTTATGGGACAGCAGCGTGTTCGCGATGCCACTGGCGTTGCAAACACCTATAGGCGACGGTAACTGCTAAATTCTAAGCGGGCTGTCAGCCTGTCTGCTGTCCTACGCAATAAAAAAAAAAAAAAAACTAACATATCGATGTATTTCGTGTGGTCTTCTGCTTCACACCCCTATTACAGTATAGGCGAGATACAGTTACTTCTATTAGTAGGTGTGAGAAACCTTAATAACCAAAAGTGCGTTAAACTTACATCTGATATGTAGGTCGAGGTACGTAATCTATTTACGTGGAATAAAAAATTACAAGAATACGGTTACCGATCGATGTGTTCATGAGTTTTAATAATGAAATCTGGCATTTAGGTCAAAAAGAGCACTAGTTTACACTACATTGACTTGGAGCAGCTTTACGACGATGCAGGGGGGCATTGCTCAAAGGCAGCTCGTGTATCTCTGTCCAAAACATGTGTGCCCCTGGATCGGTGATTATATTAGCTGGGGATGTGAATACCGCCAAGGTAAATTAACATACGTTAATTGCCGGGAACTTTTGTTTACTTTCTAATTATACAAAACAAGCCATCATTTAATTTTTTTCTTTTGTATACCCGGGTAAACTGTTACAGCTTCCACTGGTATCTGGGGGGAAAGCAGATGGGGAATATGGGATTACCTCCTGAGGGGGCGGACCGGGGACAAAAGGCTGCCGGCCCTACCCACTAAAAACCCCGGTCATCACTGGCCTAAAGCATACCAGTTGCATCTAAATTTGTTTAATTTACATTTTCTATGTACAAATTTATCATCTTAATTAAAGATATAGAAAAGATGAATATAATACGAAAAAGTATGATAATGTTGAAATGACAGTTAACAAAGGAAAGTGCAGGGAGAGAATGTTTTTTTTTTTTTGGTCTCGGGGAAAAACCTCTCTTGACGGGTTCCCCCAGCCCGGGAGGACCGAGGGATATGTGGGACTCCGGGAAAGATGATTGGCCATCCGACTAAAAAAACCCCGCTGTTCTCCTATCGCCTACGCCCGGGCCCACGGATATATGGCCTGCCGATCTCGTGGCCCGGGCCGGCGCCGGCCCGCATTTTGTCTTGAGGCGGGCCCCTTCTAAAGTGTTGGCGCCAGGGGGTCAGGGTTTCGTCCCCCCGGCGCTCTCCTAACAACTCTAGGAGTTGAGGGGGGCCGCGGAACAGCACGCAGCCCTCACCCTCGCGGCAATAGTGCGGGCGGCGGGTCCTCCCCCGAGGGGCCGCCCGCGGCCGCTTTTTACGGCGGCCGGAGGTCGTTAGTGACCCTCCGGCGCCGCCGGCGTGGCCTGCGTTGGCGGGAGGGGAGTGTGGTGGTCAACTCCCGCTCCCGCTCCGCCGCCTCCTTTGCGGACATGACTGCCTCGCAGAAGGAGGCGACGGCCGTCCATCCAGGATCGCCCCCGACCATGGACAGAACCAGGGCCGGGAGCGACAGGTCCACGCTGATTTGGGCGACGAGGGCGCGGCGCTCCTCGCGCCACGCAGGGCACACGGCGACAGTGTGGTTCACCGTGTCCTCCTCGTCGCCCGCGCCACAGTGGTGGCACCCCGACGTCATCTCCCGCCCTATGCGACACAGGTACCTCCCGAAGCAACCGTGCCCCGAGAGGACCTGCGTCAGGCGGAAGGTCAGGGCGCCGTGGCGCCTTTCCAGCCATTCGGCCAGGACGGGCCTCACCGCTTCGATGGTGGCGAGGCCCGCGCTGGGGTGCGCGAGGCGCTCCTTCCACTCCACCATGAGCACCTCGTCGCGCAGCTCCGCCCGCATTACCTCAACTTCGCGAGGCGCGGGGCGAGAGCCACGCTCGGCCGCGTCCCGGCGCCACCGGTATAATAGCGCCAGGACTCGGGCCTCGAGGTCCCATGGTGGGGATCCGGCCAGCAGGGAGGCCGCTTCGAAGGACACCGTGCGGTATCCCCTAATCGCCCTGACGGCCAGGACGCGTTGCGGCCTGCGTAGCAGCGCCGTCGTTTTGGCCGTCAGGCGATCCGCCCAGATTGGGGCCCCGTAAAGGGCCATCGACCGCACGGTTCCCTCGAAGAGTCTGCGGCACACTGCGCCCGGCCCGCCAACGTTCGGCAGCAAACGGGAGAGTCCCGCCGCCGCCCGAACTAGCCTCGGCGCCAGGCGCTCGAAGTGCGCCGCAAAGTTCCATCGCCCGTCGAGCACCAGTCCGAGGTAATTCATGGACGGCCCGACGGCGATGCGGACGCCTCCCACCGTTATGCTCAGGCCCGGTGGCGGCCTCTGGCAGGGCCCGTAGAATATCAGGGCCTCCGTCTTGTTCAAGGCCACCTCCAGGCCGAGTCGCCGGATTCTAGCCACCATTTGCGCCACCCAATGTTGTGTCAACCCTACGTAATTAGAGATAAGAATATAAGAACTGCTTAACATTATAATTTAAAATTACATGTAACAAAATTTTATTCGCGTAATATAATTTTTAATTTAATCTTCTAAAAAAATTACAATTAGCTATTTCATTTTAGCAGTATATGCAGTTTCTTTTCTATCTATAATAATAGAATATGAAATACTCAATGAAAGTATATTTCGGTAAACTCAACGCACTTGAACTAAAATAAAAAACCAAACAAACTCCACAAGCCCAGACGCTTTAAATTTGAAACGCTAAATTTCTCTTAATTATAATGTGATTAAATTCATTATTAATATGATAATGTAGAAATGAATGGTATATGCTTATATAATATTATAGCTGGCGTAACGAATTTGTCTTTTTGGAAAAATAAAATATTGATAGACTGACCCCAGCTTTGGTCCTTATAAATCTAGATCACTCAGCATATCTCCTTCCCAATACTTTGACGGTCTCTATGTCGCAATGCCTTCTGTACATCGGAATACTTGCGGGTCCCAGGTCGGAGTATACACCTTGGAAGTCTCTTAAATTTTGTCACAGTACAAAATTTCTATAAATCTTTAACGTTGGTGTTGTTTTACATAACGTCTTTTTTTCTACAAAAAAAACAAAGGTATGTCCAAATTATAACAGTTTACAAATACATAATTTTTTTTTATTGCTGATGTACAGCAGACAGTAGTAAGTAAGTAGTTACCGTCTCCTATCGATGTTTGCGACGCTAGATGACGACGACCGCGAACATGCTGCTGTCCCATAGGGGTAAAATATATACGAAAAATATAGTAAATAAAAATACGCTGAAAAACACAAATCAAATGAGAAATGTACGCACACAGAGTTGAGAAAGTAAATTTATTACGCACCTCTTCGTTCTATAGTGATATCGAAAAATAGTTGGAATTACGCATGTTTATTGATAAAATTTATAATCTTAATTTATGTCATTAGTAGACATTTTTGAAAAACAACATTTAAAATATACTGTATTGTATATACTTTTAAATAAGTAAAATATAAGCTTATTTAGTAAATAATCAATTGCGTAGGTTAACTTAATAAAACGAGAATGTCACTCATGATACATTTCGTCTGCTATCAAAAGATCTAATTTATTTTCTTGATAGCGTTGTTTCGTTAAATAAAAGAAAAATATTTTTAACAACCACTTTTAAGCGTCAGTTTTTTGATAGATCATTAATATTAATTTTCCATAACTATATGTTTCTTACGGCCAAAGACTTTTATTTTTCTTTATTTGGTAAATAAACAATCAATATAATTTATAAAATAATTTTAATATACAAAATACATCAATTAAGTTTCCTCTAATAAGACATGGTGAAATAATACAAAGGCTATTGACATTGATGATATTATGACATTAATGCTTAAAATGTGATTTTTCCGTGGGATATAAATATGATAATACGTACATACCTGATAGCTCAGTGGTATCGAAGACCAATCATCTTAGGCGACTTATCTGTGCAGGGCTTATATTAAAAAATAATGTAGATAAAATAATAGTTATAAAAACATCAATCTCGACTTCACAGGATATCTAACCGCACTGTTCGTTGACCTTTGTTTTTTGTGGAATATCAAAATCATGTTTTTATCGTCTCTTGGCGGTTGGCAACGAGTGTTTTTGCCACCAAGAAAGCGATTCCTGTTTAAGGAGGCAAGTCACGATCGCGGCATCAACATTAGTGCTTCTTGTAGCATGAAAAATTACCAAAAAGTTTATATCTTTGCTGTATTATATGTGATATAGGAATTTAGTATTAACAAATAAATATTATTTTAGGTCCCTCAAGGGGTTCAAGAGCTTCAAAGTCCACGTCAATGATATATTATGCTAATGGATGTTTTTCTCTTGAAAAAAAAAAGATATTTTTCCGCCGATTCTTCCTTTTAGGGCGATGAGAGAAGAGAACCTTCTTATATACAAAGAAATTCGTTTTATTTACAGATATATATAACTACACAAAAGAGTTTAAAAACTTAATCTAGTTATTCCTATCAAATTGGCATCAACTCGGTGAATTATTGTTGTTATTTTGTTATTTTAACCAGTGCTGATCTTCCGCTAAAGCGGTGATGTCACTAACAATTGGTAATAACCAAGCTTGCTACTTTGAATAAAACCTTTTATATTTATATGTGTGGTTTTATTGTTTAATAAATATTATTATTTTATATCAAATGGTTGTTGTTTGTAGGTCAATTGTTAATATGAAAAAATTACTACTAGTAATTTTTTCCTATACCAAATTCCCGAACGAATTTTACATATTGAATATTATTTATAAATCATACTCAGCAATATACTATGTATTAGGTTACGGAATAATATAGAATTTGAAATTTTTATTTAATTCAGACTTATTATATTTTTAATTATGATTTTTTCTTTTACAGGTACGTAACATGATTATTTGCGCAGTACATCATTAAAGGTACACAAACTCATAAACGCTCTATTTTCAAAATGATATTATATTATCTTGGTAATTACCATAGAGTTTATTCCCCGATACTAGATATATGTGGGTCATGAAATAGACGACCTCATTAAATGATTTTTTTAAATCTTTATTTAAGAGATTCTTTAATAGAATTTTTTTATTACCGTAGGACAGCAGACAAGCTGACAGCTCGCTTATAATTTAGCAGTTACCGTCGCCTATGGGTGTTTGCAATGCCAGTGGCATCGTGAACACGCTACTACCCGTACAGGAACTTGGGTCACTAATGCCGGAACACAAAACAAGGTTATTATGGCGATGTCGCCATGAAGTATGTACTTAAGACCAAAGGTGGTCGCCATCCAGATGGGCTTGAAGCCCTACCACGTAGCTAAGGGTGGATTGTTTTGTCGCCTTTTACGACAGACCGACCCCGGCCGCAGGAGTTATTATTATTTCTCCGCCCCTGCACGGATAGCAATGTGTAAAACTATAAAAACAAAATTATACATAACTAATCAACTTCTCTTCTTTAAACTCTCTTTAACAATATTAATAAGCAACCGAGCTGACTGCCAGTGGTTGCGAGAGTATGACCATACATTCGCCTATATCGAATCTATTAGAATGAGCAAACTTATTTCTAGCAGCTTCGTTTGGAACACACTCATTAAATGTTTTTAGCCACTGCCGATATCGCCTGTAAAGTTAGCAGGTGATTTCGTACGCAAAGTTCAATAATCTTTTGACATATTGAAGGCACCTGCACGTTTCTGATTTCGAGAAATTATAAATAGCGAATATAAAATTTAAATGATGTTTTATAGGCGATTTTGCTTTTATTCCCTTTAAATTTAATTCCAGTGTCTATCTACAGTCTTTCTCCTATGGCGTCAAAGAGCAAACTTTAGTGTGGAATAGTAGATAATAATTGTTTTCATATAAATACATCCCTTAGTACAATTTTACAAAGCATTAAAAAGGTTATATTACATCTTTAGTAAAATTTTGTTTGAATTAATATTCGTATTGAGACGCATCTTATACCAAAGACTTCCAATGTCTTTATACAATTGTATGTAATCTTTGTTATAATGTAATATGTAACCTTTTAAAATTAATGTTTATAATGAAACACCAAGAAAACCCCATTCGCACCTGCGCCACAGTTCTAAAAAACTCCTCTTACCATCTCAGAGAGTATTGGGATCCTTGGTGTCGACATCACGAACGATGTACAGTTTAGGGGACAGCTAAGGGGGCAGGGCAAAGCTAAAGTTGCCTTCAAAAAGCTGGGTACGCTAAACCGGTCCAAGCAGTATTTCATTCCAAGGTCACACATGGAGCACTGCTCACATTTATGGGCTGGAGCACCCGCCGGTCAGCTCAATCCCCTAGACTCCATCCACTGGCGTGCAGTTCGTGTTGTCGACGAACCCATACTCACAGACGGTCTAGACAGACTAGAACTGCATCTGCACAATGGGGGTTCCGAGGAGCTATTTAGAATGGTGCTCTCGTCGTCTTTCTACCACCGCACTGCCCGCCATCAGCTGAGTGTTCATTCCCATTTCTTGGAGCCCCGTCTTTCTTGTACGAAATGGTTCTCAAGAACGTTCATGTTGCATACTTGGATTTGGAATGAGCTTTCGACTAACGTTTCTCAGCTCGGTACGATATGGGGATTTTCAAAAAAGGCGTTATAAAATATATTCGAGGCCAGCAGCGCGTTGGTAATGCTTCTGGTATTGCAAACGTCCATAGGCGACGGAGACCACCTGCCAGAATGGGCCGTTGACCTATCTGCTGAACTCTAGCTATAAAAAACCGTCTAAAATTAACAGGTAAAGTATGTCTGTGAAAATTAGTCAATTATTGTCAATCTTCATGATATATTGTCTGTGCAATTATTTAATCTGTATTACTACAGAATGTTATATAAGCCACGAAGGCATTCAGGTATTCAATTCTCAAAATACTTATAATTTGTTTTTACTTTGCTTTATGAATAATTGTGGCACGGACTTTTTTACCAACTTATAAATGCTGGACAAACCCAGACCAAAAAACTATATGCATCATACAAATATTTTGTTCTTTGTAGGGAACAAACTCGACCAGACGGCATCTTCATACCCACTAAGCCCTCAACGTTTGATTTACTTATATGTACGTGTATGATATATTCATATACGATTATAATGGTTAATAATGAAACTCTAATAGAAAAGCTGTCAAAAGCGTATATGTAATAAAAAGGGTGGATCCTTCGGCCTTTCGCGTTAAGTAAAAAATTTCAAAAATAGTCATATTTATTGATATAAATAGCTTCCTGGTGACAGCCCTACCTTTACATAGTCTTGAGAAACCCAGGAACCGTTCCAAGTCACGCGATTGTCGCCATTTCACCCATAACAGGTTTTTGTCATTATTATCTACACTAACATCGAGAGTAATTATTTGTCTATTATTTACACTATTTAATAATAATAATAATATTTCTTTATTGCACATACACAGTACAGGACTTATTAATAGGTACATAAATTTGTATGTTAAGTACAATAGGCGGTCTTATCGCTTGTAGCGATTTCTGCCAGACAACCTTTGGATGGACAGGATTTACAAAATTATAAAACGGTATGCGCTATAAAATTATCAACACTATTTGTCATCATCAACATTATTAACTATTTGTCACGTAACATTATTAATTGATAAACTAATAGCGTCCAAAATAAATATAAAGTGTGTACAATTCACATGCGGCAGAAGTGAAACTAGAAAAATAGCCTACGAGAGAATAAATCTATCTACCCGTGCAGGGGCGGAGAAAGAATACTAACTAACCTCGGCCGGGGTCGGCCCTTCGTAAAAGGCGACTAAACAACCCACATTAGATGGTAAGACTCCAAACCCGTCTGGATGGCAACCACCCCTGGTTTTTAAATACGCCGCCATAGTAAACTTGTGTTGTGTTCCGGCATAAGAAACCAGATTACAGTACCACTACGTGGTTAACAGCGTTTTAGCGATGTCCCTGACGTTGCAAACTCATAGGCAACGGGAGCTGCTAAATTCTAAGTGGGCCGTCAGCCTGTCTGCTGTCCTACAACAATAAAAAAAACTTTTATTGTAATGTTACATCACGCCAAGACTGAATTCAATGTCAACAAACTAAAAGAATGCGTGAGTAAAAAGTAAATGCTTACAGTGCTATAATCGAGTAAAAAATTACATATGAACATTTATGAACGTCAATTATATTTAAAGAAACACGCGATTTCTGATAATTACACTTTAGTAGAAGTAATTTGTAAGCTACGTAAATATGTTTATGGTTCTTTTTATTAATATAACAAAAAAATCTAAAATATTTGCAAGTAAATATAAACTAGTGTGCAATTATATGATGGCGGAACCTGTAGCTCTTTGTGTGTGATCTTTGTAAGATTGTTGTTTCACTACCATGTTTCATGAAATAAATTATTATTACTAAACTGTTCCACTTAAAGATACAGATAGTATGCCTTCCTGGTCTGTCCTTTGCTGATTCGTCGGTGTGTTCAACACACTGGCGAACTCATTGTACAGTTCACGCTTTGTATAATTCACGTGGAAATAAAATGTAAGAGTATTTATTTTAATACAGAATTACAAAACTATAAAAATTTAATTTTTTATGACTGAACTAGATATATATGTCAGAAAAAAAACGGGCAAATAGGTTTAGTGCTTCCTGCTTATTTAATTTTTTTTTTGAAGTAAGAATATTGGTGACTGAAATATTATGTTTACAGAAATGAACATTGATTGAAACCCAGTTTCTAGGAAGAGATTTTATTATGTATCAGTTGAAATTACAATTTCATTTTAAGCATAAACCTTTACATGTATTATTCTATTTTTGACCTTTTATTGTTAAAGAATTTAAGTAAAATATACTGTTTGCTAATATAGCAAATCTTATTTGTTATATTTTCGGATCAATTCTATTTTCAAAATTGTATTCATTTCACATTCTCAAATCTGTCACGTTTATTCTGATCACTTTTTTCTATTTTTGTATTTGTATTGTAATTATTTTTGTATTTTTTACTTACTATACTACAAACAAATACATAAATTAAATTAACCATATTGATTATGGCGGCATACATAAGACCAAAGCTAGTTGCCATCCAGACGGGCTTGTGGCCCTAGCTAGAGTGAGTTGTTTTGTGGCCTTTTACGACAAGCCGACCCCGACCACAGGGATTAATATTCACTCCGCCCCTGAACCGAGAAAGTCTTTCCGGGTGCAGTGAGAATACTAATATTGTCTAAACAATGTTCATATTTTGTTATAGCTGCGGACAGACAAATTTAATGGTCCTCACAATAAAAAGTGACATCTATTTTTCATCTTCTAAATACACTTCTCATCAAAAAAGTCGAAACACCCCTGAAGTTTGGTTTGAATTAGTATAATTTTATTTTTTACGATTAATCAAAAATATAAATAATGCCAGTTAATTGTGAATATTATAAGGTATCATTTAACGATTATTGTTTCAAATTAAAATTAAATTATTTAAATATTGTGTTTTATTCAACAGGTATTTTTTTTACCATTTAAGAAGAAATTGTTAAATGCTATAAGCAAAGATAGAATAGAAAACTCTTTATTGTTCACCAAATAATAAAATAAAAACTGCTTAAAATCTAAATTTACAAAAAAAAGGAACAATCGGCGGTCTTATCGCTAATAAGCGATTTCTTCCAGACAACCTAACCAGGATCACAAGATTTAGTGCCTGAGGTCTGCTTTCTGACTTTTCTTCTCCACTTCGCACGGTCTTCGAAATCCTTGGTAGTGAGCCCATTTGGAAGCATATCACTTTTTACGACGTCTAGCCAGCACTTTTTGGATCTACTCCTGCCGGGGCCCGGCGGAGGCGGCATAACCAGACATAACAAATGTCCAGCAAGCCTAAGGGCTAATACTCAATTATTTCCACAAGCGCTTGCATTTTTAAGTTCACACGGATATAAATCAGCAGCTTGTAATAGCTTTTCGGATGTAATGTTTATGAATAATTTATTTTCAAGAAAAATGCATTAATTGTACATAAAATCAAATACGTAAACTCGTAAACCCCTTTTTGTACGTGACTGACAGGTACGAAACTTGTCTCGTTTAAATTGATTGACAACTTGACTTACATCTTGTTATCAAGGTTCGACAATCTTTTATTCCCCGGAAAATCCCAATGGAATTTCAGCTGCCTTTATCATGCCAAATTCTTACGACTTATCGAACACATTTTAGGTACATTTGACTAAAATAAAGGACCATATTTTGACATCATATTAAAAACAGTATAATGCCCACAAGTAAAGCAGTTTTGTTCTTTAGATTTAGAGGATTTGCTATGAACAGTTTTGTTTTACTTTGTACTCAACCAATGATTTACCAAGTATGTTAAATAGCCCATAATAAAACACGGATGGAGACTGCGGTTATAGCTCAAAAAGTTCTCTACATAACAATAATAATTTGTTTGATGCGAAATATAACAAACTGCACATAGGAAAGTGCCCGTTCAGGGTCGGAGTGAGAATACTGACTTCTGTGCCTGGCTTTTAAGGTCGTGATGGTTGGTAACTCCAAGCTCAATTAAATGGTATCCACTGCTGATTTTAAAACATGCCATTACCTTGTGTTCCGACACTAGTAAACTATGTTCCATTTCCTCTTAGAGGCCGACAGTGCGTTGGCAATCCCTCTGGTGTTTCAAACGTCTATAGGCGACGATGATCACCCAAATCGGCCCACGTTATCGATCTCAGTTATAAAAAAAATCAATAATCATTTGTACAGATTAATTTTAATTAATTAACACGCAACTGAATTCATTATTATTGCAACTCGTAAATGTTATAAAATACCATAAACAGAAATTATAAAATTTTTTGTTTCTTAAATAACAACAAAGCTGTGCCCTCCCCTTTGTAACAATGAGTGTCTTAGATTTTTATATCTTTGGCATAGAGTAAATAATCTGGCCTAAATCCAAGCCATCGAGATTTGTTTATACAACAACCTTTACATGCGAGCATACATGCCCTAAAATCGTATAAAGTATGGTGTGTTCGTGTTTACGTAGTTTTACTATTTTTACATAAACTATCGTAAACAAACTTTGGTGTTGAAGTGGAGTGATCTGTTTACCCATTTTGGTTGAAATTTAAGTGCTATTTTCAATTAGCTTATCTTTTTCGATATACGAGATCAAACGCATACACAACGCTTATTTTCGTATTTTATTATTAAATGAAATTAATTGTCATACAAGTAAGAAAATTTTCATTATTACATGATAATACAAGTTTTGGCTGTGTTTCAAGTCTAAATAAGTACGCCACTCCTCAGTTATATGTATTAATCTTTTATCATCCAGGTGTAGTCTTCGCCCATGCCGGCAAATGCTACATCAATTCAATGCAGAGACTGCAGAGCAAATTCTTGCGTATAGCAAATCCAAGCGCCACTCTATATGCGTAACCCAGATATACATAGACACATAGAATTTCTTTCCGTAAAGGAGTACATGATATCTCTGTCCCGATTTTTCTTCGAGCTCGCTCCCCAATCCGCTAGTGGTGGAGACAGTCCCAACCGCCGAGCTGATCCCGCGCGTCTTTGCCCGCGGTGCTCACGGATAGACCCGATCCCATAACTAGGACGCTATCCCCCCGGTCCGGCAAGGACCAGCCCGACGGAATAGATTTAGGGACACTTTCTGCCCTCTATAATCTATAACCACACTCCATTCATTATATAAACTACACGCAGAATAGATGTGTTGCGGGGGAGTTTTTTTGGCCGTTTTTTGTCGCCCAGCTATACACTAGTATATAGTACATATATGTAGCTGTAGTAGATTAGAATAGGTTCGGCTTCACCGGTGAAGTCAACATGGCCTTAAATTTCTAATCATTCATGACTGTTCTTGCTTGCTCCCCATGCACGCGCCGGGGACGCATTTCACAGGAGGCGCACAGGGTCGGAATACCTTTTCGTCCAAAGTCGCTGTTAAGTCTCTGAGACCAACAGCTTTCAGCGTACAAAAAAGAACCAAGGGAAAATAAAAACTGTACCAGAACCTCATCTGATGTTAAGAATATTCACCAATCAGTAGATGTCTTGTGGCCCTGTTTTTTAAATAAGTTGATAAAGCTTTTGTAGATAAATTTATTATAATTGGATGTATTTGGCGGCCAAGGTAAGTGAGTATTTAGTTCCAAAACTTAAACTGACAACTGTGGCTTAACTGGTATTACAACTGTTTACAATTTATGAAGTTTTATGAAAGCTAAAACTAATAATCAGAAATAAGAAAACAAACATACATAAAAAAGAAAGCAAATAATAATAATAGGAAAACAAGTAAAAATTGAAAATTAACAAAAACAAATGGAATCCTAATATTATAAATGTAAAAGTGAGTTTGTTTGTTACGCTTTCACGCCTAAACCACTGAACCAATTTTGATGAATGTTGGAGAAGGACATAGGTTATTTTTTTTAAATTTATACGGCAGAACGTATGCCGTCAACTAGTATAATATAAACATGTGAGAATTAAAGAATTTATGTTGTAATACTTAATTTAATTAGATACTACATATGATATAATCATATCGACAACTAAATAAAAACTCTTTTGCAAGACTTCACTGAAGTTAGAAACCAAAGTCCTGGTATATTACAGAATTTTACCGCACATTCTCATATTTTTAAGTGTGAGCAACTACCACTGGCTGAAAATAGAAAAGAATTGATTAAACTTCTTACTTTACTCACACATATATGACCTTAGCGAAAAGGTCAAGGGTATGGCAAATGCATTAAAGACGCAGCATTTGTTTACAGAGGCCAAACTCGGTACGGCCGATCTCCGCAGTGCGCTCCAATAGATTTCACTTCAAACACGCGATAGATAATATCGTTTCCCCCTCACGATTGTTATTCGGTAATTTGACAGATTAATCTGCAAAGGATGCCGTAATTGGCTACTTCTTTTGACCTTCATGCGAATCTTATTATCTGTTTATACTGTGTGATTTTTTAAACGTAAATCTTGCGATCAGTCAATTAAACTAAATAAGTAGATAATTTTTACGCGATTTTACATGCAGAGCAAGGTCTCCATCATAATGTCAATAAGGAATCTATGTCCGATATCTGTCGTCGCACCAGTGTTAATATAACGTGGAATCGTTAGTTGGACTGTTTGCCGATTAGGGGGGTTTTACAATCTTGATTTCTATTTAGAATTGTGTTATGTTAATTAAACAGTTCCAGTAACAGTTGGGAACTGTACTCTCGAAATTGTTGACGAATACGTCTACTTGGGTCAAACGATCCAGTTAGGCAGGTCCAATTTCGCGAAAGAGGTCACTCGTCGAATCCAACTCGGATGGGCAGCGTTCGGGAAGCTCCGTAAAATCTTTTCGTCCCAAATACCGCAGTGTCTCAAGACGAAGGTTTTTAACCAATGTGTGTTGCCAGTGATGACATACGGAACGCAGACGTGGTCGCTAACTATGGGCCTTATGAGAAAGCTCATGGTCGCTCAGAGGGCAATGGAGAGGGCTATGCTCGGAGTTTCCCTGCGAGATCGAATCAGAAATGAGGAGATTCGCAGGAGAACCAAAGTAACCGACATAGCCCGGATGATTGCAAAACTGAAGTGGCAGTGGGCTGGGCACATAGCTCGAAGGACTGATGGCCGTTGGGGCAGAAAAGTCCTCGAATGGCGACCGCGTACCGGAAGACGCAGTGTTGGTAGGCCCCCCACAAGATGGACCGATGATCTGGTCAAGATCGCCGGAATAGGTTGGATGAGGGCAGCGCAGGACCGATCATCGTGGAGATCTTTGGGGGAGGCCTTTGTCCAGCAGTGGGCGTCTTCCGGCTGAAATGATGAATGATGATATGTTAATTATTTTTTACTCGGATTAAAATATGGCTGACATAAAGAGGATAGTGTTCTTCTTGCCCTTATCCCACACTACATGGGATTAGCACAAATTCTCTTCTTCCACTCTAGCCATCATCTTAACATTCACACCTTTTTTCGTAATATCTTTTACGCTATCCATCCATTTTTTCTTCTGTCTGGCCCTTCTTTTGTATGCATCCACGCTCAATTTCTAGCATTTTTCTTGTAATATAGCAAACTTGCCTTGTATTATATGGCCATGATAGTCTATTACCTTTTAACTTAATTACTGGCACTACTTTACAGATTTTTCCTGACATTGATATAAGTTCAAAATTATATATTTCTACTAGCTGACCCAGCGTACTTCGTACTGCCATATTTTATTTCTCTAATCGCAACTGAGAAAATAAAACCCTTCCGGTAAAATCGAACAGCGCCATCTATTGGGCGTATTTGCAACCTAGATGTCAAAAAATATTGACGAATTTTATCGATGAATCAACGTACACCGCCATCTATGAGAACTTCATAAAACTAAACAGTAAATAAACACTTGCTTAAGAAACAATTAATTGATACATTTTATTCGTTTACATTCACGACATAAGCGAATAATTGAGATGATAACTATCCTATCTAGTAAGTTAGATCAAAATACGGGTACATGTGAAATTTGATTGAAATCGGTTCAGTAGTTTTGGAGTTTATTGGCAACATACATCGTGACACAAGATTTTTATATATATAGATATTTACCAAAAAGTAACAGATCAGCGTAGTATAGACATGTAATAGGAAGGGAAGAATGCCATGTAAAAGGAAAATGCTAGAAATGAGAGTGGATAAATAAATATATTGGCACGTTTCACATAAAGAAGTCTAGTTCCAAACCAAATTAGCTCTTGTGTTATGGGTTCTAGACTACTGATATACTACATATATACCTTTCTTTTGTAAATAAATACATATTATACAAAAACACTCAGACGCTGGAAAGGAAACAAGCCCGTGACCTCCGCAAGCATACCGACGTGCGTTAGCCATAACGCCAGGAGGTAGTCAGGAGGAGGATGGATACAAAAGAAGATGTATACAAAATAAAGGTTTGTAAGAGATGGTGTAATGAAAAAAGTGTGCATGTGGAAATGACAATTAATAGATGATAGTAGGAGGGCAAAACATGATGTGCCGACCCCATATAATGTGTGATAAAGGCAGAACTACACTAGTATAATACCTAGTCAGGTCATAAGTATTGTCACACAGTAAAAACTTTTCTTTTAGAATGCTGGCCACAAAAAAAGTTTATTGAATTCGAATTTCGAATTGTTCATGAAAATAAAAAAGGTATACTTTTAGAATTTTACTCATTTTTAAATATGGAGTGGACGCTTAAAGAAGACCATGTTGCAGTTATTGCGTTGCATCGTTGCAGTAACGCGCCAATTGAAATTTTTAACATACTGAAAAATTTGAATATAACCAAAAGATTCGTTTATCGTACCATCAAACGATACAATGAAGACTCTAGTGTAGATGACAGGTCAAGAAGTGGTCGCCCTCGGTCTGTTAGGACTCCAGCAGTGATAAAAGCTGTGAAGGCACGAATTCAAAGAAATCCCAAACGTAAGCAGAAACTGTTGGCCCTTCAGATGGGGTTAAGCAGAACCACGGTGAAAAGGGTGCTATATGAAGACTTAGGGCTTCGGGCATATCGAAGAAAAACAGGACATCGTTTGAATGCTCGTCTAATGGACCTGAGACTGAAGAGATGCCGCGCTTTGTTGAAGCGGTACGCGAGAAAAAAATATCGGGAAATTCTTTTTTCGGATTAAAAAATGTTTACCGTAGAAGAGAGCTACAACAAACAAAATGATAAGGTGTACGCACACAGTAGTGAAGAAGCGAGCAACCGTATTCCGCGTGTCCAACGAGGTCATTTTCCATCCTCGCTCATGGTATGGTTGGGAGTTTCTTATTGGAGCTTAACAGAGGTACATTTTTGTGAGAAAGGTGTAAAAACGAATGCTGTTGTGTATCAAAATACAGTCCTGACGAACCTTGTGGAACCTGTTTCTCATACCATGTTCAATAACAGGCACTGGGTATTCCAACAAGATTCGGCGCCAGCTCATAGAGCGAAGAGCACACAAGACTGGCTGGCGGCGCGTGAAATCGACTTCATCCGGCACGAAGACTGGCCCTCCTCCAGTCCAGATTTGAATCCGTTAGATTACAAGATATGGCAACACTTGGAGGAAAAGGCGTGCTCAAAGCCTCATCCCAATTTGGAGTCACTCAAGACATCCTTGATTAAGGCAGCCGCCGATATTGACATGGACCTCGTTCGTGCTGCGATAGACGACTGGCCGCGCAGATTGAAGGCCTGTATTCAAAATCACGGAGGTCATTTTGAATAAACTTTAATGTCATAAGAATCTATGTTTTGTTAAGTTCATTTTGGTATATGAATGGTTACATAATGAATAAACTTGTTACAATTATTTTACATTAAACATGTGACAGAATTTATGACCTGACTAGGTATATATGTTATTTAATTTAAAAAAAATCGTATTAATTCACAAATTCATCTAATCCGAAAGTAAGTTCTGAACGAATACTTTAATAAAATAAATTTCCTCGAGGAAAACTATTAATTAATTATTAGATATTAGAAAATGTCAAATCACGTCCAAAAGAGATGGCATAATTTGTCGTTCCTTTAGTTGGAAATCAACATCTCTTGGAACTATGTAGTCACGCCAAAAAGTAATAATAAAACTACCCCAACGCAGTCCTAAGAAGTTTTAAACACTTATAGCTGACAATCAGCAAAAGAAGGACACCTTTCAGTTTTGCTTTCGTGGCTGGAGTCAAATGGCCATATCTACTTCTTCTATTTTCTTATAGGTCCTTGTCGAGGGAAATCAAGTACTCTGATCCAAATAGAAGAATAGTTTAATGCTATGACAGCACTTAATAGCTCAAATGGGATCCGAAGTTACGGATGCTTTTATAAACCCTTGTAAAAAGGACAAGACTTCATTAAAAACCTAGGTGATAGGGCTTTGAGCCTGGATAGCTTGGTCACTAAATATTCTGTAATAATAACCTTGTGTTGTGTTCCGGCATCATTGTTATTCAGGATCCAGATTCGCGGACATCAGCGTGTTATCGGTGTTGCTGGCGTTGCAAACATCTATAGGCGATGATAACTGCTTCTTATTTAGTGGGCCGTCATCCTTTCTGCTGTTCCACAACAATAAATAAAATAAAACTATTAGTTATGCCTGAAAATTCAGAATTACGTAACATATTTATAAAATAAACTAGCTGACCCGGCAAACGTTGTTCTGCCATATAAATAATAAAATGTCAAAAAATTAAAAAATAAAATTTGGGGGTGGGTCACCCCTAACATTTAGGGGGATGAAAAATAGATGTTGGCCGATTCTCATAGATACCGGATAAGCACAAAAAATTTCATCAAAATCGGTCAAGCCGTTTCGGAGGAGTATGGCAACGAAAACTGTGACACGAGAATTTTATATATTAGATTATGAACCTCAATTAGTAGTTAATCTCTGGTGAATTACAAAGCTATTACTATTACTATACTATTCATAGTGTAATAAGACGGAATCAGAACCTTTGGCCCTGAAAGGGACTGCCAAACAACACGCATTACGATTTTCTTTTATTAATTCCCCGAAGATTCGTGTTCGGATGATGTAATACAACCTTGGCTGTTGATGCGAAAAGATATAGGTCGTCCATGATTTCATACGATCAATAAGGGCTGATAGAATAGAGATTACGCGTCACTTGTAACCTGTCCTATCTTATTACAAATCTTATTATTAGCATTACTCGTAGGCAAAACGTTCTTCAGACTGAAATATGTTTAACGATCATGCCTATTCAATATTATTAATGGAAGACATCGACATCGTTAGCCCATCGTACTCCTAATAAGTTTGCACCACACAACCCGGATCCGTGCTTTCCCAATCCAGCCCCGACAGAAAATTAGGCTTATGTCGTCAGCCCATCGAGCTGTGGAACGTACACTACTTTGTTTTTAGCTGGATTTCAGCAGACAGACAAACGGCCCACATGATAGTTGCAAACGGTACACTACTTTTCTAAGATGCATTCTCCACTCCAGGGCTAGTTTGGTAGTATATCCTGCGATAAACGTGACCGGTCTACTGCCACTTCAGCTTGCATATATTACGAGCTTTGACGGTCACTTTAATATTACCTAATATTATAAATGCGAAAGTGAGTTTGTTTGTTTTTTACGCTTTCCCGCCCTAACCGCTAAACCTATTTTTATGAAATTCGTTATAGTCATAGATTGGACCTTGGAGAAGGACATAGGCTACTTTTTTTTATTCATATGGTAGAACAACGTTTGCCGGGTCAACTAGTCTTAGACCTAATCCAAAGAAAAGATACCAGTCAGCTCCTCACTCCAACGCTAAACGACTTGAAATCTATGAAAGGGGTCTCGCTTTGAATATCTTCTTATCGGCTCTGTAGCAAATACTGATAGTGCCCAAGAAGAAGAAGTAAGAACAAACGACGTAAATTACATTAGTTACATAAATTAAACAACTATAAGTGTAAGCAATTAATTATATTTTCTACTAGCAGCCCGTCCCAGCTTCGCACGGGTATTTAACAAAAAATTAAAAATTAAACCCTTCTATTTTTTTTCGGTCTCGGGGAAAAACCTCTCTTGACGGGTTATCCCGGCCCGGGGGGACCGAGGGATATAAGGGACTCCGGAAAAGATGTTCGACCCACTAAAAAACCCCGCTGTTCTCCTATCGTCTACGCCCGGGCCCACGGATATATGGCCTGCCGATCTCGTGGCCCGGGCCGGCGCCGGCCCACGCTTTGTCTTAAAGCGGGCCCCTTCTAAAGTGCTGGCGCCAGGGGGTCAGGGTTTCGTCCCCCCGGCGCTCCCTTGTAACAACTCTAGGAGTTGAGGGAGGCTGTGGAACAGCACGCGGCCTTTTCCCTCGCGGCAATAGTGCGGGCGGCGGATCCTCCCCCGAGGGGCCGCCCGCAGCCGTTTTCTACGTCGGCCGGAGATCGTTGCCCGCCCTCCGGCGCCGACGACGCGGCCTACGTTGGCGGGAGGGGAGTGCGGTGGCGGACTCCCGCTCCCGTTCCGCAGTCTCCCTTGCAGACACTACTGCCTCGCAAAAGGAGGCGACGGCCGTCCATCCAGGATCGCCCCCGACCATGGACAGAACCAGGGCCGGGAGTGACAGGTCCGCGGCCAATTCCGGACGGGACTCGCATCCCCGTCGCGTGCTAGTCAGGCGTGGGTACGACTACCAGACGACACTCCAGAAAAAGCAGTCGCCTGACGTCGTAGCCGGCCCAGCAAGACCAGCCGACAGCGAGGATGCAATTCCCGCCCCGGGAACACTCTGTGCAGGCGCAGTCGAAATAGGCATGGTTTCGACTACCAAATCAGGTCCCAGGGTAGAACCCGGGACCCCAATCAGTATTCGCAATCATCCCACCGGGAACCACGCCACGAACAGAGAGCTAATTTGGAAAGGATGTAAGAGGTAGACGGAAAGAAAGGTAGGACTCTGTCGCCTCGAACGGAGAGGGGAGTGAAGCGATGGATGCTCGGGCACCTCGGGTACGCACACCCGTGCACTCCTCGGACAGAGGAGCGCCCCTGAGGGCAAACCCTTCTATTTGCGTCAGGTTACTAAAAAAATAAAATTATAAAGAAAGTTTGAATATTATTATTTCTATGAGCTTTTATTTTAATGATTTTTTTTTGTTATTACTTTTTATTTATTTTTCGTTATTTTTTAATAAGTATTCTATTTTTTGTAAAAACCCCAGTGACGCACGCCTACATTGCATAAGGTGCTGCTTAGCTAGCCGAACAGGGTGAGTGGCTACCACGCAACATTTTTCTAATACTTACATTTTTAAACTCGTGATATCTTTCTAATGGAATATCCGAATTGAATAATTCAAAAAGTTATATAAAGGTATTGAAACAGTTTTGAATATGAAGTAATTTATTTTGATAAGGATTAATACCAAGATCCAAATAAAGAGTCTTTTCTAGGGGCGGCATTTCAATTAAATTTTTAAAATAAAAGAACACTTATTGTGGCATAACTATAATAGTTAGACATATGCTGTCGCGACACTTTTTGTAAATAATGATGTGTTCTGCAAAGTTGTAGTACATTATTTTATTCTATCATCAATAGTTTTCGCAACGCACGCGATTTAAATGATATTTTAGGTAATTTTTTTACACTTTGGGTTACATTATTGGAGTTTTAGTAAGGATCCCTAATTTTTTTGAAAATATAATATAGCCTATGTCACCCGGGGATAGTGTAGCTTCCCAACAATGAAAGAATTTTTTAAATCGGGTCAGTAGTTTCGGAGCCTATTCAAAGCAAACAAACAAACAAACAAACAAACAAACAAACAATCAAATCTTTCCTCTTTATAATAGTAGTATAGACAATCAACTGTTGATTGTAGAAAATATAATTAATTGCTTACACTTATAGTTGTTTAATTTATGTAACTAATGTAATTTACGTCGTTTGTTCTTACTTCTTCTTCTTGGGCTTACTTCTTCTTCTGGTTTTGTTCTTATGAACAAAACCAGACTCTTGCAGTTTCTTGGTATTGGCACGGTAGAAGGCTGTCCCGTATTCCGGTGTTCTTAACGCAGTCCCCCAGATCAAAATGGTGCCTTCATTGTATTTCTACCATCGCACTTCCCTTCATCGTCTAGGCGTGCATCTCCATTTCCTGGAGCCCCTTCTATCCTGTACGAAACAGTTATCAAGAACTTATGTTGAATACTCTCTGAATTTGGAATGAGCTTCCACCCGATGTTTCCCCGTGGCAGTACAATATAGGGTTTATAAAAGATGTTATATAGTTTATTTGAAGCCGTTAGTGTTGGCAATGCTAGTGTTGCAGACGGCTATAGGCGATGATGACCTTCAGATGGGCCGTTGGCTTGTGTGCTGAACTCAAAATATAAAAAAGAGGATTTATCAGTCAAAAAAATTTCTGTATCCAAAATTTTATCTTTTAAAATATTATGCATATCAAAATCAAAAATGAATTATAGTCATGTAATTATTAGGTCATGCAAGTTGCCTAATTTAGTGGGGGAAAAAATATGATGATCGGTTTAATAATTACTAAGCAAAGTTAAACAAACAAAAACGGATATGTAATTATTTTAAATTACAAGGCAGGTCGGATAGTCCAATCGAGTGTACATACTCCCACTACCTCGTCTATTATATTCAGGTTAGCAGGTTTCACATATCAACTTTCTCACAATATCTAATAAAGATGTTGCAAAATAACTTATAACATTTTACTACTCTGCATTAAAGTTATGAGTCGATAGCAACATGTAGGCGCCGCGCGCCGTTGAAATTTCACTTGTTCCACTCACTCTCAGATGCTATCAAATATTATATGAAACCAGTATTTGTGATCAAAATTTATTAAAATAAATGATGAATGCACGATAATATATTTAGTGTAAATATATTTTACTACTTCTTTCAGCCGGTTGCATCTGAACGCTACATATTGTAATAAGGCTAAACTTCTTTTTTACTTTTACATTGTTGCCCTTCCGTATTTTAGGTATGTTATTCTAAAGAAAATGTTTCCATTGTCTTGGTTTTAAAACTATGTACACAGCTTTCGCATCAAAGCTTGTGGTTTCCGACCCTACTTTTCTTGGCCGTCTACTTCACACGACCTACATTGTGCCAACAGTAAAATCTTTTTTCTATAGAAATAAAATATGTAGTGTAAGGATAACGAATAGTATATACAAGTCAAAATATTATTTTCTTATTTCGT
Source organism: Malacosoma neustria (assembly GCA_963693495.1). Taxonomy (NCBI): domain Eukaryota; kingdom Metazoa; phylum Arthropoda; class Insecta; order Lepidoptera; family Lasiocampidae; genus Malacosoma; species Malacosoma neustria. The sequence goes on along the minus strand of OY856379.1, from coordinate 17,326,261 downwards.
TTTTTTGTATTATAAAGTCGCTTTTCATTATGACGTATACGTTGAATGGAATGCTGGCACAAAAAAAGACATCATGTATTCAGAGTTCAAATTACGTATTGAGGCAATAAACAATTGATAATAGATTTCAAAATAGAATTGACCTAACTCCAAAATAAACATTTTAATTAAAAAATCGTATGAGTATAAACCGATTCATGAATAACGTTTATAGAGCGACTAAAATAAAAAATATATAATGCTATTCTTTAATAATTTTTCGATATACTTGACCTTCATAATACTATTCGGGAATATTATATGCATGTTTACAAATTAAATATATTGAAGACAAACCTCGATTCCTTTCGATCGTATTACGCACCAATGCGAGTAGTGGTGTTACGAAAGATCTGAGAATACACAAGTGAAGCATGACCATGTGATCCCTTAAATATAGCTATCTCATTTTGTAGAGAGCGCAAAGATAGCAAAAATGGGCAGTATTAGCTTCTATAAGAGTTAGATTAACTTTTGGGCTGGCCATGTCAGCGCAAAAGTGGCAAACCAAAATGGAAATGGGCGCGAAAAAAAACCGCAAATGGCATCCCCTGACGCACGCATTGCAGACGTATGCCCTGATAAAAAAACGCAGGCTGTACATCGGCCCAGGAACTAGGCGAAAGGAGAGTAGCAGGGTTTTTAGTGGCTATCCCGTACCTCAAACCTCCCGAATTCCAAGCAGCCAGAGAGAATCAAAATCGAAATTTTCCAAAAAAAAATCTCGCTTGGTTAATAATATACAGGTACAATTTCTATCTTTGTTCGCGTATTTTTTGGTACTAAGATGTATTCGTGTCTTAACGACATAATGCGGTCTATTCGTCGTGTCTTATCACGCTAAAGAAACAGTGCTAAATGTTGTTCCATCTGAAATTAGTTTGCGTGAAAACCGTGACCCTGGCGGCGAAGGTCAAAGCCGTGGCGGTACGCGACGTTGCCATTACCAAGGACTACCGACCGATAATAATTAGAATATTATGAAGAAATGAAAGTAATATTTACCTTAGTGTTTCTTTCAGAAGTCACTATACACCAGGGTCAGATGAAATAAAAACCAATCATTTCAATCTTCGATCACAAATAGTACTATTATTGATCGAAGATTTCAATGTTTAAATGTCCCTACTATTTAGCAATATTGATGAATTAAAAACATTTTCGGATCATTGAGTCTCTTAATTTATTTGATAAATATATGTATTTATCAAATAAATTGAACATCTTGTTTATCTTTTCATGGAAAAATACTATTGATTTTTTATTATAAAATATTGTCAACAGTCTCAAAATATACGTTAGACATTGGTAAAATAGGTCATACGAAACCCTAAAAATACAGAGTTATGAAAAAAAAAAGTGTTGTAAACGGGGATTTATCGAAGAAAAAGTTATGTATTTTGTTACTGGATTAAAAAATAAATATGTCAAAAGATCTAGTATGAACAATCCTATTTATTTCGCATTAAAACTAATATAAAATAATCAGTGTTCATAGTATATTAAACAATAGTTTGGAAATAGCGAAGAAGCTCTTGCTACTTGCTCCTGTTTGAATTGTTCTTATCTGCAGAAATATTCATTTATATAATTACACTAGCTGTGCCCGCGACTCCGTCCGCGTGGAATAGTGACTTTAGGCAGCATTTTTTGGATATATGAGGTCAACTTAAATTGGAAATTCAACCTACAATATCCAGCGTAAGCTGAACCCTATTTCATACGATTGATGATATAAATCTGAGGTCAACTTAAATTGGTATAAATTCCGAAACTTATCATTTTTAACAAAAACAATTTTTTTTTTTTCTAAAATAAAAATAGCCTAAGTTACTCCTTGATACATCAGCTATCTGCCAATGAAAGTCCCGTCAAGATCGGTGCAGTCATTCCAGAGATTAGCCGGAACAAACAGACAGACAGACAAAAATTGTAAAAAATGTTATTTTGGTATATGTACCGTATAAACGTCCGAATACACTTAGTAAAAAGCGGTTATTTTAATATTACAAACAGACCCTCCAATTTTATTTATTTGTATAGATAAATTAATATGTATATATGTTTATTTTTATACAAGTTCAATGATCCAATTAAAACAACGTGTATTTTTAAAGTTCTTTATTTTTTTATTATATAAATGTTATTAAACAATGAGATAACTTGGCAATGAGTTATCACAATTGATGCTTGAAAATATAGCTTTCAACTTCCGCCTTTCATTTCGAGATTGTAGATACGATTATAGCAAAGGAGCTAAAGGGTTGTTTACCAACATGGTGTAATGTCAGGTTTTAATACTGACTTCTACGGCCAGGTTCGGCCTGTCGTAAAAGGCGACATCAACCCATAGCTACGTGGTACGGCCCCAAGCCCGTCAGGCTGGCAACCACCCTTGGTCTTAAGTATGCCGCCATAATAACCTTGTGTTATGTTCCGGCATTAGTGACCCAGGCTTCTGTACCCCTATGAGACAGCAGCGTGATCGCGGTGCCCCTAACGTCGCATACATTCTTAGGAGACGGTAACTGCTTACTATTAAGTGGGCCGTCAGCCTGTCTGCTGTTCCTCAGCAATAAAAAAGATATGAACTTAATAAAGTTCACGCTACTAAAATGTGCATTTGACTTTTTGGACTCCATTTTGAATTCTATCTTATTTCCATATCTTTCAAACATTTTTGACATGGATCTTTAATATTAAAAAAAACCTTTTTAGCTCGGATATAAAGCACTTAGATGCGTGCCTTTCTTTGTTATACATGAAAGATGACATCTGTTGTAAATATATGAAATTACAAAATACGACAATTTGGTGAAATCCTTGGAAATAGTTGATATGAATGGAACCGTCCTACGAGATTATGTAAGCAGATCGCTATTACATCGACCTGCTTATGACAATATTCCTATTAGCATACTGGCTTCAGATGCATTTGAATAAATTATGAGTGGACATTTTAAACCAGCCACTGACCCAGATTATGACTAAAATAGATTTATATGCCCTACATCTTTATTTCGTACCAGAGACCGGTGTAAAATTATACTATGTTTAATATAAAAGGTCATATTACTAACAACCTATTTTTACTAATTGTATTATACAAAAGGTTTTTGGACTGTGTGTGAGATCTTCCAAAGAGTAGACGATGCGACGCTTAAACTAAATTAAATAATAATAAATAAATATATTGAGACATTTCACACAACGCCGTCTAGTCCCAAACTAAGTAGCATATCACTTGTGTTATGGGTACGAGATAAGTGCTATACTACATATATACTTTTTGTGTAAATAAATACATATTATATATAAACACCCAGACGCTGGACGGGAATTAAACCCGTGACCTCCGCAAGCGTACAGACTGTGTTAGCCGTTACGCCAAGGGGGTCATCATTATACAATAAATTGTTTTTAATAAATATCAAAACCAAAGTTAGGAAGTCAAATATTTAATAATACATAAAATATTTTATAGTTTTATTAGCAACGTTCATGTTTTTATTATTAACAATGAATGACATAATTTGGGCACGCTAAATGGATGTTCAGATTTTTATGTTCCTTACTTATTTGTTTTTTAAAACTGAAATATTAAATAAAGTGAAAAATATGTGTAAAATAAAAACAAAAATGCTGAATAATTTTTTTTATAGCAGTAAGACAGCAGACAGGCTGACAGCCCGCTTAGAATTTAGCAGTTACAGCATCGCGAACACACTCCTGTGCCATAAGTGTTCCCAGGAACTTGGGTCGAATTATAGAAATGTTTAATCTAAAAATAGAAAAATTTTGAGAGAACTTTAGAACATTCAAGTGCCATCTCATCTACAATGGATTCTGAAAGCAATTCGCATGTCAGAACGTAACCTATTTTTAAAAATGACGCACAATGAGAGTAGACTAGGCATTCTGCGCTCGAAAAATCATTTATAAAAAGTTCCTAAGTCCACTAGGTCATCCTTGCAGGTATAGGGCTTCTATAAGCCTCCTAATGAGCGACTAATACATTTAACGTGCCAAAGAGGTTTAACTATTGACGTATCTGTGAACTTAGTTGGGTATTATGAAAACAAAATAAATACGCATGTGCTACATTCATCGTTATACTAGTTTTTATGAGGTTAAATTATTTTATACTTATAATTTTACTGACGGAGTTTTATGATTTCTTTTAGTTCGTCTATAATAACAAAATTAATGCATGGTGGATAGTTAAACGCTAAGTTTCGTGCTGTCATGTTATTTTCCAGTACTTTTTACTTTAGCAGCATATAGAATCTGGTAAATTTAATACAGGGTTTAATTCTGTTTTAGTGTAGAACTGAATTAGTCCTAGCGAAATTTGACTTAAAAGTATTTTTATTTATTTGGTCCACGTTTTACAGCAACTTCTGTGAGGAACAAATATTATATCCACTAAGCCATGCCGCTTCCGCCAGGCCTGTCTGGTAGATCAAAAACGGGCCAATATGCCGTCAGGATGAGATGAGTTAGATAGATAGATAGAAAACACTTTATTGTAAACCAATTATATAAACACAATGAAACTTATTTACACAATCAATATGTACTTGACTTACAATGGGCGGCCTTATCGCTACAGAGCGATCTCTTCCAGGCAACCCGGAGTTAATTGATTCACTATCAGGGATGCTAAAGACTGTGCGAAGTGGAGAAGAAAAAGTCGTAAAGTGGACCCCTGATGGATGATGATTTATTTATAGACATAGTTGAACAAAGAAGACTGGAATTAGCATCAAGTCCGGCCCTCCTTAATTGGCGAAAACATCTGTTAACATGAGCAATATGTTACTCATCAACGAACAAAGAAAATTATTGTCATATAGTATAATTATGATAAAAAAAATCATAGCAGATAAAAAATGTATCTTTTTGTCTGTTGTTTAATGTCGCACGACCAATTTACGTTTTTATTCTATGTTCATAGCGGATAATCAAGCGGCAAATAGCTTATATTTGCAATTTTAGTTACTAGTATGTACGCACTTTTTTAAATGTTCCTTTTGGATAATAGAAGTACTATCCACGTATGGGTGAGAAGTTGTAAATTAAAGTTCAAAAACCCAGTTTATGCTATTAATGTAGCTGTGGATAACGAATTGAAGTAAACTGAGTTAAAAATATTCTATCCCACTCCAATAACTTTTGTTGCTTTCCTCTAAAATTTATTCTAATGCTACTGTAGCGCCAACTTAATTTAATGCATTTTGACGGACACAATTCAAACATAGATATTTGACCTGAACCATGGGGTTTCTGGATTATGTGTATTAATTATGGAATTTCTCTATGCTATGTGAAGATCTGCATCGTAAGGATTTTTACAGACAATTGATGACTTTACACCGGGACCGGAACAAACAACGTCTATCTTGTCCTGCGTGGAAGTGGAATTCTTGATAATTTCTCTCCGTGCAGGGCCGGAGTAAGAATACTAACCCCTGGGCTTCTGCCTGTCGTAAAAGGCGACAAAACGCAGCTACGTGGTAGAGCCCTAAAGCCGTTAGGATCGCAACCCTTGGTCTATAAGTATGCCGTCATAACAACCTTGTGTTGTGTTCTGGCATTAGTGACCTAAGCTCCTATATCGCTATGAGACAGCAGCGTGTTCGCGGTGCCCCTAGCGTCGCAAACATCCATAGGCGACGGTAACTGCTTACTGTTAAGTGGGCCGTCAGCCTATCTGCTGTTCCTGAGCAATAATTTTTTTTCAGGAATCACATTTTTATTTATTTATTAGGCATTTGGGTAACTTAGCAGACTAATCTGTAGGTCCCGGGTTCGATACCACGATAGTATGCATCGCTTAGGCAGATCTTGCCTAATGTGCGTATTATAGCTTAATTTCTATGTACCGACGGTGAAGGGAAAACATTGTGAGGATACCTACATCCCGAGATCACCGGTATCTGTAACCGTCCGTTCCCTCTAAGCGGGGGAGCCCAGCATTGGGACATTGTGAGTTGTTATTATATTTAAACCTTTATTAAATATTATATTGATTTAATATTATCATTTTTAATAACAACCTACCTCTGATTACGTTCATACAAAAATACCACAACATAAATGAAATAAAAAAATGGTACGCAATAACTCCTCCAGTTCCTTTTAAATTAATGAGACAAGCCAGTTCATGATCATCTGAGTACATCAATGTAATCAACCGGAAGCCGCACTTAACGGGATGTGTAACAATTTTACATTGCTATGACATTTGCAATGACTGGAATTTTCCTACATTTCCATGGAAATGTTTTTATGTTCAAAAACATGTTACCGCTATTCAATTATTCCATATTCAAACTACTTCATTTCTTCTTCTTCGTTATACTCTAGACATGGTCGTGGTCGTCACGTAGACGTCGACCACCTGCTTCACGATGCGACGCCATTCTTCTGGCGTATGCTAACCTGGTGCACATATGTAGGACATTAATGTCAAGTATACACTTAAGTGTATACTCGACAAAACTATCTAGAGGTGCAGGTTTCAATTCTAACAATGACATGGTTGTCTTGCCTAAATCATATTACAATATCACTGCGTCATATCGACAAGATAGTTGACCAGAACTCCATAATTTCTCTATGCTATGTGAATACCTGCAACGCAAGGATTTTACAGACAATTGACGACTATACACCGAGACCAGAACAAACTACGACATATCTTGTCCTGCGTGGACGTGAAATTCTTGCTTATTTCTCCCCGTGCAGGGCCGGAGTAAGAAAACCCCTCCGGTCTGTCGTAAAAGACGACAAAACCTAGCTACGTGGTAGGGCTTCAAGCCCGTCTGGATAGCGACCACCTTTGGTCTTAAATATGCCGCCAATAACCTTGTGTTATGTTCCGGCATTAGTGACCCAAGTTCCTGTACCCTTATGGGACAGCAGCGTGTTTGCAATGCCACTGGCGTTGTAAACACCCATAGGCGACGGTAACTGCTAAATTCTAAGCGCGCCGTCAGCCTGTCTGCTGTCCTACAGAAATAAAAAATATATATGTATATATACACCGACGATCTAGTCACTTAAGATCACCAGTATGTGGTAATCCGCCTTATACTAACATGTGGGGTATACTGACCATTCTCCCACGGGAGAGACCACACATTAAAATCATTTATCATAAATAAAAATAAGGATGCGCTCTTAATTGAGTCTTCCATACAAATAGTTTTATTTGTGATGCACCTAGTTGTCCTTGTACATTTAAAATATAAAACTATTTGTTTGACTCAGTAAATTATGTAGAATTATCAAATATTGAGTTTAAATATTATCTATGACGAATGATTTTATCCAAAAAGGGCGATAAAGATTTAAAATCAAAAAGTACGAGATATTCGTTATTTCAAATTATATACATTTTACCGCCGTTTGTGCAATAAATCCTATTTGTATCGACATAAGCTATAAATTTAATTACCTAATACTTCGATCCGATAGCCCTTCCGTCTATTTCTTATATATTTCGCAAAGTTATCAGCAACAGTTTGTATTATGTATGTAGTGTGATATTTAGTCTGTGGTATGCATTTACAGCATACCTACGGTGTCTCGTTTGTCTATGTATGGTTATCAAGGTGTCACTGTCAACACACGTCAGCTATGGATAAGTGTAAGCGACATTTAGCGGACTTTCGAGAGTCTACATGGACATTGACAAGATAGTGGGGGCACGCATTATGAACACTACAACATATGTATAATAGCAATTTATTCTTTTTTTTAAACATTTAATCGCCTAAATTATAATCATGTGTGTTGTGTGAAAATGTTTAGCGAGGCAGAACCATTACTCCTTCTCCTCTTATTAAGGCAGCACATTATACTCTCTTAAGTCTTCTCATCTGATTTGGCTTCAAGAGCCAACTTGATAACGGGTTTGGATGAGTTGTCAAACGGTCTTTATAATTGGCTGAGTAGCATTTTGCTTCGTCGAAAATGGTTGGGATTTCCAGATACTCATGAATTTCTAGTTGCGAGTGTACCCCTACTGGACAGCAGCGTGTTCGCTGTGCACCTAGCGTCACAAACATACATAGGCGACGGTAACTGCTTACTGTTAATTGAGCCGGCAGCCTCGCTGCTGTTCCTCAACAATAAAATAAAAAATAAAATGCCGCCGGTGAAAATTCCCTTAGAATACTATTTTGAAAATAGCAATATGAATGAGAATCTACGCAACAGCATAAAATTGATCCCAGAATATAAAGAAAATTATTAAGATTATACGGGAATACAATATATTATTTAAGATAGATCAATAATTTCATAAATCGACATGAATTACAGGTGTGTCATTGAAAATTCATTGTTTAAAACACAATAGAAAAGGGCTGCCACCTGACACAGCTATATCAAGAATACCACGAGTGTGGTTATAAATAGACCATTCGTGGCATTGTAACGGCCCTTGTCAACGCATTTAGACGACACTGTAAACGTTTTTCATACACGATTGAATTAATGAAATTACACTGACAGACTCATAAACTGCATCAAAGTAATAGACGACTTTGAAATAAATATTTTAACCAAGTATGCAAACTTTCTATACAGATTTAAATTGAAACCTCTAGATTGGTTCGTGAACTTTAAAACAGCGTAGGGTCATATCCTTAAGTTTGTGTACTGGAAAGGACTTTTTTGAAGAAAAACAGAAATTTAAGGAAAATTGGTTTAATTAAAAAATTGGTTTTAACAATAGACACAATCTTTATGCAAGGGTTTATTTATGTTTTAATAAGGTGTATTACCTCCACGTGCCCTTAATGCTACTCACTTGGGACTAGGTGGCGCAGTGTGAATTGTCGAAATATGTTATATATTAAGTGTAATACAGTTATTTTTTGTCGCTGCATTAAAAAAGAGACGAGTTTATTCTGTTCTTCATTTTCTTGGTAATGGTAAACATTTCATGAAAAAAATGTCTATCACAAATATATTTTTATGAAAGAAAGAAAACCATACATTTCCGTTATAATAGAAGGTATATATAATACACATTTACTTGCGTATACGGTAAATAGATCTGAAGTCAATATTTGTTCAGCTTTTCGGTAAAATAACTAATGACGTAATGCAGATAATAGAGTCCAATCTTGTTAGATAACAGTACAGATTCAATTAATAAATGTCCTTACGTGATGTATTGGAAATTCTTACGTTAAATACAATAAATGTTTACTCTTGCTATTTTATTTGAATTTTATTTTTAAACTTATCACGTATTTATTTTTCTTCACATACATGTGTCGTCATCAGACATGTATGGGCAAAATTTCCTTGTAAATTGACTATATTTCTTACGAATAAATCATTTCTCACGTTTCTATAAATGTGTTTTTTTCAGTTGACAGTATACGTAACAAAAGTGTATGTGCAAAGTGTATATTTGCTTTAGTCATTATAACATTCCTAGTTTAACCATTCATTCAAATTATGTTTGTCCAAGACATAATTTGAATAAATAATATTATTATATTTATAAATTTTTGAGCGTATTTTTGTATGTTACTAGCGGTTCCCGACCGCTGCGCGAATAACATAAAAAAGTAAATCAAATGAAAAAATTTGAAAGTGTCAATGGAATCTAAAAGCCTAGAACCATGTATGAAAAATTCTGAGTCGAATAGTCGCAGTCCCATCCCTATATGTTCAGTAGTTTTCAAGTGACGGTTCGTCAAAGGAACCCTGTTTTCATTATCCATACTAATATTGTAAATGTGAGAGTGAGAGTATTTCTGTTTGTCTCTTACGTTTTGCGCCTAAACCACTGTAGCAATTTTAATGAATATAAGGTATAAAGATAGATTGAACTTTGGAGAAGGACGTAGAATACTTTTTGTCGCGAAAATGAAACTTAAAGGAGGTGAATATGTTAAAGGTGTTAAGTTTTTGAAGTGAAAACTTCTTTAGCGGCGTTTTGCACTTTTGTTGTAATGGGTAAAAAATGGTAAACTCGCGTCAGGTCATGTGTCCTGATCGAAAATTCGTAAGATTCGTAAGACAGGTTTTGCTCCAGTAATACCAAGCTTATTAATAATCCCCTCAGGGGCGCTCCTCTGTCCGAGGAGTGCACGGGTGTGCTACCCAAGGTGCCCGAGCATCTGTCGCCTCACTCTCCTCTCCGTCCGAGACGACAGAGTCCTACCTTTCTTCCCGTCTACCTCCTACATCCTTTCCAACTTCGCTCTCTGTTCGTGGCGCGGTCCCCGGTGGGATGGTTGCGGGTACTGGTTGGGGTCCCGGGTTCTGCCCCGGGCCCTGATTTGGTAGTCGTAACCATGCCTATTTCGACTGCGCCTGCACAGAGAGTGTTCCCGGGGCGGGAATCGCATCCTCGCTGTCGGTTGGTCTTGCTGGGGCGGCTACGACGTTGGGCGACTCCCTGGTTTTTCTGGAGTGTCGCCTGGTAGTCGTACCCACGCCTGACCAGCACGCGACGGGAGTGCGAGTCCCGTCCGGAATTGGCCGCCGACCTGTCGCTCCCGGCCCTGGTTCTGTCCATAGTCGGGGGCGATACTGGATGGACGGCCGTGCGAGGCAGTAATGTCCACAAAGGAGGCGGCAGGGCGGGAGCGGGAGTCAACTCCCGCCAACGCAGGCCACGTCGTCGGCGCCGGAGGGCAAGCAAAGACCTCCGGCCGCCGTAGAAAGCGGCCGCGGGCGGCCCCTCGGGGGAGGATCCGCCGCCCGCACTATTGCCGCGAGGGAGAGGGCCGCGTGCTGTTCTGCGGCCCCCCTCAACTCCTTGAGTCAACAGAGGAGAGCGCCGGGGGGCGAAACCCTGACCCCCTGGCGCCAACACTTTAGAAGAGGCCCGCCTTGAGAAAGGGCGGGCCGGCGTCGGCCCGGGCCACGAGATCGGCAGGCCACATTTCCGTAGGCCCGGGCGTAGGCGATAGGAGAACAGCGGGGTTTTTTAGTGGGTAGTCGGATGGCCAAACATCTTTCCCGGAGTCCCACATAACCCTCCCCCTGGGCCGGGGGAACCCATCAAGAGAGGGTTTTTCCCCGAGACCAAAAAAAAGCTTATTAATAATGACTTAAGGTTTATTTTATAATGTAACTTTTAAATGATTGCATTACTTATACACGTCTATTCGAATTGCGACTTTATTACAATGAAATACAGTCGAGTTTTTGAAGTGAATACTTCTTTAGGCGCGTTGAGCACTTTTTGGGTGAACAATTTTGGTTTGTAAAGAAGTGTTTAGTGACCAATTTAATCCTTGATCATAAACAATTTTTTATGAAACGAAAATAATAATCTAATAGCTCGACGATACAATTCACAAGTTATTCACTTCTATCGGCAGTCCCCAAAGACTGCCCCGCATGTTTTTTTTTTATTTACATGGCAGAACTACGTTTGCCGGGTCAACTAGTATATATATATATATATATATATATATATATATATATATATATATATATATATATATATATATATATATATATATATATATATATATATATATATAGAGAGATTTCTTAATCTCTCTGGTCGGTCCTTCATGACTGCACTCCTTTCTTTTATTTTGTCTAATAATCACCTTCCAAAGAACGTGACTGGACCAAGTAACACCGGTCACCCAGCTATCACGAGTGACGTACGTATGTGCACGAGCTGCTAAACCGATTAACATACATAGTAAATTGTATCGATGGAGTAATTAGATTCGGTGTACTGTCATGAACTTGGATTAACGTCAATGCTGCGTGAAAATCTAATTACGTATTCCTCGAGTGAAAAACAAGTTAGTGTTTGTTGTAACTTAAATACCAATATTGCACATTTTATAAATTATTTTATACCAGCAATAGCAAGTATACCTATTTATGATCTAAAGTATTCTTCTTCAAGAGGCAATGCTAAATATTAGTATTTTTTTTTTTTTTTGTAATAGCAGACGGGCTAACCGCCCACTTATAAGTAAGTAAGGGCACCACGAACACGCTGCTGTCCGTATAGGAATACGGAACCTGGGTCACTAATGCCGGAACACAACACATGGTTATGGCGGCATACTTATATACTAGAGTTGGTTGCAATTCAGACTGGCTTAGAGCTACTACCGCTTAGCTAGGGTTGTTTTAGCCTTATACGACAGGCAGACCCCGGCTGCTGGAGTCAGTATTCTTACTCCGCCCCTGCATGGAGCAGATAGTACACTAACACACAACATATCTGTGAAAATTTTATATACTGAAATCAAAACTCAAAATAGGACATTAACCGAAATAAACATAACATGTCAATTCTCTAAAGCTTGTCAGTTATATACATATATATTTAATTCACAAGATTTTACTTCTGAACATAATATGAAAATACAAATAATGAATATAAACGTAAATGATAAATTAAGGCAAAATTTTTAATATTCATTGCACGTTTTCTACTTCAGTGAACGCTTAATATTAAAATAACAACAATAATGCAATTTTATTATCAATGGAAGTAGAAAATGGTAAGTTTAATTAATATTCGACTTCAGAACAAAATTTTCGTGACTTTTCAGGGTTAGTACGTAATTTATTTATTGTTAAGACGCCTAGGGTTACCAATAACGTAAAATATTTAAAAATGAAGATTCTATAATTACATTTTATTCATAAATTACTGTACAATTTTGAACTTCTTCCTGCCCTTATCCCAACTATGTGAGGTCGGCTATGTTCTCTTCTTCCACTCTCATCTATTAGTCATCGTCTGAACATTCACACCTTTTTTGTCATATCTTTAACACAATCTTTTTTAGTCTATCCCTTCTTTCGTATCCATCCACAGCACATTCTTCGCATTATATGGCCATACCAAGCTGGCTTATTACTTTCAACTTCTCAATCTGCATAATTTTAATTCAAATACATAAATTGTTTAAAAACACATAAAACTCATATTGTTGGCAAATATTGTAGACGCTATTTCCAATTGACTTCATCGTGAGAGAATTCAATAACGCTTAATGCACCGGAATGAATAATTCACTACATAAAGCAACAGTGTAGTTGATGGTTGAAACTCGGGAGGCGACAGGACGTTGAACCTTTCCGCACCGTTTCCTACTCCGACACCATTTATATTTACTTATTTACTGTTCGTTTAACCTAAACCCATTGGAATGTAAATAATCTAAAAAGGATTATATTCGAATATTTTTCGATAGAACAGTATTTCTTGTGAGTTTATGTTAAGAGTATAAGTTATCAGACATTTAAAAATTCCTTCGTAGCTTATGGAGCTTATGTTCTTTGTAAAAATTTCTATATATAAATATATATATATATATATATATATATATATATATATATATATATATATATATATATATATATATATATATATATATATATATATATATATATATATATATATATATATAATATCATATCAGCAGAACTTTTGGGGAAATGAACTGCACGACGTTTAAGCTATACTGACTTCATAGACGTTCATCTTCATATAAATAAATTGATAGAGGTATGCAGTTATGCACGCATCACGGCAAAACTACTGGATATATTTCAATTAAATTTTCTAAATTTTATTTCTTAAACACTTATCTAAAAAAAAGATATTGCGATATCTTCATTTCATATAAAGTTATTAAAATTTTAAGAAACAACGATTTTTATTACTACGTATTTAGTAGCTATGTATGTTTTCTTGTCGCAGAGAAGGGGTATTCGATCAGCGAAGAGGGCAGGAACGACTAGTGAAATATAATTTTCTTCATGATTTCCTCATGCCTTCATTTGTTCAAGTGTATACGACAGGACATTGAACTTGATTTCCACACCGCCGCTTCCGCAACCTAGTGTGACATTAAATTATAATATAAAACAGATTATACTCATGTTTTATTCACATTACCCTATACTCGGGATGTTATTTACTAACGCGTCTTTGTTCGTGAGAAAATCTGATTAGTACCCAACGATAAGTTATGTAATACGTATGAAAATTACTACGTAAAAATTTACACGTACGTCGTTTATATTTAACACATATACAAAATATGTATATCGATATTTATCGTATTCATTAAACACTGTATATTCCAGATACATCATCAACGAATAAATATTTCTAATGTATTTAATTTTTTGAAATAGGATATTTTCGACGGCAGCAAAGAACAAAAGACAACGGCATTTTTGCGAAATTCTATTTTTGTATAATTGAATTAAGAACACTTTATTATATCTAGTGATTTTTTTTCATGAAAAATGTAATTTATTATTAATATTGGTACTTTTCCGTTAGCCGGGCACTAAGGGTAGGTTTTTTGCTCACTAGTAATTAATATTTGTTTATATTTTATTATTATTAAAATTATTCTAATTGCACGAATAGCCACATAAATACGGGAGGTCATACAAATCAACGTAATAACCTACAAGCAGCCTGTGTCGGAACGCTCGGACGCCCGTTTCGGTATATTTCAACCCTAAAACGCTTTTCTAGCAACTAGTTATCGTAGATAGCCGTTGTTCTTTGCTGCCGTCGTTTTAACCCCAGTTATAATATACACGTTAATCTGACAAAAAATATTAGCCGCCTATAAGCTCCCACTGCTAACCCTCGCCCGGGCCTACCTCTTGAGGATCTGGGCTGTATACCCACCACGTTAGTCCACGGATTACACAAACCTATAATCTCGCATAAGCCGATCTACATCGTCAATACGTGGTAATTATAACTAGCTGAACCGGCAAACTTTATCTATACAAATAAATAAAATTGGAGTGTCTGTTTGTAATATTAAAATAACCGCTTGTTACTACGTGCATTTGGATGTATAATACACGGTACATAACCAAAACAACATTTTTTACAATTTTTGTCTGTTTGTTTCGGCTAAACTCTGAAATGACTGGACCGATTTTGACGGGACTTTCACTGACAAATAGCTGATGTAACAAGAGGTAATTTAAGCTACTTTTATTTTAGAAAAAAAAATAGGATTTCACGATTTTTGTTCTGTTATCCGCCAGTGAAGCGGGCGGATACGGCTAGTTCTGTCATATATGTATTTTAAATTACATTTTGAATAGGATTTTCATAAAATCCGTTCTTAGTGAGCGTTTACATCGCAAAATGGGTAAAATGCTAAATTTCAAGTAAATCGGGTGTGTAGTTTTAGAGATCTCGTGATGAGTGATATTTCGCTTATACAAATATGACAATAGGGGTGTTGCTAGGGAAGTTCTTACCGCTTCTTCTCCTTGTAACAGGCACACGTTCTGAAGCGGTGGTAATTTTAGTTCATATTATAAATTAATAATTATAATGTATCTGACTCTCAAAAAACATTCTAGTTAGAGATTAATTTTAAATAATAAACATTGAGTTAGAAAGATGACAAGAACTGGATCATACCACCATTTTGGAAAAGTATATACGAATGAAATATGTATATTTAATTTATTCTGTACTAAATAATTTCCAGAAACATTCATCATTATTACTTCCCTGGTATTATTTCCAAAGAGTAAGTCTTGAATTAATATTGTTTTTTTTTAAATAAAAGTCTTTATTTAAGTACATAGTTAACTAAGTACTGATCAGGATTCTAATAAATGTACTGTTTATTTAACAAATACTGCAAATAGGAGTTAAGTAGGGGCACATTACAAAATCAGCTTAGATAAATATAAGACTTTATTTCCTGATTCGAGATATTTTAACCGTTTATGTACTTCACAATAAGCTGATGTTATAGCTTACTAGTTGACCCGGCAAACATTGTTCGGCCATATGAATTTAAAAAAAGTAGCCCATGTCCTTTCTCCAAGATCCAGTCTATACCGAAATTCAACAAAATTGGTTCAGCAGTTTAGGCGTGAAAGCGCAAAAAACAAACTCACTTTCGCATTTATAATATTAGTTAGGATTTAAATCTTATCAGGATCAAATAGTGATAAGAAATCTCGAATACAAATATACCTAGTCAGGTCATAAGTATTGTCACACAGTAAAAACTTTTCTTTTAGAATGCTGGCCACAAAAAAGTTTATTGAATTCGAATTTCGAATTGTTCATGAAAATAAAAAAGGTATACTTTTAGAATTTTACTCATTTTTAAATATGGACTGGACGCTTAAAGAAGACCGTGTTGCAGTTATTGCGTTGCATCGTTGCAGTTACGCGCCAATTCAAATTTTTAACATACTGAAAAATTTGAATATAACCAAAAGATTCGTTTATCGTACCATCAAACGATACAATGAAGACTCTAGTGTAGATGACAGGTCAAGAAGTGGTCGCCCTCGGTCTGTTAGGACTCCAGCAGTGATAAAAGCTGTGAAGGCACGAATTCAAAGAAATCCCAAACGTAAGCAGAAACTGTTGGCCCTTCAGATGGGGTTAAGCAGAACCACGGTGAAAAGGGTGTTAAATGAAGACTTAGGGCTTCGGGCATATCGAAGAAAAACAGGACATCGTTTGAATGCTCGTCTAATGGACCTGAGACTGAAGAGATGCCGCGCTTTGTTGAAGCGGTACGCGGGAAAAAAATATCGGGAATTCTTTTTTCGGATGAAAAAATGTTTACCGTAGAAGAGAGCTACAACAAACAAAATGATAAGGTGTACGCACACAGTAGTGAAGAAGCGAGCAACCGTATTCCGCGTGTCCAACGAGGTCATTTTCCATCCTCGCTCATGGTATGGTTGGGAGTTTCTTATTGGGGCTTAACAGAGGTACATTTTTGTGAGAAAGGTGTAAAAACGAATGCTGTTGTGTATCAAAATACAGTCCTGACGAACCTTGTGGAACCTGTTTCTCATACCATGTTCAATAACAGGCACTGGGTATTCCAACAAGATTCGGCGCCAGCTCATAGAGCGAAGAGCCACAAGACTGGCTGGCGGCGCGTGAAATCGACTTCATCCGGCACGAAGACTGGCCCTCCTCCAGTCCAGATTTGAATCCGTTAGATTACAAGATATGGAAACACTTGGAGGAAAAGGCGTGCTCAAAGCCTCATCCCAATTTGGAGTCACTCAAGACATCCTTGATTAAGGCAGCCGCCGATATTGACATGGACCTCGTTCGTGCTGCGATAGACGACTGGCCGCGCAGATTGAAGGCTTGTATTCAAAATCACGGAGGTCATTTTGAATAAACTTTAATGTCATAAGAATCTATGTTTTGTTAAGTTCATTTTGGTATATAAATGGTTACATAATGAATAAACTTGTTACAATTATTTTACATTAAACATGTGACAGAATTTATGACCTGACTAGGTAAATACCATGCGTCGAAAGAAAATATCGGTGAAGAAAACTGTTGTTTCAAGTATTCCAGAATCGGGTGAATCTAAGTAGCATAAAAGCATTAGAAACAAGACGAATAATTTTTTTACTGTAATTTTTTGATCATTATCTATACGGTAGATTCAGATAGTATTTTCATTTAGTCTAGTCAGTTGGTAGTTTTTGGTTTCAGATCTTCTAAATATAAATCTTTCAAAATTCTATTGAATTATGTGTTAATAATTTTATATTATAATTTGAGACAGGCTAGAAAATTTATTTTATTTATTTATTTAAATTTATTAAAAGCTAATGCACTAATTAATAATAACTTATAAAAAGCAATTAATACAAGTTGGCAATCATTTTATAATCTCCTACAGATCTGAATACTTAATGTCAAAACGTTATTCCAACCATCCCCTAAAAAGTCATAAAAATAGTCCAAACAACTATGTAAAGGAAAAGATTAAGTTATATTCACTTTCTTTCATTTCATAGGTTTGAGGGAATTCAAAGCGAATACACGTAATGCCATACTTTTGATACCTGCCAGCAACGTGCCAAGCAAATAACATCTTATTGATAGTCAAGCCAGACATCGAACAGTTCCGCCCGGAAAGGAAATCTATTTTCGTTTTTGTATTATATTTCTGTGAAGCGCTTTAAGTTGTTGAGGATTTGTACTAATATTAGAATTCTTTTAACAAGCATTTCATAGCTATAACATTCGATTTATGCGCTAATGAAAATTGATCCAACGCTATGTGTGCCTTATTTGTGTCGCCTTTGTAACCTTTCCTAAATAAATTGGAATAGAAAATAAATAATACAGATATGATTACAGTTTAGTTGATCTCTGCTGAGACCAAAAAAAATTTTGAATATTCGATTAAATTTTATTGATAATGCAGCCTTCTTCATCATTAATATTCGGTTGGATTAAAAAATAGATTCATAAAGATCAATGCTTTTTGTCTATACAAAAGTAAAATTTATCAACTTACTTACTATTTAGCAATCAGATAAAAGTCCGTCAAAATTCAGTCATTTCCATAATTAGCAGTAACAAACAGATATATAGACAAAATTATATAGTAATTTTATAGGACCACTTCAAACACGCCAGCCGTGCTGTGAACACGCGTTCTTATCTGCCGCAAACGTTAAACTACTAAAATGGGTTCTTTAGAAGCCACGTGTTACGTTAAAGTGATCTATTCAGATTACACGTCAGTAATTCCATTTGATCTCAAAGTGCCAGTCGTAATCAGGAAGCAAATACCAACTGCAATCCTCACAAAGGCTATGTGCATACAACCGGAACGATGGCGTTTTCCGGTGTTCATTTTTGCTGACTTTTGTCGGTAGAGCCATCTTAAACAACTGAGCAAAAGCATCGTACAAAAATCTATTTCACCGTAGCCTTTTGCAATTTCACTTAGAATATATTCTTAAAGTAATATAAACAAGAAATAGTGAGATAAGGAAACATAGTGGTCTGAAAGAAAATGTAGTGACAAAAATTGAGAAAGGTATGCTGAGATGGTTTGGCCATGTTGAGAGAATGAATGAAGAACGATTGACGAAAAAAGTGTATAAGGCGAGTGTGAATGGAAGTGTTGGAAGGGGTAGACCTAGGCGGACCGCGCCCTCGTCGCCCAAATCGGCGTGGACCTGTCGCTCCCGGCCCTGGTTCTGTCCATGGTCGGGAGCGATCCTGGATGAACGGCCGTCGCCTCCTTCTGCGAGGCAGTCATGTCCGCAAAGGAGGCGGCGGAGCGGGAGCGGGAGTCGACCACCACACTCCCCTTCCGCCAACGCAGGCCACGTCGGCGGCGCCGGAGGTCAAATAACGACCTCCGGCCGCCGTAAAAAGCGGCCGCGGGCGGCCCCTCGGGGGAGGATCCACCGCCCGCACCATTTCCGCGAGGGTGAGGGCTGCGTGCTGTTCCGCGGCCCCCCTCAACTCCTAGAGTTGTTAGGAGAGCGCCGGGGGGACGAAATCCTGACCCCCTGGCGCCAACACTTTAGAAGGGGCCCGCCCCAAGACAAAGGGCGGGCCGGCGCCGGCCCGGGCCACGAGATCGGCTGGCCATATATCCGTGGGCCCGGGCGTAGGCGATAGGAGAACAGCGGGGTTTTTTTAGTGGGTAGTCGGATGGCCAAACATCTTTCCTGGAGTCCCACATATCCCTCGGTCCCCCCGGGCCGGGGGAACCCGTCAAGAGAGGTTTTTCACCAAAAAAAAAAAAAAAAGGCGGACGTTTCGAGACCAGATCAGGGACGTCTTGAAAAAAGGCCAGGTCAAGAGCACCCTAAACCGAAGGGCATGTATGAAGGGAATAATGAAAGTGGACGAAGCTAAACAAGTATGTAAGGATCGTAGCAAGTGGAAAGAAGTGGTCTCTGCCTACCCCTACGGGAAAGAGGCGTGATTATATGTATGTATGTAATATAAACAAATTCAATATGTTATATTATATCAAAAAACCCTCAGTACGTTATTATATATAAACTTAGAAGCAATATATTCTTCTTCTAATATTAAAAAAAACAATACGCATTGTCGTAATCGACTTTCAAGCCAAATGCGTCACTCGTCGGAATCTTAACTTTTTTGCCAAATAATAATTTTGCCCATACATTTATTTTAAAATATGCTCAATTCGTGTACGCAATTCTCTAAGACCAATCAAGACGTATATTAATTATGTTTTAGTGTCCAAATGTGATGTGTGCAGATTAATAAATCAAGGTGCACATAGCATAGCAGTATGACGGTTCACTTAAGCAGTTGTCGTCGCCTATAGACATTTGCGATGCCAGGGGAACCGCTAACACGTTGCCGTCCGCGTAGGAAAATTGGAACTTTGGTCACTTGTGACGGAACACAAGGTTATTACTACGGTATATTTAGAGACAAGAAATGGTTGCCACACAGACGGGCTTGGAGCCTTACCACCTAGCAAGGATTGTTCTGTCACCTTTTACGACCGACCGCAGTTAATATTCTCACTCTGCACCTGTACTGAGAATTCAATGCATATAATATTTTTTGTGTACTAATCTTTATTTATACGAGTCTCGCAGATTTATGCAATGAAGTCGATAGTGTACAAAGATATCTCATCATACAACCCGTTTATTATACTTACCTGTGTGTTTAACATTAATGTAACAGTTTTAAGTAACACTTTTTAATATATATGTATACTTATACCATACATACATTTCTTTTGACATCTTCTATCTAATATATAAAATTCTCGTGTCACAGTTTTCGTTGCCATACTCCTCCGAAACGGCTTGACCGATTCTCATGAAATTTTGTGAGCATATTGAGTAGGTCTGAGAATCGGCCAACAACTATTTTTCATCCCCCTAAATGTTAGGGGTGACCCACCCCCAAAATTTTTTTTTTAATTTTTTGACATTTTATTATTTATATGGCAGAACAACGTTTGCCGGGTCAGCTAGTATATATACCTAGTCAGGTCATAAGTATTGTCACACAGTAAAAACTTTTCTTTTAGAATGCTGGCCATAAAAAAGTTTATTGAATTCGAATTTCTAATTGTTCATGAAAATAAAAATGTATACTTTTAGAATTTTACTCATTTTTAAATATGGAGTGGACGCTTAAAGAAGACCGTGTTGCAGTTATTGCGTTGCATCGTTGCGGTTACGCGCCAATTCAAATTTTTAACATACTGAAAAATTTGAATATAACCAAAAGATATCGTTTATCGTACCATCAAACGATACAATGAAGACTCTAGTGTAGATGACAGGTCAAGAAGTGGTCGCCCTCAGTCTGTTAGGACTCCAGCAGTGATAAAAGCTGTGAAGGCACGAATTCAAAGAAATCCCAAACGTAAGCAGAAACTGTTGGCCCTTCAGATGGGGTTAAGCAGAACCACGGTGAAAAGGGTGTTAAATGAAGACTTAGGGCTTCTGGCATATCGAAGAAAAACAGGACATCGTTTGAATGCTCGTCTAATGGACCTGAGACTGAAGAGATGCCGCGCTTTGTTGAAGTGGTACGCGGGAAAAAAATATCGTGAAATTCTTTTTTCGGATGAAAAAATGTTTACCGTAGAAGAGAGCTACAACAAACAAAATGATAAGGTGTACGCACACAGTAGTGAAGAAGCGAGCAACCGTATTCCGCGTGTCCAACGAGGTCATTTTCCATCCTCGCTCATGGTATGGTTGGGAGTTTCTTATTGGGGCTTAACAGAGGTACATTTTTGTGAGAAAGGTGTAAAAACGAATGCTGTTGTGTATCAAAATACAGTCCTGACGAACCTTGTGGAACCTGTTTCTCATACCATGTTCAATAACAGGCACTGGGTATTCCAACAAGATTCGGCGCCAGCTCATAGAGCGAAGAGCACACAAGACTGGCTGGCGGCGCGTGAAATCGACTTCATCCGGCACGAAGACTGGCCCTCCTCCAGTCCAGATTTGAATCCGTTAGATTACAAGATATGGCAACACTTGGAGGAAAAGGCGTGCTCAAAGCCTCATCCCAATTTGGAGTCACTCAAGACATCCTTGATTAAGGCAGCCGCCGATATTGACATGGACCTCGTTCGTGCTGCGATAGACGACTGGCCGCGCAGATTGAAGGCTTGTATTCAAAATCACGGAGGTCATTTTGAATAAACTTTAATGTCATAAGAATCTATGTTTTGTTAAGTTCATTTTGGTATATAAATGGTTACATAATGAATAAACTTGTTACAATTATTTTACATTAAACATGTGACAGAATTTATGACCTGACTAGGTATATACAAGAATTGCTCGTTTAAAGATATAAGATTAGTGCTATTCCAAAGTCGTCATGATATTTATATATTAATACGTGAGTCAAAAACCCGTTTTACGAATATTACGCTTACGTAATGGGAATTTTGTTATAGTCCAAATTTATACGAAAAAGGAATGCAGAAACAAAAATGGTTAAATTACATTAGTAGTATTTTCTCTCCTAATTTGCATGTGGGGAAAATCTCTCCTAATGCTAAACACAATTGCCATGTACTGCCCTAGAAGGAAACGTCGTGAGGTAACTATGCAGGTTTACCGAGATTACCTGTATGTGTAACTCGTAACCCCTTAAATAAGCGTGGTGGGTATGATATATATACGTTTCCTTTCTAGGGAGGCCCAAACCCAGTGGAACGTTCTGTTTGTATCATAAATTTGTTTTCGATTGTAAGTTAACCTATTTTCCATATATAAATCTTCTAAATACTACCAACATAAAGCTCAATTTAAATATACCTATAAATTTTCCCGTTTTAAATGAAACTGAATAATGTAGATACAGAAATCGTACTGTGTAAGCCACGAAGTATTATTAGGTACAGGATACACTCGTCGGGGACGTCCTCGTCACTCAATTGTGTGGGAGAACGGATGACTATTTTCGACCAGACTCCCGTCCAGCTAATGGCGGCAATTGCCCCCTGCCTGGCTGACAATATTACTACAAAAATAAACTACTGCGCATACAACATATGCAGATATTTGAAACTCAGGTGTACAAAATGATAAAAAGTAGATATCTACTGCATGCTTGGTTCAAATCGTAACCATCGTAACCATTATATCTTCTTATTTTTAAATTTAAAATTTCAAAATAAGTTTTTTTTTCATTTATTTATTAAAAAGAAGATTTTTCAAAACATTCAACTACACCCAACAATAAACCCGAAATGGTTTGTCTTGGATGTCAAGTTTCCTGTGTTTTCTAGCGAAATAATGAATTTATTGTAAAAGGTACACAATGTTTTATTAAAAGTGTTCTCCATCATTCTCTACTTTTTCCATCTTCCTGGCAACATTTGGATAACACGTCGGAAGAACTTCTTATCTTCTATCCACAAATAAACTCAAGTTCTGGTATCTTTATATGATGCAAAACGCTGCTCAGAAAGACCATGTGCCGATTTAATATAATGCGACGATTTTATAATAATTCTTTAAACGTACAAAAGTCACCTAAAAAATCCTCTTTTGCCATTATTTTTACATCCAAATAATATAAACTCGACATTATTATAAGAATAATTCAATAAAACTATAAATAGAATACTCGTTATTGCCTTACAACTTATAAAGTTCTACTTATCATGTATGGAAAATAAAACTAAATAAACTATGCTAAGCCACAGGCGGTCTTTGGCTCAAAGCGATCTCCTCCAGGCAACCTGTTACTTTTAGGAACCGAGAACCATGGAGCCTGGTTCTGGATAACCTTTAAATGCACGACCATAGAGGCTCCGGATATTGCTGATGAACGCTCAGCCGATGGATGGAATCAAATTACTACAACCGTATAATTATTAAGTAGTTCAATCACGAATACCAGCCATATAAATAATAATATTATTCAATGTAATATAAACCTAATTATTATCAAATAAAAAGCATAATTTGCAAACTAAAATAATGAATACCGCCAAACACAAAGAGCAAAATATGTGCTAGATTTATCTAGATATTTAGTAGCTTAAAACTGGTACACATTACATAATACATATGTATAATATAGTACGTAATACCAATTACAAGTAAAATTGGCCCAAATAATACCGAATCTCAATGCATATGTCAAAACCATGTTTGTTGTACCTGTGCTGTAAATACAATATCATTCAAAATTGGCAGATTTGTCCACGGTCAGTGGATCGGAAACTACGGTTAAATGATGCCGCCGATGCGGAACCACCGTTACGTTCCAGCCCATTCTCCTGTCACAAATATGGCTGACAAGTTTTGATTCATCTTTATATTGTACTTCTTATAAAGAAAGCAAAGCCTGAATTTCAATGTGAAAGACTTAATTTATTGTATTTGATAATTATGATTCTAATGAAAGTCATGAAGATATAATTTGAAAAACCTAAAACATTTAAGCAATCAAATTATTTTGGTCATTTACTTTTATACAAAATGACTTCCGTACTTCCGTTTTTAGTTGTTTATACTCACAGTGTTTCAATGACAAAGTCATTTGGGAAATATTTTTCTAATTTTCTAATGTTCTAATTACCGTAGTTTTATAAATTTTTTAGACTTACAAACTACTACTTATAATAGGTAGTTAACTATTCCCTATTATTTTATTTAGCCTTATTTGATAAATGGAATATAAACTTCGAATTTATCTTACTTCGATCCAATATCTAGGTAAACCTGTATTGCAATTTTATTACAAATTCACAATTGATAAACACGACAAGAAATCACAATGACATGAAGAATATATTTGCAGATCATACAAATATTTTGTTCTCCGTCCAACCCAAAGACACGAAACTCAAAATCTAATGTCGACAATATGATTTAAAATACCCGAATGTTAGTTACATCGTACCTCGTTACATTAATAATGGGTTCCACTTATAAAACGTCAATATTAAAGCAATTGCAAACGAGAAATTCTTACATGTTGCATTTTAAAATCGCATTGACATTGAAAAAGTACAGATAATCCACAAAACTAGACTTTTATTCCATTGTGTGGGCCGTAATATGTGGCATGGGAACACTCAGTGCCGCTGGCTTCTAACGGAAGTGACTCACTGAATTGGAGTACTGATTGAGAGGAATGGCTGCCGACTATTAGGACAACGTGTTGGTAACGAAAATTTATCGGATACGCAGGCAAGTATTGACTTAATATATTTTTGCCAATGAACAACAATTTTGTATTCTCTACAAATTTTGTTATCTCTCTGCCATACGATAGACCCGGCAACTACACGATGAATCCATCGAAGCGCGTCTATTTCTAATAATATAAATGTACAATAAAAAGAAACAACATTCTCTTCGTTATTTTTTTAAAAGATGTTACGTCCTGGTTATGTTAGAGATTTTACTAAGGAGTCCGAGATATGTCGCTGAGCATTGCCACAATATTAAGCCTGTCTTTTTTGACGCATATAGTTTTTAAAGAAACGAAAAAGAAATGTAGACCTATCACCCTCTAACCATGAGATAAAAATTTAATGGAAATAGTATTATATTTGTTGCCTTTTTCGACTTTTACAAACGAGATAGCGTGACCCTATAGATGTCAGCTGGGGCCACATGGCCAAGTATTTTTAACACGCTTTTATTAGCTTCATGCGTATGTTTGTGATTTTAACCCCCTTCAAAACGTCGGATTAACTCGAAATTTGGCATACTTATCAAGGACCGATGACAATGCATTAATTTGTATAGTTTGTATCTTATCCTTACCAGGATCTTCAGGATTAATGAATTTTCGGACCGGTTCTCGTCCGATCACTGAAGTTAAGCAGCGTTGGGCGCTGTCAGTACTTGGATGGGTGACTGCCTTGGAACACCGTGTGACGTAGGCTTATTTACGCTTTTTTTACATATGTAAATTAATATTAACTTGACCTGTATGTAACTGAATTACCAGATTCGAATTTTACCCACTATGAACAATCAAAAAAAAATTAAAAATACTGCTGAAACGCCATCTGACGTTTAATTAATAACACTGCCAGAAGATGGCGTTAAATTAATAATTACCGATTGGGAATTGAACACAAATAAATTATATTTTATAATTAGTCAAACTAAAAAGAAAAAAATAACTATTTACATAAGAACAAAATTACTGACGAGAAAATGAATATCACTATTCTAAAAAGCGTGGGGTGCTCAATATCAATCGTTATAAAAATTTTCTTATGAATATACCTAAAATTGGCGACCCCAGGCACCAAAGTAGATTTTTGAGTTGCAAGCAACTAACGTTAATGACCTGTTATAGGAAGAAGAATGGAATTAGTCAGGAAGGTGTATGAATAACAGATGAAAGAAAATATTTTATGTTATTAAATCGATTAACAAAATATACTTATATTTCGACTAATAAAGTAACTGTAAACGAAACCTTTGACACGTACCAGCGATTAGAATGCATTGTCTGTCATTCAATAGGAGAATACGCAATGAATGAAATAAGGAAGTATCGGATTATAGTCTATAGTTCGATTACGTACCTACGATTCTTTTGTTTGCCTTATTCGTGCGAAAGAAATCCTCAATAACTTCGCAGATATCTGACACAAATTTCAACGGTGAATTATGTGAAATATTCCAGAGGATATATGCGGACGAAAAGGGAAGATGGGAAAATTACACGAAAGAAATTGTTAGGTGATACTAAACGAAGCTTTTATTGGATCGCTGCGCCGGTGTTATTTTAAGTACATATTATGTACTAGCTGTGCCCGCGACTCCGTCCGCGTGGAATAGTGACTAGGCAGCATTTTTTAGATATATGAGATCAACTTAAATTGGTATATAAAATTTCCGAAACTTATCATTTTTAACAAATCCTAAAAAAATTTTCTAAAATAAAAATAGCCTAAGTTACTCCTGTATACATCAGCTATCTGCCAGTGAAAGTCCCGTCAAAATCGGTGCAGCCATTTCAAAGATTAGCCGGAACAAACAGACCGACAGACAAAAATTGTAAAAAATGTTGTTTTGGTATATGTACCGTGTATACGTCCTAATGCACTTAGTAAAAAGCGGTTATTTTAATATTACAAACAGACCCTCCAATTTTATTTATTTGTATAGATATCTAAGCAATATCTTATGACTTTATCCAATAATAATATATTTATTTCAAATAATTAATTTTAAAGTAGTATAATATTGACAGATTATATATTATAGTTCATTAATTAATAATTAATTAGTTCTTAAATTAATAACTCTCATTACGGGTTGCATGTCTTTTTATTTAATTTTATTTCAAAAACACCATTTTAATTACATTAAATTATTAAAACGTCTACCTGTCTTCCGTACATCATATACATAACACATATTTAAGTAAAAAAATGGAGTCAATAAATATATGAATCGTTACAATTTATTCCATGAACTGTTTTCATTCGTGATGAATAAACCATCATTAAAATAATGTGAGTTCAAATAAATCAGTATGATCGCAAACATCGGAATCGGTTCTGTTAAATGTTAATTAATCAATGTTTTAACTACGCTATTTTGATAACGAAAGCTGATTTTAAATTCAAATATCTGGCAGATATGTTATTTGCTTTTCATTTAAACTTCACTTCACATGGTCTTTTATTTACTTTTCATTCATTCTCTCTTTAAACATAGTAAGCCAAACAAAGTTTTGTTCACATGATAATTATATTCGAATTCCGTATTAAATTAGAACTATTAAGATTCGAAATTTTGTTTCTGTTCTAGAATAATATAATTTAAAAATAAATTAAGTCTCGAGTCTGAGTGTTTACTTTATATATAATATGTATTTATTTCCAAAAAGAAAATATATTTTTTTTATTGCTGTAGGACAGCAGACAGGCTAACAGCCCGTTTAGGATTTAGCAGTTACCGTCGTCTATAGGTGTTTGCAACGCCAGTGGCATCGCGAACACACTGCTGTCCCATAAGGGTACAGGAACTTGGGTCACTAATGCCGGAACACAACACAAGGTTATTATGGCGGCATACTTAAGACCAAAGGTGGCCGCCATCCAGACGGGCTTGAGGCCCTACCACGTAGCTATTGTGGGTTGTTTTGTCGCCTTTTATGACAGGCCGACCCCGGCCACAGAGGTTAGTATTCTTTCTCCGCCCCTGAACGGATATATTGGGATATTTCACAAAATGCCATCTTAGTCCCAAACTAAGTTGCATAGCACTTGTGTTATGGGTACTACATTGGTATACTATTTACATACATACTTTTTTGTAAATAAATACATAAACATCCAGACGCTGGACGGGAATCGAACACGTGTGCTCCGCAAGCGTACCGATGTGCGTTAGCCGTTACGCCAGCTGGTCGTCAAAAAAAATATTTCCAAAAAAGAAATGTGTGTAATGTCCACAATATTGTAATTACTGATATTTACAATATCAGTTATATAATACAATTATAAATAAATAATTGTTGCCGACATACTTTTTGCAAATATGTTAAAATTCAAACCTGAAATAATATCAATATTTCGTGAAAGGTTTGATCGCTTGTCCACGTTGTTTTTCTATCAAAAATACGGAAGACGAAGCATACGAGCATTGGATAAATTTTACTCTTAAATTATTGAATTAATCGTGATTAGACTGTAAGAATGTTGCCAAGAATACGTCACGTAACGCATGCGACATCACGTTCCATAACACGTGCTATTTAAAACCATTAATTGTAAGGTTCATAAATAAGTAGCGCAAATAATATAAAGATAACTCACATGATACTATAATGATCACTTATGGTCATTCTATTTGCAAAATAAATCTAAAACACCCATGATTTTTAGCACCCTTTTATTAATTTCACCTGTTCGCTTGCAACCGACTCCTTTGAACTCGACTGACCCACTTTAAACGGTCAGATTTCATTTAAACGTAGTAAACTTATTAGGGACCGGTGACAATACAATAAATCGATAAGACTATCTCAACCTGACAAAAATTTTAAAGCAAATTTTAATTAGAATATAGTTTAAAAAACTAAAGAACATGTTTTAATGATAAATCGAACTAAAAAATAAAAATAATTCTTAATATCTTATATCTTTAAACAAGCAATTCTTGTATATATATATATATATATATATATATATATATATATATATATATATATATATATATATATATATATATATATATATATATATATATATATATATATATATATATTGGAATCTCGGAATCGGCTCCAACAATTTTCATGAAATTTAGTATACGGGGGGTTTCGGGGGCGATAAATCGATCTAGCTAGGAATCAATTCTAGAAAATGTCAAAAGGTGGCGTTTGAATAGTCCCAATTTAAACTGAAAAATGACTCTTCCTGACATCTATCAGCGAATAATAATACTATTTTTTTTAAATTGCTTTAACGACACAACAACACTAAAGCTATTCCAGCAGATGGCGTTGTTAAATAACATGAAGTCAATGAGTGTTTGCTTTGAGGTTAGACTAAGAAAATCAATTGTTAATTTCCAAAAAACACAATTTATAAAAAAAAATACCGAGCAAAGCTCGGTCGTCCGGATATTAAAAATAATGAACGAAAAATATTAGAATTATTTTTAGTTCGATTTATCATTAAAGCGTGTTTTTAAGTTATTTTTTAATATTTTTCTTGTGTCACCCATTTAAAACGCTGTTATGTTACCTTGCCGTGAGTATGTGGGGGTTCTCCACTTCTTCCCTGTGACCACTCACCTAGAAAAGGATAGCCATTGTACTCCCGGTGGTACACCTTTTAAAAATCCCGGTCGTCACCTAAAAGCCTTTGTGGGGTTTGCATGATGGGTTCCAAAATAACAACTAATACCTGGTAAACATAACGGTCAAATACAACCAAATTTAAATAATAACCCCTGTTTTTTTAAATATCGGCATCTTCCTAAAAAATTATTTCGGCAATTATTCGTTGACGATTAGGTCATATTTGCTCACCTGTATTTTTACCTAAAACTAGAGTTCGCGATCATTCTCTGTGCGAGTGTGGCTTAGGTAAGGGTTCTCTCGAACATATTTTTTTCCATTGTCCAAATATTTCTACTCCTTTATGTGACATCCTGCCTCTATTTATCCCTCGACCTGTAAATATCAATTATCTCCTCCTCTCCTCATATATTTTCTTTCCAAATTTTTATATCTAAATAACAAGAATTTGTAATGTAGTTTAGTCTAACATTTTTGCTTGGCCCTAAGTGTCCCTTTAGCAAAATAATTTACCGGTCATAAAGTTTGTTTATATGTAAAAAAAACCCATCTGTTGCCTTACCTTGACCATGGCAAAATCAGTATCTAAAGCATTGGGGCCACAAATAAAATAAAGAAGACATAGGTACAGATAGAATAAACAACCGGGAGTGATATATACGACACTATACTTCTTCATACTCTATAAGATGTTACCATTTCTAGACTTACTACTAAACCTTTTGATATTACAAGGTTAGCTGAAGTTCTTTAATTATGATTGATAACTTTTCTGTTTAACTCCTAACCACTGGATTATAGTTATTTGTAACTGAATTCTAAGTAATTTACAGGTTGCATACTTCAAATAATCGTTAAAAATTCGCGTTAATTTTACAGTTCTAATCTTGAAACAAGATTTTTCTGGAATTGGATTATGGATAAATCAACTAAGCGTGTAATGAAGGACCTGATTTAATCCAGTCCTTAAGTTGCTCCGACGATGTTCAAGTGCTCTCTAACCATGTAATTATTTTTTGCGAGTAACGGCGCTCAAAATCAGAATAAATAAATAACATTTTTCAATATGTTTTTCTTTATTCACATATCAAATTAATTTAAATTCTATTACATCAAATGTTCACAGCAAATATTTTATTCCATAACTTTTACAACAATTTGACAATACGGCGAGTTTAGTGGCCTAATACCGACGTGTGGGGGTAGAAAGGGGATTGATCCCCCACAGAGTGAAAAATATTTCTATAATAGGCATAGTATGTTCTTGTCTGGTAAGAAATCCCTAGGATACAGGTTTTCTCATAATGTAAGAAACTGTCTTTAAAACTATAAAACATTGCATACTTGTCCATTCTAAGCTCAAACATTGTTGAATGTTATCACAGTGTTATATTTTGCGATACTCATAGACTGTACCTATTTATAACTAGAAAGATACAAGAAAAAAGATTGAATGGGCCTCATCTAGTTGGTGTTGTGACGCATGGCATTAAAGAAAGTTTAATTAATACCATTAATACGAAAACAGTTTATTTATTCAAACTCAATAACTGTTTAGTCTAGAGACAGTACGTTCCAGTTTAGTGCGAAATTGTTATAATAATTACGATATAATTACTCGACATATGTCATAGATAATTTAGCTATTATATAAATTGAATAAATGCTATTTACAACACGAAAGGGTAAATGTATTTTAGCTGAAACATAGAAATTATACACAAATTAATACAAACAGTTCTCGGTAACCCTCAATTTTAGAGTAACTTTTGATGTTATTAACTTATATTTTTGTTGTTAACTCATTATTATTTGATTACACTAAACACAGGTGTCTGATGACAAAATTCATAGGTTATTTGAAAGTCCTGTATACTGTCCAAGTTCTTTAGAGTTAGGATTTGCCTAAGATTTCCAATTCTTAAGTCGATTATCATAATTATGGTGATGTAACTAGAATTTTACAATTCATTTCAAGTAACTAGAATTTTACAATTCATTTAAAACAACAATATATATGTGTGTGTGTGTGTGTGTCAAGAATAGGGCTTTCCTTGTAAGATGGTGGCAAATTGATTTTTTCTGTTGCTAACTTACAGTTGGAAAAGTACAAGAGTCAAACGCCAGTCGCCAACAAGCTCGACTAAAACCACATGAATTTCATCGATTTTCCACAATAAATACTCAACAGCAAATCTATTCCGATGTGACAACTTCCATGCAACGGGAATAAAATGCTTGGAAGATATGCTTGGATGAATGAAGAACACGACGAAGAAGAAAAAGAAGCAATCAAGTAAAACTATAGACAACAGATATACATAGATTTACATAAAAATTTGTTCATCAACTATCTTAAGCAAGGGAAAACTATCAGTAGTGTATTCATTACATGCCATTAGTGGATAGATTACGTGCATAAAGGAAGAAAAATTAGTCCCAAATGCAAAAGAGAAAGTGTTATTTCACCAGAATAATGCCCCGTGTCACGAGTCGATGAAAACAATGGTTGAATTGGATGAATTGCGCTTTGAATTGCTTCCCTCTAGCATACTCTTTAGATTTGTCCCCCAGCGACTACTGGCTTTTGGCAGACATGAAAAGGAAAGAAATTTAGCTCAAATGAGTTATTGCCGAAACTGAAACTTATTTTGAGTGCATAAAGACAAATCATTTTACTTAAAGGGCATCGAAAAGCTAGAGGAGCGTTCTTAAAGAGGGATTTAAAAAAATCAGTTAGACCGAAAGCTTATTGCGCGATGTGTTATGCCTTAAAATTCTTTACGAGTTTACAATAATCATTTTCACATTTACTTGATATAATTTCCGAACTGCATTGGATAACAACTCCAAAGCTATTCCATCAACAAACTACATTGTTAATTGTTATTAAGAACAATGTTTATTATTTGGTATCCATTAGAAACGGCTATTTTTCATTATTTTTAGTTCAGGGCCGGATGCGCTGGAGTTTAACAAGAGTTTCATTATACGCCACATATCACTGTATTGGATGCCATTGCTCTGAATAACCAGTATTATGACAATAAGTATTACTCTTAATTTTTTATTATTAAAAGCAAAATATGACCATAGACATTGATGCTAACGAGGAATGAATGAATATTAACCGGTAATGGCAAGTGATAAGATAAAGTTGTTATTTTTGGTACTGTTGTACTTTTTTATTTATCCATATTTTTTTAAGTAAACTAACATTTGGCTTTAGCCTTTCAAATGTTAATTTTTCCTTTATTCTATTGGCATGTTTTTAGATGAAGGATCTTAAATATAGCTTCTACTTTTAAGTCCTCCTGTTTTTCAAGATTTAATCAGACCTTTATTATTTTTAGTAAAGTTTAAAATTTATAATTGTTTTGTTTTTACGAATAGTATTTTTTTCTTAGTCTGTCAACACTTTAGCAGTAAGAACAGTTAGAAAAAGTATGTGTAAAACGATTAACAAATATACTTTAATATAAAATAATTTATTGTAAAATGTAGAATCTATGCTAAATATAAATATGAAAGTAACTGTAACTGTCTGTCTGTTACGTTTTTACACCTAAACCGTTGAACCAATTTTGATGAATTTCGGTATAGAGATAGATTGGAGAGATAGAAGAACATACGCTACTTTTTTATGGTAGAACAACGTTTGCTAGGTCAGCTAGTAATCTATATATTCAGACAGTAAAACATCATATTCAGTAGTTTCTCATTTCTCATCTCATCTCGTTCTCATCTATAGTTAACAGGTCAAATTAAGAATGTACTTCGTAATATATTTACTATATTTTTGTTATATTATTTTAATATTTAATGATTCATTAAATAAATTTAGGATTAAATTGATTTAAAACACAACCATTGGCGGCGTGCTATTTACTTTAGTTTCATGATTTAAATATGCCATCAATATCCACGTATGATTGATCACTCTAATCTCTTGACCAAAAGACATATAAGCCGCCTGAAATAGGACAATTTAAAAAAAACTTTTACAATAACCATAGCTCAACATAAACCTGTTGGTAACGATTTACTACATAAGATCACGTTCAATTTGGAGTTTTAACTTCTGTCTGTGCTGTTATAATGGAATAGTCAAATTATTATTTTTATGCCTCTCAGACCCTGGGTTTTATTATGCGAATTTCGAATTGTTTTAATGAGATTAAAACTTTAAAAATTTTATACTGCACTTATGTCAGAAGTCACTTAGAATACGCATCTCAAATATGGAACCCTCGATATCACAAATACATTGACCGCATAGAAAGTATACAAAAGCGGTTCGTCCGGTATTTATGCTTTAGAATAAAGACCCACTATTCTAGCGAATTATATTTGGACCTCTGTAAGAAGTTTCATCTTTTACCACTTAAGGATCGACGAGATATAGCTGACTGTACACTTCTTTTAAAAATCATTTCGTCTGATATAGATTGCCCAGATTTATTAAGCAAAATCAACTTTAACGTTCCGGCCAAGTCTGTGCGTGTCAATTTGCCAATAAATATACCTTTCAGTTCTACCAACTATAGGCAAAATGCATTCCTAGTGCGAGCAAGTAACTATTTAAATAATGTCAGTAAGCAGCATAATGTTGACCCATTTGGGATCAGTATTTCGGGAGCCAAGCGGTGTCTAAGTAATAAATTTTTCTGTGACTAGTTCTATAGTGTAATGCAGATTTGCATATCTGCGTGTTAGTTATTCAAGATATTATTCGTGAAAACCTGTAATTGGCTGTCTGATAATAATTTAAAGTATTTTTTCATGTGTATTAGCTGTAGGTTTTCCATCATTAAATAAATAAATAAATAAATTAAATAAATAAAAAACATATTTTTGTTCTACGACATGAACGAATCTATTTTCATCTAACTCCAGTTATATCGAAAGCTTCAGACTCCAATATTGTTTTTTTTTTTTTGTAATACTTTCATGAAACAATGGGCTTAAAAGAAATTGTAATTAGAACAGAAATGGTAAAATGTAGTTTTTACAAATATCGTGTATTAAGCAGTAGAGAAGAAAGTATCTGAGTATTATTATTATAGCAGAAATTATAATTTACAATGATCGGAAAACCTTCAACAAAATTGTATCTCTAACGCGAGGGCACTTGGAATCTAATAGAATGGTTTTGCGATTGATTTTCATCCCTTAGCTAAGTTGCCAAAAAGTTTTCAAACCATTCTCATTCATTCAATGATTATCCATAGATAAATCTGCACACTGAATTATTTAAACTGGTTTATTGAAATACTGGTTTACTGTTAATCTTTGAAAGTACTAAAGCTATACTTTGTTGGTGTTCTCGTTAAAGTTGTGGAGAGATTCTTGATTTGTGTGTGTCGTGGTGTGTATGTATAGTCCTCGGAGCTTCGTTGGATCAGGACCAGTAATGGCAGCTTAATCGGTAACAAGCGTGCACACCATCGACATTTTATTATGACATTTTAGTTCGACTATTAGCGTTTGAGTCGCCAACAGCTAGTAATAAAAAAGGTCTAATTATAAAACGGATTTTAAATGCGGCAAACACTAACCACCAATTCATGGCGGTTTAGTTTTATGAAGACGATTGCTTGTAAACAAACGCCAGATGCTGCATCATGTACACAAAAATCCAATGTAAAGTCGTTAAGTTGAACAATGAAAGTAAATATTTGCACATCGTTTTTTTTAATTACCTAGTTAATTAATTATTATTTCATTCGTGAAACAAATTGAATACACGCAAAAAGCGAATGCCGTGGCTTGTATTTGATACATTTATTAAAAAATAAACGTAAATAAATAGTTATATAACCATAATGTACGCTTGCAATAAATATTAATATAATATATTAATTAATATTATTTTATTATCCAGCATTCTCTTATTCTTAATAATCTTAATATTTAAGTAACATTTTAATGGGTCATAATCAACTCCGTATGATAAATATTTCTTAAGACTATGTGAAAGCCAGTATCGCGAGGCTTTTGCATAATACTACATACAATTAACAGTCATACTCATACACCTGAATAAACTATTACATTATACAATTATAGATATCGATTTGCTTTCCATGCCAACAGAATCTGTTTCTAATATTCAGCCAAAAATAGTAGGAAATATTCAATATTCATTCAGGTCTATTTTTTTTAATATAAATAGGGCGGTCCTAGGCTAGGCTAATTACTTCTATGGTTATTTCCTTCTTAGATAGCAAAATGAGCATCTATTGCCTCTGGGGTCCGAGTTTCCTTCTGATTGCTTTGTTCACGAGGAGCAAAAGCACTGACTAACTGTAAATATTTAACATAAGTACTATGCCCTTCGATCAATTTGTGATCGAAGACTATGCCACTTGTGTTATGGGTAATAGACAATTGATTTACTACGTATATACTTTTCTTTTATAAATAAATACATATTATACATGATAACAAGACTGGAGAGGAATCAACCCTAGAGCCGGCGGGTGTTCCCACGTGTATTAAGCCATTGCGCGTCGTCGTTACCTACAAGTTTTGTAACAATATTCAATGTATAATCGGGTAGTATATGCAACTGGCATGAACACCTGTAATAAGTAGAAGTGCTCTTACATTATTCTTAATATTCATATGTTCATCATCTAGGCACCACATGTAATGACAATTAAGTTAGAATTCAAAATGGCGCCTCGAAATAGGAAAAGAAAGTCAACGTCCAAAGTAATAATGAAATCTTTACATCGCTAGACCGTTGCGTGGGATTTTTTCATTTGGTTAACATTAATTTGATTTAATCACGCACATAATAGTAATTTAAGCCTTTTTAGAACATAATAATAACTAGT
This sequence comes from Malacosoma neustria, assembly GCA_963693495.1. Lineage (NCBI taxonomy): Eukaryota > Metazoa > Arthropoda > Insecta > Lepidoptera > Lasiocampidae > Malacosoma > Malacosoma neustria. Next base: position 17,289,796 of record OY856379.1, on the reverse strand, counting down.
ATACTTATATATAATAAATTTATACATATAATATAAACATATACAAATTATTATTCTTATTACTTATTTCTCTTTGTTGAAGTCAAATTTATACGAGTACATACCATAATGATTTGTTTCGTTTCCGATAGACTATTATAATAGTAAGTAAATATCAGATCACCAGAGCGCCGCGTGGTCTCGCTTCTAAAAGAAAAAATCTTCTCGTCTCTAGGTTATTGTAAAAATAACAAATTACTCCTTCTTCCATCTTACAGGCAGCAAAAGTAGAATTATTCTTTTCGGACTGAAAGGTCAGAAGAGTTTTTTTTATTACTGTGGAACAGGAGACAGGCTAACGGCCCACTTAATGGTAAGAAATTACAATCGCCTGTGGATGTTTGTGGCGCTAGGGACATCGCAAACACGCTGCATTTTGCGTAGAGAACTGAAACCAGGGTCACTTATACCGCAACACAACACAAGGTTTTTATGGCGACAAATTTAGAGACCAGGTCGTTTTGTCGCCTTTTACGACAAGTCACCCCCGGACGCATGGATTAGCAATCTTAGTCCGCCCCTGCACGGAAAAAGAGAAAACTGTAGATCTGTCCCACTTATTTTCTATGTGTTAGACAAGAAAAAGAAATTTGACGATACTTTAAGTCCTGAAGTTAAAGCTAAAAATTCAAGCAGGGTGATCCGTTTGTTCCAAGCTAATATCGCTTCATACCGTGTGACAGCATTGTAATATTTATTGAAGACGAAAGTGGCAAAGAACAGGTTTGCTCTACATTGAACTTGCCAAGGTGGTGCCAAAATTACGCTCTCCGCTTCAGAGCCAATTGTTGGCTTTTGTAAATAATTAACGTCGCAACAAAACACTCAAATAATCTAGTCTCGTGCCATCCACCTTCAGTGAAATACTTAAGATTTAAAAATGTAACTAATACGCGTCAAAGATAAATTCAGTCTATTCAAAGTGTATTTAAGTAATTAAAATGAATAACAGGTAATTAAACTCTGTTTGTAGGATTAAATAGTATATTTATTCTTTTTATTTTAGTATGAATGGTTTTGATAAGTTACAATCTTGTCGCAAACACAGAATATTTTATAAACCTTCCTGAAGAACGAGCTTTTTTGTAATATTTTGTTTTCTAAATTAAATTTACAAATTTGCCTTCTACCGTATTGTCATTCTTACTGTTTTATGTATATGAAATTATGTATTTTTTCATACTTCTTTTGGGTGATGGCAAGGCACGATTTATGCATTTGGCCAATGTCATTTAGAATGTTTTTTCATTCATTCAGGCATCTACAAAGATGCTGTAGTACGTACAATGCATTCTACTCTATTATCGACTAAGATTTATAAATTAACATAATCTTGGCCATTATTGATTGGGCCATGGATAAAGGTCCGACTTAACGCACATACCCCTTAAGACATATATGATTTATTCAAAACTACTTTAGTTTTGACATTCGGCAAAGCAGCATATATGCATTTATATTATAGAGATGGATGTCTAAGAATAATTAATAATAATACCCAAGAATAAAAATCAATATTTAATATAATCATGCATTACCGTTAACACATACATTAACTATTATGAATAAATGAATTTTGTAAGTTACATATTGAATGACACCAGGTAAGGGTGATGATTTGAGATGCCAACTTGAAGGATTTAGCGATAAATTAAAACTTTCTGACACCTTATACCTCTGATAACAAACAGTTCTTAATTAAACTTTATTGTCAACAGGACGACGTCGCCACCCGGCGAACCCTTGGTGCGTGCTCCAGTGGGCAAACCGAGATGTCCTCCAGCTATATCGCGACTCCGTGTGGAGAAAGTGGAAGGAGGCCTAGCTGTCGCCGGGGTGGTTGTGGCGGCTAACTGTCAAATCATCTTACCCATATTTGGATTCCTATTCATGCTTGTGGGATGCGTCCTCACCGGTAAATACAAATTGAGAACAACAGTTCTAAATTAATGTCATTTTCATATTATCAATTTAGTAACACTTTTTTTATTTTACTACTTTTAATACCTATAATAACGTCCCTCTGATGGATACGGGTCTCTCCTTTGGAAACGGGAATTATATTCGCACTTCTTCAATGGATTTGCGGGTAACATATACCCGTGGTCATATGCCGGTTTCTTCACCATGTTTTCCGATGTTGATAGTTAACATTTATATGCACGTTAGCCAGGGAAAACTGCTTAAATGGTGCATACCATCATGATATTATAGGCTGTAACCTCATTGGTCATCGAAAACAAAAATTGAGGACTTCAATTTTAGATACACACCATTTGCTTACTATTTTACAAGTAAAATTAAACCATAAATTGCTATATCTGCATTAATAAAACTAATAAATCTTTTACAGACTTTTCCAACACTATAGATTTGATTTGTAAAAACGGGAATTATTATGGCAAGATGGCCGTTTAAAATGTGGAAATCGTTGTAACAAGCGAAGTATGATTTGTATCAGTTTCAATTATTTATTTTTAGCTATCCAAGAATCGTATATCATATATTGGATATTTGTTAGAAATTAATGTAACGAAATACATTCCAGTGGCTTCGTACCGCGGTTGTGGCGAGAACGAGGAGCCGGACCATTATGCGGCTCGCATCGCATTCACGGGGAACTCGAGGGTGCTAGGCCCGGTGTGCATCGTTGCTGGTGCTCTCATGACAATTGCCGGTACGTAATACCAAATGTAAACACATCATCAGATATACGTGAACATAGCCCTCCTCCTCCTCCTTGTGAGTAATTACATGGACTTTTCAAATCAATTCATCAACTTCCATCACATTTAGATGAACCGTTTAAAAAATTATAAAGGGCAAATTAATGAAGGTCTTCTGACCTTAAATGTTTCTAAGTCCACTTTTATAGCCCGCTAACATGCAATCAACTACCGGACACAGCTGAGGTCAAACTTAGGGTTTTTAAGCTTTAACTTTTATCTAATCTACTATACTACAACAGGTGTCATAAAAAGCTGAAATATCACATCAATCAAATTTTTTTTATTGAAGAGTGAACCTAGTTTCAGTTTACACAGTGATTCCCAAAGTGGGCGATATCTCCCTTGGGATCGAAATCGGTTTCCCAGGGTTCGATATAAACAAAAACTTGAGTGTCGACAAGGTCTAAATATCGACCCCTATTAATTAATATACCTCTAAAAAATAACAAGTTCTTATTTTAAAATTTTAAGGTACTATACAAGGTTTGTTACGTTTACCAACTTTTTTATAAGAATGACTAATATTTTAGTAGGAAGTGTAATGAATTGTTGTACCTATTATTAATTACACTTTACATTTACAAAATTTTATGTATATATTTATTTTATTTAATTTTGATACGAAAATGATGTCAAGTTTACTTTCTTAAGCATCCGCAAAATTAGCAATTTGAACAGTATTTTATATTAATAGGTAGAAAGATTGTTATTTTGCTGTGATTTGGCTGTGAGGGTCTGAGATGTCCGTTCATTTCAGAAAGGGGGTCTCTTTCCCAAAATAGTTTGGGAATCTCTGCTATAACATAAGCGAAAGTCAAAATGATGACAACGCGGTTATAATTACTAACCTAATACAATTTTTAAACCGTGTTTGACTCTTATAAAGAGAAAAATAAACGAAATTATCTAGCATGCTCACGTGAACAATATAACACCGGCCTATAAATAATAATTAGACATTCTTGATTATAACGATTTTCGTTTTTACTTTCCACAACATTCATTATTTGCATACTGGTTTGGACATCTTTTTATACGACGGTCTAAAATAATAGCTGCAAATCGTTGTTAAGAGACTTAAGACCTAATAAGCTTGTATTGTGATATAGCATTGAAAATGTTATTAAAGTAGTATTATGAAATATTTTTATATTCCACATGATATCGTAACTAATATTATAAATGCGTAAGTGAGTTTGTTTGTTACGCTTTCACGCTTAAACCGCTGAACCAATTTTAATGAATTTCGGTATAATCATAGATTGAACCTTGGAGAAGGACATAGGCTACTTTTTTTAAAATTCATATGGCAGAACAACGTTTGCCGGGTCAACTAGTAAATATGTGGGTTTTTGCATTCAATCACAACTTTTTTAAATTATATGTAGTAATAAATGTAATTTTAAATCCAGGTATCGTATTATGCATTTTGATGAGAGCTGCGCAACGTAGACAACGAAGACTTGCGTTCCACTGCCCCATTCATGGTGACTTCTATCCATTAAGTCCGCAGAATAGTAGAAAATATTCACGTAAGTTAAATTGTTTTCGTCGTTGTTCGTCTGATTTAATGTCCGCTATTTTTTAACATCCACGAGCTTTTTCTCGAAGATTTGCAAATGTGACCAAGGAATTCCGTAGGATACCTATGTTCTGTTATACGATGAACATTGGGGTTTAAACTTTTTTTTAAGTGAAACTTCTTTGGGCGCACGAGGGTAAAATTTTTACGGATGAAACAGAAATTAACGTCACATTACTGATGAAACGCAATTTATTATCAAGAAGATGTGAAACGTTTTTTCTAATACTTACATTTTTAAAATCGTGATATCTTTCGAATGGAATGTCCGAATTGAATAATTCAAAAAGTATATAAAGGTATTGAAGTACTCTTGAATATGAAGTAATTTATTTTGATAAGGATTAATACCAAGATACAAATAAAGAGCCTTTTTTATTGTATTAGAACAGCAGACTGATGGCTCACTTAAGCAGTTACCGTCGCCTACGAATGTTAGCGATGCCAGGAGCAACGGCAACACACTGCCGTCACCATAGAGAAACTAGGACGTAGGAGGACTAGGAAACACAATATTAGCACAATATAGCATTTATGGCAGCATATTTAAAGACCGAAAGTGGTTGCCATCCAGATAGGTTTGGAGTCCTACACCTAGCTAGGGTTATTTTATCACCTTTTATGGTCAGTATTCTGACTGCCCCTGCACGAAGAAAACTATGTAGATATGTGTTAGCAATGTACGTAATAGATTTTAGATTGATTTTGAAAAAATTTACTTGTGCTCAGAGTGATATCTTTAAGTATAATGAATAAGACTTCAATGTACGTTCTGCATTATTACAGGTAGCCCCCGCGGTGCTTGGCGCTGGGTTCGCGGATGGCTGGGCCTACTGGAGGAGAGCGAGCCACCGCGGTGCCCGCGCTCCAACGAACCTGCGTCTCCTGCTCATGTAGAGGCACCTTGTCCCCCGCCCTTGCCCTTCCTCGTGCCGTCTGATTCTGTTGTGTAAGTTTTTATTGCTCACGGCAATAGCCTGTCGCCGCTTTGTTATTGCTGTAGTGCTCAAAGGACAACCAATGTTCTGAAAACCGTTAATATCACCATCAACGTATTCTACTGATCTAAACAAAATTAATAATAATTGTAATTTTACAGAGGAATGGCATCTGTGCTAGGGGCGCCGCTCAGTCCCGAACAAACGTTCGGATCCATTAAGTCCCTCGCGATATCGAGGGAGGTTGCCAGTTTTCCACTATCGCGGTCTCCCACGCCACCGCCCTTAAGGTAACTACTTATTATTCTTACTGTCATTCTAACTGAAGTTTTCATTGTGTTAAGGGATAGCTTAATGACCCTATAAAGTCTTCTCCACTTATGTTTACGTGTATTCCAGTTGACTTTCCCTATATCATGTAACAGTACAACCTTTGTAAATTGAACCTAATGACGATATCATGCATGTTGTACAGTGCAACCAGCCATGCTCATCATCTGGCTGCGCTGGTTTAGTAACCTAGTCAAAATTCTGTTTGCGCCCAAAACTTGCACTATGGAGCTCGGGGTACACAGATCCTACAATCTCGAAAAATGAATGCGTTACTAACAGATGACTTGGGCCTTAATAGGACCATTTGCACCTCTGCTTCTGCTCATTGTTCAATATTTTCCTATTGTAAAACTTTTTAATACTTTTTATAGTTAATAACATTCATTGACCTCCGTGGTGCAACGGTTTTTGCACGTCAGAACGCTTGCGGGGGTTCCATTCCCGTCCACAGTCGAGCTATGTATAATATGTATTTATTTATGAATAAAGAGTATACAACCCATAACACATGCGATCTGCTTACATAGGAACTAGATGGCTCCGTGTGGTTTGTGTCAGTGTATGTATTTAACATGTATTTCTTACAGTTGTCCTCCATTCAAAGAAGATGTGAAGACTGCAGAAGACAACATTCCGAACGCAGTACTGATGCGTCCGGACTTCGACTGCGGCTCGCCCACCTGCAACTACCGCACCGTCGAGTGCAAAATGACCACAGCAGACGAAGTGAGCCGCAAAAACAGTGCTAAAAACAAAATCAGTGACTCACAGACTCAACCTGCCTCTATTTCCATATCAATACCTGATGAAGGAAAAGGTTAAAGTTACAGATAATTTTGTAATGTTTGAAATGACGCGTTCTTTAACATTTTGTGTTTCGATGTAAATAAACGATAAATAAGTTGCTTGAATTTTATATTCTGCTCAAATGTTCGTCTAACTTCCGCCATAATCCGTTTTCGAAAATCTTTCAATATGAAAATGCCCATTATATTATTTTTCATTTATTTAAAAATATATATTTTAAAAGACAGTCATTCCACACCAAATAAACCCGACAAGGTTTGTCTTGGATATCAAATATATTATTGTAATTAACAACTCTTAAAAATATAATATTCATTATTAAAATTATTTAAAGGTTCGTTGTAGATACACAGTATATTGTAAAAGTTGTAGTAGTAGCATTTTATATCGGCATATTTCATTTAAAACATGGGTATTTTAAAATATAAAAAAATGGCGTGAACTTTTTAATTTTTATCATTAGACAAATACAGCAATTTAATAACATTTTACGAAATATTATAAAAACGGTAAATACGTCACGGTTTTATAGAAACTATGTTATAATCAGTTTGTATAATGTTAAAACTATCTTTAAAAAATATTATTAACCGACTATTTAATGTAATATCACAATGAAGTAATTCGTAATAATTTAGGATATTTATTACAAAAATTGGCGCCAAATAGGAATAAAATGAATTTAAGTATCATTTCATATGTTATTCTTGATGTTGTGTGTGTTTTAGCAATATTTTTTTCCATACTTATTTTAAGCGAGCATTTTTTCTATAATCGGACACAACTGATGATAAATCGATATTTGAATTTTTGACAGTTCGATATGCTTAAACTCAAAGGATAAATACTACAACTAATTATGATTTAGAAATTTGAATTTGAAAGAATTGTGTTTTGGAATGCATAATAAACTGAACAACGCATAGAGCGGTAAAATTTATAAAAGCTGTTAATTTGTGAGTGGCATTTTAAGTCCGCATTTTATTTCTTATAAAAGCACGGTCATTATATTGTACAGTTATATGGTAAAACTAATTCACGCTAAAAATTTGTTTTTACATATTATATATATAGTTGTTGCATCTGCTACATTTGATAACAAGTGCAACTATTTTTATGTAAATCCTTATTTAAGTAAATTATCTACAATATGCGATACAATATATTGTATGGATCGGAATGCTGGGCCACAAAGGGGAGGGACGAAAGGATGTTACATGTTGCGGAGATGAGAATGTTGAGATAGATGTGTGGAGTTGCGAAAATGGATAAAATTAGAAATGAGTATATTAGAGCAAGTGTCAAAGTAGCGCCAGTTATTGAAACACTTAAAAGTAATAGAAGAATGCCATAAGACAAGGAAAATGATAGAAATAAGAGTAGATGGATACAGGAGTAGAGATAGACCAAAAAAAGATGGATGGATTGCGTAAAAGATGATATGGTAAAAAAGGGTGTGAATGTTGTGATGACTGCTAACAAAGGAGAGTGGAAGAACACGTTGTGCCGACCCCATATAATGTGGGATAAGGGCAGGAAGAAGACTATCTACAATATGCGATGTAACAATGCTTGTTTTATTCAACTGATATAGACGTCAGCCTGGAACTTTTCCAAAATCCTACTCCTTTCAGTAGATAAAATTCATTCAGAAGAGTTTAAGTTTATAACATCGAGATTTTGGAGCTCAGTGAGACGATGCACGCACGGTAGCTTTTCTCATCAAAATGACTGCCGCGGATAACCGCGGTCAGTGAAAAATGGGTAAAACTGACATAATTACTTGTCAAATATTCTTGTTAACGCTATTTAGCCTGATTATTTGTCCAGAATACTCCAAACTCCAAAGTTTGGCTGTTACATTGTTCTAACTAAATATATTTTAATTTAATCACATTTTGCTCTTTAAGCACGTGTTAGAGGATGGATGGATCAAATTGATCAAATGGCTGTTAACAAATAATAATCATAGGATTTTTCTTGATAAATTGTCAAAAAATGTAACTTTTTAATAAGCGTTGGTTTATAGATAGTAAATAGTTTTTAGATTTTTATAAAACTAGTTTCGAAAAGCGCAGTAACTAGAATTCGATGGAAAGCTAGTTACTGCGCAATGATTGTTGGAAATAGAGTTTAGTGAGAGGCAAGCGAAGTGTGTGCTTGATTAGGAGCTTTCATAGTTGGCAGACGGTTTATCCTAGGCTGGGCTACTAAATCCACTTGTATACAATCTTTTGAGTTTATTTGAAGGAATTAACAAAATTACTAGTACTAAGGCATCTAATATAGACATTAGAGCCAAAGTGCTTGTAATTTTTCCTTACATCACCTAAACCTGGTATGGTCGACATTCTAGTCGTATCAGTTTTTTTAACTCATATACGTGGTAGAATAAATGTAATATTTTTGGCTCATTAGGAATAACATTTTCATAAATAGGTATATAATTACATTTCGTATAAATTTGTTTAATGTAACTTGTAAGAGCTTATTCACATAAACTCCTGTCAAATTCATATAAAGAATCAAATGAGTTGCGTAAATTATTAGTTCCATTAGTAACCTACATTCTCAATCAAAAATATAGTTATACACATGAATGAGGAGTATGAGTAAAGCATTTCACATCGACAAAGTCTTTAAACAAGATCAACACGCTTTTTGACGCCCGCTGTCAAAAGCTTGATCATCAGTTTGGAAGTCATTTTAAATTCAGAACTAACTGTCAAATTCATAGATATTCTCATATCCATCAGCATTCACACCAAATGAACTTGAACATAGCTCCCATCATGTTTCACATAAAAATTAAAGCTAGGACTTCTGGTTGTAAATAAGCTCATACAATTATTGGAACGAAGTTCGTTATCGCACGGGCGGATGGGAACTACGCGAAAAAAGTGCTCCACTAGTTTATTACTTCTAATTTAACAAATTAGCGTTCGTTCATTGTATGTGTTATTTAGGAACACATGGCGTAAGGAACTTCGTTCCTACCTGGTGATCAAGACACCTCTCATTTACTTTTATTAAGTATGTTTAACTATTAGATACATGAACCCGTATCCTAGCTGTAGTTTAAAAATGTGATATCTTTGTTTATATATCATTTGCTGTAATCGATGTCCTATTTTAACATATTTTAGGCGATCTTAAAATATATGATTTATATTGAAGGAAAAGCAACATTAAGTTATGGAGGGCAGAAGTAAAGAGAATATCTACGTTTGAAAAGGGTCCCCTAAAAAAACATTAAATTAAGATGGCGTGCCAATCGCATCAGGAAAACGCCAAAAGTTATTAGAGCGAGATAGAGAACTTTTGACTCAACATACTTCAGTTCGTCATCTACGGCTACATTCATAGCATACACAGTAGTTGCACTACCGCTACCTTCCGGCGGGTTTGCGAATTATAATTGCACGTTAGGCTGGACATTTTTTCAACTTCTCCCTCATATAAAACGATTCTCTTTATATTCACCCTCCATACATTAAGATCGCGAATCATTGTATATTATGACATTATTTTTGGTGATTCAGCCAAAAGAGATGCCAAAAACATAATTCATCACGTCCATGAGTAGTGTACATTGTTTAATTATTGTTCAATTCACAATAATGCTCAGAAAAGACAATGGAGGAATCAAGAATGTTAAGGAAATTATAGTCCAAGTTTTTAGTAGTAGTTAGAACGTAAATTGTCAGTAAATTTTGTGATGAAGGCATTTATTGGCCAATTTAATCGATAGTATGGGGAATATAATTTTTATAATCCATAGTTAAGTGCCACGCCTAAATATACTATTATACTTAATATAAGCTTATTTAATATTGTTATAATTTAATATAAGAATGAAATGAAAATACAATTTGAGTTTAAGAGCTAAGTTTTTCATTTATCTGATTCCCCATCGACTCCAACCTATTTATTAAAAATGTTATATTTCTTCTTTTCGTGCTATATAGCATTCAGCGATGTGGTTAGATGACTTAAATCTCAAATATTATATGATTCTGTATAATTCATTCAATTTCAATCATAGTTGATTACTTATATATATTTTAAACCTTATTGAAGTGACACTAAAAGTGTAAATCCAAAGAGGCCATTTCTGTTTAAAAATATTTACTTTAAAATAAGTAGTCCGTCCAATTTCATTAAATAAATTTTAAGGGTAAAAAATTATTGTAGCTTAGTCCGCTTGTGAGATACTTAATACTTCTTGCCACTGACTCCAAAATCTACTAAGTCAGACCAACTCCAGGAAAACTGGGAATATTGTACATTTGTACAATATTTAGATTTTAAATAGTAGGCACTATACCTGGCAAAGTAGTTAATTCATACAGCTTTGATGGGTGATCCCAAATCAACAGCTTGTTTAATTATATAAACTTTCGAACGGAAATCAACAGAAACTAAAACACGAAACTGGCAAACACATTTTCTATGTTTTACACTTATTTTCTTCACGTGCCCTTAAATTCCACTTCGATTAAACCAACCCAAACATCTAATTTTAAAAATAAACCTAAAATATGAGCCTATGACCTTGTGCTTGATATTCTAGTTCCCGCCATACAAGTTTTTTAAGTTATTGACTGGCTATTAAATCCTTATAACCAGCTTTGAATTTTTGTAAATTTATTGTATCTTCTTTCTGTCCTTAGCCTACATTTAATGGTGTCGGCATATGTGCTCTCATTCTATGCTTCGCTGTTATTTATACTATCTTTAATAGGCAACGACTACATGGGTTTTAAAACAATGTTATAAGGCAGTTTTTATGAAACCATTTTCATTTTAATATTTTTTATACTAAAACTAAGACATAATCAGCGCATCTACATATTTTATAATATCAATTTCGGTTGATACGTGCTAACATTTAATTTTATATATTAAGAAAAGTAAAGAGTCAAGTATAAGACTGTAGTCTACAGTAATTAAATACACTAATTTTAAAACAATTGAAATTGAATAAATCATGAATTATTAAAGAATATTTTATGATAAATATTGAACGCTTGTGTAAATTGTTTTTAAATCATGTATTTACAAAATTCAATAAAGCCTTTGCCACGAGTAAATCGAATAAAAAATCTAGCACATCCGTTTCCTTAAAAAGGGAAATCCATTTTACGGTCGCCATCTTAGGGAAAATACCATGATGGCAAATTGTGTACTTCCAAATAAAAATTGAATATTATAAAAGCATGTAAATACCGTTCATAAATTAAAATAAATATCCAGCATATTTATAAACTTAAAGTGTAATTATTTTAATACGTGTCAAGATATTTAGAAACTTTAAAAGATCACCAATAAAACAAATCAGCTGTTATCCGTCAATCGATGTCAACAAAATTACATCATTTTGTTTAGAAAAACAGTGCAGCCACCAATTTTTAAGTGTCATTTTGAAAAAGTAAACATACGAATTAAATTAAATGTATTTTAATGTATAAATTTTTAAATTAAAAGTGCACACAGTGGCTATAATATCGTCGATTTTGTGGTTTTCTGTATAATGTAGTCCAATTAACTATTTTAGTTATGGATCAAAATAATATTATAGAGTGCGGTGGATTTTATTTTATACACAATTTTGATTCTGGGAACCTCGGACATGTCGAGAGAATCCCCACAGAGTTGATAGGTAAGGTTTGAAGACATTATTCAGTCAAAAATTCAAAGTCCAAAGAGTTATAAAATGTTATGTCAGTGCCAATAATCAAGATCTTTACAATTATTAAATGCTTTTAAATTGCATAAATGCATACAATTAATTTATTTCAGGAAAATCAGTAACATTTTTTAGGGAATCAATACATTTGGCGCGAGAACTGCCCTACCTATTAGATAACAAAAAAGATTTTGCAATTATTCTCTTCTCTGTATCCTCGCGATTACTTTTGAGGCTTCCAATTTTGGTGCCTGTGATCCAATTTTTACTTTTTGTGCTAGTGCCCTTCCTTGAACCCTTTCCTTTAGAAAAAAAAACCATAAAAATGAATGTAGTAAAATTTTGTTTTACTGCTTTCACTTAATCCTTGAACGCAAATTGATAAATCTGAAAATGCAGCATAAAAAGTAATTACGATTAAGATGAGAAAAAATAATTTATAATTTTTCTTTACAGTTAAACAATCAATTTTTTTTTTTTTTGCAAGATAGTTTGAGTTTGAATTATTTCCAAATATTTACCAGCCAGTCTCGATGAAAGAGTATTTAATGCACAACAAGAAATGAATGTGTCATGAAATTAAGTCACTATAATAGTTCCAGTTAATAATTAACTGGAAAATAATTTGATGACTTAAAATAATCTTGAATCTTCTAATTGATTTAGGAGGAATGACAGTAATAATATGATAATAAAATGATAAATAGTACATATAACAGTACTTATAAATGTATCTTAAAATAGTCTGGATACCATATAAATGCAAAACCTTAGTGATGCAGGTTTTTGTATTTACTGTACTACCATATCATACAGCATGGTTTATTTAATAAAGTAATACTTGACTCTAGCAAGCTCCATGGCATAACGACTTTCCCATCTTGGAACACATGCGGGGGGGTCACAAGTTTGATTCTCGTCTTTAATGTGGTTGTGTGAATATGTATTTATTTACAAATGAAAAGTGTATAAGTAGTATATTAGTTATCTAGTACTCATAACACAAGCACTATGCTACTTAATTTGGGAATAGATGGCTCTGTGTGCATTATTCCAGTATATTTATTTATTTAAACTATAATTATGATTTGTTTCTAGCTCCTAGTCTGAATGCAAAAACGAATGCACCAGAAATCCCCGATTATGAGTTCAATCTGTGGACTAGACCCGATTGTGCTGGAACAGAGTTTGAAAATGGTAACAGAACATGGTTCTATTTCGGAGTGCAGGCACCGGAATCTGGCATTTTGGTTAGTAATTTCCATCTTATATTTGTAAAAAATATGTTCAAAAATAACATATTTTTAGCTTTTAATATCATATTGTGCATGTTTGTTCCTTTGCTTGGAATGCAATTTTATTTTGAACTGAAACTATACATACATATATTTTTTTATTGATGAACAACAGTCAGGCTGATGACCCACTCAATAATAAGCAGTTACAGTTCCCAATGGATGTTTGCCACACTAGGAGCACCACACTGTTGTCCATATAGGAGTACTGGAACCTGAGTCACTAATACCGGAACACAACAATTACACATATATTACTAATAGACCAACAGTAGATGCTGTCCATGCGGGCTTGAGGCCCTATTACGATCCTAGGATTGTTTTGTTGCCTTTTAGGACAGGCCAGCCCAGGCCGTAGGGGTTAATATACTTACTCCGCCCTTGGACAGAAAAAAATTTAGTAGAACGGTATTAATAACTTAGTAGATTAAGTTATATGCAAGCAGCATTTTATGACCTGGTAAAAAGACATTTTACACAAGTAAGCTTTATTGTTATATTGTATAGTAAGGATTGATGATTTAACCAATATTCTTTTGCAGCCTTAACCTAATGCAAGATTTTTTTTAACTTAAAACTGCTAGCACTTATGTAAATATATTTGCCTTACAGAGAATATTTTTTTACCTTATATAAACTGAATATACCTAATTAAACGTACTGAATATACTCTATATAAACTGAAAATCTGATTGCCTCTGATGTTGTATAGGTACGCCTGAACCTCATAAACCTGAACAAGCAAGGCAAGATGTACAACCAGGGGATGGCACCTGTGACGCGTACATTGCCTGGGAAACCACAGTGGGAGAGGATACGAGATCGTCCAGTACATTCGGTGAGCTTTATATCATCATCATCCTAGTGGTAAATCACAAACTTTACCTTAGGTGCCTGGGGTTCGCTTTGCAACTTTTCTTCTTCACTACGCCCGGTCTTTGGTGTCCCTGATAGTGAGTCTATTGGCATACATACCACCTTTTACAATGTTAAGCCAGCACTTTTTGAGTCTTCCCCTCCTGCTGGGGCACAACATAAGCGGCATGCTTAGACATTTGTTCCCCACTTAAGTAGCCGGTTGCTATAAAGAATGGCCATACCAGCGTAGGCAACATGCCTGCAATTTCATGTTTTTCAGTTTCTAATGCGGTCCTTCCATGTCCACTCCACACATCCACCGCAGCATATTCATCTCTGTGACATGCAGTTCAAAAGGACAGATCTTTGATCTTTGCCAGATTACGCTTTACACATGATTTTACATGAGTAACCAAGGAGGTGGTTCATGTGGGTATTTTTTGACAGTATGTTTGATATCATGTTGAATTGAAACAGACTTATTATGGAACCCTGGTGAACCCCGATGGTGAATATAAAATATATAAGTTAGTATTTAAATTAACCCAGCTAGAGTTACGTATTTGTGTAATGGCAGAATGGCCTGGCACCAGAGTTAATTACTTAATATGTAGGGTCTACATACATTTCAATGGGAAAATGTTTCATGTCACCAATAGTGGTTCGAACTTCGGAATCGGAAATGTACCTTTCTAAAATATATTATTCAATTATTCGAATTAGATATTTTCTTGTTTCAGACTGACGACAATGCTTTCACGCTAAGTTTCAAATACAAAACATCGGATAATTTAAAGGCAACAACATTCTTTGCCTTCACATACCCTTACTCGTTTGCCGAACTTCAGATTGCTCTCAATTCGATCGATTTGAAGATGCTGCCGTTGCCATCGCCTCAGTTGCCAGATGATATTTATTATTGTAGGGAGTGTTTGATTTATTCACTTGAGGGTAAGTTTTATAGCCATTAAACATTAAAGGCGTTTTTTGAAAGAAATTTTTTTAGCATCATTGTGATTTGGAAATTTGATGAAGCGAATAAGCGACACCAAAAAGGGACACACATATTTATTAATAGGATTTAGCCTGTGTTTATTATCTTAATTTTTTAATCAAATCAAATGTAAATTTAATGTTACCTTATCATGTCATCGTGTTGTGGCAGAGTCCCGAAAAGAATTGCTGTATATGAAGCAATTCTTTAAAATAAATAAATTTGTAAGATGCCGATTAACAAGAGTTTATTTTAACAAGACATGACAGAAGTAGAATGAGAAAACAAGTTACGGTGTATAAGTCACTAGAATATTTTTAAAGTATACTTTTAAAACATGCCAGTGCTTTGATTATATAAATATACAAAACACGCAGGTTTTAACACATCGTCATCCAAATGGATGATCCTGGTGGTATCGAAAGTTTCCAGTTAGACTTTGGTATTTATTATTTTTAGTACTAAAATACGTTATAGCGTTTATATGATATATGGAATAACAGAAAAAAGTAAATCGAAAAAATATGAGTTTTCGTACGCATGCGCGCTACACCCCTTGCCGCACTTCCCCGCGGCAAGAAAACACATATCACTGAACACGTAGTGCTTATAAAAATCTTTGTTTCTTAAAACTTTAATTACTTTATATTCACTGAAGATATTATCACAATAATTTTTTTTAGATAATGGAAAAGTGTCTACGAAATAAAATTTAAAAAATTTATTTGAAATCTATATTAGTTTTGCCGTGATGCGCGCACAACTGCAGACCTCTATCATTTTATTTATATAGATAACAGCGTCTGTAACATCTCACTGGTGGGCTTCGACTTTGAGAGAATGAACACTATACCCGCCATTTTATCCATGGTGGATTGAAAGGTTACACATATCTGCGATTGTGTACAGGTTACCTTGCGATGTTTTCTTCTACCGTCACAGCAGTTGTTTTATTCACATTATACGAAAAAATCTGCCTAATAGGTACATGGTAGGATTCAAATCCGTAAATTCTGGTTTGGTATTCAAGTGTGACTCCACTAAGCTACCAGAAACTGTGCACATATTTATCAAGTGTTAAATAAATATAAAATAATTATTTTACTTAGTCTAGTAATAATAATCAAAAAATTAAAATGAATTGTGAAAACAGGTAGACGTGTGGATCTGCTGACGATATCGTCTTTCCACGGCATATCCACAGAGAGGGAGGAACGCCTCAAGAATTTGTTCCCCGAAAATCAAGAGAGACCTTTCAAGTTCCCCACTAAGAAGGTACAAACGTAAGATTACCACCACAGTGCTATATAAACTGTGGTGATAATCTTACGTGAATATTTCATTCGTATAAAATTATGAGAAATATTTCAAATGTATTCAAGCGTCGTCTTACCCAAAAAGTTTGTTAAATATCTTGTACTCCCAAAAATGTTGTTTTTTTTTTTCATAAGTTTGGCGCCCTAAAGGAAAATTAAGGTTTTATCGCAAAAAATTTAATTTCTACAAGCACTGTGTTAAATCATTAAAACAAAACCGGAAACACGGTGCTCATCGTCGTTGGACATTTAATTTAACCTTACAATTGATGAAATTGAATGAATTTATTCCTTGCTAATGTGAATTAACAAAAAAATTAGAATACAATAGGTACATAAGTGATTCTTATCTAGTAAAGCCTAATTTTGTGTGTAACCGTTTATTGGAGGAGCACTAATAGCGTATAATATACAAAAAAATTAGAATACAATAGGTACATAAGTGATTCTTATCTAGTAAAGCCTAATTTTGTGTGTAACCGTTTATTGGAGGAGCACTAATAGCGTATAATATAGGTAGCGCCGCGTGTGAACGTGCGGCGGGGTAGTGTGAGACTCCCCATGCAATGCGCCCATACGTCCCCTTCTCTAGGTAAGGGGACGCACGTCGCTGTTATACCCACTAAAACCACCCGTATTCCTTCGTTAGCTTTAAGCGCCGGGACCGCGGGACGCGACGGAATAGTAAGACCGCGGACCCAACTAGCACACCTCCGGCGACGAGTGGCTAGAACCCGGGGCGACGGCCTGCTGATGCCACTAGTACTATGACTTTGGGAGCCGACTTTTAAGATTCTACGGCAATAGATCCTGTGAGGAGAGAGGCCGCTTTAAAGGACACCGGTATCCTCTTATATCCATGAGAACCAGCGTGCGCTGCGTTTTTCGCAGCAACGCAGCCTTTTTGGCCTTTTCTTTATGCAGATTCCGGCACACTAAGTTCGGTCCCCTGATGTTTGGGAGCAGTCTGGAGAGCGCCCCGGCTGTCACCGTGGGTTGAAGGGAAATACGGAAAAGTCCTATCGGCGGTTGTGGACGAGAGCCAGATACTTGAGCGTTGCCCCGACGCCGATTCCTCCAACGCCATCCAAGCCTTCACCTGTCCTTGGCTTAAGACATCTATTCATGCATTAATGTAATTGAAGAAGCCCACATGAATTTACTTGATAATAAATTACATTGCACTTATAACCAGACAATATATAGTACCAAAAAAGTGTAAGTCTACTCAGTCCCATGCTCGTTCAAAATTAAAAAAATAAATTTTTGTGCAGGTAATATTCATATCAGCAAGGGTGCACCCTGGAGAAACACCATCAAGCTTTGTATTTAACGGTTTCTTAAACCTACTTCTCACACGACATGATCAGATCGCTGTACAACTACGAAAATTGTATGTTTTCAAGATGATACCTTTCTTGAACCCTGATGGTGTAGCAAGGGGACATTACAGGACCGACACGAGGGGAGTCAACCTGAACCGGGTGTATTTGAACCCGTCGTTGACTTACCACCCGACTGTGTATGCTTCGCGAGCATTGATTAGGTTTGTTCAAAATTATAACTATTAATTGCGGATTGTAGGTGACAGAAATATCGCTGGTTTCTTTTACGGCAACCAACTAGTTACGTGGGGACGATTGGCTATGCCACCTCCGTTGGGCCCCGACAGGAGGGTCCCAAAAAGTGCTGGTTTGAAGTCTTAAAAGCTGATATGCATACCAAAGAACTCCCTAACAGGGACGCCGAGGATCGTGAAAAACAATCTGGCAGTTTGGGTTGCAACCGGGATTAAACGTTATAATGATGAAGCTCTGTATGTATAATGGTTATTAAAGAAAAACATATTACAAAATTCAAATGTATTAATTTGTATTGGTCATTATGTCAATGCATTTTTGCCCCAAAAGCGACATCGACCCAAGGATAACCCAAATATGTTTTTTTTTATTGCTGTAGGACAGCAGACAGGTTTATGGCCCACTTAAAATTTAGCAGTTACCGTGGCCTGTGGGTGTTTGCAACGCCAGTGGCATCGCGAATATGCTGCTGTCCCATAAGGGTACAGGAACTTAGGTCACTAATGCCGGAACACAACACAAGGTTATTATGGCGGCAGACTTAAGACCAAAGGTGATCGCCATCCAGACGGACTTGAGGCCCTACCACGTAGCTAGGGTGGGTTGTTTTGTCGCCTTTTACTACAGGCCGACCCCAGCCGCAGAGGTTAGTATTCTTTCTCCGCCCCTGCACGGATAAAATTTCTTCTGCTTACTTTGCAAGTAGTTATTACCTCAGTTATATCAGTTTAGGGTCATGATATATTGGTTAGTTATCAATGCGATTCGAACGTGTGATCCCAAGATAACCATATAAACTACACACACGTCCACTTTTCAGATACTATCACTTTGGCTGTGAAAAAGAGGATATATTTGATGATAGTAAAAGTTTCACATCGCGGAGTATGCAGAATATAAGCGAGAGTGCGGAGGTAACTAACTAACTGAAATATTGGTCAGTGCAGTCAGATCGTGGGTGTAATGACCCTCGACTCATTAGTGTGCGACGCGTGCGCAGTATTAACTGCGCACAATGTGAACAAACATGTCGGCATGTCAAAGACCCGTAAGTGGCTGAGGGAAACCGAATTAATCCGCCAATTAAAGGGAAATTTAATGGCATTATTCCCCTCTAATTGGCGGCTAAATTCGGTTTCTCAACACATGTTCGCCCGCGCGGTACTAGAATGGGGGTCATTTTAACCATGATTTGGGTGCACTGATATTTACCTTACTTGATATTCAAACTATTTATTGGCCCTTTTTATATGAGATTGAAATAAGTTTTAATTCTGTTCTAATTTAAAATGAATGTCACTCCTATGTTGCACGTATTGTTTGGATGACGTGGTAGTTAATTGTTCAGTCCCCGGCTAAACATACATTTGAGGAGCATATAATTTTATATTAGAATACCTAACGTTCACATTTGTGTCAATATTTTGTCTCTACTTGGCAATCGAATATATAACTTTTTAAGAAACCAACAACTACGTCATGATCGATGACGTTTGATCCTTGACAAGAAACAGATATAGATAACTCTTTATTGCATAACAACTTGTAATTTCTTATTGCCTAATGAAAGTAAAAACAAAAAAATTATACTAAACTACTGGCGGTCTTATTGCTTTTAACAATCATTTCCAGATAATTTGAAATTAGGTTCTATTCAAAATATTTAAGATTGTTTACAACTGACCGTTATCTAATAAACGTTAAATATTTACCTGGGTTTTATATCCGCTTTTAGGTAATAGACGTGAAGAAGAAGAAAAGTTCAACAGCGCCATCGTTTTTTAAACGCGAGAAATCAGCGAAAGAAGAAACAGGAAAAAAATCGTACACTACCCTTAAACAGCCGTCTTCCGCTATTGTGAACTCAAAATCTTCGAAAGACGACAAGGCTTTGAGTGGCGAAACGACTCATTTGGTCGAACAGGTAATGCATAATTATATTAAACGTGCCGTTTGTATTCTGTCTCATACTAAGACTGTGATTCCATAGAATTTTATTAGAGGTTATTAGTTTGGTATAATGTTTAAATTGGGATGCTTAGACATCCACGCGACCTGTCGGCATAGGAGTTATAAAACCGCCGACCGAATACGCGGTGCGTAGTGTTCCACGCACCCCTCTCATCTATGAGCGAATGAGCGTGAATTTTCTTGATATGCATCACAATGAGAACGATCAACAATATGTTTTTGAGATTTATTGCGGTGACGTTTCATAAAATCGCAATTCTTTGATTATCTCAAGTGAGTGATCATATATATATATATATATATATATATATATATATATATATATATATATATATATATATATATATATATATATATATACTCTAAATATGTCACCATAATAACCTTATGTTGTGTTTCGGCATAAGGAACCCAACGTTCCTTCCCTACGCGAACGGCAGTATGTTGGCGGTGCCTCTGCCGTCGCAAACATCTATAAGCGACGGTATCTGCTTATTATTAAGTGGACCGTCATCCTATCTACTGTTTCAAAGCAATACAAAAACTAGAAATTATATCATTAATCTGTGGAGTCTCCAGTCGATTTAGCCCGTGGACTAGGATGGTATCGAGGGATCTATTTGCATATTTGGCACAGCTTAAAATTGTCTTTAATAATGAAAAGTAGTTTTACCTTATCAGCAATTATTTTCTAAAACTGATAAACTTTTTCGATGTCGTGAATGAAATGAAACTATTGGTGCGTTGCAAATTAATGTTTTATCTTATCCCCGATAAACTTTTAAAGCAACTCCAAAAATGTATGTTACAATACTTCTACTCGTGTCAGTCGTTATAATAAAATAATATAATAACAACCTGTTATGTCCCTCTGCCGGACTCAAGCCTAATAAGCCGAATAAATTATAGATGTTTAAGTCGTAACCTTGTAATGAAATTGAAATTCAAACCTTACATTTTAACATTTTCTGAACCTGAAAATTCAATCTTTCTATTTTTGAAGGTATATGACATGAAACTCAAAGAACGGCCGTCCCAAACGAGTGACGCGTCCTCGAACCAACTTCTAGGGGAAACGCCCTCCCTCTTGAACGAGAATACCTTGAAGTCGTGCCTTGGGTCTAACGTACACGTGAGCACCAGTGACGAGCTGAACATCCAGGGTAGCAACCCACTCAGACCTTTAAGGGATACTTTGAAGAACAGTATAAGTCTTTTGATGGAGTCCACGTCCTCCATTGCTAGGTAAGGATATAGTTAATCGTATATATCAAATTGAGTCCAGAAAGTCATTAAATGGGTACCCCAAGGATCTGTTATTGGACCACTATTTTATTTTATATAAACAATATTTATAAATGTAGCCTTTTGGCCAGTAGTCTGTATAATACACAGTATTTAAGAACATACTGTATACAAAACATTCAGCATCATAGATTATTGATACTTTACATAACACTATACATTATTATGACGTATCCCACATTGTTGAACTTGAGTCTCACTCGTAAGAGACAGGGCACGCTAGTCTAAAGCATGTTACGCACACCGGTATTCAGGTTTCCTCGCATTGTTAGCCTTCTCCTGAGTACTAGTACTACGAGTAAGTATACATACCGTCACGAGTTTTGAGCGCTTGCCTTGAATGCGCAGTTGTCATTTATTGGGTGGGTTTTGCGGGGAGAGCGGGGTGAGATGGCCAGCGCCGGCGCCGTTTTGGTTTATCAGTCGCTTGCCGCTCTCGTATACCGTCCACACGTCTGCGTCGTAATATGATTTGTAATATATGAGTGCGAGTGTACACGTGCGCAAATCTCCCCACTACTTTCTCCGAGCGCTTAAAACTCATGACGGTATATATACTTGGTAATGTAATAGATGATGGTATTGGCCGTAGTGATTATCCCTCTCTCTCTCTGGGCTCACAATCAGTTTGTGTGATATAACACTTGGCCACCACGTTTTTTACCCAATATATTTTTACATTTATAGGAGCTGGTAAAGAAAAATTATTTATATTGTGTTTGGTTTAAATAAATTTGTTTTATCCCTTTATTTTTAATAAAAGATTTAAAATTGTAACTCCTTTTTTTTCTACATTGCAGTGAGCCCCAAGAAGCGAGTGATTCTCGTTTTTCCAACGTAAAAATGGGCTGGTGTCGGGAGTGTCGGCAGGCTGTGTCCAAATTGGAAGACACCATGCCCGGAATCACCGGTATGGTGCCGGGATATAGCGCTTCTGCGGTGAGCATCTCAGATCATTTTCTCTTTTTAACTCGTGGAGTCAAAACATTCTATATTCTATAGCTGGAGTTTTTTTTAATGCAGTAGGACTGCAGACAGGCTGACGGCCTGCTTAGAATTTAGAGCAGTTACCGTCGCCTATGGGTGTTTGCAACGCCAGTGGCATCGCGAACACGCTGCTATCCCATAAGGGTACAAGAACTTGGGTCACTAATGCCGGAACACAACACAACATTACTATGGTGGCATACTTAAGACCAAAGGTGGTCGCCATCCAGACGGGCTTGAAGCCCTACCACGTGGCTACTACCCCGGCCGCAGAGGTTATTCTTTCTCCGCCCCTGCACGGATAAAAAGACGGAGTGTTGCCGACAGTCTAATTATTACATAATTACTGGTAAGCGCTTACCTTCGCTTATAAACATTTATAATACTAGAGGTATTGTCATCGCGAGATGACACAAAGCAGAGTAGGAATAATATTTTTTTAAAGAGCTAGGAAATTATGTATAACATATAATCTTATAATTAATACTGTAATCTTTTTGTTATAAATAAAAAGGGAAAAATAATGCTGAAAAATTTCACATTTCTTTCTAGTAAATGTTCTTCTTTTTCTTCTTTCGTAGTAAATCTCTACTACGAAATCATAGTAGATCTCTTACAATAAATAATGTATTTGATTTTATATTGAAGTAGATAATTTAATTTTATGACTACTAGAACTCCTTCACCTTACAGAACACTTTGTGCTCGAAACAAGTTGGCTTCAGAATAATATTCTCTGAAACCATAGAGAGTTTAATGTAAAAAAATATATTCCAGTTCTCAATGACATTTGAAAGAATAAGGCACATCATACTCTATGTTCTTTACTCCAACGTTTGCTAAAATAACTATTTTGTCTAAAATACCAAGATTTCTTATTTTTTGTTTGTTTCGGTGTTACACTAAGTTTTAGAATCCTTTCCTTTAATCCTATATTCCCTCCTCATAGATTCGTCCCGAAATCTATCATACCATAGATGAATATAGAGAGCACCAAAGACAACAAATCGACGAACAAGAGAGGAAGGTCCGTTCGTAAATTAATTTTCATAGTAGTATGTACTATATCTTGTGGTCGCGGACGGAAAGAGGGAAAGTCATGGGCGATACTTTCACGGAGTTCTATTTTTTTTAACCCATTTTGATTATTTTAAACACGGCCCCCAGGAACGATGACATTAGAGATATGGATTTCTTTACATTGATATTTTCTAAAAATATTGATTTCATAAATCGATTTTTTTTTTTTGGTACACAGTAAATCCAATGCCATTATTTAATAGTTATTAATGCAAAAAAGTATTATCTCGACCACTATTTTACTCACAATAACTGATAATTGTTTATTACTATTATTGTTGTGCACATTGTATGCAGTCGGGCTCGAATAGGTTAAAAGGTGACAAGTGTACTTAATTATTTGCTCTTTCATATACAAGAAAAGAACGTGAGTTTTGGGGCTCAGGCGGAACTTGATTCTTTAAAAACCAAGTTTAAACACATTCCATTTTTTATGCTTCTTGGGTCAAAAACAAAATCAACACTCCCGGACACAAGAGCCTCCTGACCTGAGACTACGATGTATAGATTGATTTCCACCGGAAATGAACGCTTAAAAGAGAGGAGTTGTATTTTGTTGTATGAATGTATGAGGCTAATAAAATCTAGTTTATTTACCTGTAAGAACTTGAAACGTATCTTCTATATAAATAAAATGATAGAGGTCTGCAGTTGTGCGCGCATCACGGAAAAACTACTAAATAGATTTCAATTAATTATATATAAAAATTATAACGATATATTCATTTAATATAAAGTTATTAAAGTTTTAAGAAACAACGATTTTAAATTGATGTGTGTTTACTTGCCGCGGAGAAGTGGGGCAAGCAGTGTAACGCACATGCGTTACAAAGTCGCGGGTATCAGCTAATAGGAATAAATTTATATAATTTTTTTTTTTAATAAATAATTGTAAAATTTCACAGCTGAATGATATGGAAAACCCGGAAAACGGTGAAACAGTATATTTCTGCACGAACTGTTTTAAACGCTACGTTCTGTCGCAGTACAATGAGGAGATTGTGAGTTTAATTTATTATTCAATTCTACTTGCATTATTAATTAATGTTTTTGTAATATAAACTATTGTATTAATTCATCATAAGCCTTAAAGTATAAAAATATTGAAAGTGTTTGATTCCGGGAATATTCTAGGAGAAATATCTTCTTTTGTAGAAGATGGTTGAAGTGCCATCTACGGCGAGCGTTGCTGTTTCGGCAGGTGACAGCAATGACGTTAAAGCGGAACTAGAAGTCGCTGACAGGATAACAGGCAGCACTGGCGATTCTAATATAGTGAGTATTTTTTTTATAATATATTTAATTTTGACTTGTGAGCTCCTATTTTAAAAATTACACAAGATTACCAAAAAAAATAATGGAAAAATAAATTGACGTTTTGCTTCCGGTCAATGTTTCGCTTCCGGTCCAAATGGTGGTTCGGATTAGCCGCCTTCTTTTGCAAGATAATGTCTGCGAATGAGGCGGCGGGGAAGAGGGAGCGGGACCACGCTATGCTACTTTATCGCTGGATTTTTATAAATAACCTCTAGCCTCTGGGCTGCCCAAACGTTCCCGCAAACTGGAAATACTCCCAGCTGGTTTCCTGCTTTAGCCCAAAGGTGATAGGTACCATCATTTATCTTGCTTACAAAGCCAAGCCAGCTCCAAGAAGGCTGTGAAGACGTGATGGCGCCGGCCTTGCGTATAATAATAGTAGAGGCGTATGAACGTATCACATGGGAGCCCCACACTACTGAAAAAAGATGGATGGACAGCATATAAAATGATTTTTCTTCTCCACTTCTCACAGTCTTCGGCATCCCTGGTAGTGAGTCCATTGGCACGCTTACTACCTTTTACGTTGTTACGTCAGCACTTTTTGAGTCCACCCCTCCGGCCGGGGCCCGTAGGAGACATGACTGGACTATTGTTGCCTACGTAAGTAGCTGGTTGACGTAAAACGTAACCATACCAGCGAAGGTGACACACCTGCAATTGGTCTGCAATGTCACTAAAATGAAGGCGGCTGAATTTCCTAATTCAATTCTTCTGCATTATTCTGTGGTAGACTTGATTTTCAATGAGTAATCTGTGTTATTGAAGTTTTAATAATAATAATCGTAAAAACTTCTTATGGGCGGGTAAACCGCTTCGTTACGCAACGCGTTACGGCGCCAGTCTGTTTGGCTTCCTTTACTCTCACACATACGACAGGCTCCTCCTCTCTCACTCTAACCCACAGCGCTAGATCTAAATAAAAAAAATCTGCGAAATGCGACTTTAATTACAATGAAATACAGTTGTTGTTTTTTCTTTATAAAGAATCTACATTAGGGAATAATTTAATTTAATATAATTTTGAAACAGTTTTTGAAAAAATTGTGAAATTCGTAAATTTTAGTTGTTTTTGAATTATTTTTGGTTTTAATTAATAAATAACCTTTCCTTACATTATCATATTAATATACATAAAATTTAAGTAATAACCGAAGCTTTTCTCAAGTTATCAATTTCAATATTAAATAGTTCAACTTAGATTAGTTTAAGTCATCACTTCTATCGGGTGTCCCGAGGCGCACACTTTTTTTTAATGTTTATATGAATTATTTTGAATTGTTAAAAAAAAAGATTCAATAATATATGGTTAATACTGCTGTAGGTCAGCAGCCAGACTGATGGCCCACCTAATTGTAAGCAGTTACTGTCGCCTTACGTGTTTGCGACGTCAGTAGCACCGCTAACACGCTGAGCGGGTACGCGTACTGGAACCTGACTAACTTGTGTTGGAACACAACACAAAGTTATTATGGCAGCACATTTAGGAACCAGCCATCTAGATGGGATTGGGGCCATATCAGCTAGCTAGGGTTGTTTTGTCGGCTTTTACGACAGCCTATTTCTGGCCGCAGGGGTCCGTATTCTTACTCTACCCCTACAAGAAGATATAAAGATACTCTTTATGTAGCCTCGATCAACGAAGGAGGAGAAAGCTAAACAACTGCCCAAGCAAGTGAAGAAGAAGCCGGTGGCACCATCGACCACAATAACTAGTAGGCCGTGGAAAGAACCCGAATCCGGACTGTACCTGTACATAGATTTACACGGACACGCTTCCAAAAAAGGTAATTTATATTTTATAACTAGTGTATTATAATAATTTTATTAATGGCATAAATAAATATAGTGGAACAATTTATTTAAGAAGTCGTACCCATAAGGGTATTGAACAACTGATGTAAATTTTATATACTTTGTACATAATTTTTTTATTGCTGTAGGAAAGCAGACAGGCTATGGATGTTTGCAATGCCAGTAGCATCGCGAACACGCTGCTGTCCCATAATGGTACAGGAATTTGGGTCACTAATGCCGGAACACAATACAAGGTGGTATACTTAAGAGCAAAGGTGGTCGCCATCCAGGCGGGCTTGGTGCGCTACCATGCAGCTAGGGATATATTGCCAGGCAACTAAGTACCCGTCTACCTTGTTTTACTAACCACCTACATTGTATAACTAACTACCTACCTTGTTGTATAAATGGTAGCCACCTCCACAGGCATATTCATGTACGGCAACCACTTCGAAGACCTCGAGAGTTGCGTGGAGTGCATGCTGCTGCCCAGGATAATGTCCCTCAACAACCTGCACTTCCATTTCTCCTCGTGCAATTTCACAGAGAGGAACATGTATCTCAAGTGAGTGCCAATATTTCGTATTTTTTTTTAATTTGTTAATGTTTATAGTATATTATATATCCAAGAAAAATGAACTATATATTATGCGGAAAATGATTAATGCTATATATACTTTTTTTGCTGTAGGATAACATACAGGCTGACGGCCCATTTAGAATTTAGCAGTTACCGGCGCCTAGGGATATTTGCAACACCAGGGGCGTCGCTAACACGCTGGTATCCGTGTAATGGTATTGGAACCTGTGTCACTTATGCCGGAACACAAAACAAGGTATATATATTATGGTGGCATAATTAAAATACAGGCGTGGTTGCCATCCACGTAGCTAGAGTGGATTGTTTTGTTGCCTTTTACGGCAGGCCCACCCCGGCCGCAGGGGTTAGTATCCTTACTCCACCCCTGCACCTTATAATATTCATAGACTAGAATTTGTCGTGTCACAGTTATGGCTTCTTATACGCTATCCATCTTAGTTATAATTCTGACTTTATTGACTAGTTGAAGCTAGTGTAAGTAGTGGATTCCGTCACCCAAGGCCTTTGGAGGTCCAATTAATTTATCCTGCTATCAAAGAACAAGGTTCTGACACAAATTTTTCTTTTAGTAATCTAATTTATTTTTTTATGTTGACTATCCCGGGGTAAGAAATGAAAGAGTTAAAGTTGAGCACTAAGGCAAGTGACACGCACTAGTTTAACTTCGTAACAGTATACAACATTTAAAACCGTGCTTCCTTGATAAGGAGGAAATGTCATGCACGCCACATCGTTTGGTGGCTCACGCCTGGCTAGTGTGGCAGACCCGTGCAATGCGCCTGCGCACACGTGCGATTGACAAGGGGACGCTCAATCAGCAATGACCATGGGAATAAAGAAGAAAAATGGTATCTCGTTAAAAGAGATTATTACCGCCTTTGCCCCATACGCTGACATATTTAGGACGTTTTTCAATCCTGATAACGTAGTGTGATTAAAATTGTAGAGATCGCCGCGACGGTATGTCTCGGGAGGGCTCCGGTCGAGTGGCCGTACTAAAAGCAACAGGCCTCGTCCGCTCGTACACCTTGGAGTGCAACTACAACACTGGACGCCTCGTGAACGTGTTGCCCCCCACGGTACGGGAGGGACCCACGTCGGGCACCCCCGCGGCGGCCCCAATGCCCCCCAAATACACACCCCACATATTCGAAGAGGTAAACCCGTTCCAGGTTTGTGAGTGTTTATGGAATGTCGTACGAGCAGTAGAAGTGTAAAAGTATGTATATGTATGTATGTATGTATAATAAATATTAGAATAAATTAAGACTAAATTAAATATTAGAATAAATTTCTAAAGACCTGAAACTTATTTTGTCTATGCTTAAGACTCGAAACTTTATGTTCTGAAAAATATTATAATACTTTCCAAATATAGTCAGTATATTAAACATATGAAAAATGATAAAAAATACTACTATTTACTAAATTATTTTAAGTTTTTTCGAATTTTAATTTTATTAAGTGGAAGAAAGTAACATAAAAGTTCTAAGATCACATTTACTATTATTTAAGTTTAAGAATTTCTCAAAGAAGGATAAGTGCAGGTCGATTAAAATAATTCGAAGTATTTTTTTACATCCAAAAAAACATTATAAATTTAATATTAGTTACCGAAACGCAAACCGTTTCAGGTTAGAAAAACTCGTGCTAAGAATCTGGAGGTTTTCGAAGACATAAACCCCATGAAGGTTCGTCAAATCACCTTCCATAGATACTATTACTTATCATCACGCTATTATTTGAAGAAAAATAACGCCACGTAGAAGTGAGCTTATAGTTTTTGTGTAATAAATATAAGTACACTAAATGTAGTCTGTTGGAGTGTAGATAGTCGCTTCTTTGATTAGGTGCTTTAAAAATTAGTATTGATACTTCAAAAATCTCCAGATTTGGTCTAAATCCACCGCTGTTTCATGAAGCACTATAAAATTTGACTTTGAAATGTTTGCAAGAATTTGAAGAAGAAGAATTTGCAAGAAAAACAATATATATATATATATATATAAGCTAAATAAATCAAGAGGTCTCTAAAACTATACCAGATTGACTTGAAATTTAGCATAGTTGCTCATATCGCTGTAGATGCGACCATAGACAAAAAGTTCTAAGCTTCTTGGACTCCTATTTTTATCACAACAGCGAAAGGGGTGTTCAACAGCTATTTAACACAGCCGAATATTTTACTTATACATAAAAAAGGGACTAAAACTCTCTAAGAGGACAAAACAACCCTAGCTAGGTGGTAGGGTTTCAAGCCCGTTAGCCTTAAGTTCTTTATTTCAGCTTTTTTTATTGCTGACAGCAGACAAGCTGACGGACCACTTAATAGTAAGCAGTTACCGTCGCCTATGGATGTTTGCGATGCTAGGGGTATTGCGAAAACACTGCTCTCCTCACACGGTACTGGAACCTGAGTCACTAACGCCGGAACACAACACAATGTTATTATGGTGACATACTTATAGACCACGGGTGGTTGCCATCCAGGCGGGCTTGAAGGTTTTAACGACAGGTAGACCCTGGCCGCAGGGGTCAGTATTCATACTCCGCGTCTGCACGAAGTGAAGGGAGTAGCACAATCTGTAAATTATAAATGAATAGTTGAATGTCGGTGACAGGTGGGACGGTCGCTGGGGGCCTCGATCCTAGACCTGACAGGTCAGCACCCTAATTCGCGCATCCCCTGCTCCGAGCACCGCACCATGTCTGCGCTCAGGGACTGGCTAAGAACACACACCAGAACTATGCGACCACAGGTATATAACTAAATTACACAACTCTACAAAAATATTTTTTTTGTTGTTGCCCTGGATATCTCTACGAATTTCTATGTTTTCAAGTGTGCAGTTTACAAATATATTCATGAAAATAATGAATGTGCTCTAGTTTTTATGATCGATGATTTATTACATCGAGGAAACCTGCATATCCGGATCACCCGCCAATTCGTCTTGGACAAGCGTGGCAGGTGTACTATCCATTCCCTATAAGGCATTACGCGAACCCAACTGTTTCACGTTATGGGCTATCTTTATTATCATTATACAATGGTCTTTAAATTTCAGCTGAGTAGAGCACTCAGTCTACCTTCTAATGTATGCGTAATTAACAGAAAATCTGTTTATAAATAATTTCAACTGTGTACATAATTGTAACTAACTATCTCGGCGCTTAAATTGTTCTTAATATTAATACTATTGTTTTATAAAACTGAAAAATCGGGGCAATTCCTTCGTGACTCTTGTAAATTTACTTGTCTCTTCTAACAGTAACCTCTTTCGTTTTCAGTGTTAACATAACTAAACAACCAAGGTTTTTATTTTATTCGGGGTAAGACAATTATTGTCTGCGTGACTCATTTTTCTGTGCATTTAATGGAATAACACCATAATTAGTTACTAATGGTGTGAGGGTAGTTTTAGGTTTCATTCAAAATGTACATATATGACTATTAATAACATAATTATTATTTAAATATAATAACTAATTGTTACACCTGCATAGATTTATACAATTAATTTATTAAAAATTGTATATTTTTTGGACTACCCGCATTTATTATCTGAAACTTCAATTACAGTTGACAATGTCTCGACTACGGCCTAAGACGACGTCTCCGACTCGAGTTCCACTTTATACTAGGTCAAAGGGCAAGGGAACCGACGAACGGAAGGAGAACACCTACGTCGGTGCTAAGACCGACATTGAACGGAAACGCAGCCCTCCTGTACTAGCCCAAAGATCCGGCCATGACGTCATAAATATGAACTTGAAGTTCGTCAAAAAAAACGAACCTGTTAAAACGACATCTCGAACCCGGTACCTCGCCGAATCTGAGCCGAAACCGAAGTCTCTATCGAGCAAACGGAGGAATATCCTCGCGATCCGCAAACCGAATTCGAGTAAAGCGCAAGTGGGCGGAGTTGTTAAGGCAAAATTGAGCAGGCGGTCGGCGGACGATACCGAAGCTAGAACATCACTAGTGTCTGCAAAGTTGAGTAAGCGGAGCTTCTCGAGGCCGATGCGAAGCGCGACTCGGTCCAGCAACCGTTGTCGGGCGATGGCATCCTCCTCTTCCGAGGACGTGAGCGGGAATTGGGAAGACGTGGCCGGAGGCACGGTTTTAGGCTCCACGAGTGGCATGTCCCATCAGGAGTCCTTGACCATGTCTGGAAAACGAAGGCCCTTCCCGAACCAGTCGCCATCACATCTGAAGAAGATTCGTCTCAAGACCGGCTTGTAGCGCAAGCCTCGTGCTCGGCCCGTGCCCCTTTCGAGCGCCTCCAAATTGATAAATACGCCATAATTCAAACGGAAAGATAGGCTTTTAGGGCATAAACAGTACCGAGTCTTCCTTTTGACTGTTACAAATTAATATTTACGGGCCGGGCATGCAAATTGAGACCATTATTAAAAATTGTATTGTGGGACAGTTGTAATAAGCAGTTATAAATAATATAAATTTAAAATATGTAGTCTGTGAAAGAAATAACATTATAAATAAGATTTCATTTACGTGTTTGATGATTTAAATTTCAACCAGGGTTATTGTTCAATAAAACAGGTTTGTTTTTATGTTTATTCTAATCCTATTATTTATTTAAATAACCTTAAAAATGTTGTATATTAAAATTTTCATTTAATATTTTTTACCCTGTGATTGTCTATTGAAATTATTGTTTTGCTTGTTCTTTTTTTTTGTAATTTAATGTAAAATATTATCTTGGTCTTTTATTGTTCTATGTATTAAAAATACACATAGTGATTGTAAAATAAAAATAAATTGTATTGTAATGATTGATTTGGGGATATAATCGATTCTACACTTAGACCGGCATTGCAGTCTTATAACGTTCCTTTGTTTTTCATAAGTGATTAAGTCCCACATTTGTGGGTGGGTCTCTTGTCCTTCCGTCTACTAATCCTTAAAAAAATCTCCATAATAATCCAACTTGTTATTTCCTGCTTAATTTGTGGCGCAATATTATTTTATGTCAGAGAATACAATATTATTTTATAATACCGAGTGAACCCCCAGGTTAGTTTCAGCTCATGGAGCTGCTTTGAAATGTGTGCTAATTAGTAAATAATGATCTCATATATCTAGCACTGAGCCTATTCAAGGGCAGGCTCGTATTATCGATCATAAATATTTCTATGCCCTATGGGGGGGGGGGGGGGGTAGTTTGTAAACTTTTTACCTAATTAAAAAAATACTAAAACATATTGTTTTCGTGATTAATGTAGTTTCTATAATAGGTACAGGGACTATTCAAAAAGCAAGCAAACTTTTAAGAAATGGAGTAGGAAGACTGTACATGTAATACTAAATTACTAATTTTAATTTTCCAATCTTTGATTGGAAGAGATGCTATAGTGGAGAAGTAATGTTTATTATAAATGTGTAAAATTATGTGTATGCCTTTAATTTAAAAAAATAAAGTATTTTTTTCTAACTTTATTGTACCTTATTAAATTGTCACCTTATACTTGTTAGGTAGCTTGCTTTTAAAAAGTCAATGTACCCGGCTTTTTTTTTTATTATACCTTTCGATATGACCAATATATAAATAAAATTCTCATAACGCAGTAATTTTTTTCATTTAACCATTTTTGTTGTACTGAAATAGATTTTTCGTAAAACTTGTGGTATTACTTGTTTATATTCATTGTCTAAAATATGCAGTATATTTATAATAATTAAAATTTCGTAATTTCAATGTCATTCTATAAACGGAATACACCAAAGTGCAATAAATATAGATTGGATTTTATATAAAAACAATTTAGCAATATTAATATGTATTTTGAAATTCGTGTATAAAATAAATGTTTACAGTAGAAAGTAATATTTTAAAATAATGACTATAGGTAATTTATATTTGAATATTAATATATGATTAAACATTAAATTACATTTCTTTCAATAATGTTTTATTTTCTCTCTCAAATTAGTTTTAACAAAACTTCATTTGATAAAAAGGACAAATGGTCTTAGTTTCTCACTTATCCGTACACAAGACTCACTTTAAACCAAACACCCCAATTGAAGCCGTAACGCATTATACCCAAATGATGGCAAAAGGAGCGGAGGCAGGTGTTGGGAGGATGATTGAAGTTGACAGCCTAGATTCTAGTGCTAAGCTGCCCCGGGTCGGGCACCCAGTGTGCAGAGTGGAAAAGGCCGAGGTTTAGATGAAACGATGTAGGTACCGCTACATTCACACGGAGTCAAGTTTAAAAACCGAATGTTGTGTTCACACAGCGCATCTTACGTTGTTGTATCAGACAGCCCCGAATCGGGATCCCGTGTGAATACACCATCCGTTTTTTTTTGCAAGAATGCGTAGTTCCTCGTTGATTTGGAAGCAATGGATATGAACAGTCTTGCTTGAATAATAATGAATAATATACTGGTATTATCACTGTCAGCGTCATGGAAAAAGATCGTGGTTAAACCCAATAGTACAGACGATTAACAGTTGGTGCCTTTACAACTCTAATGCGGCAGTTGAAAAATGATCCACAACTTTTTTTTACTACTTTAGAATGACTATACCTACATTTGATATATCTTTTGAAAAAGCAAGATACATGTTTAAGAGGAAAAACATTAGACCTGAAGAGAAATTAGTGACATGTATTCAGTTTCAAGATCCGTCAAATAACCGAATCTACACCTGCTTGTATGAACGCAAGTATTGAATGCGCTACACCACTGCACCGGATCCTTCATTTTGCAGTACAGCTGGATCGATTTGTAGTCGCCAAATCGGATGTCAACTTTCGCAAGATTCGGTTTTTTTGCCGTCTTGAAAGTGAATGCATGTGTGTACAACTCATGTATTGAAATACTGTTGCCACTAAACCGAATCCTGCAAGAAACCTATTCGGTAGAGAAACATACGATGCCGTGTGACCGTAGCGTAATTTGGAAATAAAGGCTATAGGTATATGTAATTGAACAAATTGGTTTACACAAAATTGCTTAATAAAATAGTATTTATCACTGTTGAGACCATAGATATAGAATATAATTCTATATCTATGGTTGAGACCAATATGATAAAAGCATATTTATGTAATGAGCATATGTTGGTATTCGGCCTTTACCTTTCTCTAGCAAAATATTTTGCTAAAACATTTAGGGATTAACCAAAACCATATTAAACTGCATAGTTACCCTAATGTTAAAAACTTCGAGAAAATATAGTTTGGTCACAACTGTAAATGACATATAAAGAAGAGGGTGCTTAAGTTAGGAAGAGGGAAAAATATAAAAGCAAACAGTACTGTACACTTATTTATTCAAAAAGTCCACAGTGAGCTTAACCTAACAATTTACAGCCTGCGTCCTCGTCTACCTCCCTTCCTGCGCGTAGAGTCAGATGGCACAGGAGTGACATCCTCAATGCGGCCAATCTTCATACTGGAACGAGCTAGAGCACGGAGGGCAGACTGGGCTCCAGGGCCAGGGGTCTTTGTCTTGTTGCCGCCTGTGGCACGGAGCTTGATGTGTAGGGCTGTGATGCCAAGGGTCTTACATTTTTCGGCAACATCCTGAAATAAAATTACCATTAAAGCATAAATAAGGGACTAATGTGTTTAAATGGAATTAATTTTTAAAACTATTAATTTTAAGACAGAATATTGACATAAAGGAAATGTAGAACAAAATTGAGAAAAAAATAATTTTTATTTTTTTCTCATATTACTACTTTATCCTAGATCTTTAAACGAGCAATTCTTGTACATATATATACTTATATAATTGGAATCTCGGAATCGGCTCCAACAATTTTCATTAAATTTAGTACGGGGGGTTTCGGGGGCGAAAAATCGATCTAGCTAGGCATCATTTCTAGAAAATATCATTATATTCGCTTTTTTTTTTATTGGAAGAAAAATAACAAAAATGTGACTCTTCCTGACATCTATCAGTGAATAATACTATTTTTTTATAATTGCTTTAAGGACACAACACCAAAGCTATTCCAGCAGATGGCGTTGTTAAGTAACAAGAAGTCAATGAGTGTTTGCTTTGAGGTTATACTAAGAAAATCAATTGTTAATTTCCAAAAAAAAAAAAATACGGAGCAAAGCTGGGTCATCCGGATATTATTATATATTAAATTTCAACTATACAAATAATTTTTTATTTAATGCTGGAGGACAGCAGACAGGCTGATGGCCCGCTTAGAATTTAGCAGTTACTGTCCCTATAGGTGTTTGCAATGCCAGTGGCATCGCGAACACGCTACTGTCCCATAAGGATACAGGAACTTGGGTCACTAATGCCGGATCACAATACAATGTTATTATGGCGGCATACTTAAGACCACAGGTGATTGCCATCCAGACGGGCTTGAGCCCCTACCACATAGCTAGGGTGGGTTGTTTTGTCGCTTTTTACGACAGGGCGACCCCGGCCGCAGAGGTTAGTGTTCTTTCTCCGCCCCTGCACGAATAAATTTGAAAATGATAACAAATAATTTATGTAAGCCTGTATCATAATATGATATATAATATCATAATAAAATTTGTTTTATAAGGAAGTAATGTTGCCAATAAAGCTATCAGCTACATTGCCTATTTGTAAAATCCAAATTACTTTTAGTAAATGAGAAATGATATTAGTTTTTCAAAATAACAATTAACACCATAATTATGAATTGAATAAGTGTTGTTAATGTAAGGAACAGTCATTGTTCTAAATGAATGAAATTTTAGCCAATTTGCTCCTAGTACCAGTCCGTAGGTTACTGAAGTTCAGTTACAGTTTATTTTTCTTAATTTTTTGTAGAAAAATAAATAACAAGTCACTCTAATAATTATTATGGTTGTAATAAAGGATTTTTTTATTGCTGAAGAACAGCAGGTAGGCTGACGGGCCTACTTAACAGTAAGCAGTTACCATCGCCTATAGATGTTTATGCAATACTAGGGGCATCATGAGCAACACTGCTGTCCCATAGAGATACAAAAACCTGGGTCACTAATGCTGGAACGCAAGGTTATTATGGAGGCATACTTAAAAGACCAAGGATGGTTGCCATCCACTACCTACCATATAGCTAGGGTGATTTGTTTTGTTGCCTTATATGACAGACCAACCCCGGCCGTAGGGGTTAGTATTCTTACTCCATCCCTGTATGGAGAAAATTGTAGCAGAAGATCAAGCGTATAAAGCTATGATTACTTGAAACCTAAATATCTAATGAGAATGTCAGTAATTAATTAACAAGGGCATGAGTATGATATTTCATATATTTTTGGAGTTACTAGTCAGAGCCACCCCTGCAAAAACTCAAACTATTCCAATATTTTCTTATGTCAAAACATGTATGAAGTAATATAATAACCCCCCAAAGTGAAGCTTAAGAAGCAATTGGAACTAACCTCTTGATGATGGTTAACTTGAATGAATGAATAAAGAAAGTATCTCAATAAAGGTTAAAATAACACATTTTATTCAAACAGTTTCGCGATTAATACGATATCTTCTGGTCTTTAAACTCAAGGCCTATTCGGTAAGCAAATGTAAATTTAGAATCATCTGGCTATAATGAGTAATAGCAAACATGTATTTCTATGGGCAAAAATACAACTAACATAACCTTAAATATAATGCTTATATTTTTTGTAAACAAACCTGAGCGGCCAACATAGCGGCGTAGGGAGAAGCCTCATCACGATCAGCCTTCACCTTCATGCCACCGGTAACACGGGCAATTGTTTCACGACCAGACAAGTCGGTAACGTGAACGAATGTGTCATTGAAAGAGGCGAATATGTGAGCCACACCAAACACTGTCTCACCGACCAAGTGCTGAGGACCGAGGGTCACCTGGACCTCCTCTTTTGCTACTTTGTTTTTCCTCGGTGCCATGGCTCAGCCTGAAAAATTGAAAATAACAACACTGCTCAAACACTTTAGTAACCTATAAAAATCTTATGAATCCGTGCACTAGGAATCTTGAGTTTAAGTATACTTCTTCTAAATATATGTTGTAATAAAATCATGTATTTATTTTCAACATCCAGTAATTATTTTAAATACTTTCATTGAAAATTTCGATTATACCTTTAGCTGTAACAGCTGTCAAAACTAGAAAGACTAGTGATGGGCTAAATGGGCTCTGAGGCTCTAACACTAAAGGTGTGTAACTCAGGATAAATTAACTCAAAAGATATATATCCCAAGTGAAGAGTTATTTTATCTCTATATCTCTTGTGCTCTAACTGTATCTTTAAAACTTTATCTTTACAGTACATATTTCGATACATTTCATAACATATCTCACTTCACACTGAGTAGTAGGCGTGTGTAACTCTTTACTGAACCGACTCACTGTTCCGAAACATTTAGGTGTTCCAAAAGATTGGAACATGAATAATGTTTTAAATGCATCATTTGGAACATTTGGAACATCAACTCTTTGTACAGCGCTATCATTCATGTCGCTTACGTGTGAGAGAGACCGACAGGGACATATTGAATCAATGAGCAACAAGCGTAGCGAGAGAGAGCGGGACAACAAATAAAATGCAAGTGAGAATGAGATAACAAACGAGACGAATCACTTTACTATTTTCGATACCCTGTGCAGTGTGCACGTAATAATGACCAGTATGGCGTTTGTGTCTTTGATACTTTAAGGACGTTTTTTGCATTGATAGGTTTTTTTGGCGCCTAATTATTGTTTGTTGTTGACTCAGTTTGAATTTTACCAAAACGAAACAGTTTGTTGCCGCTCACCCTACTTTGCCCCATCCATTGTTATATCTTTCGCCATGGTGGTCCCTTTCACAAAACTATTCAAATTCATTTTGCCTCAAGTAATTTTTGTAACACCAACATGTGTTCAGTTTAGTATGAATGGAGCTATTTATTTAAGTGTTTTGTTTATTATTACTCAACTATGGTGTAGAATTGAAGGTTGTAATTCTAAAGGGTCTAAGTGCCAAAAAAATAAAATAGATATTATTACAAAAATACGATCTATGTACCAAGCCCAATAATATTCAAATGGATCCAAGTGCCTATCTCTTTTAATTTTTCACTCATACACAGATGAAGTTATGGCGCGGTCTAACAACCGTTTTTTGTTATATCTCTATTATATGTTATATCTTTGTTCAACCCTAACACCGTCTGCCTCAATATGCCTGCGATACGACATGAACATCTGTATTTTTAACTTTGACAAGTTTGACACGATGTTTCAAATGAAACAATACAACAATTTATATCTTTGACGCAATGTTCCAAATGAAACAATACAACCATTTATATCCTTGACGCAATGTTCCAAATGAAACATATCAGTGATCCGGAACACTTTACTGTTCCAGATACAAATGTTCCAATCACAAAAATGTGACATTTCTCTCACGCCTACTGAGTAGATCGAGAAGAAACGAGACAAAGAGAAAGCCGGGTGCAACGCGTATTTTTTTATAATAGAATGAGTTCGAATATAGTAGCAAGCCAAAATAAATCGTATTGCTATAATTTTGTCGTTTAATTTTGTTTGAATATACTTAAATATCAAACACTGGTATAAAAATATTGTTTTAATACTTTTTTCGGTTTAGTTTTGAGCAGCTTCAGCTTAGCAAAGCATTACTTGTTTTTGCAATAGATAAATTATTGTAATAGTTTCGTATATTCTTAAAATTTGTATCTAATTTACGGCATTGGTCACGCCAGCCTAGTTCTAAAAGATTAATAAAAATAGATTTATGGACTTTTGTAACTAGGACAGTCCTAAGCCTGTCAAGTATGAAGAAAAATCAGACCGCTGTTTCAGTTTTAATATTTAAATTAAAAAAGAAGTTAATATCACTAACTCATCTTGTCTGCAATTGATATTATTCCCGGTAAAATAAAGAGTTAAAGATATAAAAGAATGATATATATATCTCTATATCCAAAAGATATATATCTTTCTCTTCTCCTTGGTGAGTTATTTTGCTCAAGACTATCTGACACTGATTCTGATCTTAGAAGACATAAAATTTAATTCTGAACATCAAATTAATTAATATTGATAAAAGTCTATGGTATTTAGGGATGCAAACAAAACATCGATGTTTTACCATATTACTAAATAGTAATCAAAAATAAAAATCCTAATAATCAACGCTAATTTTAAGCATATAAAAGTTTCCTGAATTTGATACTAACATATAAATTGTCGATGTAAAGTATATTCTTTAATAATACCATCACCACAGACAGCGTTTTGAATATCAATTTTGCCAATACAAGAGAGTAAATATTCAAAATAAAGCTAATAGAAGGACAGTTGCACAAAGATTCATAGATCTCACTTAACCGACTTTGATCACCCTGGGCGCTGGAGAAGTAAACGTTTATTCAACAAAAAAAGGTTTGTTAGATTATTATTATCATGGGTTCGTGAAATGACGTTGCATACAGCGCACATTGGCTGATGTTTCTGCTAAATTTAATTTGAACGCATCTAAAACAAAAAGTAATGTGACAACTTCCGGAAATAGCGTACGTCATTCATTGCCAACAGATTCATATTACCGTCGCATATTCATTGCTGAGAAAAATCGTCGGTTTTAGCGACGTAACATATAACTATCAAGTGTACATTATTTTGATAAACTTCCATTAGGTTTAGGCTGTGTAGTTCAATTTAAATAAGTGAGTACATCTTTGTCATATTGGTGCAATTAGTGTTTAAACATAAGGCCACTTGGGTGACGTCCCTGTCATTCATTTTACCCAATTCACTATCGTATTTTGAATAAAAAATTATCCGTCCCGTTGAGAGTGATAACATGTGCGCCGTATTCCGCCTTGACACAGTGGGATCCTGTTTACGAATGATGCTGCGTAATTAGATAACAATAAGATTCGCAAGTCATTACTCACTCCATACGTTCTTTGTGATGAAGGTGAAGTTGTTAAATTTGTTAATTCCTGCATTCCAGATCAAACATGTTTATCTTGGATTGGTTCACTGGCGTCCTCGGATTCCTTGGTATGTAGAGAAACAATTTCAGTCAAAATTTATTTCTTATCTGATTCTAACTATCATTGGTAAAGTTAGTATTGTCAATATGCTGAGGTCAAAGTAGATTTATTTGTGTAATTGTAATTTTACTGTATTATTTTTCTTTAAAATTTAAATATATTAGTGAGTACTCTGAACTATTGGAAAACTTACTTTTTATATATTATATTACTTATATAACTTTAAAATATCCTTTGCATTTCATTATTTTGTGACTTAAAATTATTAATATTATCAACTATCAATCGATATGATTTCCTTTTTTTATTGCTGTAGGACAGCAGACAGGGTGATGGCCCACTTAGAATTTACCGTCACCTATGGGTGTTTGTAACACCAGTGGCATTGTGAACATGCTGCTGTCCTATAAGAATACAGGAACTTGGGTCACTAATGCTCAAACACAACACTAAAGTTATTATGGTGGCATACTTAAGACCAAAGGTGGTCGCCATCCGGATGGGCTTGGGGCCACATAGCTAGGGTGGGTTGTTTTGTCGCCTTTTACGACAGGCCAACCCAGGCCGCAGAGGTCAGTATTCTCTCTCCGCCCCTGCACGGAATAAAACTTGTAAAATTTTATGTCCATGTGATGAAAAGTGTAAAAAATATAAGTTTTAAGATATAAAGAATTAAAAATTGCATGAATTTAGTAATTACATTTATGAGTAATTAATGTTTTAATTATTAGTAATTTCATTTATAGCATACAAGTAATTTTGACTTATGGGACTCCTTTTTATTATTGGTTCATAGTTAAAAAATTGCTTTTATACATAGAATCAATATTAGAGAATGTTAATTTGGTTCATGTTACTAAAACTGAGGTAGGAGGAACTATTTTTTATGTAAGAAGATCACTGTCAACAGAATATAGTAATTAGTTATAGTCACAAAATTAGATGTAAATAAATGTTTAAATAATTTATCTACAGACTACTAAACTTGGTTTTC
This sequence comes from Malacosoma neustria, assembly GCA_963693495.1. NCBI lineage: Eukaryota > Metazoa > Arthropoda > Insecta > Lepidoptera > Lasiocampidae > Malacosoma > Malacosoma neustria. The sequence continues at coordinate 17,248,569 of OY856379.1, read as the reverse complement.
TTTTCCATCGAATAGGTTTGTGGAAGAAGTCCGGTAAACTCCTGTTCCTAGGACTAGACAATGCAGGCAAAACCACATTACTGCACATGCTGAAAGATGACAGATTGGCCCAGCATGTACCCACACTACACCCAAGTAAGTATATCAAACACTAGGCATAAGTTGTGAACCGCCAGCAGGCGAAACCTTATTTATTTATTTATTTATTTATTCTTTGTACACAACATTGATTACACACATAAAATTTAAGATATGAGACATGTACATAGGCGTGCTTAACCCTAAAAGAGTTTTCTTCCAGCAAACCTAATGTTGGAGATTGGAAAGAATAAAGAGGCAGGGTTGTGCACATAAACTCTGACGAAACTATAAAATCAAATTTAAATATAATATATAATAATAATGTAAATATAATAATGTATAAACACACACACGCACTAAAATATATATAATTACATATATAACAAGAAATTAAAGTTATGTATATAAGATATTAATTATTAAAATCATCATATGTTTCAGACAGTAAGTATTCTTTAGTATTCCGCCCTAGAACTATAATGGTGAAAGCACACTTGTCCGAGCCGAACGCACCCAACGCGCCCAACGAGTCGAACGAAACCAATTTTAGAATTCTGTATATGAAATCTCATGAAACCTCGCACACTTGCCCGCGTCGAATCGTCCAAACCTGGAAGAACCCCCAGAAATCCTACATGAATTCGGATGACGTCATCAGATTCGGTGCGGCTTATGCGGTGGACTCGACCTATGCGCTCGCATTCTATCATTTGCGTAATAGAGCAACAAGCGACTACTATTTCTGCATTGCAGGTGTAAAGGAAATAGAAACTATTTCTTCGACGCAGTCGATTCTTTCGGCGCAGTCGATTCTTCTGGTGCGGATATGTGTGCGAGGCCTCCTTGACTTCTATTCGTTCGGCGCGTTCGGCTCGGACAAGTGTGCGTTCACCATAAACAATTTTTTTAAACTTCTAAACTATAAACTAAGATAAATATTTACCCCATAGGTATTTTAATTGTAAATACCATTCTGAAAACAGTAATCTGAATTTATAAGTACTACCCATGCACTTAAAGAATGGGATTGAAAATGACGTCGCTTTTGTTCACCTCTCACTCGCACACTGTCGCTATCTATACTCACACTCGCCGGTACGGATCACAACATAACAACCGTTATGATGACTGTCTCTTGTATTCATAACAGTCCCGTTATATTAGCCGCCATTTCTAATCCCATTCTTTAAGTGTACGGGCAGTACATGATTATTGGTTTTTTCATATTAAAAATAACAAAGAGACAGTTACATTTTGCTAGGGTTTAGTTAGTGAATTATCTATTCAGTATAATGTAACAAAAGGCATCACAAATCAGATCTAATATTAGTTTTATGTATAGAAACTTGACACAGTCTGCTGTTCTGCTTTGAACCTCGCCTGTATAATATACAGGTGTATAATTACATGCTAATATACTAGTTGATAATAAACCTACAATTATATTTTTATTATAACAGAAAAAGGCTTATTACTAATTCAGGAAATTAAAAACTCCTATAAAAGATTATGCTTTAAAAAATTACTGTTGGCAAGTTTACTGCCCACTCTATTTATTACACAATATCCGGATGACCGAGATATTTTTTTTTATAAATTGTTTTTTGGAAATTAACAATTGATTTTCTTAGTCTATCCTCAAAGCAAACACTCATTGACTTCTTGTTACTTAACAACGCCATCTGCTGGAATAGCTTTAGTGTTGTGTCGTTAAAGCAATTTAAATAAAATAGTATTATTATTCGCCGATAGATGTCAGGAAGAGTCACATTTATGTTATTTTTCATCCAATAAAAAAAAAGTGAATAAAATGACATTTTCTACAAATGATTCCTACCTAGATCGATTTATCGCCCCCGAAACCCCCCGAATACTAAATTTCATGAAAATTGTTGGAGCCGATTCCGAGATTCCAATTATATAAGTATATATATACAAGAATTGCTCGTTTAAAGATATAGTTTATTACACATTTATTGTATTGATAACATTGGATATCAATATTTGTCTTGATAAAATACTGTTTAAGTAAATTATTAAAACCAGTTATTTCCATATTTTTAATATCATACATATTTTAGTAGCAATCATACAAACATCACAAATTCAAGTTAAAAAATGATTAATTCTTCAAATGTCAATTTAAGTTAACCTCAGATTTATATCATCAATCATATGAAATAGGGTTTAGCTTAGGCTGGACTTTGTAGGGTCGAATGCACATATTCCAGAGGTGCATGGCGTAACAGTTGCATTCGATAATACTGACTGTTTGCATATTTCATTTATATTTTAGGGTTTATAGGGTTTGTAATCCAAAATAAACCATAAGATTTATCCAAAAAATGCTACCCAAAGTCACTATTCCACGTGGACGGGCTCGTCGGCACAGCTAGTTAGAAATAAAGTCCCTTGGCCTGTAAGGTTAACCACCAACATCAAAGTGTAGTAAATTCATTAAAGCCCTTTGATGGACTCAAAACAAATCTTTACAGAGTTTTATTATGAATTTTGGTGAACAAAATAATATGAATAAATAAATACCTAAGTAGAATGAATATTGGTGATGGATCTACAGCCATTAACCTAGCCTACAGTACAAAAAAGGGATGGAACTCCAGATGTTCGAAGGGGTGTTCACAATGTCCAGTCCACAAATTACCCAGCTAGTGTGAGGGTATGAATGAATGAAAAACTCCATCTTATCCCTTAAAGCATTTCTTCCAAGCAAAGATTATTGTGTAAATTTCTTAGAAGAAAGTCAAAATGTAATTTTATATTCTAATTTAAGTTGACCTCAAATTTATATCATGAATCATATGAAATAGGGTTCAGCTTAGGCTGGACATTGTAGGTTAAATTTCCAATTTAAGTTAACCTCAGATTTATGTCATCAATCATATAAAATAGGGTTTAGCTTAGGCTGGACTTTGTAGGTTCGAACGTACGTAATCCGAAGGCGCATGGTGTAACTGTTGCATTCAATAATACTGTTTGCATATTGCATTTATATTTTAGGGTTTGTAATCCAAAATAAACCATAAAATATATCCAAAAAATTCTGCCCAAAGTCACTATTCCACGCGGACGGAGTCGCGGGCACAGCTAGTATTCTATGTATTCCAATATTATATTCCACATTTTATTTTGCGATTTGAATGAAATCCCACCAAATCAGCATGAGTTTAATTGAATTTACTAGTTGCTGATAAATATTGTTATAGCGGGTTTTGTAACTACACGCCTCATATTTATCTTCAGGGTTTAAACGCGGAGCAGTATTTAGTTTTTATTGCAACTAGCTTGCTAAATCCCTTTTCACATAAATATGTTGATGCAAATTGTATTAAATCTAATGGCATTCTTGCTTAAAACGGGATATTACTTTTGAGAAGACTGTGTCTTAAATTGATTTCGAAGACTACCATCACTAATCAAATCTATCAATTGCTCTTTCTCACTAATTTGAATAGTTGAACTGCATATTATGTCGTAGGAAAATGGACGACGAATCCAACCAAGATCGTTTTCAGGAAAAACTTGAAATCTTATTGAAAAATTAAAAAATTGGCGACCCCCAACATCTTCTGGTGACCCCTAGTTTACACACCACTGCTCTAAAGGGCTCGAGCCCTGCAGTGAGACGGTATAAGCTGTTATTACAACGATGGCAATATGGATATACTTGTAATAAAAGTGATTTTTATTTGTAGCGTCTGAGGAGCTGTCGATAGGTAGCATGCGGTTCACAACGTTCGACCTGGGCGGGCATCAGCAGGCGCGGCGCGTGTGGCGCGACTACTTCCCCGCGGTGGACGCCATCGTGTTCCTGGTGGACGCGTGCGACCGCGCGCGCCTACCTGAATCCAAGAACGAGCTGGACTCGCTGCTCACAGATGACACACTCAGCAACTGCCCCGTGCTCATCCTGGGCAACAAGATCGACAAGCCCGGCGCCGCCAGCGAGGACGAGCTCCGGCAGTTCTTCAACCTATATCAACAAACTACTGGAAAGGTATGCCCATCCATTTATTACTCTTTGTCTGTTCTACTTGAACCTTTAAATAACCTTTTTTAGGTCTTATTTAATTAAATATGTATATTTCATATAATAAATAAGTATTAGATTTTAAAAAAATCTATTATAAAAACTATAATTAGTTTAGGATACTTATTAATCAAAATAACATGTGTTTTATATTTTATTCATTACTGCATTTGTTAAGAACTCATGAAGAGTTTAATATTTCACATTTTAAAAAAGCGCCTTGAGGCATCATTTTTCTCAGTGCACGGGCAGTCATTGAGTGCACGGGCAGCAGCCGGGATCGGCCTGTCGTAAAAGGCGACAAAACAACTAGCTAGCTAGTAGGGCCCCAAGCCCATCTGGATGGTAACAACCCCCAGGTCTATAAGTATACCGCCGTAATAACCTTGTGTCATTTGGTGACCCAGGTTCCAGTAACCATATGCAGAGAACAGTGTGTTTGCGGTGCCCCTAGCATCACAAGTCTGTAGCCGTCGGTAACTCCTTACTATTAAGCAGACCTTCAGCCTGTCTGCTGTTCCTCAGCATTAAAAATACCTACTTATCAGACATTGAATGTGTAATAATAAATTCACTTAAAATATTATGACATCATTGTAAGAATCGTAAATGGAATATTAATCGTGTTCCACTGACATCCATTGCATATTATATAATTATGTAAATTAATTTGTACGATGCCAACTTTTATATTCTAATAATCTTTTCATTATGTCGACGGCATATTAAATACATCCTCAATACTTACTCCTTTTGAAAGTCATGGATTCAATTGCTATCCTGGGTTTGAGTATTTATGTATATTGTGATTTGACAACACGGCTGGCTCAGTGGGTCGTTAGAGAACTACAACAGTCCTATCTGTGAATTAAATCCTCACAGAAGACAAAATATTTTTGTGATACAAATACATATTGTTGTCCATCAATTTTACGTCTATGAAAAAGCTACAGGTTTTTTTTTATTTTAAATATTTTTTGTAATTGTCTCACACACCTTAATGTTTACTTGTTTTTTTTTTTTTTCACTTTTAACATTTTTACTTGAAAAAGTATGAGGATGATCCCATAAGTACCCGGCCTGACCTAGAGATGGCGTTAGTCGTTTGAAAAATATCACTGTATTAGAAAGTACGCAATCTATAAAGCATATGTTTCAACGTTGAAGACGCCCTCATTGTTTAGTATTGTTTGCAGCCATTAATAGCATTCAATAAATTTGTGAAAATGCAGAAAAATGGCCATCGATATGTGATTCAATACTTTTATTTGAAAGGCTTCAGCCCAATCTATATAAAAGTTGAGATACTATTCTGGATGAGTCTGCTCCTTCGTTCACAACAATAAAATATTGAGTAGCAGAGTTTAAACTAGGCCGTACCAGCTGTCAAGATGAGCAACACAGTGGTTAACCAAATGAGGTGACTATTCCAGAAATGGTAATGAAAATTCACAAAGGTGTACTGGATGATCGTCGAGTGAAAGTGCGCGAACTGGCAGACATAGTAGGCATTTCGAAAAGTGCATTACATCGTATATTATGTGAAAATTTGGACATGAGAAAGCTGTGTGCAAGATGGACGCTGCATTTGCTCACACTCCAGCAAAAACAATGTCGTGAGTGTCGTCTCAATTGAGTGTTTAGCGAAGTTTCACAGCATCAAAGCTGAATTTTTGGCACCATTTCATAACTATGGATGAAACATCCATCACTTCACACCAGAGACAAAAAAACAATCGAAACAGTGGACTGAAAATGGAGAAATGGTTTCAAAAAAAGCAAAGACCATTTAATCTGCAGGCAAGGTCTATCTGCAGCGTCGGTTTTTTGGGATACGGTTGTTATAATTTCTGTTGACTATCTTCAGCAAGGAAAAACTATCAACGGCGAGTATTATGTGAATTAATTGTAACGCTTGAGCGAAGAGAATTAACAAAAAAGACCACATTTGGCTAAAAAGGAAGTATTGTTTCATTACGACAATGCACCAGCTCACAAATCTGTTAAATTTTAAATAGCTACCTCATGCAACCTATTCGCCAGATCTAGCCCCCCTCGGATTATTTTCTACAAACTTGTAAAAATGGCTCAGTGGTTAAAGATTTTCTAGCAATGAAGAAGGTATGTTAATGGCTATTTTGAGGAGCAAGACGGTTCTTATTATAAAGAGGATATCATACTCCTTGAACAACGCTGTAAAATATATAGAGCAGAAAGCAGATTGTGTTGAAAAAAAAATTAATTTGTGTCTTCCTTGTTGGGTCGGGTACTTTTGGGACTAACCTACTAGTGCAGGGCAATTGACTTAAAAAAATATTGCTGATAATCTTCATAGAGTTAAAAAGTATTCAAAAAAGAAAAGTAAGTAGTAGTGTACTATACAGTAGTATACCTATCAGCTGTCTAGTACCCATGACAGGATTGCTCTGCTACTTACTTTGATATTTATAATATTATTATCTTACTGGCAGTAAATGTCGTATCCGACAGAGCATTGTCGCCGTAAATCTGAACGAGTATTCTGCCTAAGCTGCACTGACACCTTTTAAAATTGAGCAAAATTCTACCTATGGAGGGAATGTTTTTCTCAGCATATATAGGTCCTTTTTTAGTCATAAATACGATAGATTAGTTTTTTTCACTCACCCTAATACTTATGGTACAATATTTGTTTGCAGGGCAAAGTGTCTCGGTCGGAATTGCCCGGTCGGCCCCTTGAGTTGTTCATGTGCTCGGTGCTGAAGCGCCAGGGCTACGGTGAAGGTTTCCGCTGGCTGGCACAGTACATTGACTGAACCAAACACCACTGATATAACACACACCATGCTTACACTCCTCCGCTTACATAACAGTCTGTTCACACTATCGGCAAGTAAAGGCTATATGATGACAAATTGTAAGGAACGATTGTAAAAGGATAACTGTACATACTATTGAGAAGTGTTGTCACTTGATGTGTGAACAAGCCCATGAAGCCTTGTATTAGGTATAAACGTGAAAGGAAATCTTTGTTTAACACGTTGAATGCCATAACAGATACCATGTGTCCGACATCATACTTTCCCCAGGGATACACCAATATATATCTTAAGAATCGTCCAAAAATGGTTGAGGTATTTTTTATTTTCAGGAAATATCTCAAAGATAAAATTAATAGGTGACTTATGGAAACATCAATGATTTTGCGATTTATCAAATGGTAAACATATTGGTGGTCTTAAGGTGTCCTCCGCGACCCCTCTGTACTAAACATTGTTTCAAGTCTGGCGTTCAACGTGTTAATTGATTTGTATTTCTGTATCATTGTACATTTGGCCTTTTTTAATTACTAATAAAAATATCCTCAATAAATAATAGTAATTAATTTATTAGGAATAATAGGGATGCTAGATTGAAACCCATGTTTGAATAGTTCCTGCATCAATTCCAGTTAATATAAATATTAAAATCCCTATATCTATTGTATTTTGGGAATATATTGTATTTGTCACAGATACATTCTTGGACCTCAGTTTGGATTCTAAGGTTCATTTACCTCTTTAGTATGTGCTTGTAATTTTGTGAGCCAATACACGGAATAACTTTGTCGCCCTTTACGACGACCTAGAAAGGAAACTACTATTAAATGAAATTATAAAGTTCTTCGGAAGTACAATAGTTAATACCAAGTGTTATGCTAATGATTATTATGCGTTTCAAATAAGAATAGGATCGACTTTGCGTCATAGCTGTCAATTCAAATCAGTTGGGTAGGGTCAGCAAAACAAGATATTTTTTAAATATAATTATTTACGAATCATGAATGAATAATTTTTAATTAGTATTGAGCTCTTCACTTTCGCTCATCTCTGCATTACTGCCTGTGTGGTCACTGTCGTCATTAGCATCATCATCATTGTTGCATTCCCCTATAAAATAAAACATGAATTAATGTAGGTTTATATTCCACCAACTGTTGTTTAAAATAAAATTAGGTATGTTATAGTTCGTGAGATGTAATAGGCCCGTTTGGACAGCTGTCATTTTGACGTATTTAATGATGCGGCGAAAAGAAATCGTTATCATGAGCATTCGATTATCACGGAAAATCAATTCTAAATTAAAATTTAATTTTAATCGTTCCTTTTTTAATTCATTTACTTAAATCAAGATTTGATTTTAAACGTTTCATTTAATATTTTACTTTTTAACACCCGGCAAAAAGCAGTAGTGTTATTAATTTTATAAGTTTAATTTTGTGAGAGATAGATAACTTTGTGTCGAAATAATTTTAAATGTCGGGGGTTTTTAATTTATAATTGTAAGTTCTCAAAAGTGAATGATACAATGGAACACAAGAAAACTTGAGTTCTGTTGAAAAAATAAAACAAATCGCATCATAATTTAATTCTCCGATGCCCGGGGTCCACTTTCCGACTTTCTACTCCACTTCGCACGGTCTTCAGCATCCCTGGTAGTGAGCCCGCTGACATATAGGCGTTACGTAACCTAATTAGCATAATTATTATTTTCAGAAAAATAGCATTTCTAATTTTTTTTTAATTTATGCCGCTAAAATCAGTTTTAAACAAACATATACATTGATTTGTTAAATAAGCTAAACTGCGCAAGAAACTGTTTTAATTTTTTAGTAAAACTAATACGCCAGAACACGTTTTTCTTGAATTTGTTTCAAATTGACATATTTTATTCAACGTCTGCCAATAACAAAATCGTCCTAAATTTTTTCCAATTAGCCGAAATGGCGACAAGTCGCCAATCGCACTTTATGGTCGCCTCTACACATTTGAAATAGACCTTGAGCGAAAAATCGCCAACTAGGCACCACTGGACTAAGCCATTTAACTTTGACATTTCCTATTTTAGCTTTGGGTGTTATGCTCAATTCAAATAAAATGGATTTCATTAAAATTATTTCATTGAATCATTTTGTTTTTTTGAGTTTTGAATTGAATTCATTAAAATTATTTCATTGAATCGATTATTTATTTCCGGTAAAAATCAGCGATGAAATTAGTTACAGCACTCTGGTTTAAAAGAAAAAGGACTCAGAATGTAACTGTTTTTGAAACGATTCGTAGACATACAAAATTACATATATCTTAGGATTATTAAGTGAAAAAAATAAACTTGATATGAATTCTTACATAATAAATAACTTGTGATAAAAAGATATGGTGTTCGGATCGTAAAAGTTAATAATAATTTTTTTATGATTTTGTTGATTTGATCTTATGTTACATTCTAATGCCGCTACGACCTGTCAGGACGGGCCTATTAGATCTCACGAACTATAACTGTATTTAATTAAGACAAAATTTAATCAGAATCTAGCCGTTCAATTCCACTCATTTCGACGTCACTGTAGTAATCGACGTCGTCGTCATCATCATCACTGCTACTTTCCGCTATAAAATAAGATGGATTAATGTAGGTATTTAATATTTTAACTCAGCAACTGCTACTTAAAATAGAAATAGGCATTTTGTTACCTGTATTCATAATAAAATTAAAGTTATCATCTTCTTCAAATATTTCTCATTGCCAGTATTCATTTTCAATTCGTTTTACATGGTTAATTTCTTACTTCCAACGTCGCTCGTGATTGAAGCAATTGCTTCTAAGGGGTCATCCATAAATTACGTCACACGTTAAAGAGGGGGGAGGGTATCGCCGGAATGCGACATTGTGTGACAAGGGGCAGGGGATCGTCAAAAGTTTTGTGACGTCACGATATGAATGAACACGAAATAAATGTGAAGGAGTGGGTCAAAGTCCATGGACACACGATGATTAAGTTTTGTGTATCTTTAATTAACATAATTAGTCCTAATACGTCGTTAGCTTTCTCGGTTATCTAAAATATTTGATTTTATTAACGATTGTAATCGTTAATAAAAATAATCATTTAACAAAAATTAGAAAAAAAATGATAATAACTTTTTTTATTGATTATTTTTAAATATATGAATATAATTGAAAAATGTGTTATGACACATCAGGGGGGATGGATTCTAAAAATGTGACAAACTGTGACAAGGGCGGGGGGAGGGGTTAAAAAATCCTAAAATGCATGTGACGTAATTTATGGATGGCCCCTAATGTTATATACTCTCAATTTGGCTTTCCAGCTGCTTCATGGGAGAGATGCTTTGTGCTCCATGGGAGTCGAAAATATTATCAATTTGATAAAGTTCCGCTTTTGTGAAGTATTCCTCATATACAATTTTTTTTTATGATGGCCATGACTGCATTTTTGCTTTTTTAGTGATCATATTTGTGGGCTTAGATGCAGTCAGCGAAACAAAAACCAATTTAGCAAGAAACAACCGCGTAATAAACAGAATTAAATAAAACAGTAGCACTCCACAAATAAGGTTTCGTTGCAAACCGTACTTTTCAAGTGCCATTTGACTAATAGAGGTCATTGACGTTCCTATTCTTATTTGAATCGCATTGTACATATTTCTTACAAGTCCTTAGTGCTCATCTTTTCTTCGTCTTTCTCATTTCTTTGAAATGAAATTTTAACACGTTCACGGCGGCGGGGATCAAGGCTGATTCAATAGTAGTGCGTATATATAATGTGGCTCCAATAACATAACCTTGCTTTTGAACCAAAGGTCAAAACCAGATCCAGAGCGAAGTTAGGTTAAGTTAAAGCAAAACGCACCTGAGTGATTTTAAGTGTTTAATTTTTGTTAAACATTTTGTCACTTTATTGGTTGAGTTATGAATGATCACATCCTCAAAACTTGAGGCAGACAAGAGAGGTCATTGTAATAATAGAGGTCAGGTGTGAGCAAATTTGATCTTAAACACACCTACTGAACGTTCTCTTGACGTCGCAGGAAACGTGTTTAGCATATACGTTTAGTCTTGTCCCTCCTGGTAAATTATACCGCTTTGGCAATTTCACTCGTCATATAGTTTCCGTATATGAACGTGAAGGAAAGTATCGTGAGAGAACCTGCATAACGGGACCGCGTGTAAGCATGGCGGGTCCGCTCTCTGCTCTTCTATAAGGAAGGCTGAGCCCAGCGGTGGGATGATTTGGGTTCTTATTATTGTCTAGTTTCCTATTATTTTGGGTAATACCTGTACAAGGCTTGTAGCTACATATGGAGCGTTCAAGTTTTACGTAAAGAATTTCTGGTGTCTTGTAAAACGTTACGATGCGTTACAGGGACCGGAGGAGGGGTTTGAACTACGCGTTACGTAATATTGGGTTTTTAACCCTTCAGAACGGTCGCGTAGAGAGAAGAAAAACAAGACATTTCAAATGTTAATAAATAATATTAATGCGATTAAAACAAGGGTATTTTAGCAAAATTCCGGTACTTTGCGCCACATAATTGTGACTTTTAGGTAAAATGGTCACATGGTGGTTACGTAACGTTTTATTACTAGGGGGGAGAAGGGGGGGGGGGGTTACAGAAATCGCCAAAAATTGCGTTATTACTTGAAGGCTCCCCATATACTGTAATTTCGTTGTTGCGTACTACAAGCAAACAACATGTGGTGCATGTTAAGGTCTCTATCGGCTCAATATTACATTATGATTCGTATTGGGCTGCAGATCTGTGCTTTTAAAAATTAAGTCCAGTGTTGCGTTTTTATGATTTAAGACGTCGTCGCTGTGGTTCATGATTTCGAGTGTGAGCGCCACAAATCTTGATACTTGACAAAACTACAGATGTATATAACTTAACCTGTTAACCGGATGACGAAATATTTCGTCACACAAGTACTAGCAATGGACATGACATTTTTAGTCTTGAAAAATTTGGAAAAACATACTACGAAATAATTATTTAAATTCGTTTTATTATTTTTTTCTGCATTGAAGTTGTGATTTAATTTTATAAAATATTTTGTTGAAATTAATAAAATCAATAAATTAAAGACCATCTCTTTATTACTTACTTGAGAAATTACTTAAAAAAATCCCCATTGTGAAACGAGTCGAACAAAAGTTTATTGCTCGGTTAACATGTTAATTTATAATGGCCTCCGTGACGACGGGTTTCGCAAACGCCTGTCGGGGTGGGGTCGCAATTCCAACCCGAGGCTGGGTTTTTTATAAATAATATGTATTTATTCACACTTGTCCAGTCTGTTCATTGAAAAATCCATAGTCAAATCGGTTATCTAGTACCATAACACGTTAGCAAACTAGACGGCGCCTTGAATTGTCATGTAGGTAAGTTTAACACAACTTGCTCATCATTTCAATCTTTCATTCGGCATCTGCAGTTTGTTTTCAGACCATTTCACCTCGTACATCATAATGTTTTATCGAATATAGTGACCATATGGAATTTGATAAAGCATGAGTCAATCGATCAAGATTTTTGCCGTTAACTATAATTGAAACGGAAAATAAGTTAATCTCGCTTACTAGTGTAATAACTACTTGTAGCAGTCAAAATAAAAAGTAAATAACAATTTGTTTCCAGTAATTTTATAAATCATGGCAACTAGCCATCCACCTTACGTCGTACTTACCGATATTTGATACATAAATTAAGTTTAAGAAAAAAAATACTAGTTAGCGAGAATATTTCTTGTAATAATGTCCAGAATTTCGTGAATCACATTTTTAGTTGAATTGTAATAATAAAATAAAGGTAATGGTGCGTCACAGTGATCATTTTCGTATTGTAATATAATCATTTTGTTCGTTAAATATCGTATTTTATTTCTCTTAGAATATTCTAGAACTATTCTTCATATAAAACTATTTCTTCATATTTTCTTATTTAAATTCATATGGTTGGAATGTTTAAATATAAATTGTGCGTAAATACTGTTGGTCAAACGACCAATATTAATCGATACCATGATTAATTAAATTTGTTATATGCTGCCAGCTATATCAGAGTTTCACTTTGTACTCAAGTACGTTTCCGAATATTGGAACGGGCGATAATTGTGCACTCTGTGTACAGAAACGCTAGGTGAATAGCCGTCTTCTAATCGTTGGTGTTAACCACACTAGTATTAAGTATTCATGATAATAAAAATATTTTAATTATCGAAGTTATTACTTATTTTATATTGATTTTGAATCGTTTCCAAATTAGCAATCCGTCATAAATATAATTTTATAAATATATGGAACAAATGACAATAATAAACCTTCAAAATTTGCAAATACTTCAGAGCATGAGCAGAACCTGAAGCGATTTTCGGAATTGGTAACAAAAAACTACAGATGAAAACATGGTTAATAACTTGTATCATGCAAATATTTCGTGTTTATGCAATTAAAGGAGTTCCCAGGTACAACTCGGTGATATTTTCATATTTATTTGATTTAATATCTATATAAATTGACCATAAACAAAATCCAGAACTTAAAATATTGACGGTTAAATTCCAACACTACTTAGTGATATTGAGTTGACTATATTTAACATATTGGGTTGCAAATTTTCCATCCACTAGTTATTTTTGTATATTATTTCATTTCCGCGGATTGTTTATGGCTGGTCTACCATCAGGTCTCGGTTTAGATTAAGATATTTTTGTGTGGTTTATGGTTAGATTCGTTTACCAATAAACCAGTATCAGTTTAAAAACATGAAAAGTTCTTCAGTCTAAATTTGTGTAAATCTAGATTATCTTGTAACCATCAAAAATATATTTAGTCGTGTTGTGGCATGTATTATGCAGCAGCAAGTTGCCAGAACAAATACCACAGAACGGTGCATAGTTTGCTGGATCGCCAATTCTAATAGACATGTTCTTTACAATGATAGTTTGCAAAACAAAGTTTGTAATAAAATTTATATGAAGTACGATCGAGTTTTATTTTAAAGTGCAATTTACAGAAACTACCTAGTCAGGTCATAAATTCTGTCACATGTTTAATGTAAAATAATTGTAACAAGTTTATTAATTATGTAACCATTCATATACCAAAATGAACTTAACAAAACATAGATTCTTATGACATTAAAGTTTATTCAAAATGTCCTCCGTGATTTTGAATACAAGCCTTCAATCTGCGCGGCCAGTCGTCTATCGCAGCACGAACGAGGTCCATGTCAATATCGGCGGCTGCCTTAATCAAGGATGTCTTGAGTTATTCCAAATTGGGATGAGGCTTTGTGCACGCCTTTTCCTCCAAGTGTTGCCATATCTTGTAATCTAACGGATTCAAATCTGGACTGGAGGAGGGCCAGTCTTCGTGCCGGATGAAGTCGATTTCACGCGCCGCCAGCCAGTCTTGTGTGCTCTTCGCTCTATGAGCTGGCGCCGAATCTTGTTGGAATACCCAGTGCCTGTTATTGAACATGGTATGAGAAACAGGTTCCACAAGGTTCGTCAGGACTGTATTTTGATACACAACAGCATTCGTTTTTACACCTTTCTCACAAAAATGTACCTCTGTTAAGCCCCAATAAGAAACTCCCAACCATACCATGAGCGAGGATGGAAAATGACCTCGTTGGACACGCGGAATACGGTTGCTCGCTTCTTCACTACTGTGTGCGTACACCTTATCATTTTGTTTGTTGTAGCTCTCTTCTACGGTAAACATTTTTTCATCCGAAAAAAGAATTTCTCGATATTTTTTTCCCGCGTACCGCTTCAACAAAGCGCGGCATCTCTTCAGTCTCAGGTCCATTAGACGAGCATTCAAACGATGTCCTGTTTTTCTTCGATATGCCCGAAGCCCTAAGTCTTCATTTAACACCCTTTTCACCGTGGTTCTGCTTAACCCCATCTGAAGGGCCAACAGTTTCTGCTTACGTTTGGGATTTCTTTGAATTCGTGCCTTCACAGCTTTTATCACTGCTGGAGTCCTAACAGACCGAGGGCGACCACTTCTTGACCTGTCATCTACACTAGTCTTCATTGTATCGTTTGATGGTACGATAAACGAATCTTTTGGTAATATTCAAATTTTTCAGTATGTTAAAAATTTGAATTGGCGCGTAACAGCAACGATGCAACGCAATAACTGCAACACGGTCTTCTTTAAGCGTCCACTCCATATTTAAAAATGAGTAAAATTCTAAAAGTTATACATTTTTATTTTCATGAACAATTCGAAATTCGAATTCAATAAACTTTTTTTGTGGCCAGCATTCTAAAAGAAAAGTTTTTACTGTGTGACAATACTTATGACCTGACTAGGTATAAGCCGGGACATTATCTCCATTTGATGTAAGAAGGTTCCACACCATGACAGCTGGGACCAATGTAGATAGCGCGTAGTGTGCCGGTACTGGAAGTCGGACGACACCGGCGCAGGCTCCTCTTAGTTAAGGGAGAGTAAGACGACAAACTTATAGCCCAAGAGTGCTACAGTCATTGATCGAGTTAATGACAACCTAGATTCACCGCCAAGATGAAGACTTCATTTAAAAGTAATCTGTTATAAGTTCAAGGAATTGCTTACCTCAAGATCGGTCTGCTTCCACAAAACTATTTGAGCAAGTTACCTCTAGAAGGACAAAAACAAATTCAATATGGGAATATTTTTGGTAAAATATTCTCAAATGTTCCTATAAATTTAATATCTTTATAAAACTCGCATAGATGTAAAAAGTTTTCTTTTCTTGTCACGTACATCTTGCGCTCTTTCTGACAATCTGAGACTCAGGTGGAAAAACATGTGACACCTCGCGGCAAAGGTGGCGACGACTCCCTTTCGAGGTGCCACCGCGGCAGCTGTTTCCAGTGGTCGGAAGACAGACATCCTTCAGAGACGTTTCGTTCAGGTCCAGGAATGTGTTGAAATGAAAGTTGACTAGTTAGCTTCCACTCCGCCAATTCCTGGGCGAACGTGTACATGACTGGCTCGCGGGCCGGAAGCGAAAGGTCCAATCCGATGGAGTTGAGTTAGGGTTCGCCACTCGCGGGTGTCGGCGCGCGCCTCTGAGGCGATGCACGGGGTAGTTAAACACCTCACTACCCCGTGCAGGAGACGAGGCCCGGACAGACCGGGCCAGCACTAGTGTGGGGCTGCGGAAGAATCTGGATTCCCGCGGCCCCGCGCGCACGTGTGAGGAGACACCGGGGTGGTGGTTTTAGCCGGTAGGAGTCCGGCATGCCCCTCCGCCTTTCCCCAGGCGGAGGTAGTCCATGAGGATTTCCCCACCCCGTAAAAAAAAAAAAAAAAAAAAAAAAAAAAAAAAAAAAAAAAAAAAAGGGTTCGCCACTCGCATTACCGGTTTAACAGTTTCAAATGACATCGCCACGCCACATCAGTTAGAACACATTAAAACACAATATACTAACTAAAATTTAATAAAAGGAAAATAATTCATTAAAAATACTAATATAGAATATGTCTAAATAATTACATACAACATTTCGAAATCATTTAAATCCAGTTAAGCACAAACGTATGGGAATGCCTTTAATAAATAAACCAATCGAGAAAGTGCGAATACGAATTACGACACGGTGCGAGTCACATTGTCCATAGTCAAAATATCATCTCACTATATATAATTTTTCTATTAATTATTTAAAAAAGTCGTATATTAATATAAACTTAAAATTATCTTTAAAAATTGTAATGTGATTTAACGTTTCCATATTATGTAAACTCATTCTTTTTACGCAGATTTCACAATCGTGCACAAAACATGATACCTATAAAATATTGCACAATTAACACTTAAAAATACAATTGCATGAATTATAAACATCGGTACATGGCAATAGGAGTTGAAAAATCCATTATTCCTAATCTAAAAGTACATAAATCATTTTTTTTTATCTAAAACCAGATCTGTACATATTTCTACCAACTTTTAACGTATACTACACACATAGCTCATTTACCCATTAATCTACGTTCAAATCTATATTTTATGTGTAATATCACACAATATTTCATTTATTACTATTCTCCTATATTCGATTACCTAATTTAATGTAAATACATCGATTTGAAGTTATGAGTTCATCTACATCTCTTTAATACAAATCATAGATGCAATCCGATCATAGAAACTATAGAAGACTCAATTAATTAGTCTATGGAAAATTTGATTTAGATATTTATCGATTTCTTAGATGTCTCTTTCTGTACAATAAAATAAAGCGTGCACTCCCCTACTCTCCCATAAAAATAAAAATAAACTATTTGTAATGAACGATAACCTTTCAGTCGTCATTCTAATAAATGAAACACTCGAAGGGTCGTTTTCACCAAGAATAAACAACTTAAACGAATTCGGTTTACTTAACCTATTTATTATTATACTATTTACTTATTGACACTTTATATTGTGAAATGATTACCACATTCGTCTTAATTAACGTTTGATTAGCAAACATATACCGTAAGCTTTCTGAAAATTATGCATAGAAGTTATATATCCACACCATAAAATCATATTGTAAAGGTCTCAAATGACATGTGCGTGGTGTTACGGAAATTTAGCCTACAGGGATGATAATACACGAGTAGGGGCACATAGTGGCGGCGGGGAGATATTCGTGGACAATATCGATTTAAACTGAAATACCAAACTATTTTTTATTGCTGAAGAACACTAGACGCCTGTCTATGACGGCCCACCTTTAAAGTAAGCAGTTACCGTCGCTGTCGTATGGATGTTTACGACGCGAGGGGCACCACGAACACGCTATCCCATAGGGATATAGGAACCAGGGTCACAAATTCCGGAATACAAGGTTATTATGGCAGCATACATATAGACCAAGGCTGGTTGCCATTCAGACGGGCATGGGGCCCTACCACATAGCTAGGGTTGTTTTGTCGCTTTTTACGACAGGCCGACCCCGGCCGTAGGGGTTAGTAACTAGTAAATATAACACTGAATACTAAGAAATGAAGTTGGTACTAATGGCAATTTTAAAGACGAAAATGTTCATCAATGAATTTTATCTCGAATAATATGAACATAACAATATATCAGTTTGAAAAAGTGGGTTGAAATATTATGAATATGTACAATTAATCCATAGTTTAATATCACACGCCGCGCATACTTTATACCGACACCTCGATAACTTATTAAATATCAAGTGATGAGATATGTGTCATATATAAAAAATTATGGTAGACGACCCTGTGGCGGAATGGCTAACGCACTTATCGAATTCACTACGGAAGCGTATCGACGCTTGCGGAGTTCATGAGTTAGATACTCGTTCCGCGTCTGAGTGGTTATGTATAATATGTATTTATTTACAAAAGTATATATATGTAGTATATCAGTTGTCTAGTACCCATAACGCTAGTGCTATGCCACTTAGGGACTATGTGGCGTTGTGCGAATTATTTCTGTATATTTATTTAAAATATATCCGTTAAAATATATACATATATACTAAAAAAAATAAGGATAGTGTATATATTACAATGCATTAAGCAATACGTGTTGAACCAATCTAATACAAACTAAATTTCTGTAAAAGGAGTCATCTGTATTGACATAATCACAGGCGGATGGGAAAGTGTATATTCCACTGGCCCCGGAAGAGGGGGTACACCCATGAAGTGGCTGATTAGTTATTAGGGATGCTGATAACATATGAAGAGAGGAGCAAAAATTTGGGATGCATCTGGAGATAAATACGAAGATATTGACTGAGTCATAAAATATATATCTCGGCGAGATAACAACTGCATAGAGCGGCTGGCTGGAAAAGTCCGCAGTGGGATTCCGTGTGTCTGACTGCGCCAGACAATCTGTCAACAGGGAGAGATGGCGCAATAGCGCAATATCTTGCGGACAGCTGTGGCCGCCTCTACCACCGATCTGATGCCAAACGTGACTACGACCGCTCTGTCAAAAGCGAAACGAAAGAGAAGCTAATAAATAAATATATCAAAAGTCCACAAACATGCTACTGCTGCAGTCGGCCAGTTTCTGACATGATTATCAATAATACAATGTACGAAAATAAATGATCAACTATTCATTTCATTAAAGCATACTTTTCGCGTGGATATCCAACGCAAACCATAGATAAATTTCTCTCATTTGTATACTAAAATTTCATAGAAACAACCCTTCGTAGTGGTGACGCCTTAATATATCATAAAAGTGACAAATTATATTAACACATTTGTATTTATTTTTTTAACTAGTCACACTATTTCATGTGACATACTAAGTGCGTGTAAACAATACCAATTTCCGAGATTATCTGTACAATATTCGTCTAAAAACTACTTAAACCCCCGTGTAAAATATTTGAATTTAAAAACAACAGTGTATTTCACCAATATTTACAAAATATCTACCGACATTAACAGACATGATTGTAGAGTTTCAAAAACATTATCGATAAAACACCTTGTAGTCAATATAGTCCTAATGATAAATCACAATTTAGCTTATAATCGATATCATATCGATACTAAATTTATCGATTTATTCCATTCACTTATAAAATAAGCAATACATCACTTTGGTACACAAAATTAGGTTTCTCATAGCCTTTTTATATGCTTATATATTCTTTGTCTTTATTTTATTATGACAGTAATTCATGAAAAAAAAAATCATTTTATGAGTAAATATAAATTATAGATTTCATTAATGTCCACTTGTCATTATATAGTACAGGGTAGCCCCGATTAAATAGGTCAATATGACGTACAAAGAAACTGTAAGACAAAAAAATTATTTGCAAATAATGTCATCGATTTTAGTGAATACAAACTACCTACATTCGTTGATTTATGTTATCTAAACTGGCAATGCGCTTGCGCATAGTAAATATTTGACTCTTATTTTCATCTCTCTCTCTCTCTCTCTCTCTCTTTCTTGTTCGATTCCTGATTCAATATGATATTTTGTTACCTAATATTGGAGTTTTTGCGATTATTATCGATAATACAATATTCGAATATTTATTTCTGTCTTACACCGTTTTGCGTTCAGCATACTGATCCATTTAAATCTACAAAAATCATTATTTTCTTTAATTCATTCAAGGAATAAACTTATTCTAAAAATATAACGAGATCTTTGATGATCATTCTTGGTGGTATTTTAAACGTATTGAGTTCATTATTGCCAGAGTGCGTTAGTTTAGTTCATCCATTTCCTACAGTTGGGTGCTCCACACATGCACATGATCTTGTGCGCGTCGTCCTCTATGTCGAATTTATAGTCATATGACAACTGAAAATAGACAAGTTACAAATATTTTTTTACAAAATACTCAATGACAGTAATGTTGTGTACAATATTAACAGCTCATAAACGTCCCACTGTTGGCTCGAATCTCTCCCTAGAGGGAAAGGACAGTACACCCGTCATTCTTGTCCAAGGCGGATTGGCGGGTCACACATACCGGTGATATATATCAGTATAGAGGCTTCTTCACGATGTTTTCCTTCACCGTCGGTATACGGCAATTATGCACATTAGGCGAGAAATACTGGCTAAGCGGTGCAATCCGGGACCTCTAGATTGGTTCTCCGAGTTCAATATCACTGAGCTACCAGGTACCTAAAATGTTTTATGTTAGTATCGAATACAAGTGTTCTCTTCAGGGGTCGGCCTGTCGTGAAAGGCGACATAATAACCCTAGCTACGTAAGTATGCCACCATAATAACCTTGTGCTGTGTTCCGGCATTAGTGACCCAGGTTCCTGTACCCCTTTAGGGGGGCTTTTAGCAGGGTATTCGCGATGTCGCAGGCATCCATAGGCGACGGTAACTGCTTACTTGTAAATGGGCCGTCAGCCTATTCTTGAGCAATAAGAAAAGTGTTATCGAATAATATGATATTCAAATGTTATTGCCAAAGTGTTGGTCGTCGTATATCACAGTCAAAACAGTGTGCCAGTTAGTATTTTCGCGGTTGACAGCTCTGTGTAGTTATTAAAGTTACCTCCTCGCCCCTGGCGATGCGGCGCTTGGTGAATATGATGATGCGTAGTTGGCGGTCCACCTCGACGGCCTCGGCCACGCAGTTGGGCTGGCACGAGTGGTTGATGTAGCGCGCCAGGCCCCCAGAGAGCGTCGCATCCACCACTCGCCGTTCGTCCAGACGGAACATGTAGATGCCGCGGTTCTAGTGCACAACATACATCAATATACAAATAATTACTAAGCGACATTTTAACACCAAAAATAGAGAAAAAATCTTGTACGTGAACCTCATTCGTTGTTTGTCAGGCGCATAAACGAAGAAAATGAGGGTCAGTCGGAAATAACCTCCATATAACAACTGTTCCATCTCACTATTAAAAAAGACAATAACCTAACGCCTAACCTTCGGGATTAAAGAGGCACTTAAAGAACAAGATAAAGGATCCCTTTTATATCACTTCTTTTCTTCTTAGATACTTCTTGAGTTTTCTCTTCACACACCATTGAGTGTTGACACAAGACAATTTTCTAAAAGTGTAGGTCAATTCCGAGACACTATTCTCTTGACCGTTTTAGTTGGTGACCGAATGGTGATTCTGCGGTTTTGAGTGTTTGTTTTTACAATCAGCGGCTGACGACCTACACATAAATAACTCGAGCGGGATGACTTAGTTCTTCTTCTTCTTCTGAGTCGGACACTCTTGTTAGAGTGGTCGTGGTTGCATTGAGGCACACGGAGTAGTTTGCGAGGTCCATCGTCATATTCCCGAAGATCGCTTTCTTGGCAACGTGCTTCGGGTTTGAGGCATTCCGAATGCACTGGACCATTTGGACTGAATGCACTGGAGGTGGACTCCGTTGCTTTAGTAATTGTCAGTCCAGCGGGTTGATGATCGGCCACGTGATCTTTCTTTCTGGAGATGTGACAAAAGATTTTCAATATTCGCAGTTGCACAGTTGACGAAAGTCTGTCTTTGATATGGAGTTCTTTGAGGATGGATGTATAGTAGTGCGGAATGGCGTCCACGGGATCTTGAGGAGGCGTCTCCAGCATCAAAAATCTCCAGAGTATCGATTTTACGGCGATCCTGCAGTCTCAGATACCAAGTTTCGACTTCATAGAGAAAGATTGGGACACTTTGCTGAGTCCGGTCTACTATCATCATTTTCGTCTTGTCTCTGTTGATAGCAAGACCGAATTCGAGGCTGGTAGTTTCTAGACTAGAATATAGAATTTCCATGTCTTCTATAGTCTGTGTGAGAAGGGTAGTAGTGACTTAGCGGTACGTATTAGCGTTGCGGTCGCAAGCCAAAACACTGCGGTACGTATTCTCGGTGAGGGCGCTAGCCAAGAAATCGAGTATTCTTGAATCACCGTCAGGCATCTAAACTAGCTTGCGGTTAAGTAGGAAAAAGTATAGGAAATGTGTTTGAATTACCTTAGCTTCGTATTTCTTTTCCCTCACTTCGGACAGTTCGGATCGTATTATTTCCCCAATGTACTCTATAACCATGGTGTGCTTCTCGAGATCCCTCGCTGCGTACAGGCCCAGGCCTTGGATTTTAGATCTAAACATAGTAAATGTCAACAAGTGCTGATTTATCCGTGCAGGGCGGAATAAGAATACAAACCTCTGCGGCCGGGGTCCACCTATCGTAAAAGGTGACAAAACAACCTACCCTAGCTACGTGGTAGGACTCCGAGCCCGTCTGGATGGCAACCACCCTTGGTCTTAAGTATACCGCCATAATAACCTTGTTGTGTTCCGGCATTAGTGACCCCAAGTTCACCTGTACCTGTACCCCTATGGGACAGCATCGTGTTCGCGATGCCCCTAACTTCGCAAACATCTATAGGCGACGGTAACTGCTTACGTGGTTAAGTGGCCCGGCAGCCTATCTACTGTTCCTCAGCAATAAAAAAATATATTAAGCATTTGTCAAAGAGGTCAAGAAACAGTAAAACATAGTGGTTATAATTATGTAAATATGGTTAACTTAAAATATTAAATAAATAAACAAAAAAGAGAGAAAAAGAAACACGCTTAAGCCGTTGTTTAGTCTTATGTCACCCCCCACTGCTAGCCATACATCACGCCATAACACCCTTTCCTCATCCGGCCACTACCGGCTATGTTTTTAATGTCATCGGTCCACCGGGCTGGAAGGCGTCCTACACTACGTTTGCTAAAACTTATCAAACACTAAGTTTAAGTTATATTCATGGGAAAAATACTATCATTGACATAATTACATCTATCATATTTATATGTTAAAGAAATGAAGAAAAAGTTGTTTATACCTTAATACATTGCAGTTGAATTATAATTTCGGTTTTGTTAATGAGTGTCGTACCTCGCTAGATAGACGTTATTCCGCCATTCCGATTTCATCTTCTTGTATTGGCTGCTCTTGGTATGTACGAACTGTTTGCTGTAGGGGCAAGTGGTGTGATCAGTTGGCGCGGGGGGTGGAGGAGCGATACCCGCTACCGACCGCGGAGTTCGCCTCCAGAGGGCGCGCCCGCGGGCCTCACACCGAGCGCAACCCGACGGGTTCACCGCCAGGCCCCCCTCTAATAGTGCCGAACGGCCGAACTTGAACCGATAGTCTGACAGCGTTTCGATACCTAAACGAAAATGAAAAAAAATTATGAAGCCAAGCGCTTGTGATCAAGTGTTTAGGCACTTAACTCTACATTAGTTCGTCAGTTCCTAGTCGGAAGCTCGACGCGCATCCATTTCTAACATAAGCACTATTCAAATCAAATCAAAATAATTTATTTCAATCAACACAATATAAGATTTTACAGACAGATCATTTATTGAATATCAAAAATCTACCACCGTTTCCAATACAAAACCCTGGCTAGAGAAGAAATGACGAAACAAATTCCTCGACGAATATTTTTTCTATCTTATTTTTTATTTGTCCTTTATCTTCTGCACGACTTTCATTAAAAAAATAAAATTGTTGGAGGAAATAAATATTAGTTAATAATAGCAATATAATTATTTTCATTCCGAGTGGATTTTATTTTAAAAAAGTATATTCAGAAGCATTGCCAGAATTCTTAATTTTGTCTTACATTTGTAATATCACATATTATATACAATATATAAACTTCGAAGGATGGTGAATTTTGCAACTAATAAATGAAAATAATAAATAAATAATAAATAAGAAAAAAAGGTTTTGACAGATATGTCAGATTGTTGTTATGGAGTTGTGAATTGGTGTGAATTTGAATAAGTTAAAAGTAGTGCAAAAATATGGTGCCGAAACACGGGAATTTAAAGTATTAATGTAGAAGTTGTTGTCAAATATGGGTTTACAATTAGCATTTATTGTGACGGATCATGTAGAGGTTATCGTTTGGGTTAAAGTGAAGGATTACATGGTTTACGCGAGTAAAGTGATGAGAGAAGTTTTAGGGTGAGGCCAAACGAGCATAATTTTGTGAGTTGTCAGTCGCTTAATTTCAGTCGCGTAATTTCTGCTGCATTCGGTTTCATACTAAAGTCCAGTTCGTGCCACACGGAGACGCAAAATGAGTTGCACTTTAGTATGAAACCGAATGCAGCAGAAATTACGCGACTGAAATTAAGCGACTGACAACTCTTGTGTACATAATTAAAGTGAAAAAAGACAACATATTTCAACTATAAAAATTCCATTTTTACCTATATTAAATTTTTACTTATTTTTTTGCATAACTTGGACAATTTGAATAATTGAATCCCTATTAACGTATATTAAAATTTACAAACCTTAATTTTGTTGTATTTCAAAGCAGTTTGAAGTTGAAAATTTTATTAAATAATTTTGTATTACCTACAAACAAAACGGTATCGTTGTGGTTGTCAATCTTGTGGCTAACTAAATAGATTAACTATAGCTGAGCGTAATTTTAGAACGACTGCTAAAGAGAGAATTAAGAAATATTTAATAGAAACAAGTTGGAAGCGGTAGAATAATTATGGAATGATTTTAAAATTAGTAACAAAGAAATTGTTGCGAGTATAACTAAAGAAGTAAAGATGATTACTTTAAAAATGATATTTATGACCAGTTTTATGGGCAATATTGTCATTATAAGACTTCATTAAAAGAAATAGATCAAACCTTCCCTACTGTGGAATCACAAAGGAAAAGACTCTTCACTAAACCTGAAAGCAATGAAGCTACCACGAATTGAATTGCCATGTTTTAGTGGAAAACACACAGAATGGCAAACATTTTATGATATGTTTTTATCAGTTGTACATCACAATACAAGCTTGCCCTCTGTGCAAAAGCTTCATTATTTAAAAAGTTCTTTATCTGGAGAGCCACAACAATTACTACATTGATCAAAAAGTTCCCGGACTGACATATAGATGGCGCCACTGGAATATGTCGAAAAAGCGCGAGATTTCCTCCCTCATCCTTGTGATAAAGCGTGGTATTTTGAAAACCTCCCCCCCCCCCCCCCTTCAAAGTCGTCTAACATGGGTACGTTCCTTGAGTATCACAACAAACACAATACAGCCTTTTTCGGACTAGTCAATAGTTAGGTTTGAGACAGTTTCAGAACATCTTAATCAAGCATACTCTTAAATCAGTTTTCTAAGATACTTTATAATTGTGCTAAAATGTATCCCTTCCGTGTTGGGATTGTTAATAATTATTCTGTCAATTATCGATTCTACATATATTACCTGGTAAACTTTCCAAAACTCTAACTACGGCCGGTTCCGTGAGTCCGAACAAATCTTCCCCGGTCACGTAATTCGGCCACAGCTTCAGGACTCCGTCTTCACCGCGACCATCTCGCAAGGCAGCCACTGCGTCCAAAACCTTACACAGACATGCGGCTGTTTATTATATATAATCATATTTTAAGAATATTTTCGTTTTCAGTCCAAGTCATATGTGAGATTGACTAAATGTACAAACCAGGCTAAGCCATCACCCATCTGGATCTTTTGGTATGAAACCAGGTTTAGCAGGTGCTTAGGAGGATAGTGATTACTTACTTGAACTTTGAAAGTAGTGACGAAACATCAATAATTTTATAATAACGTTTTTAAAAAATATATAAAAATTTATAAAATACTTTATTTCTTGACCTGTTACTGTATATAAAAAAACTTTACCACGCAATTGTAATAAATGAGAACTCCTTGTTTTATACAAAAAGTGAAGTAATCAGCAATCTTATCGCTAGGTAACAATGAAACTGAAATAAATTAACCTAACTTATGACCTTCAAAAAGTCAACATTTTTATAATTATGTTTATTTTATGTCTTCATTTTGTAGTCTTTGTGATCCTTTTTGGCCAATTTCAGCTTATTATGTATTAGTAAGTTTGACATGTGTGCTGCTGTGTGATTATTGTTCAAATAAATAAATAAATTAGAACAAAAGAACACGCCATGAAGTTTACTATAGTTCATTCGCGTTAAGAAAGTAGTGAGTAATCATTGCCCGCCGGCCTAGCCCCGCCCCCCAAACAATCAGGCCATAATTGAGTATTTGAACAAAAATTTTTTTTGTAATAATTGAAAAGATCGTATATAAGTTTTATAACAAAACTATTTTTATTTTATTTTTTTTCGCAATAATTCCAAAGTTATTTCAAAATAAAAATTAATTTTTGAATCCAGTACCGAAGACACGCCGACAACTCCCGAACAATTTCGAGCGCGTATGACGTCATAATGTTAGTTTTCACTCATTGCAGTTGATAGAAAAATAATAAGAGTGCCCAACATATTCATACTATGAAAAAATTATATAATATTTGTTAAAAAAAATTCAAACTGTTAACTAATGATTTAAATATGGGAATAATTATATTTAATTAAAAAGTACTCAAACGATTGCGAACATTGCGAAGTTTGAAAAACAATAATGCAACACGGGCTTGCCCTTTAAAAATAATTATTCAATAAATCGATTAATCTTAACCTTAATCGATCAATTAGGTATCGTGTGTCATCTTATTATTTTTAGTACTATTGATCATTTCATTTAACTAATTAACGAATATGATTTGTTATTGTTCATCTTAGTTTTCAACAAAAAATGTATGTAAAAATTACGTAGAATGAATATCGCGTAACGCTCGGTATTAATATTGTATACGCCTCAGTAAACGCAATAAACTTATTATACCTATAGCTTATATTGCAATCGAATCTAATCTAAGGGTCACTCAGAAAAGCAGGTATTATTGAAATATATTTGACGAATAAAGGTCCGTTTATATCTACAGACATTGAGCGTGTCAGACACGTGCCGTGGCAGACAAAATAATATTCTTTTATAAGGTGTCTATTAACGTATTTATTTCTATCGTTACACGACCGCGCAGACACCAACAGACACGGGCCGTGCGTGGCCAGTATTCGCGGCAAGAATATTTTGTCTGTACGGTTCAAGTCTGTACGTGTCTGTGAACATAGCATGGGAACCGTGCAGACGTCTTTTTTAGACTCCTTCTAATTGTCTTTTCTTGAGCATAGGATGTACGGCCATGGGATTTGCTCTTTTTTTGTTTTACTCTGCTCTTCCTCTTCTAGCAACAACGCAATTATGAATAAATCTTCCACAGAGAAGTGTCTGAACATTGTGAAAGCTGTTCATAAACTGCTTGTTAGAGCGGCCCCGACGCTGACAACGGAGCCTGTCAGTGTCTGCCCCGGCGCGTGTCTGGCACGCTCAATGTCTGTAGATATAAACGGACCTTAAGCGGTGTGTCCTCCAAAAAGATGAATGTGGGACACTGGCACAGACATTGGTCACAACGCTTATAGGTTATCGAAAGACATAAATATAAAAAAAATTATGGCAAAATAAATGATACATTTAATTATCCAGTTTAGAATCTAAGCCACGATGGTATTAAATAATAATCGATCCGAGGGGGACTTAAATTAAAACTGTCATAAGACCCGTATTAATATCAATTACTATAAGATAGCCTCATCGCAACCGATCGTATGACATCGAATGAGTCAGATATCAATTTTATTTAACTATCTTGAGTCAATTTTATATCATTTCTAAAGATTTAAATCAATTTTTTAAAATAACCTAACAGTGGCTATCTGATATACAAATCGTTGACTATCACCGATTTAAACAGTGAAATAATAATCTTACAATCGATTACAATGATAGGTTAATCAACTTAATTATTTACGAAATGGCAACACTACAAAAAAAATACAGTTGACAGTTCATTGTTGTTGTTTTTCAAACTTCGCAATGTTCGCAATCGTTTGAGTACTTTTTATTTAAATATAATTATTCCCATCTTTAAATCATTAGTTAACAGTTTGAATTTTTTTAACAAATATATCATTTTTCCATACTATGAATATGTTGGGCACTCTTGGGTTCTAATTTACTATGGCGACCTGGCATTCTCCTATAAATTAAAAATGTGGAACTTAAAAAGTTATCGTTCTTGTTTTGTACCATTATGTACAAATACTACAAAAAAAAAAAACTCCTGACAAAATGTTTTTAAATGTTCCCCAAGATGACAAATGTCGAAATAAATGGTTTCGAGCAGTGCACCGTGATAATTCCAAAAGAAAATCAAATTTTTTTTTTGTTGTGAAGATCATTTCGATGTAAGTATTTCTTAATACCATTGTTATTAATTATTATTTATCTAAATATACAAATAAATTTTCAATGTTATTCGTATCGTATCGTAATAAATCGTATAATAAATAGCCTCTATCTCTGTACTGTTATTGAATAGCTATAACATTACGACGTCACAACTATGGTGACCAATCATGGCGCGTTTATAGTCACGTGATTTTTATTTAAATTTCATCAATTTTTAATTGTTTATAATTAATTGAATAAAACGTTTTTAAGTTTTTTGCATTAAATATCATTATTATTAATAATAAAGTTTTAAAATACATAAAAAAAAACAATAATATTTTTTTTTCAAATACTCAATTTGCGAACGATGATCTTGCGTCAGCTGGTCTTGAACATAGTTTTCTAATTTGTTGTGACCTGACTGGTCGGGGGCCGGGGCTAGGCTGGCGGACAACGATGTCTCACTATTTTCTTAACGCGAATGGTCTATAATAGCTATATCAAAGTTATACCAGACAAGTAAAAGAATGACATTTTTTCAGTGAGGAAGTATTAATTTTTTTTATTAGTGACACTGCATTAGCTTTTATTGAAAGGCACTAAATCTGTAGATATAATATGATAGTTATTGTCCACCAAACTAATGTGGAACAGTAAGTGAGTGTATAGAGCAGGTGAATATAGACTTACGTTGGCCCAAGCGGCGCGCGGCGTCGGGGCGCTGGCCTCGTGCTGCTCGTCCTGCGCGCGTACGTGGAAGCGAGGACGCCCCTCCTCCTCCGTAATCCAACACAAGTAGCGGCAGCGGCTGTGCGCGCGCACCATCGACCAATAGAAACGAACCTGCACCACAATCCCATGCTATATCATTTCAACATTCGAATATTCTTATTTATGTCATTACCGTCAATCGCCTATGGGTGATTGCGACACTAACGGTATCGCGAACACGCTGCTGTACAACCTGGGTCACTAATGGCGGAACACAAGGTTATTGTGACGGCATACTTATACACCAGGGGTGGTTTCCATCCAGACGGACTTGGGTGCCTACCACCACGTACATAGCTAGGGTTGTTTTGTCGCCTTTTACGACAGGCCGACCCCGGCCGCAGGGGTAAGTATTCTCACTCCACCCCTGCACGGAGTAAATATTTAATAATAATAAACGTATATTATAACATTCTTGAAATGGCTTCCAAGGTACATCTTACTATTTTCTTATCTTATTATTCAGCCCAGATTTAATCATATTTCAATAAATAATACGTTTGGAAGTATTTTATGCTCCCTATGTTGACATTATGTACATATTATTACAAAGTTTAATTTTTGTATTATAGAAAAATATTATAAAGCAAAATTCAAATTTCTTAATAAACATAAATTCATGATTTTAAATGGTCACAGATTGGCCGCATCATAAATCCTTTACCTACAATAATGACATCCAGCTTTGTTAAGCTTAGTATTACAATATATTTTCTCAATATTAATTTTGCATATTAGAGAATATCTTCATCGTTTTTTATAAGTGCCTTATTATAAGGTCCTACTATCAGACACAAATCTCCCCAGTGGACATCTTAAAATTCTTGTTCACTGTCTTTTGTTTTTCACATGTACTTTACAAGAACTTCACGTGACCAAAGAGAATAATAAAAGTATCTTAACAAAACGGCGTCAAGCCATTTGATACTCAACATAGATAAAGAGGAGTAGAAACGGATCAAGATGTGGAAGTTAGTTTCTCAACTTCTTTTCCCTTCAACTCCTCATCAATACGTTCCACTGCTGTAGTATACAGTTACATTTTTCCAAGGCGCATTGGTGGGTTACACACACCTGTGATCTCGGTATGCAAGTTTTCCTATTCATTGTCGGTACATGCACATTAGGCGAGAAAAACAGCCTAAGCGGTGCATGCCGCCGTGGGATTCGAACTCAAGATTAATCTAAGTTTAATACCACTAAGCCAACGGGTATCTTTTCTTAAAAATATATTGACTGTAGCAAAATAACATACAATTTTATACCCAATGGGGTAAATGTAGTTGGGCGTATGGAATGCGGCGAGCTGGTGGGGCAGCAGGTGTCCGGGGCTGAGGAAGATGAGCCCCCCTACGCGGATCAGGTGGTTGGTGTCCGAGTGCAGCATTACGGAGGCCACCTGGCGCTGTTCGTCGCGCGACACGTACACGCGCCGCTGCACGCTCAGCGTTGTCAGCTCGTTGTCCTTCTCGTTCTGTTGATAATGCAGTATTTTAAGACTATCCTCTAGTACATGTAAAACTAATTATTTGAAACACGCAGTATAGCCCCAATGCCTAAGTAGGCTTCGAAGACATAGGTCACTAGCAAGTGCTAGTCATCAAATTAAGGTAGGTAACTGATTATGAAAGATGTTGCAAACGCTAAAACAAATTTGGTACAGCCTAGGTCAGCAGTGAATTACAAATTACATGTCATTAAAAAAATCTTTTAAATCAAGTTTACCACCCAAACATCAATTTCTAATTTCTTTTTCATCTTCATGTTTTAGAAATATGTTTTTCAGGAAAGTGTTATAAGTATGTACTGTTGTTATAGGGCCACTTGACAGAAAAGCATGTCAAGGCCGTAAATAAACCTGGGGTGAGGGCGCAAAATATAACACACTGATATACGTATAAAATAATTGATGATGAAACTGAAGATTTAAAAAATTTAAAGTTAAAGAAATACGTACACATACAGTACTCCTTAAAATTTGTTTGCATTTAAAAAGTTAGAATTAATTTGTTAAATGACTTACTTTTGGTGCATGCGATGCGCAGAAGGCAGTCTTGTTCTTGTAAAAGACGCAACTCTCCTTGACAGCGCAGCCGAGGTGGTAGACGCTGCCACAGCGCACCTTGAAGCAGCGGACAGTGGCGCCGAGGCGGCGGCACGCTGCGCACGTGGCGTTGGAGCCAGCCGCCAGCGCCGTCTCTACGTTCATCAGCGCGCCGCTCACCGTCTCATAGACGCCCTCCGACCACAACGCACAATTCAGGTGCACCCACCGGTCGACGTCACAGTTCAGCAGTCGGGACACGCCATCCGCCACGCCGTCTCCCTGGATGCCGCACAATTCGCATCGCCTCGTGTCTTCGTTTGTCACCGGCATAATCGCCACCCCAGTCCGGAACACCAATTCGGTGAGTTCCCTGTCAGTCGGCCGCTTGTACTTCACAGGCGGCCCGATGCAGCCGGGCGACCACGCTTTATACCTAATGCCGCGATACTTCTCTCTCTCAGTACTCTGATTGCTCTTCTCGTCTTGTTCGACGCTCTTAAGGTCTTCGTCGAGTGCACTCACGTCGTCGCCCACCTCTTTCATCAGTTCATCGTTGTCTAAGGAATCCATGAAGGATAAATCCATTTTTTCGTCTTTGATATCTGGCTTCATATCCAAGTCGTCAGTCTCCATACTTTCAGTTGAAGCGGTGTCGAAATCGTCCCGATCTTTCGACAAATTGGCCTCAACATCGGACTTACTGTCTTCTTTCACGATCGGCTTTGATTTTCCATCAAGAATGATGTTGGTTGGACGCCAAGCAAATCTCTCGTAGCATTGAGTACTGCAAAAGTAAAGTTCAGAATCGCTATCGCACAAAATTTCTTCGGCGTTGCCTTTGTTAGCTGATAAAAGTGGGAATTCTGAAGCCTTTGCTCGGACCACAGAGTCCAAAATAACGACATCGCAATGTCTGCAGAATTTTGCGGCTCCATTCAGAATACTCTGGATGTCGATAGGGGTACCTTCTTTTCCATCTTTTCCTTTAGATCTGTAGAGTCCAAGTTTATGAGAAGGCGGCGTAGCAGTTCTTTCAACAATTTGGTAGGACGTAGGCGGTGGTATATGTAAAATGCCTGCCAATTCTTTGAGCACTCCAAGAATGTCCTCAGCAGCACCGGAGGTCAACGTGAGAGTAACAGTCACATTCTCATTACTCTCCGAACCACCAGGAGAACCATCCATTTTAGGTTTGTCAGGTGATTGGGTGTCGATGCGCGTCAATGTTTTAGAAATATCATCTTCTTCTTTTAATTGGTAGAGCGAGACTGGTTTTAATCTAATAGGAACTGGCGCAATTATTTGTATTATAGGCGACATTCGTCCACTCCCTGAGTCACTGTCTTCATCATCCTCCTCATCATCAATTAAATTGAGGCCAGGGAACCGATTCGGTGGTTCGATATCCAGATATTCGGGGCTAGAACAGCTGACTATGCTATCGGGAGTATCTGTGTCTCTTTCCTTGCAAATGAAGTCCAGCTTTTTATCTTCTGGATCATCATCGAACATGATCGGTTGGAACTCTTGATCGTAAAATCCTCTTTGTGTCGACGCTGGCGGCTTTTCTGGCAAAGGTTCTTCATCACCAAAAGGTTTTGTATTATAATAATCTGCGACATTCGGTATCTTAGCATTACCAAACTCTCCAACCAAATCACCTTTTAATATATCATAATCTTTACTCTTCAGTTTGGTAAGATCGCCCGAACCGAATAAGGGACAAACTGCGAAATTAGTCGTTAAAGATGGCTCTTGGATTTGCATCGACGGCAACAACCTCAACTGACCCATTAAGTTGTCGATAAAAGTATCATAGTCTTCTTCATACCTCGAACCTTTTCGTGGCCGGGCTTTAGCTTTTCCAGAGGTCAAATTATTTTCAGCGGCAGCTTTCATGTTCATCTGCAACTGTTTTCTCTTTTTCTGTTGATATTCTCTGCGTTTTCGCTTCTTCGCTTCTGAGGGAGTTTCTGCTGGGTTCACCTCAGATGTATCCATAGAGACACTTTCCGGAAACTCTTCTTTCATTGGTTGATCTAACTTTCCTTGGTCGGAAGCTGTTGAAATTCCTGATGTCGTGGATTGCTGAGAGCTCTCATCCAAAAGCTCCTTTTTAACATCCATTGGAGTGAAAGGTCGATGAATTGGACTCTGCTGAGGTGGAAAGATCTCCTTCTTTATCGTCTGCTGCATTTGTTGGTTCTCCATACTCATACTCGGGTACATGTGCATAGTTTTTATGTTGGGCGAACTCTCTGGAACTGGGACCGTTTCTTCTTTGTTTAATGTTTTCATTGTCGGTTTCCGTACATCCATCAATGACTGCGTCGAAGTTTGTATTAGTGGCGATATAATAGAAGTGGAAATTGATGTCTGCAACGGTCTTGATGTAAATGGTGAATTAACTGTTGCTAAATGACGAGGCGAATTTTTGGGTAACTCTACCTCTTGAGATAACGCTAAGGTGGGCGGTGGTATAGAAGGCCGAGCTAGTTGAGCTTCTAAGGATGGTATTGTGCCTAAAGCGGGAGCAGTCCTTTGAATGGCCATGGTTCTCTGAGGGACAACTGTAGCAGCTGTTGTGGTTGTCTGCAATAGCTGTTTCAACAATACGTTTTGAGACTCGTCATTTTTTTGGTTGGCAGTGCTTTGTTGCGTTTGTTTATTAGTCGCATCAGTTGTAGCGGCAGATGTGTTTGGCGGCTCATCTGTTTCCATTGGTTCCGATTTCACTACCACTGCTTCTACACTATGCCTTTTAGTAGGTTGAATGTGACCCACAATAATTTCACTTTTAGGTTCATCTGTAGATTTGGATCTTTTTAATGGTGAGGTCAGTTGCGTATGTAATAATTTTGAGGACGTTATAAAATTTAGTGGCCCAGTAGGTGGTTTCGCTTGCATTTGATTTATTCCAGGACTCACTATAGTATGTGTTCTTACGGTAACATTTGGCGGCGGTTCCTTACTGCCGACAACTGTTCTAGAAGTCATGATTAATGCCGGAGGTTGACTAGAGCTTATACTTTGCTGATTGAATGTCAGGTTGGTATTTATTTGCCTAGTCGGCTGAAGTAATGTATGCCCGAGAATACTAGTAGGCAATACCTGACTTTTGTTAGAGTATGTACCCAAACTTGTAGTAACAGAATTTGAATGAAGAAGTGTAGAACTTGCAGATGAATTGCTGTGTATTTTGGAGAGGGCAGGCATTTGAATAATTTGCGATGAGACAGAAGTCTGCAAATCTTCAACTGAAGTGAAGGGCGGCTGATTGTTTATCAGAGGCGACTGGGCTGGTGACTTTAATAGAGTATTCTGCCCAACTGGAGAATTTATTGGAGAAACTGTAGGCGATTTCCTGAGTTGCCCCATTGAAGACAGCGTGTTAACACGAGAACCCACAACTTGAGCTGCACTCATCGAAACACTCTCGGAGTTCGGTATCGACGTTATCGGTTTCTCTATCCTTTGAGTCGGTGACGGTCGGGATGTTGCCACTTCTACTTTAGAAGATGGTAGTAAATTCTCAAAATTGACTTGTGTCGGAGTGGTGGCATCACTATTCTTTCTCATTAAGTTTTGATTCTCTGCCTTAGACGCGCTATTGCTTAAGGAAGACATTATAGTTCTAAGCTGCTGAGAAACGTTGGCCATGTTTGAAGTCAATTCTGCAGGCTGCGACAACGGTGATAGCTGAGGAACTGTAGCAGACTGTAACGCCAATCGTTCAGGTTCTCGTTTAGGAAACAATGGCTGATCTGGAGTTTCTTTATGTTCTGGTTTAGAAGTCAAATTAGGATTTGTATTCTTAACATTACTCGACGGTGGTTTAAGATTTGGCTGCTTCATATACGCCTTCGCCTCATCTGTTATATTTTCAAGTATACAAAGCATATCTTCAAACAATTCAACTGGCTTTTGTCCCTCAACAGTTTCAGGGTGTTCTTGCATAGTAATATCATTCAAGTACCTCTCTTGAGAAGGTGTAGGAGAAGGTATTGATATTTGCACAGACTCTTGTGCCATATCTGAAGTTATTTGCATATTAGAATCTATTACCATATCTTTAGTTTGATTGGCTATGGCTTTTATACTTTTGACAACATTTTCATCAGTTTTATTTTCGTTTGATAGTTGATTCTGAGCGGTTTGTTCTGTAACTTGTTTATTGTATGCGAGTAACAAATTGTTTGGCACATTCTCCTCAGGCTTGTCTTCGTCGTCACCTTCCATTATATTATCGGGAATCTTTTCTGGTACCGGATCAGGACTTTTGATTTCAGACTTTCCTAGGAGGAGAGGAGTACGGTCTGGTAGACATAGTGTATGAGGCAATTCAGTTTGTTGACTGATTTCGGTTTCAATATCAATATCTCTGCTGGAATCTTTAAAAATTGGCGGCGGTCTGTGATCTATCTGACTCATAGGAGTCAATTGAGAGCTCATACTTGTTAATTGAGATGACGTCGACGGGTTTTGCATTTGATCTCTATCAATATGCCCGTCAGGCATCACAGTACTGTCTGGCGACGCAGCATCATCTTG
This sequence comes from Malacosoma neustria, assembly GCA_963693495.1. Lineage (NCBI taxonomy): Eukaryota > Metazoa > Arthropoda > Insecta > Lepidoptera > Lasiocampidae > Malacosoma > Malacosoma neustria. Next base: position 17,212,632 of record OY856379.1, on the reverse strand, counting down.
GAATATCTTTGCGGGCAACGTGACATCATGAGTCACAGACAGACTCGATAATTTTGTATTGGACAACGATAATGCCATTGGCTTTTCAATAGTTTTGACAATCTTCTGTTTGACCTGATGTGTGAATATAGAATCGGGAATCCTGGTCATGCCAGGCCCAGTATTTGACGTGGCTAGCGTTATTACTGGATTAACATTAGCTACTTTTGGAACATTTGAGATAACGCTTATAACAGAGCTGATGGGTTTAGAGAGAGGAGGTGTCGACATGTTTATTGTCAACGGAGGGTTTATAGTCAAAGGTACTTTTTTAATTTGCGTTTTCGGACCTACTTGATGCCCACCTACACCTGCCAAAGGCACGGAAAGGCTCTTCAAAACTGGCACTGAAATAGTCTGATTAGCTATTGACACTGAGGCGACAGTCGCTTGTGAAACCTCATTAAACATTTTCGCATTCGAATGCTGCGAAGAAAGCATCGCTATTCTCGACAAAGCCGCGCTCTGATTGGGATTTACTATTTTGTATTGTTGGACATTCGAGGGTTGTTTTCCGGTGGAGAGGCTTATCACCGCTACAGTCTTAGTTGTCGTTTCAGTGCGCGTCGTCTGTCTCACCGGTTGGACTGTCTCATCCTCCATCTCATCTTCTGGCTTTCCACTATCAATAAGCTCTTCAAAATCTTCTTCGGTAGCGATACGTTCCTCCTGTGAAATGTCATCAGGTTCCACTAGTACAATGTCATCGTCATCCAAATGCTCGACAAGCTCCTCCACATCATCGTCATCTTCGTCACGATCATGGGAGCTGGAATAATCCAAACCTTCGGGAGCGTAGAGGACATATTTGCGGGAATCAGGAGAACACTCGCCGATGTCATCACTCCGGTCTTCCTGCGGTATGAGCGCCGGCGTCTTGCCGGAGAAGCGTGGTCGAGGAGGCGTATGCCGCTTCAGGATGGACACCTTATTGATGTGGGAGCGGCGCTTAACATCCTCCTTAGGGGGCCAAGGTGGTGCACCACCAAAGAGTCCCGGCTTGAAGTACCTGTAGCCAGGAGGAATGGGCGCGGTGTGGTGGTGTATGCCTCCGCCATGATCCAGCGAGGGTGCAGGTGACGCAGCCGGCGACGCTGACGGAGTCGGAGTTCTAGCCACATGCGGGGACCGCGACACTGATGGCGAAGAAGGAGCACCACCCATAGGGCTAAACTGCTGCCGTTGTACCATTTGTTGTCGCTATACAAAAATAAATAAATAATATCAAATTAGGCATTATTTAATGAATGTTAATAAAGACATAAAGTAAGTCAATATAAAAATTAATTTCTAGAAGATTATGGATCTGGAGAGACTTCTTTACCAGACTTTTGTACTTAAAATATTATATTAATATCTTTACAAAACTATGAAATAATTAGCGGTGAAAAAGTAATTTTATCTATTAATTGATGTTTCTTATAAACTATTTAATTACGTCAAATGATGGTAGACAAATGCGTTATATATAAAATAGGAAACTAACCGCCATCTCATTGCCTGGATTGCCAGGTGACGGAAGTGGCTGAGGACTCCCCAAAGGAGATGTTTGCTGACGACCACCGAAAGGTACTCCTACCCTCATTCCTAAAAAAAATATTCGCATTATATTTTTTCATGAGCTAATCAATGAACAAAAATGTTTGTTTCAACCTTTTTATTAAAATAATACTAAATTAGAACAATTTATTATTTCTTCCAATATATGGATATTTTTCTTAAAAAACATCGCTAGGGTTGGAGGTTGGAGTAGTTGTAGCAGTTCACACGTGACGAAACACCCCATTTCATTGGTTCTGGATCATTCCGAAACTGTTGACTATTTGTAATGTTTTTCAAGTTCTGCGTCTAACATCGGTATTAGTCAAGTAATTCCTCTAATTTTGTCTCGTTGCACTAGAATATTCTTTATCTTCAAGTTCAATATTTTTATTTTTTAAGCATCGACACTAGTCTCTGCGTGTTGTATTCGACAGAGCATCGGCGCCATAAGTCTCGACAAAAATTCTGAATGGTTCAGCTACAGAGTTCTTTTGAAAAAATAGTGTGATAAAATTTTCTACAAATATACTTTATTTGGCACTAAAGTAGACATTTCCAAAATTAATTTAAAAAACTGCTTATACAATAATGAATTATCATACACTGAAATTTAAGGTTCAGATACAACACTTCCTTGTAAATGCTATTCAAAATTCATTACAGAATCAGTGAGAAATCATTCCAAGGTCCAAATAATCGACTCAACGATTTTTAATGATGAAATCGGCATTTAAAAATTAGTACCTTGCTGATGATGAGGTGGTCTTGCAAATCGGGTCGGTAAAGGCGAACAGCCAGGAGCTGGTCTAGGGAATCTTCCCGAACCGTAATCACTCTGTAAATAAGAGAAACTAGTCTGGACTAAGAAGAAAACACTTAAAAACAAGCTTATAAACAATATACGTTATGTACATTTTCCATTAACTTATTATATAAATATATATGAAATATAAATATTTCAATATCTGGAAGATCTTATCACTTATTAAATGTCAAGGATCTACTACAACTTTTTCTAATACGTACTGGCTAGAAAAGAAACGACGAAACAAGTACCCAGCGAATATTTTTTCAGTCTTACATTGTATTTGTCTCTTTACAATTTTTATCACAAAATTAGAAACGTATTTGTGATTCATACCTAAACTGTACATACACATGGGACATCTACAATATAATTTGGGTTTCTTTTAATTTGAAGTGTAACAATGTAGTAGAATAACATATTATAAATATCAACTCACATTTTGTAACTGCGGCGAATGTGAAGCAACCGGGCTTTGTATTTGAGACTGTTGGTAGATCTGTAAAAACACATCAATAAAAAATGGCTTCTGAAAAAAATACAAACATTTTGGTGATGAGAGCCGTTCATTAGGTGTAACTACTATTAACTAATAATTGTTTTACATCAAATTGAACTATAAATTAAATGCTTAATAAAGGCCAAAATAATGATGATCTAACTATCAACACTCACAAGAGGTAATACTCGCAGGAATATCTCAGTAAATATACCTGAGGACTTCGACTAGGAGTCGGTAGCTGTGGACTGGTCCTCTGCGCTTGTAATTGCTGCAGGAAGTGTTGCGGAGACATTGAGGACTGCATCGGCGACTGTTGTGTATGCATGGGGCTCTGCTGCGAGTGCATCGGGCTCTGGTGCATGGGCGAGTGCTGCGACGACATCTGGTTCTGTTGCACGTGCATCGGCGACTGCTGCGTATGCATTGGGGATTGGTGCGAATGCATCGGCGACTGTTGAGGGTGCATCGGGGACTGCTGCGGATGCATCGGCGACTGCTGGGTTAGATTGGTCTGCTGCTGCACGTGCATCGGTGACTGTTGCGAGTGCAGCGGCGACTGCTGAGTATGCAACGGAGACTGCGTGCTCGGATGCAGAGGAGATTGCGACGTGTGATGCAGAGGCGACTGCTGGGAGTGTAAAGGCGACTGCATCGGCGATGTCAGGTGGTGGAGGGGGGACTGCGGCGCCAGCGAGTGCAACGGCGACTGCGAGTGTGGACTTTGCACGTGCAACGGCGACATGGCAGGTCTTGCTCCCGCCCCTCTCCCTTGGCCTCCAACAGGCATACTGCCTCTCACGTTGCCTATCTGCTGCTGCCCAAACTGAACCATCCCCCCGACGGTTTGGCCCCTCTCTTGGACCCCAGACAGTTGTCTCACCAGTTGCTGCTGTTGGTGCCCCGTTTGTTCTATAACCAGTGTGCGACCACCCTGTAATATCCTTCCTTGCGTATTCAATGGGGATGTCACCAGTCCTATTCTCTGCTGAGGCAATTGCTGTCCATCTGCGCTAATTACAGTCTGCTGGGTGCGAATCAGAGTCTGCTGTTGTTGGATGGTGGCGCCCTGGAGGCCCAGCTGTATCGGCCGATTGATCGTCGCTTGCTGTTGCAATTGTTGCGTTTGCGTGACATTTTGATTTTGCCCGAACATCGTTTGGTTCGTCTGAATTTGTTGTTGATTAATAGTTGTCTGTTGAGCCAGTTGCGGATTCTGTTGCCGATGTTTGGTCTCGTATTCCTAAGAAAATAATAAATTATGTATTCACAAATAATTATTCATATCGTTTTCTATTATTATAAGTTTACCTGAATAAGCATGGTATGTTGGCGAGCTTGCTTACGCGCAGCTTCCAGATGCTTCTGGAGTGCTTGTTGCTCTGTAGATACGCGTTGAAGTTCCGCAGCATCATTAGGCAACAATTCGTTACCCGATTTGCGCAATTGACGCTGTTTGCTATTCAGCGACTGAAACATATAAAACGTGATAGGAACAAATGGGGAATTATTGTGTTAATTTGGGACGGGACAGCCCGGGTTAGTCACTCGCTCCGCCCCTCCCTCCCAGGGTCGGGCGTCAACAGTATAATAGGCAACCGAGTGGGGGCGCTACGACTACAAGCTCACGAACACGAAAGCGCACTTTACTACGGGACTCACCTTGCGGATCTTGCGCAACTTCTGCACCTCGTCCTGGTAGTAGCGCTGCTGTTCAGCGGCAAAGGCGGCGTACTGCTTAAGCCACTGCTCGTAGACAAGCCGCGCGTGGTGGTCCGCTTCGGTGATGGGGCGGTCGGGCGGCGCGGGGGGCTGCGGCGGCGGTGCACCGGCAAACAATGCTATGGCAGGCGGTGCAGAAGGGGGAGGTGCGGCGCTCGCTCCACCCGATACCCCTGGCCCTGCTCCGGGGCCCACACCCACCCCGCCCCATTCGCCACCCTCCCTCTCCTGTTCGCGCTTCTCCTGCTCGAGGAGTTCCTCGAGAAGCAACGGTTGCTCCTGGTTTACGTTCTGATGGTTAAATGGCTATTTTTGACGTCGCTCACATTGAGACAACGTCCGTCCACAGCCGCCGTTCGGACGGATTCCGGACGTTATTACTTTATAAATTTTCAAAATAAATTTTATAAATATTTTCAATTAAAATTTTAATTGCTTACGGGAAATTAAATATATAATCCATTGCCGTTTTACCGGTCTCATCTGTTGAAAAAGCTCATACAATTACTTGACTAACAATAAATAAAAATTAACTCGTTTTAAAATCATGGATAATTAATTCCCTGCAATACCATCGTTTTTTACACGCAATTATTTTCAAATTCAAAATTATATAATAAAAATAATTTAAAAAAAAGTGACAGTACAAATGACTACACAATTTTTTACCATTCTATAAATTATATATCTACTGCAAAAAATATTACTGTGCAAAGATTTAGCAGTATTGGAAACTTAAAAGAAAGTTACATAAAAAAAATGTTAAATCAACCGAGTACGTCAAGAATAGCAAATAATCAAAACGAGTGAGTTCATAAGTTTTTTTGATACAGGGAGATAGGGATGAATTTAATCATAAACAATATCTTTCGATTAATAAGTCGCTGCAAAATACACATAAAACTTTTGTAAAGGTACATTGTTATGCAATAGAATGGGAGCATATATAGACATTACTACAGCTCCTTGACATTCCTGATTTTCTTTACTTAATATACTCTCTTCGATTTGGTCGCCTGACTACGCTAACATACTCCATATCTTTTGCAACTACAAATAGTGATATGAAATAAAATAAGTAATAAGTTTATTTGTTGAACTTTATTCAGATAAATGATTGAAATTTTCATTGTTTATGTCACTAATAAAGTGAAGAGATGTTGTTAAATGTTTTATCAAGATCACCCTGTAGAAAAAAATGTCTAAATCGTGCGATTTCTTGTACTGAACATTATCATAACACTATGAAATGTGTTTAATTCTACGTGTTTTACAATCTAATTACTATCCCTTATGAAGCATAATCGAGACACTTAGAACCGCCACCGTGACTAAAATGACCAAAGATGAGACAGGTAAACACAGCGACCTGTTCCAATGAATTCGTATAATATGGATCATTATAATTAGTGCTTTAATTTATGTTACGTTAGTGTTGTGTTAGGAAGGATGCTGAAAAGGTACAAAGGTTAGTAAATAGACATGCGTGCTGCGAACAAGCAAAGTAAACTGCGTAAGACATAAAAGGTGGTTAGCGGTGACAAGGCCCTCTAATATTATTTATGTTTCATGGAATATCTTTTCTAAGTACTAAGGGCAAGGGATGTATAGTTCAGGAATAAGGGAACGTCCGGTCAATATTAAATATTATTTCGATTAAGGTAATTTAAGACCAAATTTAAGACTTTACAAACAAATCATATTATCTTATTGATGAAAATTTACGAAATAAAGACGAATACAAAAAGTATCATGTATAATAAGATACATTTTATAAATATTATGAAAAGTATGGATTATAAAATAAGTGAGCACTAAATAGGTGCGGAGATAGTGTTGCCAGTACATATAGAAAAATTTAATGAGGGATTCTCTATGGTCTAACAGATGTTTAAAAAACACAATTGGGCTGTTATAATATAAAAACCGCTAAATATTGAAATTTCTTTTTGTGTTTAAGGTTTTGGTCGATAGGCGACACTAATGGAAAATCGAAAGGTACAGTGCTAGAGCTAAGAGGGCTAAGAGGGAAATAAGTGTCGACAGGTAGTGTGTCGTGGACAGTGGTGGGGTTGGTCTGAATCCTGACCTGCAACAGCAGCGGGCGGCGATGCAGCCACTCGGCCCACTCGTCCGCCTCATAGGGCGCCTGCCCGCGCCAACAACCATCAATCACCAACATGCAAACAACACGCCTGTACTTTCCGTATCACAACGGATACACATTCGACACCTACGGGTACGCTTAACGCTCCCCCGGATTTGATCCATACGACTTACAAATATTTACAGTACGCTAATGTACATAATTATCGAAATAGATTGTTTAAATAAAATATAACTAAAATAAAAAATTCAATAAATGTAAGCGAATAGGAATTTCTAAATTGCTCTTTTAATATAAAGCTGTCATATGAACCAAAAGCAAGGGGAAATAATACCCATGCAATATTACTCCTCTAAGCCTGCCTTTCATTATGAAGCAATGTTTTTTATCCAACATTATATTTACATCTGAAGTAGTCCTCCACCAATGCATAGATAATTAATATTGCGCTGGATATGAAACGCATTGTAACTTTACATCACCACAAATGTGATGAAAATTTAAAGCGATATTTAATTATGGCTCACATTTAAATACTCATAAATAAAAATTATTCATATCGACAAATTAAATGTGGTTTAAGATTGCATAAACCAATAACATTTAATAATCGTAGTTTGTAGTGATATACATATAAATTTTAAAATATAAGAAGATAATCGATCATGAAAATATTGTTAATTGAAAAATCATATCCAAGAACTTTAATAAATTAAAAAATCAACTAAAACAAATAGATAAATTATTGTTTTTTATTTGTCGATATGATTGAAACAAACAGACGTCTAAACTCGACATTGAACAAAAATGTGAACCGACGAAGCTTATGCATTACGCATCATTACATTTAAAGCTATCCAATTCATTCTGACATTATACCTGCACATGTCAAAACGAATCAACATTCAGAACACGGAGAACCAAAATATTACTGCATGCACGATATTAATGTATTAAAAAAATACAAATATATTTAGCATCGTTAGTTTTCATTTCATTTAGAATAATTAGGTATCGCATCACTTTTTGATTAGTTGCGTTTTTATAAAATTAACCTTGATTAAAATTCATGAAAATATTTGACGATACATGGCGGTCTTTAATATATGTCTTTAATAATGTCATAATGTAATGCTATAAGAAAAATATATTACATGGTTACAAAATCATTTAATTTTGAATTTCAAAGGTAGGTTTAAAAAAGTCTTTACTAAAAAAATTATAAGGCATTGATCTATAGTCTATTCTTTGTCAATCAATTGAGAAAAATAAAAAAAAACCACCTCTACTGTATCGAATATGAAACGCATAGTTCCTTTAGTGCATACAAATGCAATACTAGTGTTGCATATATAGCAGTAAGGAACACTTTATTTCAATAGAATTTCATAAAATGTAAACAATTTCTTTCTTTTACTTATCATCTGTAAATATCACAACTTAACGCTTACAACTTAAACTTAGATCACGATGGACTGACAACCAACATACCGTAAAATGGTTGGCAGGTGTAAACTTTGGGAAGCTTGTGTCCTGCTAAGGATAGTCAATGCTTGACAGTGCAATTTGTATAAATTTATTCTGAGACCGTACTTATCCAATTAATTTACATCATTTTTTTTAATACTTTTTAGGTAGTTGAAATAGCACCTAGTTTATGTGTGAGTACTACTGGCAAAATATTAATTATTCATAGAACATCTAGCTTTATTAATATTTTTTTCAATAAAATAAATGGGACTAAAATTGTTTACTTTTAGGTCAATTCTATCGAAACAGTATGGATGTAGCATGGCAATGCGTGTTAGGTTGATACATACCTGTGGATATGGCGGCGGCGGCTGTTGTGGCTGGTGGTGGCCGATGGGCTGGTGGTGCGTCGCGGGTAGGGGCGCGCGAATGGTGCCCGGGTACGGGGGCGGAGGGGGTGCGCGAGTGCCACTCCCCACGCCCACAGTGGCTGAAACCAGAAACACATTACATGTGTTTAATGACAGCACATAACGTTTCATTTTGGGCTCTGGTTTCTCCATAGAATAAACTGACAGTACACCCGCCACGCTTGTCCAAGATGGACAAACATAAAAAAACATATATTTACTTATAAATATACATGTGTGCATGTAAATTTAAATTTTATATGGTGGTGAAATGATAGGCCATTGAAAAACACATGATAAAAGTGACTTGTATCTTGAAAAAACATTTAAAGTGCATTTTTAGATGAGGTTAACTGTCGGCATGTATTATTTTTATATACCTACATTACAATTTTTTTTATATTAATTTATGATTCCTTTTACAAAGAAAAGTTGGGGCACACGGGATGAAATCTATAACTTGTTACGTATAACTTGTTACGTGCAGACATAAGTACACACAAAATAATATTTTGAAAGAATGAGTATTTAGATATTTGGCAACAACATGCATCTAAGGGTTATCACTTACCGGAGTACGGGAGATGTGCGAGTGCGACGGTACGGTCCTCGCGGACGACGCCGACGGCCCCGTCGGCGCCCACGTACCTGGTGCCGGGCACCACGCACTTGCCTGCCGCCAGCGCCGCGTTCATCTGCGCCGTCATCGCGTTCACTATGCTCTGCGTGTTGACGCTGCTCACGGTGCCCTGGGCGTTGCCCTGACAACAATTTCAACAACTCAGTCTAGCCAATCAAATTGATATTTGCCAATGCCAGTCTAGCCAATCAAATTGAACAAATATATTTTTTTAACTATATACATGCATTTTAGATGTGTTTTTGGAGAAGAATGCTAAGGATAAGCTGGATGGAGAAAAGTAATGAACAAAGCGAAAGAGAAATGGAACATTTTGAGAATTGTTGAGGATTTTTTTTTATTGCTGTAGGACAGCAGACAAGCTGACGGCTCGCTTAGAATTTAGCAGTTACCGTCGTCTATGGGTGTTTGTAACGCCAGTGGCATCGCGAACACGCTGTGGTCCCATAAGGATACAGGAACTTGGGTCACTAGTGCCGGAACACAACACAAGGTTATTTATTATGGCGACATACTTAATACCAAAGGTGGTCGCCATCCAGACGGGCTTGAGGCCCTACCACGTAGCTAGGTGGGTTGTTTTGTCGCCTTTTACGACAGGCCGACACCGGCCGCAGAGGTTAGTATTATTTCTCCGCCCCTGCACGGATAATAGATAGAGGATAGGTTATATGGACACTTGATATGACACGACGATCTAATGAAAACCATCACAGAAGGAAGAATTGAAAGAAAGCGGAAGAGAGGGAGACCATGAAGGGCATTTATTGAGCAAGTAAAGGAAAGATTGGATGTCGTGTCGTATCAAAAAGACGCTTTGTAGAGAGAATTGGACAATTACAAGATGCTCAGCCGACAAGAGCGGTAGCTCTTAAATAAATGATGATGACACATGCATTAGTACACTAAAGATTGAATATTTTTGTTGAATTTAATACACTTAGCAGACTCGTGATAATAAACTAATCAACATTTGAATATTGGCTGAATATAAGGATAGCAAAACCCGACCCTAATAAAACTGTTCCCTTAAGAGAGAACGCTGGGAAGAATCCCAATGACATTGAAAGTAGTCACTTCGCAGCCCGAACGAGGGGATCAACCAGGAACAACGGCAGTGCACTTTCATGCATAGAAGTGATAAAAAGAGTAGATATTAGAGATTTTAGTTCTTTGATTTTTACAGTATATGCCATGATAAAAAAGTACAGAGTTCCTCTTCTTCATTTTGTAAACTGCTAAAGATGTATACGTATTTGTGATCTTAAAAGGCTCTTTAGTGGATAAAGTCTTTGCCCCGGTTGTTATTACAGGCTAACACGTATATCATATATAAATCAAGATACAATGACAGCTGCCAAAAATATTATATTAAGCTCTTTATGAAATGCAAACTAACATTTATCTATCGTTATAGAGAATAATAGGATTTTTAGTGTAACCTTGATATAATGAGCCTCAATATAACATAGTCCTCGATTTAACGAATTTTTCAGAATCCCCTAGGACTGTCCGTTGATGCTAATGCAAAATAACTTTTACATAACTAATACATACATAAAAAACCTTTTTATAAAGATTTTTTTGCACGTATATACAGGCGAGTACCTGTTGGAAGTGCATGTGTTGCGCCGAGGCGAACTGCACCTGCGGCCTCTGGACAATTTGCTGGCCCATCGCCTGGCCCTGCGCGAACTGGTTCGGCCTCTGGATTATGCCCTGCTGCTGTAAATATAACACATCATTAACATAACTGCATACAAACAAAGCCAAACATGCTTAACTTAAAAACGTGTATTGTGTATGCAAGCCGGGTGCAACAGGCGACGCTATGTTCACCTCTTAACGTAAAAACCTTAAGCTCCAGGACCATACAAATTACAAAAGAGCTCTACCCCCAGAATACAGGTAAAATGAATTAACGTTACGGGAGTATAACAGTGAGTAGTCAGAGTCTGGCCCTGCGATGCCCCCTACTTTTTACGATGTAGATTGGTTATAGGGTTTTTAGCGAGTTAATCTGCCAGCATTTCACTAGTACCCTTTTCAGGCAGCTAGGAAAGGGAGACCCATATAATTATCACCGAACCATTTCCTGACAATTCACTAAGGATTCTTCCAGTTAAAAAAATGTGTATGTTATTTTATTTAATCTATGGTATATGTTTATAGTACACATGCGCTATCTCGTGTGTCTATGAATAGCTATCAAGATGTTACTGTGAAAACACGAAAACCACAACCGACAGTGATCGACATACATTAGATAATGACATACGTTTAATAGTGACATTGGCGACCAAGTGAGGTACGCTATACTAGAACAACATTTCGGCATAACGAATTTTAAAATTGACTAACCGCGTGCGCAACTCGAGCCCCGATGTCGAAAATTTAATAGAAACGATTTTAAGGAAGAATAGAATATGTAGATAAACATATTCTATTCTTCCTTAACCTTTAGGGCATAAACCTTTCATAATTTATTTTGATAATAGACAAATGCACCCATAGACAATAAATAGTACACACATACATAGTAATTAAAATCGAATTTCCTCTATTATTAACATATTAGACATCTCGAAAACTATCAACCAAATAATAAAAAGTTATCTATACTATGTGCTATCTACATTTATCTCCGGGCAGGGGCGGAGCAATAATACTAACCCCTGCGGCCGGGGTCGTCCTGTAGTAAAAGGCGACAAAACAACCCACCCTAGCTAGGTGGTAGGTCCCTAAGCTCGTCTGAATGGCAATCACCCTTGGTCTTAAATATGCCGCCATAATAACCTTGTATTGTGTTCCGGCATTTGTGACCCAGGTTCCATCTAGTACCCGTATGCGGAAAATAGTGTGTTCGCGGTGCCCCTAGCGTAGCAAACATCCATAGAAGACGGTAGCTTCTTACTGTTAAGTGGGCCATCAGCTTGTCTGCTGCATCTCAGCAATAAAAAAAACGGCCTAATTGGCATATATCGGTTAAAAAAATATGCTTGGCAATTATTGTTTTAATAGACAGAAGAAGATATAGAAAGATCTCATTGACAAATGTAGAGAATTGTTACCTGGTGGTGTATTTGAAGGCGTTGTTGGGCGTTGGCGAATGCGGGCGCGAACACGGGCCTCTGCGGTTTATCCTCGCCTTCCAATTTCACTTCGGATTTTATGGTTTGTATTGTCTATAACGATTATATTATTTCGATCAATTTGAGTTTTTCTATACCAAAGCATTTTTATAATTGCGATGAATTCTAATATTCAGCAATAAATCATCCAAGTTAGTTTAGACCAATTCATCTGAGGACAGATCTCTGAAGAAGAAATAATATGAGTTTTCCGCATTTATTTATAAGACAGGGGACTACCTCAAATCCCTTCTAGAAAAAGCCCATGGTGTACAGCAAATATTCATTAACAAAAATTTACTCTGGTATTTTAAAGACTCCATTAAATATTAAGTAAGATTTTTTTATTATTGAGCCGTAATATATTTTCTTATATCCATTTGAACATTAGCCGACTCGAGCAACAACGGAATAGATTTTTTTCCATAAATTTAATATTTTTTTTTATTACTGTACACTATATTACTGAACAGCAGAGAGGCTGAGGGGCCGCTTAGAATTTAGCAGTTACCGTCGCCTATGGGTGTTGCAACGCCAATGGCATCGCGAACACGCTGCTGTCCCATAAGGGTACAGGAACTTGGGTCATTAATGCCGGAACACAACACAAGGTTATTATACCGGCATACTTAAGACTAAAGGTGGTCACCATCCAGACGGGCTTGAGGCCCTACCACGTAGCTAGGGTGGGTTGTTTTGTCGCCTTTTACGACAAGCCGACCCTGGCCGCAAAGGTTAGTATTCTTTCTCTGCCCCTGTAGGGATAAAAAAATTATAAACTTAACATCTAGTTTAATTTCTATGCAGGTCCACCTACCGTTTAAGCTTTTAATGAAGTAAGTGTTCATGATAGATAAGTTATATGCATATGCTAGGGAGGCTAGGCAGACCCAATAAACAACGGGTAGATGACATAATGGCAACAGCAGGCAAAGATTGAAAAGAAAGAAAGAAAGAACAGTAAGCTAAAGACAGAGAAGTATAGACTAGAGATGTATACCCAATCTGGGGTCCATATCAAGGACAATAAGGAAGAAATAAATCTAAAAAACTGTCTAGTTAGTCTAAGTTTAGAAACAAATTTGTAATTGAGTATCTTCAGCCCAACTAACGTACTAACAAAAATAAAATGTTATGATATGGAAATAAAAGTTTTTTTTTATTTTATTTATTTAATTCCTACCTATTTGGTAGGAATATAACTGAGTGATGTTAATTGAATACATTGTCTACAGGTTTATTTTATAGAAACAAAGAGAAGATTATCAAAGTAAATGGAACTTACTTGCAAAGACATCTGCGAGTTCGATGTGATGACTCTCTGCACCCCGTCCACGTAGACCTGGCTCATGGTTGCCGAAGTGGGCGTTTCCACCTTCACCTCCTGAACTTCGGTTTTTATCTCCTGCACTTCAGACTTCACCTCGATCTTCATGGTTTCGATGTTCTTCACAGATTTCTGGATATTGCCATACATTTTGCTCTCTTGGTTGGGCTCATTCTCCTCTCTGATAGGGACGGTTACAATTATAATAAAGTTATATGTTGCTACAGATAATAAATTAAATGTAAGTAATTTACAATACTAATGAGAAGATCGCATCTTCGATTCCCACGCCGAGTCTGTGTTATTTTATAAGTATTTATTTACAAAAGTATATAAGTAGTATATCAGTTATTTAATACCCCTAACACTAGCGTTCTGCTACTCATATTGAAACTAGATGGCGCTATGTAAATTATCCCATTATATTTATTTTTATGTATTTACTGATTTTTACGAAGCCCTGGAAAAGTAATGAAACGATCGTGTTCTAATTAAGGCCAGGACCGTACTGCCGTAACTGTAACAGAGCCAGATGGATAAGGGTAATGTTGGATATGTCCACTTCTGACGGTAGACGCCCATTGGCTGATGACGTGTGCCAATGATAATAGTAGTAAATATGTAAGCATTTTTCAAACACTGCCTTTACTGCCTGCTCTTACTTATGGCTTTCTTCTACTATTACTATATACACAACTAAATCTTTAACTAAACCTCTTTCCCTAAATCATTATTAATCTGACTGCGTTTTAGAGTCCTTACTTTATTTATTTATTAATATGTACTAATATTTATTTCTTTTTCAATTACCAATATTAATGACTTCACTTTTGAGTTTAGCAGAAGATCAACATAAGTCAATATTGACTAACATACATACTGAGCTAGATCCTTTTTAAGACATATAGGAGTAATTATTTTATTTAATTACTTTTTTGATTCCATTTGAGTTTAATTTGTTGAAACTATTTGTAAATTTATGTGCGTGTTGTATTGTTCTTAAATAAACATATTTCTTCATTTCTAATATAAACTACTAACTAATACTTAGGCTAAAATTCATAGAGACTTCGCTTACGCCAAACTTCAGTGAGTTTTTGCTCAGTGTAATCTCAGGATTCGAATTTAGTCCTTCTGAGCTAAGAATTAATTGAGTACATCCTACTAAGTAAGAGCTCAGGCAAAATCTCATAACGTTTCTATTCACATCATATCTTCTTACTAATTATTGGTAAATACCAATATATAAATATAAGGATAATATTTATAAAATAAGATCCAATATCAGTAACCTATATGTCCAATATGTCAATGCCAAACCGATTTCATTCTGTTGTTGAGGTTACTCGAAATTTATTAGCAATTATATAGTTTTTACGTTGACCCTGGCATACGCTTATAGATTTCTGATACACGAGGCATTTCATCTGGATTTTTTTGATCTACCTGGACATTCGAACCTTTATATTTTATACATTGACCCTGTTATACTCTCACGGACTTTCGACACTGCGTCTTTCCTCTGGATTTAACTTTGAAATCATAAAAATGTTCTCGTTGTAAGAATATGTAAGTATTCGGTAAGTCAAGGATTATGGTGACTTTGACTTTGCTAAGAATTTACTCAGCATAAGACTGTAAATTTCAATACAAACTAACTCGTAAGATAAGTAAGTAAGCGTACTAAGCCTAAGCATGCTTTATAAATTTCAGCCCTAAAATGTACTTGGAATTATGCTTTGGTAAGTTTTTAGTATAATAGTTAGTTTATACTGAGTTTAAAGGGAAAGTAGTAATTAGATTCGAAAAATATCTCTGGATAGTACAGCGGAGGTAGTAAATAAAAACGGTACTTACTGCGGCTCCCTCTTGGCATGCCTCTCGGGGACGTCGTCGGCGAGTTCGAGGCCGTCCAGTATGTGCTCGTTGTCGTTGAGCGCGGCCAACTCCGGGTCCGCGTACTCCAGGATGTTGAACTGCTCCCCTATCTCCGCTGTCAGGGATTCCAGCAATTCCTCGTCGTCCTCACCACCGAGACCGGTTAGGATATCCCCTACCTGTCGTACACATTATTATACTTATAATTTGTTTTTTTTTTTAAAGAAAATTACGAGAACGGAAATAATGTGAAATTTACAATAAATAAAATTTCTATGATGCTGTTCTTTTTAAAATAATGTTGAAAAATACATCATATTATTAAATAAAAAATGACATACACCACAACGCGTGGTTCGTTTGACACGCACATATAAAGGTCTACAAAAATAATGAAGGGGGTTGTAATTCTAAAGGGTCTAAGTGCCAAAAAAATAAAATCGATATTATTACAAAAATACGATCTATGTACCAAGTCTAATGGATATCTAAATGGATCCAAGTGCTCTTTTAATTTTTCACTCATACACACTTTCGCACAACCTTTTTTTGTTATATTATCACTAAAACATAAAATTGGCACTTAGACCCTTTAGAATTACAACCCTTCAATTATGAGGATAATTTATTGCCTAAAAAGAGTAGAATAATAGAAATAGTAAAATAACAACAATGTAACTCAGCTTATATAATTTGAAACATACCCAAACACTATGGCACAAACTTTTCAGTGCAAAATTAATACAATACAGGTTTGATTCCTGTCCCGCGTCTGGGTGTTTATGTATAATATATATTTATTTACAAAATAAAAGTATATATGTAGTTTATCAGTTGTCTAGTACCCAGAACACAAAGTTAAGCTACTTACTTTGGAACTAGATGGGGTGTAGTATGAATTATACCAGTATATTATTAAGAAAATTAGTAAATTAAATGGATCAAATTCTAACATGAGGAACACTTACCTCGCCGATGTTAGTATTGTCCTGCTCCAGCTTGTCCATGTCCCCTATGTCCATTTCATCGGTGCCATGATCCTGATTAGATTCTTGTTTTGTTTCACCACCACCTGCAAATATATTTGATTGTTTTAAAATATAATGTCACTCAATTAAATCAATAGAAAAGGCCATGTGGTGTATCCACACAACAAAATAATAAGAGGACTATCCACCATTTTCCTAAATCTTTTTACATACAGGAAACAAAGGAAAGACAGGATTCCGTCTTACATTTATTCGTTCTTTACTTGAAATGCCAGAGGACAGTCGCCATTTTAAAAAACAAAATTAACCACCCCACGCCCCAGAAAACGTTATGAAGTCATCGAAATGTTTGGCCTTGTGCCACAGCATACCACCGTAATGAACCTCTTGTAACGACAATCAAATCTCCGGCTGAAATAAACATTTAATCAACAATATAAATTTTAAAGCTTTAATTACAACAGGGCTGGATCATTGGTTACGCAAGTCCAGTGTGGTTGTGTTCGATGCGACGGAAGATTAAAGTTTATATGATGCAAATGGATTCTAGGTAGAGAAATCTCGGTTTAGGCGTCCGTTTACGTAAATTTTATGTTAATAAAAAAGCCGTGCACAAGGTTTCAGCTAGTGCATAAAGATCTCTGGCGCAATGCTGGCTCATTGGTCAAACTGTATGTTTCACGGTTCACTTTTAATCTAGGGTCTATATTGATACATATTTCATCTCGTATATTATATATTTCTTTGTTTAAATAAATGTTGTTGATTATCATTGAAATATGTGCATAAATAACAATAAATAATGTCCATCACATATTTCAAAAAATGAAATTCAACATTTCCTGTTCTCCACCATAAAAACAAGTTGATAATGTCTTGAATCAACTTGTAGAACGACTGTGGAGAGCTCTTTAATAATATTTGAATTGATTTAATTTATCAACCCGAGTTACGCGACAGGCGACTCGCTCGCCACATTTTATCAACGAGCGCCACCTCCGAGTGCTAAGGGCTGGCTAAACTTCGACGACGTGTGCTGGGCATTACGAAATTAGAAACTAGGGTCACCAAGTTACGGCTATACTTTAAACGCCTCAAAAAGGTACACTATTGTTCCAAAATTACCAAACTTAACCACTACTAACTGTATCAGTTATGCTCATTCAACATGAAAAAATTTGTAAAATACAACATAGAACACAAGCTCGTTTTTAAGGGACATCCATATATTACGTCACACGAATTTTTGACTTTTTAACCCCTCCTTTCTTTAATAAAATCGACATAAAGTCAAATACAGAGAAAGCAACAACGACTAGTTAGGAAACAAACGACTAATTATGTTAATCAAAGTTACAAAACTTAATCATTTTTCCAAAGTACTTAGAGTAGGCAAAAAAATGGTCCAAAAGAAACAAAGTTAAAAGGCTCCCTGGGGTAGATATCTACGCCGGTTAGTAATACTCGGGTTAATGTTACTTCTGCTACTTCTAATTTTGCCTTTCGTAACAAAATAATTGATATAACAAACATCAATTAATTTTTCCATAAATAATAAATTCCAAATTCCATAAATAATCTTGACGATACATGATGAAATAAATAATTATATTGTTGATCTAAATATAAATTATCTACGTGGTAATTCCTTCTGGCCCAAGCCCGTCTGGATGGCGACCACCTTTGGTCTTAAGTATGCCGCCATAATAACTTTGTATTGTGTTCCGTGGGCATTAGTCACTAAAGGGTACAGACCCACCCTTATGGGACAGCAGCGTGTTTGCGATACCATTGGCGTGGCAAAACACTCATAGACGACGGTAACTGCTAAATTCTAAGTGGACCTTCAGTCTGTCTGCTGTCCTACAGCAATAAAAAAATTGTAGTACTAAAAAGGCATTTGAACTTACCATTCTGTGCATTATTCATAATTGTTTTGTGTTCCATTGATTGCTGGGAGGCAGCATTTGATGGATTCTGCTGCTGCATTTGATTTCCATCCGTTGTTACGACTCGTTGTTGCATGATCACTATAAGCAAATACATAGTTTAAGTTAAATTTAAAAATAAAAGTTGTAAGAGGCTGCATTTGTTTTTGATTGGCCCAAAGAATCACATCTGCCAGATGGCGCACCCAGCACAAACAACGCGCTTAGCCGATAAGTTTAGTTGACTGATATTCATAAAGCTTATAAACATTCATAAAACTTTGTAAATCTTCGTGGCAATATTAAAAAAATATTACAAATAAGGGAATGATAAAAAAATTAAAAGTTTTACAATGCAGGTAAGATGATAATAATAATATTTCAAACGTACATTGTTGTTCAGGCCTCTGCTGTGCCATCAGCGGGCCCCGAGGCCTCATCGCCACCGGCAAGGGATGCCGGAAGGGCTGTCCGTCCACTCCTGGAATGTTCGGAGTTCCACTTTCATCATTGCTGTTTTCTACAATAATATTAGTATTATAATTAAATTTGTATAACAAGATTAGATACGATATGATACCTCAACTTAGCGTTATTACTACATGCTACTCACACTTCCAATTCAGTGCCCGAGGTCCGTTTAGATACGATATGATGCAATGGGTTCAAATTGAAAGCAATTGTTTGCATATAGTTTAGTTAAATTTTAAAGATTGTTTGTGTATATAACAACCAATTGCCATATTTTATCAAAATGAGGACACCTACTGGGAGTAGCGGTTTTGCTTACCGCCCCAAGTCCCGAGAATATGTACCATATTTATTAAAAAAAAAAAGATTTTGTTGCATAGTACCCATACTACAAGCGCTCTGTGGCTTACTTTAGTGCTAGGTAGCGCAGCGTCAAATATAATTATTTATTAATTTTAGATTTAAAACTTCGATCAAAATGTGTAGCGACTTACGCGGCGGCCACAGCTTCTCCGGATGACGCTGCAGCAGATCTCTGAGCTGCCTATTAATGTCCTCATTATTCCCGTAGTGTAGTGGGAATCGTTGAGCGGGGAAAGCGCTCCTGGGCGCTTCGGCGGACGGTAGCTGAGCGGGGCTCGGGGCCACGGGGGAGGGCCCGGGGGTGGTGCCTCCGTCCGGCGTCCTCAACCTCTGCATAGCTGCTAGCGGACGACAGTAGCCTTGGTTAGAACTTGTCTCTTTGTTATCTGTTACTATATTTTAGACAAATAAAATTAACCTTTATTGTTTGCACTAGTACCGCAGTCTTCTAAAATTACGCGCCTGATTTGATTTTTTACACTAAATTTTGACAGAGGTTAATAAAACTACTTTTAAATAAGAACTGATGGAGAAACCAAGCAGATTTAGCCCATGACACCAGTGCTATATGATTTATATAACGACAGGGTTTCGTTTCGTATGAGTAAAATATTATTATTTTTTAGATAGGTTTCTTGTATATTCTTTCGCTACATACTTTTTTAAATTGAAATATATTGTGTTTTTTATTTTTTTTACTTGTATTCACGATTCTACTTGAAATTAAATCTAAAGAGATGTTTGGTGTCTGATAATTTTTTTTTTTCGCTTATTTTATGTAAAATTGTATTTATCTTTATTTTTTGTAAATAATGTGACGTCATTGTCTAGGCCTTAACGGAAGACCAACGCTAGAACGCTAGAAACTTTCGTTTCGGTGCCCGGGGTCCACTTTTCGACTTTTTTTACTCCACTTCGCACGGTGTGGTGTCTGATAATTTTTTTATATTCGCTTATTTTATGTAAAATTGTATTTATTTGTTTTTTTTGTAAATAATGTGACGTCATTGTCTAGGCCCTAACGGAAGACCAACGCTAGAACACTAGAAAATTTCGTTTCGGTGCCCGGGGTCCACTTTCCGACTTTTTTACTCCACTTCGCACAGAACCTGGGTCACTAATACCGGAACACAAGTTTATTATGACGGCATACTTATACATCAGGGGCGGTTAACATCCAGGCGGGCTTGGGGCCCTACCAGATATCTAGGGTTGTTTTGTCGCGTTTTACGACAGACCGAACCCAGTCACGGGTTAGTATTCTTACTCCGCCCCTCCACGGAGAAAAATGATAGTTCAAGATATACGTATCAATTACCTTGTATTCTCTGGTCGTGTATGATCTGCTGCTGCTGCTGCGTCTGTTGCTGGCGTTGCTGCTGCAGGTGCTTCCACTGCCGCTCCTGTTCCGCTTCGCGGGCACTCCTTTGCTGTCCGCAGGCGCGTTCTTGTTCCTATACAATGAACTTTGCATAAGAACTGAATTACTTGTTAGCTCCTACAAGTCCTATGTCATTATTAAACGTTGATAGATTGATTTATTTAGAAGCTACTCCAAAAAGCTACTGTTCAATTAAAAAAGGTAATATATGTAACTAAACTCTCATCTTAGCATAAAACCAATACCATATTTAAAATATTTACAATTTAGTACTTTTATATAGCATTCCTTGCGAATATTTCAACGTCAGTGAATTACAAGTTTAAAAACTATTAAAAACAAGTCTCAATTATATAATTAATAATTATACTTTATTCATTCTGGAAAGCGTCGACAAATAGGTCTTATTGTGTAGATTTTACTAATTAAATAAATTATAAAAAAAATATATAAGCTTATTGATAATATATATTTGACATCTTTATGATCGATTTACAATTTTCAATACGATTCTAACTTTTGAAAAAATAAAAAAAAATTCCTTAATTAAATTATCCTCCATCGACAATTGTCTTCAACCATACAATGGTAACTAATTATTAAATATATTACAGTTACACTGAATGGTACCTATACGCCGCGCTTTCCATTCTAAATATTTGTTTTATCTGCTTCATCAACTCAATTCTTATATTTCTTTTAATACTCCATGCATTTAACTACGCAATCAATTCAATTCGAAAATGTAATCATAGTTTACTTTTATATAAAGTTTACAAAAAGCTGATTAAATTAAGAGTTCTTCAAATTTTGATTCATATATTTCATTTACTTACTTAAATAATATTAAATACAGTACTATTCAATTAAAAGATTATTAGAAAATTGTGTTACCATATCAATAATTAATTTTTTTAGATATAATCAATCATGCGGAGTTATTTCAAATTACACATTAAGAACATTAAGTTTACATCAATCAACATATCAGAATCTCTAGGGATACATGAATTTGATTTCACAATAAAACATAAACTTAATGAATTGTTAAGATAATTTTAAGAAAGTTACAAATTATGTTAATTATTAATTTTTAATTTATGTTACAAGATTTAAGTGCCTACCAAGTCCACACAAGATGTAGTGCATGTCTTATGTAATAATAAAGGTATCAAATAAGAATGTAAACATATACCTGTACACTTATATAGTACCGATCAAAGCGTTGTACGCACACAAGAGCGCAATGACGCAAATCAATCGTGAAACAACTATGTTAGAACTGTTAGCACACCACAACCAGCCACCAACAGCGTCATGTTAAAGCCAACACTACCAAGGCAAAGCGAAATAATAATTGAAAATCAACATTACGGAAACAGAGGACACGAGTCCAGGAGGCGTTACGGCACGCGCACAAGAGGACCGGTGTCGATAATTGTGTACAAATAAAAAAGCTAAAAGAAAATTGGAAATAAAATAATCACACTGCTTTACAACGCCATCGAACAGCCAAAACATTTTGTTGGGTGATGTCGAAATTTGACGACTCAGAATTGGAGGAGGTGCTGAGGACCGCGAGGTGTGCGTTGACGCGCGATCACCCAACAATACACGAACGAGCCTCGCACACGCACTGCTTGCCAGTGTATCTTTCAATAAGTGTTCAAGTGCGAAAGGACTACAGTCATGTTTTAATGTACCACTGATGTTTGATTTGTATAACTAGTATTGTTGTTAAAAAATGTTGAAATGTATGATGCATTGTCTGTATGCGTGTGTAAAAGGATGTAGTGTCGTCGTGTCGCGTGGTGGGCGGTGCGTGTGCGAGTAGATATCGCGAAACAAGTCGCGGTGCCGCGCACCGTCGGTACCGTGCTTGCTGTGGGGGTGTGGTGAGGAGCCGCTCCGTGCGCGAGTCGAGGCAGCGTGCGCATGATCTCGGAGGGGGTGAGCACGCGGATGTGCGCGTCCGCCTCCAGGAGCCCGCCCGCCGTCACCGTCACGTTGGGCGCGCGCACCCCGCCCGCTCCCACGCCTACGCCTGCGACCACGCCCACGACGGCTGCGCTGCTCGCACTCGCGCTCACGTTCGTCGCGCTGCTGCTTGCTACGCTGGTGGGTATTGCGGGCACGCCAGATGAGCTTGTTCCGCCACTCGCTGCGCCCTCTGTCTCTCCGCCCGGTCCACTGGAGCTCTGTGGCGCCCGAACCACGTCTTAGTGCCACAGAATAAGGGCCACCGACAGATGATAACCATCTAATCGAAGCTAGATGCTAACCAGCTCACAGCAGATGCTTTGCCGTACCCAGAAAGCGATTTGTTGTCGCAAATATTTGCTAACATGATTTATAATTTGAAGGTGGAACAGATCTTTTATTCGTGAAGCATATATTACAATTTGAATACATAATGGGTACTAACGTAGAATATACATCAGAATATACATCCATACAATACATATATGTTCTATGAACTATATTTAATGGCTTTATTATTATTAGTGCATGTTCCATAAACATAAAAGAAACTAAAAAGGTTATCACACAAAACAATAAGTTCAAATCGCGGTGTTGTTGCGTTGCATATAATCCTATAACACAAGTGCTTGGATTGCTAGAAGCAAAAAATCTACAGCACTGGAATATAATATTATTCATAGAACCAACTAAATTCAAAAACTGATTTTAGTTGATGGAATACTAATTTAAATCTATATTACACGAAAACAGTATTCCCTGTAACTGGGCTGACCTGTATATGGTCCATATAACAACCGAACTTAGAATCCACAATTTATTACTAATTTGTGAATGATAACTCTAGCGCAGACTTATTTAATCAAGATCGAGAGGAATTTGTTGAAATAACACTGAACAACAAAGTACTTATCATGTTCACAATTTTCAGGGCAATGTTTTTTTTACATATCAATTAAAACAAAGCAATACAACGATATAACTCCTAGCTTTCTTAACCAATTTCGTTGCCATATAAAGATATATAGATTTTTTTAAATATTGTAAACACGGCTTTGTGTAAATTTAAAGTAAAACCACATAAAATGATTTGGAGAGTAAAATTAATTTTAATATAATTAATAATTTTAATCAATATAATCGAACCTCGTTCGATAGGTCGCGACTTGTACATATCAACTACGAATTACACGTGAAAATTAAAAATGTTGAATGAGACCGTGTTGAGTGAATGAAACCTGTCGATCTCAATAAACAAGTGCTGTCGAATCCCTAAAACGTGAACGCACACATTGTAAAAACACAGTTGTGAGTGAGTTGGGTTAGCACACGGCACATATACATTGACGACACACACACATACCTGTTGGGCTTTCTTCATGCGTATAGCGCTTCTGTTGTCGCGGGCGCGCTGCAAGTACGGCGCCTTCTGTTCCGGTGGCAGAGCCCGCCATTTCTTCAATATTTGTTTGCAACGATCCACCCAGTTAGGGAACTCTGTCTTCCACTCTGGATGGTTCGTGTTGGCGTATAGAACTGCTGATATCGTTGCTGCTGATCCAAGGCCTGGGGTAAGTTAATATTTACGCTTGCTTTATGGCTATTTACCAATATAATATTGAGAGAAATTGACAACTATTGAAGGAAACCGCAGTGTACGAGGTCTGTGCAAAAAGTATAGCGAATTTTGAGTTTCTATGGGTTACGTATATTCGATTTTTTGTGGCTTATGTTGGTACTCATGACGCTTACTTCTGCCAACAAGTTCAGCCATTTTAATGTTCAGTTGATTTTTGGCAGCTATTTTTTTTGGATGCGATTTGGCACGTCTTCAATTTTTACGCGGACGCATTCTGAATGTTAACTGTGGCATATGGTGAAGCTACTTTGGACCAAAGCAATGTTCACCGGTGGTCAACAACGAAGAGCATGCCGGACGCCCAGGTACGTCAACAACAGAATAAAAACATTGATGAAGTGAAGAAAATAGTATTGGCCAGTAGTCGAATTATCATTAGAGAAGTTGATGACCACCTAAAGTAGACTAGAGTAACTAGCACCTGACATTCGATTTTTACCAATAATTTAGGCGTGAGACGGGTGGCCACGAAATTGGTACCATAATTGCAGTTGTTTGTGCGAATTTTTGACCAAAAACAATACAATAATGATGTCGCAGCTACCGTATCCCCAGATCTGGGCTCCTGTGACTTTTTCTTATTCCCGACACTGAAGAACCCTATGAAAGGACGACGCTCGGTTACAATTGAGGAGAGACGATTAAGACGAATCGAAGGGGCTGAACAAGATCACAAAAAAATATTTTTAGAAGTGCTCCTAGGATTGGAAAAAATGTTGGCACAAGTGTATATTATCTGATGGGGATTACTTTGAAGGGTACAAAATAGATGTCCCTGAATAAATAATTATTGAGAAAAAATCACTTTTTTAACAGACTATGTATGTATATTAAGGTACCAATTGTTTGTATGTTAAGGTAGTGAGTGGACTTATAAATACAGGTTGAGCGAATGAGGAAAAAGTATCAAAGTAATTACAATGCAATTCTTCTTACAGTTAAATGCAGATAACTCACTCTCATCAGCGCGCATCTTATCCGCACTCCGTTGGTTGTAAGAGGGTGTAGGCGCGGAGGACGCTTGTTCTGGCCAGCCGCTGCTCGGGGTGCCACTCGGCGTTTGATTCGCGTTGCCGCACTCCGAGAATAGGGGGCTGAGGGCGCTGTTGCTACTGTTAAACGAAATCATAACAAATATAATTGAAGTTATCACTAAAATTTAATGATATTTAAATAAAAATAACCCGTCATGTAAATGTAATAAATACATAAATGATTGTGAACATAAAACTATACAAACTAGTAAAAATATTGATAATATTATAATAACAATTTATTTTATTAATTTGTCAAACAACATGATGAATAATAATTTTACTGAGATGCAACATAAGGAGAGCAGTTACAGTAAGAATAAAATAACGTATGCCAGAAACACTAGGCGGTAGGGCTCAACCCCTTTTTGAATGGGAACCACCCCTGGGCTCGTGTTTCGGCATTAATGACCCAGGTACGAATATATCTATGCAGACAGCAATGTTGCAGTGCCCTAGGAGTTGCAAATATCCATAGGCGACAGTAACTGCTTACTACTATACGCGCAGGCCTATCTGATGTTCCAGTTGTCTGTTTACCATGTTTTTGTGATTTTTTTAATTTTAAAATAACACCATAAATATAAGAACTGTAAATCCCTTACCTGCTGCCGAATTCCGTGTGATAAGGCGACTGGAACTCCATTGGGCTCTGGAGCTGTTGCCTCTGCTGCGAGAACGGGGTTCCGGCCATTGAGGTTACGTACGAAACAGAAGACTCCTGCGACTCCTACATTTCAACATTAAATGTTATATGTAACGAATACATCATTCCTGCTCTTGATTTATTGATAGATAAAATAATAATACGCGCACGCGCAAGCTCGGGCACAGACACATTCACACGCGCATTCACACTCACACACACACACACACACTTACACTGATGCACGCACGCATAAAAAAAGGCTTTTAATATTTATAACTCTCTGTTTCTAGATTTAGTTTTATCATAAAAGTACTATTGTAGGAAGGAGGTCCCGGAGGAAATTTATTTGAAAACTTTAATTTTCATAATAAAAACCTTGTGCGTCTCGGGACGCCCAACAAAAGTGATAAACTAATCTAATTTGAACTATTTTATATTGAAATTGAACTTGAGAAAAGCTTAGGTTAATACTTAAATTTTATATATATTAATATGATAATGTAAGGAAAGGTAATTTATTAATAAAACCAAAAATAATTCAAAATTAACTAAAGTTTACGAATTTCCAATTTTTCCAAACACTGTTTCAAAATTATATTAAATTAAATTATTCCCTAATGTAGATTCTTTTTAAAGAAAAAAAAAACTCAAGTGTATTTCATTGCAATAAAGTCGCAATTCGAATAGATCTAGCGCTGTGGGTTAGAGAGAGAGAGAGTAGGAGCCTGCCTACCGCTGCCGTATGCGTGAGAGAAAGGGAACCAAGAGAGACTGGCGCCGCCGTAATGCGGTACGTAACGAAGCGATTTACCCTCCCATAAGTTGGGAGGGTAAATGGGAGGACCCTTCAATAAACGGTTTTGTAATATATTTTACACATAATATACATAAACACAAAGAACTGGACACGGAAAACGATTCGTGAACTCCGCAAGTATTCCGTAATACGGAATCTGTGCCATGTAAGCTGGTCAGCCAGATCTTAAGTAAAATGACCCACCCTACTCAAATACCGCGCACGTGTCGCACATAATGTATAACTTACACATGTCTCTGTATCGAGAAGTGAAAAGTAGCCGAGGAAAAGCGAATCACGCGGTCAAAAAGAGGGGAATATTGCCCCTACCACTCGAGTACTGCAGTGCACACTGGTCATAGATTTAAATTAATAACGTATCAGGTTCCTAGAGACCCAATGACCGATATAAGTAAGTCGTTAAAGACCACAATTAGATAAATCCTTTTGCTAAAACACAGACAATAAAGGACGAATATCGTTAAAAATCAAAGTTAACTCCACCAACTTCTTTTGAGTAAAACTCTGCTTAAGAAGAAATTAAGGTAATTAAGTTCGTGACTTATGTATTACATCTAGAGTGTGATACCACTTGCCCATACTACACTTTAAATAACAATAGCACCAGTTAGTCCCAAACTAAGTAGCATAGCATTCGTGTTATGGGTACCAGACAACTGATATACTATACATACATTTTTCTTGTGTAATTAAACACATATTATTTATAAACATCCAGGCGCAAGACGGTAATCGAACCCAGAAAGCATACCGAAGTGCATTGGTCTTTTTTATTGCTTAAGCTTATTTATTCTTGTTGCTGAGAAACAGCAGACGTGTAAGCAGTTACCGCTTGTGGATGTTTACGACACTAGGCCATCGAGATCACGCTACTGTGCTATAAGTACTAGAACCGGGGTCACTAAAGCCGAAACACAACACAAGGTTACTATGGAGGCATACTTATACACCAGGAGTGGTAGTCATCTAGATGTACTTGAGGTCCTAGCACGTAACTAGGGCGGAGTACCACCCCTGCACGGAAAGAAACGCTGTCACGCCAAGGAAATCATCAAATAAATTATATACATTTACAATAGATTTCAATACACAATAGAAATACATACCTGCGAGTCGTCAGTGAGCACTCCCTTGAATATTTCGTCCACGTCGTTGCTGTCCATGTCCGGAAGAGTGTCGCGCACCATTGCGTCCAGATTTACTCCCAACAGAGACAGATCCTCTTTGGGCGATATCGTCGAGCCCTGTGACGATCCACCTGCTTCTAAAACAATTTATTATATAAATCGATGGATCCTAAATAATACTTGCAACTACCCGCAATTTTATTCGCGTGGAAAAAATATTGTATTTAAATTGCATTTTTTGAGGATAAAATTAAGTACAGGATGTAAGATATTATATCTTATCGCTCCAGCCTTGGATCTGGTCACGGGGGGGGGTGAATACGAATTGACCGACATCACCCCCTTCCGCAAGGCAGTAATATCTGCGAAGAAGGTGACGGGGCAGGAGCGAGAGCTGAAAAGCCATCTCCCCTCGAGCCAACGCAAGACTAGATCACGGTTTCAAATACCATTCAACTGCCATTTGCACCTACACCACAACCCTCCTCAATCTCAGTTTGACGCTGAAGAACGCAGAGTACACCATGAAAAAGGCTCGGCCTGATGAAGGGACAAGCTAGCGCCGACCCGAGCCATGGTATTGACCAAGCAAGTTGTCCATCGCCACAGGTACTAGATTAACACAGTGTTTTCTTTTTTTATCTATCTATGTGGCAAATTTCATACACTTTTGTTCCATCATTCAAAAGTAGTTGAATAACAAAAATCCATCCTAACTTTCGATATTACCACGCTTTTATTAACTTGACCTTATGTTACAGAATTTCCGGACGATTTTTACCCACTTTGAATGATTAAAAAAATTCGAAATTTTGCACACTTGTCAAGACATGATGGCAATACACAAATTTAACCATTTTGTTCCATAGTCCTTATCAGGTTCATCAGGATTAGCGCTTTCTTTTCTTTCTGCCGAAAGATGGTGTTTAATTAATAAATCTTAATAAAAACATTTACCGATTGGGAATTGACAAGAAATAAATTAAAGTTTAACGAACTATAAACTTAAAAATAAATTAATTTAAAAAAAAACTAAAAAATTTAAAAAAAAAACTAAAAAATTTTAAATTTAAAAAAAATTCTCAACATAAGAATAAATATTTTTAAACTAACTTTGCATTTTTTTATTGTATTTTTAACTTAATACACTACAGCCATAATTATACTTTTATGTACTTACCACTACTGACAGTTTCAGTCTTGGGACCATGTACTGTAGGTATACTCTCAGTGGTGACCACTGGTGTTTCAAGCTCGGCCGGTTGTGGTCCCAGAATGGCGTTTTTCAATGCTGTCGAATCCTCTGTATGTTTCAATTGGCCATCTTCTGTCTCAGTCTTGATTTTTACATTACCATCGGCGTTGCTTGGACTGGTGTTGCCATCTTTTTCTTCTTTGGGTTTTAATGATTGCAACACTTGTAGTTCCTCCTATATTAAATATATATTTATAAGACAACATAATCCGGAGGAGGGTGTATTGTTCAAAACTAACAAATCAAGACTCGCAAGCATACAGAGGAAATCAGCAACATTGTCATCGATGTGTATACGATGGACTTGAACAAATAATTTTTTTTATATGGGAACAGTACTAAATGGTAAGCTAATACCATCCAGTATACACGGTTGGAACACGTTAAGTATCAAAGTGGTCCAGGCTGAGCAGGAGACTAGAATGGGATATACATTAAATTGATTATATTTGGCGAAATAACCTCAGATAACGACAATAGTCATATGTATTTGTGTTATGCCTATGCCTCTGTGCAAGAAAATCACAAAGAGAAGTATCGAATTGGCCTGTAGCCAACACAAGAGTTCATTGATCATAAGCTCTTATATGGAACCTTCATATTTAAATATAGAGACCATGGAAAAAGTGTACAAGATCTGGTATGAGGAGGAAGAGTACTGACACCTGCAGCCGGAAACGGCTAGTTCTAAAGGCAACAAAACAACCTTCACTAATTGGGGTCTAGGTGGCAACTACCCCTGGTCATGGTTGTTCTGGTTCCGGCAGTTACCCAGACTCCAGTATTCTTGAGCGGACGGCAGCATGTTAGCGGTGCCCCTAGCGTCGTAAACAGCCATAAGGCGACGGTAACTACTATTACGTGGGCCGTTAGCCGGTCGTTAACAGTAGACGCAGTTCCACTAAATAAAATTAAAAAAAAGGTAAACTTACAGTATTCAGTGATATAACAATGGACGAATCGTTGTCATTGAAAGGAGTTAACACTGTTAATATATCTTCACCATCACTGTCCGAGTTATCCAAATCGAATTTAAAGTCTCTTAGTTCCCTGTAACCTTCCGGAGTGGTTGGCCTCAGTGTGCCTCCTGGACTTTCTAACGGATTTCCTTTAAAATAGAATTTATTCAATTTTGTTGATAAAATTTATTTTAAGAAATAATATTAATGAAATATTGTCTGATTGCCTGCCTGGAAAGCATGCAATCAGATAATAATCTTCTTACAGAAGTTTGCGGCACACTGCTATATAGTGCCTCAGGCTAATTTACTTTTGTTGTCAGTCTCTATCTATTATATTATATTTACGTCAATCCCAAGCATAGAGCTACAAGAAATAGATGTGGCCAAAGTTTGATTTTAGCTCTATAAATCTTAAGAGATAAACCGAACTTAGCCCTACATTTGCTGGCTACCAACTAGCAATAAAGTCTATATCGTTCCATTTATCGTTTCTTACACCATGAGGCTTTTCCTTTCTCTGATTAGTGGTGATGGCTCAGCAGTCAGCCTCTATAAATACCACCACATGTCAGTTCTATGTATTTTCTTGTGCCTCTTAGATCAAGTAAAGGAAACGTCGTCATGGATCATGGAGTAGCAGTGACGCAAAAAGACGTGTTGACATTTTGTCTTAAACTAAAGAACGGTGTAAAATCAAAAGTAAATATTATCTGTTATTTATTTAAGAGTCTATATATGATATTAATAATTATAACAACAGCCCCTAGCGTCCCACTGCTGGGCTTAGTCTTCCCCCTTACCGGGAATCAACAGCATACCCGTCACGCTGGTCCTAGACGGATTGGCGGTTTACCGTTAGTCTCGTTAAGCAGGTATCCTCACGATTTTTTGCATTGGCATATGGCAATTATGCTATATTATGCACATTAATCGAATAAATCTACCTGAGCAGTGAATGCACCCATTGGATTCAAACCCGGGTTTTCTAGATTGGTCTCTGAGTGAGTTACCAGGTACCTTATTAATAATTATTGATATAAATATTATTATTTTTCGTAAATATTAAAGAAATGATTATTTTTACACCAATTCGATGAAAATGTGGGCTTATTTGTAATTCCACTTACTGTTTAGGGATTTGATTTGAAGCCTTACTTTGGATTCTTGTAAGAAGAATATTTTATACTAGTGTTTTCAACCCTCTCAAATATTACAATCAACTTACCAGTGGAGCTGACAGCTGGCCTGGTCGGCTCGAGAAGTTCTTTGCCGAAGAAAGCCTCTTGCATATACGATGGGAATTGCTCCATTAACTTCGAACGCGGTTTTCGACGAGGCTTGCGTTTATTGCTCGGTGATTCTGCAAAAACAACATCAACATAGTGGTGGTAGTTCTCATAGGTAGCATAGGCACCTTTTTCACATAGTGTGTATATGACCACCTGGAATAATTCGGACACGGATGACATACTAAATGTGAAGCGAATCCACCGACGGCCGCCATTGCGTAAAGGCTTGCGTCGGTACACTTGCAGGGCTCAAGGTTTCGATTGCCGTCAAGTGTATTGTTTGTATATCAGTTGTCTAGTACCCATAACACAGGTGTTCTGCTACTTACTTTGGAGGTACATGGCGCTGTGTAGTGTCCCATTATATTTATTATGCCTTTTAATTACATCGCAGACAGAAAAGGAGATAGATAGAAAATAGATAAGAAAGCCTTGATCCAGAACTCACCTCCTGAAGCTTGACTGCCGTCTCCATCTTTGTCATCTTCGGCCTGCGCTCTCATAGTGGTCTGCCGCTGCCTCACAACGAACCCCCCGATGCCCAATTTGTTTAAATTCCTCTGTCTCTTCCTACGCAACACCGTTAAACCAGATTCCGTGGTATACACAGTGAAGCCTTCTGGGGGTGGCCCATCGTTAATAACATTCCAGAGGATTCCTTCTTTGAAACCTGTGCTTGGTGTCATGCCTAGTTAAAACAATGCTTCAATTATTGAAACGAATTATCTTCTATATTCAAAATATATTAATAAACATTAAACATTTAGATTAAAAAAGCATAATCTGATAACATAATGTATTCACAGAAGAGTCGGAGAGTATGTGGGACTTTTCGGGCCAATCCCATAAAAACCTCAGTTCTCCTAGGAGGCACGAAGAGAACTGTGGGGGGACAAATAACTAATTAACTAGAACAAGACTAATCCCGTGGCCCAGGCTAATATAACATTAATTCAATTCATATTTTGAATTTTTATATACTTTATATAGAACACATTTACATAATAATATAACATCTAAATACAACATATCTAGATAACGATCTCTATGGGTAAAATATTTAAAAAAAAATATACTTCTCATCAAAAAAGTGGAAAGATAAGAATCGAAGAATAAGACTGCAAAGGCGGCATTTAAATAAAAAAAGAGGACTGAATTCATTAAAAAAAAACGCCAATAAATCGCTGGCAATTTAGTCTACACAATGGTATACCATAATTCCAAATTTGAATTTAAATTTTAAGTAATAAGAGCCCGTGGAGGAAATACGAGATAGTGAATAAACTTTTTTTAACATTTTTCTGTTTTACATCTTTGTTTCTAACATTTTACAATTTTTTCTTAAAGAGTAAAAACATACCTGTTGAACAAAACACAATATCTAAAGAAATTTAATTTTAATTTGCAACATTAATATTCGTTGAATGATACCTTATAATGTCCACAATCAATTGGCATTATTTATATTTTTGGTTAAATGTAAAAAAATAAACTCCTTCAAAACCCTACTTCAGGGGTGTCTCGATTTTTTTGATGAGAAGTGAATTAAACTAAAATAAAATTTTCTAATAAATAAAACAAAATAAGTGTTTACAACAACCATACCCGGTTCATCCTTAACTTCGGCGGTACTGTCCGGTTTCGATTCATCCGCCATCTCGACGTCTGCATTCTGAACCACTGTTTCAATAGATGCCATTATTTCTATTCCACAATGCCAGCGTCCAACACACAAAAACTTATATTAGATACTGGATGGATAATAACCATCGGAGTGTACTAACGTCATTAAAATTAAGTTTTTATTATATAATAATAATAGCTCCCGCTGTTAAGCTTGGGTTTCCCCATATAGATAACTGATACCGTCGGTAAGTGGCCATTATGATTTACATATTAGGCAAGAAAAGCTAAAAATCTTCCTAGGCGATGCATGCCACCGTGAGTTCGATTCCGGGATCTAGTAGCTAGGTCTCTCTGTGTGATACAAGTACCTTCTTGCAGAATACTGCTGTGAAATATTTATCAATTAGATAAAACTGTTCGCATTTCTATTCTCTTTCTTAACCCATATATTCTGACCCTACCCTGTCCCATTCTTTCTCGATTTTTTCTGTTTATTTTCTAATATAAAAACGATTCTGTTATTAAACACGCATCTAGGCGACAGTAGACATTCACCATTTCTTGAGTAAAAGTACCAGTTGAACAAAATGTTTCTGCCACTTCTGGTTTTGATGACAGGATTGATTTTATTGGAATATTTTTTTGATAGCTGGAGCTCAGCAGATAGGCATACCGGTCTGGTAGCAAGTAGGTGGTCACCGTCGCCTATGGACGTTTTCAACACCAGAGAGAATAGTTGATAAGTAATGAAAAACATATATATTTTATTGAACTTCTTTCCATTTATTTATCTTTTATAAAATTATTATAAAGAGTGTATATGTGTATGTATGTATGTATACAAAAAAAATTGTAGTATTTTAATATTAAAATTAATTAATATTAATATTAAAAATAGCTATATAGCTATTATGTTCAATGGGAGCTGCATATACGCAGAGATCTGACGAGGCTAGTTAAATAATGGAAACTAGTGGCACACTTACCAGCATCTTTCTCAGCGTTCTCATTTTTGAACTTTCTCTTCCGCCTGGTGTGGGTGATACCCATCTCAGCCTCGAGCTGCTTCATGTGGTGCGCGCCCCTCTGGGAGAGGCACACGTCGTCTACGTAATACTCGCCCGCAAGGCCCAGGGACTGCAGCGTGGGCCGCGGGGGTGGGCGGGGCGCGGGCAGCGCGAGCGGTGCCGGAGTGGGCGGGGGCCGGTGTATGTGCGGGGGAGGCACGTCGCGACCGCGGCACATGATGCATTTGTATCTGTTTTTACATTACCAATTCTTAATTAAAAGACGACACGCAATTTCTCAATTTTAAATATTTAATACTCCCACTCCAGCAAGTACCAGTCTAAGCCTTAATTTAAAAATATAAACAAATAAGGCTCATCACTTAACCAGATTCTAAATTATCCTAGTTAGCCTTAAACTTGTACACCAAAGGCACCAGGAACAAAATATTTAAGCCATTTGCAGACTTTAAATATAAAATGTTAGTCATTGACTGATAAATAATTAATTACAAATTTTTTAATTACCAACTTCATATTTTTGTTTGATGTACTTTTATACATAATGTATACACAGTATTTCAATTATTTAATAATTTCTCAAAGATTTCTCCTCACCCGGCCCTGCAACATATCTCCGCGTCGTTTTCACTCCGGATGGAGTCGCAGGAGGCGTGCAGCCACCGGCGACACGTCTCGCACTGGATTATCAGCTCACCGTCCGAATAGGGCTCCGAACACACACAGCACATCACTAGCGACGCACAAGGGGCGCATTCTAATGTAAAAACAAAAATACTTATCATAATTATTCACTATATAATTTTTTTTATTGCTGAGGAACAGTAAACAGTCCACTTAATAGTAAGTATTTACCGCTGCCTATAGATATTTGCGACGGAAGGGGCACCGCTAACACGCTACTGTCCACATAGGGGTACTGGAACCAGGTTCAATAATGCCGAAACACAACACAAGGTTATTATGGCAGCATGCTTATAGACCAAGGGTGGTTGCCATCCAGACGGACTTGGGTTATTTTGTCACCTTTTACGGCAGGCCGACCCCGGCCACAGGGGTCAGTATCATTCTTACTCCACGCCTGCACGGAAAGTATAGGGAATTAATTCCAAAACCTCCGGCTGGCTTAAAGGCAGACGTACGTAAGACGACTGCGGAGGTTATGGATTAGATTGCCGTCCCGAGCCAAGTGTTTATGTATATATGTATTTATTAATGAAATATACTACTGCACATCAGTAGTATAGTACCCACAACACAAGTGTGTTGCTTACTTTGAGATTATATAGAGCTGTGTAAATTGTCTCATTCTCTTTTTGTTATATTATTTATTACTAGCCGTTCCCGCCCGCTTCGCTGGTCGAATAACACAAAAATTAAATCGAAAAAATATACGAAGTTTTGGTACGCATGTGCGCTACACCGCTTCTCGCACTTCTCTGCGGCAAGAAAATACACATCACTAAACACGTAATCTTAAATTATATTTATTTAGATATGGGCCATATATCTAAGAAATAAAACTTAGAAAATTTTATCGAAATGTATCCAGTAGTTTTGCCGTAATGCGCACACAATTGCAGACCTCTATTATTTTATTTATATAGAAATTAAGGGTTAGATTCCCACAATCTGTATATATTTACGCTTCTCGCCAAGAGGAGCGCGGGCCCAGCAAAGGGACTGATTCATAGGTTAATTGTAATCATAATACTCACCAGTGTAATTGTCACACCAGGCCAAGGTATCCCTGGTCCCACAAACGAGGCACCGCCTACATCTTTCACATCGCCAAGGTCCGCGTGGCACCTCCGCGAGTGGGGGCCGGGCGCAGTACGTGTGCCACGTGGTGTCGCAGTCGTCACACAGCAGTAGCAGGGTGTCGTCCCCTCGGTTGCCGCACCCCTCGCACACCGTGCAGTCGAGACAGCGCCAACCCAAGGTCACTATCACTTGGGACACCTGTTTACATGTGAAATTGGTATTAAATTCCGAGAAATACAAAAATACTTACGACACTACGTCAGCTAAAATGATGACATAAAGCAATGAATTTTTTTAGATATAACAGCACTTACTTACTACTTGGTACTTTTACTAAAGTTAGGATGTGAATGAATAATATATATTATATACCTATTAAGAATTGTAATTACATTAAGATAGAATGTGGCATCCAAGACAAACCCTGTCGGGTTTATTGGGTGTAGTTGAATGTTTTGTAAAATTATTCTTTTTAATAAATAAATTTAAAAAAAAACTTGACGAGTTCCCTCGACCTGGGGGGGATTGGGGGCATATATGAGACACCGGGAAAGAATCCTGACATCCGACTAAAAACCCTGATGTCCTTCTATCGTCTGCCCCACGGATAAACACGGCTAGCCGATCGCGTGGCCCAGGACGGCGCCAGCCCACCGTTTCTGTCAGAGCAGGTCTCTTCCAACGGTTGGCGCCATGGGGTCAGGATGTCGTCCCCCCGACGCGTAAGCCTTAAACATATTTAACTAACCTTTATGTTCAAATAAACTGACCTTTATGTTCACGCAATACGGGTGGTAAGTCTGTCCGCACTGCGCACACGCAATTAGACATCCTTCAGAATCAGTTCCAACTGCTCCGCACATTACGCACAGGTCTTGTGTTAGGACAAATTTGTCTTTGCTTGAGCATAAAACCAACTTGTTTTCCACTCCTAAAATTAAAAATATTTTACGCATACACTGTATATTTTCCTTAAAAATATAGGAACATGGCATATTAACACGGATTGCTTCGGTTAGGCGACAACATACATCCACACATTATCATTAACACGGATTGCTTCGGTTAGGCGACAACATACATCCACACATTATCCACTGCAATTATATATATAACATAAAAATATATGAGATGTCGCTGTATGAAGTTGTATGCATAAGTCTTCAATAAACATCAATCAAAAAATGCTTCAAAGACTTGACATCACTTTAATAGGACTCTGAAGGAAATAGTGTAGTATACTTTTATAAGTGTAATTCTGAGTATCTAGGTTAATAATATTTATTTTATAATAATATTTTATATATTAGACATTAAAGTTATTGTTAAATTATACAATAATTATAAATAATAATTTCTAATATGTAAAACTTAAATACTGCCTACATTTTGTTTATTCAATCACACACATAATATACTTTATTTATTTAAATTTTTAAACGATTCAATCAAACACGTCAAAATTGAATAACATACCTGGATCATCCTCAGGTGTTTTGTTATCAGGAGCTTGAGGTCTCTGTAATCCCAGCCCTGGCACTCCAAACACTCCTCTCATTTTAGGCTTCGAACTCCTCTTCCTTCCAAACTCCAGAGATGATCTCTGTCGTTTTTGGAAGCCTAACTTTCCCGCGGGAGGGAAACCACCCTTTAATTTGTAGCCTGCGATCTTTTTCTTAGCGACTTTCGATGACACGGTAAAGGGCTTCCCTTTTCCCAATCCAACGTCGGGCTGAGAACAATATAAATATATATTGTATGTTATGATAATAACAACTTTCTCACTGTTGGGAAGCCGTTCCAGTATAAAATCCACATCTATCCAGGGAGGATACGCGGGTTATACACGTGTAACGTTGTCTAAGCAAACGTTACAATTATTAACTTAATTTAAAACTAACAAAATTAGATATGTTACAGTTACACACTTAACTAGTCTAAATAATAATAACTTATGAAAACTAAATAAAATATTCAAACTTAACATAAAACATAACCCTTATCTAAAAACAAAACAATCGAACTATTTCTAAATGTAAACAAATAAATTATTGAAGTACCTGCTTAAAAAAATAAAAATAAACGTGGGTCATTTGATAATTCACCAGTTCTGTAGCATGATATTCACATTTCACGAATACTAACGGAACTTGTTTCCAAGACATTAGCTTTCGATAATTTAATGCGGAACACTAATTCGTGTGCATATCTGAATAGATGGCAACGGACATCTGAGCTCTCTCGGAACGATGGTTTGTTTCCAGAATTGTCTGAGAATACTGAATTAAACTAAAAGAATTGTATTCTACATGTTATGTAATCCCGTGATTGGGTAAGTTGTGCATTTATTAAATTAATCATTTATTATTTAATATCCTCCGTGCAGTGGTGAAGTAAGACTACTAATCACTGCGGCCCGGGTCGGCCTGTCGTAAAAGACAACAAAACAATCCTAGCTATGTGGTAGGACCGCTAGCCTGTCTGGATGGCAACCACATTAGTGACCAAGGTTCCTGTACCCCTGAGACAGCAGCGTGTTCGCGATTCAAAGACGAAGGTAACTGCTTACTATTAAGTGTCTGCTGTTCGTCAGCAATAAAAAAAAATAATACCTCGTATATAGTCTGATATCGGTTCTGTCTGTCTGTCTGTCTCGGAATGTCAATATGGGTTTCGCCCTGGTCATAGAACAATGGACCCTGTTTTTACCCTAAGGACTGTCGTGGAGAAATACAGAACGAAGAATACAGAACGCTTCTGCATCGCTCGTTTCTTGACTTGCATAAGGCTTTCGACTGTATTCCTCGCGCGATAATCTGGTGGGCATTGCGATCCGAAAGGGTTCCAGATCCAGATATTGATATTGGATTCCAGATATTGGCATCATCCGAGACATGTACCGCGATCCCGATTCCGTGGTTCGGACCGCTGTTGGCGACACAAAATTCTTCCCCATCACTGTTGGAGTACGCCAGGGATCCGTCCTTAGTCCGTTTCTGTGTAGCGTTGTATTAGACGTACTGTCAAATAGCATCAGAAACTAACATGAGCAGCCCCCGTGGTTGCTCATGTATGCGGATAATATCGCGCTAGCAGATTCGGACAGGGGTATGTTGGTGGGACGTATGAAGGCGTGGAAGGAATCGCTTGAGAACGGCGGTCTGAAGCTCCCTGTGGCGAAGACCGAGTGCTTGGGCTGCAACTCCACAGATCCCACACCCGTGCGCATAGGCGTCGATACGGTCAAACGCACGGAACAGGTAAAATACCTAGTGAAATACTTAGGTATACTTACATTAATTTAAGAACATAGTTATTAAGGTTAATAAAAAGAAAGTTTATCATTTTTTTTTTTGCTTTTCAGTTTTTTTCGGCGGTT
Organism: Malacosoma neustria; assembly: GCA_963693495.1. Lineage (NCBI taxonomy): Eukaryota > Metazoa > Arthropoda > Insecta > Lepidoptera > Lasiocampidae > Malacosoma > Malacosoma neustria. The sequence continues at coordinate 17,173,381 of OY856379.1, read as the reverse complement.
TAAGTTTTTTGTTAATAAGTTTTTATTTTATCATTTATCTGTGGTAAATAGGCTTCTATTAACATATCTTAATATATATAATTGGAATCTCGGAATCGGCTCCAACAATTTTCATGAAATTTAGTATACGGGGGGGTTTCGGGGGCGATAAATCGATCTAGCTAGGAATCATTTCTAGAAAATGTCAAAAGATGGCGTTTGAGTAGTCCCAATTTAAACTGAAAAATTACTCTTCCTGACATCTATCGGCGAATAATAATACTATTTTTTTTTAAATTGCTTTAACGACACAACAACACTAAAGCTATTCCAGCAGATGGCGTTGTTAAGTAACACGAAGTCAATAAGTGTTTGCTTTGAGGTTAGACTAAGAAAATCAATTGTTAATTTCCAAAAAACACAATTTAAAAACACAAACACGAGCTTTGCTCGGTCATCCGGATATTTAACTATTATATGAGCCGGATTTTATCTCTGTTGTCTGAATACTTAATTTAAATTCCTTTAAACAAATTCCAAGGGTGTGTTCACTCCTTCCAAAGGCGAGGAAATCGTACTAGTACACTGGTAAAAAAAGCAGCGGTTAAAGTTGCCATATTTATGGCTATACAGCCATAAATATGGCAACTTTAACCGCTGCTAAAGCTGTTGAATACGTAACATATATAAAATACCAGCTGTACCCCGCGTGCGTTGCCACGCTATTTACTAAAATAAATTTTAAGAAAAGACATTACACAAATATTGAATTAATTTTGAATCATTTTATTGATTATGTTCATGTCGAAAAAATTGTGACATTACAGCGTTTCGTTTCAATTTGTACATTTATTGAAGTGCTGTGGGATACACAATATTTCATGTTTTTCCATCTAGTGCGTAAACGAATAAATCAGAAGCTTTTCTGACGCGTGAGCAGGCCACATAGAACTGCCCATGTGAGAAACATGGATTCTCCAAATTAAATCCACACACTTGCAACGATTGTCCTTGTGCTTTGTTGATAGTCATTGCGAAAGCGAGTCGCACCGGGAACTGCAAACGTTTGAATTCAAATGGCATATCTGTCGGGATCATTGGAATACGTGGCAACAGTACGTCTTCACCTTTGAATTTTCCAGTCAAAATTGTTGCCTCGATAACATTGTTTATCATTTTCTTGACTGAGAGTCTGGTTCCGTTGCAAAGTCGTGGTAGATTTATATTTTGAAGAAGAATGATGGCTACGCCAATTTTCAATGTAAGAACGTGCTGTGGCATGCCTGACAAATCAAGCGAATTCAAGAATTCAGTTGGATGTTGACAACTTCGTCTTGATTCACCACCACAGTATCGATGGACTTATATGTTGTCGTTTCGACGAGTATTCCATTCTAAATAGTGAAGTTGAAGATATTGACATCGATGTTTTTGGCCGCTAATATAGCACGCGTACTGAGCCACTGATGATTTTTGTAGTTCTGTGCAATGTTTGGGAAAAGTTTTAAACTAACTAAATTAATTTAACTCACAATGAAATGCACAAAATTATTCGAAAACGCTCCCAAATATAAAAATACGCACAATATTGTCGGCGCGCGGCAGGGCGATACAATAAAAAGTTCTTAAATTCTAATTTTTAAATATTTTTTTATCGAATCAAGCTGGCTATAATAAATATGTTCGTTAAAGTTAAAGGAAAGAGGTTTTATGCAAAGATGCAAAACTTTTTTTATACATCCATAATATTAATACATGGATTTTAATTTCAAAATTTACATAAATTCTTATGTTCAACTGTCACGGCAACTAATGAAATTCATCGGAATGATAGTGGCGCCATCTGTCAAAGATTGATCGTGCCAGAAACCTTTGTGGGCTCACGCACAACACTTTGTTGAAGATCATGACACGATCAAATGCATAGTTTACGATTCTATAAAGGATATAGAATTTACTATTCGTTTTAAATAATAGGAAGAAATTGTAAACATTTCCTTTGTCGAAAAATGATTGATTAGATTTAGAAGCCACAAGTGGTTATCATGCAGACGGGCTTGAAGCCTTACCACATGTTTAGTCACCTTATACAACTTACTCCGCCTCTGCTTGGAGAAAACTTTTTAACTAGTTAGTAAACAAGAGTACACTATTTGTCGGTCGTACGCTGATAATTAACGATATAGTCTCAGAATTCTAGATCATGACCCAAATTTATATTCTATTTTAGGACACAATGTTGCATAATAACATTTATATTAAACCTAGAACATAGCAGTTGTTTATTATTACAAATAGAAAGGACCAATCTAGGAGTCCCGGGTCCCAAACGAATCCCACGGTGGAATATACCTCATAGACAGTTTGTCTCTTTTAATGTTTGTATTATAGCGTAATTGCCATGTAACGACGGTGAAGATAAATGTCGAGACGAAACCTGCATACCGAGATCACCGGTATGTGTAACCCGGTAATCCGCGTTGGACAAGTGTGGCGGGTATACTGTCCGTTCCCTCTAGGGGGAGGCCTGAGCCCATCAGTGGGAAGCTATGACCTGTTATATTGCTACAATAGTTAATTTCTCATATGATCAACTGACCTTAGATTCAATTGCGAGCGGATCTTGTTCTTGCTGCGAGTTCTCATCGCCAAACGACGAGTCTTGAGACGTCGAAGCCATTGTGTCGTCTTCAAAGGCTATTTAAAAATTACACAACACCACAAATATTTAAATTTAAAATATACACTTGAATCATACACATAACATTTTATTAACACAAGTTGATTAAGTTATAAAACAGTTATGAATAATGAAGGAGGCCAAGTAATGAAAATTCAACTGTTTTTAATGAAAATAACTAAATTAGTGACCGTAATTCACAAATATATGAAACAATGTAATTGATTGAACATGTAATTGATATCGGTTAATAGTTCAGTCAAATATAATCAATTTTTATCAATATTATCTTCGTAAACAAAAAATTTAAGGCGTGTTACAATGTTCCTTAGAAATTTGTTAACCTATTATATAGATTATATTAAAAAGTACTACATAATATCATTCAACGTAAATCTGTTAATCTGTTTGGTCACCGTTTTATAATATATCTCAATACTCTTAGTATTGAGTAGATTATACGATTATTTTATTTACATTTATCTTATACTATTACTAGATGACCGGCAAACGTGGTTCTACCATATAAATAAAAACAATTTTACAGTGGACCGAATTATGAATATAATTCATGAATCCACTTCAGTCCATCTGTTTTGAAGGTCTTCGGTCATATACACATGCAAAGAAGAATTTTAAATTTATTTAAAATATAATGAATTTGATTATTTAATGTATTCCCGTATGTAAATTATTTTATTTGCTCAAACTTGCTACACCCAAAACTACACAAATCTAAACACCATGATAACTTCTGTTTTCAGCGATATTTAACAAAATAAAAACAATATGGCGACCTCCGAGGCGTCATTGTTAACGCACGCGGAATGCTATCGGGTTCACGGGCATCATTCCTGTGCCGCGTCTGGGTATTTATGTATATTATAGAAGAAAAGTATACATTGAGCGTTCTGATAGTAATGCGCGTGATTTTATTGTGACGCGACTATCCATCGCAGCGCACTCAGATTGGCCGAAAAATGTGGTGGGGGATTTGTCCTTCGAACGCGCCTGGTCTGTTCGCTCCGAGCAGTAGGAGCGGTAGGACGTGTCTTCGCGCAGTCTTTTTTTTTTCGATCGAGTCACGGCGTGATGTAGTGTTCGCTGGAACAGCGGTACGCGATAATTTTGTGAGCGGCTTGGGAAGAATGCGACGGAAACTCATCACATGCTTCAAGAAGCCTTTAAGGAGGAATGCATTTCCAGATCTCAGTGTGGAAGGTGGCACAAGGCTTTCAAGGAGGGTTGGGACAAGGTCACCGACGAGCCTCATTCTGGACGGCCAACAACAGCCCGAACCGATGAATACCTCCAGCGTGTGCGTGAAGTTTTGAAGTCAGACCGCCGGTTAAGCATTCAGGCAATCGCTAACACCCTGAACTTGTCAAAATATGTGGTACATGGGATTGTGACGGAGTATTTGCAAATGCGAAGTTTGTACCGAAGAAGGTGTTGACGGAGGAGCAAAAAGAAGTTCGAGTTTTGCGCAGTGAAGAATTTTTGGAATTGATGATATGATCCAGGCTTTTTAAACTCATGTGTAACCGGGGACGAATCCTGGATATTTGAGTACGATCCAGAATCCAAAAGGCAGACCTTCGAGTGGCACACCCAATCTCCTAAACCCAAAAAAGCGCGCATGAGAAAATCTCGCATCAAAACAGTACTGATTGACTTCTTTGACATCCGAGAAATCGTACATTTTGAGTTTGTTCCACAAAGACAATTTGTCAACGCAGCTTTTTACCTGGACGTGCTCAAGAAGCTGAAACGCCAGGTTGCGCGCGTCAGGCCTGACATCAGATGCCTTCTAGCTCCACCACGACATTGCCCCGAGCCACACGGCCTTCATCGTCACCAACTACGACCAAACGCAACGACCCAAAGCAAGACCTCCTTGGTGCCCCAGCCTCCCTATACTCCTTGGCGCCGTGTGGCTTTTTTTTGTTCCCCCGACTGAAAGGGGAGCTGAAGGGAAAGCACTGGGAGTCGGTGAAGAACATCCATGCTCATGTTACAAGGTTCCTGAGAGCCATTCCTGTTGAGTTCTAAGGTGCCTTCCAGGCGTGGCAGAATCGTCTCCGCAAGTGTATTGATCCACAAGGGAACTATTTTGAAGAATTTAAACCATTTGTACCCATAGGATCAATAAATCTATTTTTCCCAGAAAATGCGCATTACTTTCAGAACGCACCCTGTATATGTAGTTGCCTTGTACCCATAACACAAGTGTTACGCTACTTATTTTGGGACTAGAGTGCGCTGTGTGAATTAGCTCAATATATGTAATATACAATATTTGTCTTAAAGTTATACGAGTATAAATTAAAACATAGGTCTAAGCCAATACATAGGTAAAAATAGGAGATAAATGAAGTGGGAAGTATTTTAGCAAAAGCTTTACATAAGCTATATAGCATTAGCAAGCTTTACATAGCATTTATCATTTTAAAAACCAAGCTTTGAATGTAAAGAAGTACAAAAATAACTCTAAATATCAGTAACCAGTAATCAAACTGTTAATAATTCTAGAGGATTCTACAAAGAAATAGTTTTGTCTATAATTGGTTACTGTCTGTAATTATATATAGTGTTATAAAAAGACTAATGTTTAAGAAAAATAGGAACCCTGACAAATTTACAGCTAAGTTTACCATACGTTATTCAACATCATGTTTAAGTAAGCGAAGAAAGCTAAGCAAGTCTAAATTATTCATGATAATTAGAATATATTACATTAAAATGTCAAGTTTGAACATGTGAAAATATATAAAATATTATTATTTATTTTTTTATTTAAAAAATTATACTCACATCCAGGTTTAGATCCAGTCAAAGACAGCTGAGACTTGCAAATGGGACAGTTGTATTCATAAGAGGGATTTTGTTCCTTTTTATGCCTGTACTGCTGCGGATCCGCGTCGGGGTCGCACATTCCGTGGACGTACCTACAGAAAAGCTATGTTGAGTAACATCTCACGCTTTTATAACACCTTCAGATGCCAAAATGTTTAAACAACTTTGTAGACTTTGTAGAAAAAGATTACTCAGCCAATTTTGACGATTACCCTCATGTCTATGTGAAGCGAGTACAGTTACCGTAGAAATTTGTGTGCTTCAGTTGTAGTGATCCCAATCCTCTTTGAGAAGAAATACTGTTTGGCCCTGGATAAACTTTAATCCTCACAAGTGAAAATAACGGCCTGCAAAGTTTTATGGCACGCTGCACCCAGAACTGATTCGGACCATGGAGATCGTAAGGTGGTGGAGCTTTAATGCCTTATACTAGAATTGGAACCTATATTACGTTCCCATATAATTCCTATCCTATCTCTATATTTTATACAGGCAACATTTCATTTTACCCAAGATATTATCGCCTGAAAGCGACGAAAATTCTCAAAACACACCAGACTATTGACATGAACTACAGATTAAACGAAAATGTTTTCTAACGTTAAGTTTTGTGACTTTATAATTGTCAAGGCTGTAAACTGGTTGTTAAACGTACCTCTTGCAAACAGTGCACCGTATCATATCGCGGTACGCTGCTGCGCGGTAAGCTCGTCGACAGAGGGGGCAGCAGCTCCCCTTGTTGCGCTGTTGGTAGCAGGAGTCGCACACCGTGTAGTGTGCGTGCCAGCGGGACGAAGGGCCGGCGCCCGGGGAGCGGGCGCCGCAATCCGAGCACACTCGGCAGCACTACAAAAACTATAATTTAAAGACGGTGGCCAAATATGACTGCGTCCAAAGCTATCGTGATCACGAACGACGTAGACGCGCTTTTTATTTTCCTTCTTAATTTTATTTCATTTTGCCAATTTTTAAGTCTACAAAACCCGTACGGGTTTTACGTGTACACGCCGAACAAATCGCCGCACCAACATCACCAAGTAGGATTTTGAAATTTATCAATTCTGTCAGATTTTCATTTTACTCTATAAACAAATTTACACAGCAATGGCACATTATTATGATGAATAATAATTTACGAAGATTAAATAAATTTAAAAATGCTGTGGCAGATATTTTTTTTAATAACAATTAATAATAATTGTTTACATTTCATTAGCCTTTACCAGATGAATGAGATTTTATATCAGTAGGTAGAAGATAGTTTAAGAGTAACTACGTGACATTCTCATATTAGAAAAAGAAATAATAATTTAAGAAAATAATAATTATTTAAGACGAGATTTTTTTATAACAAGAAAAGTAATATAAACTACCACAGACAAACATATACACTTATACACACACATACATATAATTTTTTTTATCTTGTGAGTAGTCAGTTAAACTATGAGCAGATCATTTATGTGATGATTTCATAGGCAGAGCAAGGTCTCCAATGAGCCCTCCTCATAATGTCATCAGTGACAATCCATGTCTAGTATCTTTCATCGCTTCAGCCTGTTGATTGATTGTGGAATCGTAAGCTGGACTGCTAGTTGATTAGGATGTTTTTCCAGCCTTGTTTTATATTTAGAACTCCAAATATTTATTTCTTCTTTGATTGGTTTGATGTTTAAGTACTTGTGTATTTCAGAAGTTTTTAAGAACCAAAGGCAATTGGATATTTGCTTTAGACTATAGTTTTGTGCTCTTTGGATTCTATTGATACTTGTGTCACATGCCCCATAAGGGAATCCCATAAGTCCAAATCGGTTTATGCAGCATTTTGTAAATAAGTAATGTTATCTACTGAGACTTTAAAGATATATATATACACACATAATATAACAAATAATAATAATAAAATGGATAAATAAATGTAATAAAAATAGTATAGTTTATTAGAATCGGGAAATATTAGATACAGTACATTACAAAATTTTCAGTGCTTATGCTCATAGAATAGGGAGTTTAGCCATTCTGTTAAGACTAACTTTGCTTTAGCAATAGTGTAATGTTTTAAATCAACATGTTTAACTATATTGTTGTTTGGAGGATTAACCGGACCTCCTATGGGGTAGATTCTCTAAGCGAGACATTTAATCAAACACGTATATCCACTGGCTCACTATTTTTAATGATGGTGTGTATCATGTTATTGTGCGTTGTCGAAATAATAATTGCAAAACGTATCATAATTATATAAAATAATTTAGTGACAGCTCCGAATAATATTCTTACATTTTTGTATTGACATAACATAACTCTCGAAAATATCTAAAAAGTATACATATAACTAGAAAGAAGAATATATATGAAAGTATACAATTATTCGATTTTAGCAGTGTAAGAAATCAGGTGGCGAGTGAGGCGCCACACCTGTATATATATCTAGAAATGAAAGGGTCAAAGCACTTAGCAAACGATGTATTCACAGTAACCATTGGCATTCTCATCTTGTGGGTGGCCAGGCATACATTCAGAATAAACACTTGACGGACCTTGAGAACTCTGCTCTCTTTATATAATAATGAAGTGGGGTATCTAAAGGGTATTTTAAGCACAGCTTTAAGTACAGCTCTTTGAGCTCTTTCTAGATGTATCATAGCTGTCTTTGATGTACCACCTCATGAGGAAATACAGTACGTTATAATAGATTGGCATAAGGTTAAATAGAGAAATCTTAAAAGATGCTGATTGATGATTCACCATGACATAAATTAATTTACGCATTCTAGATATATGCCACCACATAGCGATGCAAGAAATCGCTTTAATTAAGACTTTACCTTGCACTTCCATCCATACTTGGGCACAGTTGCCATGATAGGGCGGAGGCAAGCAGCGTGGTAGAGCTTGTCGCAATGTTCACAAGCAATGGCGCGAGGTTCGCCGGTGATGCCCGTGCCCCCCACGGTAGCCTCCCCGCGGCACACCTGGCACACACGGCATACACGACAGCACCAACCAGCACGGACCCCTAACACACGCAAATATTTTACACTGTATACCAAGCCCACAAATACATTTGTGTATTTTTTCTTCACGAAATGTTGACCCTGATGATCAAACTCAAGCTAGTTCATTGTTAAAAGTCAAATATGTATTCGACTTTTAACAATGAAAAAATTTTTCTATCCGTGCAGAGGCGGAGAAAGAATAATAACCTCTGTGGCCGGGGTCAGCCTGTCGTAATAGGCGACAAAACAACCCTATGTGGTAGGGCATCAAGCCCGTCTGGATGGTGACCACCTTTGGTCTTAAGTATGCCGCCATAATAACTTTGTGTTGTGTTCCGGCATTAGTGACCCAAGTTCCTGTACCCTTATGGGACAGCAGCGTTGCAAACACCTATAAAATACAAGCTTTAGTTGAGAATACATAGAATGATGTAAATTTCCTTAGCTTGAAAGATGAGATCAACTAATATTATGCCAGTAGCTAGAGTTTCTACATTATTTCTTTGCTTTACTTTTTATGGGGGACACAGGAAAGTACAATAATTAAAGTATTGTTAAATTCTCAAAAAATTCACAACTATTAAAGATAATGTATGTGTATAAAGTAGGAGATATCCACTCACCAGGCATCTGGGCCAGTCCCACACATGTCCCATGATAGTGGCCTCCGCAGGACGTACATGTCATTAAATTTGCCATATCGCCAATAGTTCTACACGTCCTACATTCGATCTCAGAAGAACCTAAAAATATGAAATATATAAATAATGAATTTCAATCTGCATAAATTCCAACTGCATAATCTTGAATTACATTTTAAGTTTGGACAAATAGGTCAGCTTGGAGACTTTTCAGATCTTCTCCCTGGGCCACCTCTTGCTGTAGCGAAGCAGCTGCATGGGAATGAGGCCAAGTTTAACCATGGCCTAGACTAGAGTAATAGCAGAAGGGATTTTTTAGAGTCCAACCCTGCAAAGGCTTCACAGTCCCAAAGTGTGTGTGTGTCCCAAAGTAGTGACACTAGTTTGACCAGGTTTCCCGGTCCTCTTTTAATGCTTTATGATTATGGTTTTCTAATTTATAAATAGTAAGTACTTAGTCTATGATGAATAAAAAAAAGAATTATGTATTCTTTGTGATTTTCTGGTAATCCTAAAATACATAAATAATAAGAAATTCTAGACATAGAATCTATATAATAAATAACAAATAATAAAATTTATAAGAGCAAGTAAACAACGTGTCTCGCGCATAGTGTTTTATTATAAAACTGCCTACCTACATATAATAATATATTAATACATCACAATCCTCCAAACTTATTTTAACACACATAAATAAATTAATAAATAGAATGAATATACAAATATCATACTCACATACAAGTGGCACTTGGTACAAATGATCCTTACAAAATGAGGTGCGACTTGGGAAGTCAATGAAACCCCCAGATGCAAGCACACATGGGAAGTGGAAGTATTTATTGCAACTCATCTGTAACAAATGTGTTCAAATTAACTCATCTATGATTAATTATCCTCTAATAAAGGAGACGACAATTCATGTAATAGGTGTGATTTAGATGCATAGGTTCATTCATACATACATATATATTTATCATTAAACACAGCGCAATCTAGTCACAAAATAAGCCACAATACTTGTGCAATGGATACTAGATAACTAGAATACTACTTATATACTTTCCTTTTGTGATTACTACCTATTAAACTGCAGGTAGCGATCAACAAACAAACATAAAATACTCCATGTATCCTGCTGTAACTATTGTATCAATTCATATGCACACAAGTAGTACTCCTTAAACTTATTATCCGTGCAGGGGCAGAGAAAGAATACTGACCTCTGCGGCCGGGGTCGGCCTGTCGTAAAAGGCGACAAAATAACCCACACTGGATGGCGACTACCATTGTCTTAAGTATGTCGCCATAATAACCTTAGGTTGTGTTCCAGCATTAGTGACCCAAGTTCCTGTACCCTTATGGGTCAGCAGCGTGTACGCGATTCCGTTGAAAACACCCATAGGCGACAGTAACTGCTAAATTCTAAGTGGGCTGTCAGCCTGTATGCTGTTGTACAGAAATAAAAAAAAAACTTGAAATACTTAAATCTAGAGTTTAGTGTTTTACAAAAATTCATTTGATATGTATTAAATAAGTGATAGTAGAAATAGTTTCTTACCTTACAAGGTATACTAGCCCCATGTCGGGAGCAAAAGGCACATTTTCTCATCAAAGAGGTGGTAACTATACCCCTAATCCTCGCCTCCTCAGCCTGTTCCTTATCCTCATCAGAGTTGGAGGCTGTCGAGGTGTCCTGATATGGTGGACTGAAGTCAAGGCAACTACGGTGCACGTAAAACGATCCAGAAGACACCACATTAGGCAACTCCAAGGCTTCTATGTGACCAATTATTGATAACTCATCAGTGTGTTCCATGTTGTATAGTGGTGTCCTTAAAAAATGCATTTTCTAGTAGTTTGAATAGTTGAATATGTCAATAACCTTCGAATAGGTCATTGCACTCAATGGAGATTGAGCAATTAATACACAAATAATTTTTAAGCATTTAATTTACTGTTTCTCACTAAATAATAACATTATACTGATTTATGAAGCAGTAGTTGAAATAGTTAGAACATTTTTCATACAAAGTAACTAGGAAAAGTTGCAGGAAGTGATTTATTTTAATGTAATGATTAGAATCACACTGCAGTTTTTATATATCAAAGTTTGGGTGACATATTAGTCATAGTAGTCAAAATGTTAAAATCTCAAAAAAGTGCACATAGATATTGATTTGACATTGCAGATGAGCATGTTTTATATTGGTTTGTACCATTTCAGAAGAGTAATTTACAGAATTATAATATGTCAAGCACTTGTTATTCTAAAAAGGAACAGAAATACTTACTTGCACTTACTGAACGCCTTCTGCCGTCTACTCAATGGTAGCGCCAATGGATGTTGACTTGGCTCCATCAGTTCTGGAGGAGGTGATATAAGACCTGGTGTTAGCGGGGTAGTTGGGGTGCTGGGCGTAGCCACACTTGTAGGGGTGGCACCACCAGAGTTGGATACAAGGGGGGTTGTGCTTCCATCACCTTCCACAGCACTACATGGGATCTGTCTCATCTCCCCTTGACCAAGCTGACTCCGTTCACTTAGATTACAGAGGGCGCATACTTTTCCTGGCCTGCAATTATTAAAAAGTTTACATATCCACATGTGTGTTGCTATTTCACAATTAAAAAATAAATCTTAATTTTGACCAGACATAACAACTAACTAAACTAAGGTAAAGGACTCAGTTTCTGACCTTTTTAGAGTGACAGTTGAAGTTATACGACAGTAATAAATATAAGTCTTAACTCAAGAGACAATTAATAACTTGATCAACTAGTTTATAATTTTTAAAACAAAGTCAAATACGTCAAATAATTATTTTAATTGAATAAATAATTTAAATTGACGTTTTAATAATTGACATCTAAAGCATCAGTTTCTGACCCTCAGAATTACTACTGTGGCAGTTTCTGACCCTGAAAGTGGAGTAGTTTCTGACCCTTAAAAATTAAATTATGATTAGGTCATAAAGTACTTATTGAGTTTCAATCAATTAAAACGATTAATTAGATTAAAAAATCAAATATTTATTGTTAAAAAAGAAGTTTTTTTATTTTAACGAATAAATAATTTAAGTTATACAACATAACTTTTAAAAACACTTACAAATACAAAAAAAATTTAAATTCGTTTGAATAATTACTTCTTATTTTTTCTTTTTTAATAATTTTTCTCTTTCCTTCATAGCTTTATTTTGTAAAATTTTAGATTTTTTAAGTTCTTTCTCCTCTTCTAATTTATGTTTTATAACTTCTTTGCTATCATGATATTTTAACCACGCATCAGAGGTATAAACTGTTGGTACTTTCTACTAAAACCGTTATAATAATTTAAATACTAATGAAATTGACATTATTTTAACAATAACTTTTACTTCCTAACAGTATTACTCAAAAAATGTACTTTGAAGGCCATTGAATATAATTTTTATTGATAAAAACTAATAATTAATGTTAATTACACATTATGAAAATGTCACTACACATTATGAAAAATAATAAAGATAATAATAAATATTACTATTTTTCGATTTTATGCACATGTCACTAAACAGATAACCTTACTTGTTGTAGGTTAAAATTAGAGGGTCAACAACTGCATCATACCTTTAGAATTGATCCTAGTTATTGACCCTCATATTTTAATAATAAAAATTATTCTAATGTGTATTATAAATATTCTAACATAAATTTTAATTAAATATTAAGCTGTATATATATTTTTGATTAAATTTTCATACTTATATGGTGAATACTGCACAGATCGAATCGTCCTACCAACTAACGTAAACGGTTTAGACAACAAGAAAATAATGGCTTCACTGTAGGTTTTAAATTTTTTTTTCTTTAGTTAACACTTTTTATACTTTTTCAATTGGTATTCATTAGACACAGGATTACTTACTTTAAATAGAGAAAAAAAAATTTCCTACTTAAAATATAGTTTTTTTATTAACTTATAAAAAAGTTGAAAAGGTCAGAAACTGGAGCAGGGTCAATAACAGGGTCCTTTACCTTACTCTTTAAATAACTAACAATCACAATCTATGAACTTTGTTTACAGCTGGAGTTCAGCAGACAAGCAAACTGTCGCCCGATAGCAAGTGGTTATCTTCACCTATGGATGTTTGCAACACCAGAGGCATTGCCAATGCACTGCCTGCCTTGACAAAATTTTATAACACCTTTTTTGACAAACCCCATATCAGCTCATTCCAAATCCAGAGATTACACAACCTGAACATTCTTGAGAACGGTTGCATACAAGGGATGAAAACCTAGCCAGTAGTAAGTGTCATTCTAAACAGTTCCTCAGAATGCTCTCCATTGTACCGACAGTAGATTACGCAAATAAATGCATATTTTCTCTGAGGCAACGCGTATCTAGACTGTCTGGTAGTATGGGTTCGTCCATTAATTTTGATATGTCAATACAGAAGCCTAGTCTGTATAGCTAATTATAGACCTATATATTCATTGTGTATTGTTCCCAAAAATTAACCAAAATGTGTTATGTCCCAACCTTATTACATAAACTGTGTGTATGATATTATTTAAAAAAGTATTAAAATTGGTACTTCCAAAAAATATATATGTACACTTATTAGGTAACATATAGAAATTAAAATTAATTACTCAATTTAGTCAAAATACCTATACATATATCTTTAATAGGCATGTTTTCATCTGCTGCTGAAATAATAAATAAAAATCCTTACCACTTCTCAGGGGTGTATGGAGGTTCCTCAGGGGCAGGGGGCATTGTGAAATCATCTTCTTCTCCCATATCTTCTAGCGAATCATCACGGCTGCCACGATGACGTTTTGCACCTCTCAAAGAACCAGGGTTACCCCTGTATCTAATGACGTAATTATTTCATCAAAATCTATTATAATAAATAATAACAGCCTGTGACTTGCTGGGCTCCAACTATTCTAGAGAGAATGGGCAGTATACCTAACATGTTTATCCAAGGTGGACTGGCAGGTTTTCCTTCACCATTGTTACATAGATGTTTTCCAAGTGCAAATTCAGCCCGGACCTTTGATGTCCGTCAATATAACCAGTATGTTGTTCTATATGATGTCCCTATACAGTTTTACCTGTATATAGATACAACTTTTATATACATAAAATTGACTTTTAATGTATATCAATTTATATTTCATAAATAAAAGAGTATGTCCATTAAAATGATGATCTCGCCCAGTGCTACATAATGATTTTTTGTGATTCATGATTGCATTCTATTCACACTTCAAAATTAATAAAGAATGTTTTATATTGAAAACACCAAACTCTAAATGGTATAAAGACAGCAACAGAACAGTTAGTCTGTTGTTTAGTGCACAAGGTAGAAGGTAAACTTGAATTGGATTCTTATTGATCTTGTTTGTTGATTAATTGATCCATTTTTAATATCCAGCACTGAAAGAGTTAGTGTTTTAGTAGAATATTTTAGATATTTCATTAAATTTTAATTTACCTCCTGACAATCTTCCCTTCCCTAGTCAACTTGGGTCCATCCTTCCTGGGCCGTCCAGGTCCTCTTCTGCCAGCAGTAAAGAAGGGTCTGGTATATCCTTGATGATGGAAGAAAGAAGGTTGGGAACTGAAACCACTGTATGGAGATGCAGGTTCTTCCCCACGAGGTGATGACGCACATGATGTTGGAGTGGACCCTGGCCCCATGTAGAAGTCTGTATCAAAATTGATCACATAGCTTTAATAATTCAATATATCATAACAACTAAAAGGATGTTTTAATAGATTGTTCTAGAACCAAAATGTTAATCATTTCATCAAAGAAATTACCCATATGCAAATAAAAAAACCAACTTAGTTTCTTAACTGGTTATAACAAAAAGAGGTCAATAATTACTTAATTATTATTAAAAAAAAACATCACAGATATATCAATCAGTGTAGTTCAATGACAAACAATATATTATTTACTCTATTTATTAAAACTAATAGGTAAGATTATTATGGGTAAATTATAAATAAAAAAAAAAATTTTGCTAAAACAATCTTTGCAAATGTTTTACTTTTCACTACAACGTTGTATTTAACTGATTCATTAATTCACAAATAATACTTATACAAATAATATAACTAATTGCAACTTCACCATGATTATTATCATGGTGTCATATTTGACATCATGATGAGCTAATTAATAATTATTTACAGAAGAGAAGAGCTCTCTCCTGTAGAGTTTGTAGTATATCATAAACAATTTAAACATTAAGCATACACGAAGTAGGTAAATAAACATAACTATTCACTACTTGTAAGTTCTATGTAGCGATAATATTATAATTTAACTACAAATACGAAAATTAAATGTGGGTTTACCAGAAGACGGCGGGGCTTCACCTTCATCTTCCGATCCATCATCAGGCAACAAGTCTACATCCAAAACACTGTCGTCAGGCACGTCCATCTAAAGCATCCAAATTAAAATAAAACACTGAGCTTGCACCACTACGACACTTCACTAGATATGATTGTCACAAATTTATTTACAACCACGGCACGGAGTATTAATGAGACCGCCATAATGAACAAGTGTAGAAACCTCAAGGGATACTTTAACTTACCGCAATTCTAGCGATGGACGTTTTATACTAAAAAATCTACAATGGAAATTTTAAACTAATAAACAAAATCATTTTATAAAATAAATTACATTCAAAACCGAAAAACACTAAAATTAAACGTATCGCTAAAATGCGAACGAAATGAAGCGCATGATAGTGTTGTATCATACATATCTAATTGTCTAATTTTCCATTGAATGAGTAACTGAGTAATCAATTAAATCGATTCAGGCACTAAAATACATTGTTTTTATTATTTGAAAATAAAGAGTATTAGATTATTATGAATTAATAGTTTATTATTATTTACACATTTTTGTTACTAATATTATCCCATAGAACAATATTGAAGAATCTTCACTGGCAATCAGGCAAGTGCTAACGTGGTAGCGTGGTGTTATCCTCAGGATTTCCGAACTCAATATACCATCCATATTTCTCTATTAATACATTTAACGTAGAATATAGAATAGAAAACTAATGTTCACCAAATAATAAAATAAAAACTGTATAAAAACTAAATTTACAAAAAAAAAAGAACAATTAGCGGTCATCGCTAATAATTGATTTCTTCCAGACAACCTAACTAGGATCGCAGAAATGTAATGGCGGTGAACATTAATAAATAATAACAATTTAAACAAAAACATAGAAAAGAAAAAAAACAATAAAACGTAATGACAAACAATAAAATTACATTAATACACATATATGCGACAAACAATTTATTTATTGAGATAATGTTCTTTGACCATATTTGTGAAGATAGGAAGTGATTTAGCTTTTCTGAAATCCACGGATAATAAGTTCCAAAGTTGGATAGCCTGTACAGCGAAGGATTTGAAGTAAAATGATGAAGTGTGTGCAGGCCTCTGTCATCATCATCATCATCATCTCAGCGATGAATCCCGGTTGCAGCCCAAACTCTCGCTTCGGCGCCCGGGGTCCGCTTTCCGACTTTTTCTTCTCCACTTCGCACGGTCTTCAGCATCCCTGGTAGTGAGCCCATTGGCACGCATATCACCCTTTACGACGTCAAGCCAGCATTTTTTGGGTCTACCCCTCCTGCTGGGGCCCGGCGGAGGCGGCATGGCCAGACATTTGTTTCCCACGTAAGCATCCGGTTACCGTAAAACATGACCATACCAATGGACCCGACACTCCTGCAATTTATCTGCAATGTCACGGACATGAAGACTACCGCGAATGCGGGAGTTCCTAACGCGGTCCTTCCGCGTCACTCCACACATCCACCGCAGCATATTCATCTCCGTGCCATGCAGTTCTTGCTTGTGTCGCTCTAACACCGGCCACGCTTCACAGCCGTATAAAAGGACAGGCCTAATGATGGTCTCACAGACCTGCCTCTTCAACTTTACTGGCATCTTGGGGTCACAAATGACACCAGTTACCTCACGCCATTTGGCCCACAAAGCAGCAATACGTGCCTTGACGTCGCAATCGATGTAACCAGGCGCATGAAACACATATCTCAGGTATTTCACATGATCCGTGCGCTCGACCGTGTTGCCGTCTATGCGTACAGGTGTGGGATCTGTGGAGTTACAGGCCAAGTACTCGGTCTTCGCCGGTACGCGGTCCGAACTACGGAATCGCAGTCACAGTACATGTCTCGGATGATCTCAATATAGGCCTCTGGAATCCCTTTGGACCGCAATGCCCACCAGATTATCGCGCGAGGAATACAGTCGAAGGCCTTCTGCAAGTCAAGAAACAGACAATGCAGAGGCGTATTCTTCGCCCTGTATTTCTCCACGACAGTCCTTAGGGCAAAAATAGGGTCCATTGTCCCGTGACCAGGGCGAAACCCATATTGACATTCCGAGACAGTGCACCCCTGTCGAATCCGAGAGTCGATAACCCTCTCGAAGAGCTTCATGGTGTGGGACATGACCTTTATACCGCGGTAGTTACCGCACTCCTGCACCGATCCCTTGCCTTTGAAGACTGGAGTAATGATACTCAGCCTCCATTGGTTCGGGATCGTACCGGTGAGGAGTGTTCGATTAAAAAGGTCGGTTAAAGTGCCCACACCACGAGAGCCCATCGCCTTCCAGGTTTCAATGGGGACTCCATCGGATCCAACAGCTTTCCGATTCTTCATGCGGCGAAGACAATTCTGGACCTCTGCAGGCGTTATCAGTGGCACTACTCCTTGGTTCGGAGGAAGATCTGGCGGCTGCACCTCTTTATGCTGCTTGTTCAGCAGCTCGTGGAAATATGAGCGACCTCTCTCCTTCACCGCGAGGTCCTCGCATAACAGGTTGCCCCCATAGTCTTTTACACAGCGGCACTTGGAGATATCCTGTGCCGCTTTGACCCTGGAGCGCGCCAACTTATATATGAGCTTCTGCCCCTCAGACGAGTCCAACTTATCGTAAAGTGATTGTAAGTGGTCTCGTCTGGCTCTGGCTACAGCTTTCTTGGTGGCGCGTTTGGCATCTCAGTATGCGTCGCGATCTTCAGGAGATCTGGACGCTTGCCACTTCTTAAAGAGGGTTTTTTTCGCCCTGGTCTCCCTCTGGACTGAATCGTTCCACCACCAAGTCTCCTTGTCACACTTGCGTCCGCCCTTAGACACGCCAAACACCTCTCTCGCCGACCCAAGGATAGCCGCCTGAATCCTGTCCCAGTAAGCTTGAACCGGTTCGCCCTCACCTCCGGCGCACTTGTCGCCGATGGCAGAGGCGAACTCCTGGGACTTGATTTCATCAAGCAGCCACCACCTGATTCGGCGTTGAAGGCGGTCGACACATTTGCCTTTGGGCTTTGGGATTTTCTGATGAGCGCAATGAACGAGAATGAGTTTTATAAAGAAATTTAAAACATTCCTTTAAGTAAGGAGGGGTAGATGGAATAAACAGTACACTATAAAGTAAATTGAGAATGTGAGCATTTCGGCGAAGCAAGATTGGCAACCACTTGAGCTTACTACGAGATTCAGAAACATGGTCATATTTTTTCAAACCAAATATAAACTTTATGTACACGTTTAAAGGAAATCAAGATTGATTAGTTGCTCTTGGGTAAGGTTAAGGTAGCATATATCAGCGTAGTCAAGGATAGGGAGCAAAATTGACTGTGCAAGCGAAATATTTATGGCATACGGAAGAAATTTTTTGTGTCTCCTAAGAGAGATATATGATGCAAATAGTTTGCAACTTAATTCCAAGATGTGAAGCCGCCAACACAATTCCGTAATTATCATTAATAATGAAACGCTCGTTATCAAAAATTATATCTGGAAGACTGGAAATGTTTATTTTTGACATCACTAACGTTTCACTTTTTTAACATAGACAAAATCAAAGCCAAACGCATTGGAGCCATATCTGCAAGGAAAGAAGAAGAATGAGAAGTGTCAACGTCAAGACTCCCCCCAGTTTAGTGGTCGGAGACTATCGATATTGAGAACTATCGATAGTAATAGTTTTTTTTAAACTATCGATCATATCGATAGTGCCATCGTAAATTGAAGATAAACACAGGTTATAAAAGTTATTAAAAATTTAGTATTTTTAATGATAATAATAATAATAAAAATCTAGAAAGTACTTAACGATTTAAAAACTGAACAAATTCTTCCTTTTATTAATTACTTAAAAAAGTTAAATCCAATCATAAAGACAAACTAAATCTCAGAGACCAAAATAAAAAATCAATCGAACAAAGATTTGTTGTGTTGTAAAAAATAATAACTTAATAAAGTTTTTAGGCTTCAAGTGATTTTTTTGAGAAATTATAGTATCTGCCGGTGAAAATACTTGTTCAGAAAGCACAGAGGTAGCTGGTAAGCAACAAAATTTCTGAACTGCTCTCCATTACTTTCTGCTACCTTCAACACTTTCACTTTTTTGCCAAAATATTATATTGGATATTGGATTCTCAGTTACATTTTATTCGTGGAAGTTCTAAATATTGATGTATACTTATAATTGCATCCGTTTTAGGCGTGGAACAATTTGTCGACGATTGTTGATGAAAACTAAATACATCCCATGACTGAGGTCGCTTATCCATCTTCTAAATAAAATTCTCGTGTCACAATGTTCGTTCCCGTACTTCTCCGAAACGGCTTGACCGATTCTCATGAAATTTTGTGAGCATATTGAGTAGGTCTGAGAATCGGCCAACATCTATTTTTCATACCCCTTAGTGATAAGGTCACTATTCCACGCGGACGGAGTCGCGGGCACAGCTAGTTTCATTATATTTTTTCATCAATTTGTGTACAAGTTAATTGGGTCTCCGTACCCTCCGTTGAATGACGCAATGATAATACGTGTCAACTCAGTTGTTAATAAATTGATCCCATTTTTGTAGTGACTCTCAAGTATAAATGCTGGCTTCTTAAATCTAGGATCCATAATAGTGCCAATACAGACAGCACTGCGATTTTCGTAAGCAAGAAGTCTTTTGGTGATTTCTTTCTTAAAGTCTTCAATTAAGGCCTCTCCTTCTGGAGTCTTGAAATAAATAGAACTAAGTTTAGTATATAGGCCATCTACAGTTGGTATTATCTTGGAAATTGTGAAATAAGTATCTCCTGACATTTATTTAGTGGCATCAAAACATGGAGATAGAGCGTCAACCATATCTTCCATTAAAAATAATTCGTCTTGATTGAGTGACTGTGAAGCTTTGGTATCAGAATAAAGTGCTATAGTTAATTGGTCATTGATAAGGAGAAATCTTTGTATCATTAAGAACAAACTATTCCATCGAGTAGTAACTCCCTAGATAACTTTTAGAACAAGTTTGTTTTAGCTTTGTTGAATGGATTTTAACTTCTCGGGCGGTTTTGGACTATTTTTGAAATAAGCTACAATGCTTTTGCATTTAGTAATGACATTACAAAGTGTCTCTGTGGCGTTAATGGCATCTTGAACCAATTAATTTAATGTATGGGTGAAACAGTGTATGTGACGAATCTAGAGTAATTCAGAAGCTTTCACCATGTTTGCCGCATTGTCAGTCACAATATTGTCAACCACTTTGGTTTCATTATTATAAAAAAGCTGTATGACTTTCACTGAGATGGACAGTTTGCAGTACCATCGACCATATTTAAAATCAGACAAAAAATGGCATGTAATAGATAAGCTTCACATTTAATCGAAGCCCAACAATATGTTTGTAAGAGCAACGAACATAATTTTATTCAACATATCCATTAACTAGTTTTTACCGTTTTCGTAGCGATTTTCTGATATGTTTTGTACTAGGTATTTCATATCTTGGTTCTAGTTCGTTAATAAATTCTTGAAAACCTTTGTCTCCTACTACTGAAAAGGGTTGACATCGATAAACATCGCTAGGTTTATTCACTGACACTTTAAACCCTTGGGATCAAAAAAGTATTTTTAGTTGACATATATTAGTCACCTATCTTATGTTTCTTACCGTAATTCTCTTCTCTCTGAGTGGAAGTTGATAGAAATGAATTTTCAATAGTGTGCACGTTTTAGACGATCCATGAGAGTAGTAGTATTTCCTGACGATTTGTATTCTTTCGAACATATTTTACATTTAACATCACTGACGCTAATATCTTTAGAAAAGTAATCCCAAACAAACGATTTTGCACGTTTATTCATTTTTAATAATTACTTTTCGAATCTTCTAAAATCGTTTTTCAAACTTTACGAAGTAATTTTAAAAGAAACAGTGATTTCCCCTGCCAAACTTAAAGATCATAGATTTATTTATTTTTCAGATCGAAAGCTAAAGGAACGAAGTTAACACGGCCATGTTCCATGTAGGTGGCTCGAGTACAACTCAACAAAATAGTTTTGTCGAATTTAGCTGTTTTAAGGAAACCGAAATTCAGAATAATTGACATTAATTTATCCAAATTATTGATCTGTTTTTATTGATTTTGCATTTAACATGCTAGATTTTACCCACTCGTTTGTCAGATGTCCATTAGGACATCTGACAAACGATCCTTTATTCAAAGGACAATCTGATAAGGAGAATAAAGGTATTAAAAGGACTTTTATTTGATATCGGCCGCCTCTCGAATGTTCTATCAGAGGACATTCGTTTTAGCCGCATCTATCGTGGGTCCTTTAATAGGACACGCCATAGAGGTGTATATATGGTATGTTAATCGATAGAGAAGGAACTGAGGTTCCCTATGACATAAAATTTCTTTGGTCCTAAAAAAACTCATTTACGAATAGAAAAATCGAGTGCCTAAAAACCATATAAAAACAAAAATGCGTTTAAACTATCGATAGTACATCACAATCGAATCGATAGTATTCGATTATTACCCAGTTGATACTTGATAGAGTTAACTGTAAGTAATGTATACTGTTATTTTACACAACTTGCTATTTGCTTGCTAGTTGCTACTTGCTAGTTGTTGCCCCTAAAGATATAGGTACCCTATATACTCATACGTGTCACAAAGATTATCTTTGAACAGTTTGAACTTTAAGGGCCGTAATATCAATCGTAGTTTAAACTATGGAGTTCGTAATCTACGGAAAAAGTTGATCGATGGTTTAAACCTGTGTCGTAATATCAATTCGAAAATGTGGAGAGATCAACTAAACTACGATCAGTGCTTTTTACACGGCAATATTATCCGTTTCGTTCACTACTCATTCATTCTTTTAAACATTTTTAGTATTGGGGCAATAATTATACGTAACAGTGACGTTAAAAAAAGAATTGTCTATTACACCTTTTTATCTAATAACAAAATCCCAATTAAAAATACACAGTACCAACTGATCGTGTTATTTTAATTTTGTTGTTTATATATTTAATAATATTATAGCAATAAAATGGGTGAAAATAAGAAAAGAGTTGCGAATTTTACGACTGCCGAAACGGAACTTTTAACGACATTAGTAAAAAGATATTCGAATGTATTAGAAAACAAAACAACAAACGTTGTATACAATCAATTAACATTTTGGAAACACGAAAACGCCGTGTGAATTCTATATCGTCCCATTCATACCATTGATTGTTTCTTATCCGAATTACATACGGTTTACTATAATAATCATTAAAACATTTATTATTTCGATATCTGAATCACTATTGTAATATTCCATGTTACTGGTTAATATTAAAAACACCCAAATACAAAATCTTTTAACGTTATTGACAATGACATATATATGACATCTTCTAATCCATGAAGGAAGGTTTAAACGCCCCTCTGGGAAGGTTTAAACTTATTGATAGTTTAAACTGTTTTGGGACGATGATCTGTCATTGATATTACAAAAGAAACGAATAGGAAAGATTAAACTCTGTTCTCTAGTTTAAACTACGATTGATATTATGGCTCTAAGTAACAAACCCGGTCATAAGAAAGTATCAAAATGAAAGTTAATATAGTTTCCTTTGTATTATTAATTAGTCTAAATAGTTACTGTAAATCAACTTTATTTGATAGCGAGTCCTGTTATTCTTTTGGTAGCGGCAATGTTTTCCCAGGCGGTGCTAGAAAAATTGATCATAAGTTACAATTCACAAAAGCAATGAGTGAGTCTTCTATAATAATAATGGATTAATAACTAAAGATTGAAATTGAATGCTAATAATTGTGTGAAATTTTTCTGACCAGTTTCTAAACCGGCTCCTGAGTGGGAGGCTACAGCCGTAGTTAACGGAGAATTCACTCAACTATCTTTGTCCAGTTTTAAAGGGAAATATTTGGTTTTCTTTTTCTACCCATTAGATTTGTAAGTATTAAGACATACATTTTAATATTATTGTAATAAATACAAAACTCAGTTATTATATTTTATACTGACTGTTGCGGACCTCTGCTATTTTGATAGCTGATGTAGTTTTTTATTCTTGGCTTTTTTGACGTTGTCTGTTCTTTTACCTATTTCTTTCTGTTTGCTTGATTTTCTGTTTTCATAAAAAAATAATCATTCTTCAACTTGTATCATCTTTTTATCATTTACAAAGATTTTATCCATGCAGGAGTGGAGAAAGAATACTAACCTCTGCGGCCGGGGTCAGCCTGTCGTAAAGGCGACAAAATAACCCACCTAGCTGCGTGGTAGGCCCTCAAGCCCGTCTGGATGGCGACCATCTTTGGTCTTAAGTATGCTACCATAATAACCTTGTTTTGTGTTCCAGCATTAGTGACCCAAGTTCCTGTACCCTTATGGGACAGCAGCATGTTCGCGATGACACTGGCGTAGCAAACACCCATAGGCGACGGTAACTGCTAAATTATAAGCGGGCTGTCAGCCTATCTGCTGTCCTACAGCAATAAAAAAAAATTAACTTAGTTTGTTCACTTTCACTGACTACTTGGTGGTGTGGTATATAATAGTCTCAATACTAGAAATGCAGACCTTGTGAAGTAGATGAGGAAAAGTTGAAACACTGGCCACCCAAGCGGGAGTTTGAGTTGCAACTGGTATTTCATGCTAGAATATTAACTATATCTACTATTTCATTAGCTTTAAAAAAAATTTATTGAAACTACTGTCACATTGGAGATATGAACAAAACAAAAAAATATACTATATTAAATGATTATAAATTCATTCATATGAGTAAAAAGTAGTAAGAAAATTAAGTAAAATTAATAGTAGTAAAAAAAGTAGTAAAACAAGAAAGGTTCGCTTAGGCTAGGCTCCGCTCTCAGAAGTCTGATTCACCACACTTCCCTCAGTCAATTTCCGCTAGGCAGAGTAGGCAGCACTTAGTGCATGTGGGTAGTCCTCTCTTCAGGTATTCACTACCCTCTTGTTAAGTGGGTCTTAGTTCCCGAATCGGGAAAAACAAATCACTGTAATTGTTAAATTTAATATTTACAGTGTACAAGCACTGTACACTATTGGATCTGTTGTAAAATAATAAACAATATCAATTAGAATCAAACAAAATGAAAAAACGGTTGCACCAAGAGTGACGCAGCTGACTTCGTTTAGTGTAAGATGGCGGTCGATCGCTTATCCTATATCGGTGTGTAGGGTAGGAACAAATCAATCCGATAAATTCAACAACCACCTACAAAAACTGGAATATCCGAAACGTTCCGTTACACTACTTGCTCAAGAGCATTATTTTTTTTTAAGAATTCTGTCATTAATTTTTATATAACTGTTTTCAGCACATTTGTTTGCCCAACTGAAATTTTGGCATTCTCGGAAAGAATTGATGAATTCAGGAAAATAAACACAGAAGTTGTTGCATGTTCTGTAGACTCACACTTTACTCACTTAGCTTGGATAAATACTCCTCGACGAGAAGGAGGACTGGGAATGATTAACATTCCATTGCTTAGTGATTTAACTCATGCAATTGCTAAAGATTATGGTGTGTACTTAGAAGATGTGGGGCATACTTTAAGAGGACTGTTTATTATTGATGACAAAGGTGTTTTAAGGCAAATTACAATGAATGATCTGCCTGTAGGGCGTTCAGTTGATGAAACATTGAGATTGGTACAAGCTTTTCAATACACCGACAAACATGGCGAGGTGTGCCCTGCAGGATGGAAACCAGGTCAAGACACTGTAAGTAAAACTTTCCATTAATTACTGATAACAATAGTATCTAATGTGCCATATTTTTAAATTATATCTAAACTTGACTTTATCTTTTCAGATAATACCAAATCCCGATGAAAAAAAGAAGTACTTTGAAAAAGTGGCAAAAACTGATCTTTGATTATTTTAAAATATGTTTTCTTTGAAATATGTACGAAAACTATCTTTCCCATTAATACTAAAAAAATTATGCTTTATACTATAGTTTTTAAAAGTATCTTTATTATTTTGTTTGCAAAACTACCTAACCCGATATATATCCATATGTAAAGATAGGTGATAACAAACTATTTGTCTTCTGTCTGAATCTTTATTTTTTAAAAATCACAATTTTCTAGTATTTAATTTTAACTAATTTAAAACAAACTTAAAATATTTACTTAATTTGGCATAACTATTATTTGTCATATAAAATATTTTTTTGGATTTTAAGGACATATTTATTTTGATAATTGTTGAAGTTTTGACTATTTGGTAGCAATTTTCAAAACCAACCTTTTTAAAGTATCAATAAAAGATTTTAAAATATACAAATGCTTAAAATCCATAAATCTTAGTTTTAATGACATAAAGTAACTTTTAATATTTTATTGGTATAGATTATTGTAAAGTACAACTAATTTTAATATAAAAGCACATTCCTGGGTTAGTCCTTAAAATTCTAATTTGCATGTCCATAATTGTTAGTAACTTAATTACTTTCACAAACAAAGCCAAATTAGTCTTAATTCTATAATACTCCTCATAGTTGATTTAATCATAAGTAACTAGTAAATTAAGAAAAATACAAAACATCACTAATCAATTAAGACTGATAAAAAATGTTTGATAAAATTATTTTATAACAATTGTGTTTTACTGTTATGTAATTCTATAAAAAAATAAACTACATATTTGAAGATACATTTCATCCCATATTGTATTAATAGTGATTTTTAATCAAATAAGTTTGATGTTTTTGGTTTGGTTATTTTAAATAATAAAATGGTGTGTGAATGTATTTTACAATTATTAGTATATGTTATTATTTTATGTTGTTTTACATGTTACAAAGTAAAATAGTTCAATTTTTCAATACATTAAAACAAAAAACTACTCTTTTAGTTTTGTTTTTACCACTTATTATTTTATTATTAGCAATGAAATTTAAAACTGTACCCCATTCCTTCTACAAACATTAAACTTACATGGTAAAAAAATTTTAATGATCATACATGGTTTTAGATGTTGCTACTTGAAATTATTTCATAAGTTTTAGTTACTGTGTAGCCAGAGAAAGTTTGAACAAAATCAATCTAACCATTTCCGGGACTCACTGAGACAGACATTTACTAACAATATATCATGATATATTGTTAATAAGATATCTAATTCATAAATGCTAAAGTATACATGTATGCGGAAGCATTTATGAATCCAAAGTTATGAATTATGATGAAGAGATGAAAGATTTGCCAAAACATTAGTAACTATTCCGATCACCAGCCATAATTAAAACTGTTTTGTTGTTCGTGTATGTAATCTAGCATAGATACATTTGGCTTTAACTGCTGCGAAGACATCTGAGACCACCACAATTTTACGTAATGACTTTACTCACGTAGGTAAAACTTGTCATATTAATATGGGCATATCCTGGTTTATGATAATAACACAATGAAATTAATTTCGAAACCAATTAAATAACTTGTGTTATTATCATAAACCAGGATATGCCCAACATGCCCCCGGACCTTGAAAGACTACGCTTTCAAACCGACTCCGTATATGTGTGGCATTTATCAAAAATATTACGAACGACCTCCGACTACCCTAAGTTCCGCAGGCCACTTAAGCCGCGAGGGTAAGGCAAGTGTGCTGTTTCACCTGCTTCCCTTAATTCCGGATTAACACAGCAGAGCGTAGAAGAGTCGAAATCGGAGATCCACCCTGGACTACGGCCAAGCCAGTTATCTATCAGTCCATGGCACTAGGCGACCCTTGTGTCTCACGGAATCCCAATAACCTTCGAGCCCACCATGTTTGGAGGGACTCCCAAAGGAGTTTTTTTCTAAGATAAATAAAAATTATTATCTTTGAAGCATGATTTAAGATAAAATTTACGGGTAAATTGAAGTGTCAGGTATGTAAATTGAAGAAGTAGAAGAGTTAAATAGAAGTTGAAACTAGGCCACATAGTTTAAAAAAGTAGTTTAGTGTCAAGTTTTAAACAGAGTCAGTGTTGCTAATTCATGGAAAATATACATATTTGCGTGTTATTATCGGATAATTCGAAAGAACGATAAGACAAGTTTTAGTACAAATAAAAATGTAAAAAGCTCGAAGATCATTTAATGTTAAATTTATTATACTGATGATTATTCCTCTCACGTATATTACACCCCGTTGGTATTCAAAACTTTTACATCAGAGCCTGGAGGTTACACTATTGAGTATTGTTACAAGATTAAAACGGCCCATAGATGTTTATGTCCTTAATAATGCTTTCATCTCTTGTGCAAAGAGCTAATAAATAAATATAAAAGACAGTTTAGGGAAATCTCAAAAAAGAAAAATGCGAATAGTTTTTTTTTTTATTGCTGTAGGACAGCAGACAGGCTAACAGCCTGCTTAAAGGATTTAGCAGTTACCGTCGCCTATAGGTGTTTACAACGCCAGTGGCATCGGAACACGCTGTTGTCCCATAAGGGTACAGGAACTCAGGTCACTAATGCCGGAACACAACACAAGGTTATTATGGCGGCATACTTACGACCAAAGATGGTCGCCATCCAGACGGGCTTGGGGTCCTACCACGTAGCTAGGGTGGGTTGTTTTGTCGCCTTTTACGACAGGCCGACCACGTCCACAGAGGTTAGTATTCTTTCTCCGCCCCTGCACGGATAGAAGTACGGTAGAACGGTAGTGTTCTTCAACCTTCCATTCGGCCCATATAACACGAGGATTAATAGATAAGACCGCACGATGAAAATTGTGCAATAGCATAATGCGTTAGTCAGCCGCTGCTAAGTTTGTATATTAAAAGTTATCACAAAAATATTTGTCAATCAACGGTAAACCTATATGATAAAACAAAAATTTAAAGGAAACCTTAATCTTTAGAGGCGTTTAGAAAAAAATTATGACAGTAAATTTTTACGATACGATATGACGACGTTAGAAAATTTAAGCAAATATCTGTGTCTCAACCAGTCTCAATTTACTTTCAAGTGCTCTGTGTTGAGCTGTGTTTTTATGAAAACTCGTAACTATGTTCACAGTTGTTATTCAACATTCCTAAATTTACTTAAGTGAATAGTAAGTCACGTAATATAATTAGGAAACTACTGCGCGATGTAGAAGAACAGTGCTGTGCTGCCACCTAGTACAAATGGTACAAAATAATTTTTAAGGATTTACAGATTTGAAGTTAAATATCGGTATGTATTCTTTGTGTTTTGTGTTTTATTAATTTATCAGTACCCGGCTGACCGAGTTTTGCTCGGTATTTTTTATTTTTTTTATAAATTGTGTTTTTTGGAAATTAACAATTGATTTTCTTAGTCTAACCTCAAAGCAAACACTCATTGACTTCGTGTAACTTAACAACGCCATCTGCTGGAATAGCTTTAGTGTTGTTGTGTCGTTAAAGCAATTTAAAAAAATAGTATTATTATTCGCCGATAGATGTCAGGAAGAGTCATTTTTCAGTTTAAATTGGGACTACTCAAACGCTACCTTTTTGTTTAAGTTGATAAAACACGAATAAAATGACATTTTCTAGAAATGATTCCTAGCAAGATCGATTTATCGCCCCCGAAACCCCCTTATACTAAATTTCATGAAAATTGTTCCGATTGTTCTGATTCCGAGATTCCAATTATATATATATACATACAAGAATTGCTCGTTTAAAGATATAAGATTCCTTTTTACAAAAAAATCGGTTGTGGCATACGGGATAAAATTTTTATTCTATAATCCCAAAGAAGTATAACTTTTTACGTACGAGCATAAGTACATAGACAACACACTCAAGTTTTTTTTACTTTATAACTACTGTAGTGTGCATAAAAAATGCTAAAAATAAGAATTTCCCGGTGATTTGAAATGTTTATATGCCACACTGAAATTTACTGTAAGTAAAGTGTAGTGTACATGTACTGTGTAATTTTAATGACCAATGTTTTTGGTTGGTAAGAGGGGTTTTATTTTCATAAAAAATAAAGTGTGTCACTACCATACCAAGAAAATTTTCAAAAAAATTAAATATGAAAAGCCTTTTATATATTTTAAGTACTTCTTCTTTTTGGTCCTAAAGCTATTTTATCAGTGTTTTATTGTGTTACTAATTGACAGGTTATAAACTAAGATTTACAAAAGAAAATTTAGTCGGTAAATTATAAATATAAATTCTGAGAAATGGGGACTACGCAAAAAGCATATATTAACTACCTTATAAATGAATATTATTTATTAAGCCTTGAAAAATCATATTAATAGGGCGCGGGACCTCTATAGGTAGAATGTCTCATAGGGGGGACAAGAAGTTTAGGACATTCTTATTATTTCTTATATACTTATGAGTACACAGTTTTCATTTAGTACCCTAGGTTATAAATAAATTTAAGAGGAACCTGGGAAGTACTTTTAACATGATTGTTCACAGGAGTTGGAAATTTAACAACACTATTATCATTAAAATCTGAAGAAAACAGAATGGTGGATCCAAAGAGAGTTGTCAGCTATGAAGATATGCTGAAAGTGATTCACCAGCCTGAGAAGGTAATAATCGATGTGAGGAACCCTGATGAGGTGACCACAACTGGGAAGATACCATCCAGCATTAATATACCATGTAAAAAACTTAAGTATTGATCACCTAATTATTTCTTACAAGAGGGTGGATTACCAGAGGTCCACTGTATAAATGTGTCTTAAATTAACTTAACTTAATAAATTAACTACTACTTTAAATTTTAAATGCCTATTTCACTTCAAAATTTTATTGCATGCTTACTTATATTTTTTACTTTTTATAGTATCAAATGTGCAAAATGCATTAACATCATCTGATGATGAGTTTGAAAAGAACTATAAAAAAAGGAAGCCAAGTTCCTCCGATGAAATTATTTTCTATTGCCAATCTGGGAGAAGATCCTCAGAAGCCCTGAACAAAGCTCTGGAACTTGGATATTCTAAGTAAGGTTTTGATTGTAAATAGTATACATATCTTCTTGAAAGCATTTTGTGTATGTTACATTTAAAGCTCAGATCTAAATTATTACAGAGATGAACTCTATGGAACCATATGTGTTTTTCTGAGCAAATAAATTAAAAAACAAATATATGTAGCAATATTTGTAGGGCCACAAGCACGTCTGAATGGCACCCACCCTGGGTCTATATCAACATAATAACATTGTTTTGTGTTCCAGCATTATTGTCCCAGGTTCCAGTACCACCTATGCAGCCAGCAACATGTTCGCATTCTAGCATTGTAATCATCCATAGGTGACGGTAAACATAGGTTATTATGGCGGCATACTTGAGACCAAGGGTGGTCGTTGTCCTAACAGGCTGGGGCCCCTACCACATGCCTAGAGTTGTTTTATCGCTATATGACAGGTCGACCCCGGCTGCAGGGGTTAGTATACTTAAATCGCCTCTGCACGGAAAGCTGAGAACAGTTAAGACCAAATTCCAATTTATCCACTAATTTAACTATTTTTTTTATAGTTCCAAAACATATTTGGGAAGCTGGAATGATTGGTCAAGCAAATTTAAGTGATTCTGGAATAATATAGTGGGATTTATATATTAACATGGTTAAATAAAATTATTTTTAAAATTTTTGTTTAATTTTATAACTGTTTAGAAAAGTAATATAATTTTTTCAATTATAATTGCGTAGATGTCAACATTTGGTCTTGTCAAGATGTAGCATGCACGTCTTGCTAGACCGCATATTAGACCTGTGTCGGTCAATCATTTTCCATGACCCGGGTCGATCGTGACCGATTCGTATAGTGATCGGGTTAAAAAGATTCGGTCATTTCGGTCCCAGTTCGTATGTATCTGTATAATATAAATGACCGACGGATTGCGCGATCGATCTCGTTCTCACGTTAGAATTTCAATATTTTCAATCATTTCGGTTATTTCGATCACAGTTCGTATGTATCTATAAATGACCGAAGGATTGCGCGATCGATCTCGTTCTCACGTTAGAACGAGAACAGGGACGCAATAGGGACTATGCGTAAGACTCCAAAAAGGGCAGATTTTTTTTCGTAATCTTTATTGCTATAAAAACGTAACCATACAATTATTTTTAAGATTTATTATCATTTAATAGTAAAATTTTATTATCAAAAAGTGGCTGTTTAAAATTTTTCGTGGAATATTTCCAAAACGCAACGATATTCGTGGAACACCCGTGACTACATTCGGTTCGGAAATATACATAATTATAGTTACAATGATATTTTATATATTTCTAAAAAGAGGCAGATATATTTCAATTCAAGCGCACGCCAAGTGAAGACTCGAAAACAGGCCAAAGTGTACTTATATTATAAAATCAGTCGGAAAATCTAATAAATATATTATTATATAAAAAAAACTTTAATGTTCCGAATTATTTACCAGCGTTTATTTATATCTTATATCTTCAAACGAGCAATTCTTGTATATATATAATTGGAATCTCGGAATCTGCTCCAAAGATTTTCATGAAATTTAGTGTATGGGGGTTTCGGGGACGATAAATCGATCTAGCTAGGAATCATTTCTAGAAAATGTCATTTATTTTTAGCATTCGATCTATAATGTCGTAAGTTGAATTCCATCTGGTGACTACGCTTTGTTTTAATTTAAGTGGAAGCAAATCCATTTGAAGTTGCATGGCTTGCAATCTGCTAGCTGCTGAGGAACTGTGTTTGAAATATTGTACTATTGCCTTTACGTTATCTAATTGGTCGTTTATTGTGTCCAAACTGTGTTGAACTACAAGATTCACGGTATGGGCGAAGCATGGAAAATGTCGCCAGGTTGTCAAGTGAACGGCTGCAACTATATTCGGCGCATTGTCAGTGATTATTCCAGATATTTTATGCGAAATACTCCAATCAGTCACCTCGTTTTGTAAGAAGTTGTATAAATTCTCAGATGTATGTCGCTCATAAAACTGAGTGCAGCCTAGGAGGACTGATTTAAGAGTAGTACCTTCACCTATAAAATGAGCTGTCAAGGCCATATAATTTACGTTAGCGATCGATGTCCAGCCGTCTGTAGTAAGACATATAGCATCTGCTTCAGCAATCAGCTTCAATACCTTTTCCTTTGTATTATGATATAGTTTAGGTATTAAACTGGAAGATATTGTTTTTCGAGAAGGCAATGTGTATGTAGGCAATATGGACATAAAGATATTTTTAAATTCCTCCTCTTCAACTATGGAAAATGAATGATAACCCTTGACTATAAATTTAATACTAATTTCGTCAAGCTGTTTTGCCTTGTTGAGCGGCAATGGTCTCGTATCCACAGCGAAAGTATGTATTTTTGTCTGTACCTGTGACTGCACGGTATGGCAAATAGTTGTGGCAGCTGGTGTAGTTTTGTCACACATGAAAGGCACTGATGTGGACATACTTGATGTACTAGGCATTATTCCTGCATCGTCGGATTGGGCGCTGTTTGATAGGCTGAATTTGGGAAATACCGGTTGGTACCGTTGGTAGGTGCAAATTGGAAGGTAAGTCAATAGGTACAGTCCCATGTAAATTTTTCATGTGCCTCGTCAAATTACCGGTGGCGCCTCCAGAAAAGCTAATGGTTTTAGAGCAGTACTCACACTTTGCCTTATCTTTATTTATTATGGAAAAATGATTCCATATTTTACTCCTTTTTTTAATTAGGTCCGACATTTTAAGTTAACCAAATAAACTTAAACCAATTAAATAGGCAGTTACTCGATAGCAAAATAATTACAAAACTAAAAAACAATAAATATCACAATTCAATTCAAATTAGGTAATTTAGCGACATGCAATTATATGGATTTTACTACCACCAACACAAACACACCCGTCACTTAAAATATTTTATAAAAAGTACTAAGTTACTAACAATTAAAGGTGTGTAACTCAGGATAGATAAACTCAAAAGATATATATCCCAAGTGATGAGTTATTTTATCTCTATATCTCTTGTATTCAAACTGTATCTTTATATATTTATCTTTACAGTACATATTTCGGTACATTTCATAACATATCTCACTTCACACTGAGTAGATCGAGAAGAATGATTATCTGGGTGCAACGCGTATTTTTTATAATAGAATGAGTTCGAGTATAGTAGCAAGCCAATATAAATAAATATTGTTTTAATACTTTACTCGGTTTAGTTTTGAGCAGCTTCAGCTTAGTAAAGCATCTTGTTTTTTGCAATAGATAAATTATTGTAATTGTTTCGTATATTCTTAAAATTTGTATTTAGTTTACGGTATTAGTTACGCCAGCCTAGTTCCAAAAGATTAATAAAAAATAGATTTATTAGACTTATTCGGACTTTTGTACTTGACTTTTGTAGGTTGACAGTATGAAGCCTATCAAGTATGAAGGAAAATCAGACCGCTGTTTCAGTTTTAATATTTAAATTAAAAAAGGAGTTAATATCACTAACTCATCTTGTCTGCAATTGATATTATTCACGGTAAAATAAAGAGTTAAAGATATAAAAGAATGATATATATCTTTATATCCAAAAGATATATGTCTTTCTTTTCTTCTTGGTGAGTTATTTTGCTCATGACTACTAACAATAACACACGCAATCAATATACTAGGTACCGGGAATATACCGAAACGCTGTCGCAGGCAGTGTTGCCAACAAGACCAACGAAGAATCTGCTAAAATGGTGTTAATATTATGCCAAATGCTTTATAGATATGCTAAAAATTATGCTAACATTTTTCAATGTCAAATAAAACATAATATAATTTTAAAATGTTTAATAATTAACAAAATATATGGTTTAGTCCACTATGTTATCAAATAAAATAATAATATCTTGGTCTTCATCGACACCTAATGTGCTTGAAGACGATGAAGCCTCATTGCTCAGACTGTAGTAACTCTCCTTGGTACCTATAGAGCGCAGTACGTTATCCGGAACTGTGCAAGAGTAGCAGCATATCCCTGCCCTCTTTAGGCCGAATCTGATGTATAAAATGGCATTTAAAGTTTTTACCGACAAACAATTGCGCAGCTTAGTTTTTACTACATTCTTTTGACTGAAAACCCGTTCAATTTCAGCGTTTGAATGTGGTAGTGTTAATAATGATATTGCTAACTGAGATAAATCTGCAAAGGGGTTATTACCAGCTGCATCTTTATAATCAACTACTTCATTCCAGAAGTCTATGGTGGAAGATATACATTCCCATTTAATGTGAACTATGTTTCTCCATTGAGACATGAGTCTATCTATTGTGGATGCATCCACTCGTAATTCTTGGCCAATTTCAATTATAGAAGGCTTGACTGTTTTTAAAGTTTCTTTTACTGAAATCATCTTCGATCAACAATAGTTACTATTGTTGATCGAAGATGATAAGGAAAACATAGATACTTTCTCAATAACTGGTAACCTAGAACGTAGCTCTGTTACAAGTTTCAGTGTGAAATTCAGGCAACGTTGACGTAAATTATTTTCTATTTCAGAGTGAATGTTATATTCACGTAATTTTGTTTCAAAAACGTATCCCATGTACGGTTTAGGATCCAAATAACTTTCTATATTTTGTGTAAAAATATCGACTCTCGTAGTTGGATTCAAAATACGCAGACTTGTAGATTGAACTAAGGCACACAAATCCTTGTAAAGTTTTGTTGGGTCAACATTGCTGCTTTCAAATAACTTGTTTACAGCCTGAACTTCCTCCAAAACAGGATTTAAATACAATAAATACAGATGATTTACAGGATCATTGTACATGGTATAAAGTGTTTCTGCCATATACCAGTGTTTATCGCGCCTGGCAACTTCAAACAGGAATTTCAATTCCACCCATTGCTCTAGCAAAGGGATTTATCCTAAATGAAAATAATGACGTACGCATTAATGTAATTTTTCATGATTAAACTTTTATTTTATAA
Organism: Malacosoma neustria; assembly: GCA_963693495.1. NCBI lineage: Eukaryota > Metazoa > Arthropoda > Insecta > Lepidoptera > Lasiocampidae > Malacosoma > Malacosoma neustria. The sequence continues at coordinate 17,137,908 of OY856379.1, read as the reverse complement.
TTATTTTATAGATAGATAACTCTTTATTGTACTAAAAAAAAAATCACGTATTAAAAAAAACTTATATAATTTATATGCTAAAGAAATATGCTATATGCTAAACAACATGAAAATATGCTAAATTGGCACCAGTGGTCTTATGTCAGTAGTCAGAGTCACCGATGCAACTGATTGATTTATTCTCAAAAAATCAAAATCCGCTCCCGCGATTGACAAATTGCGTGCGACCCGAGAGATCCCGCGCAATCCGGTTTATTTTTGATACAATCATACAAGGCACAACAAACAACAAGATAGAAAGAGTGCACTGTGTGACTAGGATTGCATGTATGTACTTAAACGAAAGAGATAGAAGATATTTTAATAGTTACGTCATTGCGTGATTGAATGCACGAAATCATCGATTAAATAAGCAAAACGCTACGGTAATGCTCCACAAATAAAGTCCAATTTCGTTTGTGATGTCACCTGGTGATCGAATCTATGGAAGACCGAATCGAATAAATAAGCAACACGCTACGGTAATGCTCCACAAATAAAGTCCAATTTCGTTTGTGATATTACCTGGTGATCGAATCTATGGAAGAACGAATCGATTAAATAAGCAACATGCTACGGTAATGCTCCATAAATAAAGTCCAATTTCGTTTGTGATGTCACTTGGTGATCGAATCTATGGAAGACCGAATCGATTAAATAAGCAACAAGCTACGGTAATGCTCCACAAATAAAGTCCAATTTCGTTTGTGATGTCACTTGGTGATCGAATCTATGGAAGACCGAATCGATTAAATAAGCAACAAGCTACGGTAATGCTCCACAAATAAAGTCCAATTTCGTTTGTGATGTCACTTGGTGATCGAATCTATGGAAGACCGAAACGATTAAATATGCAACAAGCTACGGTAATGCTCCACAAATAAAGTCCAATTTCATTTGTGATGTCACCTGGTGATTGAATCTATGGACGACCGAATCTTTCAGAGATCCGTGACTCGGTCATTCGCGTATGGGTCGTGATTGGGTGTAAAAGATTCTGTCAATCGCGATCGACACAGGACTACCGCATATCTATATCGTATAATCGTATTATTCGTATTGTTATGTTATAAATAACTTACTAGCAGTGTTGCCATTATGCCCGCCTAGTTTGTAGCTACTATTATAGCTAAATCAAAGAAGAAAAGTTGCTAGAATTGAAATAAATTTGCCTAAAAGTGGCTAAAAAGTTTTTAGCTTACTTTATCCTTTTATTTAGCAATTCTATAACTTTGATGTGAAAAAAATGGGATAAATTAATTAAATAAAACAAATTCAATAGTATTGTTAAATATTTTATCCGTGCAGGGGCGGAGAAAGAATACTAACCTCTGTGGCCGGAGTCGGCCTGTCGTAAAAGGCGACAAAACAACCCACCCTAGCTATGTGGTAGGGCCTCAAGCCCGTTTGGATGGCGACTACCTTTGGTCTTAAGTATGCCGCCATAATAACCTTGTGTTGTGTTCCGGCATTAGTGACCCAAGTTCCTGTACCCTTATGGGATAGCAGCGTGTTCGCAATGCCACTGGCGTTGCAAACACCTATAGGCGACGGTAACTGCTAAATTGTAAGCGGGCCGTCCGCCTGTCTGCTGTCCTACAGCATTAAAAAAAAAAATAGTTACAATTTAATACTTTACCTATCATTAATCATCATCACCATCATAGCTGTTTCATTTTTAATTACATACAATATTTGTTTGAAAATTGAATGTATACAAAGCAAAGTAAGCTTAATGGGTATAAAAGTAAGGCACACTTTCATTCGATCGAATCTGAATTACTAGAAATGTAAACAATCATCGAGGAATCCCATATTATATTCCGTGGTGTTGCCAATAATTATTAACGATCATAACAATATAATCTTTCTAAAATCATTGAGTATTCCATCAGTATACTTCTACGAGTATCAGTAATAAAAAGTAGGTGTGTGATAATAATACTGAAAGTAGCTAGATATATTTTGGTGGCTAAAGCCGATTTATTTATGGCTAAAACTATTAAAAATCCGCTAGATCTAGCCAAAAAATGGCTAAAACGGCAACACTGCTTACTAGGCAAAGACTTTTTCATAATGAAAACACTAAGCAAAGGTTCCCCTCTATACGGGGATTCTCCGGACAGAGACGGAGTAAGAATACTCCGATAGATAAGACGGGGTCGGCCTGTCGTAAAAGACGACAAAACAATCATAACTACGTGGTAGGACCGCTAACCTGTCTGGATGGCAACCACACTGGGTCTGAAGTATGCTGCCATAATAACTTTGTGTTCCGGCATTAGAAACCCAGGTTCCTGTATCCCTATGGGACAGCAGCGGGTTCGCGATGCCCCTAGCATCGCAAACATTCATAGACGACGGTAACTGCTTACAATTAAGTGGGCCGTCAGTCTATCTGCTGTTCCTCAGCAATAAAAAAAGTAACATTTGTGCATTAAAAAATTTTCTGGTTAGTTTTAGATATTGAAATTCCATTTAATTAATAAAAAAATCTAACAATTTAATTTCACAATCAATGTGAGATAGCGGTTAACCACTTTTAGGTCAAAACAATTCTTAGGAATAGGTCACCAGATAACATGCTTCATATACCTAGTCAGGTCATAAATTCTGTCACATGTTTAATGTAAAATAATTGTAACAAGTTTATTAATTATGTAACCATTCATATACCAAAATGAACTTAACAAAACATAGATTCTTATGACATTAAAGTTTATTCAAAATGACCTCCGTGATTTTGAATACAAGCCTTCAATCTGCGCGGCCAGTTGTCTATCGCAGCACGAACGAGGTCCATGTCAATATCGGCGGCTGCCTTAATCAAGGATGTCTTGAGTGACTCCAAATTGGGATGAGGCTTTGAGCACGCCTTTTCCTCCAAGTGTTGCCATATCTTGTAATCTAACGGATTCAAATCTGGACTGGAGGAGGGCCAGTCTTCGTGCCGGATGAAGTCGATTTCACGCGCCGCCAGCCAGTCTTGTGTGCTCTTCGCTCTATGAGCTGGCGCCGAATCTTGTTGGAATACCCAGTGCCTGTTATTGAACATGGTATGAGAAACAGGTTCCACAAGGTTCGTCAGGACTGTATTTTGATACACAACAGCATTCGTTTTTACACCTTTCTCACAAAAATGTACCTCTGTTAAGCCCCAATAAGAAACTCCTAACCATACCATGAGCGAGGATGGAAAATGACCTCGTTGAACACGCGGAATACGGTTGCTCGCTTCTTCACTACTGTGTGCGTACACCTTATCATTTTGTTTGTTGTAGCTCTCTTCTACGGTAAACATTTTTTCATCCGAAAAAAGAATTTCCCGATATTTTTTTCCCGCGTACCGCTTCAACAAAGAGCGGCATCTCTTCAGTCTCAGGTCCATTAGACGAGCATTCAAACGATGTCCTGTTTTTCTTCGATATGCCCGAAGCCCTAAGTCTTCATTTAACATCCTTTTCACCGTGGTTCTGCTTAACCCCATCTGAAGGGCCAACAGTTTCTGCTTACGTTTGGGATTTCTTTGAATTCGTGCCTTCACAGCTTTTATCACTGCTGGAGTCCTAACAGACCGAGGGCGACCACTTCTTGACCTGTCATCTACACTAGAGTCTTCATTGTATCGTTTGATGGTACGATAAACGAATCTTTTGGTTATATTCAAATTTTTCAGTATGTTAAAAATTTGAATTGGCGCGTAACTGTAACGATGCAACGCAATAACTGCAACACGGTCTTCTTTATGCGTCCACTCCATATTTAAAAATGAGTAAAATTCTAAAAGTTATACATTTTTATTTTCATGAACAATTCGAAATTCGAATTCAATAAACTTTTTTGTTTTTTCATGTATTATAATGGATCATTATCGTTTATTTTAGTTTATTGGAATTTTTTATTGGTGTCGCTCATATATATGTGTAGAGTTTAAAAATAGTTGTGTGAAATTGGAATACTTTGTAAACTATGTTGTAGTTGCCCATTAATTACTACCTTTTATTGTCACTGTTGTAGTGTGTGGTGTCGCACCAGAATAGCACCACCCCATCTCCTCCCGTGGGTGTCGTAAGAGACGAGTAAGGGATAGAAAGAACGGAGGATGGGCAGCAGCATCTTTCCGTGAGAGCATCACCAACTGCGAATACTGCGATCGCCAACCCGCCTGCCAAGCGTGGCGATTATGGCAAAACCCCCCCCTAAAATGACAGATACACACAGACCCCGGCCCCTAGTCCCCGGCGGCCCCGTTCGTGGTGGTCACGGTAGCAGCCACATAAGCGACGGGGCAGGGGGTGCGAAGAATCCCCGGGTTCGGATTCGCTACCAAGAACGACGACCTTTGGCCCTGGCAACATACAATGTCAAGACACTGCGGACCAACGAGAAGTTGGAGGAACTGGAGGAAGTTTTGAGCAGACTGCGATGGGATGTTGTGGGGTTATCTGAAGTCCGAAGACAGGGAGAGGACTCAATAATCCTAAATTCCGGAAATCTGCTCTACTTCCGGGAGGGCGACCAACTGTCCCAAGGTGGTGTCGGGTTTCTCGTTCACAAGTCTCTTGTGAACAACGTTACTGAGGTGGGGAGTGTTTCGACTAGGGTAGCGTACCTAATACTCAAAATTACCAAACGGTATTCGTTGAAGGTCATTCAGGTTTACGCTCCGACTTCGACACATCCTGACGAGGAGGTGGAAGCCATGTATGAGGACATCTCAACAGCCATCCACACTTCTAAAACCCACTTTAACGTTGTCATGGGAGACTTCAACGCAAAATTGGGGAAACGTAGCAGCGATGAGTTGAGAGTGGGGCAATTTGGGTTCGGAAATCGGAACACCCGAGGCCAGATGCTGGCCGACTTCATGGAGAAGGAGGACCTGTATATGATGAACTCCTTCTTCATGAAGCCAGAACAACGCAAATGGACTTGGATTAGTCCCGATGGTGCCACCAAAAATGAGATTGACTTCATTATGTCGACCAAAAGACAGATATTCAATGATGTCTCTGTGATCAATTCGGTGAAAACTGGGAGTGATCACCGCTTAGTAAGAGGCACATTGAATATCAATCCAAAATTGGAGAGGTCTCGACTGGTGAAGTCTACGCTCCGACCTGCACCCATACAGATCCAAAACCCGGTAAACTTTCAACTCGAATTGCAAAACCGCTTCGAATGCCTCGGTGACTGCGTTGACGTGGACGAGTATAATAACAGGTTCGTGGAAGCTGTTCAAACGGCCGGGTCTAAATTCTTCAAGGCCAGCCGTTCAAAAAGAACCGGAAAAATCTCAGATTCTACTCTCAAATTGATGGATGTGAGACGTCAAATGACCCTTCAGTCCCCGGACGATGCTTCCCAGTATAGGCAGCTAAATAGACAGATCTCCAAGTCCTTGACTCGCGATATCCGCCGCCATAACACAGACTGTGTAAAGGCGGCTATAGAGCGTAACAAGGGCTCTAAAGTATTCGCACGAGACTTGTCTATTGGGCAGAGCCAACTGACGAAGCTGAAGACCGACGACGGCAGGGTCGTTTCGTCTAAACCCGAACTTTTGAGGGAAGTCGAGAAGTTCTACGGACAGCTATACACGACCACACGGGCACCTGTTAACAACAAGGCTAAAGACCCAAGAGCCAAATTAACCCGACACTACACCGTAGATATCCCAGACGTCAGTCTGTACGAGATTAGTGTGGCCCTTAAACAGCTTAAAAACAACAAGGCGCCGGGTGATGATGGAATTACAGCCGAGCTTCTGAGAGCTGGTGGTACTCCTGTGCTTAAAATCCTCCAGAAGCTATTTAATTCCGTCATCCTCGATGGCAAAACGCCGCAGGCCTGGCACGGAAGTATAGTGGTGCTGTTCTTCAAAAAGGGCGACAAAACCCTTTTGAAGAACTTTAGACCGATATCACTTCTGAGCCATGTTTACAAGCTGTTTTCAAGGGTCATCACGAATCGTCTCGCGCGCAGATTTGACGACTTCCAGCCTCCCGAACAAGCCGGATTCCGAAAAGGTTTTAGCACCATAGACCACATACATACGCTGCGGCAGGTTATACAGAAGACGGAGGAGTATAACCAGCCACTATGCTTGGCGTTCGTGGACTATGAGAAAGCCTTTGATTCGATCGAGACCTGGGCGGTGCTTCAGTCTCTCCAGAGGTGCCACATTGATTATCGATACATCAAAGCGTTGAAGTGTTTGTATGAAAACGCCACCATGTCAGTCCGTCTCCAGGATCAGAACTCGAAGCCTATCCGACTGCAGCGGGGAGTCAGACAAGGCGATGTCATATCGCCGATGCTGTTCACTGCTGCGTTGGAAGATGTCTTCAAGCTTCTGGACTGGAACGGACTGGGCATCAACATTAACGGTGAGTACATCACTCACCTTAGATTCGCAGATGATATCGTAATCATGGCTGAAACCATGGAAGACTTAAGCCATATGCTTGATGGCCTCAATACAGCTTCCCAAGGAGTAGGTCTCAAAATGAACATGGACAAGACGAAGATCATGTCTAATGTCCATGTCGCACCTACCCCCGTAACAGTTGGGAACTGTACTTTCGAAATTGTTGACGAATACGTCTACTTGGGTCAAACGATCCAGTTAGGCAGGTCCAATTTCGCGAAAGAGGTCACTCGTCGAATCCAACTCGGATGGGCAGCGTTCGGGAAGCTCCGTAAAATCTTTTCGTCCCAAATACCGCAGTGTCTCAAGACGAAGGTTTTTAACCAATGTGTGTTGCCAGTGATGACATACGGAACGCAGACGTGGTCGCTAACTATGGGCCTTATGAGAAAGCTCATGGTCGCTCAGAGAGCAATGGAGAGGGCTATGCTTGGAGTTTCCCTGCGAGATCGAATCAGAAATGAGGAGATTCGCAGGAGAACCAAAGTAACCGACATAGCCCGGATGATTGCAAAACTGAAGTGGCAGTGGGCTGGGCACATAGCTCGAAGGACTGATGGCCGTTGGGGCAGAAAAGTCCTCGAATGGCGACCGCGTACCGGAAGACGCAGTGTTGGTAGGCCCCCCACAAGATGGACCGATGATCTGGTCAAGATCGCCGGGATAGGTTGGATGAGGGCAGCGCAGGACCGATCATCGTGGAGATCTTTGGGGGAGGCCTTTGTCCAGCAGTGGGCGTCTTCCGGCTGAAATGATGATGATGATGAAACTTTTTTGTGGCCAGCATTCTAAAAGAAAAGTTTTTACTGTGTGACAATACTTATGACCTGACTAGGTATATGTTTATCTGAGCTGTTGCTCACAAATTACAAAGAAGTTTCTATTTGTTAATAGAAAACGTCGATATGCTTGCGGAGGTCTCAGGTTTGATTACCATTTTGCTGTTGAGTATTTATGTACTGGATGTCCAAAAAGAGTATCGGGTTTTAGCACTGAAGTTGATTTGGAGCGCTGGACGGGCGCGGTGAAGAGATCATGTTGTCCATCATTCTGTTATGTATTATTCCCAATGGAACACTATCAGGGGATGCATCGCACTTTTTGCGTACGAGCATATTATCGTAACGGGTATTTAATAGTGACTGTTCAACGTTTGTATCGTACGCTCAATGCGCCAAGTGACTATAGTACTAGAAAGTACATCCAAATGGTCGAAAATACAGGTACGACAATAAAAATTCAAAACTTAAGTCGCTTTCGGTCAGTCCGCGATCAGGAAACAATCGAAGTGAAGGCATTTGTTCGTCAAAATCCGTCTATAACCATCCGAAATCAAAACCAAACATTTAATATCAAAAAATCGTCTCTGCATTCGATTTTAAATAAAGATTTGCAAATAAAAGCTTATAAAATTGAGCTGCTTCAACAATTGAAGTAGTGTGTATAAGAACTACGTAAATCTATTGAATTTTGCGAACGAAATGCTGACATTCAACAACTTTGAAAACATACTGTTCGATATTTGTTCTCCAATTCGATCGATTTGTCGATACTGGGTAGGGGAGAATCCGAGACGAAAGCAGGAAAGATCCTTGCACAGCCCAAAGGTTGCCTGGGCTGCTATATCTGTTGAAGGCATAATCGGTCCTTACTTTCAAAAAGATCGACGATGCCGACAGCTCAAAGTGAGTGACCATTGTTGAAATATGCAGCTAAACTTTTTGAGCCCAGAGTTGCAGGCAGGAGTTTTAAGATTTCAACGAAAGCTCATGATTCTAACAAGACGGAGCTTCCCATACATCAAATCAATCAATTGAAGCTGTTAACGAATTATTCCCTAATAAGGTCATTTCACGTAGAGGGAACAGCCTTCCAGAAGCCCGGACCTTAGCCCGCTTGACTATTTCGCATGGGGATACCGACTATCCAACCACATTTATGTGAATAATCCGACGAACTTAACGCAATTGAGGTAAATTTCAGGACAGAAATGGCAGTAATATCGAGGGCTATGTGTCAGCGTTTTATCACCAATCTTCGTTTCAGATTAAAAAAGTTCCAGAAGCGTAACGAATTTTTTATTTTTTATTATAATTATATAATCCACAATAAAAAACTTAATTAGTATTAGTATTTGTTTTATTGAACTAACAAATACCCGATAATCTTTTTGAACACCTTATAAAATACGTATTTATTTGCAAAAGAAAATTATATTTATGTAGTGTATTAGTTGTCTAGTACCCATAATACAAGTGCTATGCTACTTACTCTCGGACTAGATAGCACTACATTCAGTAACTATCTGCTGGTGTTTCATTATAATCCAAATGGTGCACGCACCACACACGGAAGTAGCGACCCCGTGTCACCAAAAACTTCTTCATGATAAATAGACCAATTCAACCTTGTTTATTTTATCGAGACACAGTGTTGAGTTCAGAAGCAAGAAGTACTCTTCTTGCTTCGGCTCTTGTGATTCTTCCTCACAACATTAGGTCTTCAATAACTTTGACAATTGAACCAGGAAGTCATCACATCGGCGTTATAGGTGCATATGTGTCAATAAGCCACCAAGCTATCTGCGACTGTCCCAAATTAAATAAATTACAAACAATAAAGAATTATCTATCTAAGTAGCCATTAAAATTGAAAACTCTGGTCTTTATTTGTCTAGGGCTCACTTGTAATGATTCAAAAACTAGTTAACTTCAGTAAAATTTATAGTGGGTAGTTTATTCTATGTGTGACTATAAGAGAAATAAAATACTAAAAACTTATTTTCATCCAATATAATTCATAACAATTCGTATAAATAACAAATAACTTTGAACTTGCCATATAACAATACCAAAATTTACTTGTACTTGTAGTTAAATTCATTTACTTTTACTCGCCCAATCATTCCAGCTGCCAACATAATTCTTCGCACTAGAAAGAAAATATGAACATTATTATTGATATATTAGACACAGTTCCCGCTCTGGTCGGGATGGACGCGAAAGCATATCCCTTCACTCGGACGTCGGGCAGTAGAGAAACACTGGAGCGGTTTTAGTGGCCATACCAGCGACGTGCATCTTGTTAAATGTGCACGCGCATAGCACAAACTAACCTAAAGCGAGCCTCCAAATAGTGGAATATGGATTTCAACCTCAAACGAAGGCAGAATCAACTTTGCTAGTGATGACACACCTGTACAATGGTGTGTTCATTAAGGAACTTAGCAACACTTAAGTGAGATGCTTTACAAATGATCTATAAATAATTGAAACTATGATGAAGTAATAGTGCAGCAGACTCCTTCAATCAAGAAAGTGCTGGCTTGTTGTCGTAAAGGATGATATGCGTGTCTATGGACTGAAATGAAAGCCGACTCCGGGCACCTAAGCAGAAGTTTGAGTTGTATGTATGGTTGGGGTCTGTGGCACCTTGAATAAAATATGCGCGTATGACGCGTCGTCATGGTGGCGTGTGTATTGTGCGTCTGCGTACTGTTTTCTTATCGATGGCGATGTAGGAAAGCCGCTCGATAGTGTTGTCACTCGGTTAACGAGTGGCCCAACACCGGCGAGAGTATGTACGCTACAGGTTGTAACAGGGATTTAATGTTAAGATGATGATGTCTCCTTCAATCAACAGGGTCAACTTGCCAGTATGGTCTCAAGTATAATACACTAAAATTTGAAAGGCTTGTTTTAGGGGCTGAAAGGAAAAACCTCACACTATGTGTACCATGATCATGTAGAGAAATAGGCAAAACAACCGATGACAATCTTAAAAGGAAGTTTCTTAGCAGAGTGCAATAGCTAGGCTGTTTTGATTTTTATGCTAGTGAACATTTATTTATTTACAAAAGAAAAGTATATGTATATATTATGTAGTATATCAGTTGTCTAGTACCCATAACACAAGTGCTATGCTACTTAGTTTGGGACTAAATGGCACTGTGTGAATTGTCCCAGTATATTTATTATTATTATTATTTATCATTCTTATCACTTATACATACTTTTTATATCCCAATTCAATTGCACTCTGTTGAGCTTTGCCAGATCGCTTCCCAATCATACAGTAGAACACAATTTCTGTATTTGGCGATGGCTTTGGTCTGTTGTAAGTCTTTTGAAATTCATTTTCAGACATCGTCAACACACTTGAAACATTTCCCACTAAAAATTACCATGTGTTAAACTAACAATTTACTCATATTATGCAACCTATTTTTGTAAATTTTTTTAAGCATGAGATTTCCTTTAAAAGTTAATGTTTAGCTATGCTGTCTTTGTCGGACCCTACCAGGACAGATCTAAGAAATGCAATCTAAAGAAGCAAATATTATTTATTTAATTTCTCCATGCAGGGGCAGAGAAGGAATACTAACCTCTACGGCCGGGGTCGGCGAGTCGTAAAAGGCAACAAAATAACCCACCCTAGCTATGTGGTAGAGCCTCAAGCCCGGCTGCATGGCGACCACCTTCGGTCTTAAGTATGCCGCCATAATAACCTTGTGTTGTGTTCTGGCATTAACGACCCAACTTCCTGTACTCTTATGGGACAGCAGCGTGTTCGTGATGCCACTGGCGTTGCAAACACCCATAGGCGACGGTAACTGCTAAATTCTAAGCAGGCCGTCAGCCTGTCTGCTGTCCTATAGCAATAAAAAAATAGAATTATTCCTTACAACTAACAGAGGGAGTACACAAACTGCTCATTGCTCTTTTACAACACCTTAAGAATAAGGCGTAAATATAATGGTTCTACTGCTTTTAAAGTATGTCTAAGGAAATTAGTATCCGACCGAAAGTTCGGTTTCGGCCAAAAATCAAGTTTCGGCGGCAGTTTCGGTTTTAGTAGTGATTAGTTACATTTACTACACTAAATAAAATAAATGTAAGTATGACTGTCCTACTAATTGTGATCTAGGTATCTTTGTTAATTCTAAATGTGCGATTAGATTATCTTTGTTGAGACTGGAACTAAGAGTGTAATTGTAATTTTAGTAATTAATATTTTTATATAAGACATATACCTAAAAGAGATTGATGATTCTTCTAAGTATAAATACAAACCAAAGTATTAATTAATAAGATTTCAAAATACCAATACTTAGTATTTAATGAAACAGTAACAATTAGTGATTTGATTATTGATAACTGATAAACATTTTGCTATGAGAACTTAATTTGAAAAAATAATAAAAATATTATTAATATTTTTTTTTATAATATATTAAATAAATGATTACAACAAAATTAATATACTGTGTTTCCATTTCATGTCCTAATTTTAAATAATAATGGGTAAAATGCACCAAATTTCAGTATTTTAAGGAATTATATACTTGACCACGTGAGTTTTGGTTTCGGCCGAAACTGAACCCACGGCCGAATATTCAGTTTCGGGCGGAAAACCAGTTTCGGTCGGATACTAAAGGAAATGTATATCACAATATCACAATTAAATAATTAAAACTTAAATCTGTAATATTTTACTAGAAATAAGAAAGTAAATTTAATCTTTAATATGGATAGGTGACCAAAGATATAAAAATTCTATTATGTTATCAATTGGGATTCCTAAGTATACTGAATGAGATCAAGAGACCTGCTATTTAATATTGCAGCAGGTGAAAATTTAAATAAATTTAACTGTAATAAATAATACTACACTGTACTTACATGGTATATTAACACTGTTAGGGATTTTTCCATGCTCCTTAACTTCATCGGGCTCTCTAACATCAACAATCAGCACATTATTATTCCCAGTTGCTCTTTGGACATACTCATAATCCACATTCATGGTTTCTTGTGCCACTTCTTGGGCATATAGGTGCTTTGATGTATGTATGTTGATAAGACATTGTGATATATCTGGAATAAATTGATTGAGGCTATAATTATGTTATTGCTGATAAATGTTATCATTATTAGTATTACAAACTTTATATATAATAGTTTTATTAGTTGTTTCTATAATGTGTAATGTATTGATGTGTTTTCAAATATATATAAACTGCCAAATAAAAGATATGCATCTGAACTCCGAATTTCTAATATGTAAATCAGTACAAACATTCTCTAAGTTTTTTTATTCAGAGTATGTATTATTTAATAAAAACTTATTCATTCAAATTGTCTCCTAAACAGTATTATAGTATAACAGGATCATGATATCTACAATGTAAATCAAAAATTTAAGATGTTTCCAATCAAAAAGTCATCACTATTTTAGCGTCAATTCCCAGTTGTTTCTCTAATTTTCGTTATGGTGACAAAGGTCGAGTTTTTGGTTATGTTCCCTACTTTCAACGATCTGACAAACATATTGAAGATTTCACTGGAACACTTAACAAGATATTTTATTTAAAGTTTATATGACCAAACTTACAAGGAGACATACGATCGGAATGAACTGAAGTCGGGAGAGTATTTTTTATTTTAATGGCTTGTAAAGATACACGATTAAAATGTATGCGTCTAAGTAAAACACGTGAAAACATATTGTTAGTATCTTAACTAAAAACCGGAGTTTTCAAAGTACTTCAGAAATTATACGGTAATTATTATTTATAAAATTAATAACTCCATTTACATTGGTCTTGTTTTGTAACTGACTGATCTCCCCTCCCCCACCCCACTCTCCTGCCAGATACTGTCAGCCGTCACTGCCGTCAGCCACTGCCAGTGCCAGTGTCAGCCAAACCAAACAGAGTGTTTATTTAAGAAAGTAAGACGTAAACTTTAATATATTAAGTTTGGCTGAGATCTCATAGTTTTGTAAATAAAAAAATATATGAATATGACTACCAATCTTGAATAAAATTTCCTGCAAGATGATTTCGATATTTTGATGATAGCCGATGTCAAAGTTATGTAGGTCGTTATTAATTTTGTGGGCGTTGACACTCTAAGCCACGCATTTAATTTTTATATTTTGTAATTTTCTATAAACAACAGTTAAAATATCATAAATTCATAATATTATGTCAAAAACATGTAGTGCATTAGCTCATAGAATGTGTTTGTATTCATAAACAAAACCAATTGTGAAGACTAGTGAAGAGAAACCTTGTATTTATATGATTTGACACTTGACAGTTTGACACTTATTTTCATTGACCTCATCTTACCTATCAAAATTCAATGAAAGTTATACATTTACACAGAAACGCTAAAAACTTTAATATTCACTGTTAATCAGTTTCAACGACTTTGTAAGTTGTTATAATCGTTTTTTAAATACTGCAGCAAAAAAATTGAGTGAAAGTTTTGTTTTGTTTACGACGAAAACTTGCCTCATGCGTATGCGATTATTGCCCTATGATTTTTATTGTGATCTATTTCTATTTCAGAGCGATTAATTAAACAAATCTCTGTGCAATGTTAATGTAATTCTAAATGTGGTATATGTTGTATTAAAATACAATAACATTGGGTATTGTGAAATGATTTCGTGTGAGAAATTGCTCAAGACACTATAATATGGGATCTATGCGGCCTACTGGACGATTTCTATCGTTTGCCAACAATATTCAGAGAACACAGAAACAAGCTGGTATGTATGGAAACAAATGAGCACATGTTATAAATACAACATCAAATATTTGGTGTTTTTATGCTAACAGTATTCCTTAACAGATGTCAAATATCTCAATAAACAAATAGTAGCGAATTACACATCAGTGAGTCATCCTTTGTATTGATAGTATAAATGTCCTTGTTATGAGTTTTGTTGAATCAAATGATATGTGAAGGATTGCTCAGAGATACTATTTTAGTGCTCCATGTCATGTTTCACTTGAATAAGAAGTAAAATTTAGTTTACAGTGTAAAGGATGTTTATCTCTACAATCATCTGTTTGATGTTAGATTTACAATACTGTTTATAAGAATGTTGAATTTAATTAAGTTATCATTAAATTTATATCTACCTGCTTGAGAGTTTTATCACTGAGAGATGGTGATGAATGACTACATGACAATATTGTTTAATGAACCAGTTACACTAAGTGTAAATATTAACAATGATGTTCCTCTCTCCTGATGTCACATATATGTGTCTGAATAAACTTTGATTCCTATATACATGGGATTATTTCACTTATTGTGTTTGTGCTGGTGTTGTTTTTGGCTAGACAAAGAGCTAGCGAAGGGAATAAATGTGATCATCATCATCATCATTTCAGCCGGAAGACGCCCACTGCTGGACAAAGGCCTCCCCCAAAGATCTCCACGATGATCGGTCCTGCGCTGCCCTCATCCAACCTATCCCGGCGATCTTGACCAGTTCATCGGTCCATCTTGTGGGGGGCCTACCAACACTGCGTCTTCCGGTACGCGGTCGCCATTCGAGGACTTTTCTGCCCCAACGGCCATCAGTCCTTCGAGCTATGTGCCCAGCCCACTGCCACTTCAGTTTTGCAATCATCCGGGCTATGTCGGTTACTTTGGTTCTCCTGCGAATCTCCTCATTTCTGATTCGATCTCGCAGGGAAACTCCGAGCATAGCCCTCTCCATTGCTCTCTGAGCGACCATGAGCTTTCTCATAAGGCCCATAGTTAGCGACCACGTCTGCGTTCCGTATGTCATCACTGGCAACACACATTGGTTAAAAACCTTCGTCTTGAGACACTGCGGTATTTGGGACGAAAAGATTTTACGGAGCTTCCCGAACGCTGCCCATCCGAGTTGGATTCGACGAGTGACCTCTTTCGCGAAATTGGACCTGCCTAACTGGATCGTTTGACCCAAGTAGACGTATTCGTCAACAATTTCGAAAGTACAGTTCCCAACTGTTACGGGGGTAGGTGCGACATGGACATTAGACATGATCTTCGTCTTGTCCATGTTCATTTTGAGACCTACTCCTTGGGAAGCTGTATTGAGGCCATCAAGCATATGGCTTAAGTCTTCCATGGTTTCAGCCATGATTACGATATCATCTGCGAATCTAAGGTGAGTGATGTACTCACCGTTAATGTTGATGCCCAGTCCGTTCCAGTCCAGAAGCTTGAAGACATCTTCCAACGCAGCAGTGAACAGCATCGGCGATATGACATCGCCTTGTCTGACTCCCCGCTGCAGTCGGATAGGCTTCGAGTTCTGATCCTGGAGACGGACTGACATGGTGGCGTTTTCATACAAACACTTCAACGCTTTGATGTATCGATAATCAATGTGGCACCTCTGGAGAGACTGAAGCACCGCCCAGGTCTCGATCGAATCAAAGGCTTTCTCATAGTCCACGAACTCCAAGCATAGTGGCTGGTTATACTCCTCCGTCTTCTGTATAACCTGCCGCAGCGTATGTATGTGGTCTATGGTGCTAAAACCTTTTCGGAATCCGGCTTGTTCGGGAGGCTGGAAGTCGTCAAATCTGCGCGCGAGACGATTCGTGATGACCCTTGAAACAGCTTGTAAACATGGCTCAGAAGTGATATCGGTCTAAAGTTCTTCAAAAGGGTTTTGTCGCCCTTTTTGAAGAACAGCACCACTATACTTCCGTGCCAGGCCTGCGGCGTTTTGCCATCGTCCGGGGACTGAAGGGTCATTTGACGTCTCACATCCATCAATTTGAGAGTAGAATCTGAGATTTTTCCGGTTCTTTTTGAATGGCTGGCCTTGAAGAATTTAGACCCGGCCGTTTGAACAGCTTCCACGAACCTGTTATTATACTCGTCCACGTCAACGCAGTCACCGAGGCATTCGATTCATATTTCATGCGGGCCCATTGATTTTACACTCTTTAGAGTATCCAAAACACACACGATTATTTATATTATTTACACTTTACTTACATTCAATTATTAATAAATTATTCAGTTTTTATATTCAGTGAGATGGAACCAACGATCACCATATGGCGATTATAATATTTCAAAGTAGTCCCACTTGCTTTCACAAGGATGGGCAGTGAATATTAGTTCAGAGGAAAAAGGTTTACATTTATCAAAAAAACACTTGCTTCTATTCTAATTCTCTTTATCATACTCAATATTTGTGAAAAATGCTATAATATTTTACAACTTCTGCTTCTGGCATATTCATATGTTATAAAGGTATATATTGTTTGCTTCTGTATAGAGATGACAATAAAGTTGCATATCAATATATATCCATATGGACAAAGAATACTAACCTCTGCGGCCGGGGCCGGCCTGTCGCAAAAGGCGACAAAACAACCCACCTTAGCTACGTGGTAGGGCCCCAAGCCCGTCTGGATGGTGACCACCTTTGGTCTTAAGTATGCCGCCATAATAACCTTATGTTGTGTTCCCGGCATTAGTGACCCAAGTTCCTGTATGGGTTCATCCATAAATTACATCACACGTTATAATGTGGGGAGAGTATCTCTGAAATGTGACATTGTGTGACAAGGGGCAGGGGGAGCAAAAGCTTTGTGTCATCACAACATGAAGGAGTGGGTCCAAAGTCCATGGATTCAAGATGATTAAGTTTTGTATCTTTAACTAACATAATTAGTCATTCATTGTTACCTAACTAGTCCTTTGCTTTCTCTGTTATCTAAAATATTTGACTTTATGTTGATGATATTAAATATTATTTAATAAAAATAAAATAACTTTTTTCTTTTGATTATTTTTAAATACATGCATAAATTTGAAAAATGTGTGACCTCCGATCAAGGGGGAGGGGATTCTAAAAATATGAACCTGTGCTAAGGACGGGGGGGGGGGGGGTTAAGCAGTCCTAAAATTCAGATGTAATTTATGGATGGCCCCTACCCTTATGTGACAGCACATGTTCACGATGCCACTGGTGTTGAGAACACCCATAGGCGATGGTAACTGCTTAGAATTTAGCAGTCAGTCTGTCTGCAGTCCTACAGCAATAAAAAAATATACATAGGTAGGTTTTAGATTGAAGTATTTATTTTATTACCAAATGAATTTGTATCCCTCATTATCTCAAACTAAACTATTGATTATTAAAACTATATACATTTTGTCTAAATTAGAGCTTATTTATTTGCAGTGCCTACTGGTTTTCCACAAAGCCTTTCTGGTAGCGAGACAGATGTGTCCACTTCAAATGAGAACCTGTCCCAAGAAGAGCGCTATGTGGTCCGTCATACAGCTCG
Source organism: Malacosoma neustria (assembly GCA_963693495.1). Classification (NCBI taxonomy): domain Eukaryota; kingdom Metazoa; phylum Arthropoda; class Insecta; order Lepidoptera; family Lasiocampidae; genus Malacosoma; species Malacosoma neustria. The sequence continues at coordinate 17,120,332 of OY856379.1, read as the reverse complement.
TGTTGAGCCACAGGGACAGGAGAACCACAGTCACAACAATAATAATAGGAATTCATTGAAGGTATTATAATCGGTAAAAATATGAAAATGTGTAAGGGCAAGAAAGGTAAAGGACTTACCCGGCCCTTGATCCTTGCTCTTGAACCTGCTTTAGATGATTTTAGTGAAGTTTTTGAAGGCACACTTACAGTTGCCATTAGTGAGCATTATTCTTGACTTTCTTAATTTTGAATGACAATCCCTGTCAATTTCTTCTTTTAATTTTCTGTCCAAGTGTAAGGGTTTATATGGAAATTGATTAAGGGATAAATGAAGGAAAGGTTTAGGTATAAACAATAATAATAGTACATTATTATACTTATATTAAAATAATAATAGCCAATTACATCCCACTACTGTGCTCTGGTTTCGCGGCAGTCTTCATGTCCGTGACATTGCAGATAAATTGCAGGAGTGTCGGCTCCGTTGGTACGGCTATGTTTTACGGCAACAGGATGCTTACGTGGGAAACAAATGTCTGGCCATGCCGCCTCCGCCGGGCCCCGGCAAGAGGGGTAGACCCAAAAGTGCTGGCTTGACGTCGTAAAGGGTGATATGCGTGCCAATGGGCTCACTACCAGGGATGCTGAAGATCGTGCGAAGTGGAGAAGAAAAAGTCGGAAAGCGGACCCCGGGCGCCGAAGCGAGAGTTTGGGCTGCAACCGGGATATAACGCAAAGATGATGATGACTGTGCTCTGATTTCCCCATAAAATAGATTGTTCATTATACCTGCCAAATCCTACGGTAGATTCTGGTTATACAAACCAGTGATATTATTATGTTGGTTTCCTCACTTTGCTAATATGTGACAATTACCTAGTCAGGTCATAAATTCTGTCACATGTTTAATGTAAAATAATTGTAACAAGTTTATTCATTATGTAACCATTCATATACCAAAATGAACTTAACAAAACATAGATTCTTATGACATTAAAGTTTATTCAAAATGACCTCCGTGATTTTGAATACAAGCCTTCAATCTGCGCGGCCAGTCGTCTATCGCAGCATGAACGAGGTCCATGTCAATATCGGCGGCTGCCTTAATCAAGGATGTCTTGAGTGACTCCAAATTGGGATGAGGCTTTGAGCACGCCTTTTCCTCCAAGTGTTGCCATATCTTGTAATCTAACGGATTCAAATCTGGACTGGAGGAGGGCCAGTCTTCGTGCCGGATGAAGTCGATTTCACGCGCCGCCAGCCAGTCTTGTGTGCTCTTCGCTCTATGAGCTGGCGCCGAATCTTGTTGGAATACCCAGTGCCTGTTATTGAACATGGTATGAGAAACAGGTTCCACAAGGTTCGTCAGGACTGTATTTTGATACACAACAGCATTCGTTTTTACACCTTTCTCACAAAAATGTACCTCTGTTAAGCCCCAATAAGAAACTCCCAACCATACCATGAGCGAGGATGGAAAATGACCTCGTTGGACACGCGGAATACGGTTGCTCGCTTCTTCACTACTGTGTGCGTACACCTTATCATTTTGTTTGTTGTAGCTCTCTTCTACGGTAAACATTTTATCATCCGAAAAAAGAATTTCTCGATATTTTTTTCCCGCGTACCGCTTCAACAAAGCGCGGCATCTCTTCAGTCTCAGGTCCATTAGACGAGCATTCAAACGATGTCCTGTTTTTCTTCGATATGCCCGAAGCCCTAAGTCTTCATTTAACACCCTTTTCACCGTGGTTCTGCTTAACCCCATCTGAAGGGCCAACAGTTTCTGCTTACGTTTGGGATTTCTTTGAATTCGTGCCTTCACAGCTTTTATCACTGCTGGAGTCCTAACAGACCGAGGGCGACCACTTCTTGACCTGTCATCTACACTAGAGTCTTCATTGTATCGTTTGATGGTACGATAAACGAATCTTTCGGTTATATTCAAATTTTTCAGTATGTTAAAAATTTTAATTGGCGCGTAACCGCAACGATGCAACGCAATAACTGCAACCCGGTCTTCTTTAAGCGTCCACTCCATATTTAAAAATGAGTAAAATTCTAAAAGTATACATTTTTATTTTCATGAACAATTCGAAATTCGAATTCAATAAACTTTTTTGTGGCCAGCATTCTAAAAGAAAAGTTTTTACTGTGTGACAATACTTATGACCTGACTAGGTATATTATAATATGCACAATAGGTGAGAAAAACTGCCAAAACATGGTGCACTCCATTGTGATGTTTCAACCCGTGACCTTTTGGTTTGGTTTATGGAATTTTTTTATTGGTCTCTGTGTCTGTCACCACTTAGGTACCATGTACCTTAATTATTGTAGTCAGAAATTGAGTGAGAATATTGAGATACCTTACATTGTAGGTAGCCTTCATTACCAGTAGCATAGTGAAGGACAACTCAAAACAACTCTGTTCACTCAATTCCCAATTCAGTTCAATTGTCAGGAATGGAAGCATCTCATTAGTTCATTTAATCACTTAATTTGCATAATAAAATATAATTGCTACTTGCTGATCACAAAGGAAAACAGCAGGGATGGAGTAAGGATACTAACCCCTGCGGCCATGGTCAGCCTGTCGTAAAAGGCGACAAAACAATCCACCCTAGCTATGTGGTAGGGCCTCAAGCCCGTCTGGGTGGCAACCACCTCGGTTTTAAGTATGCCGCCAAAATAACCTTGTATTATGTTCAGGCATTAGTGACCCAGGTTCCTGTACGCCTATGGGATAGTAGCGTGTTCGCAGTGCCCTTAGCGTCGCAAACATCTGTGGATGATTTATGAGTCCCAACCCACATTATTATAACAATAGAACTAATGGCAGAAATTAAACAACGGAATTTCTAATGATGCACTGTATTGTCAATAGTTACCAATATTACAAAGAATTAGAAAGTACGAATAGAAAGTATATCCAGTACGGTCTACGACAAAACTAATGGCCTTTGCAATTGTCGGTTATATGGCGGGCGCGCGGCCGGTTACGAAGTGAGTGCACAGCCTTACGTCTTGGCGCGCGGTAGAAGACTAACTGGCAAACGATTCCCAATGAGCTCTCCGGTACGGTATTTTCCCGCTCAAATATGATGGTGAACGGTGTGAACCGATGTGCGCCACACATCCATCTATAGGCAACAGTAACTGCTTATTGTTAAGTGGCCCATCTGCCTGTCTGCTGTTGCATAGCTATAATAAAAAACAAACAAATAAATATATGGGGAAATTTCACACAACACCATCTGGTTCCAAACTAAGTTACATAGCACTTGTGGTATGGGTAGTAGACAATACTGATATACTACACATATAATTTTTTTTTGTTAATAAATTCATATTATACATAAACATCAAGATGCTGGACGGGTATCGAACCAGACCAAAGTGCGTTAGCCGTTACACCATGGTGGTCAACAACATGTTGGATATATTTCTTTGAGAGGAAGCCCCTAATTCATATCATATACTATTAAACAATATGTTGTTTATTTTAAAGTATGAATTAAATTTACATCAAAAATCACCTTTCCAGCTCCCCTGATCTATAATAAATCTTTCATATATGAATCTAGAGTTTTTAAAACGATTGTTTAACAGTTTTCTTTATCGCACCAGGAAAGCGTCACAGGAAGCAATCGTAACTCTCTCAAGGATTCTGTTGGCGGAAGCAACAGCAATCGAAGTTCTCTGGATGTGTCATCTTCATCATATAATACACTCATTATACATAACCAGGATGATTCTTGGCCACCTCGACCGACGCCGATACGGTAAGTTCTTTAATTATCTGTGAAACAAAATCTCTTTGATATTTCATGATTTTTGGTGCTAGCAATATTGAAAATCAGTTTGAAACATTGACGATGAATGCATTTTAAATGTTGCTGTTTTAATTTCTAATAAAAACTCTGGGTGTTATAATCGGTGGGTGTCTTGTGTGAATCTTTGTGTAGAGCCAGCTGTGGTATCATATATAAAGTATCATAGACGAAACATATTTAAGTGTATTTTTGCATTATAGCTATTAAACAATTGTAATGTAAAATATCATTGATGATAATTTCAGATATAATATGAAAATCATATTACACTAGCCTGTTTCCTATTTTTTTTTCTGGGTATTTTTTATTGCAAGTCCCTATGATTTTTATGGATATTATACCTCTCTACATAAAAAGATAGAGAGGGGGCCATGAGAAAAGAGTTTTGCATTGATTGATTTACAGATTATTCAGTATTTCATTTGTATTTTATATTTGTTATTTATTTTGTTTATTGTTTCCGATTCATTGTTCAAAATCAAGGAGCAATAAGCGAAAATGGCTCAGTAATTAAGCATATGATGTGGTTCATAATTGTGGTTTTGACCCCAATGAACTAAATTTTGGTATTTTGCAAAAGTTCTGGCCTGCTTGTGTCCCCGTATTGTATATTTTGAAAAGACAATAATAATAAAATTAAAATACAAGTCTCAACTAGTGTTGTAAAATTGTATAAAATCTATTTATTTTGGTATTATCCTCATAATTTGGTATTAACTTCATAGAGAACACGAAAGAACGAGCAGCGAAGTGAAACACCCGACAACTCAGTCATCACCTTACCACACTTTGAAGAAGACTGAGATGGGCAAGAAGCCCAGTGGGATTCCACTACCAAAGGTACACAAGGAGCAGCCGGTCACAGCCACAGCAAACTACATTGATATTGGTGGGCAGAGGATCTACACAAGTCCACCAGACCATGGTGTGCAGGTAAACAAGTTGTCTAAAGATGAATTTTCAGAATAATTAGGACCTTATTCATTAGTTAAATATTATCAGCTGAAAATAGATTAATATATATATTTTGTACTTTACCAGTGGAAAGTAGTCAAATGCACCACACAATGGTGACTACCATTATATATTTAATCTATCCATAGACATTCGAAACATGACAGAAGTCATGTTACCTACTTCTTCGTGCCTATAAATCAAATCTAATTGTTAAAATATTGGTTTAATAAATGATTGGAAAGTAATATATAAAATGAACGATCAGGAAATAACGGAGATCCCGGATGACTTCTTAAATCAGTCATCAGTACTGAAGCACTTGGCGAAGGAGGTAGCGCAGTCACCTTCTCCACTGGGGCCGACGCCTCCCGCGTCACCACGGGCGCCACCCCCCGAGCCTCGCAAAACTATGAGCAAGGCCGCCAAAGCCAAACTTACCAAGGAGAAGCTCAATCTCTCTAGGTCTCAGCCGGATCTAACAAGGTCAGTATTTCGATTTCTCTTCTTAAAATGTATTTGAGGTGAACAAAAAGAGCATATATATAAAATTTGTTCAACCTTTGACTGTAGAAAAGTCAATGATAAGGAATATAATAGAGACTGGCCATCTGATGGTCAATTAAGAGAGTTATTATATCACTTTTACCATTGTATAACCATATAATAAATAAGTAATAATTTCTCTGTGCAGGGGCAGAGTAGAATACTGACGCTACGGCCGGGGTTGGCCTATCGCAAAAGGCGACAAAACAACTCCAGCTAGGTGGTAGGGCCCTAAGCCTACTAGATGGCAAATACCTCTGGTCTATAAGTATGACGTCATTATAACCTTGTGTTGTGTTCCGGTATTAGTCACCCACGTTCCAGTACCCCTATGTGAACAGCAGTGTGTTCGCAGTGCACCTAGAGTCGAAAACATCTATGGGCTACGGTAACTGCTTATCTATTATTAGGTGGGTCGTCAGCCTGTCGACTGTTCCTCAGCAATAAAAAATAGAATTCCCTGGTTTTTTAAGTTAAGGTTTATGATCCATACTGATCCTTCCTAACATTACAATTGTTTCCATCGTGGGCATAGTGTGGGTGTCCGAGCAGTCCCCGGGGGCTCGGAATCGAGCGGCTGGTGCAGTGGGGGAGAGGGGTCCCTTGAGGAGCCCGACGATGCCTTCACGGCAGTACTAGACGCGTTAGCGGCAGAAAATCATCAATTGAAACGACAATTGGCCGACGCTTGCGAACGAGTTGCCAAAACGACCAAAGTGAGCGCATTCGATTTTACTGACTTTTTCTTGAATTATAATAATGGATTTATTTTTCCATAAATATTATTGACTATTTGAATTATTACTTTTATTGATACTTATATCTTTAGTCATCTTTTTTGCCGGTAGCCGCGAGAAGACGATAACGAGAAAATGGGACCCCACCCCATCTCATCCCAGCCATTCCGGCAATAAAAGTCCATCATTCGCATCTCTTTTCGTGGATGGGGGTCGGATGGTAGTTGTCTCTGATAATACAGAATTTATTCATAGCTATTCAACTTTTTTTCTAGTACCTTATTTGAGTCGTGTAGTTGCAAAACCCGCTAAAACGTTTTTGGGAAAAATGACGATACATCGTTTTAAAACACTATAAACTATCTACATAGCTATCAACTTTTTATTGCACAAATGCCTCTATATTTTATATATTCCAATATTATATTCAACCATTTATTTTGAGTTTAGAACCAAATGCCACTAAATCAGCATAGGTTTAGTTCAATTTAAGAGTTTAAAAAAATAATGCTATAGCGGGTTTTGCAACTACACGCTTCATTTATTGAACATGTACCATGAATTTGTGTCAATGTAAAATGTTGCTAAAAAGTTTTGTAAATTAGTAAGTGATTATCGTCTATCTTAATAGACGATAATCACTTACTAATGCTTCGCGGCTTACCTTAGTCTGGAAAGGGTAGAAGAATTTTCGTTTTGACTTGTAATTTTAGAATGTTTATGATGAAATTCCTTGTAAAAATGCTTTTTAAACAATACCACGTTTCGCATTTACTATGCAAAAATATAATTTTGTCACATCAGCTGGAAGAAGAAGTGGAAAAAGTGCGCACAGCTCACGAAGAACTGGTGGGTTCGTGCGAACGCCGCGAGAGGCTAGAACGAGCTGCCCGAGTGCGCTTGCAGGCCGACTGTCGGAGGCTGCAGGAATTGAATCGTGCACTCAAACAACAGGTTACGTGAAAATTATGTTTCTATTCAATTCCGATTTTTTTATTTTAACATAATAAGACCTCTAATTTTAATTTGTAGATCGCAAATAAAAAAGTTGTTCAATTCATAAACCTAATAACATTTTTATTTTAATATAGATGGTACCCGCGCAACTTCGTTTGCTTAATTACTATTTTTTACCCCTATGGGAAAGTAGCGTGTTTGCGGGTGCTCCTAGCGTCGCAAACATCAATAGGCGACGGCAACTGCTACTATTAAGTCGACCGCCAGCCTGTCTGCTGTTTCTCCGCAATAAAAAAAATTACATTTTTCCTAGATAAATGGTCCTATAATCTATTCTATATCAATTAAAAATTTCTTGAATTTAATTTAGCCGTTCTGGTATGATTGAACAAATAAAATTCATCAATTTATCTAAACTTTTACATTCATAATATTAGTATATGCAGGAGCGGTATAAGAATATTGATCCTTGCAGAAGGAGCGTCCTGTCGTAAAAGGCAATAAAATAACCCTAGTCGGGTAATAGGACCCTGAGCCCATCTGGATAGCAACCACTCCTGGACTATAAGTAACCGCGATAATAACCTTGTGTTGTGTTGTAGCATTAGTGACCCAGGTTCCAGTGTTCTTTACGCGGATGATAGCGTGTTGGCCCGTAGCGTCGCAAACATCCATTGGCGACGGTGACTGCTTACTGTTAAGTGGTCTGTCAGCCTGTCTGCTCTTCGTCGGCTAAAAATAAATGTTTGACCAATAATAATACTTATTATTTCAGGTGGATCTGCTCTCTCAAGGCGTGCGCACAGATGGCGACAGTAATTCGGAAGCGCTCAGGAAAGAGCTGCAGAACAGGGAGATGCTCATCGCGCAACTCATTACTCAGAGTGAGTGTTCCAGTTCCTTCTACGTATAAAACTAAAATCGACTAAAAATATAATCGATTAATAATAAATTTAATAATATTATATAGTATGTAGCATTAATATTCTTATATTTAATTTTTTTATAATATAATAAATTTTTGCAGTAATATTGTTAGATAAAAATAATTAATAATTTTATTTAGAAATTGTTATACATCCGTGCATATAATAATATATTAGTATGATTCGTTTTGTATGACAAATTTTTTCACTACTGCTGTAAAATAACATACTATAAGATAAAAAACACCCTACCCACATAATCACTGAGCCAGCCATGCCATCATAAAATAATAATAAGTTATCCTCTGTGCAAGGGCGAACTATGAATACTGACTCCCTGCCGCCGGGATCGGCCTTTCGTAAAAGGCAACAAAACCCTAGCTAGGTAGTAAGGCCTCAAGCCTGGCTGGATGGCAACCACCCCTGGTGTGTATGCCGCCATAATATTGCCGCCTTGCGTTGTGTTTCGGGATTAGTGACCCAAGTGCTAGCATCTCTATGCGGACAGCAGTGTGTTGCAAACATCTATAGGCGACGATAACTGATTACTATTAAGTGGGTCGTCAGCCTATCTGCTGTTTCTCAGAATTAAAAATAAATAAATAAGAAGTGTTATATATAACACAACTAGTTGACCCGCCAAACGTTGTTCTGCAATATGAATTAAAAAAAAGTAGCTAAGTATGTCCTTTTCCAAGGTCCAATCTATGACTATACCGAAAATCATCAACGACGACGTAACAAACAAATTCACTTACGCATTTATAATATTAGTTAGGATTATTAATAAGATTGTGTGTGGTTAGACAAGGAGTTGGCGTGCGCGAAGGAGCGGCAGGAGATCGAGATGAGCGCGCAGCGGGCCACGCTGCAGGAGCAGCGCACGCACATCGACATCCTGGATACGGCGCTCACCAATGCCCAGGCCAACGTGGTGCGCCTCGAGGAAGAGGTACCAACATACCACTACTCACTTCATACATCCCTTCATTTTATATACACGCGCTCAAAAAAAACTCAACTATAAATTATTAAAAATAAAAACAATATGGAATTGAATCAAATTATTTCTAAAATTCTAAAATACTCGTAATAATATGCTTCATAAATAAGAACATTTCAATTTTAGGAATTACAAAATAATAAGAATATAAAAAAATATCTCATTGTTGTGGATTAAAAGTATTTTAACATTTAAAAGATTTTCTTTAACTTAATTTCGAATATTTTTCGATGTTATGAAGCTCCGTAGCCTTTATCGAAACTATTGGATATCAGAAATTAAAATTTATCTATAACCGAATCTGATATAAACGACATACTTATCCGGCTCGAAGGACCAAAATGTTCAGTAACGGGGGTCTTCGGGGATATTCTAAAAAATCGTATATTTGTATCCGTTTATAAATTCGTTTATTATCGATTTTTACAAAGGTTTTGAATATATATGTGTTCGCAGTTAGGATCTCAGAGCGCAAAGAGAAAGAATAATCTCGCTGTCATTCGTAGTTTCGCGTCACCTGTCAACGATGACACTGACGTTTGTTTCTTCATTGAGAAGTTAACACACGTTTTGGTATATACATTAAAAGTTATACAATACCTATGTAGAGATACGAGTATGATATAATATCCACATATTTGTATGCATATCCAGATCCAAAATTTTATATCCATAACATAGCTGTTAAAGATCATAATTAGAAGAAGAAGGTTAGAAGCTCTATAAAGCGGAATAAGCAGAAACTACGTGTACGATGAATAGGCTGCGATGGATGTGTGGAGTGACACGGAAGGACCGTGTTAGGAACTCTCGCACGCGTGCCAGCTTTCATGTCTGACATTATATAAAATATAAATTGCATGCGTATCGCTTATGCTGGTATGGCCATATTTTACGGCAGCGAGCTCCGTTGGACCCCGGCATGAAGGCCCGAACTCAAAAAGTGCTGGCTTGACGTCTTATTATGTACCATTGGACTCACTGTATTTTATGATAAAAAATATTGTTATCATAAAATACATTCGAATAATTTAATCCGCACAGTGTCGCCACGCTAGTGGTTACGTTGAGAGAGTGATGGGTCTGCAGCGTGCCCTAGCCTCCCTGCAGCAGGCGTCTGACCGGCGGGAGCACACTGAGAGGAAGCTGCGTGCACAGCTTGAAAAAGAGTTGCAGACGTTGCGGTGAGATATAAAGGCTCTTTTGCTCTCATTGCTAATCATTTTGTATGTTTTAAGTGTGAAAGTAGCGCCAGTTATTGAAAAACTTAAAAGTAATAGACTAGCGTGGTTTGGTCATGTAACGCGCAGGGAAGAATGCTATATAACAAGGAAAATGATAGAAATGAGAGATGGATGGATTGCGTAAAAGATGATATGGCAAAAAAGGGTGTGAATGTTGGGATGACGGCTAACAGAGGAGAGTGGAAAGAGAGAACATGTTGTGCCGACCCCATATAATGTGGGATAAGGGCAGGAGGAAGAAGAAGTGTGGAAAAGTGGATTGTCCCAGCAAGTGTTTAAGATGATGTGATAAAGTCACATTGAAGCCATTTTTCTGGGCTTCGACAGGCTGTGACTTCCAGTGTGATCTTTTCCGCGCAGATGCGGAGAAATAATACTAACCCCTGCGGTTGGGGGCGGTGATAAGGCTCTAAGTCCTTCTGGATGGTGACAATCCCTATAAATATGCTGCCATAATAACTTACTTTTGTGTTCCGGCATATGCGACCAGTTTTCGCTCCCCTACGTGGAGGGACAGCGTGTTGGCAATGCAGAAGCACTAGAAAGTGTCGCAGACATTCATAAGCGACGGTAACTGCTAACTATTAAGTGGGCCATTAGTCTGTATATCATGTCACAGCGAAAGAAAAACCATAATCTCACAGTATAACTAGTTTATAATGCTATATGCTGTAATGAAAGCTCTGATGGTTCAATTCTCCTTTTTCGTACTATATCTTTAAGTTTCCCCCTTTTCATAGCCTGATTCTGATTATATCGTATTGACATTACATCATCCATTTCGAAGATTATCTATATCCTGAGTGTTGCAAGCGTTTTTAGTCGAATTTTATTATTTACTAATAAGTGAGCAAGTTGTTTTGCCGTACTTTAATTGTATATACTTATATAATATGGACCCTTTTGTGTATAGGAAGCGAGAATGTAACTGCGGCGGAGCTAATTCTGGGGGCGCGGGTGGAGGTGGCAACGGCGGCGGAGGGGAGGCAGAACTGCGCCGGCAGGTGCGCGAGCGCGATGAGCGGCTGCTGGCTCTAGAGGGCGAGTGCGCCAAGTGGGAGCAGCGCTACCTCGAAGAGGCTGCGCTCCGGCAGGCCGCCGTCTCCGCTGCCTCCATACCCAAGTGCATATTATTTACTGTAGACAATTATATAAAATTTAAATACTATTTATATTCTTAAGCATTCATACAGAATAACCATGTCACCACACTCGGGGTGATTCTGCTGCCATTAAGCTGCGAGAAAGAGGAAAGCTTAAGACTGGATTGACACAGAAGCGCCGAATTGTCAAAAGTGTCACCCCATGGCGCACAATATGGAATAAGCTCACTCTGACAACAACAGGGGCAAGCCGGCGCTGGCCTAGGTTATCTATATGGCATTAGCCATGCTATTTGCCCGTCGGCCCAGGCCGCTAGGCGATAGGAGAAATTTGGAGTTGTTTAGTATACAGTCTCGTGGAGTCCTACTTACTGACCATTACTCGGGCTTGGAGCCTCGCAAAAAGAATTTCTCCTCGAAAAAAAAGGGCGTTACCTGTTACATAAACTGGTCAGATATGTGAGGAACTTGATCTAGTTTAATAATGACAAAATAAAAGATAACGGCTAGTTTTTATGAGTGTTTGCAACGCCAGTGGCATCGCGAACACACTGCTGTCCCATAAGAGTACAGGAATTTGGGTCACTAATGCCGGAACACAACACAAAGTTATGGCGGCATACTTAAGACCAAGGGTGCTCGCCATCCAGACGGACTTGGGGCCCTACAACGTAATTGTAGTAACAGATGGGTTGTTTTTTTGCCTTTTACGAGCGTCCGACTGCGGCGGTATTCATTCTCCGCCCCTGACGGATATAATGCCAACCATACGTCTCTTTACGTGGTTCAGCAGGAAATTAAAAAGAGTTCATCCGCAACTGGGGTTACCCTGTATCGGGAGCGGGCACTACAGGATTTTGCATTTTGCTCCCCATTTTTGGCCGAATTTGGGGGGTAGCGGATGTCTCTGGGTGCAGTTTGAAGTGCACTGTGAGTTGTGGGGGGACAGTGGCATCGAGAGCGGGGCCGCGCTCCTCGCCAGCGGCATGGTAATCATCCCTTTCATAGCGGGTGTATTGGTAAGAAATGAATACTATGGTAGTAGAATATGGTACTATGGTAGTAGTCGGTTGGTTTGCCAAACTGTTTATTACTCATTCGTATTCGTCTATATTTTTATATACTACCCTCTTTATTATATTTATCCATGAGACACCCACATATTATTACATGTAAAAGCAGAGTGTGGGGGCAGGGTAGGGGTGTTTAAGCGGGGTGCGGATGCGGGAAGCAGAAGACCGTGATATGTCACATCTAGAGAATACAATCCCGAGCATGTTTTTCGATCTCGGGATTACGGGATTCTTGATGCGTAATCCCGGGATCCCGGGGCCAACCCGGGATTAGACTATGTGGTTTCTAATTGGGCTCAAATTTAAAAAAACGAGTAATTTTTAGAAAAATGAAATTAATTTTATTCCACGAGTCCACGACACAAATCACAATATAGTAAGAAAATAAAAAAGACAAAAAACTTATTTAGAATTTCGAAAATACAGTTGTAGAAATATCAATGCATCCAAGGTGTGACTTCCAAGCCTGCTGGGAAATCCCTTCTAAGTTCTACGACAAACATATTATTAGAGCTGTACCTATGTAGTACGTATCGTAGTCATATCAAAGGTTTGTTTTTTTGTCGATATGTAATAAATGCAATTAATATAATCTAGGCAAGGTCATTGTCAACTCGCAACGGACAACGGAATGCAAACTAGACCTGTTTGTGGCAAACCCGAAAATCCCGAGATTAGCCAGTGTACAGTCCCGGGATTTTCGGGGTCCGAAAACTGTCGTGATCCCGGGATTCGTGATCCCGGGATTCGGGATCCCGGGATTGTATTCTCTAGACTCACATCGCAAAACCGTTCAATGAGAGTTGAGAATATTGATTTAGATACATTGACGTATCTAAATTCCACTCATTCGTTAGTCTTCTTGAACCGATTCTATTTTAAATTTATAGATATATTAGTATTTTTGTAGTTATTATTTGTTTTTGTCGTAGAGATGCGAAGATCGCGGCTTTGGAGAAAACATCGGCGGAATCCGAACGACTGATGGCGGAAGCGAGAAATGAAAAGATACGACACATGGACGAGTTGCACTCGGCGCAGAAAAAAGTTGCTGACTTGGAAAGCAGGTATTATATCTTTCTGCTTATTTTAGGAGCGGGTTACGAAAGTCGTTAAATTTTTATTCACCATTTCCCAACTATTACATTTCCTTAATTTATATTTTATTATATGATACTTGAAGTTGTCAAGAATTGAAAATAACAAAAGAATAGAGTATACGTCACAATAACACAATACGATCTATGATAAAACTAATGGCGTTTGCGATTGTCGACTATATGACGGGTGCGCAGCCTTTCGTCTTGGCACTTGGTTTAGGACAGCTGTGGCGAGCGATTTCGAATGTGGTCCGGCAGACACCACAGGGTAGTGCCCGCGTCTAACAGTATTTTCCCGACTAAATATGATGGCCAGCGGTGTGAACCGATGCGCGCCACAATTGTGTCAATTATATATTTTGTTGTTATATATTCTTAGTATGTAATAACTAAACATAAGAATTATTTTAATCAATATTTATACTGTAGCTTACATACTCCCTTTTGATTCTTGTATCCTATTGGTTAATCTCGTTTACAATGCCATCTCTACGATATTAAAACCATTTGTAATTTTTTTAATTATCTGGAAATATATGTACTAATAGTATTTTTAAATATTACATTGGAGATTAATATAGTTACCTAGTGGTTACACTTGGAGACGAATCTATAGGTTTTTTCGCCTAAAGTACATATTATAGCACAGTTAACATGTATCGATGGTAACGGAATACATCGTGAAGAAACTTACGTACTAAGGTCGCCAGGTCGCAGGACAAGCGGGGCTGAGACGTTATCCGTTCTCTCTAGTTGGAGGTACGAGCCCAGGAGTGGGAGATTATTGGATGTTATTAAATTATATATTGAATTTACATTTTTTTAAAATTAGGGTGAAAGAGTTAGAATCGAAAGTAGCAGAAAGGGACGCGATGATAAAGGTGTTACAAAAGCACACAAGTGCGGCCTACGACAGCGGCGCCTCCCTGCGAAATAACTCTAGTCGCGAAGAACTCGGTGAGTTGAAAAATGACTCTTTGCTTTCTGCATATAATTATTATATTATTACTATATTTTATTTTAAATTAAAAGCTCAGAATGGTTAGCATCAGTGTCGTACATCGCTCACGTTGATTTTATACAAGAGAAATAATTAAAATAACGAAATAATTATTAGAGATAAGGAAACGTTGTGGTGGTCTGAAAGAAGATGTAGTGACAAAAATTGAGAAAGGTATGCTGAGATGGTTTGGCCATGTCGAGAGAATGAATGAAGAACGATTGACGAAAAAAGTGTGAATGGAAGTGTTGGAAGGGGTAGACCTAGGCGGACGTTTCGAGACCAGATCAGGGACGTCTTGAAATAAGGCCAGGTCAAGAGTACCCTAAACCGAAGGGCATGTATGAAGGGAATAATGAAAGTGGACGAAGCGAAACAAGTATGTAAGGATCGTAGCAAGTGGAAAGAAGTGGTCTCTGCCTACTCCTACGGGTAAGAGGCGTGATTATATGTATGTATGTAAATAATTATAAATTGCACTTAAATTATATGTTCACAATTATTTTCCGCATAATCTAAATCAATGCACTTAAATGGTTGCGCCGGTTTTTGTCGTAAACGTAGTGCTCCCGTGCTCCGGGGATTCTCACTTCAAAAAGTAAAGTCGATGCCTCGTTTTCAACGAACGACGCTCCGTCAGAGTGACAGGTTGTCACTCTAATCTGACGTATGACGTTGACAGCGAATTTTATTCAAGACTAGCAGCCCGTCCCAGCTTCGCACGGGTATTTAACAAAAAATTAAAAATTAAACCCTTCTATTTTTTTTCGGACTCGGGGAAAACCTCTTGACGGGTTCCCCCGGCCCGGGGGGACCGAGGGATATAAGGGACTCCGGAAAAGATGTTCGACCATCCGACTACCCACTAAAAAACCCCGCTGTTCTCCTATCGCCTACGCCCGGGCCCACGGATATATGGCCTGCCGATCTCGTGGCCCGGGCCGGCGCCGACCCACGCTTTGTCTTAAAGCGGGCCCCTTCTAAAGTGCTGGCGCCAGGGGGTCAGGGTTTCGTCCCCCCAGCGCTCTCTTGTAACAACTCTAGGAGTTGAGGGGGGCTGCGGAACAGCACGCGGTCTTCTCCCTCGCGGCAATAGTGCGGGCGGCGGATCCTCCCCCGAGGGGCCGCCCGCGGCCGCTTTCTACGGCGGCCGGAGATCGTTGCCCGCCCTCCGGCGCCGACGACGCGGCCTACGTTGGTGGGAGGGGAGTGCGGTGGCGGACTCCCGCTCCCGTTCCGCCGCCTCCCTTGCAGACACTACTGCCTCGCAAAAGGAGGCAACGGCCGTCCATCCAGGATCGCCCCCGACCATGGACAGAAACAGGGCCAGGAGCGACAGGTCCGCGGCCAATTCCGGACGGGAATCGCATCCCCGTCGCGTGCTAGTCAGGCGTGAGTACGACTACCAGACGACACTCCAGAAAAAGCAGAGTCGCCTGACGTCGTAGCCGGCCCAGCAAGACCAACCGACAGCGAGGATGCAATTCCCGCCCCGGGAACACTCTCTGTGCAGGCGCAGTCGAAATAGGCATGGTTTCGACTACCAAATCAGGTCCCAGGGTAGAACCCGGGACCCCAATCAGTATTCGCAACCATCCCACCGGGGACCACGCCACGAACAGAGAACTAAGTTGGAAAGGATGTAAGAGGTAGACGGAAAGAAAGGTAGGACTCTGTCGCCTCGAACGGAAAGGGGAGTGAAGCGACGGATGCTCGGGCACCTCGGGTACGCACACCCGTGCACTCCTCGGACAGAGGAGCGCCCCTGAGGGCAAACCCTTCTATTTGCGTCAGGTTACTAAAAAAATAAAATTATAAAGAAAGTTTGAAAATTATTATTTCTATGAGTTTTTATTTTAATGATTTTTTTTGTTATTACTTTTTATTTATTTTTCGTTATTTTTTAAACAGTATTCTAATTTTTGTAAAAACCCCAGTGACCCACGCCAACATTGCATAAGGTGATGCCTAGCTAGCCGAACAGGGTGAGCGGCTACCACGCAACATTTTTCTAATACTTACATTTTTAAACTCGTGATATCTTTCGAATGGAATATCCGAATTGAATAATTCAAAAAGTTGTATAAAGGTATTGAAACAGTTTTGAATATGAAGTAATTTATTTTGATAAGGATTAATACCAAGATCCAAATAAAGAGCCTTTTCTAGGGGCGGCATTTTAATTAAAATTTTAAAATAAAAGAATACTTATTGTGGCATAACTATAATAGTTAGAGTTATGCTGTCGCGACACTTTTTGTAAATAATGATGTGTTCTACAAAGTTGTAGTACATTATTTTATTCTATCATCAATAGTTTTCGCAACGCACGCGATTTAAATAATATTTTAGGTAATTTTTTTACACTTTGGGTTACATTATTGGAGTTTCAGTAAGGATCCCTAATTTTTTTGAAAATATAATATAGCCTATGTCACCCGGGGATAGTGTAGCTTCCCAACAATGAAAGAATTTTTTAAATCGGGTCAGTAGTTTCAGAGCCTATTCAAAGCAAACAAACAAACAAACAATCAAATCTTTCCTCTTTATAATAGTAGTATAGATGACGCCTTCAAACTGATTTACTGTCGTCGGTATTTAAACAATTCTGTTTTTAGTGGCTTTTATTTATTTCTTATTCAAACTAACAATAAGTTTATATGGGGAACGAAACTATGTCGAGTTGGTCGTGTGATCCCTTTGGCTAGAAATAAGAATACCGCATTCTAAGACAAACAGTCATGGTGTAAACCGAGATGCATTGCTTTATGGTAGCTGATTAGCAGCAGCGTTTTGCTTTTGAAGATGAAGGACATATATGGTATTGTTAGGAATATCGAACTCAAAATTATCTTATTGGCAACATTGACGAATATTTAAAACAACCAAAGAGAGTTTCCATCTCTTCCGGAGTGTAACACTTCCGAAGTATAAACGAACAATGAGAATCTAATGTTTGGACAACCAATGAGAATCACTTCTGGAATATAAGCAACCAATGAGAGTCGCCTCCGGAGTGTGGAGTGCAGACGAGTGAGGGACAGGCCGACCGCTTCTATATAAAGCGCTCCAAGTAGGTGCCAGGTCCCTCTTTTTCGTTCAGTCGTCGTCGCGTGCGGAAGCTGTCTGTCTGCCTGCCATTTTTTTTAAATCATCCACCACTGGTTCATAAAAGTATATTAATATTTTGTTTGCGACGCTGCAGTACAGGAACTTGGGTCACTAATACTGGAACACAACACAAGGTGTTTATGGCGGCATACTTTAAGACTAAGGGTGGTTGACACCCAGCCGGGCTTGGGGCCCTTGCTAGGGTTGTTTTGTCCCATTTTACGACAGGCCGACCCTGCTCATAGGGATTAGTATTCTTATTTCTCCCCTGCACGGAGAAAGAGAAACTTTATGGCTTGTGACTATATGGTATATGATCACAATTTCAATGTATTTTTGTAGAGTTGTGTGATGATTCAAGTAATGATTTGGTGATTTATAGTGGGCTTGTCGTCGGGCGCGTCGTTCTCGAGCGCGGAGGGCGTGGGCGTCAGCACTGGCAGCGTCGCCAACCGGTACCGGCACCTGGCCAGGAGGAACTACTCGCCGCACAACGACAATTCCAGTGGTCTGTATCTTATTGAACATTAATTTTAAAAGTGTCTGGTAGCTCAGTGGTTTTACACTTTGAGACCAATCTAAAGAATTCAGGTTTGAATTCAATGAGAGTATGTACCGCTTAAGCAGTTTTTCTCGTCTAATGTGCGTATTTATAGCACAATTGCCATTTACTGACTATGAAGGAAAACTTCGCGACGAAACCTGCATACCGAGATTGCCAGATGTGTAACCCACCAAACCGCCTCGGACAAGTGTGATGGGTATACTGGCCTATCAGCTATTATTATTATTAATTAGTTTTCGATCACTTAAGTCTGTAATTATTTTGCTGACTGTAGTGCAGGAATAAAGTAACATAGATGATCACTTATTCAGATATTACAATGCCATGCTTAGGCAGTTTTTCTAGCTTAATGTACATGTTGTAACATAATTGCCACGCATTGTGAAGGAAGATATCGTGAGGAAACCGGCACACAGAGGTCACTAGCTATGTGTTACCCACTAATCAGTTTTGGACAAGCATGACAGGTATGCTATCTGTTACTTCTAGAGAAGGGCTAGAGCTCAGCTGTGGCATGTTATGGGAACAAATTAGTAATAACAGACTATTGAAAATCCGTGTATTAGAGCCAGCTTCCAATTATTGTTCTAGTATTGATGAAATACACCTTTCGGCTGAGAATAATTTTATTTTGTATTTTTCTAATACATTATATAGTATTTTAGGTCGATCTTGAGCTCAAGTATGCATGGTGACCTCTATGACTGCAGCATAACGCAGCCGGGTTATGGATATAACCCATGACCCTCAGTGATGTAGTAGTACCTATAACGCAAATGCTCTGTTACTTATTTTGGGACTAGATGGCGCTGTTAATTGTCACAGTTATTTATCTTTTAAATCGTGTATAGGATGCGGTTTCGACAGTACGTCCCTCCGGCTAGAGGAGCAGCTGGCGGCCCTCGAGTCCCGCCTAGAGAGGCCCCCGGTGCCCAGCGTGAGTTTCCGCGGCTCGCCAGACTCGCATGCCAACTACTACTGACCATATTTATTTGATCATAACATATAGAAGTCAAGAACATATAGACGATGAACAAATAACAGTTTGCCATATAATCAGATATACATAATAAATTAATAAACGCGAGTTGTCGCCAAATGAATATCTTTTCGCGTATATTTCATTACTGTTTTTTTTTATTAATGAATTTACATGTAAACGTTAGGATTCGACTTTTCGATTCGTAGGCAAATACTAAGGTGTTTTAGGGCCCCGCCCTGACCGGAGGCGCATGCGCAAGTGTATTCTTCCGCCCTGGCGTCGAACAGTGGGATGATTTTAGTGGGCATACCAGCGACGGTTATCCTTGTTAGAGATGGGGGTGCACTGGCCACAGGGCACAGGAGTCCTATACTACCTCACCGTGAACCCCCAAGCGATGGAGTTTGAATTTAAGAACATAAAAAGGTCGTTTAGGGTGGCATGTCGGTGCAGGTTAGAACCCGTTTACCAGTCATCATAGTCACCTATGATGTGCCGTGAGGGTTGTTTAGGCACATGGTTCTTTGTATAAACTACTAGCCGTTCCTGCCCACTTAGCTGCGCTGTGGGCGAGTAACTGAAAAAAAAATAAAGCGAAAATAACATAAGAAAGTGTCAATGGAATCCAAAAAGTAAGTAGCTCAGAACCATTTACGAAATATTCCGCGTCGAAAAGCTGCAGTCCAATCACGATATTATGTTCAGTAGTTTTGAAGTGCGACAAAGAATATTTAAAATTATATTTGTATTAAAATACTTTCTCATATATTATTTATTTGATTTTAGATTTATGAATAGATTATCTTTATACTATTGTCATCGTCTATTTGGTCTTTGAATGTAAATTAGAATTTTTTACGCATTTTACCTATATCAAGTTTGTTTATCATTTTTGTGAGATGGCAGCGTGAATTGTGCTTAGAACATATAAGGGGTCCAGCTGAAAGTGGGAAAAATTGAAAAATAAGTTTTATAAGTGATAACTTTATTCCTGCAAAAATTCAATAAAAACAACTTTTTCGAGGAACGCCTGCCTATATTTAAACAACATTGACAAAACGCAAAAAATATTAGTATTTCAAAAGATGTCACTCTCAACTACCCTCATTCAGCTAGACATATTTTCGATTTAACCCGATGTGTTTTTATATAACTTGTAAACTATTTACTTTAGTAACGTATATTATTAATCGATTTTAAAAAAGAATGCATTATTGGCAGCTGACAGTGTAGATCGTGTTTCACTTGTTTGATTTAAAAACATAGTCATAGAAAAAACTCCAATCTGAATATTAGAATGAGTGATTTAAAAAAATGGTCTTTGTGATTGTTTATTATAAACTTTTTCTATAACATTCCAGAAAACAATTCCATTATCATCTTTACATTCCTTCAAATAAACGTACAAAGAAGTGTCGCTATTTTTTAACTGATACATGTTATAACTATAAACATATTTATAAATAACTCGAAATAATAAATTGGTGCCAATAAATAGAATAATAGAACGATTGAATCTCTAACAATATAAAGGACGTTGGCCTTAATTTTTTTATTGACAAATACGTCTAATATGTACGATGCCGGTCAAGGACTCAGAGTACACCGTACAACTGGTGATGGGAGAGAGAGAACAGTGGACTGTATGAGAATGAGAGGGACAGACGTAGTTGTTGGGGAGAGATTTGGAATACTTGATTTATTCCTTCTTCCGCTTCCCGATTGAAGTCTACTTGAATGGTACCAGCTGTATGTAACAAATCTGAACTGTACAATGTCTTAGCACGGCCAGTGAAACTGAAACCAATTGTGCAAGCCACGAGAGTGGTGTATTCGGGGTGGTTGAACATTGACATGTCCCGCGTCTTGCCAGAGACGCTCGCATCACTCACGCGAGAGTGCGGGTAGTTGACGAAATCTCTCTGCCGTAGATCGTCAAACAACTTGAATTCTGTGAAATATGGGTAGGGAAATGTCTTAATAATAAATTTATTATACATATATTTGACTAGTCTATAGTCTATTTTATGGTATACTCCACTAGTACTCACCTAGTCATAAGTTTTAAATATATTGACGTTATAACTTTTGGATGCGTAGGTTTCTTTTCTTGATTTAAAACATGTCTGGTTTTTACTTTTTAAAATAGTCATTGGTCACAAAAGTATGCCAAAGTTAGAGTAAATATTTGGCTCATGTTTTTTCGATAAGTTTATTACATGTAGGAATATTTATTTAATTGTCAAAATTATTTATTTTTCTCCTCGGTTTGATTTTGTATAGAATTTTGCAGCTATTTTTTATCAACTGTATTGTAAAGTATTTCATTTTAATAAATTCTTATAAAATTTGTACTATTCTAAAAAAGTATTGATGATTCAATGTTTAAGACACTGAAAACAATAATAATATGTATAATGTTAATTGTGAAATGCCTTTTTTGCCTTTATTCAATTAAAGCCAAAGCTAAGGTATTAATAAATGAGAATTTTAAGCGAAACTATAAACGCTTTTACGGTGCATTTGGAAGCCTTAAAAATATTACATATATTTTTCGTGGTTTTTATATAAATTAGGGATTTAATGTAATCACAATGTACAGGAAAATACAATACTACGTGGCCTTAAATCTATTTGATACGGAGGTTTTATAGATATATTTAAGAAACATGTAAACATATATTTTAAGTGTGTGTATTCAATGTAATATTTTTATAGCATGTTTTAGAATAAAAATCATGTTTTGTTTGTTGTGGTTTTAATGGCTGTCCCTAACAATAGAAAGCTTTTTAGCTTGACCTGTGTTGTTTTTTAATAACGATTTTTTTTTAATAATACTCCTAAGCTAACACTTATTATATTATTAATATTATAGATTTGTGAAGAGATAGAAACAACGGCTGGATGATTGAGGAGATCATTGCCAAAAAGCCTTTATGGTCGCCAATAGGTATTTCACGTGTCTGACATCGATTGATATTGAGACCAAATGCTGTGAGGTGCAAAGTGCTGATTTTGAAAGGGACAATTCAAGGGCATGTATCTCTCATACGACCTATTTTTTATATGGCTTTAAAGATGATCCATGTTTAAACGGCGTAGTTTTAACGGGAAATTAATATGCTGAGGTGAGAAAGGGTATTTTCACATGCAGCTATATGTTCATATTGCAGACATGGAAAGGAGTCCGATGCCCTGATATGATAATCTTGTGCTAACTCCGCGCTAGGTAGGGGTAATGGGGTCCGGCCCGGGCCATGAGATCGGCAGGCCACATGTCCGGGGGCCCTGGCGTAGGCGATAGGAGAACAGCGGGGTTTTTAGTAGATAGTCAGATGGCCAAACATCTTTCGCGGAATCCCACATATCCCTGATGGGGCATCGCCTCGGACCGTAGTCGGCACTGTTCCAATTCTTTACTATTTTACAATAATAATATACATAATTATAATAATTATTTAACATATTTTATCCGTCCAGGGGCGGAGAAAGAATACTGACCTCTGCGGTCGGGGTCGGCATGTCGTAAAAGGCAACTAAACAACCTACGTGGTAGGGCCCCAAGTCGTCATAATAACCTTGTGTTGTGACAGCAGCGTGTTCGCGATGCCACTGGCGTTACAAACACCCATAGGCGACGGTAACTGCTAAATCCTAAGCGGGCTGTCAGCTTATCGATGTCCTACAGCAATTTAAAAAAAAATTACTATTATTTCCCATGATATACATATCATCCAGTAAACTGCAACAAAATATAAATTTGAAAAAAATTGGCTCCCACGTAACATAAACTAGACAGTTGGCAGTCAAAGTGTTAACAAGACAGGTAACACGATTGAAGTGGAGAACAAAATTGTAATCAAACCCAAGCGCTGAAGCAGAACTTCGGTATACGATCAAGATTCTTTTTAAAGATAATTTCTCTTGCCAACCATACCGGGCCTGCGTAGCCACTGGTCTGTGTCATCGATCATCGTGATTTAATATTACGATGATAACTTGGGCTGTTGCAAGAAAAGAATTCGTGTTATGTTTATCAATGTAAATGAGGTCTTCGAATTAAGTTGACGGCCTCGATTTCTTTTCGAACGATTAATAAGGTCGTTGAATAATTTTATATCTACTTAATTTGAATAACTTGTCTATTGAAATAAGTTAAGCGAATGGAGTACATACGTACACTTTAAAAACATTTATTTGCCGTATTTAACTTCGTAGTTGCAATTTCTTTTATTGCTCAGGAATAGCAGACAGGCTGATGGCCCACTTTATAATAAGCAGTTACTGCGAACACGCTGCTGTCCCATAGGAGTACAGGAACCTGGGTCACTAATGCCGGAACACACACAACGCAAGGTTATTATGGTGGCATACTCATAGACCAAGGGTGGTGGCCATCCAGACGGGCTTGGGGGCCTATCACGTATTAGGGTGGTTTTATCTCCTTTTACGACAGGCTGATCTCAGCCACAGGGGTTAGTATTGTTACTCCGCCCCTGCATGGAAAAAAGAAACGAAAAAAAAAATGTTTTATTTGGGATACGTGCATAATACATTCAATATGTCCGAAATTTGTAATTTTCTCTAAACTTTGCAAATTGCAAATCACAAATAGGTAAATACATGATCAAAAACATTTGAGATGGCTTTCGTTAGTAATGCTCCAAGTCTTCATTAATGTCAAGAACAAATTTTGGTAATAAATCTGTATCTATACAAATAAATAAAATTGGAGGGTCTGTTTGTAATATTAAAATAACCGCTTTTTACTAAGTGCATTTGGATGCATATACGGTACATATACCAAAACAACATTTTTTACAATTTTTGTCTGTCTGTCTGTCTGTCTGTCTGTTTATTCCGGCTAATCTCTGAAACAGCTGGACCGATTTTTACGGGACTTTCACTGGCAGGTAGCTGATGTAACAAGGAGTAATTTAGGCTACTTTTATTTTAGAAAAAAAACATAGTTTTAGTTAAAATGATCAGTTTCGGAAATTTTAATACCAATTTAAGTTGACCTCAGATTTATATCATCAATGATATGAAATAGGGTTCAGCTTAGGCTGGACTTTGTAGGTTCGAACGCAGTTTGTATATTTCATTTATTTATATTTTAGGGTTTATAGGGTTTGTAATCCAAAATAAACCATAAGATATATCCAAAAATGCTGCCCAAAGTCACTATTCCACGCGGACGGAGTCGCAGGCACAGCTAGTTAATAATAATGTTTATATAGGACTGATATATTATGTTGATTTTAGTAAATAGTGTATTTTCTTCATTGATTTCAAGTTGGTATTATTATTGAAATAACGTGATCTCAATTCGTGACATCGATAATTATATCGTGTTTTGTATTGTTCTGCTGTGCTATTAAATGGCCGTAACAAATTACTGCCGGTTTTATTTTTCGTCAACTTCGTCGTCATTAAATCTATTTTAATTACAGGTTTGACATTTTGTACAATTATTTTTTGTCTGTGCTTATAATAATAGATAGACAACGCTTTATTGTAATTCAAATAATTTACAAAACAATTATTTATAGACAGCCTTACCGCTACATAGCGCTCTCTTCCAGGCAATCCAGGCTATAAGACGACTATCAGGTGTATCGGAAAGTAATTACCGGTTCTTTCGAAAAAAAAAACTGCTTAATTTTCGAGAAAATGGAAAAGTTTATTTATTCAAATTATTGGCCATTTGATTCTATTCACCTTGCCCATCGTTCAGGCAATTTATGGATGCCATCCCAAAAAAACAGTGTGCCCTTTGAGCAAAACATTCATCGAGCCATTTTCTTACTTTTTCGAAATTGGCAATGTTGCTCTGCAAGCGCATGTCCCATTAATGCGAAATGTTGATAGTCGGACGAGACAAGGTCTGGAGGGTACGGTGGGTGCGATAAAATATCTCCCGTCCAAGTGCTATCAACGCTTCCTTAACCGGTTTTCCTTTATGAGTTCGTAATCTGACGCTAATCGTTTCTTGGGCAACAATAACGTTCCTGCAACTGTTTTTGAGTTTGAGTTGGGTCATCATCCAATAACTCCAGCAGTTCCGCATCTTAAAACGTTTTCGGTCTCAGAACGTTCCGGTACGTTCTCTGTCCTGCACATATAAATCACCACTTTTGAATTTTCGAAATCTCACAGCCATGTTTTTAAGAATAGAACATGCTTAACGTATGTTTCTATCAGCAAACGATATCTTTTAGCGGCTGTTTTCTTTTGTTTTAAATAAGAAAAGTAATGAGTGCCGCAAATGCACTTATCGAATTAAATTTATCCATGCAGGGGCGGAGAAAGAATACTGACCTGTGCGGCCGGGGTCGGCCTGTCGAAAAGGCGACAAAACAACCCACCTAACTACGTTGTAGGCCCCCAAGCCCGTCTGGATGGTGACTACCTTCGGTCTTAAGTATGCCGCCATAATAACTGTGTTGTGTTACAGCATTAGTGACCCAAGTTTCTGTACCCTTATGGGACAGTAGCGTGTTCACAATGCCACTGGCGTTGCAAACACCATGGGCGACGGTAACTGCTAAATTCTAAGCGGGCCGTCAGCCTATCTGCTGTCCAACAGCAATAAAAAATGCACGTTTTCAGGCACGAAACGACATTTTCAAAGAGGTATAAATAATCTATGACGGTGTTACTTTCGCAAAATATGACATGCATAATTTTGAAGCTTGATGTCAGTAGAATAAAATGATAAACGTAACAAATCATAACATTGCATACTTAAACCTAGCGACATCTGTTAGAAAAAGCAGTAATGACTTTCCGGTACATCTGATACATACGTTTTATATTGATGTAGAAAAAAGGGGAATAATAATGATGTTGGTAAATTTTCTACAGATAGTTTCATTGTTTTACTCTGAAGTATTTATATACTAAATACATTTTTACCAATGTATTGCGTTTTAAACAATAAAAATATTGAAGGAAAGCATTTTCTTTCTTATTTTCATTTTATCGGATAGTGACAAAGAAAATATTTAGTAAAATAGATATTTAAATATTTTTTTTATTGCTATAGGACAGCAGACAGGCTGACGGCCCGCTTAGAATTTAGCAGTTACCGTCGCCTATGGGTGTTTGCAACGCCAGTGGCATCGCGAACACGCTGCTCTCCCATAACGGTACAGGAACTTGGGTCACTAATGCCGGATCACAATACAATGTTATTATGGCGGCATACTTAAGACCAAAGGTGGTCACCATCCAGACGGGCTTGGGTGGGGCCCTATTATGTAGCTAGGGTTGTTTTGTCGCCTCTTATGACAGGCCGACCCCAGCCACAAAGGTTAGTATTCTTTCTGCGCCCGTGCACGGATAAAATAGACAAATATTTGGTAAAATAGACATTTAAAATTAAATTTTGATACTTTAATATTTATTTTTTGCGGAATTAAGTATGAAATAAAAGCAGTAATAAATAGTACGGGGAACCTTCATCTTAATGATCTTAATATTATATTTAACATGTAAAAACTATTTTAATTATTGCAGCGCGGTCTGTGCTGCTTCCCTGGTTTGGGAACAGTAGGCGCACGTGGTGGTAGTGGCCGGGGCGAAGAAGCCCTACTCCTCGAGCGCCAAGGTCGAGCATCCCAGCAAACGAGGTCTTCTAGCCTGCCTCCACCACCCTCCGCTTTGCCACGACCGCCTCGTAAGCCTTCGGCAAGGAATACTAGATACGATCGGCTAGAGCATAGGGATACTCGCAAGGTAGTTTCTAAAACATTTCTTTTTAATTAACCTTTTGTTAAAAAAATATTTTGGCAGAAAGTTGTATTATTCAAAAGGCTATACAATTAATTATCTATTGCCTATAACAAGGCAATGTTCACGTTCGTCTTTAAACTATGTTCAAAAGTTTATTTAAACATTACATATATTTATTTATTATAAAACGTTTGTATAAGATTATCTTAAATTTATAACAACAAATTTAATTATTACCAGATTACTCGTTCCGTTGTATTTTCTTGGTTGGTTCTTTGGTGTTGGGGCTTTTTGAGCTTTTGTGTCTTTGCACAGTAAAATATGCAAAAAGGTGTAGAGACAACACTCATCACCTTATCACTGGCTTTGAAATGAAACCTTTGAACACAACTGGGAATAAACAGGATGAAGAAACAATATTTGCTAGGGTAAAAGGGGGTAATGAGAGTCAATTAAGCGAAAACTCAATTAAAAACTTATTACAAAATAGTTTTTTTTATTGTAACCACCTCATTACTTACACACAAAATTTACTTAATTGGCTATCATTTGAGATCAATAATAATAAATTTTGTAATCAACTTTTGTAAATATAAAGATTAGAAAAATAAACAAATATGACTCCCATTGCACCGAGATGGAGGTAATTGTGGTCACCTTGACGGCAATGAGGGTCAAAGAAAATCCAACACAAATCGCAGACATAGCCTTCGGTCGAATCCCACCCAGTGCAATCTGCGTAAGCCACATGGCGTAAGCCACCCAGTGCAATCTGCATAAGCCACATGAGGTGCACATATACCACATTTCGTTATGCCATCCAACTTCGCCGCAAATTAAGCATCTATTTTGTGTGTCAAGTCATTAGTTCCCACGTATGATGCCGGGGTATCATTTGCTTCCTGAAAAGCTTATCTCTTTGCTTCATTCTTTTGCAGTTTCCTCTTTTTTCCTTGACCCTTACCCTTTGTTTTAGTTTATTTCCATTTTCCCTTGTTTGATTAAAATTGTTTATTGCTTTTGGTTTTCTTTTATTGGAGTTGAAGTTAAAATTGTCGCATGCTGCTTCTTTCGGCTTTTTCTTGTAATATAGACACGTCTTTTTTTTTGGCAACCTTATATTTTAAGCCTCAAAACAGTCGTTTGTATACATTACTTTTTTTAAAGGACTCCGACGGTTCCGGATCCATAGCGTCAACAGCGTCTCGAAGCTCACCTTTACCATATGACACTGTGAGGAAGTTGCCATCCGTACCAACCTCTGCCTCCCTGCCAGCTGCGGAATCAAGAGAGTCCCTCGTCAGGCCCAGGGACTCAAGTTTACCGTCTCCCTCTAAGTTAGCTGTGTATGCAGCTGCTAGAAGGAGGTCGGCGGAGTCGGCCAAGGACAACAACAAGAGACCTCATCATTACCGCATACAATTTTAGGAAAAACCAGACCAAATTGAATTTTCACCCATTGTAGAATGGTTTGATTACAAAAATGTGTATATTCGTACTAATTAATGTCTCAGAAAATTTGCCACTCAAATTAATATTAATAAAATGTCAAGATAGTCACTGAGTTTTACCAGTTGAAATAAAAAAATTGTGGAACAATTTATAAAATACTGCTATAAACTATAATCCGTCCTAAACATCGAAACACATGAACTTAAATTGTAGTTTTTTAATTGTAGGATTATTTATATAGGCAATAATGAATTTTACAGTTAACTGCCGCGAGTCTTTGTGTAATATTTTGAATTAATTGTTTGTGTTAATACGGTTATGAAACATATTATTACTATATAAAGCTTGCATATTCTTTTTATGTCTTGTTAGTAGGTGAGGGAGGCGCACAATACTCATGACGTCATGACCAACCAATAGTGTGACTTTAGCGCTTAAAATCTAGTCCAAGTTATTCGCTGTAATATCATCTATCAGCCAGTGAGTCCCGTTAAGTTCCAACCTTTTCGATTATTAGTCGAATTTGCCTACATATGTAGGTGTGAATATCTTACAAATACCAAAGACTAGATGTAAAATGACCGCTAAGACTGTTAATATATGATTCAATTTACGATACATTTGCCAATATAAGTTATTAGTAACCAGTTTAAAAATTAATAGCCTAGACTAGCCTCAGCGTGTTGTTTGTATGCTTTGTAGATTTTGTTTGTGTAAACTTTAAAGTTATAGTTTTCATTTAAAATTAATTAAATAAAAATCGTTCTCATTATAAGTTATTACTTAACTAATTTCAGTTACATATAAATTATATAACCCAAAGTAATTCGTAAGAGAAATCGTGCTCTTGATTTTGGTTTCTGCTCTCTGAAATATTCAAGTTTATTACTATCAGGTTTTAAAAATAATTATGTACGTATACATAATTTTTTTTACTAATATATGTATTATTGAAACCTTCTGGTATTCGTGAATAAATAATGACATGCTCAATCTTTCGCTGTTAAAGACCTTATAAAATTTAAAATATTAACTAAACGTTTATATTATACATGATATTGCAATAAATGTTACTTTACAATTAGTAAAGTTATAGTTTTTTTTTTTAATTTGGCAAAATATATATTTTTTATCATTCCGAGGCCGAAAGTTCAATTATTTCCTATTTTGCGCGAAGAAAACGACCAATCAAAATTAATGTCAATTAAAATTACATTTTTTGTCTTACCTTTCCTCCCGTTGATTTGTCGTTATTTAGGTAACTTAGCAACTATCAATCAACACCGTCGTTTTTGAACTTTGAATTGAACTTTCGGCCTCGGAATGATGAAAAATAGTATCACCACGGGAGGAGCTCATCCCAACGCGCTTCGAAACCGGCGCGGGGAAATGAGAGTACTTCTCCTGCGTAATGTAATATATTGCTATAGGTGTAGGGTTTTTGAACTAATCATCTATGGTTAGTTTTATTTATTACCCAATTTATGCAATTTAGCAGTTATTTGATGATGGAAAAGCAACATTTTTATAATTTTAATCATTTGGAACATTAATTTCGTTTGCCCCGAGATACGACAAAAGTTAGTCATACGGCAGAATAATTCAAATCATTGATTCATTTGAGGTATTTATTGAACCTTACGCTGCAAAAGAAAGTATACCAAATGTTTGACTTTTCCATCATCAGAAATAAGAAAACATTGTATTTAAACTTATAGCTCATATATAAGTAAATAAGTTAATCTCCCTGTTAATCTTACCCTATTTTTAGAGCTCGACGAATGTTGCATCGATTTCTGAATGAAATTGTGTGTATACGATAGTATTGAGTTGAAATCGAGTGTTGTAACTTTATACATGCATTATATCGATTATTTTTTGATTAGTAACACTCATAAATTATTTTTCTCCTTGCAGAGGTTGTAATAAGAACAATAATTCCTGCGGCCGGGGTCGACTTTGTTGTAAGAGGCAACTAAACAATCCTAGCTTGGTGGTAGGGCTCCAAGCCCGTCTGGATGGCAACCACCCTTGGTCTGTATGCTGCCATAATAACCTCGTGTTCTGTTCCAGCATTAGTGATGGATGGATGAATATTTGTGGCATTTCAGGCCCTCTTGATGTGAAATATATATAAATTAAATTACATTTTAGATAGTATTTCCGTAAAATTCGTTCTTAGCGTTTACTACGCAAAATAACTAACTATGGTAGTAAGATCTTGTGATGAGCGGTATTTAGCTTATAAAGAGTTTACATGTTTTTTTTTATTGATTTTAAATTTACAGGCTTTTTCTACTCCACTTCGCGTGGTCTTCAGCATCTTTGGTACCTAGGGAGTCCATTGACACGCATATCGCACCTTACGACGTCAAGCCAACACTTTTTGGGTCGACCCCTCCTGCCGGGGCCCGACGGAGGCGTTATGGCTAGACATTTGTTTCCCACGTAAGTAGCCGATTGCCGTAAAATCAGGCCATACCAGCTGAGGCAACACTCCTGCAATTTATTCACAATGTCACGGGCATGAAGGCTACCGCGATTGCGAGAATTCCTAACGCGGTCTTTTCGTGTTACTCCACACATGCACGCAGCATATACACCTCCGTGACACGCAGTTCCTGCTTGTATCGCTCTAACACCGGCCACGCTTCACATACGTATAAAATTTACTTTTTTATCATATAATGTACACATAAAGAAGATAGTTGGCAATTGGAATCAGGATTAAATTGATTTAGAGATTTCTGTCGGTAACTCGTTACTTACGTTTGTAATTTTTTTGAATGTCCAGGTGTATATTGCCTGTAATTGGCTACTTAGAAGTTTTTTCACATCTATATAATCTTAAAAAAAGTTATTAAAAGCTTTTTAAGATTTTGAAGTGTAAATTAAAATAATATGATTTATTATTAGCTACATAGTTTTAATATATCATTTTGGTCGATGCAACTGCTAAGTAGTTAAATATGATAAAGTTTTTCAATACTAACAAATAAAAAAGATTTTATTTTAAAACGTTGTTTTCTTTCCGCCTCTGAATTAATACATATTTCTGTAAGAATTTAACTCTGCCTGAATTCGATGTATCCTAAGGATCTTCACATAAACAAATGCACAGCAATAAATTGTCAGAAGGTGCAGAAAAGCGTGAGGTTGTGAATAAGTTTTCGAATGTTCATACTGTGGCCTTGATCCTGACATTTGGTGCCTTCAGAGGCGAGAATGAGGCCAAGTGGCGGCCTCGAGCACGTTTGCGCAACCAAACTTGCCGCCATCGCTTTATTGCAAATATTACGAACAATATAGAAAGGGACAGCAACAAGCTATTAGTGTTGCTAGTGTAAATTTAAAAAATACAAAAATACATAACTTATCTATTAACGGGGAGAAAAAAGGCCAAGTGAGGTATTAGTTGCTTAGAAAAATAGTTTTTTTTTATTTTATTAACAGGATAGATCTTTAACAGTGATTTCAAATAATAAACAAAAGTAATTTGGCAACATAAGCTTATTGTGTAAAAAGGTAAACTCGCAATAGCAAATCGCAATAAAGGATATTGGTATGCCAATGAAACCGATCCCAATAAACCTGAATAATGAGAACGTTAGAACATTATTAAGCGATTTATCGTCGTGGCAAAAAAAAATTCTCACGACTTCGTTATATTTTCCAAATACAATTTTAGGTTTTAGCTGATTTCTTCTTCCTATTATTTTTATCTAAAAGTGCTGGGGCTCGCGAGAGCGGTTTGGCGCCAATCGGGGCCGCGGCCTGACTAGTTCGTTGCGTTCCACTTCCTCGGCGTTCAAGGCGTGCGAAGGGACACCAGGGTGGTTCTAGTGGGTATATCAGCTACTCGCGTCTCCCAGCCTAGAGAGGGGGACGTACGGGCGCATTGTTCGGGGTGGGCGTCAGGAATTTCCACCTCCTATATATGAATAATATTGATGAACATTAATTAAGAAAAGATTATCAGCTTCTATAAATTAATGTTCTTTACTGCATAGAGAGAATTGGCTGAAGGGAATCAATTACAGAAGGCGAAATATCAGATTGCGTAACTATAGCAACGTTCACGAGAGTAATATTTCCTGCTTTATTAGCAATTCAATTAATATGACGAGTGTTTTGTGTTATAAAATATTATTGTAGGATATTGGTGGGTTGCCTGGAAGAAATCGCTTAAAGCGATAAGGCCGCCCATTGTCTCCAATATTTACAATATTCTCTTTAACTTGTATTATATCATTAGGTTAAGTTGGTGACAATAAAGTATTATCTATCTATCTATCTATCTATTGTTCTTGTTTTTATTATTTAACCCTATTAAAAGAAACTTATTAATTTTGTACAGTAAATAAATACAGTCACGTTACTTTATAATAATAAGTAAATCCATACACCTTACTTGTTACTTATGTATATTACAATGTATTGCATATTATCATATTCGCATTTAGGCTACGAGGAACAGGACACGTGTGCTGCAGTACTACGCTGCTCTCCCACAATCACGGATTGTAGAGGAGAGTGCCGGGGTTTTAATCTCACCATCTGATACACATCTTGAAAGAATCCCCTTCTGACACAAAGGATGGGCCGGCGTCAGCCTGGGTCACGTTATTAGCTAAGCTGATTACATGGGTTCAAATCCTAAACCGTAGGTGATGTGAACCCACTTGTACACGATTTGGGCTTATTTAGAGGATTTGATTGGATTGAACCCTAATGCGTATAATGTAAAAGATTTAAAAATGTACACATAAGAAAAATGTATATAGTTACTCCAGGTTAAGAAGACTAAAGTTAGTTGATTCACTTGTATGTGAGTCATTATATATTTCCCAAATAAATATGAAAAAATGATATCAAATATACAGATAAATTTTTTTAACACATTTTTCATTTAGTTTTTCACATTGTGTCTATGACATAGTTTCACATATTCCTTTATTAATGCCGTTATGTTCCCCAAGGACGCGTCTGTGTAATCATTTATTTTTTCAAATTAATCAATTTGAAAAATATGTTTCTCTACTTTCATAACAACATATAATAATATGTTTCTCTGTGTTGAGTGCGAATTAATTTTCCGAATGATTTCCATATTAACGTAATTTATCGAAGCCAAGTTATCTATAGGGTAAAACAGTACAGAAATGGGAAATTTAAGTTTTTCAATATACCATTTTGATGTTTGACTCGGGATGACTGAACTGATATTTTCAGTAATTAACTCATTCTCGTTAAGGTCAATACCCTTATTAGACGGATTCGAAGTGTAAAACGTTTGTCGACGATTTAATTATAAACTCTATAGCAATTGCAAAAGTATAAAAAAACGTATTTTAAGTTGAATGACCTCATTGTAGCTTGTGGGTGTGCAATACCATAACAAGTTTTCAACTTTTTTACATTACTATAACATTTAGCCTCGGTATCATTCGAACACAGGGCCATTTTTTGCAAGCGTGTACTGGGTTATTAGTAATTGCAATTTAACAAACTTTTTATATTGAGTTTGTTTTAAATTTGACTTACACTTCTAATTCAGCATAAACTCTTGAAGTTGCCCTTGACAATTGTGTCAAGTCAAGGTTAAATATGTCAGCATTGAGTGATATCATCCAAACATGTATACTATAATCTTGTCTCCGTGCAGGGTCGGAGTAAGATTACTATGAGTAACCTCTGCGGCCTGGGTCCGAGTGTCGTAAAAGGCGACATAACAATCTTAGCTACATGGTAAGGCCACAAGCACGACGGCAACCACCTTTGGTTTATAAGTATACCACTACAATAACCTTGTGTTGCGTTTCGACAATAGTGAACCAGGTTCCTGTATCCCTATCGGACAGCAGCGTGTTGGCGGTGCCTCTAGCGTTAAAAACATCCATAGGCAACGGCAACTGCTTATTATTAAGTGGACCCTCGGCCTGTCTGCTGTTCCTCGGCAATAAAAAAAATCTAAATAAACTATCTTAATCTATAAAAATCAGATTACCACGTAATCAAGAATTAGAAGAATAAAATGATAGATTGAAAAATTAAAAAAAGAACCTCTTCACCCCCAACCACGTGTCTATGTGTACCATAGATAATATCTATGATGTGTACAGACATGTGTGCAGCAAGTGAATATAAAACATATCGGAGGGGTGTTCAATTTTAAATTAGAAAAACCCTCTAGGCCTATCATTCACTAAGCATATTTCATGGTACATTAAGCCTTTATTTCATAGGTATAAATATACCTGAAGTGTATGAAACTGGTAAGGCAGAGTCCAGTCGAAACCCGTCCATGCTTTTTTTTGCTATTTGTAATTTTATATGATGTTTTATTGTCAAAAGATTGTTTTAATTATTTTTTATCTCAAATTATATTAGGAAAAGTTTTCAAAATCAATTAGCTTGAGCGAATGCTAGGAGCGAGATTACGTCGGTCATCTGCCGGACACACGATCTCTCATTGAATAGTAAGGTGTTTAACCACTAAACCAATATGAATATAATCCTGGAAATCAACATGATACGAAATGACCTTAAGCTATTAATTTTCTAAGTGTTAACAGATAGCAACAAACAGAAGAATGCACTCGTAAATATGCAAGAAACTCGTCACACTTCTTTGCAAATTGTACAAAAACTGTAACATAACAGTAAAATTTACATTATCCGTTATACAACCGGAGTTAGCTTATCGTGGACGTTAAGTGAAAGTTTATTAAGTGAAACAAATTTCGGATGATGATGAATGTTTGTACATTTTATAAAATTTATATTTTGAGTTTATTATTTTAGCTGTGAAGTAAAAGAGACTGAAGGATTGTCAAAAAAGTTGAATCTTAAGTTAGGAATTTTGGAGCCGGAAGTTGAGTTTGGAATTGTTGACCCGTCCGATACCTTTTGGTAGGGAAAAACCTTCGCAAGAGCTTATTTACTGAGTGTACCAGCGAGAGACGGCAGTTGACTTGAGCCCTTTAGCTTTCTGGAATATCATAATATTTTTTTTCTCCCAATCCTTTCATCTTGGTTTCATACGAAGAT
The DNA here is from genome assembly GCA_963693495.1 of Malacosoma neustria. Classification (NCBI taxonomy): domain Eukaryota; kingdom Metazoa; phylum Arthropoda; class Insecta; order Lepidoptera; family Lasiocampidae; genus Malacosoma; species Malacosoma neustria. The sequence continues at coordinate 17,084,975 of OY856379.1, read as the reverse complement.
TTTACTTTGAAGCTTGCAGGTAAGTTACTGAACATTGTGTCAGATCAACAATTTTATGCGCTATTTCCGTACCATTTCTTTTCATATGAATAGAGGAACAAGTAAATCTGTATTGTATTATTACAAGAGAAAATGTAACTTAACCAAAATTCCGTAGAAGAAAACGAATGACGTTATTTTTTGGTCAGTGAGCTTTAGCTTATAGAAAGAGTAATCCAATAAGAATGTGGAAAGATTCCCGAAAGTCCTTTCGCATTATTAAAATTACGACCATTCAAAGAAAACAGAAAGAAAAGAAGCGAATATTGAGAAGCGTTCTAAAGCGTATAATAGTACAGAGTCGATTTCTAAATGTAGCTAGTTTAGAGTTTTCTCACATTGCCTAATCAAATGAAGAACTGGCTATATCGATGCGCTCAAACGCAACTCGTCTTGGCCAACAAGGTCAAGGCAAACGAGTGTGTTTGATGTTTTTACTTTATATTGAATTCACGAACAGTTATTTACCTTAATACATGTTTCATATTGGGGCTTTTATCATATGATCAGTTGTATGTGGGATTGGAGGCGCAGTAAAATATTGCTATTTCATTATTTACTCGTATAAGCAGATTGCCTTAATTGATCAATCCGTCGTTATCTAATTGTCTTCTTGCTAATTTGTTTTCACTTTTCATTATTACTTCTTAGCCAGTTGTCAATCATTCTCTTTAGACTCTAAGTATCCTTCCATGTATCCCTATTCTATGTATGTATATTTTTTTTTATTGCTGTAGGACAGCAGACAGGCTGATGGCCCACCTCCCTAATGCCGGAACACAACACAAGGTTATTATGGCGGCATACTTAAGACCAAAGGTAGTCGCCATGCAGACGGGCTTAAGGCCCTATTATGTAGCTAGTGTGGGTTGTTTTGTCGCCTTTTACGACAGGCCGACCCCGGCCACAGAGGTTAGTATTCTTTCTACGCCCCCGTACGGATAAAATACTATATGTAGTCTAAGAACTTCAGCATATAATGTTTGTGGTAGCCTGTCGGCTCCACTATGCCTGTGCGATGTGTGTCATCCGTTGCCAAGGTTTAATTTCGGAGAAAAAAAAATCTAAGTTATGCTACTAATTTCTTTTTGTTATTTTAATGTAAATAATTAATGTATATAACAACGTAGCCTATTTCATCCTTCGACGGAGCATGCTTCATCCACTCCCACACTGCCGACGAAAATAGATAAATTCGCATTTTAAATACAAAATGAAGGAAGAAAATCTACAAGAAAATTTTGCGGACACCAACGCCGGTAATTATGAAGGTTAGGTATGTCGTGTAGGCGTTCGTGTTCCACCATTCAATGTCGATGACCCAGCTCTATGGTTTGCACAGATCGAGGCACAATTCATACTTTCGCGGATAACAAGCGACGAAACTAAATGTTATTGTGTGGCTGGCCAACTAGAGGCTATGCACGGGTAAAAGATGTCATTACTAAACCCCCAACTACCGATAAATAGGACAAACTTAAAAATGAGCTCATAAAACAACTTTCCGCATCGTAAGAACGCCGAACACTGCAACTATTAGTTCGTGAAGAACTCGGCGACCGTCAACCATCACAGTTCCTACGTCACCTACAAAATTTTGCTGGCACAGCTGCTACATCGGATCTTATTAAGACTTTATGGACCGATCGTTTGTCTCCTAACGTTCAAACAATTGTAGCTTCGCAGATTAATCAGCCATCAAAACGACTCGCTGACCGGGCAGACAAGGTGTTCGAGCTTGCCCCGCACATACCTCTCACGCCGTAAGTAGCGTCTACTTCTATTGCTGCCTCTAACTTCGTACTAGACTTACACTACCAGCCGCGCAGTCGTCTTCCTCATCAGAGGCCAACTCGTTTCCTGTGCCCTCAGACTCAGTTGTGCAGCAGATAAGCCAGCTTACCAGGCAAGTCGCTATGCTTACTAAATTTTGCAGTAGAAGAGAACGATCACGCTCATGCTCCGGTTCTAAAAGGTATAGCCGCTCACGTTCCAGACCGCCGTATTCAATTTAAAATTTTATTTCATCATATACGGGGCATGCAACATCCACTCCACCACACGTTCAATGAATGAATGAAATGGTGAGCATCGAACTGTACTTTAGTACGACGACAGGAGTTCTACAGCCGCAACACTCCCTCTATTCAGCATCTAAAACACATACACAATCAAGGGACTTTTTTTATTTAACGGCAGACAAGCTGAAGGTCCACTTAATATAAGCAGTTACCGTCGAATATGGATATTTGTGACGCTAACCACCAAAACGCTGCTGTCCGCATAGGGGTACTGAAACTTGGGACAATAATGCTGGAAGACAACACAAGGTTGCTATCCAAACGGGCTTGGGGTTCTACCAGCTGGCTTCCGGCCGCAAGGGTCATTATCCTTACTCCGTCCCTCTATGGAGAAAACCTATTGAAACACATCCATAAATCATTTCTGGAGTAATTTAGTCGCATAAACAAAGATGATATATAAAAAAACAAACAACGAATATAGTAGAAACAAAAGTAGTTTTCCGCCAAGCGAGTAGCGCACCGTGCCGTAATGAGGCGTAACCTTGTGGTGCGAAGGCGGCCTTGTCTTCATTTGGGCTAATTCCTACTGACATCCTCCGCTGTCCGCTTGATTCAAGGGCGCAACCGACGCATGTAACAAGCTCAAGCGCCGCCAATGCATTATTGTTTGTTAATGTAGTGTGTTTATTGTTATTAAACGTGCAAATTATGTATATATTATGTAAAAAGGTTCTTTTCTACTAACAACAATAAATCAGAGATTTATGATGTTAAAACATTATTCTTACAATGATGGCAGATAGGAAATGGCTCGTTTATATTGGTTTAAAATATGTACAGTACATTGTATATTGTTTTGTTGTTCTGTGCGTGTGTATGTAACTGATCTTTAACGACTGAACAGATTTTGATGAATTTTTTTGTGTGCAGTCAAGTGGATGCGAGAATGGTTTAGATACATAATTCGATCCACTACAATATTTTTAAATTTTATGACAAAACAACATTTGCCAGGTTAGCAAGTTCATATATATCATAATTTTTCATAGGTCTGGCGTAGAGGAAATAAACAACAGAAATACTTGCTTGTCCAAGGTTAGGTATCTATACCGGTAGACTCAGTTTGAAGGTTCTTTCGTTCTTCGTGATGTCTTCTTCACCGATATTAGTAATTATAATACTAAACGAGGTAAACTGATTAAGACGTGCATACTTTTATATCTAACAACCTCCGTGACGTAATGGTTAACGAATTTGAGTACGCTGGCGGAGGTCACTGGTTCGATTCCCGCCTCGCGTCCGTAAGAAAAATATATATGTAGTATATAATCTAGCAGATAACTAATCTAGTATCTACTCATAACACGGACTAGAAGGCGTTGTGGGAATTGGCCCAATATATGTATTTATTATTTTATCGTGAGCATCAAACGTGGCCTGTGAGTTAGTTATTTTGACCCTCGACTGCCACGTATTTTCCTAGCTAACTACTAATCAACCTTTTTTAAACAATCACGAACGTACTAAAAAAAATACGCTTTTCTCCAATGAAAGAAATGGCTAGAAATAAAAACCAATTTAAACAAATCGTATTCCAATCTACAAATCGAGTAATTGGTATCCAATAACTTAATCAAGTCTTCCAGACCGAATTATGGGCTCGTTATGAGCGGATTTATCTGATTATGGAAGAGATTTTCCTTAATATTTATTTGTACTTTAAACTTACTTATAACTTAGGTATAGTATGGAACAGTGGAGTAGCCTCGGTACCAGTCGCCCGGGGTTGTTTAATTAATTTAAAAGAATAAACTTAATTTAATAATAAATACAGTAATTCTATAGAATTCTACGACAAGACAGTCAAAAGGGATTTCCCGAATTTTTCACAGTGTAATTAATGGAATATTCCTTGTTCATTTCAATTGCTCCGAAACGTACGTGCGGCAAAAACATCAAATTTTATAAGATACTAATATTATTTATTGCATTTAGGTCGCTCCTTAAAGTTGCTGCCCGTGGCAGGCCGCCCCTGCCGCCCCGAGTGCGCTACGCGCTAGTATGGAACTTCTTCAGACTGTACAAATATCCTTCTGGCTACAAATAAGAATATAACCTTATTAAATTTCTGTTTCCTAAAAAGTCGTAAATGTATGTATGCTGATATTATTGATTACTTCTTTTATTTTTAAGCAAACAATTCGAAGGCTTTTTGGTATTGAAGGTCACACGGCAGTAGAAACTGTAAATATCAGTAAAGGTATGATTCCGAACTGTGCTGCCGCAGCAGTGCTGCCGCGACACTGCTGCCGCGGCACTGCCGACGCGGCACTACCGGTCCCCATACAAACTCTATAAGCTTATATGAGAGTATTTTCCGAGCTAGACTCATACCTTTATTAGTTTTTTCGTGCATTTTTGGTCAATAAAAGAATGAGTCACTGAGGAACATCGCTTGGGCGCTTGGGGGCTTGGGGGCATAATATATCGGTAATTATTTTCGACTAGCCGTTCCCGACCGCTTTGCTAGTCGAATAACATAAAATTAGTAAATCAAATAATAAAAAAAGGTTAATTATTTTTTGCTTTTCAGTTTTTTCGGCGGTTTAATTTTTTTGTTAAGTAGTTTTTATAGATAAGTTTTTTTTAGATAAGGCCCTATGTGTCTAAGAAATAAAACTTAGTAAAATTTAATAGAAATCTATCCTGTAGTTTTGCCCTGAAGCGCACACAACTATAGACTTCTATAATTTTATATTATAATATATACATAGATGTACAACATCGCATCCCAATATTGATGTTTATAAATATATCACTTAAAAACGTCGTAATTTTTTCAATATTTCTAATACTTTCCACAAAACTTTAATAATTACCTTTTTCCCATCAAACGCAGAAAATTTATGATCACTTGATTTTAGTGACCAAAGTATTACTCGTGTAATGATAGTGTGATATATTTTTTCTTCTCGAGGAAAAACTATTGGCGAGTGCTAGGGATCCAGGGTGTACGTGGGACACCGGGAAATATGTTAGACATCCGATTACCCAATATATAAAACTCCAATGTCCTCCTATCACCTCGCGGGTATGTCCGCCACCCTATTTACTGCAGCCGGAAGTCTTTGGATGCACTCCAGCGACGTGGTCTAGTCTTGCGTAAGCTGACTGGGAGCTGATTTGTCGGGGGGTTAAAATCTTTCCCCCTGGCGCACATTACGCATAAGGATTGGTCGGCCCGTTGTCCGACGTCCCAAGCAGAAAGCGATAGAACAACGAGGTTTTTAATGAATAGTCTCACCGAGTTCCACATACCTTACGACTCTCCCGCGGTAGACTTCGAAACGAGTCCTTGAAAAAAAATTCCCAAAAAACGTGTCCTGCGGCTTAGGTTTCTGACAATACTACAGGCTCCAAACACTTATGACTCAACCTAGAGAAAATACTTTGAAGAAGATAAAGAGTCAATCTGGATTGTAATATAATTTTGTTCACATCCAAAACTAGACCAAATTCACTTCCCACTACCTTAACTGTATTAATGTCTTCGTAAGTGGAACATTAACGGTGTGACCTTGATTACACGGTGAAAGTGCTGTTGCGTAACCTAACGGTTTCTTCCGTCACACGGCGTACCAAGCACGGGAGCCATTATGAAAGTTTCTAGTCTTTTTATATGATTTATCTATACATACTAAGGGTTCCAGGACTATGAGATAAAGTACTGAGTTCGAGCTGCAAGCTGCTACCTAATAAACGCAGCTTCTCAACCAAACCACCACTAAACCAAGTTATGATAAAAAATTTAAGCTAAGATAGACCTTTCGGGCTTGAGAGAGTTTGACCCTCATGATTGCGGACGCAATAAATGATACATAACAATTTCGCCTTAACACGGTAATTAAAAATGTACGTCTAGCTTTTCAATCAAGCGTAATTAACTACATACAGATCAAGAATTGTACTGTCAGTAAAAGCCTGACTTTTTAACCTTGAGTTTTCTCACCTTGATTATCTTTTACGAGGTCAATCTAACTTAGGGGGACGGGAATCAGTCATATATAATCTTTTATCATGATTTTTGTACTATATTTGAATTAGTCTCATAAGTTTGTAGATTATATTCAGACACCGGGTTTATCAATTCTTTTTTTATGCTGTAGGACAGCAGACAGGCTGTGACAGCCCGCTTAGAATTTAGCAGTTATTTTGCAACGCCAGTGGCATCGCGAACACGCTGCTGTCCCATAAGGGTACAGGAACTTGGGTCACTAATGCCGGATCACAATACAATGTTATTATGGCGGCATACTTAAGACCAAAGGTGATCGCCATCCAGACGGGCTTGAGGCCCTACCACGTAGCTAGGGTGGGTTGTTTTGTCGCCTTTTACGACAGGCCGACACCGGCCACAGGGGTTAGTATTCTTTCTGCGCCCCTGCACGTATAAAATGTGATTCGAAAGATGGATTCGATATGTTCGCAATTATTTATAATTATTAGTTGGTTCCCAGTATAATCAAGGGAAAATAATTATACTATACTAAGATTTGCATAGTTTTTTCTAAAAAACTACAACTTTCTACTGTAATTAAAATTGATACAAGACTTTTAAACTTTAAATGCAATGTTAGCGAATTGAGTGAGAACGTACATATAGCCAGAACGTGGAACTTCTATCGATTCCTCTTGACCCAAATCCGTTGGGTCAAAGCCATGTCACCGGCCAACCGGCTGGAATAACAATTGCGATCTCACAGTTGCACGGTATTTTGTCATAAGGTAGCTCGTCTCAAATAAATCCAGTATCATTCTTGGTCACTCAATTATTTGTTTCTATCCTTATCGATAAGATATGCGCCCTTAGCGCACAAATGTAAATAAATTTCATTCAGAGTTAAAATAACTATTAATGTTAAATGATCATTTGAAATTATTAAATTTGAAATTACATGTATAATTTAACAGTTACTCATTTCGCGATTTATACAACATTCATTATGAACGGATTTTACGGGAGCCCTATCCAAAGTGTATTTTTAAAAATTATATGGCAGAATAACATTTTTTCCGTGCAGACCCAGAGTAACAATACTAACCCCTGAGGCCGGAGACGCGTTGTCTTAAAAGGCGACAAAACAACCCAGGCTTTATGGTAAGGCCTCAAGCTCATCTGGATGGCGACTACTCTTGATCTTATGTATGCCGCCATAACCTTGTGTTGTGTTCCGGTATTAGTGACTAAGGTTCCTGTACCCTACAAACATCTATAAGTGACAGTAACTGCTTAGGTAGGTGATCAACCTGTCTGCAGTTCTACAGCAATAAAAAAATAACGTTTGCCGGGTCAGTATAGTTATAAAATACTTAAAAAAATTATTATCCTTTAAGAATTTGACTTTAAGGAACTGAGCTTAATTGTTAGCTGTAATTATTATACAACTTTTTATATAGCTTGTTTTAAATCATTTGTAATTTAAATATGAAAATAAATTAATAGTCGATTGTGAAAACAAATTAATCAAATTATGCTTGAATTATGAGGGAATAAATTCTGACAAGATTGCTTCAGAGCCTCTTGATTGTGTGGCCACAGATTAATAAATAGTTACTACGTAACAGATACATCACTCCCATCATCATCATCATCATCATTTCAGCCGGAAGACGCCCACTGTTGGACAAAGGCCTCCCCCAAAGATCTCCACGATGATCGGTCCTGCGCTGCCCTCATCCATACATACATCACTCCCATACAAAAGCGAAAATACCTACGCTATAATAGCCTATATGATCTTAACAATATTACCTGCCGCTCAGAACGAGAAGAAATGTACCATAAGTACGCGAGTCGAGACTGCGTTGCCCGCCGTGCGGGACACGCGCCAACGCGTCTTCGTAAGAATGCGCTAGGGTTGTACCAATGATGATTATTGTAGTAAAGCGAATGCTGCGATTTTTTTATTAGTCAATCAAATATGTTTAAGTTTTATATAATGATTTATATTTTTTCCCCTTCTCTAAATTCTCTGTTATTAAATTTTATAGTTGAAAATATCCTAAAACGCGTAAATAATTTTAATATATAATCATATAGAAAACAGGAGCAAAGCGACGGAAAATCAACGGTTTTTAAAAGTTGTAATATGGTGCTACCAGGCCAATTCATTAAGGATACCACACGGTGTCCTTCGAAGCGGCCTCCCTGCTGGCCGGATCCCCACCATGGGACCTCGAGGCCCAAGTCCTGGCGCTATTGTACTAGTGGTGCCGGGATGCGGCCGAGCGTGGCTCTCACTCCGCGTCTCTCGAAGTGGAGGTAAAGCGGGCGGAGCTGCGTGACGAGGTGCTCATGGTGGAGTGGAAGGAGCGCCTCGCGCACCCCAGCGCGGGCCTCGCCACCATCGAAGCGGTGAGGCCCGTCCTGGCCGAATGGTTGGAAAGGCGCCACGGCGCCCTGACCTTCCGCCTGACGCAGGTCCTCTCGGGGCACGGTTGCTTCGGGAGGTACCTGTGTCGCATAGGGCGGGAGATGACGTCAGGGTGCCACCATTATGGCGCGGGCGACGAGGAGGACACGGTGGACCACACTGTCGCCGTGTGCCCTGCGTGGAGCGAGGAGCGCCGCGCCCTCGTCGCCCAAATCGGCGCGGACCTGTCGCTCCCGGCCCTGGTTCTGTCCATGGTCGGGGGTGATCCTGGATGGACGGCTGTCGCCTCCTTCTGCGAGGCAGTCATGTCCGCAAAGGAGGCGGCAGAGCGGGAGCGGGAGTCGACCACCACACTCCCCTCCCGCCAACGCAGGCCACGCCGGCGGCGCCGGAGGCTCAGTAACGACCTCCGGCCGCCGTAAAAAGCGGCCGCGGGCGGCCCCTCAGGGGAGGACCCGCCGCCCGCACTATTGCCGCGAGGGAGAGGGCTGTGTGCTGTTCTGCGGCCCCCCTCAACTGTTGATCCAGGAGAGCGCCGGGGGACGAAATCCTGACCCCCGGCGCCAACAATTTAGAAGGGGCCCGCCTTAAGACAAAGGGCGGGCCGGCGCCGGCCCGGGCCACGAGATCGGCAGGCCATATATCCGTGGGCCCGGGCGTAGGCGATAGGAGAACAGCGGGGTTTTTTAGTGGGTAGTCGGATGGTCGAACATCTTTCCCGGAGTCCCACATATCCCTCGGTCCCCCGGGGCCGGGGGAACGCGTCAAGAGAGGTTTTTCCCCGAGACCAAAAAAAAAAAAAATAAGGCATATAACGCGTGGCCTTAGGCGAGTGACGGAGGCCTGGTGTCGCTCAGTATAAATCATATTTTAATCCTTTGACGAAAAAGGTCGTCGATTCAAAAGCCCCTGATGTCTCACTGTTTAACTCAGGCTTGCCCCTAAAGCAAATGGTCGCTGTACTTGCACGTAGTTTCTGCTTCCTCCGACTAAGATTTCTGTTTTTAATATTCCAACTTATATATCTGTCACTTTAATGTACATCGCTTTTTACGGCTCACTACGTTGGAAAACGCCCATCGTCGTACTCAGACATTTCCAATTCTTGAGAGAATTTTACGCAAGTAAGAAACGAACTTGGAAATAATATTAGGAATAACCTAAAAAAATAAACCTTGCAAAAATGAAAACAAGAAAAAGCTGCAAAGATGAAGAGTTTATACTAGCAAAAAATAATATATTATTTAACTAATAAAATTGAATAATATCTATATCTAATATATAAAATTCTCGTGTCACAGTTTTCGTTGCCATACTCCTCCGAAACGGCTTGACCGATTTTGATGAAATTTTTTGTGCTTATCCGGTATCTATGAGAATCGGCCAACATCTATTTTTCATCCCCCTAAATGTTAGGGGTGACCCACCCCCAAATATTTTTTTTTAATTTTTTGACATTTTATTATTTATATGGCAGAACAACGTTTGCCGGGTCAGCTAGTATATATATAAATCTGACGGTTAGTTTTCCTCATATTAACATAATATTCTTTACTAAACCTTGTTTTATTTTAAACCATCCTGATAATACATATTTAAAAATTACTGGCATCTATCGGCTCTTGGTCTCAGACAACTTAACAGAGACTTCGGACGAAAAGGCGTTCCGAAGTTCCGACCCCGAGGTAGTGGGGTTATTATAAGCGATAGCGATTACAATCGACGCAGCATGTGAAGTGATAGAGATAAAAATAATTGCAGGCACCCGAAGATTGCGAACCCACTTGGGGTGGTTAATAACTAGCAAACGAATTCATAATATGTATTCCGATGACACGCCTGGCTTAATGGCCACAGAAGTGGTCTTGTTTGGGTTCGATATCCACAAAGGACCAAATATTTGTATGATTCTAATACTTTTACAATACTTAGGTATTCACAACTATGAATATCACTATCCTCCTTGTTCCGAAACAGCTTTTGTATCTCGTAGCGACTTCCAACTATTTAAAAAAAGTGGTTTGTTGTGCACTGACTTTTCGATATTGTTTTTATGGTACCCCAGAGACAGAAAAACAAATCGAGGTAGACAGAGTAAAAGATGGGAGGATGACATCAAAAAAGTAGCTGGCCCAGCATGGAGCCAAATTCTGAAGGACAAGCTGTAATGGAGAAATCGGATGCCGACAACTAAACACTTATAGTAATAGATGTAAATGTAATTCTACAGTAATAAAGGCTTATTTATTTATTATTTATTTATTTAATACTTTTACAAATACTTCTAAATATTTAAATACACTACACAAATACTTTTACAATTGTTTAAGTATGTTAATAATTAAAAAAAAATATTGTGAAATAGCAGACATGGTCATGGTCCACTTAATAGCAAGCAGTCACCGTCGAGTATGGATGTTTGTGACGCTAAGGGCACTGCTAACATGCTGCCGCCGTATAGAGGAACTGGAATCTGGTTCACTAATGCCGAAACACAACAAGACTGGCGGTAATTTTGCAACCAGGGATGGTTGCCACCCAGCCGGGCTTGGAGCCCCACTAGCTAGCAATTAATTAATTATCTATCTTGTCTTAAAGGGGAGGGGCGGGAGTAGGGTGTCATCGCGAAAAATACACTTTTGTAACATTTCTTTTTAAAAATGGATTAAATAAATTTATTAACACCTTTTTTACATATTTAAGTCTGGTTTTAAGAACGTTCTGTAAATTTAGATGTAAAAATTGTATTTAAAAAAATTTAACTTACACTGAATATGGAATAGAATATCTCAGCTCCATAAAGCCCCTACAGCAGCTTCGATGTTCTCAACCTCTTTTTTGAGTCTACTTTATTCTGGCTTCTTTGATGTACTGCTCAGCGTATAAAATGCGCTTTGACGTTCTGAGCGTCTGCAGCTGCTGGAACTACAGTCTGAAAAGAAAGCCAGGAAGTCAAGGCTACTAACTACTCGATAACTTTGAGAATTTTATTTGCGTAGGCTTGAAATTTTGGGAGTATATTTTCGAAATGTTTGACTATAGTCCATTCGCGTTAAGAAAATAGTGAGTCATCGTTGTCCGCCGGTCTAGCTCCGCCCCCCGATCAATCAGGTCATTATTTCCGAATGATGATCAGCCGTCAACTGGTCACTGTGACATAGTTTTTTAATTTGTTGGGACCTGATTGGTCGGGGGCCGGGGATAGGCCGGCGGACAACGATGACTCACTATTTTCTTAACGCGAATGGACTATACAAGAAAAGACAGTGCAGAAACCTACCTGCCCCCTCCCCTTAAATTATACACGCTTTAGTATTGTTTTAAAGTTCTTAAAAATATTAATATCTTCTTGGAAGTTCAATGGCTGTTTACGTTACTGTGCATCATGTTTATTAGGTTTAAAACAGAAATAAACGTCGTCTCGTATCATGCGCAGTGTTAACCCAATTCCGGCGGTATAGTAATATCGGCTTTCACAACGCGTTGCATCACAATCGCAACGGTACTTTGTAGCCGAGATGTACGAATTTGAGTTTTCGTCAAAAAATATTGTTGCGTGTCAAATTAAAGAAATTCAATTTAAACAATTTATTTTTATTATATACATAGGAATTAGTTTTGTACACTAATCTTCTAAATCTGCAAAAAAGGTACAAATTATTTATTTTCTGTTCACGTGGACAATAGTTTTTTCTTCTTCTTCTACTTCTTAATTATGGCTCGGCACCATTCGTACATTGGACCAGTGTCAAGTAATAGTTATTTCATAAGGCATACTTTTTTGGCGCGTTTAGAATAAATATAAGAGTATTTTTTTACGATGCGCGCGCTCATGATGAAGTTAGCTGACAAGTCTCTCAAGTTTCCGTGAAAGTTCACTGTAACTGTATTTAAAATAGTTTCTCATATATTCATAAATATACGCGCGTGTATGTGATTTTAATTTATATAGTGGTGAATGAATGGTGTGGCCATTATAAAAATTCGTGATAAAAGTGATTTTTATTCAAAAAAACTTTTTTGATGCATTTATAGATTTGAGGTTAATTGTTGGTAGTATTCTATTTATTTATTTACATTATAAATAATTTTTTATTAATTTATCATTCCTTTTACATATCTTTAGCTATTTTTGTTCTGTTACGCCAAACAAGTATATCTTCTTACTTGCGTACTTAAGTACACATACTGGTGGGGCTGAAGGACCGTTTCCACAGCTGGTTCTGCGGTTTGTAACCTAGGCCTTTTTATTTAGCGGTTCACGATAATAACATATAAAATCTCGTTCGGGTTTAACCAAGACTCGACGGTACATGTCGGCGAGGGCGCTAGCCAAGCAGTGAGGGCGTCGCGGCGCGGCGGTGATCGAGTAGTTTTTCGAAAATCACCGTCAGGCGCCGCAGCATCTAAACTAACTTGCGGGTAGGCAGGGAAAAAAAGGATAGGATAAAGCGCCTACACACAAGTTTTTTTTTTATTTTGACAGAATTAGTTTTGTTAACAATACGATTTTTTTAAATTATTTATTTATTGATATAAAAAAACTTGAGAGGTGTCAAGGGACACCCGGATGGAACGAAGTTCCTTTCGTATAATTAGTGAAGGAATTGTAATAAAATTTTATTTTTTTAAGTTATAATAATATTTTTTTTTATAATTAACAAATGTAATGTAATATAAACTTAATCAGTAACTAACCTAACTCCATCAGCAATATCCGGAACTTGTGAAGAAACACTGTCAGGATTCATTATTATTATTTTTTATTATTTATTATGTACAAAAAACCTGTATACACTCAACAAAAATAATCGTCGCGACACCACACTGTTCAATGCGAAATAGAAATGAAAATATCTGGCTTGCTTTCTATAAGAGAGAGAGAGAGAGAGACAGACAGAGAAACATGCGCACGCCGCATAGCTTACTATAGCAAAAAGTGTCGTTACAACTTTTCGTGAGATTTATTTCCGTCTAGCCCCCTTTCACAACGAGCGATAAGGAACTTCGTTCCAAAATTCTGATTATAAACTTATCACTTCAGAACGGCTATTTCTATATGGCATAGAAATAATAATATATGTTGGTTTGTTACTCAATCACACTAAGGCTAAAGACTTTTCTACGTGGTAGGGCCCCAAGCCCGTCTGGATGGCAACCACACTTGGTTTATAAGTATGCTGCCATAATAACCTTGTGTTGTGTTCCGGCATTAGTGACCCAGGTTCCTGTACTCCTATGGGACAGCGGCGTGTTCGCGGTGCCTCTAGCATCGCAAACATTCATAGGCAATGGTACCTGCTTACTATTAAGTAGGCTGGTAGCTTATCTGATGTTCCTCTGCACATAAAAAAAACGGAATTGGATATAAAATAGTTTGGCACATGATATTAACTAATAACAAAAAAAGAGGCCTTCGGATCCCAGTGAACTCTAAGAATAATACCATCTGTACCATAAATTATTAGAGAGGTAAAAAAGTATGTAAAAAATTGACGGACAATAATTTTATGTATATACCTATACGTACGAAGCAGCGGGCTCAAGGTAGTTTATATAAAAATCACGATTTGACATTTACGTACTCCATAATTGTTATTGCCAAATATTAATTGAGAATTTTATACAATAATACAATTATACAAAACAAGATTTTTAGACAACTTTGCTTGCGATTTATAAAACTTTTGAAGAGTTAAAGTCAATAAGCTTCCGGGCTGGAGCCTTTATAACAGGCTTTTATAACATGACATGACGAATAGTGAACACTATTTTGAAATGAATTTTTATAATATACCTATCGCTACTCAATAACGCTATCCATAACAAATGTTTAGCGATCTCCTTCGGTCTTCTTCGTTTCATTGCTGGTTTAAGGCTGCTCAAGATGACTGACGTGATTTATCTTTGCAACTACGTTGCTCAAACAGCTAGGGTCTGCAGTGGTAGATTATTGAATACTTAGCAAACTGTACTACTGACAAACAAATCTTTTTTCATTACTGAACAAAGAAAAGCACGTGTACGGCGAGACAACAAGGCCCACGCGTGAAGCATAGACCACAAGATGGACACGGTCATGTGGGCATAATTCTCTTCAGCATGAGCGCTCTCCAACCCCAATGGCAGCTTACTCCTTACTGTCATTATCTCTACTAGGCAATGAGCACATGTTAGCAGTACATAGGAATCGTCTGTCGAATCGGGAGCTAATTGGCTACATTTAAGGAATCAAGTTAGAAATATTATCAACGAGTCTGATCTCATATCTAAAAACGGTTTTTTGTAGTGGAGTTCAGCAACAGACACACAACTCACCTTCAAGCTAGTAGGTCATCGCCGTCAATAGAAGTTTGCAACACCAGAAGTATTACGGTAAATTGTTGCAAGGCCTTTTTATATAACGCCTTTTCTTAAAAACAAACCGTACTGCGATGCGAAAACCTCACACGGAAGCTCATTCCCATTCCGGAGGGTATACAACATGAACGGTCTTGAGAACCATTTCGTACAAGAAAGAAGAGGCTCCAGGAGACGGGGATGAACACCCAGCCGATGGCAGGAAGTGCGGTGGTAGAAAGACGTAAAAGGCACCATTCTAAACAGCTCCTCAAAACACTCCCCGTTGTACAGATGGTAGTATACGCAGGCTCTCTGAAGGCCAAGTGTGTCTAAACCGCTGGATGGCTGGAAATTGACAAATGCGGGACTGCAAGGGTTTCTGCATGCTAAGCTGCACATTGAATACGAATAGCCTTGAGAATGAGAATTGTAGATAATTGTTATTGCACAACAGGTCTCGGACGAGGAAGTGAGCTGATTGATATGATAGGCGGTGGGTAGGCCGCGCTGTCGTTTAACCGCACGACCTTGCCCAGTCGAGCGATGCTGGCACTAGATTATGTATGCAGTGCAACCTCAATGTAACGAATTCCTCAATTTAACGATTTTTTCTTAACTAAACTTCCAGTTAAAATTAATGAAAAATATACGTTTACATTACGAATACATTTATTAAAAACCTTATTGTAACAATTTTTTATAATTACTGAATGAATATATTTACAAAGTATTATTGAATTTTATTTAACATTTTTTTCATTAAAATATGTACTCATTTATTAGCGGCAATCGTACGCTTTGACGGTAAACAATGAGTTAATGTTATGTAATGTTTAAGTTAACTAATAAGTTTTTTTGCCTTTTTAATACAAATCGTTGTCTAACCTAGCCTCTACATAACAAACCTTAGTGCAACGAATTACTTGGTATAAGGAATATTTTCTAATTCACCTTCAGTTGTTTTATAGCGAGGTTGTACTCAGCGCCGTCTTAAGCATACTCTACGCCGGGGTGGTCAGCCTGCACCCCGCTCTTATCAACCAAAAAACCCAATATAATTTTAATGAGCTAGAATATCTAAATGTCTAGTGTTCGACTTACGTGCGCCTCCTAGGACTCCTCGCCCGGGTGCACCCGCTCCCCTTGAACCGCCGGATAAAGGGGGCCCTAGATGCACTGTATCTTGTTAGATCGTGATAGATGTAGGTTATAGACAACTATCTTAAAATCTTATTTAAGATTTAATCTTCATAATACCTTCATAATGATTTGTAAACTAATTAAAAAGGATTGAAAGACATCTAAATCGTAACAGAAGTATTTTTATCATTGTACCCTTTTTTTATTTATTTAAAAAAAACCAACAGCGCACGTCAAAATACGGATTCACGGGTTCGATTCCCGTGCCGTATCTTTTTAACCGTTAGTCGTTAACAGACAGGCTGACATTCTACTTAGAATAAATTTAACAGTTGCCAATGCCTATGAGTGTTTACAACGCCAGTGGCATCGCGAACACCCCGCTGTCCCTTAAGAGTACAAGAACTTGGGTCACTAATACCGGAACAAAACACAAAGTTATTACGGCGGCATATTTAAGACCAGAGGTGTTCGCCATCTAAACGGGCTTGGGGCCCTTCCATGTAGCTAGGGTGGGTTGTTTTGTCGCCTTTCACGACAGGCTGACTCCAGCCGCTGAGCCCAGTATTACACACGCACACGCGCGCACGCGCGCACGCACACACACACACACACACACACACGCACACGCACACACGCACGCACGCACACACACACATGCACGCACGCACACACACTTACTCTTATTTCACCGCCTTGTCCTAGTATGTACTAGAGACAAAATCATCATGCTAATTAATAATAAATTAATTCATTTGATTCCAATTTACATTTCCAACCCTACGTGTCTTTTTTATAATGTACAAATTTTACCCTAAATAAGTGTACAAAGTTCATGCACTGAATTATTATGATAATTTATAACTAGTAGTAGACAAGTTGCAGTTCATGCACCTGCCTCATTTGTCAAGATTCTAGCTTCCTAGGCTAGTCACGATTCTGTATAATAAATAATATTCTATGAAACGTTGCTTTTCAATGTTAAGTTAGCTTTATTGAAAACACAGGTTGAAGGTTGGTTGAAGGCTTAGTTATTTGTTGTTTCTCAATGCTTTCAAAAGTTTCTCACTTAATAATTATTGTACATTGGTAAAACTGTCTTGTGGTAGTTTTAGAAAATAATTAACCTTATATAATATGTATAAGGAATGGGGTTAAAACCTTAAATGCTATTTATCAATGCAATATTACTGAAATTATTCTAGAATAATAAGTTCATTTTTCTTTTTTTTTTTTTTTATCGCGTAGAACAGCAGACAGGCTAACGGCCCGCTTAGAATTTAGCAGTTACCATCGCCTATGGATGTTTGCAATACCAGTGGCATCGCGAACACGCTGCTGTCCCATAAGGGTACAGGAACTTCATTGTCATCGATTGATTTCGATTGCATTTGATAGATAGAGGGCGCGCTTTAGATAGTGCGCCCTCTCCGCACTTCCACTATTGAGTGACTACTCTACTCAGAGCAAAGTTTCAGTGTGTTTTTCTGTTCATAAAGAGAACAAGGCACAAGAAAATTAACTGAAATATTTGCCGGAATATTGTTTTTATTGAAGTCAATTTCGTGTGACCCGCAACACTGAAAGGAGAAATTGATCAATACCCTTCCTTTGTTGTTTGTAAATTAGCTAATAGTTACCCATTTAACCTTTTACGACTTTTTAGAGAAGTGATGGAGCGGACTAGGATCTTAAAGTAAATAATAACCTCAATGTATGTTACGTATATATTGTTAGATAAGAAATAGTTTAAAACTCTATTTAAGAGTTCTCATTGTCGTATCTTCTTTCTTCTTCGTCGTGTTCTTCATTCCTGAAGGTCGTGCCCGTCTTGATAAGCATTTACGGAGACGTTGACGAACTGCTTCCACACCACTCTGTCCTCGGCCTGTCAGAGCTGCAGGCAATGTGAGCCCCGTGATTGCCTTCATTTGATCCGACCATCGGGTTGGTGACCGTCCTCTGGGCCTTTTCCCCTCTATTTTGCAGTTTCAGTTTATCGAGGTTGTCTGACTCCCTTCGAGCGATATGGCCAAAATATCTGAGTACTCGCTGGTAGCAGGTCGTGGACAATCTGGTTCTGACATTCAGCTGGTCGAGAATGGATGTGTTGGTTCTTTTTGCTGTCCACGGTATGCGCAGCATTCTCCTCCAACACCACATCTCAAAAGCTTCGATCTTTTTCCGGTCAGCCGCATGAATAGACCATGATTCAGAGCCATACAGAAAGATCGAGAAGACCAGAGATCGCACAATTCTCATCTTTGTGGTATTAAGAGATGCTTCTGTTATACCAAATTCTAGTCATCTTGCTCATTGCAGATTTGGCCATTTGTGTGCGTCTACGGATCTCTCCGCTACAGCCTACCTGGTCACTGATCGCTGATCAGCGACCAGGGAGGCTGTAGCAAATTTTATCATCATTTCAACCGGAAGACGCCCACTGCTGGACAAATGCCTCCCCCAAAGATCTCCACGATGATCGGTCCTGCGCTGCCCTCATCCAACCTATTCCGGCGATCTTGACCAGATCATCAGTAGCATATCGTAGCAGATATACGACAGTGAAACTCAGTGTCGTATATCCGTGTATATATAACATCTAAACAGAACAAGAGCGCGGACCTCAACTGTCAATCGTTCTCCATCTACCCGTAGTGATGTACCCCTCATTAATGATGGAGAATTCGTAATCGATGTATAGATCTCGTTATCAATATAATAATAATTTACTTATACATATAATAAAAAAAATATGAAACGATGTTTTACTTCTTCGTATTAATTGTCTGCATGTTGAACTCGTTCGCTCTTAGCAGTAATAAAATATTGCAGATCTTCGCGATCGAGATCTGTAGCCGAAATTCAAATGCCATCCAAGTGAGATTGCCGCGTTTTATCAGACCTTTATTTTATATTATTGCGATAGGTATTATTATTGTATGTGTCACACATTTTCTTTGGGATTGCGCAGCGGCGAAGTGGGTCAGCCGGGCAATGCGCGCTTGCGCCCATCTCCAGTATTCCTACGTTCCTCTGGAGTGCCGAGGCGTAATTCTTACCGTAACCCCACTGACGCAGGTTCTCACCTTTATAATGAAGATCATTATTGGTTTAACGAATTTACCAAGTTTGTGCTGTAAATTCCTGGCCTATTATCTTCTCTATCTACACTCAACTGTCTATCTAACATTTAGATAGTTGGTACAAAGAATTGAGGTAAATATCCTACACCACGCTTGACGAGATGGATTTACTCTATCGTCAATGTATGCCTCTATTGCTTCATTCCCCATTGGTCTTGGGTAAAATACAACTATATCAATTTAATTTTTATATATGGCATGGTTACTACGATATCCTCCTTGGCCCACGCGAACGTCTCGAAATTTGTTGTTCAATTCCGCTTTCAAAGTCTCGGCTCGAGCATACAGTTGTATTAAATTACCATTAAATTTATTTTATTAAGTGATAAAAAAATCCGGCGGCATGTTCTGGCTTAAATGAATAATTTATCTTTTTTATTAAGTTATATGATTTAAATAAAACATATTTGTTGAGATCTCGTCAAATAAGTAAAAGGTTTAATCTGTTGAATCACGAGATGTGAATCAATGGGAATTTCGGCACTGTTTATACCTAATATATGACAGATAGTTTTGCTAAAACCTTTACGAAAATTAAGTTCGTCACTACTTCAGATTGCACGAAATCTGGCAAAACATAATACTCCGGCGGGGAAGGGTGGAATTCCCGTGCAATGCCCCCTCAATTGACAAGGGGGACGTATGTCGCTGTCATACCCACTAGAACCACTACAGTGTTCTGTTCCTCTATTGCTCGATACTTAGGAGAAAGGGAAATGTTTCGCACGCGCCTCCCGCCCGGGCAATGCAGGATGACGACTTTAGTGCTTTGAACGTACACTTATTACTTTGTTGTATTCTTCAATCATGATTTTTCTATAAAGTTCAAACATTTCTTTGATATAATTTGATAGAGATAGGAGTAGCAGGCATTTCAATCGCACGACACTGTCCCCTATAACGGCGATAAGTACCTGGCTTCCTAATGATGCGCTTAAGCTGGACTGTGTCCAGAAAGAAGCTTCAGTTATAATATTTTTAGATTGTTTCAATTGATATTCGTCATAAATAATACAACATAAACAAAAAAAAACTTAGTATATAATGATTAAAACGATTCCAAATAAGATTTTAAAAAGAAACAGGTAATTTTACAATTGTTAAAGTAATTAATTCGATCATAAAATAATCTAATTGGATTAGTTATTTTCCCGCTTAAATAATGGCAAATGAAAAGCATAGTAAAAAATCCACAAGATTCCCACGTGTTTAGAGAGAACAAAGCCGTCAGAAAGTCGTGCGAACGGCGCGAACAACGATGAAAGTCCAATGCATAAACCATCAGCGATCCTGTTAAGTTCATCGTAAAGAGAGACAACGATAGATTATGCATGCTCTCATCTCTATCTAACCAACGGGCAAGTAATAGCGAATTTCCTGGCAATATCACGGAATGCGATTCTAGCTTGAACCGCGCAAAAACACAGCGTAGAGAAATTTCCTTAGTATTCCAACTTTTTCTATTAGATTGTCGTAACGGTTTTATTTTTGTTCATACAACCATTTCTTAGCTGTCAAATATCTTATAATATCGAATAGGAACAAACTTCAATAGTTAACTGATAATCAACATTAGGTTTGCTGGAAGAAAACTCTTTTAGGGTTAAGCACGCCTATGTACATGTCTCATATCTTAAATTTTATTTGTGTAATCAATCCTGGGTACAAAGAATAAAAATTATTATTATCACGATATTCTATTTTCCATGCTTACCTAAATTTTGTGATAATTTGCATCAGAGGTTAGTTTTAAAACAGAATTGGCTACATACTTGGTACGGTGTGGTAAAGGATAAATAAATTACCCAGACAAGTGCACTTGTCATCAATCAATACGAGTAAAATCAGGTTTGTCACGGTGTTATGCAATCACATGCATACTTATTTTAACACCACCGGCGTAGTCGGCTGTCAAATCCGACGTAATACCTGATGAGGTATGAGGTTGCTGCTTTGCTTAGCAAGAAGATAGCGGACGACGAAATAGCTCAAGTTTATCGGATAATTTCGTAGACATTCGGAATCCTTCGAACGAGATTGCGATAGCTGTATGGAATAGCGAATGAGAACGCGGCCCCTCTACTCGCCCGGGGACTGCACCCACTAAACGAAGACAGCAGACACGACAGTCTGCCTCAAGTTACGTACGTGCGTGGTACTACTGCCGTATTTTTATCTTTATAATCCGTCTTTGAATTCGTGTTTCCCTTTGTGCTGAAAACTCTCGGACTTGGCCATGTAATTGGGACGAAACTCTGTTGTGTGTTTTAGACAAGTGGGGTACTTAGTGTTTATTGGTGACAGTGAAGTGGAACTGGTCTCTGCGTAGTGCCTGGTGGCTCGCCCCCGTGGTTCCGCGAAGTTGCTCTGACTCTTACACCGAAGAGGCATACGTGGCCAGAAACCGGATTGCGGTGCTTTGTCAGCTGTAGAAGCCAGATCTAAAGGTTAGTGCAGATTTGGGTAGCCCAGATTTGTATTATATTTCGCGATCGCTGTGTAAAAAGAAAACTGGTACCGTTAGTTATTGTCGCGGTCGATGCCCATTCGATTTTATGTGAAAATAAAAAGACCATATAGATAATAGACGTAGTAAAGTGCTTTTGAATAAGGAAATCTTTACCGAGTTAGCATGTTTCAATGCCATTATCTTGATAGAGGTGGTTACGTACGCGGAAGCAATGATGAGCCACTTCACTTGGCTACAACCATTGAACGGAGAACATTGAAAGGCCCATTTATATTAATAATCGAGAACGGAACTTTATATTTTGAAACATGTAGTCCAGGGGTGTTTGACCAACTTGGAGTACGGAAATTTAACTTTTTGTTACATAAACCTTTGTTGTTTTCTAACAACTATTGATTTATGAATTCGAGCTTTCACCTACTTATCTATAATTTCATTATGGGTTGGAAATATTCTCCAGTGGTGTTAATGGGCGTGGCAAGAGGCCAAAAGCTTCAAGGCTTGCGGAGACTGGTTTTTTAATCGTGCACTATGCCTGTGAGTGAACCCACTTGAGAAATTTTTACATCAACGAGCGTTGGGTCATCGGATACATAAGAACTTTGGTATTTTTTATCTGTTTATCCTTAAACATTCTATACAGTTTCTATATTTTATTTCATTTTAAGAAATTCTAATGTCAAGCTGAGGTAGATCTCTTTTACTATGGTCCAGGGTTAATTGAACTAAATGAGTTGAAGTTTTTAGATGTGTAGCAAAAATGTGCACAATTTTACTTATACAATACCTTCACTTAATTCTAATTAGATTCTAAATAGTTTACCCATCTCGTGCGAAACGTAATATATTTTCTGGGTTTGATCGCTGCCGGACAAAACCAGTTAACAATAAAAAATATATCATATGTATAAAATGACGCCATTATAATTATTATTCCGTTAACTTATATGATCAGTTAATAACCAGTTGTTTGTCAACAAATAGGGTCACATTATCGCGTAGGTTAGGCAATAGTTTCGTTTATAGTAGTGCGGTAAAATGTTCGTATATCATCTGTCAGTAGTGCTTTCTCAACATTACTTCTATTTTTAGTAGGATGCCATGCGCGGTGAGCGAGGGCGTTTAAGCTGCCAACTAAATAGGTCGCGATATTTGCACGCTGCGTGGCGTGTGCCTTTGGCGTGTACACGCGTTCACAGCCATAACATCAAACGAAGGACGTGAAAAATAAAGTCACGAAATATTTAAAGAAATTGCTATATTTTCTGACAAGATTAATGAAACCCGTTACGCATGATTTATAGCCGGCCACCGGTCAATCGTAACGTAAATATAGCGGGGACGTCTTCAAATCGATGGAATAACGTAGATTAATCGGATTGGGGGTTACGAGGAACATCTAACAAACAGGTTAAACACCCAAGAATGTGCGACCGGATGTTTGTGAATCACAAACGTTTGCATTCTCGTATTTAGTTTCGTAGTTACAGTTCGTGTCCAAAAATAATTAGTCGAATATAAAATTTAATTCTTCTACGCATGGTTACGAGTTTGTTAACAACTTTTGGTTTTAGTCGAATTATTTTTCGTTATGGAGAAAGGTAGTAGCAATAAACGGCTAAAGATGAAAGATAATTTCCCCGCATTTAAGTCGGTGTCGTCAGCTGATAGCCAGGGGTTAATGCCCCCGACTTTGTCTCAAAGTCCGCACTTAACGTCCTATTCGTCAAGAGGGTCGGTGGGTTATCGGACTATTTTATAAATTCCATTATCGATTTTTTGATATTTTCAAAATGCTTGTATATCACTATTCGTGAAATAAACAAGAAATGCTTCAAAATGCTTCATTATAAACATGAACGTGATTTTAAGTCTGATGGAATTAATAGATAAGCGGAAATTTAAGCAAATGCGACGTTAAGCACGTAGTTTGTCATGCTTTACTTGAATATCATAACAAAATTTAAAAAAAAAAATACATATCTTTGTTGCTATGTGTCACAATTAAGTACTAAATTAATAAAAAAAGAATAAATTATTTTGACGACACTGCTGGCTTGATGACTACGCAAATGGTCGACTACGGGCGCGTATATAGGCTCAATACCCATGGAGGACAATATTAGCTTATTGCAAAATTATTAATTATTATATAATTATACCACCATACTTTAAAGATTTCCAAAATATGGTATGATTATTTATGATTGTAAATTACGGAACCCCTTTGTAGTAATAACTACGAAGTCTAGTCAACTCTAAACCGGATCTTCGTAACTCAGATCCTTTCAAGGTAGTATTCGATAGGCAACGCTACCACATAAGGCTGGAATTGTATATTTTTTTGAGAATTGAAAATGCCTGACGCGTACCCCGCCGCGTGGTAATGGGTGGCGGGGTAGTGTGGATCTACCCGTCCAATGTGCCCGTACGTCACCTCTAGGCTGGAGGATGCATGTCGCTCGTATACCTACTAGAACCACCTCAGCGTCCCTTCGCACGCCTAATTGCCGAGGCCGCGGGACGCGACGAAATAGGCCATAGCCCCAACATACGCCGGTCTTCTTTTGCGAGCATCTTCAAAGCTGGGAGTTGATGTGTCGGGGCATCATCTTTTACAAGCAGGAGTGAGCTGCCCACTTTTCTTGGAATATATATTTAAATCAAATAATTTTACCTATATTGTAGCTGTGGTACCTATCTATTTTTTATTCTCGCCAATTCACATATTTTTATTGACGACCTCGGCACAGGTTCGATTCCCGTCTACTGGGTGTTTCACCAAAGGTGGTCACCATCCAGACGGGCTTGGGGCCCTACCACGTTGCTAGGGTGGGTTGTTTTGTCGCCTTTTACGACAGGCCGACCCCGGCCGCAGAGGCTAGTATTCTTTCTGCGCCCCTGCACGGATAGAAGAAGTTTATGTTTTTTCATTCAATTTCAATTTTATAGTTTGTCTTAGACTAGATATAATATAGGAACTGCAAAAGTATATACCTACTAGGTATATATTTCAGAGCTACATAATAAATTCTAGTATCTGACCGGATAACACTGTATCCTTACGAATAAACAGGCAAGGTTGCTCCATGAATTGGCCAATTGCCTTACACGCGTTTATCATTTGTAGTTACTCACTCCAATGTGATAGAGCTTCCTATTTATTACATCATTTATTTGTATTTTTCTTATTTAACACACGAGGCATTTTGGAAAAAAAATATAAATAGTAAGGAATAGCTTTTATGCAAGACAAGATAATAAGACATTCATTATTGTCTAGATTTATTTGTTATTTCCTATGAAGTATGCGATATCTAAAAATATATTAAATATTAAGATTTATTTAATTTTCGTATATATCCTATATCTTTAAACGAGCAATTCTTGTGTGTGTGTGTATATATATTATATATATATATATATATATATATATATATATATATATATATATATATATATATATATATATATATATATATATATATATATATATATATATATATATAATTGGAATCTCGGAATCGGCTCCAACAATTTTCATGAAATTTAGTATACGGGGGGTTTCGGGGGCGATAAATCGATCTAGCTAGGAATCATTTCTAGAAAATGTCAAAAGGTGGCGTTTGAGTAGTCCCAATTTAAACTGAAAAATGACTTCCTGACATCTATCGGCGATTAATAATACTATTTTTTTTAAATTGCTTTAACGACACGACAACACTAAAGCTATTCCAGCAGATGGCGTTGTTAAGTAACACGAAGTCAATGATTGTTTGCTTTGATATTAGACTAAGAAAATCAATTGTTAATTTCCAAAAAACACAATTTATAAAAAAAAAATACCGAGCAAAGCTCGGTCATCCGGATATTATATTTTTATTTAATAAACTAACAGCGTAACACAAAATACATTAAACTATAGTTACATAATATAATATACGAATCACAAGGCCAATGATAGATATATTTTCCTTAAATTACTATTATAAATTGAAGAATATCTTATTCTTTCACAAAATATCAAATTTTCTAATAAGAAATGGATCTGTCGCCTCCTGGATCTTAATTTGGTATTAAAATTATAACAACTTCCATCTGATATTATCAAATAAACTAAGTCATCAAATCAATATGTCCGAAGACTTCGCACCAACGGTGCAAGCAATCGCTGCAATCCAGTTTTCTGAAACACCATTCCACAAAGTTATTAAATAGGCACGAGAAAATTGTATCAAATGGCGGGAAATGAGAAAATGAAGTTTAAAAGACATTTCTCTGCCCTAGAATATATTATTGAGGGATTTTTCATTATTTACGGTTTGTATTATGGAATTTTAATTTGGAATTCAAAACTCAGTAGTTTTTGTATTGTAAATGATTTTTTCATTTGACTCGTTATAAAAAATTTAAAATCAAGTTTAAAGATTGTCTCCAGATCTGAGCCCGACAACACTGAGTCAAGAAGACATTTGCTTTATTCCTGTGAACCAGCAGACAGGTTGACGACCCACTTATTATGCTACCGGCACGCTATGATGGCCGTTTTGACGTTTGTCCACTCCATGAAGTTTCGTAATAACTGCACGTCGATATTGACAATAAAGAACAGCAATTTGCTCCTTCAAATGTAATTACTAATTAATACGAAATTTCATGAGTGGACAAACGCCAAAACGGCCATCATAGCGTGCCGGTATTATAGTAAGCAATTAATTACCTTCGCCTATGTTTGCAATGCCAAGGACTCCGCTAACACGCTGCCATCCGCGTAGGGGAACTGGAACCTGGGTTACCAACGTCGGAACTTGTGTTGTGTTGTCACAAATTTATATTAGTAGAATACCAAAGATGGCAAATAGCCATCCAGACAGGCTTGGGTTATTGTGTCGTCTTTTACGACAGTTCGCCTCAGCCGAAACGGTATTATTCTTACTATGTCCATACACGGACATTTTTTTAAATTATATAGAGAATCTTCAGTGCACCACAAATGAAATCCAATTACGGGAGGTCTTAGTTTACCTTTCACAACACAAAATTGAATTTGTGGGCATGCCATCACCAGGTTATATTGCTTCCATTTTGTTTAACAGTTTACGTTCGAGTTATGTTCCTCTTGAACACGAAATTCGATTATTTAACTTATTTCAGCCCTGTGTGGACCTCCACAACTTGACGTTTTACTTTATGAAGGAAATAATTGAATTACCAAAGCTTTTAGAGCTACACTGTCTACGAGTATTGATTAGTGCAATGTAGTTTACTAATGGAGAAATAATTATTAAAATGACCAATAATTTTTACAGTTTCCCACTTTAAACAACCTTTATTCTCATTTATAATAGAATATAATCACAAAACAATTTATATTTATGTTATTATAATATTATGGATTATTGACTACATAAACCTCTGAAGCCGAACACCTCCAGCTCCTAAACACCCAGACGGGGAAAATAACTTAAACAGCATTTCCGACTTTAGACTATCAGGAATCAATCTCAATACTTTTATGTGTGCTCTAACTCGACCAGAGAGGCAGTCCAATCATAATTTTTTTCTTGTTAATTACATAATAATTGATGTTGTAAGATCGTGACATAACTCTATTATAAACGCGGAAGTGTCAATTAAACAATACTTGAATATTGTGAGCGAGTGTGTATGTCGGATGAACCATGTTGCCACTTTCGGAATCGCGGGCGCCTTGCGTTATGCTGTGACCCTAATCTTGGATCAGGGTCAATATGTGAAATATCGGCAGAGATTTTAACATTATGAATTACTGCCATCACTAAAAGTAATGATACCTTTTTTATAAAAAAGACTTATGATTTTAGTAATATGTATAAATACATAAATCCGTTTTATGACTATTGAAGTGATAACTTCTTATGAGAGGGTAAACCGCTTCGTTATGTAACGCGTTACGGCGCCAGTCTGTCTGGGTTCCCTTTCTCTCACGCATACGGCAGCGGTAGGCAGGCTCCTCCTCTCTCATTCTAACCCACAGCGAGCTAGATCTATTCGAATTGCGACTTTATTACAATGAAATACAGTTGTTTTTTTTTCTTTATATAGAATCTACATCCATACTAATATTATAAATGCGAAAGTAACTCTGTCTGTCTGTCTGTCTGTCTGTTCCTCTTTCACGCCTAAACGGCTGAACGGATTTTGATGAAATTTGGTATGGTGATAGATGATAACCTAGAAATGGTCATAGGCTATAAATAATCACGCCATCGTTCTTAGGGGGTAGGCAGTAGGCAGATAACTAAATTGAGTTAGTGATTTTTTGTGCTTATCCGGTATCTATGAGAATCGGCCAACATCTATTTTTCATCCCCCTAAATGTTAGGGGTGACCCACCCCCAAAAATTTTTTTTTAATTTTTTGACATTTTATTATTTATATGGCAGAACAACGTTTGCCGGGTCAGCTAGTTATGGAATAATTTAATATAATTTTGAAACAGTTTTTGAAAAATTGGAAATTCGCAAACTTTAGTAATTTTTAAATTATTTTTGGTTTTATTAATAAATAACCTTTCCTTAAATTATCATATTAATATATATATATACAAAAAAATTGAGTACTAACCTAAGCTTTTCTCAAGTTAAACAATTTCAATATTAAATAGTTCAACTTAGTTTTTTAGTTTTTTTAATTTACTTATTATAAACCAAACCTATTAATTAAAAATGAAAATAAATAGAAAATAAATTTAAATTTTAAATAAAAAAGGATGTTAAAAAGGTTATAATATTACATGTTTTTAGTAGGGAGTGTACCCAAGAGGCTGGCAGTTGGAAGTAAATATTGTTTGCTGCAAGAAGTAAAAGTTACATCATTGAATAAATATATAATTGATTTTTAAATTGTCTGAAACGAGGTCAGATTGTGTTACTAGACAACACAACTTAAGCGTTATTCAAGATTTAACTTTCACCTATAGAACAAGCTATTCGTTATCGTCAATTAGTTGAATCTTACTGTACGAGTAATATTATGTAATGTCAATGGCGGACAATCAAAACAATCATGTCAAATTTGCCAATATTCAAATGTCGACTATTTTTTATTATTTTAATTCTGTTTAATATAATATACTTTGAACAATTACACGAGTAATTACATTTTAAATCAAAACGGTTGGAACAGGTTGCGTATCGGCCAAGCTCCGAGGCAGCGGTGCCATCGGCCACCGGCCACTTTCACCGCGCCGGCCATCTTGTTGGCGGCCATGTCGTGCGCTTGCGCAGCTCAAGTGATCATTGAGGAATTGGCACGCCTATTGTTACGGCTCGCCGGCCGTGACGTCATGCTCGTCACGAGGTGCTAACCAATATACAGTATGAGATGAGATGTTTCGTGAAGTGAATATCGCTAATGTATCAGTATCTACTCGTATCCCGACACGAAATAAGAATAGGGCTCGTTTACAGAGAGAAGGAAGTGTATCGTTCGATTTGTCTATTCGGAGTTGCGGAGTCAGACGGGAGGCCCTCTTGTAAAAACCTAATTTAGGCACATCTTTTCTTCGTTCTATCTTGGTTAAAGAAGCAATTCCCAGTCTAATAGATTTTAAACGATGACACAGTATTTTATAGCCCCTTGGCTAGTTCGTTAAGAAACGAACTAGCCAACGGGCTACGTTAATGACCTAGTATTATTTTTGTGTCAAACTCTACGGGGGACCAGATATTTGTATGATGCATTTTAAAAAAATGTATCAACTAATTTGTTTCTATATATATTTTTTATTAAGATTCAAGCTTGATATATAAGTTCTGCACAAGGTGAACGAAAATCCTACGCTATCTCGTAAA
This sequence comes from Malacosoma neustria, assembly GCA_963693495.1. NCBI lineage: Eukaryota > Metazoa > Arthropoda > Insecta > Lepidoptera > Lasiocampidae > Malacosoma > Malacosoma neustria. The sequence continues at coordinate 17,055,545 of OY856379.1, read as the reverse complement.
TTTATAATAACCTTGCAAAATAATTTACACAAAACATAAAATATGTACCGTGTAGGTGTCATCATCAATAAAATAGTTTCGAGACATGTTCTAAAGTACACATATACCTAGTCAGGTCATAAGTATTGTCACACAGTAAAAACTTTTCTTTTAGAATGCTGGCCACAAAAAAGTTTATTGAATTAGAATTTCGAATTGTTCATGAAAATAAAAATGTATAACTTTTAGAATTTTACTCATTTATAAATATGGAGTGGACGCTTAAAGAAGACCGTGTTGCAGTTATTGCGTTACATCGTTGCGGTTACGCGCCAATTCAAATTTTTAACATACTGAAAAATTTGAATATAACCAAAAGATTCGTTTATCGTACCATCAAACGATACAATGAAGACTCTAGTGTAGATGACAGATCAAGAAGTGGTCGCCCTCGGTCTGTAGGACTCCAGCAGTGATAAAAGCTGTGAAGGCACGAATTCAAAGAAATCCCAAACGTAAGCAGAAACTGTTGGCCCTTCAGATGGGGTTAAGCAGAACCACGGTGAAAAGGGTGTTAAATGAAGACTTAGGGCTTCGGGCATATCGAAGAAAAACAGGACATCGTTTGAATGCTCGTCTAATGGACCTGATACTGAAGAGATGCCGCGCTTTGTTGAAGCGGTACGCGAGAAAAAAATATCGGGAAATTCTTTTTTCGGATGAAAAAATGTTTACCGTAGAAGAGAGCTACAACAAACAAAATGATAAGGTGTACGCACACAGTAGTGAAGAAGCGAGCAACCGTATTCCGCGTGTCCAACGAGGTCATTTTCCATCCTCGCTCATGGTATGGTTGGGAGTTTCTTATTGGGGCTTAACAGAGGTACATTTTTGTGAGAAAGGTGTAAAAACGAATGCTGTTGTGTATCAAAATACAGTCCTGACGAACCTTGTGGAACCTGTTTCTCATACCATGTTCAATAACAGGTACTGGGTATTCCAATAAGATTCGGCGCCAGCTCATAGAGCGAAGAGCACACAAGACTGGCTGGCGGCGCGTGAAATCGAATTCATCCGGCACGAAGACTGGCCCTCCTCCAGTCTAGATTTGAATCCGTTAGATTACAAGATATGGCAACACTTGGATGAAAAGGCGTGCTCAAAGCCTCATCCCAATTTGGAGTCACTCAAGACATCCTTGATTAAGGCAGCCGCCGATATTGACATGGACCTCGTTCGTGCTGCGATAGACGACTGGCCGCGCAGATTGAAGGCCTGTATTCAAAATCACGGAGGTCATTTTGAATAAACTTTAATGTCAAAAGAATCTATGTTTTGTTAAGTTCATTTTGGTATATGAATGGTTACATAATGAATAAACTTGTAACAATTATTTTACATTAAACATGTGACAGAATTTATGACCTGACTAGGTATATTTTTTTGCTGTGGGACAGTGTTTACAGTGTATGGTCTATTAAGTATTTTCTAACTCAATCAACAATCTACGGGTGACATTTTCTTTTTCTTTATTCCCTTTTTAATATTTAATTCCATTTATACTTCTTTCAAAGGTTATCTGGAAGAAATCGCCACCAGTGACAACACCGCCAATTTTACTTTGCCAACTGTAGTACCTTTTATCTGTTGGTATGTTTCCTGTTACATATGTAATGGTAAATTTTATTCTACTAGATATATTGTATATAATGTATACGTCACAAAAAAATTTAAACTAAAGTAAAGTAAATGTATTATATAATAATTTATATAATAATATCATAATAATTTATGTTTATTTTACGAGTAATCTAAAACATAGTTATTAATTAAAGGTATAAATAAGCTCACTGAGCTCAGGTAAATGATATAGAGAACTCCACAAGTTGATAATTGAAAGATTAATTTTAACGAATTCGGAAAGAAAACAAAAGCAGATTTCAGCGATCACGTTGCGGCCATCTGGCTAGTCTCTTGTCGAATGATAATATTTATCTTTGTAACATGTGTACGCAACAACGCTGGTAAGGGCACGTTAAATGCCCATCTACGAGTTAGTCACTAGTCTATCACTGGTCTACATATAAAACATTTATTTTTTCTTCTGTTCTTAATAGCTACAATATTGTTTGTTTCTGAGAAAAAGCTTTGCTTCTTGGTAATTATAAATTGTTAGGATTTCGCTTAAAAATTCATGCACAAAATTGTAAAAAGACAGAATTTGAAAAAATACTATGTTTCCGTAGATTCCATATTGTTTTACATTTATTATTTACTTTAGTTTACTTATTTTTCACGACAAAACAACTCATCACGTGACATTTGTACAATTTTCCTACAATTAAATTACTAAAACTTATACTTAATAAGTATATAAAAATTTAGATGGAGAAAAGATAGATGATGTTCGTTTATATTAGTGTAATGTGACATCATAAGTTGGAGGCCCAGTTTTGGTTTGTGTGGAAGACAGATAAATTGCAGGAGTGTCGGCTCCGTTGGTATGGCCATGTTTTACGGCAACCGGATGCTTACGTGGGAAACAAATGTCTGGCCATGCCGCCTCCGCCGGGCCCCGGCAGGAGGGGTAGACCCAAAAAGTGCTGGCTTGACGTCGTAAAGGGTGATATGCGTGCCAATGGGCTCACTACCAGGGATGCTGAAGATCGCGCGAAGTGGAGTAGAAAAAGTCGGAAAGCGGACCCCGGGCACCGAAGCGAAGGTTTGGGTGGCAACCGGGACTAACGCTAGGATGATGATGATGATGATGATGACAGATAAACTTAAAATTTATTTTGCAGAAACTTTATCTTTAAAATTCATATTATACATAAATACCCAGGCGCGGGACGAAAATCGAAACCATAATATAATTAAAAAGTTTCTATCCATCATTTTTTGTCCGTGCAGGGGCGGCGAAAAAATACTGTCTTCTGCGGTCAGGGTCGACTTGTTGTAAAAGGTGACTAATCAACCCACCTTAGCTACATGGTAGGGCCCCAAGTCCGTCTGGATGTCGACCACCTTTGGTCTTAAGTATGCCGCCATAATAACCTTGTGTTGTGTTCCGGCATTAATGACCCAAGTTCCTGTACCCTTATCGGACATGTTCGCGATGCCACTGACGTTGCAAACACCCATAGGCGACGGTAACTACTAAATTCTAAGTGGGCCGTTAGCCTGTCTGATGTCGTACAGCAATAAATAAACCAGTAATTGTACAAGTATAGTAAAGTTCGAAGCCGTAGAGTACCTAAGTTATACAATAATCTGTAGGTAAAGTACGTTGCATATGGTGCCTGTGACTTGAAGTTAGTAACTAAATCAATTGTAAAACGAATGTAATTATATATTATAATTATTTTTATCCGTGCAGGGGCGGAGAAAGAATACTAAACTCAGGGGCCGGGGACGGCCTGTCATAAAAGGCGACGACAAAACAACCCACGCTACGTGGCAGGGCTTCAAGCCTGTCTCGATGGCAACCACCCTTGGTAGATAAGGATGTCGCTTTAAAACCTTGTGTTATGTTCCGGCATTAGTGACCCTGGTTCCAATACCCCTATGGTATAGCAGCGTGTTCACGGTGCTCCTAGCGTCGCAAACACCAATAGGCGACGGTAACTGCTAAGTACTAAGTGGGCAGTTAGCCTGTCTGCTGTCCTAGAACAATAAAAAATCAACGTATATAGGTATTTAAGTTATGTAATTAATGTATGTATGTAATAGTTAATTAACACTGTATACCATTTCAGATACACGTACATGAAGAAAAGTGTGGGTGCATGAAGCCACAACTACGTAAGTTATTTTAAAAGCCATTTTTCATAGTACTTCCGAGATAAAACAAAGACTAATTTAATTTAATAAAACGCTGCCAACGGTAGCCCGGTGCCAACAATGCGCGATGCATTTTTACTATGTCGCCACATCGGCTATTTTTAATTCAATGTTTGTGTACTATTCAATTTCTTTGGGTATCGAACTGCGTATTGTTAAAACAATCGATTAATCATACTGAGGTCATCGATTATTGAACAAAGGTAAATTGTATAATATGGAATTAATATTGTTATACATTTTAGAATCTATGTATCTTGTTAGTAACGGCTAACGTTGTCGGTACACTTGGAAAGGTTCGGGTTCGATTCCTGTCCAGCGTATGGTTATTTATGTATAATATGTATTTATTTACAAAATAAAAGTATACATGTAGTATATCAGACTGCAATATCGTGATTGGTGATGAACAAATTGAACAGGTGAATGATTTTGTGTATCTGGGTTCAAAGTTTACAAGAGATGGAAAGTGTGAGAGTGATATTGAAAGAAGAGTGAATGCAGGAAACATGGTGAACGGAGCTTTGCTCTCCTTTATGAACAGTCGGAAGGTGTCTAACAAGGCTCGTCTGGCTGTGCATGAGGGGGTGTTGGTTCCGACACTCATGTACGGAAGTGAAAGTTGGGTATGGCAGAAGAAACATGAAAGCAGAATAAATGCAGTTGAGATGAGAGCGTTAAGAAGTATGATAGGAGTTAAACTGAGTGACAGGATAAGAAATAGTGAGATAAGGAAACGTTGTGGTCTGAAAGAAGATGTAGTGACAAAAATTGAGAAAGGTATGCTGAGATGGTTTGGCCATGTCGAGAGAATGAATGAAGAACGATTGACGAAAAAAGTGTACAAGGCGAGTGTGAATGAAAGTGTTGGAAGGGGTAGACCGAGGCGGACGTTTCAAGTCCAAATCAGGGACGTCTTGAAAAAAGGCCAGGTCAAGAGTACCCTAAACCGAAGAGCATGTATGAAGGGAATAATGAAAGTGGACGAAGCGAAACAAGTATGTAAGGATCGTAGCAAGTGGAAAGAAGTGATCTCTGCCTACCCCTACGGGAAAGAGGCGTGAATATAAGTATGTATATTTTGTATATGTATGTGGTATATCATTTGTCTAGTACCGATAACACAAGTGCTATGCTACTTTGGGACTAGATGACTGTATTAATCGTTCCAATATATTTATTTATTTAGAATGCTTTATTTTATGTGTAGATAATCAGAAATATTAGGAAACTGTTAGTTTATCTTGCCAATGGTTGGAGCCATTCGACCTGGTTCAATTCCGGATACGTTTAATTCGGAAAAGAAGACCTATTTAAATAAAATAAAGAAATAATATATAATTGGTATCAAGATGTGAATCAAAAAACCTAAACGAGTTTTCTAGACTCGGATCAAACCCTAGATTTTTCGTTCTATTATTCATCATTTGCTTAGTTTTAGAATATAATTAATGATGTTAATATCTGTTGATTATTATTTTGAATCCCTAGACACCTTTAACTGATATTTATCATTTTTTTTGTATCTAAGCTGTCTATGACAACTCTATTTAGTATGCAAGTCTGGTGGAGGTATTTGCTTACAAACACAATAATGATGAATTTAATATGAGAAGCGTATTTTCGTAGACCTACTTAACAGGATCGACCATCCATGTTATTTTCAATCTTAATAAAATACTTTAAATATTATATATTTTAACAAAGAATAAAATTACTCGCTACAATATTTGAAAAATACATTTAAACAAAACGAATACCATGTAAGCATAATAATACGACAAATGGACTCGTTAGAACAGCAAGAGCCGAATATCGGCTACCGACCTTCAAAAGACCTGAATATTCATGAGTATGAGTAAAGCTGGTTCATACGGAAAGATGGACGCGGAAATACAATCAATATATCTTTTGTGGCTATGTACGGTACGTGTGTGTTCGATCCCCGACAGCATATTTGTATCTGAAAATAGTTGTTTCTGGTCTGGATATATGTGTCCGTATTAGTGACCCAAGTTCCTGTACCCTTATGGGACAGCAGCGTGTTCGTGATGCTACTGGTGTTGCAAACACCAACAGGCGATGGTAACTTCTAAATTATAAGCGGGCCGTCAGCCTGTCTGCTGTCCTAAAGCAATAAAAAAATTGTACTTATGTTGTTTTTTTTTTATAGCTGGAATTCAGCAGTCAGGCAAACGAACTACCAGATAGCAAATGATCACCTTCGCCTATTGACGTTTGCAACACCAGGAGCATTGACAAGCGCAGCCTATCTCGAAGAAATTATATAATATCTTTTTAGAAAAATCAATATTAAAAAAATAAATTAAATCAAATTTTATTTCGTGCAGGAATACTGCTTGAAAATTAAAGTAAAATTGAAATGATGTCAATGTGCTATCCTTCCTTTCTCTCCGTGCATAAAAATATCCCATGTGCAAAATTTCATGCAAAACGTCAAAAGTGAATTGTCGTGTAGACCAGGCTTAATGTAATACATACAATGTTGAACATACTTTTTAGATGTAACACAGTTCAATAACCTTCGGAAGAAAGGTTAAAATAGATAATGTACAGATGGTAACACAATTCATAACGTTTGAATAGACTTGTTTAACGAACTACAAGGACATACAAACGTGTTTTGGATGCGACGTAAAAATAATATTATTTTATGAAAGAAAGAAATATTTTTATTGATAAATAATTATAAATGTGTACATACAAAAACAATAAATGAAAAAGAAACTAATTTCACCTCAAAAATAGACATTATTTTTTAATGAATATCTTGTCTTTATTCGATGAGGTTCTCACTCAATTATCCGACAAATATGAGTAATAGTCACTAGGGAGCGAACTATTTAGTTTAAAATACATATTTAAATCTAAACTTACTTGACCTTATGGAGTACCACAAAGTACAAAAATAAGACAATAAATGTTATAGTTTTAAAATGTACTGCGCTCAAATCTGAAACAAAGTTAATTTTTTAACGAAGTCATTCATAAAAAAATATAATTTTTATATATCATATACATACATACACAACCAGACGCGGGACGGGAATCAAATCGAAACGTTGGTTATCCGTTACAGCCAGTCATCAGATTAATGTTAGTTATGAGTGTGAATATGTTACAAAAATTTCATCATCCATACTAATATTATAAACATTAAAGTAATTCTGTCTGTTACGTTTTCACGCTTAAACCGCTAAACCAATTTTGATGAATTTTGTTACAGAGATAGATTGGACCTTGGAGAAGGACATTTTTTATGGCTTTGGAACAGCAGACAGGCTGACGGCCCGCTTAGAATTTAGCAGTTACCGTCGCCTATGGGTGTTTGCAACGCTAGTGGCATCGCGAACACGCTGCTGTCTCCCATAAGGGTACAGGAACTTGGGTCATTAATGCCGGAACACAACGCAAGGTTATTATGGTGGCATACTTAAGACCAAAGGTGGTCGCCATCCAGACGGGCTTGTACTACTGGGTTGTTCTGTACGACAGGCCGACCTCGGCCGCAAAGGTTAGTATTCTTTCTCCGCCCCTGCATGGATAAAAATGATATGCTACTTTTTAAATTTATGAAATAAAATATCCTCAGATTAAGTTGGTATTTACATAGATAAATTTAATACACTGGTAGAGTGAAAACAATCGATAGGTTAATAATATAGTTTTACAATACATACGCAAATTGCAAAATTTATTTACATAATTCGGTATGAGAAGCACGTGGCTAAATAGCAGAGTTGAGAAAACAGAGCTTTTGGCGTACAATTTGTTTTGTTACGTAACATTACTATATTTTAGTACTTCCGCCAAAACGTTGCATGGGTTGTTTAAAGTACTACGTGTATTCAGTGCGGTTATTTTATACAATTAAAATCTGTGCGGCTTAGCTGACTTAGCCAGACCAGAGGAGCACTGAGGAGTTTGTTGCAGCTTCTTGTTTAGCCAAACTAACGTCGATTGCTGAAGCAGTGGTAACTTTAGCTCATACTATAAATAATAGTTACATATAAATATTGGACTTTTAAAAAATGAAAAAAAATATAGTTAAAAAAACTAAAAAAATACGCTTTAATGATAAATCGAATTAAAAAGTGAAAAATAATTCTTAATATAGGAATAAAATAATGAACGAAAGATATTAATACTTATTATTCTCAAAAATGCATGAGGCGCGCTTTGTGCCCTACCTTTAGTAGTATTTTTGAACTAATCGTACCTACCGATCAAACATTTTCGAGAACTGATTTATCGAGCGCCCACTAATTTTGCGGATTATCATGTTGTCGGGTACTGCGGAGCTACGAGTACTCAGTGGAATACGTTTAGAATTAAGTTTTATTTACGTACTGTACACGGTCGAACTCTAAAGCATTTAAACATTTAGAGAACGCTCTCAGCTTCTCAGGCCACATCTCAATTGTATCCCAGGCTCCCACGTTAAGCACCATTGATAGCCATCTCACTTCCTCTGTTCTCTAAATGAAGGATGAGCCCGCGCGGCCCGCGGGCCGCTTGCGGCCCGTTAAACATGTTTATGCGGCCCGCCAAGCATTTCTAAAATTTAATTTATTTTATCGATTTTCTCCCATCAATATATTGTTATAAAATTAATTATAATAAAATGGTAGTACATACAAAACCGAAATATTTTTGATGTTTTTAAACATGCAATACGAACGCGCCGCGTCTGCGCATTTTTTTGTGACGAGATATACACTTGTCGGTAACTTGTTCAAATATGCAATACCTACGGACGCGATGCGTCTGTGGTTGTTGTATTTGCTTCTGTCGCACAATCCGTGCAGTAGCAGATCTTTTGTCCGTGCAGGGACGGAGAAAGAATATTAACCTCTGCGGCCGGGGTCAGCCTGTCGTAAAAGGTGACAAAATAACCCACCCTGGCTACGTGGTAGGGCTTCAAGCTCGTCTGGATGGCGACCACCTTTGGTCTTAAGTATGCCGCCATAATAACCTTGTGTTGTGTTCCGGCATTAGTGACCCAAGTTCCTGTACTCTTATGGGACAGCAGCGTGTTTGTGACGCCATTGGCGTTATACAGTTCCCGAAGACTTTCAAATGGAAGTGATTGACGTGCAGAATAATACCGATTAAAAAATGTATTTTTCTCAGTAAACATCGAAAATTTTTATAAATCTTATGCGAGCCCTGAAAATTTTCCGCTTTTGACGAAAAATGCAAAGCAAATGATGTCTGTTCGGAATTACGTATGTTTGCGAACAATTATTTTTAACCATGAAATTGATCAAAAATGACCACCGATCAAGACCGAGTGATGGACGACTAGAAAGCTGCGTACGTGTAGCTCCTTACATCATCCATTCCGGCTGATATTGATCAGCTTGTATGGAAAAAACAGTGCCAAAATTTTCATCAAAAATTTCTAGTTAATTTGTTTTTCCACTCTTTTCTTGTTTGTTTTTATCTTGCATTAAAATTTGTATATGAAATCTTTAGTTTCATATTTTTTTATTCTAATATTTATTATAAATAAACTTTCATAAATTACTAATAATAATTAATTATTAAAAATAATTATCTATGTGCTGTCCGCCAAAAAAATTTTAAATTTAAATTGGCCCCTTGATTAAAAAGGTTGCTCACCCCTGCTCTAAATTGTATACAATTATTAAATTATATATATACTACTTCAGGATGAACAAACTAAGATGGTGGCCACTCTTTTATAAATAGTTCTTTATTTAAAAATTAAGTGAACAGTATCTAAGCAATCACATTGATTGCTATTGTATCGTTCACTTTGGATATGGGGAACCCCCGATAAATATGACACCACGATCAATTTTGTTAGGCAGAGTGCAGTAGCAGCAGTGCAGTCCCGGGCAAAGCGTCCACCATGATCCAACTGACATGGAGACGCATGTCGCTTGTATAACCACTAAAACCACCAGAGTGTTTCTCATAAGCCCGATACCTGGAGAGATACTTTCGCGTACGCCTTCAGCCTGGGTGGGCTAGGCCAGCCGAATTTGTTGGATCGGCTTTTGCTGTGTGTCTGGCGGGTTGTGTGGCTTACCTCGGCTAACGGCCCAAGCTCCTGTGACTCATACCGAACTCCTGTTCTCAAACTGCCAAACCTTTACCGTTTTCTGTAGAGGGATGGCCTAGCCGCAGGATGTTACGGATATCCCCTTACCTTGATACATTGACTATTATAAATTATGACAATACCGAGTATATTGTACTTACGAAAAAATGTCGCTCAACATTGATTGATCTAAATTATCGCGACACCCATATTCAAACACTGTTTCAACTTATTGTTTACTTAAATCGTTTCTAAGTATCTTTATGTAACTTGATATCTCATTTATAACATGTACCTTTAGTATGTGTAAACATTAAACGTTAACAAAGCTTGGCATTTGAAACACATCCGCATTCCAACACAGCTATCGAAATCAAAAACGAAATATAGAATACTCGTTTAAGATGTATACGAATAAAGTGCTGTATTGATTAGCGAACTTTCACATCAGTTAGAAATTGAAACGGCGTTATATTGAAATTTTAAATGTCAGCTGTCAGAATAGGCGGGAATCCTAATCGTCGTATTTCACTTGTTTATATTCAAAAATACTTTTATCTTGTACAATTGTTTTAAACATCAAGTACTAGTTGAAAATATTTATTATTACAGGGCCTTTTTACAAACATGCAGTAACATAACAACAGGAAATATACTATTAGAATAAAATCAAGTATTTGCAACTTAAAAATCTTTTGTGTATGAACTAAATCCTTTGCCTACTATTTTAACAAACAACGTATTACAGTAAAAGCTTCTTATTCGCGCTTCCTTTATTCGCTTTGTCACTATTCGCCATATTAAAAAATAAAAAAAATTAGTCATATTAAAAATGTGACCCAATTCCTATATTCGCGGCTAAAGATTTCTTTATTCGTGGATCTTATCGGTACATACTTATTAATAAAATTGATTCCAATATGTATCCAATCCAATATTATCCTTTGTAAACGCGTCGTCAAAAATTACAACTATGCCTAAAGTATATTGTTAAATGATATCGCCGCTGTCTTGTCGCTGTTGGTTCGGCCTTTGACAAAAGCCGCCTTCGCCGCAGTCGGTGTTCTTGAGCCTTTGACCTTATTACGCAATTCATAAAGTATATATTATCTTTAAATGCTACCACATATTAGACTTCCGTCCTTGGATAAGAGCCGTCTTGCGTGTTTTATTGTTTCATTCGTTACAGAAATTGTGATCTACTCGATCTCTATCGATACTCGGTAGAGACGTGTGAGTAACACGTCTCTACCGAGTATCGATAGAGACGTGTTCTATAGCTGTTTTCCTAATTTACAATGTTGACAAAAAAAATGAAAAACTAGTTTCGATGCGAAAAAATCTGTATTACCGCTTAAAGTGAAAATAGAAATGCTTGATCGTTTACGCATTGGAGAGTCGTTTCCATTCATATCACGCCTATATTCATATTATTCATATAAAAAAAATCCGAAGATAAAATAAGGTCATCAGTAGTTTCGACTTCACTGTCAGCGAAAATTGTTCGTGATCCAACAATAGAAAAAATGGAAGTGGCGTTGTCATTATGGATCGCAGCCAAAAAATGGTGCCCCTGAGTGGTCCAATGGTCCAGGTGAAGGCAAAGCATCTTTACGCACATTTTAAAGAACTTGGAGGTAGTTGTGGTGGTTAATGTATAAATGGAGGATTCCAGGCATCGGACGGTTGATTCAATAAATTTATGAATTAATGCTATGCGCATTAAAATTGTTGGAGAAGCTGCATCTGCAGACACTGCTGCAGCAGAAATATATCCAGAAGAATTTACATACCTAGTAGCTGATGCAGGATACAAACACGAGCAAGTATTTAATGCCGATGAAACTGCAATGTTTTGGAAGAAAATCCCAAACAAAACATTCACTTTTAAAAGCGAAAAGTCTGCCCCTGGATTCAAGGGAGCAAAGGATAGAGTTACACTGATGCTATGTTCTAATGTATCTGGAGATTGTGTCATTAAACTACTGATGCTTTACAGATGGTTAAATCCTCGTGCTTTAAAAAATTAAAACAAAGACGACGTGCCAGTGTTTTGGCGTGCTAATAAGAAAGCTTGTAACCCAACAAGCGCTATTTTTGTAACTGGTTCCGGAATTATTTTGTTCCTGGAGTTGAAGCTTATTAAAAATAATAGAATTTAGACTTTAAAGCAGTTCTAGTTTTGGGCAATGCAAGTCATCCTCGCGAACTTGTAACTATGCATCCAAATATAAAAGTGACATTTTTACCTCCCAACACGACAGCTTTGCTTCAACCTATAGACCAAGGAATAATCCAAGCCTTTAAGCTCTATTTCATTAGACTATCGTTCAAAATCATATTGGATAATATGAAATGTGATCCTGATATGAATGTTATGGAATACTGGAAAAAATTTGACATACATATGTAGCAAAATGCATCGTGACATCATTGACATCATGCTGTAAAAAACTGTGGCCTGCTCCGACTGCAGAAAATGACGAAGTATCTGTGCAAATTCAAACTTTGACTGCAAACATAGCTGAAATTGCAAAAGAAATAGGACGACATGGGTTTGAATAGATAGAATCTAGTGACATTCAGGAGTTGCTTCAATCGCAAGATGAAGGTTTGACTGAAACCGACTTGGAGGAAATGTTAAATTCACAGCCCATTTAAGAAGAGGCTTCAACAAGCACTGGAAACGTATATTTAATTTGAAAATCTTAGTGAAGGTTTAAGAATGGCAAATGAGCTTTGGGATTTCTTTATGAAAATTGATCCGTCTATGGAATGCCTCTTAAAAATAAGGATTTTAAAGAGGCAAATTGTTAATGCCTCTGCTGAATATCATTGTGAATTGAGGGAGCTTTTAAAAACATATTATTTTGTATTTAAGATCCTATATAGATTGCACATATTTAAAACCACCAACGTGAAGTAGAACTTTGATATAATCATAAAATTAATATATCTGTTTTTATCTTCTATTAGATTGATCTCTTCGGTGACTTCTGAACAGTGGTTATTAATAACATTAACCATATATTACAATGTTTTATTTGTGGATCGTATTAGAATGTTTTTTTCTATTTGTCATTAGTATGTTTGTAACACCTTCGAAACCGAGTTATTTTTTTTAAAGAAGTTACTAACATTCGCTAGCTCGTACGAGGAATATACGAAACAGTAAATTCTTAGTATTTGCGATGGCGACGGTCTCCCGATTTTTTATAATTCGTACTCAAACCCACGCCCAATACACCACACAGAAGCCAGTGACATCTCACGTCACCTTGGTTTATTTTTGTTTTGTATATATATCAGCCAGAGAGGCGACTGAGTTGTTAGAAATATGCTGGCGTATATATACACGTCATTATTAACGCAATTCATCGTCTACTTGACTTGATACATCCTGAAGCACATTTTACCATAACTCTCTATTAGCAGATTAAAATAGATTTTACATTAAACTGTGTGGTTTACATAATATGGTTTTCTTCGCCAAAATAAGAAATTTATCTGCAATATAAAGCGTTATTGATGTGAAACAACTATAGTGGAGTGGTGGAATATGGTATGCATAGTCCCTCGCCCGGGCATGAAATCTAATTGGTTTTGCCTTAATTCGCTCTCCTCTCCTAGTTATCTGGCTATTACTTTCTCTCAAATCTTCATGTTGTGCGACATGAGCTTTATTCTTCTATAACTGTTACAAACCTGTACGTCCCCCTTGTTCTTAAAAATGGGCACCAGCGTACTATTGCACCATTCATCGGGGATCGCCTCATCTTGCAACATCTTATTGAAGAACAAAGTTAGCCACTTCCATCCATCTGCTTACAAGAACTTCTATACTTCCACAGGTATTTCATCCGGTCCTACAGACTTGCCATTTTGCATACTATCTACAGTCAATATAACCTCAGCCGTACTCACTTCTTTTCAACGCCCATGTTAACGGGTGACTTCTCTAACATTCCACTCCAGACATTCTCTTCATTTGTCAATTCACAGAAATAATTTTTCCATCTGCTCTTTATTTCTTCATTGTCTGTTAAGACCCTTCCACTATTATCTTTTATACATTTCATATGGGTTAAATCCCTTGCATTCTTTTATCTATCATTCAAAATTCTATAAAGATGTTTCTGACCACCAGAGCTTTCCAAAAACTCATACAGCAAGCTGAAACATGTTCCCTGGCCTTGGAGACAGCAACAGCTCTTTTTGCACTCTTCTAACATTCTAAATATTCTTTCCTCTTACTTTTCTTCATCTTGTTACATTAGTTATAGTAGTTTTATGGAGGAATTTCTTTCATTGTTTCACTTATTTTCTTCAAGGGGTTACACCACCATATTTTTTGAGGTAAAATACGGCTTGTAGACTGGAAACTGCACGATGATTTGATGATGTTAAAGTTTACTAACGCTGCTTTTGCTAGATATTTCTTATATAAAAGGTATTTTTGGTCGCTCGTCAGCTTAAAAACCTGTTATGTCAAACGGAATCATAAAAATATATACTAAAAAGTTACGTGACTAGAAGCAATACAAATATATAGTACGATTTTATTGTTTGCTTGCAAATATAATATTTAAACATAAATTACAGCGGTGTAATAAGTACGCCACGGACACTATTCTACACACTGATTTAAAATTTTCTTGTTTTAAATAAAGCTTTATTAGCTTTTTTGAATTCCATATACATTGTGCAGTTGTTGTCAAGTATGTTTTAATTCTCTCACCCTTTGGTCCCCCGTGTCTACGACCACTGGTGGGAGGGACTTTTTGGTCGCAATATTCATAAAGGTTTGTTGCCCACGCTGAACAGGCGGGTTCGCATCAGATATGCTACTAGCTCGTCTCTGATGTGTGAACGAGTATTTTGGGTTGGATATACCGCGTGCAGGTGAGGTAGACTTAGTATCAAAGGATGTTTGAGCAATTGACGTACCTCATCTTTTAAAATTTTTAAATTATATTATAACATTTCATCAACAATACGTCAGTATTATATAGAAAAAGATTTGATTTGTAAAAGTTATATTTACAAACTGATTGTTAAACAGTATTTGTATAGAAGAGAATAGGAAGAAATCATCATCCTAGCATTGTATCTCGGTTGCAACCTAACTTCCGTTTTGGTGCCCGGGGTCCGCTTTCCGACTTTTTCTACTCCACTTCGCACGGTCTTCAGCATCTCTGGTAAGCCCATTGGCACGCATATCACCCTTTACGATGTCAAGCTAGCGCTTTTTAGGTCTACCCCTCCTACCGGGGCCCGGCGGAGGCTGAAGGCTAGACATTTGTTCCCCACGTAAGCCGACTGCCGTAAAACGTGGCCATAATAGGGAGAAATCAACTAATTTTAAATCGTTAAGTTTTTAAAGTTGTTAGTGTTTTAACGAACATACCGTGAGTTGCATTATGTAATACTCGTATATGTGAATAAACTTGACTTACTAAGAACTTCGTATCATTTAGCCAGCTCATACATACTATTTAAATATTGCTTCGTAGTACATAGGTATTTAAATTGTTATTTAAACAACAGTTTTCAGGTATTGTTCTAATGACTATCACTGTCGTATTTACTAATTAAATTAAACAATAATAATGTACTAAAGAAACTTCACCTATTTCTCGTATGATGACTAATCTAGAATTATATATTGAGATACTAGGGTGTTTCCGACTTAACAAAGATACAAGATATTTTTACAGATTTTTATTTTTTATTTTCCAACATAGTCTCCTTGTAACCTACACACTCTCAGCGATGCTCCCGTCTCTGTCATCATCATCATCATCATCTTTGAGTTGTATCCCGGTTGCAGCCCAAACTCTCGCTTCGGCGCCCGGGGTCCGCTTTCCGACTTTTTCTTCTCCACTTCGCACGATCTTCAGCATCCCTGGTAGTGAGCCCATTGGCACGCATATCACCCTTTACAACGTCAAGCCAGCACTTTTTGGGTCTACCCCTCCTGCCGGGGCCCGGCGGAGGCGGCATGGCCAGACATTTGTTACCCACGTAAGCATCCGGTTGCCGTAAAACGTGGCCGTACCAACGGAGCCGACACTCTTGTAATTTATCCGCAATGTCACGGACATGAAGACTGCCGCGAATGCGGGAGTTCCTAACGCGGTCCTTCCGCGTCACTCCACACATCCACCGCAGCATATTCATCTCCGTGACACGCAGCTCTTGCTTGTGTCGCTCTAACACCGGCCACGCTTCACAGCCGTATAAAAGGACAGGCCTAATGATGGTCTTATAGACCTGTCCCTTCAACTTTACCGGCATCTTGGGGTCACAAATGACACCAGTTACCTCACGCCATTTGGCCCACGCGGCAGCAATGCGTGCCTTGACGTCGCAATCGATGTCACCAGACGCATGGAACACAGATCCCAGGTATTTCACTTGGTCCGTGCGCTCGATCGTGTCGCCACCTATGCGTACGGGTGTGGGATCTGTGGAGTTACAGGCCAAGTACTCGGTCTTCGCCACATTGATCTTCAGACCACCGTTCTCAAGCGACTCCTTCCACACCTTCACACGTCGCACCAGCCTACCCCTGTCCGAATCTGCCAGCGTGATATCATCAGCAATCATGAGCAGCCACGGGGGCTGCTCATGTGAGTTTCTGATGCTGTTTGACAATACGTCTAATACCACGCTAAACAGAAACGGACCAAGGACGGATCCTTGGTGCACACCGACGGTGATGGGAAAAAGTTTTGTGTCGCCAACAGCGGTCCGAACTACGGAATCGGAATCACGGTACATGTCTCAGATGATCACAATATATATAGGCCTCTGGAATCCCTTTGGACCGCAATGCCCACCAGATTATCGCGCGAGGAATACAGTCGAAGGCCTTCTGCAAGTCAAGAAACAGACAATGCAGACGCGTATTCTTCGCCCTGTATTTCTCCGCGACAGTCCTTAGGGCAAAAATAGGGTCCATTGTCCCATGACCAGGGCGAAACCCATATTGACATTCCGAAACAGTGCACTCCTGTCGAATCCGAGAGTCGATAACCCTCTCGAAGAGCTTCATGGTGTGGGACATGACCTTTATACCGCGGTAGTTACCGCACTCCTGCACCGATCCCTTGCCTTTGAAGACTGGAGTAATGATACTCAGCCTCCATTGGTTCGGGATCGTACCGGTGAGGAGTGTCCGGTTAAAAAGGTCGGTTAAAGTGCCCACACCACGAGAGCCCATCGCCTTCCAGGATTCGATGGGGACTCCATCGGACCCAACAGCTTTCCGATTCTTCATGCGGCGAAGACAATTCTGGACCTCTGCAGGCGTTACCAGTGGCACTAGTTCTTGATTTGGAGGGAGATCTGGCGGCTGCACCCCTTTATGCTGCATGTTCAGCAGCTCGTGGAAATACGAGCGCCATCTCTCCTTCACCGCGAGGTCCTCGCATAGCAGGTTGCCCACAGGGTCTTTTACACAGCGGCACTTGGAAATGTCCTGTGCCGCTTTGACCCTGGAGCGCGCCAGTTTATAGATGAGCTTCTGCCCCTCAGACGATTCCAACTTGTCGTAAAGTGGTTGTAAGTGGTCTCGTCTGGCTCTGGCAACAGCTCTCTTAGTGGCGCGCTTTGCCACCCGGTATGCGTCGCGATCTTCAGGAGATCTGGACGCTTGCCACTTCTTAAAGAGGGCTTTCTTCGCTCTAGTCTCCCTCTGGACTGTGTCGTTCCACCACCATGTCTCCTTGTCACACTTGCGACCACCCTTAGACACCCCAAGCACCTCCTTCGCCGACCCAAGGATAGCCGCCTGAATCTTGTCCCAGTAAGCCTGAACTGGTTCGCCCATACCACCGGCGCACTTGTCACCGACGGCTAAGGCGAACTCCTGGGACGTGACTTCATCGAGCAGCCACCATCGGATTCGGCGCTGAACGCGCTCGGTATGCGTGTCTTTAGGCTTAGCGCAGAGGTCCATGACAAGAAGGCGATGTTGTGCAGTGAGACTCTCGCCGGGTACGACCTTGCAGTTGGCCACTTTGCTGATGTGGTGTCTCCTAGTGAGTAGGAAGTCGATTTGGGTAGCATTCCTCCCGCTCCTGTAGGTGATGAGATGCTCGGGTCTCTTTTTGAAATACGTGTTCACGATGGCAAGGTCGGCAGCCGCACACGTATTGAGGATGTCCTCCCCTTCCGCGTTGCGGCTACCGTACCCAAATCCCCCGTGAACACGCTCAAATTCCTCACATTCATCACCCACATGACCGTTCAGATCACCCCCCAAAACGATCCCCTGTGATAATGGGATTCCACGGAGCACTTCTCCGAGTAAATTCCAAAACGCTATTTTATCGGCGTCGTCACAACCGGCCTGTGGCGCATAGGCACTTATCAAGTGGGTAACTACCCCATCGATAAGTACCCTAACGACCATAAGCCGGTCGCTATGACGTTTCACTTCCAAAATGTCGTTCTGGAACTCCTCCGAGAGCACTATGGCAACCCCATTCTCCCCACCAGGTGCACCTGTGTAGATCAGCTTGTAGCCATTCCCAATGAACCGGGATCTGCTGGCCTTCCACCGAGTCTCCTGCAGGAACGCCACGGCCACCCTCCGCCTGGAGAGCACATCGGCCAACTCTCTCGCGCGTCCGGTTAGCGTGCCTATGTTCCATGTTGCGAAGCGGATCTTTCGAGATGTTTGGGCTGCGTGAGTTGGGGCTAACGTCGTTAGCCGTGCCCGCCCATGACACGGTAGCCCTTGTCCATTTCTCACAAGAGCCGGGCGAAGCTCCTGCGTGCCGTTATGCGGCGGCGCCCTAGCCCTTAGCCGATCTCGTAATCTTATTCTCTCCATGTTGATTTGGCAACTTTGGCTTTTACGGGGGCGACTGCCGTCTGACCCCCCAACCCCAAAAGGAAAGCCGTCGTCAGAGCCTCGTCCGTTATTCAGCAGGGTGCGCCGACTTGCAGGTGAGGTTGACTTGGGCCCCGAAGATGTTGGTAGGGCCCCTTACACCCCTATGCTCCCGTCTCTGTAACCCGTCCAAATAGTACTCGCCGTTCTCTGCAAAATAATTGTTCACGATGGTGATTGATTGCCTCTTCGTTTCACGAAAATCTCTGTCCTCCGAGCGCAATTTTTAATGAGGGAACAAAAAGAAGTCGCTTGGGGCTAGATCTGATGAGTAAGGCGGATGGTCAAGCAGTCCAAACCGTAATTTGTGGATTTTCGCCATGGCACCCGCTGAGGTGTGAGACAATGTGCTGTCTTGTATAAACAGGATTTTCTTTTTCTGCAAATGTGACCGTTTTTCCGCAAGTTCTGCCTTCAGCTTGTCAAGTAATGATGCGTAGTAATGCTCCTGTAATAGTTTTTCCTTTTTGAAGATAATCGATTAAAATAACTCCATGATTATCCCAAAAAACAGTTGCCATCACTTTCTCAGCCGAAAAAAAACAGTTTTTGCTGTTTTAGGGCCGGTTCCCCCTTTGCAGTCCACTGTTTGGATTGTATTTTTGTTTTGGGTGTATAATGGTGTATCCAAGATTCATCTAAATCCAAAGGTAGTCACCATCCAGATGGGCTTGGGGCCCTACCACGTAGCTAGGGTAGGATAGGTGGGTTGTTATGTCGCCTTTTACGACAGGCCGACCCTGGCCGCAGAGATCAGTATTCTTTCTCTGTCCCTGCTCGGATAAAAACAAACTACATTTTTTGCTATGTTATGAAGAATTCAGTGTATACAAATTCAACACATTTACAACAATAACACTGCTATTTATTTTAACACATATAAGGCCGTACTAACATATGAACTAAATTTTTTTTTGGTAAAATATGTCAATGGAATGCGAGGAATGTGTCATTACAGTATTTTCGTTACATTGCATATATTATAATAGTAAAATAAATAAATAATGGTGGCTGCCACGAAGTGATCTGCTAACGTTTATATAGAAGAGATTGTATTTCGTACATAGTTTTCTTTAGGAAATTAGACATTGGTATTTTTGACAATTTAGTAAAGATTTGTATCAACAACAATTCTTACATCAAATTGATGAGATTATTGAATATTCTTGTAGTTACATAAATATTATTTGCGTGTATCTGAATTTAAAAATAATTTGCAAGCTATTTACTAAATAAGTCGTAAAAGTAATTTATAATCACCGTATATCGGCCCGGAACGATACATTAATTGGCCACCTTGAACTTTAATCAATATTTAAATTATCAAGTGAAAGGTGTTAACAATTATCTGCAATTATGAGAAACATTGATATTGAGTTAGTTAAGACACAAAAAAAAAACGATATATTTCTGATATAAACGTTAAATTAATTACGGTATTTATGTCTGATATCTTAATAAGATATGATAGATTATATATCATCATCATTTCAGCCGGAAGACGCCCACTGCTGGACAAAGGCCTCCCCCAAAGATCTCCACGATGATCGGTCCTGCGCTACCCTCATCCAACCTATTCCGGTGATTTTGACCAGATCATCGGTCCATCTTATAGGGGACCTACCAACATTGTATATAAAAAAGAATGAATCTTAGAATTATTCTAAGGAATAAATATATTCCATCATTTCCTTAGTGAGTCGAAAAAAGCGACAAAGAGAATAAAATATAATAAATATCCTTTATTACTATGTGGCATTCTATGTGAACCTTTACATATACCTCCTTTTTCGGAGAAATCCTCATTGCCAAGTCCTTCGACTGCGGTGGTTTCAAAGAGCATATGGGACTCCGTAAAATTACCCTAGTGTCTTGGCTGACAAACAACTGGCCAGCCGTTTCCATGGTCCAGGTCGGGTTTAACAAAATACAGTTGCTGGTCTTATCGTTAATGGCGATTTCCTTCAGATATTTCTGATGTTACTTTTATTTACTAGTTCTTTAGGTAATTTTTTACTATATTAATACTTTTCAATTCTAAAGAGCACACTACGTTGCTAGGAAACGATGAAATAGGTCGATATTGTTTGTATTTAGCTAAACCCAACTACATGTATACATCCAACATGATCCAACTAAAATTTTAAAACCATTTTATTCTATTTTCAAGTGTAAACATTGGTAGTATATTTTTCATTACTTCAGATTGTATACTCTGTGTTCTGTAATGAACTTGACCCGCTGCCAGACTGCACGAAATATGTTGAACTAATTCCACGACTCCCTAACCTACGAAAACCTTTCGCAAACTTTTTTGTTACTTGTTTCTTTGCTTCTTTGTAACTTTATATTACTTTTGCAAGATATTTACGGTTGTTTCTTTTAACATATTAGAAATATGAACCTTAATGTTTAAGGTATTTTTTAAAGAAATATGGACTATCCTTGTTAGCTTTCCAGGGTCATCTATGCCTTAACAATCTCAAAAGCGCAATGGATTTCGAACTTTGAACGCCTGCGGTGCCATGATTCTTGTCCCATGTCTGGAAAAGTATATAAATAATATATTAGTTCCATAACACAAGTGCTAATTCTACCTACAAACAGGCCAACAGAAGCCACTAATGGCCAATAATGGCTGCGATTGGCCCATCAAGCCAAGATGGGCCAGCGTAGAGCTGCGGTGAAGCCACGCTAATTACGTGGAAGTGCGCTTCGGTGGCTCGAGCCGGAGACTTTACCCTTGAGTTTATTCCGCGGTAAAGAGTTCCAACTCGAGGCTCCAAACCTCCCCAAGGAAATGATGTGGGGAAGAAGACCCTAATGTACAAGTGCTAATAGTAGTCAAATTCTTAGTTTGGAACTAGATAGCAATTTGTGCAGTTCACCAGTATATTTATTTATATCATTAATATATCTACAATAGCAGCAAGAGTTCTAACAAGAAAAATAAAACTAATGTCGATTAATTTTCCTCGTTTGATGTTAATAAATGAAAAAATTTATAAAAGTAATTTCGTCTTCGAATCTTTTGAACTTTGGTTTCTTGTGAGAAATTGGGTTTTGGGCTAACAACACGGATGCTTAAATATTAAATATATTTATTTATAAGTTCGCGGCCTAAGGTACTTAATATTGACTAGTTATACCGTTACTCTTATCACTATTTACGGGACTCAGCTGTAATATAATAAAAATAACTTTTAATCAAATTTTAGATCATGATTGAATTACCTGTCGAACATTGAACATCATCATCAGCCGAATCCAAAAATTCACGGAAATTTGAACACCGCGCCGTGATTAAGTACCTCGTAAAAAAAGGAAATACGCCGAAAAACATTTTTGAAGAAATGTCATCGGTTCTTCAAGATTCTGCGCTTAAATATACAACGCTGAAAACATGGGCCCGCTTATTTCAACAAGGACGAGAGAGCTGTGAAGAATCATCTTCATGGAATCATCCTTCGCGGGCCGCCCTGTCACTGTAGTGACCGAAGAAAACATTCAAAAGTAGAATAAATAGTACTGGCCGACAGAAGAATTGTGGCAGATAGCTGAAAAACTTGAGATTAGCAAAAAACGAGTTGGAGAAATTTTAAATCAAAATTCACACATGAAAAAATATTTGCACGCGCTGGGTATCGAGAATGGCGACTCGAGAGCTACAAGATTCTTGGAGCTTGCTGACAATAGAATTAATGAAATTAGTAATTGGATCGTATCCGAAGTCCAAACAAGAGTCGATGCAATGGATTAAAAAAGGAGAAAGGCTGCCGAAGAAATTCAAGATGGAAAAGTCGGCGTCTAAGCTAATGGCGACTATCTTCTGGGATAGCGAGGGAATTTTATTAATAGATTACCTACCGAAAGGGACTACAATGAATGGTCAATATTATGCTAATTTGGTGAGTCCGGCTCGTGAGGCTGTTGTGCAGAAATGACGTCGAAAGATAGCGCGCAGAATGTTGTTTTTGCAAGACAACGCGCCCGTTCACACCGCACCGTACAATCTAGATCTGGCACCTAGTGATTTTTTCCTCTTTTCCAAATTGAAAAAGAACTTACGGAGCCGCAGATTTTCGAATGAAAACGAAATGAAAGCTGTCGTAGATCGTCATTTTGTGGACAAAGACAAAGAATATTTTTTAACGGTTTAAAGGCATTGTATGCTGTGAGAAGTGTATTTTACTTGAAGAAGAAATAAAAATACACATCTCTCAATTTTTTTTTTCATTAAGTAGTTAAGTACTGCTATTCAGATGATACAATGATACTAATTAAAGGAACGGATTGGAATCAGACAGCATTTGTAGCAGAGCAGAGTCATATATTAATTACGAAATGGTTTGATAAGAACTTATTGACTTTAAACACACATAAAACGAAATTACAATTGAATTGAAATTATGCTTTCACATAACCTCGCACTCACGCCCACCAGTAAATATCGAAACTAAGATTCATCAATGCTCTGACGAAATCCTATGTAAGTACAAATATGGTGTCCTTAAATCAAGCCTCTCATTTAAATAACACATTACCGACTTGTCAGCGCGTACTATAAAGTTTATTCACATAATAAAGATACTGGTACTTGTCTATATAGCACTCTGTCAAGCAATTTTAACTTACTGTATAGTAAATATGGGGTGCGGCCATGAAATGTGCCTTCATCGTTTTAGAAAGAGCACAGTGAGCTGTACTGAAAGTGATGCTCAGAAAACCCATAAGATACCCAACCGAGCTAGTCTATCAGGACTTAGAAGGTATTGTTGTCCTATCATAAGCTTGTATTAAAAAATATTATTCGTCAAAAAAGTTCGGTCAAAATTTGTTAAGCATTTCAATCTTTTCTCATCTACTATGATATACAAAAAATTTTAAGTACCCCGTGAAACAGGCCATCTAATTATACGGATAACTGTCCACCCTATAGCAAGTGGTCACATTGTCTATGAAGACCAGGGGCATAGCCTACGCGCTATTAGTCTTAAATTTTTTTTATGGCTACGTAAGCAGCCTTGGAAATTCGACCGCCACGCATAAAAATATTTCTAAGATCCTCAAATTGTTTTACTGGTCTAGATAGCTGACTATCCATGTTGTCAACTCGAATAATATCCAGCGATATTATGCCTAAAGGAATTACTTTTTAATCGTAACTGTCTGTACAAATTTGGTTTCAATTTAATCGATGTATAAATAGTTATCACTAACACTATGTTACAACACTCATCATCATCATCCTAGCGTTAGTCCCGGTTGCTGCCCAAACTTTCGTTTCGGTGCCCGGTGTCCGCTTTCCGACTTTTTCTACTCCACTTCGCGCGATCTTCTGCATCCCTGGTAGTGAGCCCATTGGCACGCATATCACCCTTTACGACGTCAAGCCAGCACTTTTTGGGTCTACCCCTCTTGCCGGGGCCCGGCGGAGGCGGCATGGCCAGACATTTGTTTCCCACGTAAGCATCCGGTTGCCGTAAAACATGGCCATACCAACGGAGCCGACACTCCTGCAATTTATCTGCAATGTCACGGACATGAAGACTACCGCGAATGCGGGAGTTCCTAACGTTCCTAGCGTTCCTAACTATGTTACAACACTATATTACACGAACTATGACAGTCATTGCAAATTCTTTCAGTTCGTAACGTCTTTATAAATATTGCCGTTGTTAACAAATCCATACAAATGTGAAAGTTACTCGGTTTGTCTGTTTGCTACGTTTACAGCCCTAAACCGCTGAACGATATTGATGAATTTCGGTATAGAGATTTATTGGTATAGGAAATTTATATAGTAGAACAACGTTTGCCGGGTCAGCTACATATAAACCAGATCGTTTGGCTGACAGCCGAATTCCATCTCTACAGAATAATTTAATGCGTTTTTATTTATGAAAGAAGGTGTAAATTGTTGTATGTTGGACTCAAAAAGCCTTTGCTACACAAAATTTGATTCGCAATACAATACAATGAAGTTACGGTTCGCGCGGGTGTCGCGACAAGGGCGGCTGCGGGGAGGGGGCTCTCAGGTCAATGACGCCCCGTCTGGGGCCCATTCTTAGGGTGGCCAGCTTTTATGACGGGTAAGACATTTTCGCCCACCTGGTTACTATCGCCGGTGGCAAACAAAAAATAAAAATGTGAGTACTCACATTCAATGGAAACAATACTTTTTTACTATAATTAGTAGTGGCGACGAAACATTTGTTATGAATGGGGTACGCAACTTTGTTTAATGAGTTGGTTTGACTAGTGTCCGAGTACATCTTCGAGACTGCCAAAATGGTAGTAACATACGAGTATACTTCAAAGAGTTATGTATTATATTAAAATATTATTTAATGTATAATATGACGTATATATATTATTAATATGATCACGTCGGTATGCATGCGGTCACGGGTTTGATTCCCGTCCAGCGTCTGGTTGTTTATGTGTAATATGTATTTATTTACAAAAGAAAAATTATGTACCTATATATGTAATATATCAGCTGTCTAGTACCCATAACACAAGTGCTATGCAACTTAGTTTTGGGCTAACCGGTACTGTGTGAAATGTCCCGATATATTTATTTTATTTAATGAAGAGTCCTGTGTATTCAGTATTTTGTATTTATTATTATAATTATAAACTTAAATTATTATGGATAAAGAAAATAGGATCAATTGCATATCAGCACGTTCCTTCTGTATCTTAAATGAACAGAGTTGAAGAGCGATTTTAGTGTCAAATAACAACTGGTTGCTAAATTCATATGTGTACACGATTCTTATAAGAAGAATAATTGTAAATTATTTACTTTGTTTCGGTCAGTTTAGAATTGTGATAGTTTTTACATCATTTGGGCAGTTTGAGTTTAACTGACTGCCGATTATATAAGTACATGAGTAAAGATTAAATGATGAAATTTAGATGATATGAATGAAAAGATTAAATTTAGAAAAAAAATGGGGATTCCAATAGCAATGTATGCAATACAGTTCAATATCGGGCCCTTTCCCTTTCATCGCCATTCATAGAAATTCATGCACTGGAATCCATATAAAATATTAAAATTATTTGTCTTATATTAAAATTTATGGTTGCGAATTAGTACCACAACATTAGGCATCTATTGACCGACCGGTGACGGTATCTCGGGACCTGAGATCTTGGTCATGTTTATCCGACCTGAGTAGTTGACCATGGTAGAGCAACTCACATCATGTCTCTTGAGATCCCCCCCAAACCTAACAATAACAGCTTATAGAGAACGCGATATCTTATGCAGTATTTGTTTAAGATAACAAATACTATGTAATACCGTCGTATATACTAAATGTTTTATACGTTTATATTTTTTCCAGAGTCGGCTTTAGATGGGTTCATACATATATATTTTGTGCTTATTATTTCCCCAAAATGTTCCTCTAACCTTTAAAAAATAAAACCAGGGTTGATTAAACTAAAAATCCGTCATGATACAAAATCATGGTAACTGAAGCAGCCCTCGAACGCCCCGAGCCCCTCCGCTTGAACCAGTTCACCGGTTTGTAGCTTACCGTCATCTACACTAGCTTACCTGTCTGATTTACTTGTTAGGCAGCATTCTCTGACTATAAATGGTTTTTCAACACTTGCATTGACTTTCGGTATTCTAGTCTCACTTTCACAACCAGAAAAAGTAAATTCGTGCTAATGATCAAAGGAAATTGGATTAAATTTTTTTTATTGCTGTAGGACAGCAAACAGGCTGACGGCCCACTTAGAAGTTAGCAGATATCGTCGCCTATGGGTGTTTGCAACGCCAGTGGCATCGCAAACACGCTGCTGTCCCATAAGGGTACAGGAACTTGGGTCACTAAAGTCGGAACACAACACAAGGTTATTGTGGCGGTATACTAAAGTCCAAAGGTCGTAACACGTAAAAAATAAATTTTATATACTCGCGTTACACGTTAAATATTATACATATACTCTTTTTTTTATTATTGCAATAGGTCAACAGACAGGCTGACGGCCCGCTTAGAATTTAGCAGTTACCATCGCCTATGGATGTTTGCAACGCCAGTGGCATCGCGAACACGCTGCTGTCCCATAAAGGTACAGGAACTTGGGTCACTAATGCCGGAACACAACACAAGGTTATTATGGCGACATACCAAAGATAAGACCAAAGACCAAAGACATACCAAAGATAATAATCATAAGACCAAAGGTGGTCGCCATCCAGACGGGCTTGAGGCCCTACCACGTAGCTAGGGTGGGTTGTTTTGTCGGCTTTTACGACAGGCCGACCCCGGCCGCAGAGGTTAGTATTCTTTCTCCGCCCCTGCACGGATAACTCGCCCACTCTTTGTATTTTAAATGTTTTAAGTAGATATATGAGTAAAATATAATAGAAATTTGATTTTTCTGATGAGATGCTCTTCTCTGTGTTGACAAATTATACAATATAACTTTAGGGCCCTCATAAGTCAACGTTCCTCTGCTGTAACTGACAAAACCGTTGAACAGTAAAATGCAATAACCAGTCATCGTTATCTTGGTGCTGAATCTCGGTTGCAACCCAAACTTCCGATTCGGTGCCCCGGGTCCTATTTCCGACATTTTATTCTTCACTTCGCACGTTCTGCGGCATCCCTGGACTTCATTGATACACATATCCCTCCCTCCTCCCATGGCCCAGCTGAGGTAGCATGGCTAGACATTTGTCCTCCACATAAGTAGCCGATGCAAATAACCAGTGAGGTTGAAAAGGTGAAAATCATATGGGACCCCTTACACCAGATAATCTACAATTCGTAAGGCGATTAAACATCGATGATTCGTGACTGTAGCGGTTAACGAGCTGTCAAAAGGCAATTCGAGCGGCTCGTTCAAAGTGGCGCAACAATCGCTTTCGCAAACGTTTCGTAACAACCACTGCCGAAAATAGTCGAAAGTTACGCCATCTTTTTATATTTTTTGTCTTCACGCACGTCTCTTTCCGGTCATCGTGAACAGAATGTTGTTTTCATGGCATTTATTGAAACTGCGACATTTCTGTGTTCCGTGCGATCTTAAACCCAATAGTGACTGAAACAAATCTCATTTTATGGAATGTCTAATAGACGATCGGGAAACTTATTCAATCGCTTTAAAATATACACAGAAATAAAAAAAAGCAAGTCTTGAAGATCGAAGGTCTTTTTTTTTTTGGTCTCGGGGAAAAACCACTCTTGACGGGTTCCCCCGGCCCGGGGGGACCGAGGGATGTGTGGGACTCCGGGAAAGATGTTCTAACATCCGACTACCCATTAAAAAACCCCGCTGTTCTCCTATCGCCTACGCCCGGGCCTACGAATATATGGCCTGCCGATCTCGTGGCTCGGGCCGGCGCCGGCCCGCCCTTTGTCTTAAGGCGGGCCCCTTCTTAAGGGTTGGCGCCAGGGGGTCAGGCTTTCGTCCCCCCGGCGCTCTCCTGTAAGTTATTAGTTATCCTCCCTCAACTCCTAGAGTTATCTAGGAGTTGAGGGAGGCCACGGAACAGCACGCAGCCCTTACCCTTGCGGCAATAGTGCGGGCGGCGGGTCCTCCCCCGAGGGTCCGCCCGCGGCCGCTTTTTACGGCGGCCGGAGATCGTTACTTGCCCTCCGGTGCCGCCGACGTGGACTGCGTTGGCGGGAGGGGAGTGTGGTGGTCGACTCCCGTTCTCACTCCGCCGCCTCCTTTGCAGACATGACTGCCTCGCAGAAGGAGGCGACGGCCGTCCATCCAGGATGTCCCCCGACCATGGACAGAACCAGGGCCGGGAGCGACAGGTCCGCGCCGATTTGGGCGACGAGGGCGTGGCGCTCTTCACGTCACGCAGAGCACACGGCGACAGTATGGTCCACCGTGTCCTCCTCATCGCCCGCGCCACAGTGGTGGCACCCCGACGTCATCTGCCGCCCTATGCGACACAGGTACTTCTCGAAGCAACCGTGCCCCGAGAGGACCTGCGTCAGGCGGAAGATCGAAGGTCTTGGTGGGACCTCTTTCACCTCATAATATAATTCTAGTGTCTGTTTTTATTGTGTGTATTTTTATTTTATTGTTGATCTATTTTTTTTTTATTAATTTTAGCTTTCAAACCTGTTGTTCTATTTCTTAGTTACAATGCCCATTAATTAAGTTTAAATGTCGCCTTATTTGAAACTATAAATCACCCAATGTATTCCTATTTACTACAAATATGAATTACAAATCTTAATTTATAACACAATGCGTTCAAAGCGGCGTCTAAAGTATTGAATTTTATTTGAAGGTCCTATGATCTGTTGCTAAGATACCGCGGTTCAAGGCTTGTTGTAGACTGTTTTATCGTCTGTCTGGTTCATTTAATACAATGAAGGTGTCTCCGTACTTCAATAGGTCTGGAAGAAATTTTTATTATTGCTAGACAACTACTTTGTCTAAAATATTTAACTTTATATTGTTATACTAGCAGCCCGCCCCAGCTTCGCACGGGTATTTAATAAAAATTTCAAAATTAAAAATTATATACACACATACCTAGTCAGGTCATAAGTATTGTCACACAGTAAAAACTTTTCTTTTAGAATGCTGGCCACAAAAAAGTTTATTGAATTCGAATTTCGAATTGTTCATGAAAATAAAAATGTATAACTTTTAGAATTTTACTCATTTTTAAATATGGAGTGGACGCTTAAAGAAGACCGTGTTGCAGTTATTGCGTTGCATCGTTGCGGTTACGCGCCATTTCAAATTTTTAACATACTGAAAAATTTGAATATTACCAAAAGATTCGTTTATCGTACCATCAAACGATACAATGAAGACTCTAGTGTAGATGACAGGTCAAGAAGTGGTCGCCCTCGGTCTGTTAGGACTCCAGCAGTGATAAAAGCTGTGAAGGCACGAATTCAAAGAAATCCCAAACGTAAGCAGAAACTGTTGGCCCTTCAGATGGGGTTAAGCAAAACCACGGTGAAAAGGGTGTTAAATGAAGACTTAGGGCTTCGGGCATATCGAAGAAAAACAGGACATCGTTTGAATGCTCGTCTAATGGACCTGAGACTGAAGAGATGCCGCGCTTTGTTGAAGCGGTACGCGGGAAAAAAATATCGGGAAATTCTTTTTTCGGATGAAAAAATGTTTACCGTAGAAGAGAGCTACAACAAACAAAATGATAAGGTGTACGTACACAGTAGTGAAGAAGCGAGCAACCGTATTCCGCGTGTCCAACGAGGTCATTTTCCATCCTCGCTCATGGTATGGTTGGGAGTTTCTTATTGGGGCTTAACAGAGGTACATTTTTGTGAGAAAGGTGTAAAAACGAATGCTGTTGTGTATCAAAATACAGTCCTGACGAACCTTGTGGAACCTGTTTCTCATACCATGTTCAATAACAGGCACTGGGTATTCCAACAAGATTCGGCGCCAGCTCATAGAGCGAAGAACACACAAGACTGGCTGGCGGCGCGTGAAATCGACTTCATCCGGCACGAAGACTGGCCCTCCTCCAGTCCAGATTTGAATCCGTTAGATTACAAGATATGGCAACACTTGGAGGAAAAGGCGTGCTCAAAGCCTCATCCCAATTTGGAGTCACTCAAGACATCCTTGATTAAGGCAGCCGCCGATATTGACATGGACCTCGTTCGTGCTGCGATAGACAACTGGCCGCGCAGATTGAAGGCTTGTATTCAAAATCACGGAGGTCATTTTGAATAAACTTTAATGTCATAAGAATCTATGTTTTGTTAAGTTCATTTTGGTATATGAATGGTTACATAATTAATAAACTTGTTACAATTATTTTACATTAAACATGTGACAGAATTTATGACCTGACTAGGTACTAACCTAACCTAACCTAAACCCTTCTATTTTTTTTCGGTCTTGGGGAAAAACCTCTCTTGACGGGTTCCCCCGACCCGGGGGGACCGAGGGATATGTGGGACCCCGGGAAAGATGTTCGACCATCCGATTACCCACTAAAAAACCCCGCTATTCTCCTATTGCCTACGCCCGGGCCCACGGATATAAGGCCTGCCGATCTCGTGGCCCGGGCCGGCGCCGGCCCGCCCTTTGTCTAAAGGCGGGCCCCTTCTAAAGTGTTGGCGCCAGGGGGTCAGGGTTTCGTCCCCCCGGCGCTCTCCTAACAACTCTAGGAGTTGAGGGGGGCCGCGGAACAGCACGCGGCCCTCTCCCTGCAATAGTGCGGGCGGCGGATCCTCCCCCGAGGGGCCGCCCGCAGCCGCTTTCTACGGCGGCCGGAGGTCGTTGCCCGCCCTCCGGTGCCGACGACGCGGCCTACGTTGGCGGGAGGGAGGGCGGTGGCGGACTTCCGCTCCCATTCCGCCACCTCCCTTGCAGACACTCCTCCTCCTTGAGTCGTGTACCTCATTACTGAGGGTCGTGATTCCCCTTATAAGAACCCAGTTTCTCTTTTATAATGTTCTTCCACCTGTGCCTGTCCTTGGTGTGGTGGAGTGCATCACTACTGCCTCGCAAAAGGAGGTGACGGCCGTCCATCCAGGATCGCCCCCGACCATGGACAGAACCAGGGCCGGGAGCGACAGGTCCGCGGCCAATTCCGGACGGGACTCGCATCCCCGTCGCGTGCTAGTCAGGCGTGAGTACGACTACCAGACGACACTCCAGAAAAACCAGAGAGTCGCCTGACGTTGTAGCCGTCCCAGCAAGACCAACCGACAGCGAGGATGCAATTCCCGCCCTGGGAACACTCTCTGTGCAGGCGCAGTCGAAATAGGCATGGTTTCGACTACCAAATCAAGGCCCAGGGCAATCCCATTCATTGGGGGTCCCAATCAGTATTCGCAACCATCGCACCGGGGACCACGCCACAAACAGAGAGCTAAGTTGGAAAGGATGTAGGAGGTAGACGGGAAGAAAGGTAGGAAGGCCTCTGTCGCCTCGGACGGAGAGGGGAGTAAAGCGACGGATGCTCGGGCACCTCGGGTACGCACACCCGTGCACTCCTCAGACAGAGGAGCGCCCTTGAGGGCAAACCCTTCTATTTGCGTCAGGTTACTAAAAAAATAAATTATAAAAAAAGTTTAAATATTATTATTTCTATGAAATTTTATTTTAGTGATATTTTTGTTATTATTTTTTATTTATTTTTCGTCGTTTTTTAATAAGCTTTTTTTTATATTTTTGTAAAAACCCCAGTGACGCACGCCTACATTGCATAAGGTGCTGCCTAGCTAGCCGAACAGGGTGCGCAGCTACCACGCAACATTTTTCTAATACTTACATTTTTAAACTCGTGATATCTTTCGAATGGAATATCCGAATTGAATAATTCAAAAAGTTATATAAAGGTATTGAAGCAGTTTTGAATATGAAGTAATTTATTTTGATAAGGATTAATACCAAGATACAAATAAAGAGCCTATTCTAGGGGCGGCATTTCAATTAAATTTTTAAAATAAAAGAACACTTATTGTGGCATAACTATAATAGTTAGACGTATGCTATCGCGACACTTTTTGTAAATAATGATGTGTTCTGCAAAGTCGTAGTACATTATTTTATTCTATCATCAATAGTTTTCGCAGCGCACGCGATTTAAATAATATTTTAGGTAATTTTTTTACACCTTGGGTTACATTATTGGAGTTTTAGTAAGGATCCCTAATTTTTTCGAAAATATAATGTAGCCTATGTCACCCGGAGATAGTGTAGCTTCCCAACAGTGAAAGAATTTTTTAAATCGGGTCAGTAGTTTCGGAGCCTATTCAATGCAAACAAACAAACATACAATCAAATCTTTCCTCTTTATAATAGTAGTATAGATATAGATTTGCTCAGTCTTTCCCACATATATTATTAGAAGTGATCGGTAAATAGTTTGTTATTTTCTCTTATCATTTTCCTATAAGAAACTTCATATACTATAATTACTAAGAATAGTATATTAGACAAATTAGACAAATACTGAGAAATTCGTTGCAGACTACAAATGAAAGAAATCGGCCCTATTTTGGCAATAAGTTGGTTTGAGTAGTTTGAAATATATCAATTACGAACGACTAATAGAGAAGAATTGAAGCGAACATGTTGTGCTCACCCCACATATTTGATACTAGCTGTGCCCGCGACTCCGTCCGCGTGGAATAGTGACTTTAGGCAGCATTTTTTGGATATTTGAGATCAATTTAAATTGGAAATTCAACCTACATTGTCCAGCGTAAGCTGAACCCTATTTCATATGATCGATCATATAAGTCTGAGGTCAACTTAAATTGGTATATAAAATTTCCGAAACTTATCATTTTTAACAAAAACTAATTTTTTTATCTAAAATAAAAATAACCTAAGTTACTCCTTGATACATCAGCTATCTGCCAGTGAAAGTCCCGTCAAAATCGGTGCAGCCATTTCAGAGATTAGCCGGAACAAACAGACAGACAGACAGACAAAAATTATAAAAAATGTTGTTTTGGTATATGTACCGTGTATACGTCCTAATGCACTTAGTAAAAAGCGGTTATTTTAATATTACAAACAGACCCTCCAATTTTATTTATTTGTACAGATAAGGGCAAGAAGAAGGAGATAGATACACGCATCAAAAATTATAATTAAATCCAGATCTGCCAATCAATTTAGTGTACTTTCAGTTAATATATGTACTAAAATATTATGATTAGAAGACAAGACAAAAGTATATTTGAAAATGAAATTATTATATCAATTGCGTCATGTGAAGAAAATCTTCCCGTGTTTTCCGGGTTGAGGAAAACAAGGATGAGACGGTATCGACACCTGTAATCTTCTTTAACGGTGGCTAACAACGGTAATACGTGTCTTTCCAATCGTTGCCCCCGCTAATGAGTAAATGACACGAGCGAACATACGTACATGTGGTGGCGTATAGCTACATCTCGATTTCACACTTCGAGAATGTGCAGTGGACACACTGAATGCTATTTCCCCAATTTTGATCGTGTATTTCACGCCATCCGACATATCTGTTTCTAAGATGTGTTCTTTATTATTATTACGTATCTGTGCGTTAATCAGGAGTTTGGAATGAACTAAACAATTAAAGACAATATGTAAGAGAACTATTTTATTCATTAATGTTTTTTTACTACTAATATGCATTTCATTTTGACATATGCGTAAAATTCAATTATTTCCGGACTTGAAATGTTTGAACTATAAATATTTTTAGAATTCTAAAGTTATAGCCTGCTTTTAGGATTTTATACCTTTTGACTATAGAACAAATTAAGGTTTTATTAGAACATGTAACAACGTTATTACCAGTGACAACTATTTGAAACATTTCACATGACTACTTCGCTCTGTGTTCAGGCACAGAACAATATTCTTCAATATTATACTTGTATGTATTGAAACATTTTCTCACGTGGTTCACATGTTTAATCACTAGTTTGACATTCAAATAACTCTACATTTATTTAAAGTTACATTATGAATAAAACTGATAAAACAATGTTTTGTAAATAAATGTATTTTCGTTTACGTGCACCAACGTACTTCGTCAGATACACGGATATGGATGGGGGGTCAACGATTTTCCTTGGTGGGGTGTTCACCTCATTCGAACCCAATTCGTATCGTACGAGGCAATCGTTTCGAAATTGACTTATTTGTCCACTTGTCGTAGCGTCAAGGCCGAATGGAGTTCCGTGAAATAACGAAGCTATTTAATTATCTTTGTCATCATTTATTTATTTATTTATTTCTTCAAACAACATTATTTATATACACACTATATATTATATAAAGTAAAGAATGCTCTTTTATTTGTGTTATTTATCACTATACTAACACTACAAATACAGATTAAGCATATAAAAATATATGTATGTACAACATTATCTTATATACATATAAAATTCTCGTGTAACAATGTTCGTTCCCGTACTCCTCCGAAACGGCTTGACCGATTCTCATGAAATTTTGTGAGCATATTGAGTAGGTCTGAGAATCGGCCAACATCTATTTTTCATACCCCTTAGTGATAAGGTCACTATTCCGAGCGGACGGAGTCGCGGGCACAGCTAGTCATCTATAAAAATACTGTCACCTAAACTAGGCCGAGCCTGTATCGTAGGCGAGAGTACCTACCTTCCTTATGTGACGAAGAAATATTTTTTGTGTCAGGGTAGTTGAGCGTTTTACGGACTCAAACTGGTTAGACACAATAATATTAATAATAATTCATAAATAATAATAATAATTGAATACAGACTTGAAAAATAAATCTGTTATTGTTTAGCGACATATTCTTTGTCAACAAATAGAAATATATTTTATGAATATCGAAAACAGAATATTATTTTTGCTAATAAGTTTTTAGATAACTAATTGAAACTGACTCGTACACCAAGAACAGAATAGACTTATTATTATAAAAGTATTTAGTGCTGCGTGGGCATTGAATTAGCAGACACGACGGTACGATGTCGTTTACGTAGCAACTGAGCCAGACGTGAAATAATTAAATGAAACCATTGTTATAAAATGCAATTTTGCAATTGCGTGTACCCTTTTTTGTTTCTTATTTTAATACAATTGTTTTTGATACGTTTCTTCAGTGTAAAAAGCAAATATTCTAAATAATCATATCTGTTACGGTTTCCGCTATTATGCAGTTAGGGTGTCAATAACTTTTAAACAAATGGACCAGCATTGATGTGGATTTTTTTACGTGATTAATAATAGAACTCGACCATTCAATGAACTAAAACGGAATATCGTATACTATGTATAAAAATAATGTTTCAATAATCATCGAATTGGAAATTAATATAACTTAACCTATCAGTAAATGTGCTATTTGATAACGGTGATGGTGTATAAACACCAATTACGCCGAGCAAGCCATGGAGTTCTCGTTCAAGTGTTTACACGGGAAAATTGTCTTTTTCACGTTACGATGACCTGTCTTTATTGCACGATGCATACATTGCACGATGAATACTTCGTTTATTTACTGAAATATATAGCACGGCCATTACTATGCAGCAGAATTGAAGATCAACTAAAGAGACCAAATTTCAGCATTAAGTAATCAATCTCGCATAGAGCAGTGGCTCTTTATTGCTGGAACACGCTACTGATGGATGGTTCAATAGATTGGTTTTCAAACGAACAAAATTTACTTGCCCCTAATTAATAATAAAGATTGGGAAATATAGAAATATTCAAGTAATTATTCACCCAATACATAATACGATTAGCTCAAGGTTGCACGTCTGCTTTTAGTGGTAATGTTGTCAGCTGCTCGAGCTAGCTCAATAGCCTGAAATTGGTTTTATAGAAGCTACATAATTTTTTCATCTTCCTATCATATCCTACATATCGCCAAGTAACGACATATTTAAGGCAGTAACTAGTCTTTTTTGTTGCACATGTCCGTGACAACAATACCAGGCTTTGAGTTCCGAAAGAATTCCTTTCAATTTGTACTCTTCGATACTCTTAATAAGTAAATGACTTCCATTAGTCATTAGAGGCTTTGATCAGACAGTTTCTTGTGTAGAAGAAGTACCTTGTGCAGGGAAAGTTGGGGTGTTGAGGCGAGCCTCTTTACCCAGGCATAAACTTGGGGGCGACTACCCCCTTGGTAGCGTGGAGTGGGCCGCCGGAGCATGCACACCTATGTGAGCGCATAACTGTGGCTCATGAATGCTTCGGTATGGCTAGTGAGCTCGTTGCAGTTGGCTTCTCATTCGATCGTAAGCCGGGTCCAAACAAGTGTAACGCGTAACATAATCTATCGTGTAATGAAACACAAATCCTACGTGTAGAGGGCACTACGAGCCTTACCTACATCCTACATGTAACGTTTGCACCGGACCGGGATCTATAGGGGGTCGGTTTTAAGCGCGAAGATAAAGGCGCTCGCAGTTCGTGACAACTGTGGAATAACTTGAACACCTACAGTATTCGCGTTGGGCTCGTGTGCTGTCCATACTATTCGTGTTACATTACACGACAGATTACATTACGCGTTACACTCGTCCGGCCTTAGACGACTTTACGGCAACTAATGCGAAATTGACACGACTGAAAAGTGAAAATGAAACAGCGAATCATTATGACGTCATCCTTTACACGATAATTTGTAGTATACAGGACTTAAACACGAGTGTTATATTCTATTGCTGAGGAACAGCTGCCAGGCTGACGGCCCACTTAATGGTAAGTAATTGTCGTCGCCTATGGATGATTGAGAAGCTAGGAGCTCTGCGAACACGCTTCCGTTCGAATAGGGCCGCTGGAACCTGGGTAACTAATGCCGGAACACAACGTAAAGTTATTATATCGGCATATTTAGAAACTAAGGTGGTTGACACCTAGACCGGACTTTACCACCTAGTTAGTTGTTTTGTCGACATTTACGATAGGTTTTTATCCGTGCAGGGGCGGAGCAAGAATACTGACCAATGCGGCCGGGATCGACCTGTCGTAAAAGGCGACAAAATAACCTACCCTAGCTACGTAGTAGGGCCCCAAGCCCATCTGGATGGCGATCACCTTTGGTCTTAGCATGCCGCCATAATAACTTTGTGTTGTGTTCCAGCATTAGTGACCCAATTTCCTGTTACCCTTTGGGACAGCAGCGTGTTCGCAATGCCACTGGCGTTGGAAACACCCATAGCCGTTGGTAACTGCTAAATTTTAAGTGGGCCGTCAGCCTGTCTGCTGCCCCACAGCAATAAAAAAAGGTCGCCGCGGTCTCAAGGCTCAGTATTCGTATTGCGCCCCTGCATGGAGTATTTTTTTTTAATTATAATGGAGAAATTCGATTTTGTTCCATCATTTATGAGAAGTTATCGTTGCTAAACATTTGTTCTCCCCTTCATAGTTTATTAGCATTATCTGACCCCTATACCATATCGATACGAGAAACACGGTTTTGCACTTTTTACACATACTCGAACACCTTAAATCGCCAATTCCGATACCAAAAGGTCACTGAATGACAGACATTATACCTAAAATTACGTTATGCATAAGTAACGAGGTGAACGATAACTTGATGACAGATAAGCGTTTGGAGCCAATGAACGATAAGCATTTTGCAATTATTTGCGATAGCTGTCCAATTCAATAACAGAGATTAACAGATTCATATACTCGTATTGAGTTTTAAATCAATTAGAAGCAATTTTTTGTATATACTTTGTCAATATTTTTCTCCGTGCAGAGGCGGAGTAAGTAACCCTTGGGGCCGGGGCTAGCCTGCCATAAAAGGCAACAAAGAATCTCTAGCTACGTGGTATAGCCCTAAGTCCTTCTGGTCTTAAGTATGCCGCCATAATAACATTGTGTTCCGGCATTAGTGACCCAGGTTCCTGTGCCCTTATGGGACAGCAACGTGTTCGCGGTGCCCACGCCGCAAACATCTATAGGCGACGGTAACTGCTTACAATTACGTGGGCCGTCGTCAGCCTTTCTGTTGTTCCTGATCAATAAAAGAAAATGAAATTAATAATAATAACAAGTTAGTATATCTCCTAACGGGCCTCCTCCTAAAAGGAACGGATATAATATTATACATAATATATCCGCCATGCTTTGTCTTCTGCGGATTGGCGGGATACGAATACAAATACCGGTGATCTAGATATTATGTAGTTTTCTTTTACCGTCGATACGCGGCAATTCTGTTACAAGATGCACATAATGCAAGAAAAAGTGACTAAGCGATGTATTCTAGATCCTTCTATGGTAGTCTCCGATGTCACTTATCTACTCATAGATAATATATATGTATATACATAGAATAAATTAATTTATTCACAAACGGAAGGAGAAGAGGGCAAGGAATTTCCTTGAGAACTAGCATAAAAATCTACAAAAAATCTAAGCAACAAGATTTTTAACAAAATATATTTTAGCGAACTCGTAACAAAACAAATTGGAAGCAATAGCCCAGAAGCGGCCAGCCCATCAGGACAACCGAAAGTCACTTACATCGATAGTGATTCGCTAGAAGCTCCGGGAGTTTGGTTGGGAAGTTTTTTCATTCACTTTATAGTCCAGACCTGTTTCCAAGTGATTGCCGCATGTTCGTGGTAAAAATTACCGGTGAGAAATTCGCCTCAACAGACGATTGTTAAAATCGACTGTCTCAGTTTTTTGCCAATAGGGCCGAGGACGTTTATGAGAGAGGCATAATGGAATTACCGTCAAAATCGCAACAAGTTATTGAACGAAACGGCACATATTTGACCTAAATCGGATTATTATAACTATGCTAAATAAATCTTACTATTTCATGATATATATATATACCTAGTCAGGTCATAAATTCTGTCACATGTTTAATGTAAAATAATTGTAACAAGTTTATTAATTATGTAACCATTCATATACCAAAATGAACTTAACAAAACATAGATTCTTATGACATTAAAGTTTATTCAAAATGACCTCCGTGATTTTGAATACAAGCCTTCAATCTGCGCGGCCAGTTGTCTATCGCAGCACGAACGAGGTCCATGTCAATATCGGCGGCTGCCTTAATCAAGGATGTCTTGAGTGACTCCAAATTGGGATGAGGCTTTGAGCACGCCTTTTCCTCCAAGTGTTGCCATATCTTGTAATCTAACGGATTCAAATCTGGACTGGAGGAGGGCCAGTCTTCGTGCCGGATGAAGTCGATTTCACGCGCCGCCAGCCAGTCTTGTGTGCTCTTCGCTCTATGAGCTGGCGCCGAATCTTGTTGGAATACCCAGTGCCTGTTATTGAACATGGTATGAGAAACAGGTTCCACAAGGTTCGTCAGGACTGTATTTTGATACACAACAGCATTCGTATTTACACCTTTCTCACAAAAATGTACCTCTGTTAAGCCCCAATAAGAAACTCCCAACCATACCATGAGCGAGGATGGAAAATGACCTCGTTGGACACGCGGAATACGGTTGCTCGCTTCTTCACTACTGTGTGCGTACACCTTATCATTTTGTTTGTTGTAGCTCTCTTCTACGGTAAACATTTTTTCATCCGAAAAAAGAATTTCCCGATATTTTTTTCCCGCGTACCGCTTCAACAAAGCGCGGCATCTCTTCAGTTTCAGGTCCATTAGACGAGCATTCAAACGATGTCCTGTTTTTCTTCGATATGCCCGAAGCCCTAAGTCTTCATTTAACACCCTTTTCACCGTGGTTCTGCTTAACCCCATCTGAAGGGCCAACAGTTTCTGCTTACGTTTGGGATTTCTTTGAATTCGTGCCTTCACAGCTTTTATCACTGCTGGAGTCCTAACAGACCGAGGGCGACCACTTCTTGAACTGTCATCTACACTAGAGTCTTCATTGTATCGTTTGATGGTACGATAAACGAATCTTTTGGTTATATTCAAATTTTTCAGTATGTTAAAAATTTGAATTGGCGCGTAACTGTAACGATGCAACGCAATAACTGCAACACGGTCTTCTTTAAGCGTCCACTCCATATTTAAAAATGAGTAAAATTCTAAAAGTTATACATTTTTATTTTCATGAACAATTCGAAATTCGAATTCAATAAACTTTTTTGTGGCCAGCATTCTAAAAGAAAAGTTTTTACTGTGTGACAATACTTATGACCTGACTAGGTATATATATATATATATATATATATATATATATATATATATATATATATATATATATATATATATATTCTGACCATTAGAATAAGCTACAGGAAGAACAAAAATAGAAGAAGTTTATTTACAAATAATATGTAATAATAGTGGAGTAGAAAGAAGGGCGGACGTGGCGTGCGGTGCGGAGTGGCGCGGAGTCGTGCCGCAACCTTGCAGCGCGCGGCGCAGGTCAGATTTTTCGAAGGTCGATGACTCGAGTGTAATCGCGCTACGAGTTATTATTATTTGTTAACTCACCCCGCACACAGAACATTACGAAGCACAGAAGTTAAACTTCATACATGCTGTCTAGAGCAACAAACAAGTCATCGCTCATGAAAGTTTAATATCAGTACATTGCAAAGTGTGCAAAGAAAGCGTAAGGGCGCTTGTGTTCAACACAGTAGTTCAACCAGTGATCTCCTCAGCCGTTCCGATGTTCAAAAACCATTGTGCCAAGGTCGTCAAAGAGGAAATATGGAGCATCAGACATAACTAGTAGTAACGTAGAAAATATAAAACAGGTTGTTTTATTTACATTACAACTTTTAGCGAAAGTAAACAGAACTAGCGTGACTCCTAAGTATTTACAGTTAAATGACATGTAATTTTACGTTTGTTACTAAGCTCGTTTTTTTGAAGTGAAAACTTTTTAACGACCTTATCCACTTTTTTGTGACGGGTAAAAAATGTGAAACTCGCGTCAGGTCACGTGTCCTGATCGAAAATTCGTAAGACGGAGTTTTGGTCGAGTAATATCAAGCTTATTAATAACTAGCTGTGCCCGCGACTCCGTCTGCGTAGAATAGTAAGTTTAAGCAGAATTTTTTGGATATATCTTATGTTTTATTTTGGATTACAAACCCTATAAACCCTAAAATATAAATTAAATATGCAAACAGTCAGTATTATCGAATGCAACTGTTACGCCATGCTCCTCCGGAATACGTACGTTCGAACCTACAAAGTCCAGCCTAATCTAAACCCTATTTCATATGATTGATGACATAAATCTGAGGTTAACTTAAATTGGAAATTCAACCTACAATGTCCGACCTAAGCTGAACCCTATTTCATATGATTGATGATATAAATCTGAGGTCAACTTAAATTGGAATTTAAAATTTCCGAAACTTATCATTTTTAACAAAAACTATTTTTATTTTCTAAAATAAGAATAGCCTTTACTCCTTAATACATCAGCTATCTGCCAGTGAAAGTCCTGTCAAACTCGGTGCAGCCATTTCAGAGATTAGCCGGAACAAACAAACAGACAGACACAAAAGTTGTAAAAAATTGTGTTTTGGTATATGTACCGTGTATACGTCCGAATGCACTTAGTAAAAAGCGGTTATTTTAATATTACAAACAGACCCTCCAATTTTATTTATTTGTATAGATGACTTAAGGTTTATTTTATAATG
The DNA here is from genome assembly GCA_963693495.1 of Malacosoma neustria. Taxonomy (NCBI): domain Eukaryota; kingdom Metazoa; phylum Arthropoda; class Insecta; order Lepidoptera; family Lasiocampidae; genus Malacosoma; species Malacosoma neustria. The sequence goes on along the minus strand of OY856379.1, from coordinate 17,013,684 downwards.
TAACTTTTAAATTACATTGCATTACTTATACACGTATCTATTCGAATTGCGACTTCATTACGATGTAATACCAGTTGAGTTTTTGAATTGAAAACTTCTTTAGACGCGTTGAGCACTTTTTGGGTGAACAATTTTTGGTTTGTAAAGAAGTGTTAATGACCAATTTAAACTTTAATACTTGATCATAAACAGTTTTTTAAAAAATCGAAAATAATAATCTAATAGCTCGACGATACAATTCACAAGTTATTTAGTTTTCACTTCTATCGGCAGTCCCCAAAGACTGCCCCGCATGTTTTTTTAATCATTGTTGGCGTTTACGCTACGATTCGGTAGTATAAAGAAAATATTAAGTCACACGTGAGTTGTTTTCGCGCTCTAGTATTTTGTGCTATGGACGCCGTCATCGTCTATAACATCGATACTATACACTCATTCGAACGAGCGAATTGTGCTATCGATTGTAGTGTGCTGACATCAATTGATTTATTTAACCCTAACAATTAGCGTTAACTATATAAATGATAACACGTGATATAACTTCACACATACATAGCTGTTGTAATCTTCATACAAGTAAAAATATATATTGCTGTGATACAGTAGACAGGTTGACGGCCCACTAAGCAGTTACCATCGCCTATAGGTGTTTGCGACGACAGGTGACGCTGCAGTTCGCGTATGAGAACTGGAACCTGGGTCACTTATGCCGGAACGCAACACAAAGTTATTATGGCGGCATGTTTAGAGACCAGAGGTTGCCTTTCAGTCAGACCTTTATTTAGGGATGCTTTGTCGGCAGGCAGCCCTTGGCTGCAGGGTACTTTATTCTCATTTGATCATAAAAGTGGACTAAATTCTACAAATTTCCCTTAATTGTATTACCCACTACTATGGACCTTTATCAATTTGTTTTCTACCGGTTATTCGTACTTCTGCAGAAAAAATATGTCCTCAAAACCAGCTGTCGCTATTTGTAAGTATTAATACATAACCACACTTTAGTGGTTTAGCTCTGGAGAAAAAAATAACTGGTGTTTTTTCATCGGTTGTTTTAAATAACCGGAGAAACCGTAAAATTTAACTTTAAGAAATACACAAATAAATAAGTTAGTGCAAAAAATCGATATTACACGTTCTGACAATCTCTGGGTTTTCTCTGGTGAATTTGTCACCGGAACAAAGCACTACCACACATACTAATAAGAATATTAATATTATACTCAAATCATTCATAGATGAAACCATTGGATGTACATATAAAAAATACCGAAGCTTTCACAACCACAATTTGACATGTGTCAAACAATTTACACGGACAATGCATGTCACTGGCAAAGCACCGCGACGACATTGTGAATGGCCTTACTTATACGCAATCAGTAGCCATTTGTTAGCCACGTAGCAAAAAAAAAATGCCTTGTGATTAGTGAACGGAGTAGGCTATCCGGCAATATACGAGATGGCAACACATAATCATATTAATGATGGGTATCAAAGAAGTGTTTTAAATCTATTGATTGATTCTTCAAGTTAATTAATACAGCAAGAGAGATAGATATAATCAAAACAAAAATAACAAAATAATAAAACAGGTTCTTTGAAATAATTTAACAAAATACATATTTTTTTGTGTTTAGTTTTCAAAACTTGGCACCGAGCTTTAACTAGGAATTCATCCGCACAATCGGGAGCCCTTACGATTATTCTCGCAGATTCTCCAGAGCGAAAAAACTGAAAGATAAATATTAATCCCTAATATTAAATTTTTATATAATAATATGTAACCTGACCAAACGCCAAAACTACAATTAATAAGATTCGAATTGCCAACGTCTGGATCTTATCGAACGTAATAATCCTAAATTATATACTTCAACCATAATTGAAAACAATTCACAATTAAACAAATACGAAAATATAAATTTCAAAATAATCCAAGCTTTTGTGGATCTTTACTCGCTCCAAACTATAAAAATATCCGAACAAAATCAAGGGTGTGCTGTATAACTAAAAAAATTACGCCATTGTATTGATTTTGTGTAACCCTTGCCAAACAAAAAATTTCGAAATAAGTACGACTATGCGTCACTTCAGTGATTGTAAAAAATAAGCACAATGAACTGCCTTCCTACGATTGAATACGGTAATTTAATGCTAAAGATAACAAAACAAAGTAATTGCCATAAAATATAACTTTGATTTACAAGAACATTAACATGTTATGGTGCCGTTACAGATCTAAAGAAGTATAGTTTTTTCATATTAATTATTCCTATAATATTAATGCACAATACATGTAGATAGCACAAACAGATCCCAATGAAGTGCCAGTTTAGAAAAAAATACCACCGTTTCCTTTGACTTATAAAATTCGAAAAGTCGATTAGGCTTGATGGATTATGTTACCTAGTAGAGGATATTTCACAAATCTGATGGAGTTGAATCGGGGCTCGAAAGAAAACTGTTACAAATGCAATACTTGGAATCATTAACCCCTCCAAATAAGCTCTAAGACCTCTCGGTTTTCCTCAGATACATGGTGATTAGACCACAAAAGTTACATATACATCTCTAATACAAAATCATCTTATTTTAGCACATAAGGTTTTTTTTATAGTTGAAGTCAGCTGACAGGCGTTTGCCTGTCCACCCAATAGCAGGTGGTTACCGTCGCCTACGGAAAATAGACGCTTAATATTTCGTGCAATAAAATCTGTAATTAGTTTCGATTAATTAGTTTGTGTTATTTATTTAAAAATAAAAAAATAGAAAAGTTCGTTTATCATAAAGGGGAACTCCGAAGTTCTAGTAAGGTCAAGTTTTATGTAAATTAAATACGACTACAAAGGATCACTTGACCTTAATGTCACAAAGCGAGGGTTCTTTTAAGGTCGATAACCTGTTTTGCCAACCAATATCAAGTAAAATAATCGTGAATGTGTTTTACGTAGTCTGCGCATGTTTATGTCAACGTCAAAAATGTCAACAATGAAGAAAAAAGCGTATAAAATAGTGAAATTGTAATTTTAACAAATTGAAAATTTGAAAGACAAAAAGTTCAAATAAGCTAAAAGTACTTAATATTCATCCTGATAGGCAATGGTGTTTTCGTTTTAATTTTATCCTTAAGAGAAACACACAACAGCTTTGAAAGTTGTGTGCCAGTGTCGCCATTAGTGTCTAAGTCTCGGTCTCGTAGATTACTGAGACTTCTATCTTCAATCTTCTTCTTCCTGCCCTTATCCTAACTTGTGGGATCGGCACAACATTTCTCCATTTGATGGCATTTCTCATCTATTTGTCACTCTTCATCTAAATATTTTTTGCCTTATCATCTTTTACACAATTATTCCATCTTTTCTTTGGTTCTAACCTTCCTTTTGTATCCATCCACTCTCATTTCTAGCACATTCTTCTCTTCTCACTTTCGTCTTCAATATAGTGTGTAAACTTACATTACTTAATTAAAAAATTAGTACTTATAGAACGAGTTAAAGAATCCTAAGTATGTTTGGCGGGAGATGGCTCTCACTCAGTGTGTTGAAAAATGTCTACCTACGATATCTAATCTAAACCGTCGAATCGCGTAGAATAAATAATGTAAATGTGTTACTCGATACAAAGGGGGCAAAAAGTAATTTTTTTTAACAAGAAAAAGTATTGACATCCCGCGTCTACCCTATTTTTAGTTGGGAAGGTCAACTACCTGCGATCATGGATTGTAAGAAAAAGTTTTTTGTTACGTGAACGTGTGTGGATAGTAAATGTGTATTTATTATTATTAAGCTTTTTTTTGTTATCCAGGAATAGTCAGGTGTTTCATAGAAATAGAAAACCGAGGACACTTGGATTAATTTATTTAGAAAAAAATTACAAAACTATTATTTTATAAGCACGTTTCGCTTATCTTAGAAAAAATCAAGCGAATAAAATTAAATAAAACAGTTTAACCTTTAGAAGCCTGATTTTCTTAATAAAAAAGAAATGTCATATTATTTGAACAATTTTGACAACTAAGGTTTATTTTTAATGAAATAAACATTACACAACGGTAACATACATTCAGCCAAATATTAAAAATGCACTTCGATTCAAAAGTCTGGTAGCAAATTTGAAACTTGGGACATTTAAGGTTTAAAATCAAAAAAATAATTAAACTACTCAATATTCCGATAAGTTCTTTCAAATATTTAAAGAGGTATGTATATAAGAAAAATAATTAGAAATAAATATTTTAAGAATTAATGATACTCTAACAAGTTGATGCGTGTACATTCCGGAAATATTATTTGTATAAATGTAGATGTATTATTAAGATTTCTTTTATAAAAAATTCCATATTCTTAAAAGCCGTACTAATTGGTCTTAGCAATGTGAGGGTGCTAATTAAGTACTTCTACGCTTTCCTACGATTTTGTATTGAAAAGAAGTACAAATATAAAAATGTATACATATATAATACTAGCTGACCCGGCAAACGTTGTTCTGCCATATAAATAATATAATGTCAAAAAATTAAAAAAAAATATTTAGGCGTGGACTACCCCTAACATTTAGGGGGATGAAAAATAGATGTTGGCCGATTCTCATAGATACCGGATAAGCACAAAAAATTTCATCAAAATCGGTCAAGCCATTTCGGAGGAGTACGGCAACGAAAACTGTGACACGAGAATTTTATATATTAGATTTAAACTACCCACATCCAACGCATATTTTAACAGTAATAAATTGCTAGCATTTGTCTAATCTACAAAAATAACCTTGTAAATAAAAATATTTTTTTAATGTATATCCCACTACCTGTCAATATCACTGGACTACTGCAGAGGCGGAATAAGAATACTGACTCCTGCGGGCGGGGGAGATCGTAAAAGGCGACAAATAACCCTTGTTAGGTGGTAGGGCTCCAAGTCCATCTGGATAACTACCCTTGGTTAGTAAATATACCGCCATAATAACCTGGTGTGTTCCGGCCGGAAAAGTGAGCCTGGTAAATCACGCCAGCGTGCTCCTGGCTTACTGTCCCACAGCAATAAAAAAAAGTAGATATATTATTTAAGAAGCCTAAAAGGTATAGCAGTGATATGCGTCTTCTAGTCAAGTATGGGGGCGTATGCACGGGAGTTTGCCAATACCACAGATTAATAAATACTTACTACATACGTACCCCGCTGCGCAAGTCCCCTAGCGGTGGGAGCGAATTTTTCACTTCGAAAAAAAGGGCAAAGGCAATAATAATTTAATTTTTATTTATGGAATATTTTTATAAAAAGTGTTGCTATTAAAAATAAATATCCTTTTCATCCTTGAAACAACTTTCTGCGATCCTCTTAATTCGGTAAATAAAGAAAGAAATACATAGTTTTAAATCGAAAAAAAAAAGATACTTAAACGTTGTTCTTATAGACTGATATTTAGTGGTCAGATCTTTATGACAAAAAAAATGAGCTACTAATAAACAGAGAGAAAAGGGTATTTCACCTTTTTTTATGAAATCAGTTAAATAAAATGATAACGAAACAGGTGGCCTCTAAATCAATAAGCCGACAAATCTCAGGCCCGAGAATGCGACCTGCGAAAAAATGCAAAAATCGCTGACCTACTAACCTAAATTCGGTGGCCGCAAGCGTGACAAGGTCAGGCTGATCGCGGGCGAGCTGTACATTTGTAACTTGCGCGAAACAACGTCTACATAACTAACTATTTACCTACTTTTACACAATGTTTTTAATTCACTAAGTTTACAGTTGATGATACGATCAACTCTGTTAAAGGAAATTAAAAATAGAAAGCAAACTACTATAAATAAATAAATAATATTAATTAAATAAATAAAACATCTATACTATAAGATTTTTTTATTGCTGTAAGACAGCAGACAGGCTGACGGCCCACTTAGAATTTAGCAGAAACCGTCGCCTATGGATGGCAATGCCAGTGGCATCGCTAACACGCTGCTGTAAGGGTACAAGAACTTGGGTCATTAATGCCGGAACACAACACAAAGTATTATGGCGGCATAATTAAACCCACAAGTGATCGCAATCCAATCCAAAAAATCCAGCCGGGCTTGGGGCCCTACCACGTAGCTAGGGTGGTTTGGTCGCCTTTTACGACAGGCCGACGCCGGCAGCAGAGGTCAGTATTCTTTTACCGCTCCTGCACGGATAAAAACAAGATTTGTTTACATGATTCATCATTGCAACCCAAACTTTCCCTTCGCTGCCCGGAGTCCGCTTTCCGTTTTTTCTTTTTCTTCTACACTTCGCATCTACATATCGCTCCCTTAGTAATGTAAAGGCCTATTTCAAAAACACAAGCTTTTGGGTAAACGCGTTTAAAGATTCGGGACTCTCGATATTTTATCATTCATAATATCATAATTTAAAGTGCTATAGCCATGAATTTTTTTTATGTTGACTATGATAAACGTACTACAGTATTAACAGCTGAAACATTATAAAAAAAATTGATTCAAATAGGTACTGGAGCCTTACTGGTTGAGCCTCTAGGAGGAAGAGGCGGGCGCGCGAGAGGGTGGTGTGAAAGGGACACAATTACATACAGTATTCTTTAAAAAATTAGCTTTTTTCTGTTTTTGTGAAAGCCAAGTGGTAGAACAGTTTATATTGAGTCCATATAACGCAAAAAGTCAAAACCTCAAAATTTAGAGTTGTGCCCATATATTACTAAGGGGAGCGATATACTTTCATACTTTTGTTTGTAAGATCAAAAGGTCGTAAAGTCGAATCGACGGCGGTGACGTGAATGATTATATCTACTTAAATAATAATAAACCTACTTCTATCAGTCCGTTTCTTCTTAGATGTTTTGAAAGGAGTTTAGTTCTGTGTTATGTTAGTAGGAGAATGATTTAGGGAGGACCTGATTACCTATTTTGTGGAATGTCAGTATATCTAAAAACTGAAAATTTTGATAGACTGTTCATATTAAACTTTCTGTATTTAAGTAGTCTTGAAATACAGCTATTAAAGTTAGAAAATATTACGTTCATAAATTTTAAAATTAAAATCAATTGAAAAATTCATAATAATAAAGGATACGAGTTTCATAACTAATTATAAATTAAATGTATAATTGTATAAAACACTTGAAGCAGGAATTCTAAGAAATTAATATAATAATAACAAAAAATAAAGCGAGGTAATATGTATAAATATTTACAAAACAATACAACAGGAATTTATTACGTTCAATGAAAAGTTTAAAAAAACGAGGAAATATTAATAAAATGCGTAATTAAGTTCAATTGAATTAACATGATTGAACTAAGGTCGCTAATTAGCATAATTTATTATTATTATTTATTAACCTAGCAACAACTTACATACTCCTTTGAATAACAGTCGTGGCATAACGGCTTACGCACGTCGGTAAGGCTGTGGAGGTCACAGGTTCGATTCCCGTCCAGCATCTGGATGTTTATGTGTAGTATGTATTTATTTACGAAAGAAAAATATTAGTATATCAGTTGTCTAGTATCCAATAACACATGTGTAATGCAACTTAGTTTGGGACTAGATGGAGTTGTATCTAATGCCCCAATATATAATATTTTATTTATTTATTTTTTATTTATATTATGCTTATGCGTCATTAAATGATAATAATTAAACAATAACTAAGTTGTAAATCATTGAGAACAAGATCAAACAAGAAAAAAGTTGCAACGGACAGTACCATTTTACCTGCACTGGTAAATATACCAGTGATCACGGTATGCCGGTTTCCTCGTGCTGTTATTCTTCACCATCGGCAATTATGCTATAATATAGACATTAGGCGAGAATAACTGTGGTACATGCCACCGATTCGAATCCGGAACCTTTACACTGGTCTCTGCAAGTTTTGTATAGTATATATATACATAATTCACATCATCCGAGTCTTCTTATCCATAATATTTTTTGGTGAAATTTGGAGCCTCGAGTGGATACTCCTTTCAACGACCCCCTAGCGAGGTGGCTCGAGCCGTGATAACCCCCACACGTTTAGTTGGGATTCAGCAGATTCTATACTTTCTGTCATAAGCACAGTGTCATATACATATAATCAGACCTTCGTTCATCGAGATGTATACAAACTTTGACCTAATTAGAGGTTCAGATGTCGGCTTCGTATTTGGATAAGGAAGAACAGTTGGCTGTTGTTTATGTGTTGATAACAACTTAACTACTCACTATCTTTGTTTCATAAATTATCATGACATTTATGCTATGACATATTGTTATAATAGGTTTATACACATATAAGGCATTCAGGCATTGTGAACTTATAAGTTGAATATTAAATCAAGTTATCAGTGTTATCAGTGCCATGGCGCACAAAACTACGATTATTTTTACGAGTATGTGAATTACTAGCCGTTCCTGTCCGCTTCGCTGGTAGAATAACTTTTACAAAGTAGTCTGATTTTAAATTTTTTTTATTAGAAAGGGTATTTTTATGGGACCAATTTCGGGGTATTACCCCGAAATTGATCCCATATAAATTTGGGGAAAAAATTCCAACCATAAGGATACGAAAACAGAGAATGATTGATTGTTCACTCACTGATTATATCTATGACCACGCATAACTTTTGACAGAATTGATTTATTTAAGCATTAAAGATTTATTTAAATAGTAATTAGTAGATTATAGCCACAAAAAATTTAAAATAAAAACTTTTTAACAAAAAAATCAGACCGCTGAAAAAACTGAAAAGCAAAAAATAATAAACCTTCTTTTTATTAATCTTAATAACTAAGTTCTTAAACTAATGTAAGTATACCTAAGTAATTTTGAGTCGGCGCCAAATAAGCAAATTAATTAATTACGTAAAGGGTGATGCGAGGCGGCGGCGCAGCGTGTCATGCCCCTTCGCCGGAAAATGCCGAGCGTTTACGATGTTAATGTCAGCGAGACAGCAATCCGAACGGGCACACACGTGAGGGCACTGGCGCCGACTCCAAATTGCTTGGGTATACTTACATTAGTTTAAGAACTTAAACTTAGCTATTAAGGTTTATAAAAAGAAGGTTTATTATTTTTGCTTTTCAGCTTTTTTATTATTGTATTGTCCTATGGCGCTTAGTACAATGGGTACTTTAGTTCTAAACAGATAAGAGCCATTATTTCTTGAGCATTGTATAAAAAATAAATTTAATAATTTTATCCCCTGCTTGGGCTTCCTTGTATAAAAAATGCACAGATCACCCATAGTTTCTTCATACATGTGGGGATTTACATAAGATGTAAATCCCCATATGACATCACAATGTAATTTATAAATAATTTTGTATCAACTACCGTCATTAGTTTCAGAAATTTGCAAATTCTTAATTCTTTTGTTTTTAACACACGAGTGCTCTGATACGTATTTGAATCTTATTAGCATTCCAAAGACATTATAACGAGCCCGTACGGTTTACGTTAAGGTTTTAAAATGACAGACATGAGATTTCGATGACTAGATAGTGAACACGAGTATTAAACTCAATCCTTCTTTATAATGACTCATTACAATGATTCACCTATCAACTTTTGAAACGTGCCTTTTTTTGTATTTGTAGCTAAGTGATAATTTAGCCTAAGTGGGGGCTATAATACTTACTAGGTCGAATATATCGGTAATCACTCCGACGAATTAGTTCTTGCAGCTAAAAATAGTTGATTAGCGTATTGAATTATTTATTAATAAATATACATATATTATTATCATTGCGTATATATTTTTAAGTATGTTTTATCCAAGGTGGATTGTTGGGTTAGGTAAATACCGGTGATCGCAGTATGCAGGTTTTCTCATGGTGTTTTTCTTCAACATTGGTATATGGCAATTATAATATGCATATTAGACGAGTAAAACTGCGATATATACCAGCGTAGGATCTCGTAGCTTGGAGAAATGAGCCACGTAATTTCCGTTACCCCTGTTTTCAAAACCAGTAGTGAGATGTTATGGACTGTTATTATTAAATTCTTTATTTACGATGACATGTATAAAGCAATGAGAGACTTGAAACTGAAGTACCGATGCCATGCGGCAGGAAATGTTCTACTGATAGACAAAATGATAGTTCGTCATTTGGCCTTGGCAATCGAATTTTGACTCTAATGTGACTTCCGTGGCGTAAAGGTTAACGCACTTCGGTACCCTTGCGGATGTCACTGGTTCGATTCCCGTCTCGCGTCCAGATGTTTATGTATAATATGTATTTATTCACGAAAGAAAAGTGTTATCTATAAGTAGTATATATATCGGTTGTCTAGTACCCATAACACAAGTAAGTAGAGCATTACTTTGGGTCTAGATGGAGATAAGAGATAACTCTGTGAATTGTTATAAAACATTTATTTATTTATAATGTAAACATTTGTGCCTAAAAGTATGTAAGTATATGCCAAAACGGATGAACAATACAACCTTATTTGTGAAATATCACTTTGCGATTATCATCACGTAACGAGTTCTTGTTTACTAAATCCTAAATACTTGTGGATTGTTAACAGTAATTTGTATTATGCATTGCATGTCCGAGGCCCGTGGAGTACCGGTGGGCGGACCGTACCGTGTAACGGCAAGGAATGCCAACAGCGGACCACACCGAATTGCCTTTACCACGTTTTATAACTCTCATTTTACTTCAAAGAATATTCGCAGATATTTCTAAGACTACGTTACAGTTGAATGCGCGATTTTATGTTGACGTATTTAAAAGCTAATTTATATAATTAATCAATTAACATTTTGCAATTATGAAAATCTTTGATGACCGTGATTATTGGGTTTGTTTGATAATAATAGATAATGATAATAACTATTCTATAGTTGCGTAATTTGGAACAAGTGAAATTTGGTTGCCAAGCGCTAGTGATGTGGTGAGGTTACACGCGACCTCGTTGCGCAAATTGGGGGTAACGGTACTAAGTCCGCTATGCCCAAACTCAGCCGCTTGAAAGTATACGAGATCCGTCACTTTCTCTACATCTTGTCTATCTTTTTGCAGTAGAATATGCTCTTCCTTTCGATCAAATCTAAACGAAACATTTGTTTTAACCAAAACTTCGATTTGAATGATTTTATGGATTTTATATTTAAATTATTACGTAAAATAAGAAATAAATATTTAAAAAATAAAAGCAAAAAATAGGCTTAAATTGAAAAGTTACAGACATAAATAAAAGTCTATTTTTTAGTACATATTTGAGAATTGTACGTTTTAATCGCTTAATTATTACGCTTAATACGTACGCTGAGCATTTTCGAGATTCGCGTAAAATAATATGATTCGCCAAAATCTTAATAGTGAAAGGTTAACCAAAGCGTTTGCCACCGTGCCTCATATAAAAAGTGGTAAGGCAATGACTTGGCAAAGGAATGAAAAAAATACTTGAACAGCGAAGTGCGAGCGAGAAAGAAGTCGAGAACCAAACAAGTGCGTTACCCCCACGAAGATTATACGCTCATTTATTTTTATTTATCTGTAATGCCAATGCCTAGCGGTTCTTACAAACGATTTGACAGTTAAATAAATACTTAGATCAAATTAGAAAATTATTATAAATTTCTTTCTTCTATGTGAATTAATAATTTATTTTATAGTTTACCCATAATATTCATTATTACATACATTACATTAATATTCATATATACATACATTGTTATATATATATATATATATATATATATATATATATATATATATATATATATATATATATATATATATATATATATATATATATATATATATATATATATATATATATATATATATATATATAGCGTATATCATAAAACTGCGATGCACTTATGCTTAAAAAACTTATGTTAAAAAATCTCTAATAATCTTACAGAAATCCAAGCTATTCTAAAATTGTTCTATAAATTATTTGTAGGCGAAATATTCTGAACCTGTTTTCGATTATTTCGCTGCACCTCTGTATTATAATTAAGTTGAATAAATATTTGGAGAATGAGCATCCTAACCTTGTTACGAAATAACGTATGGACATCGTTTAACTTTAACTCGGACTTTAAAACGCTTTATATAAAAGATATAACCAATTTACAATTATAAATCTATATTGTGTGCATGTACTATTAATAAATTGTCCTTTATTTTTTATCCACTACCTAAAGTTTTATCATTTCTTATCAGCTTTGTTATCTCGCCAATGTGTTTCCTTCATTTGATAACATTAGTTCAAAACTAACGTTAACATTTGGCATCTTTATCACCGAAGGCCTTTTTACCCTCGAAATCGTGCGTTGCTACTTCACAAATCTAGCCATGATTAATTTGTATTGTTCCTTACCGTAGCAACTACTTCTATTACGTTATGACCTTAACGCTCGAGTGCATGGCAATGAGCAAATCTGAAGGTTGGAGATACTTCGCACGCAGCAGCTTGACGACGCTCTTCTATTCAAATTTAGAAACATCTTATCATTTATATATTCTTATATTTTTTTAAATACATAATGTCAATCACAGATCCACTCAATTCAGATTAACAAGTCTCATCGAACAAAAACAGCCTATAATCTGTCCGATATCGCGGTTGTGTGTGTATGTGATTGTGAAGCCAATAGGTCGACCAACCAGTCGACCAGACGCTCTCCCTCCCTCGCTCTGTCCTCCGTCAGCCACTTCCCCTCCGTCCGTACCCCTCTTGCGCCAGCTAACCAACCAGTCAGCGTTTGGTTGTCAGATAGTCTGCTTGTCTTGCGACGTTACTTCTGACTTTTTTACGTCATAGTTAATTTTGTGCTCATTTTGAACACAGTATTCAAGTAAGTAGCACGTGCCTTATCGCTCATTAAGTGCTCAACTGAAAAGGTTTACCTTTATGATTATCAATGTAATAAAACTTACCACTGCTTTGTCTTGTTACAGGTATATACTCGGAACTGGGTGTGAACCCAGATACGGTGTGTGTGTGTGGTTTTATGTAATCTTATTTGTACTGTTACTGAAGCAACTCCTAGTGGAGTTTGTGAAGTTAACTAGAAAAGTGTACATTGTGCTATCATAATTTGAATTGCTCGGAATCAGAAGTGCAGTGCAGTTGGTGATAGATGTTTGATTGTTATGCTGTAAACAAGTGATTTGTGTCCTTATTGGATTGTTATCTGTTTGGATTCATAGCAACTAAATGGCTATTGTAAGTACCGTTTATCTTTCCTTTAACTTTGACATAATTTCCTGTGTGGGGATTTCGGAATATAAGCATAAATAAAATAATCATTTTGGCGAGAATTTAACGTAAATATTTAATGGTCTTTTCTCTTTAGAACTTCCCAAAATTTTGATAGCAGTCAGCAAGTGTTTTATTAATAATTTTGTGTACACGTTATTGTTAAAAAAATTCCTCGTGATTAATTGTTGATTAAGACTACTAGTTTCTAAATCTAATACATTTTAAATGATAAAAAATCGTGGTTTTGGATTGTGCTTTCGATTGTACGTAACGGTATTTAAAATTACGATTCGCAAGTTACCGTCGGGTTTAAAATAATAGTCACAAAGAATGAAATATATTGCGTATAACATCTTTTATTACATATTATATAGTCATTAAGAGTTTTAAAGATTTGAAATCTCTCGATCTATTTTAGAACTGACAGATGGATTGCGATTTCTGTGAATTCTCACGCTCACTACCTTTGTTGGCCTTCTGATTCTATTTGGTACGTGTATAAACTGCTCATTGTGAATTGTTGGGCAAGGCTGGTGAACTAATGAGACATCTAGATCGCAAATATACGGTCGCCATCTTAACATAAAATGTATTGACTGACGCGCATAACGACCTCGTGGGCAAGTTCACTAATTTTAGAACACGTTGACATTTCGCTGTTCCATGTTTAAATATTTTAATTAGCTTTCAGTTTTGAAATTCATCTTTTGATTTGCTTCTTATTTTTAATTTCGTAAATGGTTTCGTTGATTATTATTGTTTATCACTCGATCGATGTATCTTTCGTATTTTAAATGTGCAACAGAATTAGGTATCAAAATGTTTTTTTTTATTAAATCGTAATCGCAGACGTTTTGTGAAAGCTATAATTATTTGATCGATTAGGAAATATCTTTTTTGAAATTCCTATGATATAATTCTAATTTGAAAATAGGAATTTAAGTAATATTAAACTTTTAGTGGCAAATTCAGGCAAATTCGTATTTAACACCACATACCTACTTCCTTTTAAAGTGACTTTCAGAATTATGAGAAGATTTTTGCCCTCGATAACATAAGTGACGAAATCCTGTATTTTCCGTTATTTGCGGTTAAGATTGCGTCTAGATTTTGCGATTGCGTGATCTCTTCATAGTTCATATCTGTACTCATAGAATACATAGAGTGGAGAGGTACAAAGTGGGTCAAGGTGGGCTGCGGCCGGGCCGCGTTTCCTCCAGCAAATTGCGACCGACGACACTCAGGAAGTCTCTTATTATGAAGATCAACTTCTATTGATATAAATGTTTATTTAAACTGTAACCGGTACTTTATGTTGCTGACTTTGACAGCTCTCTGTTTTTTAAATAATTTGTGTAAGTGTGAAAGACATTAAATTTAGTGTTTCCGTAAAATACCATAGTTAAAGAGGTGAGCGATATATTTTTGACAATTGCTTACCAATTTCATCCTCTAGATGTTTTTTTAATGCTGTAGGACAGCAGACAGGCTGATGGCCCGCTTAGAATTTAGCAGTTATCGTCGCTTAAGGGTGTTTGCAACGCCAGTGGCATCGCGAACACGCTGCTGTACCATAAATAAGGGTACAGGAACTTGAGTCACTAATGCCGGAACACAACACAAGGTTATTATGGCGGCATACTTAACACCAAAGGTGGTCGCCATCCAGACGGACTTGAGTCCCTACCACGTATCTAGGGTGGGTTGTTTTTTCGCTTTTTACGACACGCCGACCCCGGCCGCAGAGGTTAGTATTCTTTCTCCGCCCCTGCACGGATAAATTATTTCTATTAAAAACTCCTCGTATCTCTTTTTGTTTTCATCTTTAGGCCTTTTCTTTGCTAATAGTGCTTCATGGGTAATTTGGCCCATTATATGTTTCATTTCTATGTCAATCTGGCGCTCTTTTTCTCGTTTTTGCTTATCAAGATATATGTATACTTATAATTAATTGTAATTATCATGTTTAATGCATTATGTAAATAATCAGTATTGACGATCGATGGCGAATCTAGCAAATAAAGATTTCGGAGAGTAGACGTATCGTAGACGTAGCATAAAAGTGAAAATTTACTTTCAGTGCCTAAAAAGTAAATTTATACAGGTTAAAAAGCGCCATTCTCCATTCATGTCACTGTTGTCTGCAATGACATAAGGTAATAAAGTAATTAAAAATACTGAAAATGAATTTGTAACAGTAAATATTCTGAATGTGTGCAGCAATAGCTCTTGTATCCGTGCTATTTTTTCTCTCGTTAAAGAAATGAGACCCAATTTCTCAGTTTGAAAAGTCGCTGTACAGTTCAGATAATATCAAGTGGGTCGTTATTTTTATGTCAAGGATTGTTGCGATAACGTAATTTTCCAATAAAACAACTTATAATATAACTTACAAAGTAACGCCACTTTGTTAAAGAGCACAATTTGTAAGCCATCTTTGTAATTGTTTGTTTTCTTTTTTAACACTCCGAAAAAGAGGCGAATCACGAAGATGTGTGTGTAAACAAATAAAACTAAACGCTTTGGCTGATAACGCGGTTTGTGCTAGTTGTCTGCTCCGACCCACTTAGATACCGTGCTATCACTAACACGCGATAACCGCCACTTTCTCTGCACGCTCTATTTCGTAAAATTCTTACACGACGTTTGTTTAGTAACGTTATTAACGGACTATTAGCATACGTTTTCACTCCAAGTATTCGATATAACGCTACTTCTCATCCTAAGCGTGGTTTAATATCTCTATTAAATATGCATTAATATTTTATCTAACCTGAAATTGTTGCAGCGTTTATGTATATTGTTCACATAAGAATTTATGACATTTCTAATAAGATAAGGATTAGATATTTTATATTAGATAAAAGTGTCCATAACCGCGTCGCAGTATTCCTACTGTTAGGCCTAGAGCAGTGGTCGGCAAACCGTACCACGGGTAGCGTACGGCTCTGAATTCTCGGCTACGGCTCTTCCGCGAAGTGTTTAGAATTATCTGCAATTCTTTCCGTATTGAGTCATATTAAAGCAAAGCATGTGTTAAAAAATTGCTCTTTCAATGGATTTAAATTGTGTATTTATCTATATTTGGCTATTTTGGACGACAAGGTTGCCAACCACCGCTGCTAAATATATTAATTATATATTTAATAATATATAATTAATATATTTATTAATATAAAATAGATTAATTTTGAGCTAAGTACAATAAATTTATGGAAGCATTAGGAGTATTTTCTACAAACTTCTCTTGATGAGAATGATAAAAGATACATTGTTTGAAACAAAAAAGTTTAATATATTTCGTAAATTTGTATTTCACAAAAACTCTCAGAACTACCGAACTTTTATTTTGTAGCATTACTTCCGCGATTTTATTTCGAGTAAAAGTCGGGAAGCGTGTTTGAATTGATCATGACACAGATAAACACTATTTGCTTGAAGATGAAGGCAATAGATTATATTTCAGGCCAAGGAAACAATTAAAGTAATATAGAGCTATCTCTCGCGAGATCATTGAAGAGAACATAACTTTGTTCTGAGCTATAAAAATGTAATTAGGCCCGAATTTAAACAGGCTATACAAATTGTTGAGCAATACGGATCTAAAACGAGTGATCTTAACGCTTAAAAATTTCGCGAAGTCGTCGACGTGTCCAAGCCAGCACAATAATCGAATGTAACATTGACTTTCACATTTGCGAGTGTCGCTGATGTAACAGTGCCGCGCGCCCCCGCACCTCCCCGCGGCCCTGGCGTGATTAGGTAAACGTGCGCGCAGCTTTCACCCCACTTTCACCTCTGTTTCCGCGTTGCTCATTGGCACTCATTTGCACAATTTATTGCAACCTTACATTTGAATATGGTATATCGACGCTTTACATTTAAATAATGGTTATTTATTTTCTGTTGGATCATTTAAATCCAACAATTAGGTGATTTATTAATTTTTTTTCTAAATATTTGAACTTCAAACGATTCTCCTGGAAAGTTATGTCAAATTGAGTCGTATAGAAACAAAAACAGCAATCTGACATTTCACCAATTAGTGGTAATTAAGAAAAAACATATCAGTATATTGCTGTATTTGATACTAAATTAGTTTTTTGAGTCGAATTTTTGGTTAGAATTTACTGTTTTTGATATGAAGTTATTAAATGGGCAAAGAATATTCTAATGGAACAGTGCTGCCCAATATATAACTTGATTTTCACCAAAATGACAGATTGCTGTTTTTGTTTCTATACGACTCAATGTTGCTTATGAAAGTTTGCGTTCAAGCGTCGATATGATAGTCGTCAAAACTTGTTAATCAAGGCTTCAAGCTAAATGGCCGAGAGAGGGGCGTGCGCGCCCAGCTCTCCCCTGCGTGAGGAAGAAGTTGCCAGGGCTCTTTACCGCCGCGAGTCCTACGCGGCGGGGTGTGCGTCATGCATTTCCACCTCCCCCAAAAAAAGGCTTCGAACTAATATTCAATTAATCACATCGTCTATTTTTAATTTCTGTCTTATAATAGTAATAATGAAAAACCACGAGTCAATAGCTCAACATATTAAATTCAATTAAAATTTAGTAAGTATATATAGGTAACTGTTATGTTATGATTCGTTATTTACATAACTTCGGGGCGAAAACGTCAGAAGTTATCTCGCAGTGATAACGTTGCGCAGCTTCCGATATATAAACAATAATATATTCGTTGGTATATTTTGTCGTTAAGGGACCCGTTCCCATAGTCGCGTTATGTGGGTATAATATCCCTTTCTTTTGCGAATTCTGTCATTTATTCCGTTATAGGTAGGTTGCGATCAATCGGTAGTGGAATGTCAAATTTTCATTTGAGTCATTATAATTTCCAATAGAAATGTACAAAGAACTCAAATTACAAATGGAAAAGTTATAAAAATTTGGAATTAAGAACTAGATTTTATTTATTTATTATTTATGTAGACAAGTCGCGTATTGTCGAATGCTAGTGTCCTCGATTATTTTTAAATGATATCTTAGCGTTTCCCATTGACATTGTCGGTACACTAAGCCAAGAAAATACGTATATATAAATACATATAGACGTCTTAAATACGTCATAGACTTCACACCTGTGGACTTTAATGGTGTAAATAATAGGGATAATTTGCAGATATATGATATATTCTGGGGAGGGGGAGGGAGGGGGGGTATAGTCTCACGTCAAGGGATTCGGGCAGTAGAGGAATTGGGCAGTTCTAGTTTGGGCAGTGGTTTTAATGGATATACCAGCGATATGCTATCTTGTCAGCTCTAGGGCGAACGGGCGCTTTCTTGGGAGCTCCCCATTACCCCGCCGTGAGTCCCCAAACCGTGGGAAGTGTATGAACATTTCCATCTCAAAAAAAGCATGTGTATATACCCAGTATGATGATATGTTCGATAGATCTGACGAACCATTTTGCATGTAGTCTTAGTAATTGGCAACATCTACACTCGTATATATCCATACTAATATCATAAATGTGAAAGTTACTCTGTCTGTCTGTCTATTACGTTTTTACGCGTATACTGAACCAATTTTGATGAATTTCGATATAGAGATAGATCGGATCTTGGAAAAGGACATAGGCTGTTTGTCGCGTGAAAATGAAACTTAAAGAGGTGAAATAGGGATGAACGTAATTTAGTTTTTTAAATTATATGGCAGAATGCCGTTTGCCCGGTTAGCTGGTTATTTACTCGTATATATCCTGACATTAAAATCATCCAGTTCCCACGACATTTGCAAGTTATTAGCTACACGTTACTTCGAGTAAATTCAATTGGCTAATTAACGACATGTATTTTGATTACATTTTTCTATATGGAATAAATAACGTTCTAGCGGAAACGTTACATGAGGCGATATCCATGTTTATAAGATTACGGTGACGGAAAAGTAAACAGGTTTTACCTTTCGTCCCTTCACACCAATAAAAGTTGTATAACAGACATAAATTGATGTCATTTCTGGGAACGACACGTTCTTGATACCATCATGAATCATAACTTCTTGTGTGTTATTCACGAGAATCGGCGTTAACTTGTAAAATAATGTAAGATTAAATTATACCAAATATATTAAGAAATTTTTTTGAGGATTAACTGAAATTTATTACTGGGTGTTCTGGCAAACGTTGTTCTGCCAAATAAATTTAAACAATTAGGCTGTTTGTCTCCAAGGTCCAATCTGTCTCTATAACGATATGCATCAAAATTGGTTCAGTGCTTTAAGCGTGGAAACGAAACTGATAGACAAAGTTACTTTCACATTTATAAGTATGGATTCAATACTATGGATATATACACGTCCTTAGGGCTATTTTAATTTACTAGTAATAGCACTAAATGCGGGCTGTAACTAGGCCAAAAATAGTGCTGTGACATTGGCCTGGTGACCGATAGCGAGCGTTTGTCTCATTCATTTGCACAACTGTATTCAACAATGTTTATTGTACACATCACTATCTGTTGAATATGTAATGTAATGGTGTTAGTTATCTAAAACACTTTGCTATTTATTTTTAATGCTTTTTTTATTCCCTGTTAGGTTTTCAACACCTTTAATATCTTCGTAGAATTCGATGAAGACTTGAATGTTGATGAGAAATTGTATAACGTATCAATTAATCATTGAAGGGGTTGATCCTGGTTGCATCTTAAATTTTTACATCGGTGTTCGGGGTTCGATGACAATGCAAAACTTTTGCGCTCCTATTTATGTCAGTGTTCGTGCATAGTACCTTCCCGAAGTAAAAAGCCACAGGCAAACACTATGAGACCAACTTATGGGCCATGGGTTCAAATCCTACGATGGTATGCATTGTTAGATAGTTTTTCTCGGCTAGTGTGCATAATTGCCTCGTACCGACGGCGAAGGAAAAACATATGTGTAACCCGCCAATCAGCTTTGAATAAGAAAGGCCGGTAGACTCTCAGTTCCTTTCTTTCCTCCCGTTCTAGCACTGTGGGATTATAGGCTGTGTTTGAGTGTTTTATGTATGTCATTAGTCGCCATTTTTATAACTTGCTCTTTCATCTCTCTTAGACTACATGTAGAAATAGATAATAGACGTATGTTTGTTATTAATAGAACTGTTACGTAATTTGTAGAGGTATCAGAAACGCTGAATACAGGAAATGTTGGATATTACGCATTTTAATCTAAGAATGATTTAATCGTGACTGAGAATATAATAAATTAGTATCTCTGTATAAAATGTTATTGTGATTAAGTATCGATAGATTTTGTCTTTCTGTTCTCTCTTAAATGAAAAAGAAGTTGCAATATCTCGATATGTTACTGTTTTCATTGAAGTTGGTTATGAAAGGTCAAATGCTCTCTTTCTCAATCTCTGTCTTTCTCTCCCTCTCTCCAATGTCGGGGGCGGCCTGTCGGAGAAGGCTCCAATCCTAGCTATAAGATAGTAGGGCTCCAAGCTCGCCTGCACGGTAACCACCCTTGGCTCTAAATATAATGTATTTTGCCATAAATAACTCAGGCTCCAATCAACTTAATCGTAGACGACAGCGCGTTGGCAATACCTCTGGTGTTGCAAACGTCCGTAGGTGACGGTGCCCATCTGCTAATAAGTAAGCTGTTTGCCTGTCTACTGAACTCCAGCTATTAAAAAAAAAGATGATGAATATGTACATTATCATCAATTAATATACTAAATTCAAGATAATCACAATATTAGGTCCCTTGAAGCACGCGATGAATTTTTATGAAGTTACATTATCGCGAACAAGTTCGTGAGTGGTTTGTGAATTACGAATAGGCAACGCACTTGCGGATGCAGCTATTGACCCACTGACACACTACTGAAGGAAAACCGCTTGTGGCGTGTCCCAATCATCGCGGCGTAACTGCCGAGATTACTTTCGTTTGTTTGGCATCTCAATAGTCGAATACCAACTGATGTTATTAAACCTACAGGGTCTTTTTCCCAAAACGTTTTATTGTGAAGGTTTGGAGCATAAACTAAGGGGCAACGATCCTCTTTTAACGTAGCTCGAGCTGCAGGAGATACTCATCTTGGTGTGCTAATCTTGGCTATTGTTGGTCTGTGGCTTAAAAAAATTGCGACCGCATTGCCCGTCTCCCAGGCTGACTAGCTTTCTGCAAGTCTCTGGGGGTCGGTAACCAAATGTCGCAGTGGTCTGGTGGTCAGGCGTGTAAAAGGACTATGCTGTGGAGATGAATGGAGTGCAGGGGCCATTGTGGGCACGGCCAAACATGCGCCGATCTCACCACAAAGTCCTCAACACATTTAAAAAACACAAAATTATTGACTGAATAAATGTAAATAAAAAGGTTCGGATGGTATTTCAGCCAATCTCTGAAGTGGTTGGATCGATATTACCTGTACTTTTAAGACAGGTAGATGTTGTAATAACAAGCAATCTCTGGCTTATCTGAAAAAATCATGCTGGAAAATAAGCTTGAAACTAAAAACCCTTTAAAAATTTATCACATGATGAGTAAATAATCGCAGCCGAAAGCTGTTAAGTGTAATCATTAGAACACTTGGCACATAGCGTCAAGGCTTTCGCGATAAACGAGTTAAGTTACTCGTTCCCTAGAAAACCCTTATTACTCGTATATTCCGAGGTGATGGAATGGTATTACGCCACTGAAATATGAAAAGGAATTGTTTCTCTGTGACGGAAATGACTCAGGTTTCAGGTTTATAATTCACACGTACAAAAGAATACATTACATAATTCGTTTTAACTTATAATTAATCTTATTGTGTGAAAAAACTTTCAAAAGATATTCCAGTATTTAATAAACATAATTTGATAGGTATATATTTTACATATAAAAAAATATTAGCCAAGTGATAAAAAGTCGGCCTGTGCCACGGTATTGCTAGGCCAGTTGGTCCAGGCACTAGGTGATAGAAACAGCGGGGTTACTAGAAGTTAGTCTAACAGACTACCACAAACCCCCCCGACACCCCCCTTGACTCGGAGATGCCTTTTTTCCCGAAGAAAGTTTTCTTTAACAATAACGTCGACTCAGTCCGCTTATACGCTATAATATTAAGTGCATTATTTAGAATACTTATTTATAAAAATGTACCGTTAATACATAGATTTATATTTACGAATAATTATTAACGTGAGAAATAATAAATATACCATAAACCAGAGACCCCGATTCTCAGAAGTCATTCATAGTTTTAATGTTTATGTCTTGTGAATTAAGTTTCATTGTTCTCGCCTCAATAACAAAAATGTTTAGTTAGGTTTAAATATTTCGTTTTTGATATCATGTTACTTGAAATTCAAAATAAATCTTATTGTTTATGATTATGAAACACAGCTATCACTAACCCAATTTTCTCTTGGCCCCTCCATACTAGAATGGCAGCCATTTTGTTTTTCTTTACTTCGCAGCTCAGGCGCCTGCACTGATTTAATCATTGCTATAGATGTAGACGTCTTAGGAAGACGAAAGAAGTGTCATCTGAAAGCTAACAATGTAGACAATCAATTTATGATGATACATTTTATTCAATATCTTTTTCACAAAATAAAAATAAAATATTAATAAAATAAAAATTATAATATTAAGCTATTGCATAGCTTTTATCGCGGGCTTTGAGCGCGGCGACCGAATCAAGAAATTCCGTAACGGAAAAAACCTAACACCTCCCGCTCCGCCTACCATTTAGCTCGGCCGACCGTTCGCTTAAATATGATACGACTGTACGTAGGGATGGGCGATATTGAAAAACATTTTATTCAACTTATGCAATTATAAGTATTTATAAATTTTTTATTTATGCAGTAATTATTTTCTTTGATATTGATTCAAGTTTTATCTTTGATATTAATTCAAGTTACACTTTTTGAATGTATACCTATGTATACATATATACCTACATGTATATTTACGGGGCGCACGTGCGGTGAGTGTGGTAGGGATGGGCGATATCTATCGATATTTCAACTATCGATGTTTTTTTATTGCATTTTTTTTTGTTTTTTATGTTTTTCATGAAAACTAACCCTGTCAAGTTATTCTTTTTTAATTGTTTTCTCATAATACAGGATATTTCTATTAAAATAAATCTTACATCAAAGCCATAAGTAAGATAGTTCAAAAGTTGTTATGGTTTAAATATGACCCTTAAAAACTTAAATAAATAACGTATGTCAAACAATAGACTCCAGACCCCAGATTTCGGGTATAATTTCCATGGGCGTGTCTTAAGACAGCTGTTCTTTGTGTCAAACATGTTAGAAAGAGACGTGTATAGGGTTTGAGTGAAACAAAAGTTCGGTTCTACTCTGATTAGGATGCACTGACAAGTAGTCGTCCCTCGCCTGGCTGGCGTTGTGATTACATTCTTGTCTGCCGAAGTACTGTGCGTTGTTATTTTTAACCTCTGCGTTGTGTTTTGGACTCCAGTTTTGTTATTTTAGTTAACTTTCGCTAACTAAAATGGAAGAGCGTCGTTTTTCAACCCCCGAAGTGGCCAACATCCATTTTGTCTATGGATTTTGCAACGGGAATGCGAATACAATGGCATTACATTGTATATATACTCGCGATTCTTTTTATCTTCGTTATCTTTGGCCTTATTTATATCTAAACAGCTAAACCTAAATTAAAAGAAGAAGTAATTAACGTAGTATGTCATTCTTCCTGTGCATGTCGTTCTTAGTATGGTCACACTACGGGTTCTGTGAAGTATTCTTCCGAGGATGGTCACAGATTACCTTCTGCGCACCAATTTTAGTCAGTTCACTTCTGTAATATTACATTTTCCAAGCAAAAAGTCGCAAGAACATAGATGCCAAGAAATAAAAAAATGTAAAGTTGTTTCAAATGACAACCTAAGTTTCACCAAGTTTACTGAAGAAGAATATTTTAAATTTTCATCGGAAACATAAATATTACTAAGTATTATTTATAACGCGTAACAAATTCACATTGGATCACATACGCACACATACATGCTACCTTATCGTTGAAGGTTACTGAAATCATTATGAATGATAAGGAAGATGCGCGTACGCAGTATCTAGCGAATTATCACTACTCGAAGGTTGCCTTATGCAGTCAGTGTGCAAATACCGGCCTGATACTAAAATATCTAGCCGGCAGGTATCCGTAGGTATCATGCGGCTCGCGAGCCGTATCTCTTTGACTCGTTGACTACACCTCTTCCGCGAAATTTTTAATCCAGACACTGAATATTACTTTTATATATATATATATATATATATATATATATATATATATATATATATATATATATATATACAAATATTTAATTTTAACTTTGGAGTTCAATACCGCGCGCCGCGGAGGCTAAAGGCATACTACTCTATTGCCCATGGTGGGCCATGGGCCATGGTTATGGAACAGGCATGTAATATAAAATATACAATCGACAATGAGTGATGCCCCTAATCGATAAATTTCTGCTTAACAAATACTTAAATAATTAATAAAGAATAATACATGAACAATAATATTATTGAATTATTAATAATATGTATATTTATTTAATAAATTAACATTGTCTATAGGCTTACATGATTCTCTCGGCCTGGGTTTTGTACATGGTCGGGAGCAATCCTGGATGGACGGCTGTCGCCTCCTTTTGCGAGGCAGTCATGTCCGCAAAGAAGGCGGCGGAGTGGGAGCGGGAGTCGACCACCATACTCCTCGCTCGCCAACGCAGACCATGATGTCAGCGCCGGAGGGCATCAAAGGACCTCCGGCCGCTGTAGAATGCGGCTGAGGGCGCCCCCTCCCACGTGAGGGAGGATCCGCCGCCCAAATTATTGCCGCGAATGTGAGGGCCACGTGATGTTCCGTAGCCCCGCTCAACTTCTTAACCTGATACAGGAGAACGCCGGGGGGACGAAATCCTGACACCCTGGCGCCAACACCATAGAAGAGGCTCACCTCGACACAATGGGCGGGCCTGCGCCGGCCCGGGCGTAGGCGATAGGAGAACAGCGGGGTTTTTTAGTGGGTAATCGGATGGCCGAACATCTTTTCCGGAGTCCCACATATCCCTCGGTCCCCCCGGGCCGGGGGAACCGGTCATAGAGGCTTACAAGATTACATTCTCTTTGGTCTTGTTGAATATCAAAATTGACAATAACAAGGAACGAAACTTTGGATTTGTTCTATGAATTAGTTGTTTATAATTTGTGAAATACATCCTGCTCAAGCATAAAGAAAATGGTGTATAAGTAATCTGAATTGATTTACTCTTGTATTTGTGAGAATAGTTTTTACAAAACGCGAATATATGGTTACGAAACGGATTTGCAATGCAGGTTTTGCAATACGAAACATTTTGAAGTTTTACAGTGATGCTGTTCAAACTGATGTAGAAAAATGGCAAATTAACTGAGTAGCTATGGATAGCATTTGACAAAAGAACCCTAATAAAGTACAAAATTTCAATTGTGTATTATCTATATTTGGCTCTTTTGGACGACAAGGTTACCAACCACCGCTGTTAAATATATTAATTATATTTTTAATGATATATAATTAATATATTTATTAATATACAATATATTAATTTTGAGCTAAGGGAGCGTTCAAGTATTAAGTAATGCAATTTTTGGAGGTTTTTGACCCCCACTCTCCCTTAGTAAAGCGTTACGTAACCACCAAGTGACCATTTTTACCTATAAGTCACAATTATGTGGCGTAAAATACCGGAAAGTCGCTAAAATAACTTTGTTATTGTTGTAAACGCGTTAATATTATTTATTAACATTTCGCAAGCTTAATCATAAACTGACCTAACTCAAAAAACCTAATTTTTGGGAAATCGCAAAAAACGTATTACTACTACTACTACTTATCCCATATACATATTGACTTATAACAAAATAGCGATAACTCAGCGTGGGAAAGAGATATCGAAATAAATCTTAGTTTGGCCGATAGAGGGCGTCGATACAATGCTGCCCGTTATATTATCTCACTTTAGACCTAAATCGTAATCGGTCAGTTTATGATTAAGCATGCGATTTGAATGTCTTGTTTTTAAAAGCAAGACATTTGTAATGTTTGTTTTCTGTTTTTGTCCTAGTAAATTTTTACTACTAAGGGAGCGTTCAAGTATTTCGTAACGCAATTTTTGAAGATTTTTAACCCCCCCCCACGTAACGCGTCGTAACGTTTTACAAGATCTCCCTCCTCTCAGATTCGTTACGTGATACTTGAACGCTCCCTAACTACAATAAATTTATGGAAGCATTAGGAGTGTTTTCAACAAACTTCTCTTAAAAAATATAAAAGATGCATTGTTTGAAACAAAAAGTTTAAAATACGAGTATTTCGTAAATTTGTATTTCACAAGAACTTTCTCCGAACTTTTGAACTTTTCTTTTGTAGCATTACTTCCGCGATTTTATTTTGAGTAAAAGTCGGGAAGCGTGTTTGAATTGATCATGACAGATTCTATTTGCTTGAAGATGAAGGCAATAGATTACATTTTAGGCCAACGCGATACAATTAAGGTAATAGAGCTATCTCTTGCGAGATAATTGAAGAGAACATAACTTTGTTCTGATTAGGCCCGAACTTAAACGACTTAAGCAGGTATGTCTATAAATGAGTAAATATAAACAGCATATTCCGTCATTTACGTCCCACTGCAGAGAACTGGCTGCTTTGTTTAAAATTATTTAAAGTGTATTAACATTTGATATTATTTGTTTCGGGAATGTAAATATTATTTACTTGTAAAAACAAAGCAGTCAATTGTTGGTTGTTGCTATATTGTTATGTAAAAATTTATAGTATTTATTTCATTTGATTTATAGTCTTCCATCGTCTTATACTAAAAATATTAAATAAGTTAAACATTTAAGTTTCATATAAACGAGTTATCTAGTTGTTTTTTTTTTATTGTGTGTATATATTTATTAACTTCATTTAA
Organism: Malacosoma neustria; assembly: GCA_963693495.1. Classification (NCBI taxonomy): domain Eukaryota; kingdom Metazoa; phylum Arthropoda; class Insecta; order Lepidoptera; family Lasiocampidae; genus Malacosoma; species Malacosoma neustria. The sequence goes on along the minus strand of OY856379.1, from coordinate 16,986,529 downwards.
ACGCTTTTGATATAACGTGCAGCCTATGGCTAAAACTCAAAGTAATATTATTAATCCAACAATATTTTCCTATAGTCATTAGTTTAGGTTCGTTTGATATTTTGGCTAATTGATAGGGATACGCGTAGCTTCATTAAATATATTTTCCTTAACCAAGTTTTCCTTATTGCTATTTTTTGTCTTATTTTTGTAACAAATCCACCAAAATCAAACTACATCAAATCAAAATTTACTTTACTGCGTTGCAGCTTCTTTTCAGTTATACTTTTTATGTTTAAACAGCCATGATTTTATTTAGAGATTTAGATATTTTGTGTATGTTGCCATTCATTTCATTCATTTTTCTTAAATTAATATAGATAAATTTATGTCTTACAGATCCGCTTGTAATAAATGCATATATTTGTGATAATCTCGTAAAGATAGAGCAAGAAAACCTTTAGGTGCCATGTTAAAACCTCATCTGCCAGCTGAGGCGGCATGCCAGATAAGTGACAACTTGATGACGATTTTCTCGTCGACTTTTCTTGTTGTGGTGACCGGTGACACGTTCCTCTAAATACTAAATTTATCTCAATAACATTAGGCTTTTAGCATCATCATAAATAAAGCCGCTATTTGTACAATCCTTGGTATATATAAAGATGAATAGAGTAAAATACCTCTAGCCACAAATTTATATGTTAACACGTTCTAATGGAATAGCACGATAAAATAGGTCGAATTCGATATCCATATTGTCAAGTGAATGTTGGAGACAGTCCAAATAGATACGCTCTAGTTGTTATTTCTTAAAATAACTGTCGGTAGGTATTTAATACCGTTCTATTTACATTTTCACAGCTGTTCGGTGCCCAGTATACCCCACCCCGCACGCTGTAAAGATTCACGTGTTTTACTACGAAACGACTGTATTTCGACAAATTTTTACTCTTCGGTTAAAAGTATAATTTTTAGTAGTAAATTACTATCAGAAAGGACCCAACGTTCAAAATGAGCCAAAAGTGATTTATTTCAGTTTTTGACTGAGCGGTACAAATGCGAGTGAACGGTGCAACTATGACAGTTTTCGCGACTAGGGAGTTGACGCGCGTGTCGATCACCCTTGTGTAGGAATCGATTGTCTTCTTAACAGTATACCTACAGTAAAATATCACTTCATTCTCATTCGTTGGGTTATTTGAGTTCACTCCTCCCCTGACAGTAAATTTATTTTTTAATGGTTCTTCTGTATGAAGTACATTTCTAAAGTGAATATATAAAATCAATTCACCATTTAAACATCAGCACCATCCAACCCTTGACTCGGTTATGATCTAAAACTTCACTTCAGAGGGATCATTCTGAACATTATCACAGAAAGATATTACTACGCTCCTTTTCCTTAGCCCTAAATGAAAGAGATTCATACAATGTTTAGAAGTACATTGTAACTACCACTTCACTTGGAAATACCAAGTACATCTTATGATTATATATCAACTTATCAAATTTTATATGATTTTTTAACGCGTACCATAACCATAACGCTTAAGGGCCTGTCCACAGTTTCTGGCGGTGCGTTGCGCGGTGCGTCGGGAGGCGCGGCGAGCGGCGTGATTTGCGGTGGTATGCCACAGCTAGACTAGTTGCGACCGCGGCGGCATCAGCGGTGCACGTATTTAGAGAACGGCTAAACCATTAAAATGCCCCTATCAAAAGTGGCACGATATTCCCTTGAAACAAGAGCATTCTTAGCTGAAGATATTATTCAGTCAAAAATAGGAGCGCACCCAGTTAACCAGAAAAGGAGCGAACTTGGCGAATTTCACACTCTTTATTATGAATATAGGAACTATCCCGATAAATTTTTTGTATATACGCGGGCAAGCATAGAAACTTGATTATTATTCGGCCACATACACGAAGACTAAAGCTAAAGTTAATTTCAAGAAAATTGTTTCACAATTTCAGTTTGAAATTGTTGTTTTATTTCGTCCCAATTTTTTTTATAACATGCCTATATTTATGATGTGGATGTTTTGACATCCATATTGCTGGTTTACTCAGTATTTCACTAATAAATTGTTCCATATCCATTATTTATTGGCTCAACGCGCGATAAAAACAAAATTATTTGTTTTGGTCGCGCGATGCCTGAATGCGTCCACCGATGCCGCCGCGCGCGCCGCTCTGAGCTGTGGCTGCCTCGATATTGACTAGTACATTTGTTTCACTTGCACATCGCGCAGCTCGTCGCCGCCGCGTGCACCGCGCCTCTTGCCGCACCGCAAGTCGAGCCGCCGTGCGCGTCGCCGGTAGTTGTGGCATATTTTATAGGTTGTCTACCATTTGTTTTCGCCGCTCATCGCTTGCCGCGCCGCAATCCGCACCGCTCTTGGCTGTGGCCAGGAGGTAACGCTTGTAAGCAGTATATTATGTTCGTATCGTTGCAATTGAATACCAATCACTGCTACAAATGAAGGTCGGAAGTCGTAGATACAACTTACTATAATGCGTATCAAATAAGAATAGGATCGACTTTGCGCCATATTGTGACGTCATAGCTGTCAATTCAAATCAGTTGGGTAGGGTCAGCAAAACAAAATATTTTTAAATATAATTTATTTACGAATCATGAACTAATAATTTTTAATTAGAATTAAGGTCTTCACTTTCGCTTATCTCTGCATCCTGACTGAGTGGTCACTGTCGTCGTCATTACTTCATCATCTCTGTTGCATTCCCCTATAAAATAAAACATGGATTAATGTAGGTATTTAATATTTTAATTCAGCAACTGCTACTTAAAATAGAAATAGGGCATTTTGTTACCTGTATTTAAAATAAAACTAAAGTTATCATCGTCTTCAAATAGTTCTCTTTGCCAGTATTCATTTGAATTCGTTTCACGTGATTAATTTCTTTCTTCCAATCCTCGAAATTGGAGCAATTGCTTCTAATAATAACAAATAACAACAAAGTTAACAGGAAACAACCGCGTAACATACAGAATTAACAAATAAAACAATTGCACATGCACTCGACGAGGTACACCAACAACGACAAGATGGCGGCTGGCGTCCACTTTCTGGTGAATTGTTGCCAACAATGAAAATAAGAAATAAAATATAAATTTTTAAATAATTATGACTAGTTAATTTATACATTTTTTCACTTTGTAACGGAGACTCAGGAAAACAAAAAAAAAACATTATTGATACGCAAATAAGGTTTCGTTGCAAACCGTACTTTTCAAGTGACATTTGACAGATGTCATTGACGTATAAGCATGAAGAAATTGAATTTGTATTTGTCGATTATTTTTCATAATGATCGATGACTATATCAATAACCTGAATGTGAAAACATATTTCAAACAATATATCAATAACCTGAATGTGAAAACATATTTCATACAATACGTCAAGAGAATTTTTGTGTTCAAATATTTATAAATATGTACATTTTTAAACTATCTACATCAGATCGGAAGCAGTAGCCCAAATGCAAAGCACGCTAAAGAGATGCATTGTGTGGGCAGCCGAAGTCAATAAATCAACTTGGCGACATACGACTTCCTGTTGCGCATAATTGCTTTGTTTCATTGCTGCCAATCACAAAAATATCTTCCATAATTTTAGCATTTTGTGCGAATTATTCATCTTTATGAAAGAATCACTTCCTTTTCATAATCGATGTATTATAAGGATTTTATTATCAATTTGTAACAGTTTTCTTCGTATTGTTTTAACCTACTAAATGTAACCGAGCTGGCCTTTCTTTCGTAGTTTGGTAGTTTATGATCCTGCTTTTTCCCTTTCGTTTCCTACTATTTTCCTGTTGCTACTATCGAAACTATAACTAAACTAAATACATATATCCTGCGAAGTTAACTTATTATGTTTGGATCAATTGCTTTTACTAATGAATTCTTTTTACATACCTAATAAAATATGGTCATCTAAAAATATACAAAGTTATTTCAATGATATCAAATGTGTTTCCTATGTACCAAAAATTGGATAATTTCTCAAATGTGTTACTTTGACACACTTTTGTCCTTAATATTACTCACGAATTACCCATAACAAATGACGTGTCTATGTAAACATGTTGATGAAGTATAGAAATTCGTTCCTCTTCCCTTTACCAGCTTTGCGTATGGGTTACATCTGAATGCTATCTTGAAGCCGGATTTTTATTGCTACATATTTGCATTAGTGCTCCACTGGTCATTTGGTTCAAGGGGCTGTCCCCTGTACCTATAACTCCGAAAGAAAAACTGCACAATGCCCTTTCTTTTTACAATAAATTAAAAGGTATAATCTTTTCCTGGCTTTTTACCCCCTAGGTAGGTAATGACTAACCCTATTATAATGTATGCAATTTATTGCGTTGACAGAACACCTAAACTGTCTCGTGGATCTATGTATTGTCAAGATATCACTTAGTCCAACGTTTCTCCAATTTTTTTTATCCCTTCCCTAAAATATTTGCCGAGGTCATCAAAATAGGCATTTGTTTGTGAGACGATTTCATCGTTGGAGACAAATCTTTTTCCGCCGAGCCATTTCTTAAGGTTTGGGAACAAGAAATAGTCACTCGGGGCTAAATCTGGAGAATAGGGTGGATGAGGGAGCAATTCGTAACCCAATTCATGGATTTTTGCCATGGAAACTTTATAACCTTTTTTCTTGGCCAAATGCGGTCGTTTTTTTTCAGTTCCTGATTGAATCGACCCTATAAGTTAGTATAATTTTAGCCATTGATTGTTTTTCCCTTTTGAAGGTATTCAATGCTGATAATACCGCAAAAAATAATGCTTAATAAGCACACGAAATTCACTTTTTCCATTTTCTTCTCAAAACGTGCGGTAGTCTGCTATCAATGGCTGCCAAACACAAACTAAATGACGCAGCTAACCGCAGCTTGTTCAAATTTTGACAGGAGTCCACTGACAGTTGCCTGTTGACAGAAGCAGTGTTGCCATTTCAATTAAGAGGCAGGAAATTCAAAAAGTCACGAACTTCTTGACCCGCCCTCGTATTTCTGACTATATGGCTGGGGTCGACGTGTCGTAAAAGGCGACAAAACAACCGTAGCTACGTGGTAGGGTCCCAAGCTCATCTGCATGGTAACCACCCTTGGTCGATAAGTATGCCGCCATATTAATCGTTTATTGTGTTCCGGAATTAGAGACCCAGCAGCGTGTTTGCCGTGTCGCAAACTTCAATAGGTGACAGTAACTGCTTACTATTAAGTGGGCCGTCAGCCTGTTGGCTGTTTCTCAGCAATAAAAAAAAACACGATAAAACTTCCTCAAACAAGCAAATGGAGCAACGCCGACTTCATAAAAATTCAGGGCTGTTATTAAACCATGTAACCTAACATAATCGCCGTTATTGTATATATACAATGTAGTAAACTACAAAGTATTTACATTGTGCAAAACATAGTGTAAGTAAATAAACACCGGAAACGTATGTAATTCAACTGTTTGATGTTAGTCGGTCGACGGCCATAAACAACGCGGATCTAAATATAGAGGGCGTTAGCTGTACGACGGAAAATAGATCGCGAATGTGGAACAGCCGCTCCCGCGCATCCAGGGATACAATTTTCACTTTAATTCACTTTGTTGTTTAAATATGTTTTCCTCAAGAATTATATTAATATTGATAACAAGCATATAAAACCCCTATAAACATGGCTGTTAATTTCTAGCTGAAAATATGATTAATGTTAAATGGAAACTACTAAATATTATCAATTTTCGATGTGTTACGATAAGAAACAAACACTTAAAACATTCTAATAATGTCAGTCGCTCCACTACTCAATTCGGGGCCTTCCTCTGATGGGAAATAACAGTATCCCTATTACAAAAGTATTCCTACTGGATGCAAAAGAAAAGGTAGACCAAAGAAAAGTTGGATGGATTGTGTAAAAGATGATATGGCAAAAAAAGTGTGAATGTTCAGATGACGACTAATAGAGGAAAGTGGAAGCAGAGGACATGTTGTGCTGATCCCACATAGCTGGGATAAGAAGAACGAAAGAAAGAAATAGGAAAGAAAATAATATACATATACACACACTATATATATATATATATATATATATATATATATATATATATATATATATATATATATATATATATATATAAGAAGAAGTAGCTCTAATAAGTTTTCTCAAAGCCGATTGGTGGCTATATTGTAATTTTAGTATGCAAGTTACCGCATATGTGAGAAAAACAACCTGAGAGGCGCCTTTTATATGAAAAATCGAACTCGTGGCCTTTAGGTCGCGCTCGGTTGCTGTGATACCTGCTTTTATTGATCAGTATATTAGAATAATTATTTTTGATAATTTCATTTGCTCAACTGGTGATATAAAGAAAGTATTTAAATGTAGATTTAATAGTCGTAAAACTTTTAAGATTATTTTGAGCTACATTTTTAGTAATATAAGGACAATAAATTGCCTATTTTAGTAGGAACATAAAAAGATCATTAGCGTGAAATAGAACATGTACTTAAGCCACAGTTGGCGTGAGCATCAGTGTTTACTAGGATTATTTACGTTCTTAGAAAGTTTTTACTTCAGGGTTTATATGTATTTCGCATACTATTTACCTGAAAATAGTTAACAATGAATGTTTACTTATTGTCGTAATTGAGGTTAAAGTATAATGCCGACCTCAATAATTGTTCTTCAATAACCAGTTTATATTTAATTAATAAATGTAAATTTTGTATTTATTATTTATATATTTCAGTGATAGAACTCGCGGTTACGGAGTTATTTATTTACTAGATTTTGTTAAATCTACGTAAATTGCATACATCATCAAAATCTATATTAATGTCTACATATACAATAGATACAAAAAAGCAAAATGTCTACGTTTTTATTTCTCTGGAACAGCAGACAGACTGATAGTCCACTTAATAGTAAGCAGTAGTACCTTTGCCTAAGTTTGCAATACCAGGGGAACCGTCGACACGCTGCTGTCCACGTTAGGTAACTTGTACCTCAGTCATTAATGCCGGAATACAATACAAAGGGACTGGTCTATAAGATCATCATTAGGCCTGTCCTTTTATACGGCTGTGAAGCGTGGCCGGTGTTAGAGCGACTCAATCAAGAACTGCGTGTCACGGAGATGAATACGCTGCGGTGGATGTGTGGAGTAACGCGGAGGGACTGCGTTAGGAACTCCCGCATTCGCGGCGGTCTTCATGTCCGTGACATTGCGCATAAATTGCAGGAGTGTCGGCTCCGTTGGTACGGCCACGTTTTACGGCAACCGGATGATTACGTGGGAAACAAATGTCTGGCCATGCCGCCTTCGCCGGGCCCCAGCAGAAGGGGTAGACCCAAAAAGTGCTGGCTTGACGTCGTAAAGGGTGATATGCGTGCCAATGGGCTCACTACCAGGGATGTTGAAGACCATCCGAAGTGGAGTAGAAAGAGTCGGAAAGCGGACCCCGGGCACCGAAACGGAAGTTTAGGTTGCAACCGGGATACTATGCTTAGATGATGACAATATAAAGTTATAATGGTAAAATATTTATAAACCGAAGGGTAGGTGCCATCCAGACAGGCTTGCGTTGATTTGTCGTCTTTTACGACAGGTCGCCCCCGGCCGCACGCGATGTCTAAACTTTTGCTATATGATATATGTTATATATTATTCGTTAATACATAGAATAGCTTTCTATTATTGAAAAATAAAATATTACACTATAGAAACAGTAGTTTTTTAAATCAAACATTAATATTATCTCTATTATAATAAAAGATAAACTATTTTTATTAAAATAATTATGTAGTCGTCAGCTGTCATCGTCAACATCCGGTTGTAACGCCTAAAATAAAGAGGATCAATAACAATTAATGCGGTGTTTGTTTTGCGAATCAATTAACTGTAACCCCATATAGCGTTAACACTCGGACATGGGGGAAGTTTGATGCAATTTGTAGTCCCCCATTCCATACATTTAGCCCTTGCAATTAATGCTCGGAGTGTACTGGGACTGGGAGGTATATGAGAAGGAGGTATTTATTATTCCGTTCTAAAGCCGTCGTGGAATCCCAACCACAAATAAGGGAATTGTAGACACAGTAAAAATAGGACACGACACCCTTCAGTTTGTCTCTATGCTTACGTAATGTCGCCTTCGCAAAAGGACACAGAAGCTACCTGTGATAATTATCCAGAGCGTACGTGTCAGTTACGAAGTGCATGCTTCAGATGGGACTGCAACTAAGTTTTTCTAAGATTTTGTCCTAAAGCAGCTGTAAAAAACATTGGAAATTCCCTAATAGATAAATAGTTGCCCCAACATACGAGGTTCTGTCATATAAATTAAAAAGAAACATACATTTTGGATAGGATTTCCGTAAAAATTCGCGTCTGCATCGCTAAATGAGTTACTATGCTAAATTTCAAGTTAACCGGGTGTATAGTTTTAGAGATCTCGTGATTGATTTAGCTTCTAATTCTGAGGAACGTTTTATTTTATCAACATTGCTAATATTTGTATAATATGCAGGTCTTGGCGTAAGAATTTATAGGGTTTTTATCCGTGCAGGGGCGGGAGAAATAATACTAATCTCTGCGGCAAGACAACCCACCCTAGCTACGTGGTAGGGCCTCAAAACCCGTCTGGATGGCGACCACCAGTGGTATTAAGCATGCCGCCATAATAACCTTGTGTTGTGTTCCGACATTAATTACCTAAGTTCCTGAAACAAACACCCATAGGCGATGGTAACTACTAAATTCTAAGCGGGCCGTCAGCTTGTCTGTTGTTCTACAGCAATAAAAAAAAGAATTTATAGTTTTAATTTAAAATATAAGGTCTCTCAAATTACTTGTAGTCTAGATTCAGAAATTGTAGCAAAGATTAAAATCCCTCTAAGCCACAGCCAAATGAAACATTTTATTAGCTGTGTACTAATCTTTTATGTTGATTGCGAAACGTGCTGCTGGATTGTGTTCGTGGATTAATATTTAAAGCCATCCCACCATAAACAATTAAACTGGTTAGCAGAATTTTAATAAATACTAATTACGTAATCACTCAAAATTTATATTTGGACAGACCAGTTGATATAAAAACAATGTACTCGTCTTCACATTCAAATATCTTATATAATAATAATCTGCACGTAATAACTTCAAAATCTTTCAAAAATCCCTCAATTTAAACACTAGCTGACACGGCAAACGCTGTTCTGTCATATAAATTTAAAAAAGTAGCCTATGTCCTTCTCCAAGGTCCAATCTATCACTATACTGAAATTCATCAAAATTAGTACAGCGGTTTAGGCGTGAAACGACAGACAGACTTTCACCTGTATAATATTATTATGGATGCTTGGGTTTTGAGTAATAAAGGTACATTCAACCTGGAGGAAATAGATAAGACGTTTTCCATTCTCTACTGGAGTAGATGCTAAAACCCAAGTTTGTTGGTTAAAAAGAAACCCGATACGTACTTAGTCACGTTAAGTGAATAAATGACATCATAAATTAATAATACCTTGAGTACAGAGAACACGACGTCTCATTCCAATAACGAAGGAGACGAAAAGTATAGACAACACGATTCAGCTCACCTTGTTTCGCGCGCCTCCGGCCAATGACCCCGCACAGCTGTAACGCCTCCACAGTGTACACGCACTCGTGTTTGCGTGAGGAGGGAATCGGTGGGGTACACCTCCCTTACGAATTGCAGAACTATTAGTGGATTTTCGATTGATTATATTTCAAGCTATGAGTACGACCAGACTTATTATATATTTTTTTTATGAAAAATAACCTATAGTTTTTCATCGTTATAGGTATATACTATATTTAGGCTATGTCTTTCTAGACATAAGCATTAATATGAAGGTGATGAAGCTCAGATTAGCTTCTTCTAAACTAATGGACTGATGTTCAAATTTATTTAACGCTTAGTATTTTTGGTGAATTTTCATCGAAACGTAGCTAATATTTCTCTTATAAACTGAAAATTCTTCTTTTGTCCATTTAACATCTTAAATATAAAGCAAATTCATATATATATTTCATTCGTTTTGCTGCATTCGCTTTACAAGGCCAATGATGCGTATGCAACTATGCACTGTTCTTCATTATTCGTAAGTACCTGTATAATTAGAATACAATTATCATATTATCTTAGGTTATTACTTCGTTCGAAAATTGATATCGTATATTTTTCCGAAAACATAGCAGCGAAGCGGTCAAATCTCAATAAACGATATCATTATTTTACTTAGTAGAATAGAATGCTCTAGAAACGTGACCTGATTTCCCAATTCACACTGATATGACGGCTCGGAAATGAATATGGAAATAGAACTATGATGTCACAGTGGCAGGAGGTGAAGCCGATTACAACAATGTTTGCACTTAGGTGTATTTATTGGAAACGCGGAATCATAAAGTTAATGTTCGCTAGAGTAGAGTTTAAACATTGTTTTGTTCAATTTTATTCAAGGTTATGCATGTAGATGAATTTTTTCGCTTATTGGCTGTATTATGCCGGTCACAGACCTAGAGTTCGCCATACAACGGCCGATGGGTTAAAGTGTGTCACGATTATATATTATTGGATAAGAGAGAGATTAAGGAAAGGAGTTGATGATATTTATATGCGATACCTTGCAATGGACAAAGAAATTCGCATTCACCTTGAAACCCTACCCGGATTGGCTTAGGTCTGCATGTAGAGGAACTGTTGTACGGCACCAGCAATACTATAAAAATCCATATACTATACAATGCTTTTTTCACGGCCCATACAAAAGAATTCGAGTATCTTAAGCTAATTGCGTATAGCACAGTGTGGTCCTCTGGGAGGTCGGACATCGACACGGCCCGCGCATTACAGACATGTTACTACTGATTGTTCAACGCTTCATTCGCTCACGGGAGGTTGAGGGTAGTTCACAAAATCAGGAAGTGAGATCTCTATGCAAGGGTTAAACAATGACTGTGAAGTTTGTTTCGTATTGGTTAAATATAATGGCGCTTTTACTGCACATAAGGCTCCCTTAAGCATTTGACAGTATCGAGGTGACCAAAAAGAGACTCGCACAAGAGAAAAATTATTCATCAACGTAATTAACATCAGTTGTAACTGTGTCCATACTTAACTGAATAAGCATACAATTTTTCAAACGTTAAGTTCTTCAGGAACGTCTCCATAAATCGGAACTCGAAAGCATTGCTTGTTTAGCATAAATACAAACCGACAACTTCTAATTAAAATGAGTCATTGTTTACTTTGAACCCTACGAGTATTTATTCAACTACTTAACATTCCTTAGCACAATTGACACTTTGTTTACATAATTGTGAAGCTAAAGACCCCTCCTCCGTGCAGGGGCGGAGTATACTGACCTGTCGTAAAAGACGACCAAACAATCCACCCTAGCTACATCGTGGTAGGGTCCCAGGCCCGTCTGGATGGCGACCACCTTTGGTCTTAAGTATGCCGCCATAATAACCTTGTAACCGTTTGGGACAGCAGCGTGTTCGCGGTGCCCATAGTGTCGCAAACATTCATAGGCGACGGTAACTGCTTACTGTTAAGTGAGCCGTCAGCCTGTCTCCTGTTAGCAATTAAAAATAAGCAATAAAAAAACGAACCCTAGCAGAGTGTATATACACTAAGGTATATATATACATTGTGTAATGTGTATACACAAAAATGTATATATTTTTATTCACCGATATTGATTTACAAGTCAATGCGCGTGATGTGCTGAATCGTTTGACGGATATCCGATGTAGGTCAATGTCCGCTTTATTGATGTATCTACTTGTTACGTCTACATTTTGATGTGACAGTTTGAAGATTGACGTCTTTCATTTAATTTAATAACCACTAGACCAAGGTCAATGATTTTGTTAGTTCTTTTTAAATAAGTTATTCTTGTTCAACTACTGTGAATTGATGAATAATTAAGAATTCGTTATAGTACTCACTTATTATAGAGTGATATGTTAAATAAGTCAATATTCCCCACTAGGTAATCCGACTTTTCGTTTTAGAGACGACTTTTCGATATGTGTTCAGATCCACTCACCTATTGGTTGTAGTTTCGATTCCAGCGGGTTAATTAGAAACGTTTTTTTTTTAAATATTTTGTGACAATTCACGTAGCGACATCTAGTCGCAAAGTAGCATAGTGCTTGTGTTATTTGTACTAGACAGTGAATACACTACATATATACTATTCTTTTGTAAATAAATACATAAAGAACCATATGCGAGACGGGAATCGAACCTATGACCTCTGCCGTATCGAAGTGCGTTAGCGTTACGGGATTCTTTTGGTCTGGTAAGGCTGAAGATTGAGTAAATATTATATTAAATGCGGATTTTATATAATGATGTGATTGTGAACCATTCATTATATTTACGCAAATTTATTGAAGAAATGATTTTCCAATTTTCCATCATCATTTCATCAGAATCCATAACTTTTTTTTAATAAATATGAATAGTATATCGAATAGGTTTAATATCTAATCGTCTGATCGTTCTAATTTGTTGTTTGTGTTTAGTATAGTTATTAGGTTACAATGGCCTAGATCGTAAAGCACTTTGTAAATCGTGTTAATAGGTCGTATTATTATTAGCTCGTTCATTTAGATTGATTTATTTATGTAGTCGCTTTTATATTCGTGTTTTGGAAAGATTTTTTAATATTAAAAAACTTAGCGGACAGCTTCGTTGGCATAGTTATAAGATTGTTGTATTCTATTACGAGGATTATGTAACATTACTCATCATCATCTTAGCGTTGAATCCCGGTTGGAACCCAAACTCGCGCTTCGACGCTCGTGGTCCGTTTTCCGATTTTTTCTTCTCCACTTCACACGATCTTTGGCATCTCTGGTGGTCAGTCCATTGGCACGCATATCAACTCTTACGACAAGCCAGCACTTTTTGGGTCTACCCCTCCTGCCGGGGTCCGGCGGAGGCGGCACGGCCACACATTTGTTCCCCACGTAAGTAACCGGTTACCGTCCAACGTGGCCATACCAGCGAAGGCGACACTCCTGCAATTTATTTGCAATGTTATGGATATGAACATTCCGCGTTACTCCACTCATCCACCGCAGCATATTCATCTCCGTGACTCGCAATGCCTGCTTGTATCGCTCCAGCACCGGCCACGCTTCACATCCTTATAAAAAGATAAGCCTAATGATGGTCTTATAGACCTGTCCCTTTAATTTAACCAGTATTTTGGGGTCATTTGGCCCAAGCGGTAGCAATGCGTGCCTTAACGTTGCAATCAATGTCACCGCGTGAAATATAGATTAGGTATTTCATTCCCAGGTATTTCACCTGTTCCGTGCGCTTGACCGTATCACCGCCTATGCGCACAGGTGTGGGATCAGTGGAGTTGCAGGCCAAGTACTTGGTCTTCGCCACATTGAGCTTCAGATCGCCGTTCTCAAGCGATTCCTTCCACGCCTTCAACGTTTGCATTGGTGGGAACCAACCTACCCCTGTCCGAATCTGCCAGCGCGATATCATCAGCATAAATGAGCAACCGTCTGTACAACGGGGAGTGTTCTGAAGAACTATTTAGGATGATGCCCTCGTCGTCTTTCTACCACCGCACTGCCCGCCATCGGCTGGGTGTTCATCCCCATTTCTTGGAGCCTCTTCCTTCCTGTACGAAACGGTTCTCCAGAATGTTCATGTTGCGTACTCTCAGGATCTGGAATGAGCTTCCGGCTGAGGTTTTCTCAGCGCGGTATGATATGGGGTTCTTCAAAAAAGGCGTTATAAAATTTCTTCGAGACCGGCAGCGCGTTGGTGGTGCCTCTGGTGCTGCAAACGTCCATAGGCGACGGTGACCACCTGCCAGGGTGGGCCGTTTGCCTGTCTGCTGAACTCAAGCAATAAAAAAAAAAAAAAAAAAAACCACGGGGGCTGCTCATGTGACTTTCTGATGCTGTCTGACAGTACGTCTAATACCATGCTTAACAGAAACGGACTAAGGACGGATCTCTGGTGTACTCCGACAGTGATGGGGAAGGATTTTGTATCTTTCTTTTTTTTCTGTTTGACTATCAGAATAGGTGTGCAAGAAGTGTTATGGTAATGGAGATTTTAAAAAATAATATTTTTTCAGGTTTTGCTGAGAACATAGCCGGAGTCATGAACGCGAATAGGGGCGGCCATTCGCATCAGGCAGGGTAGCTTTTATAAAAGTAAGTTTTAACATTTTACTAATTAAAATGGATAGTTTTTTTATTGCTGTAAGACAGCAGATAGGCTGACGGCCCGCTTAGAATTTAACAGTTACCGTCGCCTATGAGTGTTTGGAACGCCAGTGGCATCACGAACACGCTGTTGTCCCATAAAGGTACAGGAACTTGGGTCACTAATGCCGGAACATAACACAAGGTTGTTATGGCAGCATACTTAAGATCAAAGGTGGTCGCCATCCAGAGCGGCCAAAGTGATAGTGGATTATTTCATTACATTCAGATGTGCAACTTAATGCAATTATTGTCGTACATCCTGTTGTCCAATCGTAAATATTAAAAGATCTAACTGGTCTAATCCGTATTTGATCCGTTAAAAATGGTAAAATAATAATATCGACGCTTGAAGGACAACCTTTAAAGAATTGATTATTTATTTTCTGTTAGATCATTTCAATCCAACAATTACCTAGATGTTATAATAGTTTTTTTCTAAATATTTAAATTTTTAATCACTTTCCTGGAAAGTTCACTCAGTGTTCGTTAGTAAAGGTTGCTTTTCAAGCGTCGATATATATTTCAATACATAAGCATTGAAATATATAAACAAACCATTTCTCTGTATAAGATCAATAAAATTGGGGTCATTTAGTTTTGATTTTTATTGCTGAGGAACGGCAGACAGGCTAATGGCCTATGGATGTTTTCGGCGCTAGAGCCATGGCTAACATGCTGCCGTCAGCGTAGGGGAACTGGCATCTGAGTCACTTATGCTGGACCACAATATAAGATTATTATGGCGGAATATTGAGACCAGGGATGGTTACCATCCAGTCGGATTTAGGGCTCTAACATCTAGCTAGGGTTGTTTTGTCGCCATTTACGACAGGGCGTACCCGTACCCGGCCGTTGTGCTCTATATTTTTAATTCGCTCCTACACAGAGAATTAAAATGAATAGTAAATTAAACAATATTGATTTGTATTGGTATTGAATTATATGCATAAATAGTACTAAGTAATCATTTGTCGTAACGGCATCCGTACAAGTGGTCGGTAATTGCACCTTGCAACGCTCCAATGCACGTCACATATTTCATTTATAAGGCAAAACATCGGAATTCTTGAATGCACTTTACTTGATTACGAGTAATCTTATGCCCACTACAATTCACTTAAACTTGAAGAAGCATCGGATTTATAATAATCATAGTATATATCATATATACATATGTATCATATATAATGTATTAATTAGTATAAGAAAATATTAAATTTCAATTAATTAATTTATTACTATTTAATAGCTTTGGAGTGTAGGCTAAGGCTTGTCATCTTTCGTTAAAGGCAATGTTTTCCTTATAGTTCAAATATAACGATAGATCTTTGACATTTATACTATCCCAGATAGCAAAATGATATTAAAATTTCATTACAAGTATTAGGTGAGATCTTAAGATTTCTTTAACAGAAACTAAAATAAGTTGGAAGTGCTAAGAATCTAACAATTAGGTGGCTTCTATATTAACGCGAAATCGGGAAGTATAATGTAACTTTGTAAGTATAAAAAAGTATAATGTAACTGAACAAAAGTTAACAACTTCATTGCAAAAATGCGTGAATAAATCCATATAAATCTGTGATTCACATGGTAAATAATGCAAAAATTCTAAAAAATATACTAAAGTACCTAGTCAGGTCATAAATTCTGTCACATGTTTAATGTAAAATAATTGTAACAAGTTTATTAATTATGTAACCATTCATATACCAAAATGAACTTAACAAAACATAGATTCTTATGACATTAAAGTTTATTCAAAATGACCTCCGTGATTTTGAATACAAGCCTTCAATCTGCGCGGCCAGTTGTCTATCGCAGCACGAACGAGGTCCATGTCAATATCGGCGGCTGCCTTAATCAAGGATGTCTTGAGTGACTCCAAATTGGGATGAGGCTTTGAGCACGCCTTTTCCTCCAAGTGTTGCCATATCTTGTAATCTAACGGATTCAAATCTGGACTGGAGGAGGGCCAGTCTTCGTGCCGGATGAAGTCGATTTCACGCGCCGCCAGCCAGTCTTGTGTGCTCTTCGCTCTATGAGCTGGCGCCGAATCTTGTTGGAATACCCAGTGCCTGTTATTGAACATGGTATGAGAAACAGGTTCCACAAGGTTCGTCAGGACTGTATTTTGATACACAACAGCATTCGTTTTTACACCTTTCTCACAAAAATGTACCTCTGTTAAGCCCCAATTAGAAACTCTCAACCATACCATGAGCGAGGATGGAAAATGACCTCGTTGGACACGCGGAATACGGTTGCTCGCTTCTTCACTACTGTGTGCGTACACCTTATCATTTTGTTTGTTGTAACTCTCTTCTACGGTAAACATTTTTTCATCCGAAAAAAGAATTTCCCGATATTTTTTTCCCGCGTACCGCTTCAACAAAGCGCGGCATCTCTTCAGTCTCAGGTCCATTAGACGAGCATTCAAACGATGTCCTGTTTTTCTTCGATATGCCCGAAGCCCTAAGTCTTCATTTAACACCATTTTCACCGTGGTTCTGCTTAACCCCATCTGAAGGGCCAACAGTTTCTGCTTACGTTTGGGATTTCTTTGAATTCGTGCCTTCACAGCTTTTATCACTGCTGGAGTCCTAACAGACCGAGGGCGACCACTTCTTGACCTGTCATCTACACTAGAGTCTTCATTGTATCGTTTGATGGTACGATAAAACGAATCTTTTGGTAATATTCAAATTTTTCAGTATGTTAAAAATTTGAATTGGCGCGTAACCGCAACGATGCAACGCAATAACTGCAACACGGTCTTCTTTAAGCGTCCACTCCACATTTAAAAATGAGTAAAATTCTAAAAGTTATACATTTTTATTTTCATGAACAATTCGAAATTCTAATTCAATAAACTTTTTTGTGGCCAGCATTCTAAAAGAAAAGTTTTTACTGTGTGACAATACTTATGACCTGACTAGGTATATATTAAGATTTTTTACCCTCTCGCCTATACTGATATTTCGTGTGTGCAAAATTGCTTAACGCATACAAAAATTGAGACAACGTTTTGACCGTTTTACTAACATTAAGTTAACCATATGACATGTGTTGCTCCATTTTAATAAATTATTAAGCTGTTTTACCGGTTGTATTTGCATGGAGCTGACAATCTAGATTATTTTGGATTAATTTGCTTAATTTAATCACGCTATTTCCATTCATTTCATTCCAAGTTAATTTAAAAACTTTCGTTTAAAATGAACATTAAATTATATTGCAACTAGTTGAAAACGTTGTTCTGTAATATGAATTAAAAACATTAGCCTATATCCTTCTCCAAGGTCCAATCTATTACTATACTGAAATTCATCAAAATTGGTTCAGCAGCTTAAGCGTGAAAGCGTAACAAACAAACTCACTTTCGCATTTATAATATTAGTTAGGAAAACGTTAGAGTTCATGTTCTGGTCATAGGTCATTGAACTATTGGAATGTACCTAATATGATCCTAATTATAATAATACAATCACCTTATTTAGGAGTTAATTGTTCTCTGGAATATTGTAGTAAGATACTACAGTATTTTTATTACTAGATTATAATGTAAATTGTCTACGCAACGTTTTGCTCACGTTGGAGCGCCTGCGAGGGTTATAGGTTCAATATCCGTCCCGTGTCTGAGTGTTTATGTATATATATATGTATTTATTTACAAAAGAGAAAGTTTATATAAATGTATATTATATCATTTGTCTAGTATCCATAAGGCAAGCGCTGTGCGAAGTACTTTTTCTTTTAAATGTTTAACTGAAAATGAATGTATTATATTTCTATTTATTTTCCATTGTGCTTATTACCGATGAATGAATAATAAACACAAATTATCATGCGGATAACGTGAGGTACTCCTACACCAAAAGTTCCCAATTACCGTTATCGCACATTCACACTTTCCATTAGAATTACAATTTCCTTATCGTCATCGATTCGTAAACAAACACGATATCAATTCTAGCACCAATACATAAATACATGTCAAGATAATGTAAAGTAAATTGTCAGGTCGTTTACCTTTATCTTTAGACGACCAGGGTGACATTGACCTGCACGCGAAATAGTCAGGGCTATCGATTCCACGGTGCGGTGCTCTTCCACGCGGGTGCGTCATACAGGTTCCGTGTACATTTAATACCACTTAATATGTTTAATTATCTATTCGCAAGAAACTAAAAAATATTAAATATAATAGATATAGAATACGTAAAAACTACAATTTGGGATGCGTATTTCAAGTTTATTCATTAGGCCAAGATTTATTGAGCTATCAAAGAAATTATTTAATTATTGAATCGATACTGTCGCTAAACACATTCATCGCTACACATCATTTTAATAGCAGAAGGATCTGATGAAAAGAAATGATGTACTATGTAAAAAACGCCCCTAAAAAGAACTACTGCTAGCGCTCAAGCTGCTAAGAGAGAGCCCCATTCGATCTTATTGTTTCTTCTAAGTGGGAAGTTGAGACGGCAATCAGCTTTGTACAAATTACCATATTTTTCTGGTGTTTCTTTGATAAAGATAAGGATGTGTCGTGGTACTGAAGCCGAAAGACCAAGAAATTTTGACGTTAAGACAATATTCGGCGCACCTCTCAAGAAGTGCGCTTGTGGCTTCAGATAAAATAGAACGCCTTATTTATAAATGATTCAAATACATGTATTTTAATACCTCTGCATAGTGCAATGTGATCGATTTGAGTTATATTTTATAGTATTTATAGCATACATATATACTGTCTCGTTGGTCGGTCGATGTCGTTGTCAAGTTACGTTACTATCATTGAGCCACGGGCGAGGGTGATATACAAATTGCATACCATTGCATGTCTTTTTTTTAAATAATATCAATGTTTCCAATAAAATTTATTTGTATATTATAGTAAAACACATGAAGGCCCGTTCGCCTTCCGGGTCGTGTGGCCTTACGCTTGCGGATTTTACGTTTATATCCGAAGCAAGGTCGATTGTTCGTTGGTCGATGTTTTGTTGGATTCTTTAGGAAATTGTACAGTGCGTATTCAGTTTATTGTACTAGAAGTCAATGACCTCAGTTCATATACAGGTGTTTTATTCTAGTTTATATAACATAAAAACAAGATGTGGAAGTATGTACATGCTATTCAGTACCCTTATGCGGACAGCAGCGTGTTAAATGAGTCGTCGGCCTGTCTGCTGTTTCTCAGCATTAAGAAAATGATCAGAGTATACATATATAGGTGAAAAAATACTCACAAAGGCCTCGTGTACCTTTCCGAAAAAGATCTAGGCAAATGTTCTTATAAATTAAAAATGTTTTACTGTGAGCTTCCGGTCTCCGGCTGCAACCGACTTCGCCAATGTTGGCAATATTCTTACTTTGCAATTTAGATTGCACTTTTTTGTGAATAAGAATTAATAGGAAATAAAGATTAATGACGTCATAAGTGAAAGGTCAGTTTATATATTATAATATGATGGAATAAAAATGTATATTCGAGCAAAGATCCAGGCAAATCAAGTGTACCTACGGACTAAATATTTCTAAATGGTCTTTAAGTAAAATTTCACGAAGTTGAAAATGTTTTATGTGAGAAAAAAAAACTAAATTTTATACAATTTCTGGTCATTGGGTTATGTTTATGTTATAGCAATCTAATTGGAGATTTATTAGTTAATTATGTTATTTATATACCACTAACAAAGTCTTTTGGAATAGTTGCAATTCTCTAATTTCGCGTCATGAAGTTGTTACTTCGCCGCGTTCATAACTACCAACTACTAACAACTGTCAATCATGTTCGTAGAAACGCATAATCTGTGTTTGAGTTTAAATTCTCTCTATCGAATTGTATCTATATACACAAGTAGATATAATATGTTTAATTTATAATAATTGCTATTACGGATAATTAATAAAAACTACACAAACTTAAATCATCAACGTATTTATTCTATTTTTAAATAATATACTATTATAGAAAAAGCAACAGATAAGCAGCTAAACCAATTTTATGCTTATTAATTTTTCTAAATAGTAATCTTTACATATAATATAAAACCAGAATTAAAGAAATTATATATTAACCAACGCTTTCGTCAAGATAAATGTATGTGTATATTTTTAACCAGTTTTGTAGAATTAAAGTAATAAATTATTAATGTAATACGTTATTGCGTAATAAATATAAAAAGTGGTTAAACATTGAAACCCGTATATCTACTTGTTATACTCGTATCTTTCGTATCTTTTAATTGTCAATAATTTAATTTATAGACAAAGCAAAGATTTATACCATTTGTTATTACGAATTAATAACAACATAAGTATTGAAATGTTTTAACTATATTCTTTCAATTCAATATTCCATAATAAATTATAAGTCGCAAAAGGCAGAACATAACTCAGATATTTAATTATTAAAAAAAGTTTTCGTGTTCCTAAATACGCTACAAAAATAAGTTTTATAAAAAGCTTATTTTCACCTAAACATTATATTCTAATTGATCAAATAGTTTCGCAGCTATCAAAAGCGAACAAACAAAACACGAGTACGTAGATATATGCCTATGTTAAACAAGTGCAAGTACGTGTATCATCAAATCACAATAGTTTATTGGATTCTGCATGGCCTCGGCGCATCCCATCCATCAGCGAGGGTCGTCTAGGACTGCAATCGATAGAGGGCCGTCTCCTGGCGACGCTTCCGCCCGGGTACAGCTCGAATGCGTTTACCGTGTGGTTTATTTATGCACATACACTCATGTATTCATATAGCTGTTCGTTAGTTGTGCAGGTGCAGGTATTTATGCCTTGTATATGGACATGATGTTTTGGCTTATAATGAAAATATAAATATTCATAGGGACTCGTAATAAGCGACTAGTAAAGTCGCTTAGTACGAATTTATTAGTCTCATAATACGAGTCCAATGCACAATGTCGCCGCCGTTCCGATTCCGAACGTATTCACACTACGCCATCATCTGCAACGGAGAATTTGTAATTAATTACTTCTTTTACTGGTTTATAGACAGTACTGGGCATTTTTTCAGATTTAAGTATCAGAAGATAATATCTCCCGTAAAAATGACATACTGCCACTTTTGCACTTTTTTATTGTCCTTTGTCGGCCAAGATTTGAAATTCACCAAAAACCATCGACGGGAAAAGGTTCACTGAAACTTTGTATTGTGATTGTAGTCAACAACAGGACCCCCGGGCTCCAAACTGCAAACTTTGAATGCAACCGTAATAACCTGCTTGGACTACCTTTTAATTAGCGTGGCTAATAATTTTTTTATTACCGGCAAATGTTTCCGCACTTTTTTTAGCCCTGGCGGTCATCCTTTCCGGTTTTATATTTTTTTACTTTTCTTTATTCGTGATCTATTTATTTCTTGTATATTATTACATTTGTTCTTATATTCTCTAATATATTATTGGAAATGTGTCCAAGCCCAAAAGTGGGATATTATAAGTTGTTACTACCTATCTATTTATCGTCACTAAAAGGCCCCAATGGAAGATCAGCGCTGATTATTTTTTAACCAGAATGCTGAATTGTGTGCCCTTTTAGAGCTGTTTTTTTGTTGTTGTTATTATTAGTTTAAGTTATACTGCTTTTAAATGTAAGCTAAGCTCTAGACAAAGCATTTTTCTTTCTTTCTATCTATATGTATTGTTTATGCGTGTCGTTAGCACCATTACTTTCTTAGGGAGTGGTAAAAGACGACTAATATCATCATCGACTTAGCGTTAAATCCTGATAAAAATCCAAACTGCCGTTTCGGTGTCCGCGATCCGCAAAAGCCGACTAATATACAATACTTTAATATTACTATTTACAAACCACAAAGGCCGTTCGATTAATCGTAGTGAGTGCATTCGCAAGTCGGCCCCGGATTCGCAACTGCATGTTTTGGATGCTATCGAGATTTAACTACTTCGATGTTGTAATCTTATATATAAAATTCTCGTGTCACAATGTTCGTTCCCGTACTCCTCCGAAACGGCTTGTCCGATTTTCATGAAATTTTGTGAGCATATTGAGTAGGTCTGAGAATCGGCCAACATCTATTTTTCATACCCCTTAGTGATAAGGTCACTACACGCGGACGGAGTCGCGGGCACAGCTAGTTGAAAATAAAATAATATATAAACTCCGCTTCCCAAAATATCGCTTTGTCCGAAGAAGGTTCTTGAGTATTGTCACACGTCTACGTGTTTTTTTTTTGCATCTACCCCTGATACACTTTTTTCATGTTCAATGAAGCGTAAGTAACAATGGAATACATTTGGCTAAATTTACTACCGAAACCAGTGTCAAGATGGTAGCATCAGTTCTGATTGACCGAAAAATAGAATCCAGAAGCCAATATAAAACATATTCTTTGTTGTTTAAGGTAATCGTAATGTATACATGTATACTTTAAGTTCCTTATGAACGGCCATGTTTGTTCGAAAATTATAATAAGTATTATTAAATACTAGCTAATTATCATGTCGAACAAGATTTTTGGCTTAACCATAATTTTTAATGAATAACATGACTCGAGTACTTTACTTCATTATTATAATTTCAACAATTTATTTGTTATATAAGGCGCCACGGAACATAAATCGGCAGTTACTCCTGTGGGGGGGGGGGGGGTAGGGGGGTAGTTAGAATGTTTTACCTGTCCATCAGGTTTATTAAGAATAGGGCCCATGTATTTCCTCTTTTTTTCTATGTAAAAGGTAGGAAATGAAGAGAATCATCAAAATAACTGACTAACGGCATAAGACAATGTCACGGAAGGAATCGATGTAATACGGCGTGTATTCATATTATGTACGATTTTCTAATGCAACTCGATAACTTGGAACTGGGAAAAACGTTTATGACACTGAGTGTGCATAGACTCCAGTCCATTGTCCTACTCTTGTACATTTCTTTTCACTTTCTAATTTCATTTTGAGGATATTAATATCCTCAAAATGAAAATAGAAAGTAAAGACCGTCTTAAGACGTCTTTTAAATGTTCGATTTAACCTGTATTTAATATTTCATGACTGTCGGGGGTTTTGGCATTGTAAAGTTATTTTCTATATAATATGAACCTTTTATTCACATTCGTACAAAAAATAAAAAGAAATATTTGTGTAGAAGGAACAATGAGCTCACAAGAAATATTTTTTGCACGACAACGCTAATAGTTCGAATAGTTGACGCATCAAAGGTGTATTGGCTTGTTAGCGGACGAGTGTCGCGGAAAATTTTTTTGGAGTGTTGCGATGCTGCGAGGCGCTTTTTGCGAATATACACGTAGATAGATATATACACGTTGTATAGATAGTATACAACTCGGGGGCGAAGTACGCTCAAGGGCACAGCCGGATAACGACCCATACACGCATCTTCACTAAGTTTTACGTTCTATGTGATACTTTGAATAATTACAATGTCGCAAATGCTAACTCGAGCATATATAGACCTCTTATACCTCCTATTATGCCTCCATTTCTATCGATGACTGCGACTTCTTTCTACTTTTGCAAATAAATATTTTCTTTTGTTGCAGGAGGGTGCTTGACAGAGACGGATCGTAGTATGGATGTCTCCTTTAACAATGTCGTGGAAGGTACACGCCAGTACTTTATGGGAGTGCCAAAGCAAGCTCTGGCAGAAGGAAGTGGGCAACCAGTGTGGCCCGCAGAAGCCCAATCGTCGGAGGACGGTGCTCCGGCCCAATCGGGCGCCACCGCCCCGACGTCGAGGCCGCCCTCAGTTGCTGCTGGCCCGCCTCCAACGCCTACATCCACAGTTGCGCCACCTCCGCGGCCGCCTTCAGAACCGCTCGAGCCAGAGCCACATATCATACATAAGGCAACAGTGATGCGAGAAGCGGCGGAGAAACGACGTGAAATGCCTGAGATCGATGATGAGGAAGAAGCTGCTGGCGCATTATCCCCACCATCACATATTATAAGGAAACCTCCGCGTGCTGCCTCTTCTCCAGCAGCAACGCCTGTGGCTACATGTCGTTCCCCAGCCAGACCGCCTTCAGAGGCACCTGCACCTCCTACATCTGTCTCGGAACCACAGCCAGAACCATCAACAAAATATCGGCCTCCTGTACAACGTGTGCTTACACCTTCAACAAGACCTCCAGATTCCTTCGTTCCTGGCCGACCTCCAGATCCATATCCGACAACCCGTTCTTCAGAACAATTCTCGCGATATCACTATGAGCAGAGCGTGGGTGATAGTGTTAAAAGCCACATAGGACCGATTGCGTCCCCTCAGCCATCAATACCATTGAGACATAGCCCACACACGTATGCCAGGATATCGAGTACGATGCCGCAACATGCCGGTGCACGATTACGCGAAGGAACAACACACAGCCCACCTTCGCAGCGTTATGTAATGCCTCCAGCCCAGCAACCGTCTGTGCCACATAACGATCGCGTACCACCTATACATCATCCTCATACTCCACCAACCTCACAAAGAGTTTCATCTTTGGATAGTAGGGTAGCTTCTATCTATCCACCACTTCCACATCGACAAGAGTCACAATATGTACGCCCTTCTGCGCATTACGATAGACATTTGACAGCATCAGCTCGCAAGTATGATCCGCAGCAAATGTATCCTGGCTATCGACCTGGACATTTAGTTCCACAACCTGTGCCTCACCATCGCATAGATACACATAATCAGGCACAGTATAAACATAGCACGATAGATGTTCTGAGCCCACATTATCCCGGAAGACTAGCAGATCGTTCTCCAGTACCTCCCCCTCACCCACATGATTCTGCCCGTCTGCCGACCAGGACTGATTATACGAGTTTGAGTAGAAGCGTGAGTTCTCGAAGCAGTTATCACAATTATCGAACTCCTTCAACTTCTACATCAAGATATGGGCCGAGTGTTCCTGTTGCTGTGGTTCAAAATGCGGTGATTCAATCTAAGCCTGATTATCGTCCAATCACTGCACCTAAGCCTAACTATAATTTTACACCATCGAGTTCCGTCCAGACCTCACCAGCTCGTTCGTCCATTAAACCAGGTTATCCAAATCAGCAAACGCGCATGACAGTTTCTGTAACTAGCTTAGTGAATGAAATGAATCAAACTAAACAGAAGCAAAAACGTGAATCACCATTAGACCTTTCCGTAAAAACTGTCAAAAATTCAGCGGACTCTTCCACTACCCAAGATGATGCTATAGATTCAATTAATATGGAAAGCAAAGTTGTACCATTGCAACCACGACCCTCTTCATCGAGTAGCAGACACGGCCCTTTGCCTCAAATAGGCTATATGGCATCGCACAAAGTAGATTTCGCTCCAAATTTCACCCAATATGGTGATAGAAGCGCTAGTCACAGTACTCACAGTACCGGAAGTCCTAGTACTGCTCCGATTCGCTTTAACGGCTCTTACGAAACGAGACGTCCAATTATTGAACCATGTCCTGCTGAAACTACTCATCCAGTCTATCCTAATCGCAAATATGCTATTCCTGTGAGCAGATCTGAATATACTAAAATAGATCTCACAAGATCCGTTGTCGACCAACGACTTCCTGATAGTCGAATACGCGATGACCGACATTATATTATTGAAGAAAGGAAACGGGCAGTGGGCCCTATTGACAGTAACATTCCAGAAAAAATTCTAAGATATGAGACTTGGACTGCTGACAGTCGGATAGAGCACATGGCTCATTCTGCAAGAGATCAACAAGATTTAATGATGCGACCTTTGTATAACTATAATACTCACAAACACTTTCAAGCCTATAGAAGTGAACAACAAAGGCCTACGCCGAGTAGCGTCTACCGTGATCATAATACACATGCTAAACATACGTACCCGACTAGTTCTTATCCCCCTGAAATAGCGTCACGGGAGTCAACTGATTATCATACCCGATATCATGATAGGAATCCGTCTGTCAATCGTCATGTTATTCAAAAAACTCCGAGCCATAGAGACATACATGCACATCATCTAGATCCGCATAGCGGCGTGCCAGCTGATATAAGAGTTTTGAGTATTCTAAGAAATAGTTTAGAAACAAAGCAAGTCGGATTTATGGAACCCCCAAAGCCGTCAAAACAGATACCTGATCTCATTGTTATCGATGACGTTGATGATCCTGTGATAGAAATAACTGATGATCTTACTAATGAAAACGACGTTGATAAAAATGTTAAGTGTGTAGCAAAATCGTTGCCAATAGTACCAAATTTAACTAATCAGATTCAGATGCCTAAGGCCGTAGATTCTATAGTAAAGGACACTGATTATCAGAAATATGAAATTTGTGAGACAAAGACCACCACTCCAGAAAATGACGTTGCATCGCGAATACGAACGAAAGCAGAATTAAAGGTGATGCCACCTTCTCAAGATAACATACCCAAAGCTGACAATAATCAAAGTATAGTGAATGAATCTGAAATCGTTAATAAGTTATTGCCAAAATCCCAAAAACAACATTTGTTTAACCAGATAAGAGAAGATAATTTAAGATTAGAATCTGTAATAAAGAGTGAAAAACCCTCTACAAGTACAATTCCTGAATTAAAAACCGAGCCTATGAACATTGAAGAAATTGAAAAAGATGCTGCAATGTCTATTAAATCTGAAAGTATTTTAGATAACTTAGATCCCAATGAACTTTTGCCGCCAGTGACACTCCCTTTTGAAGATTTTGACTGGGCTAGTGCTTGCGATAATTTTATGGAACAACTTAAAATAGGAGTACATAAAAAGAAGACTCACAAAAAACGTATTAGCATAATAGAATTTGAAAATGAGACCAAAGTTGAACCGATCAAAATTCCCAAAGAAGAAATACTAAACCAAGACAAGACGACACCAAACTCCAGCCCAGATAAACCTTTAGCTGATTTGTTACCTCCTATTGTCATAAAACAGGAACCTATTGATGCAGATGAAGTAAGTGCTGAAAATGAATCACAACCACCTGTCATAGAAAAACCTGAGAACAAAGAAGAAAACAAGAACGAACAAAATAAATCTGATAAAAAACATGATAAACATAACGAGAAAAATACAAAATTGAAGACGAAAACTAAAATAAAACTAGAGAAAAATGAATCTTCCACTACTGTGGCCAGCAAAAAAGAAAAAATTCCGATAAAAACCGTGATTAAAGAAGAATTAGAATCTACTGATGACGATGAACCCTTAATTAAAAGCAAAATTCTTAAAGAGAAAGAACAAAACGGGCCTGCCAAAAACAATATTCGTGAAGTTGACCGTAATGAACGTCTTAAGTATCAATTATTGAAAGATTTGTCTGAAAAATCTGCATACGTTAAGTTAGAGTGCTGTGACGTTGATGTTAATAAAAATAACAGAAAATCTATCGATTCTGTTACTGCAAAAGACAAAGAAGAAAAACAAACGAAAGGAAAATCATTGAGGCAATCATCGAGATCAAAAGGAAAATCATTGTCAACTGAGACAAATAAAAACGAGAAAGCCGCTGAGTCTAGCTCTGATAGTGATGACGAAGTTGCTGTAGCTACAAGACTTCGTGTGCGTAAAAGTGTTAAAAACGAGGAAAAAGAAATTAAAACGACCCCCGTCGCAAAGACTCCAATAAAATCTTCACCTACTAAAAAGGGAGAAACTAGTAGCGCAAGTTCCACTCCAGTACGGAAACCTGGATTTGGTGATGGCTCCGATTTTCATCCAGGTTGGGAGGAAGAGTTATATCGTTATAAACGTTCAATTCGGATGCCAACTCGATTAATTGCTATACCGAGAGGTCAATCTGGTGGCCCCTTTGTTAAAGGTTCATCCGCACTGTTTACACGTGGATCTACTTCACTACCTGACTTAGATCCTGCACCTCTGTCACCAGCGCCTTCATCAGCGCCATCCGCAGTTACTGATGATTTGTACCCAAGACGGCAAGATAAACTAACGCTCGACAGTGATTTGGACTCGAATTCAAGTTATTCTGGGCCTAACAAGCTACATTACGACTCGGAAGCGTCTACGTCCACAGTATTTTCATCTACAAAAGCAAAACGAAAAAGTAGTTCAATTGTCGACGTGTTGATACAGAAATGTGGTAAAAAGGAGGAATCAAAAAAGAAATCAAAAGACAAAGAAGAGAAAACTCCTAAGATTATTCCTAAAACTTCAAATACAAACGAATTACTTCCAACGCCTAGCTTAGGTTTAGTAAAGAATAGTAAACAAGGAGGATTAAGTACAAAGAAAGAGAAGTTTATGGAAGACATATTCTATTTAGGAGCATTTAGAAA
Source organism: Malacosoma neustria (assembly GCA_963693495.1). NCBI lineage: Eukaryota > Metazoa > Arthropoda > Insecta > Lepidoptera > Lasiocampidae > Malacosoma > Malacosoma neustria. Next base: position 16,957,933 of record OY856379.1, on the reverse strand, counting down.
GCAAACCGTTTCAATGTTCAGAAGTGCGTTTATTAAGAATACAGATGGCCTTATCGGTGCCACAGAGGAATTTTCTCCAGTAGTGTTGAAATCAAGAACACGCACAGAAAGTAGAGTATTAAAACAGCGGGCAACAATCAAAGAAGTTTTTGGTGATGAAAGACCGGCCTCAGCACCTCCAACATCTTGCAGAGAAGAAGAAATTGAAGAGAAAGAGGAATTAGTAACTGAAATTAAAAAGGAAAAAATAGAAGCGAAACCAAGCCCAACAAGACAGTTTAAACCCAAGAAAATTATAAAAAATAAATTGCAAAGGAGGTCTAGTTCAATACGCGACGGACTAAGGAGTACGGCATTAAAGAGGAATGACGCAAAAGGTAGATTGCTACGACTAAAAAAGAGAAATAGTATAATCAAATCATTGAAAAATAAGAGAATAAAAGATGTTTCGTCCAACAAGCAAAAAACTGACGGTACTCCAGCGGTAGAAGATAATAAAGAAGGGACAAACGAAGAAGAGACTAAGGAAGAAGGGTCTTCTGTACCTAGTGGCGAAGGAAATACAAAGAGACGACTTAAACGATTGTTTGGCAGAAGAAAATTTAGCTCAGGTTTCGATTACATTAGAAAGAAAAAGAAAATAATACGGAAAGAAGGTTCAGCTCATAAAATCCGAAGACCAGCTAACAAACCGAACCCTGAGTCTGTTCACGATATCCGTAAAGAGATTAAGGGCTGGTTTATTAACAAGAGTATTGGTGAAACACATCTTCACCGTGCTGCGAGGCTGGGTTATACGGTAAGTATAATATATGTATAAAGAATTCAAAGTTCAAATAGTTAATGCGATCGTAAGATTTATATTCTGTATTCGAAATGTTTCTTGTTTCAGGATTGCGTGGCATACTGCTTAGAAAAGATGGAATCAGATCCCTCTGCGAAAGATAACGCTGGTTTCACTCCCTTACACGTGGCGTCTGCCAAAGGATATGTCAGAATTGCACGACTGCTGCTGCAATATGGGGCCAATGTTTCTGCCGCCGCTCAAGGAGGGATTAGGTAATAACAGCTATTATTTCTTGCACATTTATTTTGGGTAGAGTCAAAAAATGCTTATCACTTTATTTTATGAGAGAGCATAAGTAGAACTTCGCTCGTGTATCTCATGCTACTCATTTTGGCGATCTCATCTCGTCGTCTATGAATCTGCGATGACCGGTTGTGACCGAATGACAATGTTGGGCACTGCTGATACGCTACCGTCCAGATCTGAAACCTAGGTCATTTTTGCCGGAATGTAACACATGGCTTGGAACTCTACCACCGAGCTAGGGTTAATTTTTCGCTTTTTACGACAGTCCGCCCCCGGCCGCAGGGGTGATCAGTATTCTAACCCTGCTCCTGCACGAAGAAACTATAATGTAAACATATTACGGCGGATGCAGTCCAAGAATTTACTGTAGTTAGCTGCAAAATTAATTAATTTTGATGTATAAAAATCATCTATTTTGTAATCCCTATCAATCAAAACTATGAGTTAAAAGTTATTTACTCAGATCTCGGAAGTATTCAAATTTTCTTAGATATGAGACGAGGTCGTGGTCAATTGCACTGACAATATAAATGATAAGTAATCGCTTTTTTATTGCTGTAGGAGAGCAGACAGGCTGACGGCTCATTTATAATTTAGCAGTTACCGTCGCCTATGTTTGCAACGTCAGTGGCATCGCGAACACGCTGCTGTCCCATAAGGGTACAGGAACTTGAGTCACTAATGCCGGAACACAACAAAAATTATAGTCCATTCGCATTAAGAAAATCGAAGTGAGTCATCGTTGTCCGCCGACCTAGCCCCACCCCCTGACCAATCAGGTCATCATTTCCGAACGATGATCTGCCGTCAACTGGTCACTGTGAACATAGTTTTTTAATTTGTTGTGACCTGATTGGTTGGAGGTCGGGGCTAGGCCGGCAACGATTACTCACTATTTTCTTAACATGGATGGACTATATGGCGGCATACTTAAGACCAAAGGTGGTCGCCATCCAGACGGACTTGGGGCCCTACCACGTAGCTAGGGTGGGATGTTTTGTCGCCTTTTACGACAGGCCGACCCCGGCCGCAGAGGTCAGTATTCTTTCTCCGGCCCTGCATGAATAAGATTTTCTTTTTTAAATGTTAAAATTTATCACATGAGTATTCAAATTGCCATCATTACCTTTCCAGGCCACTTCACGAAGCCTGCGAGAATTGCCATGTGGAGGTAATAAGGTTACTATTGGCTTACGGCGCGGACCCACTGTTGGGAACCTACGCAGGGCAGACACCAGAAGAGCTCACCGAAGGACTGGCTGCCAAGTTTCTGCGTCTGCATATCGCTGATGTGCAAGGACGGGCCATCGAACCATGGATATTTCCCTCACCTATTGAGATTATAGGTAATTTTTTTATTTATATTTTGTTTTAATCCAGAGGTAGAGGGATGAGTGAATATCATTTAGCAGCTTTATAGATAAAGTCAAATACAAAGTGTATATCTCCAAAATGAGCAAATTGCTTGTGCATGGATAATATTTATATAACGAAACATCTCTGAGACCAGAAGCCCTAGAGCAGACGTAACACGGGAAATATTATTTCCGAATTTATTCTACCTTATCGGAAATTGAATCCTGACCGACTACTTAGGCTTAGAAAAAAACATGATCATCTAGAGAGGTCGGTATCAAGTTTAGAAAACTTGTATATTTTTTAAAGCTGTGAAATTAAACGAAATAGACCGCATGAGATGAAAATTTATTTTTAAGTAAGATTGCAAGAGAAGGGTTCATTATATTCTTTTACATTGCATTATTATGTTTAATGTTGATATTTAATTATAAATTTCCAGATCGCGAGGAGCTTGGCTGCGATCCGCTGTCATCCCCACCGCCCGCATCGCCCCCTCCGCCGCCCGACGCCACGATTGAGATCCAATGCACCGACGCCCCTCTACCACCATTTTACAGCTTCAAAACAGGCACAGGGTTGCCAGTAGATGGCCTCTGGTGCCTACTTCAGGATATTACAAATTTATTACAGGTATTAATTCGTTTTAGATGAAATTATCGTAAATTAAACTATAATATAAATTCTAAAATATTAGCTTAAAAAATAAAATTAGAAATCCTATTTAAAATCCTGATTAGTTTTACATGAATTATAAATTATGAATAGTAATAGATTCGATTCCTCTCTATGAATAAATCTATAATTTCGAATGATTGGCATTTTTTAAATTAGTAAATTTGTTGTTCATAAAATTTCAGATTAAATCGAAAGAAAGTCTGCTGAAACAAATTCACTGCGGATCAGGATCCCCCAAGGAGTTACTACGAGAGATCAGAACCCAAGAGTTCCTGGAACGTGCCCAATGCCACCAACTGTTCAGCGCAGGGGAGAAGGTGAACCCGCGGGCTTCGAAGGTGGCGCTCGTCAGGGTCACAGACAAGCTGAGGCAGCTCCTCAAGATAGAGACCGTTCTCGTTAGCTGACAATAGGCATTATATCCACTGGATTCAGTTTAAATCGACATGGGATATTCTTAAATGGGCTAAGATTGGAGAAGGAAGGAGCTGAAGAATAAGGAACATATTTTGATTATTATATTGCATGAATATGTTCATGCGGAGAAGATAAATTTGATGATAAAAGAAATAATTACCAAAACTGATATAATTCATTTAGAATCATTATATTAATTTTGTAGGGGACTGAAATGGCTGTAAAAACATGCTTTTTACTTACTGTCGCCATCTTTGCAACGTTGACTTCTGTTGCAATTTAGACGAAATGTTTAATTATTATTGAAATTGAATTGAATATTTTTCATGATACGTGAAATAAAAAAGACTTGAATTCACTTTAAAGTCATTTAATTGAGAAATGATTTTATTATTTGAATTGACATTATTAACAAACGAGTTAAATAAATAAGGAGTTGACAATTTTTAAAATATTCAATAACTTATTCCCATATTATGAATGTGAAAAATAATTATTATCAAATAAATGAGTGTCTAATAGATATTAATGAATACGTGAAATAATGATATTAGATGTGTTTATGTGGTTTAACTTACTCGATGTTTGTGTGTGACGGCTCAATATCGAGATCTTAACAGCTCGACTGATTATGATAATATGTATCTCATTAAGAACAATTTTTGTTTTACGAGACTGTATAATTTAAGGCAGCCATTACATAATCTTCTGCTCGGTCGATAAGTATAGTATACTTCACTCATAAAAATTAATTAGATTGTAAATAATTTATGGATGTTTTTTTTTTGCCTTGTATGTTGCGTGTGTTCAAATCTTCGAACAATAAATGTGTTAATTGTAAATAAATTTTATAATTGATGTATTTTCGTATAGGTGTCGCTTGTGTATATTCTCATGGGTGCTATTTACCGTTGGTGTTTGGTGTATAATTACGTAGTTTAGAATAAATAATTTGTAGTTACCATTTTAATTTAAGTATGTCTAGCATCGACTGTGCAATACGTGCATGAGGACATTGGTTTGTGCGCAACCCATTCTTAGGGCCCCAAATAGTCGCCGTGAGCATACCTGCTCACTTCATTCTCATCTCATCTCCTTCATTATAATAATACATTGGTTTAAAGCTGATATTTTTATCCGTGCAGGGCCGGAGTAGGAAAACTAACCCCTGCGGCCGTTACTTTAAATTTAATATATATTTGATTTAAAACCCCCTTGACGAGATAAACGTGAACAATTTGTACATACCGTGTTATATGGGGTCATAAGAGCATTCTCGTACGCGTTTTCCTATAAGGCGAAACTACCGTGTTTTGACATTGCGTATTGACATAATCCCCCGTATTTGAATTATATTGCAACAATTCCGCTCAGGGCGACAAATTTTCGGCCTATAAACTTGTATGTATGTGTTTTGTAAACTTATTAGCGAACTAGCTGATGCAAGTTATTCGAACCACAAAATGCACTGTTAGGGACAAACAACACCGTCAAACGTTCACATCATTTGTTTTGAGATTATGTAATTTGTTTATTGTTATGTTTGATTATATTATTTCCTGAATGTTTCTTATTAGAGTATAATTTTAACGTTTAATAAATGATTTATTTTTTATTTATACAACCAATATAATGTATTAGTAAAGTTTTTAAAAATCAATTTATGCATATCGCAAATTAATGTAAATAAGACGAAAATTTTAAACTAATTATTGTTTAAATTATTTTGGAACGATATGTAACTTGGATGCCGAGGGATGTTTACCCCTTAGGTTAGGCTAGTATTTTGGTAAAATCTTTGGACGACACTCACGGATGAGGCCGTGTGGGAACTAGAAATGATGAAGTACATTGATGATCTGTGATGAAATATTATTAAGAGAAAATATCTTGTTTGCGGAAATGGAGTGAAAATTTAATTAATTTTGGATTATGTAATAATTTTTAACTATACGAGTATATACATCCAAATGTATATCTTTCTGAATGGAAACAAAACTTGTAATATCTTATCTGTTCTAGATGTACCTACAATATAAGTATTATTGTAATTATTATTGACATCATTGTTGTTGATAATATGGAAAATTAAATGTGAACAAACATTAATTTTATTGTATTTTTTATAATCTCCCCATTTTTCATTGGTCACCCAGAAAAAACAATTGTAAACAAAATTGTGACAAATTTTCACCTAGTGCAGGATTATAAAAATTTGTTATTCCATCAGGCCAGGGATTCCCAGTGGTCAATATCGACCCCTTCGGGTCGATATCGGTCTTAGAGGTCGGCAGATAAACGAAAACTGATTCTGGGGTTCACGAAGCTTAAATTTTTTTACCGCTATTAATAAAAGCCAGTTACTTATGTGTTACGACAACCGGCTACTTTTGTGGGGAACAAATGTCTGGCCATGCCGCCACCGCCGGGCCCTGGCAGGAGGGGTAGACCCAAAAAGTGCTGGCTTGACGTCGTAGGGGTTGATATGCGTGCCAATGGACTAGCCACCAGATGCCGAAGATCGTGGGCAGTGGAGAAGAAAAAGTCGGAAAGCGGACCCCGGGCGCCGAAGCGAGAGTTTGGGCTGCAACCGGGATTCAACGCAAAGATGATGATAAAAGCCAGTTCTCAATTGAAACTTTCAAGATACGTATGTATAAGTTGTGTACATAATATGAATGACTAATACATGAAGTATCATTGTTCTTTGTTATATTTTTTTAAATTCGACAATTCGAATAGAAAAATAACTAGAAATTGGATTTTTAAAGTAATTTGGCTGTGGGGGTTGAGGGCTGAGGTACATAATGGTAGTACCGATTTGGGCAGCATTCCTCCCGCTCTTGAAGGTGATGAAATGTCGGGTCTCTTTTTGAAACACGTGTTCACGATGGCAAGGTCGGCAGTCGTACACGTACTGAGGATGTCCTTCCCTTCCATGTTGCAGCTACCATACCCAAATCCACCGTGAATACGCTCAAATTCCCCACATGACTGTCCAGGTCACCACCCAAAACGATCCCATGTGACAACGGAATCCCACGAAGCACTTCTCTGAATAGATTCCAAAACGCCTCATCGTTGTCACTACAACAGATCTGTGGCGCGTAGGCACTTATCAGGTGGGTGGATTACTCCACCGATAAGTACCCTCACAACCATAAGCCGATCGCTACAGCATTTCACTTCAAAGATGTCACCCTGGAGCTCCCCCGAGAGCACAATGGCTACCCCATTCTTCCCACCAGTTGCACCTGTGTAGATCAGCTTATAGTCATTTTGACCTCCGTGATTTTGAATACAGGCCTTCAATCTGCGCGGCCAGTCGTCTATCGCAGCACGAACGAGGTCCATGTCAATATCGGCGGCTGCATCGGCCAGCTCCCTCGCGCGTCCGGTTAGCGTGCCGATGTTGCGAAGTGGAGTTTGGATTGGGCTAACATCTTTACCTGTGCTCGCCCACGGCACGGCAGCCCTTGTCCACTTGTCACAGAAGTTGGGCGAAGCTTCTGCGCGTCGTTTTGTGGCGACGCCCTATCCATGACTGGACCTTTTCTCGTACGTACCATATAAATTTTTTTGGCTAGTTTTGGCTTTTGCGGGAGCGACTGCCGTCCGACCTCCCAACCCCTAGAGGAAAGCCGAGGTGCACTTCCTTTGCCGCATCCAAAGTGGCAAAGGAGTAGTCCATCAGTCGCCTTTTAAGACTCCCTTGGAATGACCTGGGGTGACCCTATTCTTTTAACTGGCCGGGACCACACGGCACAACGCTGTTCCTGTACCATTTATGATTGGTTTATGTCAGAAATCTGTCTTGAACGTTGAAATCTAATTTTACTATTCTTACGATAAGCGCTAAATATTTTATTGTAGACATGTCTGTGCTTTCGTCATTAAGCTACAAATAAGTAATGTCTTATTATTTATTCGTAGTCATTAAGTAATGAAAAGCAATTGTTTTGTAACATCTCTACTATATTTTATAAATATAATAAATCAGGCCATTTTTACTTCACCCGCTTTGGCTGTAATTTTCGTATCTTGTGAATTGGTAAACAACATGACATTAATGTCAGTTTTCGTTGTTTTTATGTAATTTCAGACAATTCTTTGTGTTTAACACATTTTCGGTCACAAATCACAATTACACGCGGTACAAAAAAATAACACCTTTATGTAGTGCTTGTCTTGACCAGCCTTTGATTTGAACCTATTATCTTTTAACCAGGAATTTATAAATTTTTGCTCTTAATCTCAGTACATAGATGAATCACTGCTCATTTTATCAAAGACGTCGTTTAAATTGTTATATAAAAATGGCGGGATTCTAATATAATATACTTTAAAGCCCACAGATTACAATACGAAAACTAGGGACTTGGGATGTGCGATATTTATCGATATCGTTGAAATATCGATATTAATCTCCAAAATATCGATATTTAAATATCGATAATTGTAACTGAAATATCGACATTTTTAACATGATATCGGGTTATTCTCGAAATATCGAAACTCGATCACATTTTCGATCAGTGCTCTTTTGCTTATATAAAAAAATGTTTAATACATAAACATCGATATAGTTTTTTTATGAGCAAACTCAGCAGAGTAGCATCCCTATTTTACTTTCTCATTAAATGAAATGAAAATAAAGTCAGTCAATTCTCACTCATTCATTTATTACAAGTCAGTCAGTAGTCAGCTCAGTTCTGAGTTCTAATAAACATTGTTTTATTTGAAAATAATTTAAGAGGAATATTTAATATTATTTTTGTATTTTTAATAAGATAAAAAATATGATGTCTATTATTTCTCACAATATTTTTTGCACTTAACATACAGTTGACCATGGTTTTCAATCGATATTTTGTGCTCGATAATATCGAACTATCGATATCTTGCTATCGATATCAATTCCAATATCGATAGTTTACTAATATCGCTCATTCCTACGCAAAACAATAGGGCTTTAGCCTCTAGCTGTCATTCTTACACTGGGATTCCCGTGCATAAAAATATGTCAATCATATACTATACTGTGGTCGGGAAATTCCCTCGAATGTCGACAAGAGCAGATACTGCCATCTATTGTCATTGCATTATATTTCATAACTGTACATATATGTGGTTATCACAAAATATTTACAAAGTGTAATAGGTGGCGCTGAACGCTAATTGAGAAACAGTAAAATTAGGAATAAAACAGAAAACAGGGGGGCATCAATGTAAAAACATCTACTGTTATAATAGTAGGGTTGGTAACACTGGTAATAGTTTGGTAATCTGTATTGTATGTATTCGTAATCGTTGTATCGATTGTATACCAAAGCATCATCCATCATATTTGAGATCATTTAAAATCCTATTCAGATTTTCAAATCCACAGATTTTTGTTTTACAGTGTTTAGAAATCTTCTGAAGCCAAAAAACATTTTATTAGTAATAAATCTCGCTATAACGTACAACTTTATTATCTATTATATAATTATGTATTTTTTGGTTATTTTAAAGATATAATGATGATTTTGTACAAAGTAAAATCATAAATTTAATATAACATTTATTTATGTCATATATCATGACACATATGAATAAATGATTATTTTTCAACAATGTAAAGGTTTATTACCTACTACTAAATATATACACATTTGAAACCTAATAAATTAATAAAAATGTAATAATACTTTAGCGCTGCTAGCATCCAGAATTTGAGAGTTTTGACCAGTGTGACCAGATTTAGCAGAATTAGATCCCCAATTTAAGGTTTAGCAGATTGTGTTGCAGATCTAAAAATAAGGAAGTTTTTGGCGGAATCTCATAAAACCTTCGCAGAATCGTAGCAGGATTTGACATCTGTGTTTCACATTTAGTCAGTTGGGTAGTTGCGCTAAAAATATTTTAGGAATTTTGTCTTTGTCAAAACAATGTAAGATTTTTCTTCTAACACTGGCAACACTCAAGCACATTTTAGGGGAATCCCCTTTATATGTTTTGCTTTGAAGTTGTGTGTAGTGTTCATGAACATTGTTCATTTCCTAAATAGACGTCGACCGTCGTCACTCAGTTGTTTAATACATACTCGTAAGTAAGCTTATCGAAAATGAAAAGAAAATATGACCAGCACTATCGTACCGAGTGGGAGAAGGATCCAGTGTTTTCATCTTGGTTATCAAGATCCAAAGATGACAGCAATGCCGCTTTTTGTAAAGCATGCAATATGAAATTAGTTTCACGACTATCTGTTCTGAAAGATCACTCAAACTTTGTGAAACAAAAAAAGTATCATTGGATATTCTGGACAGTCATCTAAGAAGGAAGGAACTAAAAAGTATCCGCACTTGGTTGATTTTGCAAAGGCCATGATGCTTTTGTCTATGTCTAATACAGCTTGTGAGCGCCTATTTTCTCAAATGAACATTAAAAAAACCGACTTGCGGAACAAATTTAAAAATGAACATACTGCAATTTTACATGTCAAACAGGCAGTTAAAGAACAAGGTGGATGCGTCAATTTTAACGCCATCAAAAAAAAAAAATGGTAAAGGCAGCACAAAGCTCGACACTTCTATAAAAAAACGTGGAGGCCACAGAAAATTAGAAGTTATAATTGGTTAATAAATATATGAATTTAATTATTTACCTATTAGCAGAATTTTGGAATTATTTACAAAAACAGCAGATTTTAGCAGAATTTATACGAGTAACTGGCATAATGTTCGATTTAAATCTGGTCAATTACTGGTCACACTGGTTTTGACTTTGGAGTTTGACGCAGTGTTGCCGTTTTAGCGACTTTGTAGCTAGATTTAGCGGATTTTGGATGTGTCTAGCGACATTTTTTTCCATCTAGCGACAAAAATAAATTTAGCGACATCTAGCGACTTTTCGATATTTTTTTGTTCGATCGGTTTTATGCGTCTCACTCTATCAAAAGATGTACAGATATAGCTATTTCTTTCTCATTCATTCATCATCCCGTTTATTCAAAGGAAAGAATGCCCGGTTTCTAAATTATTTGTTACTTTTTCGCAGAACAAACCGGTTTTACATAGTGTCTATGTGTGTATTGTCGTCATTATTATCAAAATCATATTGTGGTTATGGAAATTCCTTTATAAAAGAAGGCATACGCTCAAAAGTATAGACCAGAATGGGAACAACAAGAAGAGTTTAAAATGTGGTTGAAACCTGTTATGACTGATCCAAATAGAGCTTTTTGTTCGTTTTGTCACAGTGAAATATTCGCAAATTTAAATGACAGAGTTGCTTTTATTTAGACCATATTTTTAAAATTGAAGATTTTAAAATATTTAGCGACTTCTAGGGATTTTTTTGAGTACTTTTTTCTTAATATCTAGGGACATTTTCATTGAGGTCTGGTTACTTTCTTTTTTCCTAAGCGGCAACACTGGTTTGACGTTTTATGTACGTTTGTTGTAGTTTGGGTTGGGCGAGGCTTGTGTTTGTCACTGTAATTTTAAACAATTTAAACAAAAAACGAAATTTTTGTAATAAGTTCGCGATGTATTTATTGTAAAAGGTATGTTTTTGTTATTTATCAGTTTTTGGTTTAATTGTATATAAAATTAGCCATTTATTAAAAATATATTTTGTTTGTTTTCAATAGAATGAAGTATAGTTTGTTAGTGCTCGCTGTAGCGAGTTGTGTACGAACACAAAACTTGGAGACAACAGGGCCCTATAATCCTGCGTATCCGGCACAAAATTACCAAGACAATAATCAGAATAACTCACAATACCGTCCAAACACACAAATACCTTATGGCAGTTTTCCGGTAAACGGAAACGACTATAATCAAGGGCAGAGCTCATTTTATCAGGATAACAGCTTTAATTCAGACAGTTACGCCGAAAAAAATAATGAGGTTGACACACAGAACTCTGCAAGTTATTACGCGGGCTTAGATTATGATGAAAGGTACCGATGTCCACCCAATTGGATTCGTTTTAGAGAATCATGCTATAGGTTCACGAAGTCTCCCAATCGACCGAGGAATGAGGCTCGTAAGATTTGTCAGGCTTATCAAGCTGATTTGGCTGCTGTTAATGATCCTGATGAGCATGGATTTATTATTACCAAATTGATGAAATTGGATCCTCAAAAAGGTTTGTGGTATATTGGAGCTCATCAGCAATCACCTGGTTACTGGACAAACGATGTTGATGGCTCACAGTTGACTGGCCTCGAGAATGCTTTCTTTGATGATAGGCAGTTAACATATACTAGTTACAATATTCTTCCCCGTGATTATTTAGTTTATAGATTTTCACATCAAGAAGGAAGATGGGGCCTAGCTGCAGTTGAAGGTACTCAGTACTATCATTTTATCTGTGAAGGTCAATCTTCCAGACTGCATTACTTAATAGAAGAAGAAAGGTCTTTCACTTATGGCTTGGATACTTTTGATCCTGAGAGAATTCCTAGGGGTCCCTACTTTATCAAAGAACCTGTTGATACAATTTACGACACAACAAGGCATTATCATGTACAATTGACTTGTATAGCTGGTGGGTATCCTGCACCAGTTTACAAATGGTATAGGGAAGATTATCAGGTGGATAGTCCAATTTATACAGAAATTGATCCCTTAGTTGACAGTAGATTTATAATAAGTGGAGGTACTCTGATGATATACAATCCAGATACTGACCAAGATAGTGCTAAGTATCATTGCACTGCCACAAATAAATTTGGAACTATCCGTTCAGATTCTGTCAGATTGTCATTTGGTTTTGTCAGAGAATTCAATCAAAAACGACCAGTTGAAAGTGGGAATCAGTATTGGGGGAAAGTCATGTACTGTGATCCCCCCTCCTACTACCCAGCAGTGAACTTCTTGTGGGCTAGAAATTATTTTCCAAATCTTGTAGAAGAGGATAAGAGAGTGTTTGTCTCTTATGATGGTGGTTTATATTTCTCTGCTCTTGAGACGATCGATAGAGGAAATTACAGTTGTAATGTTCAAAGCCAAGTAACAGACGCAGGTAGAAATGGGCCATTCTTCCCACTTTTTGTATATCCACATTCTGATTACCAGCATTTGAAATTCCCAAATAATTTCCCTAAAGTTTTCCCTGAAGCACCCATAGTTGGTCAAGAGGTGCGATTAGAATGTGTGTCATTTGGTTATCCAGTGCCTTCATACAATTGGACCAGGAGAAATGGAAACATGCCCAGAAAATCTTATTTGAGTAATTATAATAGGGTTTTAACCATACCTAATGTAGGAGTAGAAGATGAAGGAGAGTACATATGTGATGTACGTAATGACAGGTCTCATATTACAAACAGTGTGTTCCTAAAAGTCCAGGCAACACCAAACTTTACTATTCCACTGTCAGATAAACATGTTGATAATAAAGGTGAGCTTCACTGGAATTGTGAAGCATTTGGCATTCCAGATGTAAATTATACCTGGTGGAAAGATGGAAAAAAGCTGTCAATGGATACTTTAGATCCCGAGGACAGGGATAGATATATAATCCAAGATAATGTAATGATCATTAAATATTTGGATCCTACTAGAGATCCAGGAATGTATCAATGTGAAGCCAAAAATCAATTGAAAGCCAGTTATTCCACAGGGCAGTTAAGAGTCTTGTCTATAAAACCATCATTTAAGAAAAGGCCACTTGAATCTGAAACATACGGCTCTGAAGGAGGCAATGTTACATTAAGGTGCAATCCAGAAGCAGCACCAAAACCCACATTTACTTGGAAGAAAGACAATATTGTTATAGGGGCAGGAGGGAAAAGATTTATCACTGAAACCGGCAATCTCATAATAAGGCAGTTAACTAGAGATGACGAGGGAATATACACTTGTGTAGCTAAAAATCAATATGGTACAGATGAAAGTAAAGGTCGTCTGATTGTTTTGCGTACACCACGTTTCTTAGAACGTCTACCTCCCAGAATTACAACACAAGTCAATCAAAATCTATTTTTACATTGCAATGCTGAAGTGGATCCTATTTTAGATACAGCATACTTATGGAATCACAATGGCATTAGAATCAAAGAAGCATCTGATATTTATGCTGATAAAAGAATACAAGTTGATGGTGGAGAGCTTACTATTCTCAATACAAGTCTTTCAGATGTAGGTGACTATGAATGTGTGGTTAAATCGGCGATTGGCCGCATTTCAACACACACGCAGTTACGTATTGAAGGCCCCCCTGGACCACCTGGAGGATTACAAATCCTGAACATACAGCGTTCATCCGTCACACTTGAATGGACAGACAGCAATTCGAACGGCCGTCCTGTCACTGGTTATATAGTTACAGGTCGAACCCATTGGAATGCCAATTGGTCTATTATTAGTGATAATGTACCCAATGTCATGGAAATTGACAGATATAATGGCCGAAAAAGAGCAACAATCACTCAAACTCTTTTACCCTGGGCTGTTTACGAATTTAGGGTTCAGGCTTTTAATGTTTTGGGCGCAGGCAAACCTTCTGCACCAAGTCCACAATTTTCAACTCCAGCAGACAAACCTTATCAGGCTCCATTTAATGTTGGAGGTGGTGGTGGTAAAACTGGTGATCTGACAATCACTTGGAGTCCTCTCCCACCATCACTGCAAAATGGTCCTGGCATACATTACAAGATATTCTGGCGTCGTAATGGAACTGATGTTGAGTTTCAGTCTTTGCTTTTAAAAAAATATGGTAATATAGGAACATATGTTGTACATATATCTCCAACATATTTCTATAGTCCATATGATGTGAAAGTCCAAGCCTTTAATGATATGGGGGCTGGGCCGGAGAGTGATGTGGTGACTATATATTCTGCTGAGGATATGCCTCAAGTAGCACCACAGCTGGTGGTCGCACGTTCATTTAACTCCACTTCTCTAAATGTTACATGGAATCCAATAGATCAGTCTAGAGATCGGTTGAGAGGAAAGCTTATTGGTCATCGTCTAAAGTATTGGAAGCAAACCAACAAAGAGGAGGAGTGTATATACTACTTGTCAAGAACTACTCGCAATTGGGCTCTCATTGTGGGTCTGCAGCCTGACACATACTATTATGTTAAGGTAACTAGATTTAATTTTTATCCATCATTTCACAAGTACACAAAAATATGATAAGTAATGACAGATACTAAATTAGTCTAATTATAACTAAATTAGTAAGGTTTAGATAGGCAGCAGATAATTTTGAAATAATTATTATATATTTTATATACAATATTCTTTATTACAGTTCCTTCCAGTTAGGTTACCTGGAAGAGATCCTCTAAGGGATGAAATCGCCTTTTGTTTTCTAGTTTTTAGTGTGTTGTCCTAGTTATAAGTTTTATTTTGTAAATGTAAATAATAAAGAATTACCTATCTATTTTTATAATGATTTTTCTGTTTCTTGAAACTGATTATATTTTTATCTTGTGGAGGTGAATACTAAACTGTTTCATATAACACAAAAATTTCAGGTAATGGCATTCAATTCAGCTGGAGAAGGTCCTGAAAGTGAGAGATATTTGGAACGAACATTCCGCAAGGCTCCGCAGAAGCCTCCTGCGTCTGTCAATGTTTGGGCTCATGATACTACAACAGTCAGAGTCGTATGGAGATATGTGCAACCCACAAATGAGGAAGAACCTTTACTTGGTTATAAGGTATATTTTTTATGTCTACAAATTATTTTAAATTATAAAGGGTGGAAAATGGGGTAGAAATTTATAAAGGGTGAAATGGATAATATAAAGTGAGGTTGAGAAGAGAAGAAAGGGTTAAGGATGTAGAAAGGCTTAGATGTATATGAAAAAGGGTGACTAAGAATTCAATTTGAAAAGGGAAAAAAAGAATTGGGACAGGATAGAAGGGAAGGGACAGAGGAAGGAGCTACCAGAACTCAAATGTTACAAGATATGATTATTTTAGGGCTAGTAATTTCGCACAGGTATTCTATAGTATTAGGCATGTGGTGTCACACTGAGATTAACCTAGAAGTCCTAGGTTCGAGTAGTATGTATCGAATAGTATGCACTGCTTTGGCAGTTTTTCTCATTTAGTGTGCATATTAATTTGCTACATGCCAATGGGAAAGGAAAAAAGGGAGGATACTTGCATACCAAGATCATAGGTATGTGGAATACGCCAATTCGCCTTAAACAAGTGTGGTGGGTGTACTGCATATTCCCCCTAGAGAAAGGCCTGAACCTGACTGGCACATTGTAGCCAGTTATTATTATTATTATCCTGTAGTGTCATTATATATTATCATACTGGTTGAGCCAATCCCAGACGTAAGGCTTTTTTTCTTTAATAAGACAATTCTACAAATCATATACATATAGGGGAAGTTTGCTAGTGATCCATTTACATAAAATTTAATAATTAAAAGCAAAAAAAATATTTGTTTATTTTGTTTATATATTTTTCATATTTGAATTCAATTTTTTTTTTACTTATTTTTATATTTGTTTACTATATGAAATTATTAACCATTATTTCATGGATTTTAAATATAAACAGGTGCGAATTTGGGACATAGACCAAGACATGAGTACAGCTAACGACACAATAGTACCAGTGGAACACAAATTGGAAGCATATGTTACGAATCTTATTCCTGGCAAGTCATACAATTTACGTGTATTGGCATATTCCAATGGTGGGGATGGCAGGATGTCTTCGCCGACAATAACTTTCCAAATGGGAGATTATCATACAGAGGCCTATGGATATACTGCTAGGGGTGCAGCTTCTAAAAATAAGTTAGCATTCTTAATATTCTTATTTACGCAACTGTTATTAGGATATAGTTATGTTTATTGACCCTTATCTATCGTCACAAAAAATGAAACAATTCTGTGATGATAAAACAATGCTGGAAAAGATTTTTACACATTATTTTAGTTACTGTATTGATTTTAATGAGATGAAGGTACCATATTGAACAGATTGCAAAAAAATTATGCACTAATAAACACTTGTTGCTGGCAACATTTTTACTTTTAAGGTTTCATAAGCAACTAAAGTTGCAGACGTATGTTTAAAAGAACTGTTATATCTGAATGATAATGAAATCAGTGTTTCAAATATAACTTTAATCCAATTATGAATTAACAAAATAATGTTTCTGGCATCACAAGTTTTCTTCATATTATTTCGTTATTTGATATAATCAATATATGGATTTCTAAATGATAATGTTTGGTTCAAGGTAATTAATTCTATTTAATTATATGTACCACCGAGTTGTGGGTGTTAAAATTAAATTTTTACAAAATTGCGAATTCGACATAATTATTGTCGATTTATTAATCTCATTGACCATTTTACAATTCAATGTTTATTTTTTATATTAGTCTTAGTATATACAAAGTATTTTTTATATTTGCAGCTTGATTTAGATTTAATGCACAATGTGAAACATTCCTTTTAATCTATTTGGGTTGTGACATATCTCCGGCCATTTTAATTTAAATAATATTTATTTATATTTTGTTGACTTATAGACCTTTAACATTTTCTTATCTGCTTATCAATTATTTGTTATGACTTTGCTTTATTTAAATTACAAATTCATTTGTTAGAATAATATAGTTTACACAATAACTTTTAGATTTGAAAGACGATCTTGAATGTTATTTTTCCATAAAATTTCTTGCGATTACTATACAATAATTTGAGATTTAATGGGAAAATAGTTAAAAATTGTCATTAAAATTTATAATTCGTTTATGCAACCAGCTGCTAAACCTGCAATTTTGTACCAAATATTTTAAAGGAGCAAAATTAATGATTGTGAAACATATGAAATATATTTTGAATATTTTTTTTTATTAGTAATAAACTGACTTGTATCAATTAACACCAGTAATTTTACTAAAAAAATATTTTAAGAATTAAGCTACAACTTTGGGCAGCTATCTTAGTAAGGTCTTATATTGACATTACTCACATATTTTAAACTAATTTTGCTTTGCAAGAAATTGTTTTTAGGTACCTAACTAATCCAAACAAAAAATATTGCTTCAAGTAATTTTAAGGTTATTATTTCACATTGTAAATCCACCCTGTAATAATGATATTTTTGACAGTGTATACAACATTTAAGTTAAATTTATCATTTTCTACTTATATATTGATAATAAGTTTTAAGGATCAACACAAGTGATTAGTAAAGTGGATATAACTTTTTAAGACTAACCCCATATCACATTTAAGAATCTCCTAGATTAAGTGAATCTCTTATTTGTATATGTATGAAATAAAATCCGAGCCATTATAGACCTCTGCTATATGATATTATATGTAGTGTTCTTATAAGTCTTATTAGTGTGTTTACTTTTATTTTGTTTATATAATTTTTTTTTACAATGAAAATATATGTATATATATGCATAAGCTTAATCGATTATGGTTTTACAAATAAAGTATTTTTTTTTAAATTAAAATTTGTAATAATACGGACAAGAAATAACTCATAAAATGTTGAATCATAAAATGTTGAAAATACCTTTGTAATGTTTTTTATAGTAAAAATTACACCAATATTGTGTTTTATTGTAACTGTTCTGCTATAATTATCATGATTAGGTTCAAAATTATGTTTTTATTAATGGGTATTAAAATCTTTATATAAAGAGAAAAAGATTTAAAGGCACCAACCACAGTGTCATTAGACGTCACGATCCAATAATCGTACATAAGCTTTTTTCTAGTTTCTTATTGAGAGAAGAAATAGCGGAACAAACTACCGCAAACATGTGTTGCCAGTATGTCAAGACCTGGGTTGTTACACTTGCATTAAACATGAGAAAATAGCTTTATTTTTAAAACTATGTGGTGGTCGTGGAAAGCGAGTAATATCTTTTTCTGTGCAGGAGCGGAGTAAGCGCGGGGGCACACGATGCGTTGCGGCGGCGGTGCGATGCCAGAGCGTTGTCGCTGCGTCATTTTACATAGAAATATCTGTGGCATGTCACACGATGCGCTGCGGTGCCGCACCGGATTTGCAACCACCGAGAAGGCGGGGAGGGGTGAATGCGTTGCGACGTCGGGATGGCACCGTGGTACCGCTCAGACTGTGACATAACAACGTTGCGGCGCCGCACCGATCGTGTGCCCGCTGATACGGCGAAAATCTTTGCGGCGCGGCGCCGCAACGCAGCGTGTGCCTCCGTGCTAACCTCTGGGGTCGGGGTCAGCCTGTCGTAAGACGACAAAACAACATTAGCTACGTGGTAGGGCCTACAGCCCGTCTGGATGGATGTCAACCACCCTTATATAATAAGTATACAGTCATAATAACCTTGTAGTGTTCCGGTATGTGACCCAGATTTCAGTACCCCTATGCAGACAACAGCGTGTACGCGGTGCCGCAGGCGTCTCAAACATCCATAGGCGACGGTAACTGCTAACTATTAAGTGGGCCGTCAGCTTGTACGCTATTCCTCAGCCAAAAAAAAAAGTCCCTCCGATGTACTGGCTTAATTAATAACGAGTTGCACCGCTGATGGGTATTGGTTTCCTCCACCAATCTGCATACCAAGTGATCCTCAATACTGCATATTTTTATTGGTAGCGCGATAAATAATCACCGTTGGTATCTCAATAGGCTCCGAGAATCTGTCACGTGGTTCTACTCAAAAATAAGCATACAGGGTTTTCCTTTCTGGGAATACCAATTTAACCACCTATAGTTCTTTGCTTAGTAAGAATCAAAGACAAAATTTCAAAAAACATGAAATGGCGCTGATGCATTTGTATTAAACCATTGTTGATTGAAGTAGTAAATAAAATAACGCAAACTTATAATAATATTTATCATACTATCAATAAAACTTAAATAATAATTCGTCACAATTTCTTACATTTCGCCTTCCGTTTCAAACACTTCGCATCCACATCTAGCAAATCTGCGTCAGCAGAACACCTTTTTAATAAACTTGATTCTTCCGTCGGCTGCATTTGCTTAAGGGGTAGCAGCCCAACTGCAAACGGTATGTCTTCCTCTAAAGTTGATTGCTTGTGTTCACACTTAATTGGATCATTCTCTTCCTTAACTTCAATATCACGTATCGTATCAACTAATCGATTCGGTTCATCAGTTATTTCGGCCAAATTAGCTGGATTCTCATGTTGAGAATCTAAATATTCATTTTGACTGTTACTTTGTGTAATCGATTCTTCCGAAATTTCATTAATATCTGCCCATTTTAAATCACTCGAATTTACTGTCATATCATCAACTTTATTGGTATCATTACTAATTTCCATAATCCGATTTTCGTTAGTTAAGTTGTAGCTCTGATTACTTTCATCTAGTTTCTCGTCACCAATATCACAAGTTTTATTCATGCTTATATTATTCTCTATATTGATCAGGTCCTTAATAATTTCGTCTCTTTCTTTATTCGCCTGCTCGTCAAGTACGTTCACATCAAAGGCACTCTGGTCATCATCGGTGCGTTTTGGTGTTGCCATCAAACATTCAAGAGCATCTTCTTTAAAACCATTACTTGTAAAATCATAGCAATCAGTTTTGCGTAGTTCATCAGTATTTAAATTGGTTTCGAGATGAGATATTTTAGAATCAAGTAATGACATATTGAAACTTGTGTCTAAATTTGTACTTGCAGGACAAATCTGTTCCATCACTCTAGCATCACTTAAATGTTGATCATCATAATATTTTTTAACTTCATCACTCATAGATTTAGTGAAGAATTGCATATCACCATCTATACACGAAAAATCATTGTTCACTTGGTCCATTGTATTATTGGTCTCTTGCAAGGGTGGATCAAGAACGACGTAGTTCTGCTGTTCAGCGAAAGATTCAAGACTATCAGGTAATATAGCATTGAGACTATTTATACTCTCTTGTCGACTATAATTTGTGTCTTTAAAATCATCAGTAGAGGTAAAACTCTTATTCAGAAGCATTTCGCCCCTTTCTATCGATTTAGAAAGATCATCTATACTTTTAATTTCGCTTGGATCTGCGATTTTTTCTATGATATTCGGTTGTTCAACAACTTCATATTGTATTTCATTGCTTTGTACCATATCAAGTAGGACTTGTTCGTTAACGTTGATATAAGAGCCGTCTCCAGATTCAAAAAGAATCGGCAAATCCGTTGGTAAACCTGCATTCTTTAACGCAGTAACGTATTGCGTCATGGCTGTTCCTAAGCTGCTATTCACATTGTTGCTAGTCGTATCATTGGTTGAAAAGGTAGGAGTGATAGGATCTTTGCTTATGCCAGCTTCGTTAGTATAAACTACATTAGTGTCAAGAACATTAGAGGAGACAGTTTGATCCATATACATGAGGTCATTGTCAATATTAATGTAGTTGGAAGATGTTTGAGGACCGCAGATACTGTTTACTGCTTGGGATAGTGTCACTCTATCCATATAATCCTGAAAAAATACATTGGAAAAAATTACTTTAATTATTGAGAATATGTTCTGACGAGTTGAAGTTATGTTTCGTTTTAAAATCCGTCGACATTAAAGGTTATATTGAGATGACTTGCGTGGCTTTTTACCTATTGCAGCTTTGTAAAATTACTATAGTTATTGAACTACTTAGTTTTGAATTAGACTACCGTAGTTCTTCACTAAAAATCCATAATCTCTCCCCAATCGGTTAAATTCGATCCGCATCGACTCATTAGTCGAGTAGCACCATTGTGCTTCATGATCATGATTTGAAGCAGCCTTAGGTTCTAGGTTTCGTTTAAAGGGCATTGTTTAGGTCCATATATATCTATATAAACTCTTGAACTCTTAAATCGATAAGTTTTGTGCGTGTCAGTTACATTTAAAAGGCATTACAGTATAAACATAAATAGAACCTGATAACTGCTTGGCACGTTAAATTCCGAGCTTTCTGGACCTCTTTTGTACCTAGTAACATTTGGCCAAAATTGCATTTACACGAACAGCAACTTTATCTCCATGCAGGAACGGAATAAAAATACTGACCCCTGCGGCCGAGGTCAACCTGTCGTAAAATGCGACAAAACAACCTTAGCTAGGGGCGGCTTGTGTTCCGGCATTGGTGACCCAGGTTCCAGTACCCTAACGTGGACAGCATCGTGTTAGTGGTGCTCCTGGCGTCGTAAACATCCATAGGTGACAGTAATTGTTTCCTATTATGTGGGCCGCACGCCTATCTGCTGTACCACAGCAATAAGTGACAGTGACAGTTTTAGTACCCACAAGCTCGAAAGGATATTTTCGTAAGCCGGGATCAGATCACCATGTTTTATTTACATAAGACGATGTAAAAGTCGCGTGTATAATTTACCTAAATAGATTGAATTAATAATTTGTACCTGCATATGCCTGCTTTGCAAATTTTTCAAATGATGTATGGCTTTACGCGAGTCTTGCTCGCGGCGGAGCAACGCGCGCTCAGCGACATGACCCAAGGGCCCTGATCCGTCCCATCCACCCCTCTGTTTGGTAATAAAATTAGTTTATCATAAGCGGGTAGTTCAGTGATATTACACTCGGAGGGCCAATTTAGAGGTCCCGGGTTCAAATTCCGCGGTAGCATGTACCGCTTAAGCAATAGTTCACACTTAACAGCATATTTGTAATTGCCGTGTACCGACGCGACGGCGAAGGAAAACATCGTGAGGAAATCTGCATACCGAGATCACCGGTATGTGTAACTGGCCAATCCGCCTTCGACTAGCGTGGCAGTATACCCATAGTGCCCGGTCGCTCCGGGGGAGGCCTGAACCCCAAGCAGTGGCACGTTATGGTCTGTTATTAATTAAGCTATGAAACATCAACTGGGTTGATTTGAACAATAGTTTTGCCCATTCTAGCTGAACAGAAGTAAGGAGAATTTTGGACAAGCTAGTCTATCTAGTTATCAAATTATTTTAGTCATATACAAGTACAAGAAGGTAGTATTGTTTATAGGGCAACTGAGCAGTTTTTTTATTATATCCCTCGTAATAAACTCAGAATACAAAAAAAAAAATACAGTCGAGAACCTCCTGCTTTTTTGAAGTCGGTTAAAAAGTAGCTGTGCACGGATCGCTATTTCGAATGAATTGCAACCAGACAGGCTTGGGTAACATAAAGAGCAAGAAATCCTACATTTTCAATACATTTTTAATAAAATCCAGATTTTTCCTTTACTTTTAAATTAACGCTTACATTAAATCTGCCACGACGTGATTTCCCAGCACGGACACCTTCGGGGTACTCGGCGGATGAAGTGGCACCACCATTTTCAATGTCGAACGGGATTCGAACCACCATGTCCTGTATACAATTGCAATTATCCAGTGTCTAGTGGCGAGACATTACAAAGTGGCGCGCGCAGACAGTTTTTGACGAAAAACCTAGTTAAACAATTATACTTTCTATAGAACTATCTGATCTGATGTCGATAAAGACTACTGGACTAAAGTGTAATCATTACACTTACATCACTCGGGTTTTAGCAAATTCACGTTATAAAACTACATTACACTTATGAAGTAAGGGGAAGTCCCTTAGCGCCGATCGACATGTAGTAATGCTTTTTCAGCGACTCAGAACACGAGCGATTATGAAACGGATGAAAGGGACGCATGAAGTTGCTTGCCTAGGGCGGCTTCGACATTTAATCCGATACTGATGGTCAGGCGTCAGTTGCTTTTATAAAAAGCAAATTGGAGAGGGTCTCTTATGGATTGAGCACCGGCGGAATGATGCGCGAGAGTCACTGTGACAACAATAACTCTCAAGCTTTACGTTCGTGATACATACCGAGGTTCTAGTTGTTTACGTATTTCATCACAAAAGGAAAATTTAACATAGGTATTTAATTTAGCACATCCATAAGACAATAGCGCTCAGCCCGTTTAGACTAGAGGGTGTGCAGTGTGAATAGCCGCATTATTTATTACTAACCTCATGGATGACAATCATACATGTTTGTGAATTATATGACAAGTCGACATGATCCGAGTTACCTTGTTATAGAGGTTATTGTTCTCCAGAAGTGTGGCTTGATCTGTTGTTCCTTTGTGATCATTTTCCTGCGATGGAGGTATAAAAATCAGTCATTTACGGATCGTGGTTTCTATATCCACATTGTTACAAATTTTCGTCCCGATTTTATACAATTTGGATCTATAGATATGCTCCTGAATTTTCTCATAACGCAAACAATATTTGCTCTTGCTTCTGGATTGATTGAAGCCTTCTTTTACCTTCCACGACAGTCCATTTATAGTGCAGATATTCAACAAGAAAATTAGAGGAGAGTAAATGTTGGTATTTACACGGGACTGTTTGACGCCCCAACGCGATCTCAGGGAAACCTCACCGTAACGGACAACTGAATGGAAAAAACCTAACGGGAAGACGGGACAATATCCCTTTGTTGTGTGTGAATTAGTCAATGCATCCATTTGATGCCTCCCACAGTTTTCTAGGAACGCAATGGGGTTGGCCGCGGCTTCACAACGTCACGTCCCAGGACCCCGGCGCTCAAGGCGAACAAAGGAACACTGGGATTGTTTAAGTGAGTTGGGTATACAACCGTCGAGCGTGTTCCAACCATAAGACATGCATACGAGCGCATTGTACGGGGAGTCTCACACTACCGTCACAAGAATGCATCGCTATGCTTACTTCTGGATCGGAATAGAGTCAAAATTTATTTTGATTCAAGACGAATCTCTATCGAACGCAATATCCTAATTAATATTATAAACGCGAAAGTGAGTTTGTTTGTTTGTTACGCTTTCACGCCTAAACCGTTGGACGAATTTTGATGAATTTCGGTATAGTCATAGATTGGAGAAGCTATGAACCTTGGAGAAGGACATAGGCACATAGTATTTTTTTTATTCATATGGCAAAACAAATGTTTGCCGGTTTTGTTAAAGTCTAAGATAACATTCGACCGAACTATCCTTTTTTAGTTTTGTCTGGACGTTAAATACCAAAGGGTTGCTAAGAATTATGCATTCTTTCAATGGTCAACATATATACATATGTGACACAGACATATTGTTACCTTGTACAAAAATATTTTAAGCATTTTACGTTTCAACTGTAATTTCATGCTCTAAGCGCTGCGTAGTTGAAATAATAAACGATAGTTTATTCTCGGTGGAAATTATCAAAGTCAAGCTCCTTATTAGCATCTACCTAAAGGCGCCTAACGTGAACCAGTAGGCGAAGAGTACCTCTCACAAGAAATACTTATTGTGTTATGTACTTTACAAATAATACGAGTATTTAACATCGGAGATAATGTTAACTATAATATTGTTTTACCTGTAAATTCAGGTCTATTATTGACTGAGGTGGTCGGTTTATGACGACTGGAGGACTGAATATTGGTAGTTCATCTGAAAGTTATATTTTTATATTATTAATATCAAATAGACATCTAAATAGGATCATTATCGTATATGTAAACGGTATTGGCGGATATAGATACACTTGTTAGACGTACAAACAGCTCTGTTTAAGCAAAAATTCGTATTTTGTGTCCGTGTAAGGGCTCCTTGTCATAAAATGTGACAAAACAACACTAGCTAGGTAGTTGAGTTCCAAGCCCATATGAATTGCAATTATCCCCGGTTTTTAAATATACCGCTATTATAATTTTTGTATTCCGGCATAAGTGTCAGATTCCATTTAGGCGTACGGCTGTTGCAAACATCCATAGGCATTTGTCTGCTGATCCAAAACAATAAATAAATAAAAAACGTTGTGTATCTGTTGCGTCTTACACAAGCTCAGAAACTTAGGTGCTTGTCGATGATATATAATATACATATATATACAGTGAAATCTTTATAACTCGAATATTGTTAAGTCGAAGTCCTCAGTAAGTCGAAAAAAAATGCCGTTCCTTTTCTAAACTAAACCCCAAATACTTGGTGTATCTCGAACTATTTAGACTTTATAACTCGAACAAAATGTTATTTCCCTGCGTGTACATATACTCGATAACATGAATTTCAAAAATCAGACTAAGTCGAAGTTAGTCAAATATAATGACGTCTTACTTGGAGTTCCCCGAACTCGAAGTAATAAAATTATTTGGCCGCTAACTATGTAGCAACATGAGTCTTAAAAGGAAGCTAACAACAGATTTTTTAAAATTAAAAATTCTTTAGCCATCAAATACTTCATATCTCGAACTTCTTGTTAAGTCGAAGACTCAACAACTCGAAGTTTTTCTTGACATTCGAGATGCTACTGTACATACACAACTGAACATGGCTTAAATCAATCGTTACAATTGATCGTAGAAGATCGAACATATCGCATGCTTAATCATAAACTGACTTAACTCAAAAAACCTGTTTTTTGGGAAATCGCAAAAAACGTTTTGTCATTTACTACTTATCCCATATATTGACTTATAATTAAATAGCGGTAACTCAGTGTGGGAAAGAGATATCGAAATAAATCTTAGTTTGGCCGATAGAGGGCGTCGATACAATGCTGGCCGTTATTATCTCACTTTAGACCTAAATCGTAATCGGTCAGTTTATGATTAAGCATGCGATATGGTCTCTTTCTTCTTTAATGATGATATTTAATGGGCAACACAACGGATCAAATGGAAAGGTGTTGTTATCACTTACGGTTATACGGTATGAGCTGCGAAAGTAGCCGGTATGAAGGAATGACTGTTATGGTGTGGTGGATTTGTGAAATGAAATGATTGCCGAAATTAGAAAAATAATGTGTAAATTCCTAAATTTGGGTTCAGATTACATCAGACAATTCAATACGTTTTTATGTAAGAGTTCATACTCTTACTAAGAAAAATGGTATATTTCATTGGTATCAGAAATATAAGCCGCTCTAGGTACGATGGATTTTAGCCGGAATTAGTGTTTAATTAGAACATTTCGGGAGCAATAACAGGTTACAATTGCTTTTGCACGTCGGAACGCCTGCGGGAGTCGAGGTTCAATGCACACCCCGAGTCTGGGCAGACACCCAGCTTTGGGAGATAATACATATTATACCTAAGCATTTATTTACAAAATACTATATCTGTTCTTTAGTAGGCACAAATAACAAGCGCTCTGCTGACGTTGAGACAAGATAGCGTTGTGCGAATTCTTCTTCTTTCTCCTACCCTTATCCCACATTATATGGGGTCGGCACAACATGTTACATGTTGTAATAGTTGTGGCTTAGTTTTTACAACCGGCCGCCTGTCTGGCGTTAAATTATCCCCTTTTTGGGGATAAATCTGTCATCCTTTTTATTTAAATTATTTTTCTCGTTTCACATTGAAAGTAGGATACGAAATTTCGTTGTCAATCATCTAATATATACTCAGGCGACACTTTTATTGGTTTCTTCTTGAGTAAAGAACATCTGAGTGTCGGTTTGGGTGTGCAGGATGGCACTTTTGCCGGGTCGCCGACTTTTACGGGGTCCGTGCACAATTCACATTCGACAGCTACGTCACGAGGGCTGTTCGAATTGTTTCTATATTTTTTATATAACACTAGTATATTTATTATTTTCTATGTGCAATAAAGAATATTCTATGCTATATTTTTTATGAATCCTACTTACTATTGCTAGTGATGCCAAGACCTTCTTTAGTTACTTTAGACAAGCCTTTGATCTTCAAGAACTGCGCAGCAGATACCAATTCGTCGAGATTTTCTTCTAAACACTGAGTTTTCCCGCAATACATAAATTCAACGAGACATTTGAGCACGCTAAATCGCATTTTCAAAATAACAAGAGGCTCCCCTGTTTGTTTTTGTAATATTTCCTAAAAATTATTATATTCTATGAAAATGAAGGTCACAAAATGGTAACAAACAAACTTCTCTACTGGGGACTTTAAGTAAATGTGAAACTTACTACCAAAAGCATAATAGCTAATCAATAGACTCTCGATAATTCGAAACTCGAAGGACTTTTAAAATATAACGAATTATTAAGAGTTTGATATATCTAGTGATTCGAAATTTTCAAGAGAAAAAAATATGAAAGTTCGGATCATTGAGTAATATTTGATAATTATCAGCATTTGATTATATTAAGTAAATAATATCTTAAATTCTTTTAGAACATCACTTTTATTCCCACCTCTCCCCACTTTTTTGAAAAAATCCTTTTTATGAATCGTCAAGCATGTTGACGATGTTGCTAGTTGCAGCATGTTGCTTTTTACGACTAAAACTAACACAAACTTCAAATATACACACGAAAGAGTAATTGAAACTAAATTAAATCAAACTAATTACTGCGGAAATGTGTCGAAGTAACGGTAACCATTACAACAACAAATGCTCATGAAATGATGATACAAGTTTAAAATTGTTTCAAAATGTATCTATTAGGCAAACTTTGAACTTTCGGGTTTAACGCCTATGAGTTTGAACTAACGCGTCGTTTTGTTACGTAGCGATGATTGGACAGTGGTTTCAAGGGCAGTGCGAATTACTCCAATTACCAAATGCTTAAAATGTTATTTTTGCTTTTAAAGGGATGTTCTAGTAGTAAACTAGGGAACTCATGATAACTTCGAATTATAGAATTTCGAATTATCGCAGGTTTGAATTAATCGTCGACTGTATAGATCGTGCAAAAAAAACCTTAAAAATTAATTGTTCTATTTTGAAAAGTCTGAATAGCATTGTCCGCTTAGAATAATTATTCTAAGATTGTCCGTTTTTGTTCACCAACTCATTTATAATAGCTGAAGACAAATATTTGTTTTAAAATCTTCTTTCACTCAGTTTTAGGAATGTTTTTAATACGATTTCTGATAGAGCTGAATTTTCAGCGAAGAATCTTAGTGGAAAACAATTGTTGGTTTCCTAGTTCCCTGAAACGCTCTAATAAATTTCTAAATTTGAGTCATAAATTCAAAAATTGTATTTAGTGGAAAATTACTGATTACTCGCTGCTGTATTTTAATAAATTAAATTACTATTATGTTTCAAAAAGCCTTACCTGAAAATAAGCACTACTTGCAGCAAGCACAGCTTTATGTACCCGTAAAGTATGAGAGTTGCACATAAGTGTCATGTCGACTAATGATTGCATTTGCAATAACTTGCCAAATCTAGACATGAGATGTTCCGAATAATCTTCATAATGGAGACTATAGCGAATGGGAGCCATTTCAAATATCAAAACTTAAGTCTTTCTTCACCATGCATTGCAACATAACAGCCATATTGAAATTAAATTGACAGTTAAGGTTTGCTAAAAGAAAAAACAAAATTAGAATGTTTTAAATTTTTACTTATAATTTGAAATTAAGGAGGTTAGTGTTTTTGAAATAGGAATGAGATTAACAATGAAAGAAATAATTTATCGAAATTGGAATAGAATAAAATTATTATAATTAGTCACTTTTAAAATAAAATTATTATCCTCATACGAAAAATGTAAGATGACCTTCTAGTTCCATTAAACTAAGATCAAGGTTTTGTGGTAAAAGTGGGTTGGGATCAGTTCGTACCTAAAGCACTTGACTAACGTAAAAAATTAAAAAGAGAAAAAGTTTCAATTTGTTAGAAAATTAATTTATTACAAATTTGTATTTTCGTGGTAATTTTTTAATAAACTTAACATTATTAGATTTACATAAATATTACAGAAAGAACAACATATTCATTTAGTAAAGTGTAATATACATTAAGAACATTATTCTATCACAGACTAATTAAGTACTGAAATTAAACACAGATTTATACAATAAATATATAAATACGAATAAATATTATATATTTATGGTCGAACAAAGTACCGTAATTAAGAATTATTATTAAGTTCTGAAACTTATTGTATTTGGAATGTAAATATATCATAAGGCACTTGGAACAAATACAAATTTAATAGTTTCAAACTATTCAAGAGAATTAATAACGTGAATGAATTATAAAAAGACTTGTCTAAAGCAACTTACATAAGATTTGTTTTGACGTACATCTGCATGTTATATGCGCTGCTAGATACTCTACTACCCCATCTAGTTGTATTGAAAATATACTTGTTCGTTGGCAAAGAAATGCATTAAATAACTATAATTAAAATAAGACTTTTTGATCGTAAATCATGTGTGATATACGAAAAGAAAGAATGTCTGCAAGGCGCTAAAGATACAAATCAGAAAACGAAATAAAATTATTGAATGAATTAGAATATCACTCATTTAGTGTTTCATCAACAGTTATATAGAATAGTAAAATGGAAATATAATAATTTTATTTTTTTAATTAACATATTATGTTTATAGAATCTAATGACACAATAATGATATAATATTAAAGAGAAGTAAGTATATAAACCTGTATAACCAGAGATATAGAATACAGTATTCTATAGTATTCTATATCTATGTGTATAACAGTAATAAATACGTTTTGATTTTTTTAGTTAAATCCAATTAATATTTGAAAAAATACTTGTACATAAATATTGTCACAACTTGAACGACGATTATTTGAAACAGTATACGGGATTAATAAAACTTAACTTTCGAAAAATTATTAGGCGATGCTGACAATCCATCTTGAACCACAATGCATAAAAAATGTTTACATGTCAAAGCAGCTTGCTTCAAAAAAGTATTAAATCGAGCTGGACATGCTTGTCGTACAATTATATATGAGGCGTGTAGTTGCAAAACCCGCTTTAGCAATATATTTTAGAAATTCGTAAATTGAAATGAACCCATGCTGATTTAGTGGGATATGATTCGAAACAAAATAAAAGGTTGAATTTTATATTGAAAAATATAGATATATATAATACATATATGCCTCTACATTTGTGCATTGAAAAGTTGATAGCTACGAATATGTAGAGTTTAGCCTGTTTTCTAACGGTACACACCTCATATATGATGTTACATAAATCTATAGAATGAATGATAATTAAAAAAAACACCAAGTGTTGATTTAAATGACTATTTAAATAAGCGTCGTCCATCAACACGATTATCCACGTACGGATTTTTATAAAATACAAATTTGTAACGTTTCAAATAAATTTTTACCATCTTAGAAATCAGTTCCTATACAATAGCTTTACCCTTATTTTCCTACGACGAAGCTCATACACGCTGTGCCACAGCCGCAAAGCTTTCGCACGATTTACGAAAACACCAAACACATGATCATCTGAGACTTCAAAATTCCGGCTAATTTTACAATGGCGTTATAGAAAGGAAATTTATTAAAAATAATTGAAAAAGTATGTTCCGTTATTGCCAATTTATAATGTGGTACTGCGAAACCTAGAATTTACCAAGTCCTATTGGCGAATGTGGCTTCTTTCGTGTCTTCAAACACATGAAACAAAGAAATATTCTACTTTATTAAGTCCCTAATCACAAAAGTAAATACTTAAGAAGTAAATTTTCAACACAATTACAAATTACAGAAAGTATTTATAGAAAAAACCAGTTATTGTTGAAAATAGCAAAAGGCTACAAGACTAATGTGGATTAAATAACGAATATATGTATATTCTAACATTTATTAGCTCTGATTTTAGGTCGTCTTTGAGTTTACGAATAGAACAATCAAATGAAAAGTCTGTAGTTCACAATATAGCACAATTCGGATATTTACCAATGGAACATGTAAATTCTAGGTTAAGTATCTGTAAACTTCTTATAATTTCACAGTGGCGTACATATTTTTATGGCAAAGACCTCAGTAGCTAGGATAAAACTATTACAAAGATAATAAACAGATCACTTTGCTAGTTCACAAGCGGAAAATAGATTTATTTGTTTTTTTTGTTTCAGATTTGAAATTGAGATTGGTATATATCAACAGCCAAAGGCATATGCTAGGTTGTACATATCAACATATACCTCTGGTTCTTAATATTCACAAATGTACTTATATGTATGTAATTTATAACTTTGAGCATATCGACGCTTGAAAGGAAACCTTTACTAGGCGACATTGAGTGAACTTTCCAGGAAAGTGATTTGTAGTTCAAATATTTAGAAATAATTTATTATAACTCACCTAATTGTTGGATTGAAATGATCCAACAGGAAATATCATTCAATCCAACAATTAAGTTAATTATAATATTTGTTTTTCTAAATATTTGAAGTTCAAATCACTTTCCTGGAAAGTTCGCTCAGTGTCGCGTAATGGTTGCCTTTCAAGCGTCGATAAGTTTAAACGAAACTATAGCTATCGAACATGTCAAAATTTAGGCGGGAACTTAAATATATTTCTCATATTCGTTCCTAACATCTAAACAGCGTATTAACAATTACAATAATTATATCTACTATATTGTCATAATAATACGTAGAAAAAAAACATACCCCAAGTTATACAACAGTGAGAAGTCAAAAAGACAGCCATGACTTATTAAAACTTATTTTATTGATTGTACATTTAAATCCAATAATATATAGAAAAATATTTTACTATTCGCAAATATGTTTCGATTCTTTATTATTGTTCGAATTATCTTGTCATACATAGGATTCGCTTGAAAACAATAATTATAAATATTATATTTACATTTGCATTATTTTTGATTTAATATTGCAAATGATATCTATATATAATTATAATAGCCCCCTAGATAAGTGGCACTCGCTCGCTATCGATTTGTTTTTACGAATAGATATGTCATACATATAGACATTCATGATTCAGCTTCTTTTATGTTGCTAGAAAACGCTTGAAAATAATTTAAATTTGCGCTGCACACGTTGCTTTATTATTACTTCATCATTTAATTTTAAAAGTAGGTGTTTTTTACTAATAAAATATAAAATAAAATAAATAATAATAAATAATAAAATATAATATAATTTAATACAAAATAAACGCTAGAAAAAATAATGAAAATTTGATATTTGCTTTGTACAGGGGCCACCAGTGTCTGAACGCATAACCTAGTCTAAGAGGTAAATAAAATCACCGGTTATAAACTCAAGCGTTTAACAACGCAGAATAATAGAAAATAAATAACCAAAAACTAAGTATCATGGATGAATTTCCTATTATATTTCCGAGATGTTATGATGTATCGACCGAATGCCATCTATTTATTAGCTTATATATAAAATAAGAATCCTACGATAATTATTTATATAATTTGGTGCATTATTTTCGTTATTGGCATTACAGTTTTAAAATATACATTGACATATTAATTGACAGCTATCTAAATAAATGAAACGCAATGTTACAATAATTCAATTAATGTTTTTGAAAACAATTTACACAAGATTTGAGTAAATTTGTACAATACATAGCATGTAGAAAAAATAGAGATTCACTTTATTAGAGATCGTACAGTGAAACTAGATCATTGACAGTGACGGCGAATTATTTATAACTAAAAAAATTTAATAAATGAAATAAAAATTTAATATTTTAAATATGATTACTTCAACTTTATTGGACATAACATGATTAACAATAGTTCTTATTGTTATCATTTGATATTGCAAAGTTGAAAATTACGTATCAATAAACAGCTTCGCCGTATTTATTATCTGTAACATTTATACGGACTTGCACTGCACAATGATCTGTTTCAGTGGCAGGTTACATTAGTCCTAAAATTAAAAGCAAATTACAATATTTACATCCGCTGACAGTAGTTACACCTCGCGACAAGGCTTTATATTATAATACACAATAATTATTATTCGGTTATAATATTAAAATAGTCATATCACTTGCGTTAGTCAATGAGAATATTAATTATCAATCATATTTAAGAACTCCTCGGGGGAGATGTGGACGTCTTCTGCGGACAGGTCGGTGGCATTGGGGACGGCGTTCTTGAGCTCGCCGAAAGTGTACGCGGGTCGCTTGGTGGTGCACTCTAGGCTGGCTCGCTTGTTCCAGCAAAACGGGTGCCGCGGTTCAGCGCCCGCCGACATCGGCATCGCCATCTTCACCCGTCCCTTACACAGCTCATTGTCGCTCATCTGCCGCTTTAACTTATCTTTCCCCACTACTAATTGGAAGCCCTTTAGGCCATCAACAGGCACCTTTCCCAATTCCATCTCGCTCAACTGCCTCTTCAACTCGATCGGACTTGATCGCATCGGTTTATCGACTAGACTGTTCTGCCGTGAACTTTTACCCCCTCCATATTTAGGATTACTCTTAAGCAAACCTCCATCGTGCCTGCTGCTGCCGGAGGAGCTGCTCGTGTTAGTCTTGCAGGTGTTGCCATCGTTTGGATTTCGTCTTAAAGATTCGATGACACTGTAAAAGTGTTCCAAGTCGGTGTTGCTATTGTTTCTAGATCTGCTAACATTGTTCGTGCTATGTCTGTGCGGGCGGATTTGAGCACGGGGTAAGTGCCCGTAGCTGCTCTGCCGGGATACACCGGCACTAGTTTGCCTCCGAGGCATACTGCAACTCTTGGGAACAAATGAGTCCTGGGATAAGACCAGGTTCTCGTAAACGTGTGTGTTGTCAAAATCTTCCTGAGAGATAAGATTCTGTTGGCTTTCTGTAGTCTCTTTCTTTTGACCGACAGAGTTACTCTTCTTGTGGGAGCTGCGGATCTTTACATCTGGGATTTTCTTTATTAGTTTGCAATCGCTGGCGCTGCGAGGAAGCAAGTTTTCGTAGCCATGCTCAGGGTTTGAGGAGCTTTGTGCTTTATCTACTTTTGGGCTGCTGGAACACGTGTTATCTGATTTTCTTGTTCCATTTGAGAGCTTGGGGGTTTTGCTGAATGGACTAAGTTTCGAAGTGTCTGCAGATGTTTGTTGAGGTGTAACGTCGTATCGTTTCCTGTCTACGTCGGGCTTAGAGGATTTATCCAGGACCACTTTTGTTTTGTCGCTCTTACATATTTTGACGCTGAATCGGAATGGTGGCTTGAACACTACCTGTAATCTTGCTTTCTCTCCAGACAGCAAGTTAGTGGCACTTTTAGACGGCCTAGTTTTTCTATGTCCTTTCTGAGTTTGTCTATGCACTCTTTCTGTAAGACCTAGTGGTATTGACTTAGATTTTGGCAAAACTGTTGGTTGCGGGGAACTGAGAAGCCATTTTTGCACTTTTGTTAGCGCTTCAGTGTCCTTAGTTGGAGATGCTGGGTGTTTTTGCATCGAACTGTAGTCTATGGTTTCTTTTTTCAATTTGTATTTACGCTTCGTTATTTTTCCTTTATGCTTCGATAGAATTACGTGTTTAGGCGATTTACCTTCGACATTTGTAACAACGGCCGTCTTTTCTTTTGTTACTTTTGTGGATTCTTCTTGTGACGTTGATTTACTTGGCTTCTGTGAACAAAACAATGTTTCAATTTAATTTGTACTTTACTCGTGTTTGTAAAAAACATAATTTTCAAAAGTTACTTTACTTACTCTCGTTTTATTGGCACTGTGAGCTGGAGACTTGTCTCCTAGTTTTTTGTGATCTTTCTTGCTACGATAGGCTCTTGTTCTCAACGCTACCTTCTTTTTAAGTGGTAACTTTGACCTGAAAATAAAGGTCAATGGTATTGAATAGGTTACAATTTAAACGATAAAAACTATAACTCATTTGCCCACAATATCAAATGAATAAAAAATGACTCAGGAAAGTTTCTAATATAAAAATAAATCACACATATATACACACACACACACGCACACGCACACGAACTCGCACGCGCACGTGCACACACACACAAACACACAACTAATATTTCAGAATACCATTTTACAAATAAACTTATACTACTAAAATACAGTTCCTCACCTGACAGCAGTATGTACAATCAACCCTTGGTCAGTAGCATCAGGAAGACGGACGGTTTCTGTAGTGGACGAGTGTATGATTGTCACCGACTTGAGCTTTTTGCCTGAGCGACCAAAGAAACGAGTGCTCGCCACCTAAAGGTAAATTAACATGCTAAATATTTTTGAATTTGCAGCTTATTATTACAAACATTTACTCATAATATAAAAAAAAAACAAAAAATATAGTATCAGTATATGGTAATACATTCATACCGAATAAATATTGTAAAATCCTAAGAAGTTAAATATTTAACTTTGAAAGCCTTTGATTTTGGAATTGTAAAAGGAATAAATATTTCGAAATAGCCCCTAAAAATCGGATTTTGCTTCTAAATACGTAATTTGAAAATCTACAGTGACATGACTTTTGTGCCATCTGTCGTTCGTTCCGGTTTTTACCGAGAGATAAATCGCTCTGTGAAGCTTACACTAGGCGATTATTTTTCTACTTAGCCTGATTCCATAATTTTCTGGTTTTATTTATGTATTATTATTTTTGATGCTGTAGGACAGCAGACAGGCTGACGGCCCGCTTAGAATTTAGCAGTTACCGTCGTCTATGGGTGTTTGCAGCGCCAGTGGCATCGCGAACACGCTGCTGTCTTATAAGGGTACAGACCAAGGGTATTCGCCATCCAGACGGGCTTGAGGGTGGGTTGTTTTGTCGCCTTTTACGACAGGCCGACCCCGGCCGCAGAGGTTAGTATCCTTTCTCCGCCCCTGCACTGATAATATCATATAGGAAAAATAGGGATTTCTAAAGTACAAAGGAAAAAATATATACGATTCAGTAAAATAACGTCATACAATTTGTTTTCTAGCAATACTCATTAAAACTAATAAAATGACAATAATATACCTGTTACGTTATGAAATCTACTAACCTAATCTAGTAACAATTACTCATTTTGCGATGTAGATGCTCACTAAGAACGGATTTTATGGAAATCCTATCATTTTTTTAATTTATATAACAGAACAACGTTTGCCGGATCAGATAATATGATCCGCAACTTTCAGTTAATACAGTTAGAACCGTGAAACACGCATTATATTTCTTAATGTCCATATCCGTTAGCGAAAAGTGAACTTTATCACAGCAACAACAATATACTTAAAACATAACTTATTATTAATTTTAGAACATATTTTATGCTTGTATTACAAATTGTAGCTTAGGTGATTATTCTACTAAAACACTGAGGAGTAATGTAGAGTGGACCCCGGGTTCCGAAGTGAAAGCTTAGGATGCAACCAGGGTAAGATGATGATCATAATCTTTACCTTTTCACACAAAACCACTAGCACATATCGGAGTCGAATAATCAAAAGTAATAAAAACAGAGTAACGACAAATCTAGCTGTACATTTTTTTTAAATTTACCTCCCCCCGCGTAATGATATTTTAGATACTAGGTTTAGTATTCAAGTGAATGTCTAGAGCCCCATCGACTATTTTGCAGCACTTCTAAAGAAAAAGAAAACATATTTGAACATATTTTTTTATTGTTCTGGAACAGAGCAGACAGACGGCCCACTAGTAAGCAATTACCGTCGTCTGTATGCGAATCCAGGGGCATCGCAAATACGCCGCCGTTCGTGTAGGGCAACTGAGACCTGGATCACTTAACATCACACAACGGAACACAAAACAAGGTTGTAATAGCGGCATATGTAGAGACCAGAATTGTTTGCCATCCAGCTTGGATGGAGCCCTCTCGTCTAGCAAATCTTTACCTTGATGTTTTAAAATTTACTCATTATCATTTAAATTTTTTGCTATTGAACCTACAGGAGTAGACAACAGGCGTTTGCACCAAAATTGAATAAAAAAACCACTAAAAAAGAACCTCTTGACCCCTTATAACATAATATCTATGTAATTACAATAAAACTTACCAGTAATGCGATAACAGCTAGCAGTATCAACAACACTGCGTACCAGTGCCTGAGGACCCATTTCTTGAAGCCCGCAATGCTCTCGTCGGAGAGGAGCAGTTTGCGCAACGTAGCCAATGGACCTGATGGGTCCACTTCACGACATCTTTGGAACACGTCGCAGTACCTGAACATATGCGTAACATTAAGTAAAATGATTATATAAATAAATATATTGGCACAATTCACACAGCGCCATTTAGTTCCTAAGGAAGTAGCATAGCATTTGTGTTATGGGTACTAGACAACTTAGATACTAAACATAACATTTCTTTGGTAAATAAATACATATTATACATAAAGACCCAGACGCATTACGTGGGAAACAAATGTCTGGAGATGTCGCCACCGCCGATTCTCGGCAGGAGGGGTAGACCCAAAAAGTTGGCTTGACGTTGTAAGGGGTGATATGCGTGACAATGGACTCACTACCAAGGATGCTGAATACCTTGCGAAGTGGAGAAGAAAAAGTCGGAAAGCGGACCCTGGGCACCGAAGCTGAAGTTTGGATTGCATCCGGGATTTAACGCTAGGATGACGATGATGACCTAGAAGCGAGACGGAAATCGAACCTATGACCTTCACAAGTGATTAGTGCTACTATATTAATTTATTAATATTTTAAGACAATATGCGTGATATATTTTATAAAATATGATATTAAAATTATATTTGTAAATGTATGTATATTAAATATAACTATATAATGCACGACTCAATCCTACGATAAAATCCATAAGGTAATTTACAGTGGTGACTTGTACATATTATATGTAAACACCACGCGGAGATATACCCGAAGCAGCGCGTGCACATATCCACAACTTCAAAACAATCCAAATCAATGCACTGAATAAATCATACTGCTATTTCGTATCGCCCCATCGCTTAATTCAAAGGATCAGCATTATTAAAAAATAGTTGACGAATTTAGAATACAACATAACTTTCTATAAATAAATTATATATGTATGTTTATTAATTATAATTAAACTAGCTGTGCCCGCCACTCCGTCTGCGTGGAATAGTGACTTTGGGCAGCATTTTTTGGATATATGAGGTCAACTTAAATTGGAAATTCAACCTACTAAGTCCAGCCTAAGCTGAACCCTATTTCATATGATTGATGATATAAATCTGAGGTCAACTTAAATTGGATTTTAAAATTTCCGAAACTTATCATTTTTAACAAAAACTATTTTAATTCTAAAATAAAAATAGCCTAGGTTACTCCTCGTTACATCAGCTATCTGCCAGTGAAAGTCCCGTGAAAATCAGTGCAGCCATTTCAGAGGTTAGCCGGAACAAACAGACAAACAGATTAACAGACAAAAATTGTAAAAAAGGTTGTTTTGGTATATGTACCGTGTATCCGTCCGAATGCACTTAGTAAAAAGCGGTTATTTTAATATTACAAACAGACCCTCCAATTTTATTTATTTGTAGATAAAATGAAATTTAGTATGGTAAGTAATTAAAACAACTATTTCGCATACCCGTTATAATCGTTGCACGGCGTGCCGGGTTTAGCGTACATGTCGGGTACGTCGTACGGCGGTGTGTTCCAGTGAAAGGAGGACAGACAGGGTCCTCCCGCGCGTCGACAACATAGTTCGCACGCGGATCGCGGGTCATCCTTCCGCGGCGCGCACTGACACGACTCCAGCCCGTACGCCAAACATATCGAACCTGTGCACTCCTGAAACAACATAATCCTTTAAAGCCGTGGCAAATGACAAATGTCATTAAATCTGGCAAGTCTGTGGCAACAGCTTCCATTTCGAAAATGTTTTTTCTCAGCTATACTTATAAGATCCAGTCAGTATTTCTAAATTTTCTGTCAGAGCTCAGAGGAGACGACAAGGCTACAAAATTGATCTTCAAATATCAAGCAGCATAAGGTCATCGCTACCATAAAAGTTACTCTTTGAAGCAAACGTCTATAGGCGACGGTGACTACCTACTGTTTACCTGTCTACCGATCTTTGCTATAAAAAAAGTCAAATGTATGAAAGGAAGATTAAACATTAAAATACTATGATGGTTCCATACCCCCATGTAACATACGAGTTCCTTATCACAACGAGTGCGGTTGGGCTTGTGGCGGCTGGCGGGGCACGCAGCCCGCTTGCCGTCGCAGTGCGCCGCGTCGCGGCACCCGTTGTCAGAGCGGCATTTATCGCCAAACTTGAGTGTACACGAGGCGGTACAACATGGACCCTGTTAAAAAAAAAGATCGTTAAAATCTTCTCATACTCGTTTAAAGAAAGCTGTAAGGGTGCCACTGTTGACTACACATAGTGAAAATAGTGTGTACCTTGTACCTTGACACTTTGTTTCGAACTATGTTGATAGAATTGACGAAATTTGAATTAACTTAGTATATATACATTATTATAACAAGTATATAGTAGTAATTCTCTGCTGACCCCTAAACTCCGAACGGAAATCTTGCAGCAGAGCCTCAACTGATAGCTGAGTTTGCTTTAGGTCCTGAATACCTTCGACCCCTTGCACCTCTTAAATATGAGATTCTCAAAACATTTATAAATACATATACACATGTAGTCCAGATCTCACTTTGAATTAAAAATATGACAAGTTTTAGAGAAAAAGCGATTTCTAAACTGCATAAAAACATACAGTCTCAAGGCATCTCTGACGAAAGCAGTGGCACATGCACATATGTTATAGACATGATTAAGGTACCATTGGGGACTGGTCGAGATAATTTTAGGAGTGTATAAAAATGGAGGTAGACATTTTGACAGCTAACCGTCTTTTAACATGACCTTATTAGTTATTTTATGACCATTTTTCTTGTAAAGTATTTATACATCGACTTGATAGGTTTCAAGTCGGCCGCGGTCGGAAACGTTCCCAAAACGTTGGTCTTTAAGTAAACCATCTTGTAATATAGTAAGTATAATATAGATGAATTAAATTCATAATTATTCATCTATAAATCATCATCATCATCATCATCTTAGCGATGAATCCCGGTTGCAGCCCAAACTCTCGCTTCGGCGCCCGGGGTCCGCTTTCCGACTTTTTCTTCTCCACTTCGCACGGTCTTCAGCATCCCTGGTAGTGAGACCATTGGCACGCATATCACCCTTTACGACGTCAAGCCAGCACTTTTTGGGTCTACCCCTCCTGCCGGGGCCCGGCGGAAGCGGCATGGCCAGACATTTGTTTCCCACGTAAGCATCCGGTTGCCGTAAAACGTGGCCGTACCATCGGAGCCGACACTCCTGCAATTTATCCGCAATGTCACAGACATGAAGGCTGCCGCGAATGCGGGAGTTCCTAACGCGGTCCTTCCGCGTCACTCCACACATCCACCACAGCATATTCATCTCCGTGACACGCAGTTCTTGCTTGTGTCGCTCTAACACCGGCCACGCTTCACAGCCGTATAAAAGGACAGGCCTAATGATGGTCTTATAAACCTGTCCCTTCAACTTTACCGGCATCTTGGGGTCACAAATGACACCAGTTACCTCACGCCATTATTCATCTATAAATATGATGATAAAATTCATCTTGAATTATGCTTAAACAAGCCAAATAACTCTGAATAAGCATCGTATGTATATTACTCGGCTTGAATTCCAGACAGTCAATGACTTGGATAACATCCAGCTATTAAGTTAAATCTCAGCATTGTCAAATATTTATCAGCCATGCGAGACTGTACTGGCAATTTGCACAAATTGACTGAATACTTGACAATATAAATCCCTTTTGAACTTAACAGTGATTTTAGTTGAAATGTTTTCACATATAACTTAGTTATTTTGCGTTGTATTTTTATGATACATCTTGCAAAACTCGAGGAGAGTTACAGTGGTTGTGATCTATAAAACATGATTAGTAATAACAATTCTAAGTTATGTACGGGAATATTCTCAATACGGCTGTAAATCAACTAAGCTCTGTAATATACAAGATCATAAACCGATGTTACGTAATCCGCTTAATATAAGCGGATTAAATGAGTTTATAGTTAGTACCCAACCTAATATGCTCGTTACCAAATAAATATTCTTAATTAAAAACAAATTTATGATCACCGCCAAGGGTAATGAGATTTTTACTTTTTAAATATGACAGATTTTAGAATTTCGCGTCCATCGTTACAAACGAAAAGTAGAGATATTCATCATTGTATTAAACCAGTACTTAAAATTGTGTTTTATTTTTAATAAACCAAACATTATTCAAGATAATTAAAAATAGCTCCTTCAGATATATTCGATGTTAAATTCAGTTTTAGATGTTGTCAGTAATTGAGTTATTAAGCTTCGCATATAACTCCTTCGTTAATTTTAGGCATGAATTGTATCCTAGAGCTATTAATCAACATTTATCGACAGCTATAACAAGATTAAAATAAACTTTTCTCCATGCATGGGCGGAGTAAGGTTAATATAATAATCCCTGTGGTTGGCCTGTTGTAAAAGGCCATAAAACAACCCTAGTTAGGTAGGGCCCCAAGCCCGTCTGGATGGCAACCATCCTTGGTTTTAAGTCTGCCGCCATAATAGTAACCTTATGTTGTGTTCCGGCATTAGTGACCAGAATTCCTGTACGCCTAGACAGCAGCATATTTGCGGTCAGCAGTGTGTGCCCCTGGCGTCGCGAACATCTATACGCGACGGTAACTGCTTACTATTAAGTGGGCCGTCAGGCTGTCTGTTGTTGATCAGTAATATAAAAAAAAACTATTTCAATATCTTCGTAAAGATCGGACCCACCGACACGACAAAAAGGTGACGTAGTCACTAAATGTTGTCAGGTATTCAAAGGACATGTTGTGATTTTAGAAAATTACCTACCCAAATTTTTACAAAGAGAAACAAATTCAACTGATAGGGGTGTTGACTGGGGCTTGTCCCACACAAAATTATGCAAATTTGACGAACAGGCCGCAGATTTACCTGACTGGGACTGCAAACACTGTGCTCGGTTAGGGTGCACGGCTTGTAGTGGGGTCGCGCGGCTTGTGGCCGGCAGCACACGTCGGTGCACTCGGATGCCCAGCCGCAGTCGCACTCCTCGCCCTCCTCTACTACGCCGTTACCGCAGATCGCTGGTTGGGGTTCTGTTTCATAGATTTAATTATTACAAATATTATATTAATGTACAATAAACTATCATATCATATTATACTTCTTCATCAGATATACTTCGATATTTTTAAGTGGATAACAAATGTCTGGCCATAGCACCTGCACCGGGCCCCGACAGGAGGGAAAGACCCAAAAAGTGCTGGTATAACGTCGTAAGGGGTGATATGCGTGCCAATGGACACACTATCAGAAATGTCGAAGATTGTTAATTCTAGAATATTAGTAACCGGGACTTAATGCTCAGGTATTTATTTACAAAAGAAAATTTAATATATCAGTTGTTTAATTAATACTCACAACACAAATACTTAGCTGCTTGATTTGTACTATCTAGTGTGCTATAGTAAGTATTCTACACGACGCCAATTTGGACGCACTTGTGAATTAAGTATACATATATATATATATATATATATATATATATATATATATATATATATATATATATATATATATATATATATATATATATATATATATATATATATATATATATATATATATATATATATATATATATATCTATTAGGTCTTTACTTATGAAATTGCCGTTTTGTATGAAAAAATTTAATCGATTTTTTTTCATGTATTTTTTATTTGTATTGATCGAAGTAATCACCCATCTTTCATCTTTCAATCATGCATCTTTGCCAACGCACTGGCAGTTTCTTGATGCCCTTCTTAAAGAAATCAGCTGGACAGGAGGCAACAAATTCTTCAAAGACATTTTGTACTGCCTCTCGGGTATTGAATTTTTTTCCCGCCAAGAAGTTATCCAAATTCTAGAAAAAGTAGTAGTCTGTAGGCGCAAGGTCTTGTGAGTAGGGCGGATGACGGAGAACTTCCAGCCCCAGTTCTTGCAACTTGGAGACCGTCTGCTGTGCAGTATGAGCTCGTGCGATGTCGTACAGGAGCAGCGGAGACGAGCGAAAATTAATTTGAAATTAGAATTCTTAGCCAAACAAAAATTATTTTGATTTGAAATGGCCAGTACTGTAGAACGGCAATGTATGTATATGTTGATAGTTTACTTATTTTCTAGGTTCTAGTAAGATTATTTTTTACAGATCTGTAAATAATGCCCTTCGTGGGGTAAAAGTTTCTTCAAACCATTTCTATCTTTAGTAATGATCTGCCACCCGTTTCCTGTTTTAATTAAATCATCAATCCTTCTTCAATTCATTTAACTTCAAATTCAACCTACTTTTCGGTTCTTTATATGAAAAATAAAAGGACCGGTCCCTTAATATGAACAATTCTACAAATCTCGTATGTTTTATTATTATATGTTATAATAATTATTGCTCAGTTCAAGGTTACGTAAATAGCCTAATCGGTGTGGTTGGAACGAATTTAGCTATTCATTGGCAAATATAACCGTCGAAGTTTTCAAGAAAGATACTTGGGAAATTACAGCGCTCCTTAAACGAAATAGTAACATAAAACCAATTATCCAGGTAACCTCGCCAAAACCCACATCGACAAAGTCGTAATCCGAAGTTGGATTAAACAATTATTAACTAAGCCAAAATTAATGCAATAAGTTTTACCGGTGAAGCATCCCTTGGGAGATCTAGCTTTATTATTGAGGACCGGGTCGATGGCGCGCAGTGAGCACGGCGAGAACTTGTTGTTGTTCTTGCGGTCGCCGCTGGTGGCGCGTGCGAACATTATGTAGTTACCATCTTCGCCGAACGGCGTGCACACTTCCGGGTCATGCTGTCATATGAAGAAACCATAAATTGTGTTTAAAAAAAATCTAAGTATACTTTTAAAACTTCATTTTTATCCGTGCAGGGGCGGAGTAAGAATACTAACCTCTGCGGCCGGGGTCGGCCTGTCGTAAAAGGCGACAAAAA
The DNA here is from genome assembly GCA_963693495.1 of Malacosoma neustria. Lineage (NCBI taxonomy): Eukaryota > Metazoa > Arthropoda > Insecta > Lepidoptera > Lasiocampidae > Malacosoma > Malacosoma neustria. The sequence goes on along the minus strand of OY856379.1, from coordinate 16,913,693 downwards.
TTGCTCCTTTATTTGAATCTTGTCAAAGATTTATAATAATTAGACTGGATACGCCCGCTTACAAAGCGTGCCAATCTAAACTGTGTATTATTGATGTGAAACGGCTGACAGAATGACAGCTCTCTAAACGCCTTTTGATGTTTGCGACGCCAGTAGCATTGCTAACACTGCCGACCGCGTAGGGAACTGCAACCTGGCTCACTTATGCCGAAACATTATGACAGCATATTTAGACACCTAGTATAGGCGTAGTGCTAGGCAAAATGGAGGGGAAAAGGCCCAGAGGACGGTCACCAACCCGATGGTCGGATCAAATTATGGCTATCACGGGGCTCACTTTGCCTGCAGCTCTGAAACAGGCCGAGGACAGAGTGGTGTGGAGGCAGTTCGTCAGCGTCTCCTTAAAGGCTTATCAAGACGGGCACGACCTTCAGGAATGAAGAACACGACGAAGAAGATTTAGACTCCAGGGGCGGTCGTCATCCACTAGTCTACCGCTTAGCTAGGGTTGGTCACCTTTTACGACAGGCTGGTCGCAGGGGTCGGTATTCTTAGTCTGCTCCTGGACGGAGAAAAACCCAATTAACCCATATTTAAATCGTTTTAGGAAAAACGACAAAGTTGTGCGTGCTCATAAACCAACCTCAGACTAGGAATTATTTAGTAATTTACACCCGCTTGTAATGATTATTTCTAATTTGCATTCTTGGGTTTCTACCTACCGTTGTGTACAATACTATTTATTATCTATAAGATCAAATTACTAGTTATAGTACCATACACCAAACAATTTAACCTGTTAACCGTTAATAAACTTTCATTGAATTCGTTTCGTAATGGGGAGTTTTTCCTTTAACTAATGTCATCACACCTAAAGTAATATAATAATAAATAATAAAATAGAGTAATAAGTAATAAAGTAGTCTTTCACTTATTGATTTTATTTATTTCGACAAAATATTTTATATTTATAAATCAAACAACTACAATGCAGAAAAAAATTATTGAAGGTTTTTTTGTTACTGTAGGAGCTGTCCTACAGTAACTAGGACCTACCTAACCTACTAACTGTCTGCTGAGACAGGCTGATGGCCCGCTTAGGACTTAGCAGTTACCGTCGCCTATAGGTGTTTGCAACGCCAGTGGTATCGCGAACACGCTGCTGTCCCATAAGGGTACAGGAACTTGAGTCACTAGTGCCGGAACACAAAACAAGGTTATTATAGCGGCATACTTAAGACCAAAGGTGGTCGCCATCAAGACGGGCTTAAGGCCCTACCACGTAGCTAGGGTGGGTTGTTTTGTCGCCTTTTACGACAGGCCGACCCCAGCCACAAAGGTTAGTATTCTTTCTCTGCCCCTGCACGGATAAGAATTTTAATAACTATTTCGTAGTATGATATTCCAAATTTCTATGACCAAATATATCGACATGTCCACTGCAGTAGCATGACGTGTATTTTACGTGTACACTGACTAAATACTTCGTCATACCCAGTTAACAGGTTAACTACAAGAACACTTCGAAATAACTAATTGAAGTCCAGATTAAAATATTACAAAGAAATTGTAAATACCTAGTCAGGTCATAAATTCTGTCACATGTTTAATGTAAAATAATTGTAACAAGTTTATTCATTATGTAACCATTTATATACCAAAATGAACTTAACAAAACATAGATTCTTATGACATTAAAGTTTATTCAAAATGACTTCCGTGATTTTGAATACAAGCCTTCAATCTGCGCGGCCAGTCCTCTATCGCAGCACGAACGAGGTCCATGTCAATATCGGCGGCTGCCTTAATCAAGGATGTCTTGAGTGACTCCAAATTGGGATGAGGCTTTGAACACGCCTTTTCCTCCAAGTGTTGCCATATCTTGTAATCTAACGGATTCAAATCTGGACTGGAGGAGGGCCAGTCTTCGTGCCGGATGAAGTCGATTTCACGCGCCGCCAGCCAGTCTTGTGTGCTCTTCGCTCTATGAGCTGGCGCCGAATCTTGTTGGAATACCCAGTGCCTGTTATTGAACATGGTATGAGAAACAGGTTCCACAAGGTTCGTCAGGACTGTATTTTGATACACAACAGCATTCGTTTTTACACCTTTCTCACAAAAATGTACCTCTGTTAAGCCCCAATAAGAAACTCCCAACCATACCATGAGCGAGGATGGAAAATGACCTCGTTGGACACGCGGAATACGGTTGCTCGCTTCTTCACTACTGTGTGCGTACACCTTATCATTTTGTTTGTTGTAGCTCTCTTCTACGGTAAACATTTTTTCATACGAATAAAGAATTTCCCGATATTTTTTTCCCGCGTACCGCTTCAACAAAGCGCGGCATCTCTTCAGTCTCAGGTCCATTAGACGAGCATTCAAACGATGTCCTGTTTTTCTTCGATATGCCCGAAGCCCTAAGTCTTCATTTAACACCCTTTTCACCGTGGTTCTGCTTAACCCCATCTGAAGGGCCAACAATTTCTGCTTACGTTTGGGATTTCTTTGAATTCGTGCCTTCACAGCTTTTATCACTGCTGGAGTCCTAACAGACCGAGGGCGACCACTTCTTGACCTGTCATCTACACTAGAGTCTTCATTGTGTCGTTTGATGGTACGATAAACGAATCTTTTGGCTATATTCAAATTTTTCAGTATGTTAAAAATTTGAATTGGCGCGTAACCGCAACGATGCAACGCAATAACTGCAACACGGTCTTCTTTAAGCGTCCACTCCATATTTAAAAAATGAGTAAAATTCTAAAAGTATACATTTTTATTTTCATGAACAATTCGAGATTCGAATTCAATAAACTTTTTTGTGGCCAGCATTCTAAAAGAAAAGTTTTTACTGTGTGACAATACTTATGACCTGACTAGGTACAATGCGCAAAGAGTTACTATGTAGATAGGGTTTGTTTACCGGTGAGCCGAAGTTATGGCCGATCTCGTGGGCGAGGGTCACGTGGGAGACGGCGGGCGGCACGTGTTTGCCGTAGTTCAACAGGGTAACAATACCCGTGTTGAGTGACTTCATGCTTCCTCGGTAGTGCTAAAAGATGAATAAACTATTGAGCAAAATCATAAACGGCTACATACAAAAATCTCGTGTCACGGTGTACTCATATCCAGGACATACATAGATACATATATTCAGAAGTTACTGAACAGATTTTGGTCGTATTTCATCTGAATTTGTCTAACCTAAAAGATAGTTTTCATCTCAATGATTGAACTTAATATTTCTTTAACGACTATGTGTTTAGTTATGTGTATTACTTTTAAGTGGAAACTTTACTGATTTGTTTATTTTTATATAATCTTTATATTGTTATCTATTGTAATTGTATGTTTCCCAAATAAATAAAAATAAATAATAAAAATAATTAATTGGCTAATTATATCCACTGACAATAATTTAATTAAAGAGTTTTCATGACGACAGATGCCTGGGAAAATTGGGGACTTATTTGAGATGAACCTGTTTGCAACATGAGACAACACGCGTAGCCAACGTGCTGCAAATATTTAAAGAGAAGCGATAAAGGAAAGTAGAAGGCGGTTAGAATGAATGAGTATAGAAGTTCAAAAAATTGACTTTAGTATGATTTCTTAAAATCAAGCAAATAACTCATTTACTTTAATAATAATAATATCAATCCTAATAATATTTAATTATACAGTAATTTACATTTTGACACGTTTGCTACTCGTGTTTGTAGGTAATTGTTTTTTTTATGTTTTTCGTAAGTGCGTTAAAATTAAATTAATTTGCGTATGTTGTGATATATAAAATATCTCCAGCTAACTTCATCAAAGCATCATGTCGATACCCACAGGATGAAAAATATTAATTAAAAATTAAATCGTATATATTAAATAAATCGTCAGTAATCGTATCGTATGTTAAATCTCCATAAATTTTAATTAAAGCCGTCGCCTTAACTAAACTGAGATTTACCACCTACCCCGTTCTTTTCGCAGACACCGCCCGCGTTCTTAAGATCCCCAGTCCAAGCGAGGCCCAAAGTGCCCATTTCGAAATCTCGATACGTGAACATATAGGCCAAGCAAAAGGCGTCATAGTCCTCTTCTGCAAAAACAATTTAATCACTTGTTCATATCAAAACATGAGTTCAAATAAAAAGAAATTACAGGCAAAAGTATTTACAATTTGCCTCATTACGCTCAAATAATGATCCAATATAAAATCACTCTCGTGAATTTAATTGGATGAATGTTCATCGAATTTGCGTACCTGAAAAAAGTTCTAAGTACTTTTCAACGCCGTAGTTATTGGGGAATCTGTAAGCTGGGTCTTTCAGGGCATCCAGTGTATGGACTTTTATTCTTTTTATCATGAACGTAATATTGTCTGGCTTCCCGTCCTGGTTAAAATCTGAAAGGAAAAATTGATTAGTTCTATAGATATATACTACTATAAAATCGCAACTCCGATGTGTGGACATTGGATTTGCACCTAATGAGAACACTAGAGAAAAATATGAACACAAAATTACACCTGCCAGACAACCCCCCCTTTCGTAGAATTTTGTAAAATGTAAATATGTAGTAAAATTTTGTGAAATATTTTCGGCGCTTAGCACCGTCTTTTAAAAATGGTCACAGAAAAAAATCTTCAACATATCACTTTATTCTATCCGCACTCCTCACTGCTTCTTTTTTTACTTAACCAAAAAGACCAAAAAACTTGCTTTTCACAGAGAATGCGTAAAATGAAAAGCCTTTATAAGTGGAAAAAAATATAAGTCCGTTTAGATATCACTGTATTACTAATAGCACATTTACGTTAATATCAGCGTGATTATAATAATTATTCTGGTAACGTTAATAAAATGAACCATACCTGTGACTTTATAAATGGCGTTTACTTTCTGAACGTGACGCGTCATGACTTCAATACACGCCTCCTCCGATCCATATCGTTGGTAAAACATATGATCAGCTTGTAAATACACTAGACACGTCGTTTTCCTCGGATCCACTGTGGCCCTTTTGTTAACATGTCGCCCATCGTCACTCGCATTGGCCGATAGAACAGTGTAACCTACGGGTTCCTTCTTAACAACATCTTTGTTCACAGCCACAACACCCGCTTTCGTCTTTATGACTTCGACATGTGTCTTAGGCTTCGGTCGCGATTCCTCTGAATCAAGTCGCACTTTAGTTATGAGGTTACTCTTATCGATTTTGGTTTTCGGTTTTCTCGTACTTAACTTATCGAACGGGTCTCCGTTGCTTGTGTAAGGAACATCTAGGTCTAAAGGTAATTCTGGATTTTTCTTTGGCTGTTCATCTTGCGTTTCCTCATCAGGGAGCCATCGTTTTTTACGTCTATGTATTTCACTACGCAAGTCATCAGTGTGATTACTTGAAGGAGAGTATTTTGTATTTATTTGATCTGTGAAGTTAAATAATTCCCCCTGGTGTTCCAGAGTTCTCTTAATGTGAAGCAGATGTGAAGCACAAGGTGCGGCCTCCTTGTTATCATTCGGATGCTCGACATCTGATCTTCTATAGATAACACTGTGCATCGAGGGGTGGTCTATATTATATCTTGAGAGGGGCTCCACGTAGTATTCTTCTGTGGGAGTCCAAATTGTTCCATCGAACAGCCCGTCAGAGGTAATAACGCCATAAACTTGAGACGAATCATCGTCTAAAAGGAGAACAGTTTATGATTAGTTTGTTTAATAATAAATTAAATTAATAATTATGAACGAATATTCACTGTTTGAGTAAAGCCTTTGAAATACAAGCAACCAAGGGACGCGACGCTCAAATAAATGGCTTGTGATATTTTATGCAAACTAATTCGAGGTGCAAAGAGCTCTGGGACACTGAATGAATTAAAATCACAACTTGCAGTCGCAGTGGGGAGGGATAGAAACCGCTCATAAATAACGGTAATTACCCACTACCCCACCGCGTTCGTATTCCGTTTTCCCCCTTCATTCATTTTACAGTAGGTATGCAAGAAAAAATCGTCTGGGAAAACCAGCATGCGTGTACAACTGTACATTTTAGTTGAACATGCAAGCTTTGAGAAGGGTTCTTAATATTGTGTTAAGTTTCTTATTACAACGAAACAGATGTTAAAATTTCTAGATTTTGGTGTTTTGCCTAATCGGACTCGTATGTAGTGGAATGAGTTACGTGTTATTTTCTACTATAGCAGTTTTAATCTTAAGTCTTAATCCTAAATTATCTTCTAGGTCTATTTATGATATTTCTTCTTTCTGAGTAAAGAGCGCAGAGTAGGTATGATGTAAAACTACATTGCTTTACATTTCGCCTCAGCTCGGTTGTGAGGCTTCAAGCCTGTCTAGATGGCAACCACGCATTGCTACTAAATATGCCGCCATAATAACCTTGTGTTGTGTTCCGGCATCATCATCATCATTTCAGCCGGAAGACGCCCACTGCTGGACAAAGGCCTCCCCCAAAGATCTCCACGATGATCGGTCCTGCGCTGCCCTCATCCAACCTATCCCGGCGATCTTGACCAGATCATCGGTCCATCTTGTTCCGGCATAAGTAACCCAAATTCCAGTTCCTCTACGCGAACGGCAGCGCGTTGGTAGTGCCCTTGGCGTTACAAACACACAAGCAACGGCAGTTGCTTACTATTAAAAGGGTGTCAGTTTATCTGCTATTCTAGAGCAATAAAGGAATCCTGATCTTCTAAAATTCCAGGAGGTATAGTGTAGATATGTAGGTAGAGTGTATAGAGAACAGGCCATTCTTAATTCTGTTTCGGACCACACGGAAAACAAATGAAAATATGAAATTATACTGGTATGTACTAAAAATCATGTATTAATTAATTTGGTCTGTAGTTAAAATAATTTTAATATTTAATATATAATAAAAACATAAAACAAACAAATAACACAAACTTTTTAATGAATTGGGTGTTATGAACGCCGAACACGAAAAGTTACATGAGCTATTAAAAATATATTAAAAGACAAGCTCTTCTGAAATAATACTTCGTTTAACTTGCCAAAGTAATTTCGTCAAAGTTCACTTTGTCTTCCCCGCTCAAGATGTTCGTAGCACATAATTTCGTTTTATTAAGTTAGTATCAAATGTGGAAGTTTGTTGGGCGCATGTTTAATTGCTTATTTGAAAGACTTACTCGAGTGAAGGGTTCAACGATGCTCATAATATGTATTATGCCAACAATTACAGAACAGGTTTGCATGAAATTTAATTTATTATAGCACCAGAAAACATATGCGTACGGAGGAAAAAGGGCTTTAGCGTTATGCAACTTAAGTTGCTATCAGATCAATTTGCTATTAGAAAATACTCTCTAGTATTTTCTGATAGCAATTTGAATTATAGACAGAAAATTTAAAGTTTAAGTCTTTCTTTAGATGAGAAATGTAGTGTAAATTAATGACAAAAGGTAATCTATGTATATGTCATGTCAGCCAAACTTGCCTCAAAGTTCAAAGACATTTATCTTCTATAGACCCCACAAAAGGCTATCACCGGGTCTAAGAATAACAGAAGGAGGCGTCCCTTTCGACGTCGAAATCCATGAAATATCTTTCCTTGGTACTCGACGGTCGATAGGACTTGAGAGTCGGGAGGTCGGGACACCGAACTCAGTGTGCCGCAGACTCTTCGAAAGAGTTCAGAGATCCACGACGCTTCACGCGACGCAAAGATGGGCGGAATGTCTGATGGTCAAGACAACCACGCAAGTCGTAGCGTGTGTTGGCCGTCAGGGCGATAAGAAGATACCGCAAGGTGTCCTTCGAAGCAACATCCTTACTGACTGGATCTCCACCATGGGACCTTGAAGTCCGCGACCTATCGAGTATGGTAGAGCAGGAACGCAGCCGAGCAAGGTGGAAGCGAAGTGGGCAAAGTTGCGCTATTGGTGGAGTACGGGGACCGACTCGCCCGCCCTAACGGGCCCTAGTTTACTGGTTGGACCGGCACCACGGCGCCCTGATCTTCCACCTGACGGAGATCCTTTGGGAACACAGATGCTTCGGAAGATACCTGTGTCGTATAGGGAGAGACGACGTCAGGGTGCTACGATTGTGCTACGGCTGAAGAGGAGGATACTGACCAAGTAGATCACCATTCGGTCGCCTTATGCCCAGTGACGTGAGAAACGCCGCACCCTCTTCGTCCACATTGGAAACAACCTCTCGCTTTTGGCCCTAGTTCTCATCTTGTTCGGGAGCGAGTTCGGATGGACCGCGGACCTTCTGCGAGGCAGTAATGTCCGCAAAGGAGGCGATGGGGCGGGAACGATAGCGGAGAAAGCTATCCGGCGCCTCAGGCACTGGGAAACTTCAGGATTTTAGTAAGTAGTCTCACGGAGTCATCCCACATACCCCCAAATCCCCCGCGATGTAAGGACTCACAATCAAGTTTATTCTCGTAAAATACATGGTTTCATTTACGTTAATTATGCAAAATGCAAGCTGAATCGTGCCGTTAATTTATAAACTCTGCTAAGAAAGCAATCATATAATTAAAAGAACGGAGAGCGAAGCCGTTTAAAGAAAACAATTTAATTTCCTCAACTCCCCGAGACAATTAATTTTGTTTAAAAGAAAAATGAGTGTTCAGATTGCACCGATGGAAACATGGTATGAAAATTTTGAAAATGTCATAAAGACAATCACTTAAGGCAGATATAGTTTTGGAATAGAGACACAGAGGAATGCTTCAATTTAAAAAAGTAATACATATATGATAATTTCATAAAATAATGATATTTAACCAAAATGTCACGACGTCTAAATTTGTATAGAAAAAAAACTTGCGGGGCAGTCTTTGGGGACTGCCGATAGAAGTGAAAACTAAGTAACTCGTGAATTGTATCGTCGAGCTATTAGATTATTATTTTCGGTTTATAAAGAAGTATTTATGATCAAGGATCAAAGTTTAAATTGGTCATTAACACTTCTTTACAAACCAAAAAATGATCACCCAAAAAGTGCTCAATGCGCCTAAAGTAGTTTTCACTTCAAAAACTCAACTGTATTTCATTGTAATGAAGCCGCAATTCGAATAGATATGTATAAGTAATGCATTGCAATCATTTAAAAGTGTTATGGTAATCGTTTACATTATAAAATAAACCTTAACTCATTATTAGCTTGGTATTACTCGAGCAAAACTCCGTCTTACGAATTTTCGATCAGGACACGTGACCTGATGCGAGTTTAACATTTTTTAACCATCACAAAAATGTGCACAACGCCGCTAAAGAAGTATTCACTTTAAAAAATATTGTTGGAGCTCCAGTTGGAGTACAACAGACACGCAAATGGCCGCCTGACAACAAGTGTTGTGAGGTTCGCAACTCCAGAGGCATTGCCAGCGCGTATTATCTTTAGATTAGTTCATTCAATCATAAAGTTCTAGCTTTATTTTTGTTAACCTCAATTTTAACTAGCTTAAGTCTAAGTATATGCGTTATATCTTTACGATTGGTCTCAATTCATATGATGCATTGTATTAACGCTTAACGCACGTATGGACTACACATATATACACATATACAATACTACTTACTACACTCGTAACACATTAACTTAATTTTACACGTAACCATAAAGTAGCCTACTTTTGAATGTGATTTTTTTATTGCTGTCCGGTAGAATTTATCCGTGTAGGGGCGGAGAAAGAATACTAACCTCTGCGGCCGGGGTCGGCCTGTCGTAAAAGGCGACAAAACAACCCATCCTAGATACGTGGTAGGGCTTCAAACTCGTCTGGATGGCGACCACCTTTGATCATAAGTATGCCGCCATAATAACATTGTGTTGTGTTCCGGCAATAGTGACCCGAGTTCCTGTACCCTTATGGAACAGTAGCGTGTTCGCGATGTCACTGGCGTTGCAAACACCCATAGGCGACGGTAACTGCTAAATTTTAAGCGGGCCGTCAGCCTGTCTGCTGTCCTACAGAATTAAAAAAAAAGATAGTCTGACCACTTAATAAATAGTTAGTAGTTACCGTAGCCTATGCATTTTTGCGACGCTAGGAGCATCGTTAACACGTTGCCATCCACGTTGGCTGGAACCTGGTCACTTATACCGAAACTCATCCTATATCTTTAAACGAGTAATTCTTGTATATATATAATTGGAATCTCGGAATCGGCTCCAACAATGCATGCATGTTTAGAAATGGTTGTCATCCAGATGGGCCAGCCCTACTACCTAGCTGGGATTGTTTAGGCGCTTTTACGAGGCGTTAGTATTTTTACTCCTTCCCTGTATGGAGAATTTCCCATCTCTAAATAGTCAAACGTAACCAAGATGCATACGCCACATGAGTCTTCAAACGACTTGGCTGATGGCTTTCGAATGGTAATCCAAGTAAGTAGGTTAAATTTCAATCGAGTGCTTCCACATCAGGGCTGGTCTGCATGAATTGGCACAAACGAGCCTCGGCGCACGTGATCTGCCTCCGCGACAGTTCCTTATTGTTTAGGGCTGGTACCATCTTACAATGTAAATCAGATTCAGAAATATTCGCCGCTGAGAATTCAAATTACTACGTTGAGCTCACATTTAGTACTAAATTTTAATGTAATTTAGTTATTTTGAACATAAAAATACGTAACCCAATGTAGTTTTAATTATATTTCCTGTTCGTGTTTGTTCCAAGTGCGTGGACACTTGGACTCCAATTTTTAAGTCATGGCTTCGATTCCTAAGATGGAATGCATCGCTTAGGCAGTTTATTTTAGCATATATTGTGAATTAAAAAATATAATAATCACGTACCAAATTTATCCGTGCAGAGGCGGAGAAAGAATACTAACCTCTGCGGCCGGGGTCGGCCTGTCGTAAAAGGCGACAAAACAACCCACTCTAGTTACGTGGTAGGGCCCCAAGCCCGTCTGGATGGCGACCACCTTTGGTTTTAAGTGTGCCGCCATAAAACCCTTGTGTTGTGTTCCGGCATTAGTGACCTAAGTTCCTGCACCCTTATGCGACAGTAGCGTGTTCGCGATGCCGCTGGCGTCGCAAACACCCATAGGTGACGGTAACTGTTAATTCTAAGCGGACCGTAAGCCTGTCTGTTGTCCTACAGCAATAAAAAAAAAACCAAAATGACGGAAAACATTGAGAGAAAACCTGCATAACATGGCATGTGTAACTCGACAACCTGCCTTAGTAAAGCGTGGCGAACATACCGTCTTCCTTTTAGATGGTAGCCTGAACCTAGTAGTGGATTGTTTTGGGCAGTAAATAATATAGTTCCTTAAATTACTTAAAATTCTGAGAGCATTGATATTATTCCCAATAAGTAAAATTTTATACTAAATCTACCATTTTTTACAATATAATGCCAATGTCTTCTTGTAAAACTTATGCTTATCTCTTTTTACTGCTGAGGATCAGCAGACCGGCTGATGGCCCACTTCAGCAGTACCAATAGTAAGCAATTATCACCGCTTATATATGTTTGTGACAGTAGGGGCACCGCGAATACGCTGCTGTCCGCGTAGGGGAACTGTAACCGGGGTCACTGATATCGGAACACAACACAACGTTATTATGGCGGCATACTTATAGACGAAGGATGGTTGCCAGTTGGACGGGCAACGTAGCTAGGGGTTAGTATTCTTACTCCGCCCCTGCACGGAGAAAATCATCCTTTATGAACCCTGATCAGTTCTGGACTTAAAGAGTCAGTAGAGCTATATTCAGTATTGCGATATTTTATTCCATGGTAACATACAACAAATTGCAGAAATAAATATGTGTTAACCGATGACAGCAAAATTAGTTCCAAAAGGTCAGACAACCCTCCCACAAAACGTTCGGTTAGGTCTCAAGTTGCATCATTGCGACTAAGCTTATCTGATGTCGTGGCTCGATTATGTGGCATTTGTTTTTATCGCTACATCTTTGTATTTAACACGCATTCAGTGTTTCCTACGTTTACACACTTTGTATTATAAAATTCATTTGCGGGAAACACTTAATTTGACGCAAAAGTAGAGATGAATAAAAAATAAGTTAATTTACATTACAATGAACTATCATACATTGAAATTTAAGGATAGATATAAAATTTCCTTCTAAATGCGTTATCATTCAAAAAACCAAGCACGGAGTATTACTGCCATCTTTGAAGATAGCAGTAATACTCTTATTTAATCTCCTAATAATTATATCTTATATCTTTAAACGAGCAATTCTATATATATATATATATATATATATATATATATATATATATATATATATATATATATATATATATATATATATATATATATATATATATATATATATATATATATATATATATATATATATATATATATATATATATATATATATATAATTGGTATCTCGGAATCGGCTCCAACAATTTTCATGGAATTTAGTATACGGGGGGGTTTCGGGGGCGTTAAATCGATCTAGCTAGGAACCATTTTTTTTACAACTTAAACAAAAAGGTGGCGTTTGAGTAGTCCCAATTTAAACTGAAAAATGACTCTTCCTGACATCTATCGGCGAATAATAATACTATTTTTTTAAAATTGCTTTAACGACACAACAACACTAAAGCTATTCCAGCAGATGGCGTTGTTAAGTAACACGAAGTCAGTGAGTGTTTGCTTTGAGGTTAGACTAAGAAAATAAATTGTTAATTTCCAAAAAACATAATTTATAAAAAAAAAATACCGAGCAAAGCTCGGTCATCCGGGTACTGCCTTATTAATATGGATACTTTAGTATTGATTTTATCAAATCCAATTATTTATTTTAATAATATCTTTTATTCTGTCATGATCAATCAGTCTTGTATCCAAAGCATATGAAAGCACGTAAATCCCTGTTAAGTAATGTCTTAAAGAAGAGAGTAGAGTCTACTCCAGCCTAGTAGAGTAAAAGATACTCTTTATTGTAACAATTAAAAGGAAAACAATAAATATATATACAATGGAAATAAATAGACAGCTTTATTGCTAAAAGCAATATTTACCAGGCAACGTTGGGATAGATAAGAAATCGTCGAATGTATTCCATAGCAAATGGAAATGGAATTTAGATAATTTTATGATTTACAGAGGTGATTGAACCGATCAGAAAAGCTTGTGTCAATGGTCGTCCTCCGTAAGGCCCCGAAGATCTAGCAACCTATTACATTACGATTGTAATTATTTATAAAGGTAATACAAGTCCATAAAGTCACCCTGCTAGGCTTGGGCTACCTTGAAAAGGGAATGAATGTCACGCTTGACGAATATCAGTCACGCTTGTCCAAGTAGGATTTAGTATCTTATCAATTTTTCTTTAACAGAACCAATCAAAAAATGTCCTTCATCATGACTGTATATTGAGAATAACTGTATAAGAAGTGGACTTCATGGTGGAAATGAAATTTGGGTAGGTTAAATGATGAACTTCTCTATCTATCATCTAATTCTCACCTTCAAGTTTCCCCGAATACACTTGCGCAGTATTGTAGTCCACCTGACCAGCGGAAGTATGGAACTGAACTCCATCTGCAAACACCGAACTCGGGTCTGGTCGAAGAACTAGCTTGAACTCCCTGTAACAACGTAAAATATTTCCTCTATAATCCTGGATGGGCAATAAGATAAGTTTTCGATAAATTAAAAGAGAGCAACATTAACAAAATTTAGAATACTAGCAACCCAAAATGTTTCTACCGTGTGCCTTGCTTAATAGCGTAAAATACAACCTTTAGTTTAGGTCTTTTAGTATATATATATGACCTTTCTAAACTTGAAAATATATGAAATACATATGGATATTTTAATTATGCTTTCTCGAGATAACATTTTAAAAATGGTTACAGGTGCCATAGACCATCCAAAGGCAACATTAGATGTTCTTTACATCAATTAATTTGAAAAAAAAAAACAGTCTACGAAGTGGACTGTACAAAACTTTAATTTCTTTATTGGATCCATACAATGCTTTAGGCATTGATTTGCCAATCTCGAAGTATTTAAGAGCATGTTTACGAAACAAAGTAACAATTAAAGTAAAGAAAAAAGTAAAGAATCAATTTAGAGGGTAATTTTTACTAGCCAACTAGGAAAAAAATATAGTCGGAGTGGAATACTATTTGATGCGAATACTTAAAAAAATACATATTTATTATACATACTATTTAAAATATCTATATACTATTTAAAACTTTTAACAATAATATTAGTTGAACATAAAAAAATTGCTTAAGAGAAAAATTGTTTCAAAATAATGGTATTGTACAATCTAACAACTTATAGCGAGCAAATATGACATTTCATGAAAAAACAAAACACATTTTTAAATTTGAAAAATAGTAAAACTATCTCTTTTGAAATCTCTATCGGTATCTCTATCGTTTTGAAATAAAAAATATAAAACTATCATATCATTTACGAATGAGTTCGTAACACTCAATATTGCTTTGAACTTTTGAATCCAAGCCATAAAACTAATGTGAAAGAAGTTTCCTAACTAAGCGCATTAGAGGCACGAGTTAACAGTATATCACAGTTACGTCTGATTTATTAGCCATTACACAGCTGTTATACATTTTAAAACGATACGAAGAGTTCAAGTGGTACGGATGATGTTAAATCATAATTAGCCATACGGACGAGTTCTACACAACTAAATCGCCCAAATGTAATAATATACTGAGACAATTCGCGCAGAGCACTTGTATTATGGTTAATAGAAATTTGTTATGCTTTTTTTAAATACATAATGTACATAAACACACACAAAATTAGCATGGGAATAACGCCAGTGCAGCCGCAGGCGTCCCGACGTCGAAAGCTGTTTCACGACGGAAGTTATCAAATATTAATTTTAGTATAATGTAATTTCATTAAAATTCAAGAGTAGCCAAGGCATTAACTACAATAATTTTTACGCATGATACCATACCAAAGGCAAGAAGAGAGTCAATATGATGGTTATAATTTCTTAGGGATATTTGCAAATTCAGGGGCATTTATAAAATTCCTATCCGCTTCTAAATTGAGAGTGACTGAGCCTCTTCCTTTCAAATTAAGTGAAAATCAAGAGGAGAAAAAGAGAAAAGCAACAGAGAAATGGACGTACAAGATAAAATGATAAATTGAGAGGAAGGACGTGTGATGAAAAGGGATGCCAACCACATTAATAGAAGAATGTTGAACCTGAAAGTAGATGGGTACAAGAGCAGCGGTAGACCTAAAAAGTGTGATATATGAGGGTTAGCGTAGAGACCGATGAAGAATGCCAGTATATAATAGATAAAAAGTAGGATATAATAGGTACGAAAAAAAATCTATTGTGCCGACCCTAAATCATTGGGACAAAGCCAAGCTAATGATGAGAATATGATGAAAAGAAATTGGTCATCGCAACTAACCAGTTCACTTAGAACAAAGCTGTCAATCTCGTTGATGGTAACTTAATAGCTCAAGTATCCTACGCACAGGGGAAACCTAAACTGTATTCTAAATATTTTTTAGTTTTAAAGAAGCCAAAAACTTTGGCGAAGAGACTGTGATAAATATCCTAGTGATGAAGGAATCAATATGCAAGGGATGTGAATACAAATCTAGTTAGGTTACGATCGTTACTACATTACTTCCTATCTAGGTAAAAAAATAATTAAATACTGGCTACTGTGTTGATAGTAGATTTTAAACAATTTTTAAACACGTGAGAAGTGTTAACATTTAATGAACACTACAATTACCTTTCTACGTAAACTGTGATGCTGTCGACTTTTCTTTCAATTTTATTTTCGTACAATAAAACAGGTTTCGCAATGTATTTCGCGCTTAAAGCTAAATTATATTGAATCACCGTTTATTTCACACCAAAACAGGCTTAAAGTAAGTGCTTCGTGGAATACCTCGACAACCTACCGAAATATCGTCGTAAAATAACATATTTGTACACATAAAATCTTTGTTATCCTTCTTACTTCTTTTGTTTTAGGGGACATAAAATTTATTTCATTTATAGTTATACCTAGTCAGGTCATAAATTCTGTCACATGTTTAATGTAAAATAATTGTAACAAGTTTATTAATTATGTAACCATTCATATACCAAAATGAACTTAACAAAACATAGATTCTTATGACATTAAAGTTTATTCAAAATGACCTCCGTGATTTTGAATACAAGCCTTCAATCTGCGCGGCCAGTTGTCTATCGCAGCACGAACGAGGTCCATGTCAATATCGGCGGCTGCCTTAATCAAGGATGTCTTGAGTGACTCCAAATTGGGATGAGGCTTTGAGCACGCCTTTTCCTCCAAGTGTTGCCATATCTTGTAATCTAACGGATTCAAATCTGGACTGGAGGAGGGCAAGTCTTCGTGCCGGATGAAGTCGATTTCACGCGCCGCCAGCCAGTCTTGTGTGCTCTTCGCTCTATGAGCTGGCGCCGAATCTTGTTGGAATACCCAGTGCCTGTTATTGAACATGGTATGAGAAACAGGTTCCACAAGGTTCGTCAGGACTGTATTTTGATACACAACAGCATTCGTTTTTACACCTTTCTCACAAAAATGTACCTCTGTTAAGCCCCAATAAGAAACTCCCAACCATACCATGAGCGAGGATGGAAAATGACCTCGTTGGACACGCGGAATACGGTTGCTCGCTTCTTCACTACTGTGTGCGTACACCTTATCATTTTGTTTGTTGTAGCTCTCTTCTACGGTAAACATTTTTTCATCCGAAAAAAGAATTTCCCGATATTTTTTTCCCGCGTACCGCTTCAACAAAGCGCGGCATCTCTTCAGTCTCAGGTCCATTAGACGAGCATTCAAACGATGTCCTGTTTTTCTTCGATATGCCCGAAGCCCTAAGTCTTCATTTAACACCCTTTTCACCGTGGTTCTGCTTAACCCCATCTGAAGGGCCAACAGTTTCTGCTTACGTTTGGGATTTCTTTGAATTCGTGCCTTCACAGCTTTTATCACTGCTGGAGTCCTAACAGACCGAGGGCGACCACTTCTTGACCTGTCATCTACACTAGAGTCTTCATTGTATCGTTTGATGGTACGATAAACGAATCTTTTGGTAATATTCAAATTTTTCAGTATGTTAAAAATTTGAATTGGCGCGTAACCGCAACGATGCAACGCAATAACTGCAACACGGTCTTCTTTAAGCGTCCACTCCATATTTAAAAATGAGTAAAATTCTAAAAGTTATACATTTTTATTTTCATGAACAAATCGAAATTCGAATTCAATAAACTTTTTTGTGGCCAGCATTCTAAAAGAAAAGTTTTTACTGTGTGACAATACTTATGACCTGACTAGGTATTTAATTTTGTGGATTTGATAAGTACCGATGCAAATTAAATATATTAAGATATTTCACACTACGCCATTTAGCCTCAAAGTGTTATGGGAACTTGACAACTATAGTAATAGTATAAATATACTACATTAGCTGACCCGGCAAATGTTGTTCTGCCATATAAAAAAAACAGAACTTAACTATTTCACCCCCTTCAAATTTCATTTTCGTAAAAAATAGCCCATGTCCAAGGTCCAATCTATGACTATATCGAAATTCATCAAAATTGGTTCAGCGGTTTAGGCGTGAAAGCGTAACAAACAAACAAAAAAACTCACTTTCGCATTTATAAGATTAGGATAAGATATATAAGATTACATGTATACAATATCCGGTACACACTCACAACAAGTGCTATCGTTAACTCAATAAATCTACGCCGAGATCTGAGTTCATCTGGTACTAACGAACAGCTTCTAATGAGATCAAGTCTTGTCGAATGTCCCTGTTTGTCTGATATAACTTCGTTATAACTTCGGTGATCCCCCGTCTGCATCAATAGGACCGATGAAGCGATTTATAAGTAATCTCTATTTCATCTATTAATATCTATGAATATTTACGTTTCATATACACAGCATAAATAAAACGACGGTTTAAAAAATAACCCTTTCACGCTCAAGGGAAATATTTTTCCTTCCCTTAAAATTCGTAGTTGATTATTCAATTATCATACATACATAATAACTGAATACATACATAAACATTATATTTTACATTATTGCGTACATAGTGTGCAATAATCTAATATCAGTTAGGTTTACAGTCTCCGAAATCAATTGCTCACACGGTGTGCGGTCGGTTTTGAAAGGGTTAACATCTTTAGGCGCGGATAATATACGCTAACCTGAATTCATGCCGTTTATAACAAATGCTTAATTAAAAAAATGTTAAGAAATTCAGTAATCATAAGTCATAGTGATGATATCTATATCATCTATGATGTTTTCATTCATACAATATCAAACTCAAACAGGTTGGTAATTTTGGCTTAACTAAATCAGCATAAACAAATATGAAAAATGTATTACTTTTTAATTAACAATTAATGAAACAACAAAAAAGCTTAAATCTCAGGTAAATTTATTAAATACAAACCCTAAATTGAGTAACGAGGCATAAAAATAACTTTTCACTACCAAATTGAGTGAGCGCGCGAATTTCTACTAAGACCATTGTTTGCCAACCGGATTCCAAAGTTGATTAACGAATTAATTACCTGAGTAATCCGGTTCTCCCGCCAAATTCACTAGGAATAGCTCCCAAGTAATGTTTAACTCACCCTGTATAAATATTAATAAGTCAGAACTTATATACAGGGGGAGACTAACTAGATTGTTCGCTTTTCATTGAGTAGATGAGAACACGCTTCACTCTGCGAAGTGAGACTTATTTCATTAGCACACAAGACTATAAATGTAGACATTTATATGTGAATTATTAAATTATTGCGACACGTGGATATTATTTATTAACTCCCGCGTCTTTTAGTGGTCTATAAAGAGATTCTCGCAGATATTATATCTCAAAACAATCAGATCTCAAGGTCTCTAGATGGCAGCAAATTCATGTAGTATTTTTGGATTTTAAGGAGACTTGTAATTTTATTATCGCATCTTTAAAGGCTTGATGGAAAGACACTCAGGTCTATTGCTATAGAGCTGGTCTTTATGGTATTTGTGGATTACATGGTAATTATGGTAAGCAAAGACAATTCTGCATATTTTATAAGGACATTGACTCAATGTGATATGGAGGTTTTAGTTTTTTATAATAAAAATAATAAATATGTTAACACCTCTATTTCTTGTAGCTGAAGTTCTGCAGACAGGCAAACGGCCCTCCTAATAGCAGGTGGTCACAGAGGCCTATACATATTTGTAACACCAAGGGCCTTGTCAACGTGCTGCTAGCCTCTAAGAAATTTTATAACGGTTTTTTTAAAACCCCATATCAAACTGTGACGGGAAATCCTCAGATCGGTTATAAAACAGCATACAAATACTGAAGGAAAATTTTGCTACACGCGAAGGGAATTCAAACATGCTGTCCTTTTTGATTAGTCCATGTGTTTGTGCACGAGAAAAAAGGAAGTGCTGTATTCAAATAGCTTTTCAGATTATACTAGTTTGGGAGATTAGAGGGTAGCCGATCCTGAAAAATGGACCTCAGCGTCTATTTCATATTCAAGGGTTCCTGGCCCAGGACACTGAAGTGAAGAAGCGGAATCGATGCAGACAGGGGGGCTAAAGGTTATCCAAGAGAAAATAATCTACAGTAGGCTTTGTTATATTGAGGTCTCAATAAAATAAATTTACTGTGACAATTCAGATAGACGGACAGCGTCATCTAGTCCAGAAGTAAGTAGCAGAGTGCTTGTGTTATGGGTTAAACACTGTTAAACAATTCGGTTAGCGTAAAATTTTAAATTAGGAAAAGTTATTTACAAATTTTTATAATATATAAAATACATATCGTAATTATAAGGTTTTTCAAGAGTACATCATGTTACCGAGCTCAATGACAAATGTTACAGTGATTTATAAACGTTTCCATGTTAAAACAAAGCGAAGGAAAGCAACTTTTATTAGCAAGTTCGCATCGGCGCTCGTCCATCCTCATTTGCAGAGGGTAGATCAGACCTGAAAACTCTCTAAGAAGTTATTAGGCAACGCAATTTCCAAAAGCCATTACTCATTTCTGGTAGCAAACAGGGTCCCGGAGGCGACGGCTGGGTTGCCATCTTATGGCATAGTGGATACATGTTCTACAAATATTTTTGTTTTAGCTAAATTTATTTTTCTAACTTGATGTTTTAATTATATTATCTTTACATATAATGACGTGTGCATAATAACAGACCTACGTGTCACTGTTGTAATACAGATTTTCCCTAAGTGCGACGGATAATATTTAATAAAAAAAAGTTTTTTTAGTAAGCTAAATTACAAAAATATGGTCTTCCAAAAATATAAAACTAGAAATAACATTATCATTTTATATTTTTAGTTTGAATTGAGTCACTGTTATAATCAAATTAAGAGTTTAATTCTGATTTTATTTTATACGCTAAATATTAGTCGGTATTTAGGGTATAGGTTCTATTAGCCTCTAAGTAGAGGCGAAATTTGAAAGACATGCTTTTAATTATGGCCAAGTATACATTATACATTGTATTTAATTGCTCAAAAATTATTAACAGAATATAAACGATTATTAAAGATATTTTGTATGGTGTGGCAACACAGCTCCTGAAGCGCGGACGTACACTCCCGACGGTAATTGTGGGAGCTGCAAGAATATTAAGCGGCGCCGTCATGCGGAAGTGGCTCCACGTACATCAATGTAATTGTAGCAAGGCCTAATCCTGTCTTCTCCTAACTCCTAGGAATTGAGTTATATTGAAAATTAATTTCAGCAAAACATCGGCTGAGACAAGATTAATTCGCTACGATTAAATATCGTGCTTTAATTAAGTTTACCATGTACTTACATAAGCTAATAAAAGCTTCGTTAGAACCCGTTTTAAATACATAACAAAGATAAACCAGTATTAGTTTGCTTAGGCTTACGATATATGTTAGCGTGTTCGTCAAATGCTTTGTGTAGGCTTTAATTTTCATCTTTTTTTTTTTGAGGAACAGTACTGACGGCCCACTTAATAGTAAGCAGTTACCGTTGCCTATAGATGTTTGCGACGCTAAGGGCACCGCGAACACACTGCTGTACTATAAGGGTACAAGAACCTGGGCCGTTAATGCCAGAACACAACACTATGTTATTATGGCGGCATACAAATAGACCAAGGGTGGTCACCATCTGGACGGGCTTGGGGCCTAACACGTAGTTAGGGTTGTTTTGTAGGCTTTTACGACAGGCAGACCCCGGCCACAGTGGTTAGTATTCTTGCACTATATCCTGCATGGAGAGTTGCATCTACTCGTATGCGTTAAAATAACCATTATTTTGAATAGAAATAAAAACATAAAAGCACATTTTCTGTTTTATGAAACTAGCAGGATACAACGCAAACAATTGAAGTATCATAATCTTTGCCTTTTGTATACAAGCTATGAAAATCTTCTGATAAGCTGGCTTAGCATGCATGCGCACTACGAGAAAGATTGTATATTTTTTTGATAAAAAAATATAACTGTTTGTATAATAAATAGTTAATAGTAGTGCAACACTAGTACGGTCTTATAAGGATTTGTTGGCGCGTAGCAAAATATGGAAAATTTTGCTTTTGTTTTATTTGGACAATACATTCTTTAGTTTCTTCTCTACCACTAATGTGCTAACTGTCCCTCTTAAACCCTTATCAAAAGTTCGAAGATCTCTTTTGTCTTAACGAGTAGTGTTGTGTGTTTATCTATGTAAGGTAAAATATGATTAATTAATTTTTCTTTCGTGTTACCTGGTATGCTTCGCGCACACAACTTTGTAGAGCGTACAATAATAAATATGCGTTTAAAATACTAGTTGATTTAAAAAGTTGAATTAAAAAAAATATGTGAAAAAATGCCTATGTCCTTCTCCAACGTCCAATCTACGACTATACCGAAATTCATCAAAATTGATTTAGTTGTGAAAGCGTAATAAACAAACAAACTCACTTTCGCATTTATAATATTAATTAGGAAGCTTCACACTATTTTTTCTTTTAATTCACATGGCAGAACAACGTTTGCCAGGTCAACTAGTAAATCATATTTAACGTCGCCATAACTTGCGTTGTGTTCGGGCATAAGTAGCCCAAGTTCCACTTTATCTACGCGGGTGGCCGCGTGTTAGCGGTGCCAGGCGTCGCAAATATCCATAGGCGACGGTAACTGCTTACCATTAAGTGCAGCCTGTCTACACCACAGAAATAAAAAAGTCTTCATGTAAATACGAAGACGACGGTCTAGTTGCACTAGCTTACCTTGTATTAGTTTACTTACAAGCACTTAAAAATGCATGCATGTATAAAGGCTCTATAAAGTTTTGAAACAAACTATTCGACTATAAAGCCCGGTTTACACCGCGAGCGGAACGGACCCATTAATTACTCCTTTTACGTCTCATTACAAAACTGCATACATGTGTTTCCACCAACAAAGAGTCGAGTGTAAATGACAACGAGGGCGAAAAGAGTAAAAATAAGCTGCGGACTCGGACCGGAGTCATTAATGAGTCCTTTCCACTCGCAATGGAATTTTACAAAGCAGTGTTTCCTCAGAAAAAGAGTTGAGCGGAGCGGACCAAACGTGTAACATGTGTCCGCTGCGTCGTGGTCTCGCCGACTAGTTTGAAACGGACTCGCTCGACGAAATCTCCGTTTTGTACGTTTTTTTTGTGCTTAAGATATAATAATATATACTTTTTCTTTCGGTATACATAACCACTGTCCTCACTTTATCCGTGTCACTCGATAACATCGCGAATTCATACAACAAAACACTACCGCACGTAACTAGTTTAAAACTCCAAATGAACTCGCTCTCTGTGGAAATTGACTATTCATTTCCCATTTCTCATATTCCGTTCAGCTCGCTCCACTGATTCCTCTCTGTCGTTATCCGTTTGCAATGGAAATCAACAGGCAAAACTCTTTGAGAATGAGAGGAATGCAAGCCTATTTTGTTTATAAGGAGTCCGTTCCGCTTACCATTTCCCACTCATTGCCCTTCCGCGGTGGAACCGGACTTAAAGCAAATTTTGACGCGATCGCGTCTTATACGTTTTTAAAGAGCTGAAAACCAATTTAATTAATAGACCACCTCTTATATAATATACTACCTCTTATAATACATATAATAACAGCCCATTACGTCCCACTACTGGACTCGGGCCTCCCTTTAGTGGAAATGGACAGTAAACCTGCCACGGGTTGCATATACCGGTGTTTGTAGTATACAGGTTTCCTCACGATATTTTCCTTTACCGTCGGTACATGGCAATTATGTAATATGCACATTGGTCCAGAAAAACTGTCTAAGAGGTACATGCTATCATAGGATTCGAACCCAGGGCCTTGAGATTGTTCTCCAATACCACTGAGCTATCAATATACATTTACCTAAAATATTATTACTTTGCCGTCACAAACGCAACAGCAAACGTGTTACTAATTACAATTTAGAGGTTTCAGGTCACGAAGTTCTCAAGGAGACTTGTTTCTTAGTGGTTTGTTGGTGTCGTTAAGGACGGAAAATACAATTCAAGTTAAAGTTCGCAAGTCACCTGACCTCACCGTGTAAGTCGGTGGAGTTGGGAGGTCCCATAGACCCGTTTGCAAATAATTTCTGCTCTTTCATGTGATTAGATGACATTTGTACCTTGTTTATGTATGTGACTTTTTACTTTGATCACTTCATGTATAATTTCTATGGACTAAACAAAAAGGAATAAAATTTATGTGTATAAATATATATTGTTAAAAATAAATGTTAACTCTTCATATCATAAAGATTTTCTTTTCCACGATAAATCTCGTTTAGGTGGTTGAAGAACTGAGTTCGTAGTTCGTTTATTTAATTGACGTTTAATTTGTAAGATATTTTAAATTTATGAACAAAACATGAGTAACAATGAAAATGAGAACGAGAATGCTAGGAATGATGATGGATAGAAGGACATGTAGACGAAGGGTAGGCCAAGAATATATGTGTTGATTGCGGAAAACTATGGCGTAATAAAGGTGTGAAGTGTTTAGGTTAACAGAGAATAGTGGAAAAAATCATGTTGTGTCGATTCTACACAATGTAGAATAAAGAAGAAGACTTGACTTCTATAAATTGTTACAAATCTACGCAATGTTGATGTATATATTTTTTATTGCTGTAGGACAACAGATGGCTCATTTAATAGTAAGTAGTTACCTTCGCCTATGGATTATGCGGCTCCAGGGGAACCGGAACCTGGCTCACTTATGCCAGAACGCAACACAAGGTTATAATGGCGAAATATGTACGATCAGGGGTGGTTGTCATCTAAACAGGCTTGGAGCCATACTACCTAGTTAGAGTTGTTTTATCAGGTTAGCATTCTTGCTCTGCCCCGGAGAAACATGCCTAATAATAATTAATCCTTTTATATCGTCAGGCACACAAAAATTAATATTTTTAGTACAACGCTTTTCACGGTCTAAACTAATTTCAAACTGAGCTCTAATACTAATTATTTTCAGTAATATTTGAATAATCCTGTTTACGCCACACCTCGTTATGAAGTATTCTGTGAGATAAGCGCTACGGCGCTTTCATTACTTTATTAAATCTTTGCCGAGGGTTGGCTCAAAGTACTTTTATATGATGCAATCAAAAATATGCAAGATATGAAAATTGTGAAATATCTAGAAGCTTTTTGATAGGGAAGGTGATTCCGTTGACTCTGAAAGCCCTTTGACTCCGAGATATGACTTGCATGTGGGATGTGACTAGCATAATAGCGCAGCTTACTGATTTATTTATTTTTAAAGTTATCATACATTTGTAAAATACATTTTCCAAACATTTTGGGATTGACCAACTTCAGGCTCCAGTTAAATACAAGCGCGACATACTGCAATCTCGATTATGTCAATAAAGGGTAAAATGATTTGATTATTGTTTTTTTTTATGCTGTAGGACAGCAGACAGGCTGACGGCCCGCTTAGAATTTAGTAGTTACCGTCGCCTATGGGTGTTTGCAATGCCAGTGGCATCGCGAACACGCTGCTGTCCCATAAGCGTACAGGAACTTGGGTCATTAATGCTGGAACACAATACAAGCCTATTATGGCGGCATACTTAAGACCAAAGGTGGTCGCCATCCAGGTTTGAGGCCCTACCACGTAGCCTAGGGTGGGTTGTTTTGTCGCTTTTTACGACAGGCCGACCCCGGCCGCAGAGGTTAGTATTCTTTCTCCGCCCCTGCACGAATAAAAATTGTAGCAATATTTGATCGAATAACATCATGTTTATTACTATTTTGAAAGTAAATTAAACTTTTACGTAAAATTTCGAGTAGCCTAGTTTTGCTTTGACATATATTTCATATTTACTATTCTGTTTTTGTAACTTTGTAATTGCGAAATTTCTATGTATTTTTTAAAATATTTTATCATAGACACTATATTAATATTAAAGGTTTATAATATACCATCAGAACCAAAACTTGTAAGAAAAACAAGTCTCGCAACTCAGTTCTTCTACCGTAAGAAGTTGTGAGATCTATGTAATCAAGAAATGTAAAGTAACCAACTTGGTTAATTTATAAGTCTCTACTTAAGGGACCTTCTGTCTTAAGTTATTAAGTAATTAGGTAATCTAACAACATCTTATAGTGACCATATCAGTATTAAAAAATCTTTTATGTTTTAAATTAAAATAGATTGACTACGAGACGAGACCCAAGCCGCACGCACCATTTTTTATACGGTCTTTCAGCCTCACCAAAATTATTAAATTAGACGACAGTAAAAACTAAGTATACTTGCAAAATTTAATAACATTCATGATAAAAGCGTTAAGCGTCTAAAGCACTTGAATTAACATAAAAGTTCTTTGTAATAAGAAAGAGACGTCTGTTTTCACGCATATTTATATGTAATTTACATAACATTGCGCGGCGGAATGTACCGCGTTATACATTTAATTTAATCGCATCTATGTATGTAACTTTTGACACTAAGGCATACGTCGAAACGTTACGGTATTTAGTAATCAGAATATTATAAGTTACGAATTTGACAACTGATTCCGAATTCAAAATGGCTTCCAAGATGGCGGCAACGCTGTAACCCGCCAACTACTACATACTTCTGTTTATTTTCATATTTATATTACAAAGATATACTTTTATAATTATGGAAAACATTTATTACAATGGTGATTTTTTTTATTGCTGTATGACAGCAGACAGGCTGACGGCCTGCTTGGAATTTAGCAGTTACCGTCGTCTTTGCAACGCCAGTGGCATCGCGAACACGCTGCTGTCCCATAAGGGTACAGGAGCTTGGGTCACTAATGCCGGAACACAACACAAAGTTATTATGGCGGCATACTTAAGACGAAAGTAGTCGCCATCCAGACGGGCTTAGGGCGCTACCACATAGCTAGGATTGGTTGAATTGTCGCCTTTTACGACAGGGCGATCCCGGCCGCAGGGTTGAGTATTATTTCTTCACCCTTGCACGGATATAAGCAATAATGTTTGGTATATCGACAAGATGGCACGACGAAATGAAGTGTTGTTGTCGTAGTGACGAGCCTAAATCTGTAATAACCATATACGAGAAGAGTTTATCGATAGTAAAATCAAAAGGTACATCCTGGTCAGAAAAAATCAAATAAGATTCCAAGGAGAAAATATATTCAATCGATTTTATTTGTGGCAAGGTAATCAACAAACATGGTATTTGCAATACGAGAACGATACGACTGTCTCTTTGATTTTAGATCTGTCTTCACAGAGGATAAAATATTTGTGTGATGCATATAGTTTGTAGTCCAATATGTGTCTATCAATTGTTAGGTTGTGAAAAAGCCTTGCGGTTGTCTAGGTATTGGTATATAAATAACTAGCTGACCCGGCAAACGTTGTTCTGCCATAAAAATAATAAAATGTCAAAAAATAAAAAAAAAATTTAGGGGTGGACTACCCCTACCATTTAGGGGGATGAAAAATAGATGTTGGCCGATTCTCATAGATACCGGATAAGCACAAAAAATCACTAACTCAATTTAGTTATCTGCCTACTGCCTACCCCCTAAGAACGATGGCGTGATTATTTATAGCCTATGACCATTTCTAGGTTATCATCTATCACCATACCAAATTTCATCAAAATCCGTTCAGCCGTTTAGGCGTGAAAGAGGAACAGACAGACAGACAGACAGAGTTACTTTCGCATTTATAATATTAGTATGGATAATACTTTGACGATTCGCACAGCGCCATCTACCAAGTAAGAAGCAGAGCGCTCGTGTTATGGGTATACGAGTATGTTTTGAAAATAAATACAGACTCGGGACGGCAGCTAACGGGAGGTGTTTCGATGTGAAAAAATATTTTGCCACGGAGGTCATCAAGAAGAAAAGGAATGAATCATATAATTATTAGTTTAATTTAATGATTTTCAAATTTTCTCAGTGCAGGGGTGGTCTAAGTATAATAAACAATGCGGCCGGGGTGGGGGCTATCGTAAAAGGGCGACAAAATAACCCTAGCTAGGCAGTAGGGCCCAAAGCCCGTCTGCACGGTAACCACCTTTGGTCTATAAGTTTGCCGCCATAGTTACTTTGTGTTGTGTTTCGGTATTAGTGATCCAGGTTCCAGTTTCTCTACGCAAACATCCATAGACAACGGTAACTGATTATTATTATGTGGGTAGTCAACCTGTCTGCTTGGTTTTATATGAAGCTTTCACTTCGAAGTCAGAAGCACGCTGAATATTTTACAACTTGGTGTACCTCTCTCCAATAATTTCTTTTTTAAGAATATTTTCTTTTTTAATTTCTTGTTTAAAAAGGCAGAAAAATATTCCTGTACAATTTGTTTTAATTACGCTCTACATACACTACATAACCTTTCCATTTTTACCACACATCGGTAAGATAAGGCGCGCCCATTATTTATTTTAAATATTACCACCCCAGTATCGCGTGCAAGATGGCACTTCACACTTCCCTTAAACTTGTGTCGTGAATTACGAAACATTTCTAAGCGTACTTAATACATTTAATTAACTTAAAAGGACGCTCTCATAGTATTTGGATCTAATTGTAACTTTACCTTTAACAATCTGTTTTTAATTAAGATAGATTGTTGTTTGCTATAATTTTCTGTAAACATGTGGCGCTTTAATGATTTTAATTTCTCAGATATTCCTTGTTTTTCCAAATTGGTAATGAAATGAGGATACTGAATTGATTTATTAACTCATTATTTAAATAACTCAATTAATTGACGACGGTGGCGAAGCGGTTAACGCGCTTCGGTACACTGGCGGATGGTACGGGTTGGATTCCCGTCTCGCGTCTTATCGGTGTTTATATATAATTTACAAAAGAAAAGTATATATGTAGTATATTAGTTCTACTTCTTTCTATTCGCCTACTTTACTTACTGAAGGTCGTGTTTAGTCTGTAAGCGATGCCATCAGTCGACGTATTACATTTTGCCAGTTATTCCTATTTCCGGCCTCTACAACTGCCATGCAGATAAGGCATCTTATTTGGTCTGCCCATCGCAACGGAGATCGTCCGCGTGGCCTCTTTCCGTCAACCGTCTACCAACCACCATCAACTTTTTGAGGTTATCCGGATCTCTTCAAGGAATATGGCCAAAGTAACCGAGGATACGTTGAAAGCAGATAGTAGAGACTGGTGGTGATATTAAGAGTACTTTGTCCTATAATAAAAGTAGGACTACTCCATCAGTTTCTAGGGAGTCGTAACTTCTCTTTCTCAATCTATGTTTTTCAGTTCAGGAGTCGACGGTTAACGGGACGGCAGTCCCATCAAATTAACCTACATGATGTGCTCAGCGGTTTTTAGATGTCGGATCGCTTGCGGGATTGCGGGTATATTTCCGTCCAGCGTCAGGTTGTTTATGTATATAATATTTATTTGCAAAAGAAAAGTGTATAAGTAGCATATTAGTCATATAGTACCGATAACACAAGTGGTTTGCAGCTAATTTTGGGAATGGCGCTATGTGAATTGGGCTCAATATATTTATTATTATTTTGTTTACTCTGTGGAGATTATTTTGCCTTGATCTATCTTTAAAGCTGCGTCCGTCGTAGCAGCTTGATTTTAAGGATATTCCGGGCCCCTTAAGTCTTTCATATTTTATGAATATGTAGGTAACTGGTAATAAGCTTTCGCTAATAAGGGAACAGAACGTTAAACGAATGTATCACACTTTTGAGTAACAAATTACCTTTTTTGAGTCACACACACATGTCTGATTACTAAAGAGGTCAAGTTTTATTTACCGTTAAATAAGATGACCCCACAACATTTAAATTATTTATTGTAAACATGTAACACAACATGTAAATGATTTATTGTAATGTGACTTAATAATGTGTGTACTGTTGGTGTGCCATAAATAAATAAATAAATTAATTAATTAATTTAAAGAGAATTAACAACGCACCGAGACAAAGTAAATATTTTTTTAATGTAGAGCTCATTATTATGCGAATATAAAGGAAGACGAATGTATTGTCACGGTACATTTTCTGGGAGTAACAAAGGAAAATTGCGAACAGAGGCTAATTTAAAAATTGTATGCGCAGGTATCTTTTGTGTAAGGGGGATTATTTTGTTTAGTCACTCCCCGAACTGATCATTCTTGGATTTGTTTACAGACCAAATCTTTATAATATTCAGCATAAAGGTCGTAAGTTCTCGAAAAATATATCGTCGACTTAATTATCAGAATGCGTTCAACTGGCTACTTACGTACGGTCGTTACGGGGAACAAATATCTGGCCATGCCGTCTCCGCGCAGCCCCGGCAGAAGGAGGGGTAGCCCCAAAAAGCGTTGGCTTGACGTCGTAAGGGTTGATATGCGTGCCAATAGACTGACCATCAGAGATGCCGAAGATCATGCAAAGTGGAGAAGAAAAAGTCGGAAAGCGGACCCCGGGCGCCGAAACGAGAGTTTGTGCTGCAACCGGGATTCAAGGCTAAGATAATAATGATGATGAATTATTAGAATGCGTAACTCCACAAAATATCGAAATAAGACTTTTAATTTTAACTAGATAGCCAGTGGAGTATTTTGAAGCCTATATATTAGATTATTTCATATGTTCTACAAAAATATGGCTAATTGGTTATGAGTGACAGTGTTATTGAGTACAATAACTCCTGCGCATAGCATAAACAAAGATTTCACTTGCTCCTGTAAAGTTTCTTTAAATGGAGATACGCATTCTGATAATTAAACCGACAATATGTAGTGTTTAGGTTTGTTTAGTATAAACAATTAACATTAAATTATAAAATAAGTTTGATTGACATGACGTTGCTTGTTATCATAGGGAATGCTATAACCGCTTTTCAAATATTTTTAACAAATAGCTATTAAAAAAATAAGTAAATAATGTAAGAATTTATATAGCGTCATCTAGCCCAAAAGTATGCTGCAGTGTTAATATAGGATTGGGTAATGACGTCGGAGGGCGTCCAAAGACATTCAGCAGTCGTAGTAAGCGGCCGAGGGTGGCTCCTCAGATAGATTCCGCCAACCGCACATCTTGCGCGAACGTGCTTCCTAGTATAAATACGAAATCTAAGTTACTTGAATTAATATTTTTATTTTATTTATTAAAACTTTCCAAACGTATGGTTAGAGGATTCAACCGTCTGATCGCAGTACTGGTCCATACCTGGACTGGACCTGGACATGCGTATAAGCATTGCTATCAAGAGTTTCAACGTTACCTCAAATTGACGATGGTTTTTGACCCATTTTTTGTTTATTACTCCTATAGCATTCCCATTGGCGACTCACTGGCTCGGCATACCCGTGTGTTGCCAACACTTGCCCATGGCTTTTGTATCTTGACAGCGACATCTACACAACTATACACAGACACAACAGAATACGTAGGTACGCTGTAAATATGCATATCATAGACTAAACCGCATATACTTAAAGCCCTTTTCTTTTAGTTTTTATAAAAATCTGAGGTCAACTTATATTGGCATATAATTTCCAATACTTATCATTTTTAACAAAATTTATTTTTTTACTAAAATAAAAGTAGCCTAAGTTACTCCTTGTTACATCAGCTATCTGCCAGTGAAAGTCCCGTCAAAATCGGTCCAGCCGTTTCAGAGATTAGCCGGAACAAACAGACCGACAGACAGACAAAAATTGTAAAAAATGTTGTTTTGGTATATGTACCGTGTATACATCCATATACACTTAGTAAAAAGCGGTTATTTTAATATTACAAACAGACCCTCCAATTTTATTTATTTGTATAGATTATTCATAGACATACTTTATATTCTGTTAATTTAGTTTTAAATATAAACAAATTAATGTTCATTGTAATATAAATCTATACTACTATTATAAAGAGGAAAGATTTGATTGTTTGTTTGTTTGTTTGCTTTGAATAGGCTCCGAAACTACTGACCTGATTTAAAAAATTCTTTCATTGTTAGGAAGCTACACTATCCCCGGGTGACATAGGCTATATTATATTTTCAAAAAAATTAGGTTTCCTTACTAAAACTCCAATAATGTAAGCCAAAGTGTAAAAAAATTACCTAAAATATTATTTAAATCGCGTAAGTTGCGAAAACTATTGATGATAGAATAAAATAATGTACTACAACTTTACAGAACACATCATTATTTACAAAAAGTGTCGCGACAGCATATGTCTAACTATTATAGTTATGCCACAATAAGTGTTCTTTTATTTTAAAAATTTAATTGAAATGCCGCCCCTAGAAAAGGCTCTTTATTAGGATCTTGGTATTAATCCTTATCAAAATAAATTCCTTCATATTCAAAACTGTTTCAATACCTTTATATAACTTTTTGAATTATTCAATTCGGATATTCCATTCGAAAGATATCACGAATTTAAAAATGTAAGTATTAGAAAAATGTTGCGTGGTAGCCGCTCACCCTGTTCGGCTAGCTAGGCAGCACCTTAGGCAATGTAGGCGTGCGTCACTGGGGTTTTTACAAAAATTAGAATACTTATTAAAAATAACGAAAAATAAATAAAAAGTAATAACAAAAAAAATCATTAAAATAAAAGCTCATAGAAATAATAATATTCAAACTTTCTTTATAATTTTATTTTTTTAGTAACCTGACGCAAATAGAAGGGTTTGCCCTCAGGGGCGCTCCTCTGTCCGAGGAGTGCACGGGTGTGCGTACCCGAGGTGCCCGAGCATCCGTCGCTTCACTCCCCTCTCCGTTCAAGGCGACAGAGTCCTACCTTTCTTTCCGTCTACCTCTTACATCCTTTCCAACTTAGCTCTCTGTTCGTGGCGTGGTCCCCGGTGGGATGGTTGCGAATACTGATTGGGGTCCCCGGGTTCTGGTCCCTGGGACCTGATTTGGTAGTCGAAACCATGCCTATTTCGACTGCGCCTGCACAGAGAGTGTTCCCGGGGCGGGAATTGCATCCTCGCTGTCGGTTGGTCTTGCTGGGCCGACTACGACGTCAGGCGACTCTGCTTTTTCTGGAGTGTCGTCTGGTAGTCGTACCCACGCCTGACTAGCACGCGACGGGGATGCCAGTCCCGTCCGGAATTGGACGCGGATCTGTCGCTCCCGGCCCTGGTTCTGTCCATGGTCGGGGGCGATCCTCGATGGACGGCCGTCGCCTCCTTTTGCGAGGCAGTAGTGTCTGCAAGGGAGGCGGCGGAACGGGAGCGGGAGTCCGCCACCGCACTCCCCTCCCGCCAACGTAGGCCGCGTCGTCGGCACCGGAGGGCGGGCAACGATCTCCGGCTGCCGTAGAAAGCGGCCGCGGGTGGCCCCTCGGGGGAGGATCCGCCGCCCGCACTATTGCCGCGAGGGAGAAGGCCGCGTGCTGTTCCGCAGCCCCCCTCAACTCCTAGAGTTGTTACAAGAGAGCGCCGGGGGGACGAAACCCTGACCCCCTGGCGCCAGCACTTTAGAAGGGGCCCGCTTTAAGACCAAGCGTGGGCCGACGCCGGCCCGGGCCACGAGATCGGCAGGCCATATATCCGTGGGCCCGGGCGTAGGGGATAGGAGAACAGCGGGGTTTTTTAGTGGGTAGTCGGATGGTCGAACATCTTTTCCGGAGTCCCTTATATATCCCTTGGTCCCCCCGGGCCGGGGGAACCCGTCAAGAGGGGTTTTTCTCCGAGACCGAAAAAAAATAGAAGGGTTTAATTTTTAATTTTTTGTTAAATACCCGTGCGAAGCCGGGACGGGCCGCTAGTATTACATATAAACGTATAAGTACTATGTCTGTACAATAGACTGATGTTTTTTCGTTTAATAATAGCTGCAAGTAACCTGATATGCGAAAATCTCGCGGTAAAAATGGCGTTAATTTTTAAACAGTCCTCTGAATTCGGTTATACACATGCACATGTTTTTTTAAAAACAGTAAGTAAAAACTAACGTACAATTCATGGACACCTATTAGCATTAGCACATCGACCGAACTTGATGTCTTAAATGTCTAATGTATAAACCATTAAGTTTTTTTCTCTCTCTCCGTGCAGGGGGGGGGGGGGCGTAAGAATACTAATCTTTGCAGCCGGGGTTAGCCTGTCGTAAACGGCGACAAGACAACCCGAGCTACGTGACAGGGCCCCAAGCCTGTATGGATGGCAAACATCCTTGGTCTATAAGTATGCCGCTATAATAATATTATGTTGTGTTCCAGTATTCGTGACCCAGGTTCCTGTATCCCTATTAGACGTGTGCCCCTAGCGTCGCAAACATCCATAGGTGACGGTAAATACTTACTATTAAGTGGGCTGTTAGCCTGTCTACTGTTCCTCAGTAATACTTAAAAAAAATACGCTAGTATTTCAACACTAATTTCGAACCAAAGAAGTTCCTGTCTAATAAGATCCTAACATCCAACATTATCAAGTGAGTTCAATAATTGCACAAGCAAAATTAGTTACATTCGAGCGCACTAGATGGCGCTCTACATTTTTGAATCGCGCTGTAGTTTCGTTCACGTCTTTTTATTTTAGTGTTGTTGGCTTGTTTTATTAATGGTTTTAGAAGTCTTTGTTGTCGTTGTCAATGGTGGTCGTTTTGGTAGCATTCAGTCGTTGGTCGTAGTTGTTGCATTCAATAATTTCAATCTAGTGGAAGTGGTCGGATGCTATCGGAAACGCCATCGGAAATTGTAAAATTTGTAAATATTTAGAATCGCTGACAGTTCCTGTGAATAGTGTGAAATGTGAATGTAATTCTTGAGAATTTAAAGAAGTATATTAATAAAATGCTGTAAGGGAATCAGAGCAATAGATAGCTCGCTAAATATAAAATCTACAATTACGCGAAACACAAAACTAATGGACAATGTGGCAGACAAGTACATGTGATGTGACATACATACGTATAACACACGTACCCTTATAGACCGACTACACAAGCTGACTACCAACTCGACAATGCCATTGGTGAATAAAGACGAGGTTAAATCAACTATATTTTACTTCTCTTTTGTGTCAGCTGAGATACATCCTGTATCCCATCGAATAAAGGTCACGCGATATAAATTGGTAAATGGTTAAGGAAGAGGCCAATTGTGGCGCTGATTGTAGCTAACAACTTAATTTGATCAGTCAATAGAATAGTTATAGTGCAAGTAAAGTACAATGCAATAGGTATTGCGATTTCCGCGTGTCTTCTCACTGTTGCTCACAGAGGTAGTTGACATAAGAGATATTTTGCACTTAATCTTTAAAAGTTGTCCATTATGGCTATATGATAGAAGTCCCAAACGATGGTTGGACCAAATAGCGGAGGAACTGAAAATACCTGTCAGCGACGCACTCCACCAAGCTGCAGAACGGGATCGATGGAGACAGCTAGTTGACGGAATCAAACGGAATCACGATCCTCAGCAATAAGGGACCGATTGAAGAGAGATGGCTATATGATGATTTTATTACTGAACAGCAGATAGGCTGATGGTCCACTTGATAGTAAGTCACAGTCGCCTATGGATATTTTCGACGCTACGGGCACCATGAACACACAACTGTCCGCTAATGTACTAGAATCTGGGTCACTTATGTCGGAACACAATAAAAGGTTATGGAGGCATATGTATAGACCAAGAGTGGTTGTCGTCCAGGCTGGCTTATGTTCCTACCGCCTAGCGAAATGTGTCGCTACTTTCTCTTATTGGAAATTTGTATAGTTGGCAGCAGCACCTATTTATTGAGTTTGTTTATACGAGTACTTTAAGTTTGTTTGCTGGTTTGATTGTATCGGGTTTAGTATCAAGGCTAAGAAACCATGGATTGATAGTAATGATCATCATTCATTACGTATTCGCGGCAGCCTTCATGTCCGTGATATGGTGGATAAATTTCAGGAGTGTCGCCTTCGTTGGTATGGCCACGTTTTACAGCAACCGGCTACTTACGTGGGGAACAAGATGTCGTAAAGTGATATGCGTGCCAATGGACTGACGAACAAGGATGCCGAAGATCGTGACACCGAACGCCGAAGCGAGAGTTTGAGTTGCAACCGGGATTCAACAATAAGATAATGATGGTGATGATTATTCATTACGTAAAATATCAAGAAATAAATTGTACGGGAAATAAAAGTTGCTAACCCCTGGAAAAACATTTACGCCATAATCTTAAAGGATAAGTTCAACATGTACGAAGGCTTGCGCGATTTAGACGATGTAAATAGTTTCCAACAATCAATGTAAAATAAAGAATCTTGAATGCCCATCTGATGGATCAGGAACTGTTTAATTAAGGGAATGGAGCGCGGCTGCGGCGCACAAATGGATTAGTCTGGAACACGTTCGATTAAGTTATTCGGATGCGATGAAGTGCATTCGACGGTGCATCGTTCTTTTTTCAAATATGAATGCTAGCGGAAACATACTTTGTGCAAAATAAGAAATGTTCCATACTTTTGCAAATAATAGCTTATTTAAAATAATACAATTTTAACCAAATGTAATCCCTCTACGCTTATTGAATCTTGTTAATTATCTTAGCACAAAATATTAAGTATAGTGATCGAGCTGCTCTTTGACCTCGACCACAGGCTTCTAGCAAAAGCTTCGCATGGAAGTCACATTGATCACTCAACAGACAGGCAGATAGCTCACCTAATAGCAGGTCATCGTCGCCTATGGACCTTTGCTACAGCATTGCCAACGTGCTGGTGGCCTTGAAGAAATTTTATAACACCTTTTTTGAAAAAGTTCCTTTTTTACTGCAATGGGAACACAGCTTCATTCTAAATCTAAAGAGTATGTGAACATACTTGGTAACACTTTCGTACAGGAACTAAGAGATTCTAGGAAATGGGGATGAACGCTCAACCGATGGCGGGCAGTGCGGTTGTAGAAAGGTAGTTCCTCGAAACATTTACCGCTGTACAAGCATTATTGTATTGTATTATTGTAGAATAGGTATAGAGACGCAAAGCCTCTCCAAATGCCAAGCGTAACGTGGAGACCATTTTATTAAAAAAGCACATTTAAATTGTTACGTCTAGATTTTTAATTAAATGAAGCCATAGTTCGAGAAACGTTATCCTAATATTATAAATGCGAAAGTTTGTTACGCTTTCACGCCTAAACCGGTGAACTAATTTTGATGAATTTCGGTATAGTCATTGGAGAAGAACATAGGCTCCTTTTTTTTAAATTCATATTAATTATAAAATTGCTATAAATACTATGTAGTTATACTGCTTGAATTGACACGGAAACTGGCTGCTTTTAACGGGACATGTACAAGTGAGTACATTAATTATTAATTACAGATCGACAGTATTCACAACTATAATAATTAATCATATTCTGTGAAAGCTAATTATGACCGTATTTATAATATCAATATTGCTTCTTTTGTATTTTTCAACTGTTATTGTTATTTATCATACACACACATCTCTACAATAATAATGAATCGGAAAGAATGGAACTCAAAGAAATGGATTTTCTTTCTCAATAGATATATTTATGTTTGTTTATAAGTGCAAATACTACCATAGAATAGAGAGAAAAGACAGGAGCTAGA
This sequence comes from Malacosoma neustria, assembly GCA_963693495.1. Lineage (NCBI taxonomy): Eukaryota > Metazoa > Arthropoda > Insecta > Lepidoptera > Lasiocampidae > Malacosoma > Malacosoma neustria. The sequence goes on along the minus strand of OY856379.1, from coordinate 16,876,601 downwards.
CTGGGTGGAATCTGTTCTATGGCACTCCTCTGACCCTTTCTTGATAATTTTTTCGGTGCAGAGGTGGAGTAAGATTACTGACCCCTGAGGCCGGGAGCGGCCTATCGTAAAAGGCGATAAAACACCCTAGGTTGTAGAGCTCGAAGCCCGTACGTGAATCAGTAATAATAACAGTGTAGACAAAAATTAGTTATATTTTTATTGCATGCTGTAATTACAAATCCCCAAAAGGCATCTAATCTTGTGCCCCTTTTTATTACTGTGAGACAGGCTGACGGCTCACTTCCGTCACCACTACAACGTTGTTATACCTTTAGGGGAACTGTAACCTGGGTGACCAGGGATGGTTGTCACCTAGACAGGCTTGGAGCCCTAACACTTAATTTAGTTGTTTTGTCGCCTTGTGCGACAGGCCATCCACGGCCTCAGAGCTCAATATTTTTACTGCGCCCTTGCATCATTATTGCCTGCCTTAGGTAAATATCGAGAACACTCTAATTAATTGTCAATTTAAGATGGTCTTCCCGTTTTATTTGCTGTCTTTCCCGATTTCTTTTGCTGTATTTTAGATTAATTCCACTTTAACATATATGAAAAATATTTGATGTCCGAATATCTTGGAGATTTCTTATTAATAAATAACTTTATTTATTTTTACATTCAATATGAATTCGGAAACGATTTATAAAGAAAAGTAATTATTAGATGTCGTATATTATCTACTAGCAGCCCGTCCCAGCTTCGCATGTGTATTTAACAAAAAATTAAACCCTTCTATTTTTTTTCGGTCTCGGGGAAAAACCTCTCTTGACGGGTTCCCCCGGCCCGGGGGGACCGAGGGATATAAGGGACTCCGGAAAAGATGTTCGACCATCCGACTACCCACTAAAAAACCTCGCTGTTCTCCTATCGCCTACGCCCGGGCCCACGGATATATGGCCTGCCAATCTCGGGGCCCGGGCCGGCGCCGGCCCACGCTTTGTCTTAAAGCGGGCCCCTTCTAAAGTGCTGGCGCCAGGGGGTCAGGCTTTCGTCCCCCCGGCGCTCTCTTGTAACAACTCTATGAGTTGAGGGGGGCTGCGGAACAGCACGCGGCCTTTTCCCTCACGGCAATAGTGCGGGCGGCGGATCCTCCACCGAGGGGCCGCCCGCGGCCGCTTTCTACGGCGGCCGGAGATCGTTGCCCGCCCTCCGGCGCCGACGACGCGGCCTACGTTGGCGGGAGGGTAGTGCGGTGGCGGACTCCCGCTCCCGTTCCGCCGCCTCCCTTGCAGACACTACTGCCTCGCAAAAGGAGGCGACGGCCGTCCATCCAGGATCGCCCCCGACCATGGACAGAACCAGGGCCGGGAGCGACAGGTCCGCAGCCAATTCCGGACGGGACTCGCATCCCCGTTGCGTGCTAGTCAGGCGTGTGTACGACTACCAGACGACACTCCAGAAAAAGCAGAGTCGCTTGACGTCGTAGCCGGCCCAGCAAGACCAACCGATAGCGAGGATGCAATTCCCGCCCCGGGAACACTCTCTGTGCAGGCGCAGTCGAAATAGGCATGGTTTTGACTACCAAATCAGGTCCCAGGATAGAACCCGGGACCCCAATCAGTATTCGCAACCACCCCACCGGGGACCACGCCACGAACAGAGAGCTAAGTTGGAAAGGATGTAAGAGGTAGACGGAAAGAAAGGTAGGATGTCGCCTCGAACGGACAGGGGAGTGAAGCGGCGGATGCTCGGGCACCTCGGGTACGCACACCCGTGCACTCCTCGGACAGAGGAGCGAGCGCCCCTGGGGGCAAACCCTTCTATTTGCGTCAGGTTACTAAAAAAATAAAATTATAAAGAAAGTTTGAATATTATTATTTCTATGAGCTTTTATTTTAATGATTTTTTTTGCTATTACTTTTTATTTATTTTTCGTTATTTTTTAATAAGTATTCTAATTTTTGTAAAAACCCCAGTGACGCACGCCTACATTGCATAAGGTGCTGCCTAGCTAGCCGAACAGGGTGAGCGGCTACCACGCAACATTTTTCTAATACTTACATTTTTAAACTCGTGATATCTTTCGAATGGAATATCCGAATTCAATAATTCAAAAAGTTACATAAAGGTATTGAAACAGTTTTGAATATGAAGTAATTTATTTTGATAAGGATTAATACCAAGATCCAAATAAAGAGCCTTTTCTAGGGGCGGCATTTCAATTAATGTTTTAAAATAAAAGAACACTTATTGTGGCATAACTATAATAGTTAGACATATGCTGTCGCGACACTTTTTGTAAATAATGATGTGTTCTGCAAAGTTGTAGTACATTATTTTATTCTATCATCAATAGTTTTCGCAACGCACGCGATTTAAATAATATTTTAGGTAATTTTTTTACACTTTGGGTTTTATTAGAGTTTTAGTAAGGATCCCTAATTTTTTTGAAAATATAATATAGCCTATGTCACCCGGGGATAGTGTAGCTTCCCAACAATGAAAGAATTTTTTAAATCGGGTCAGTAGTTTCGGAGCCTATTCAAAGCAAACAAACAAACAAACAAACAAACAAACAAACAAACAATCAAATCTTTCCTCTTTATAATAGTAGTATAGAAGTATAGATATCTTAATACATGCAACGAAAAATTATAACTCCTTTTTATGATAATTGCGCCGACTGAGGAGTATGAAATTTGGCACATTTAAAGCTTATATGGAGGAGAAGTACAGAAAGCAATTTTTTCTGCCTAAAATCCATTAGTACACACATTACACACACGCTTGAAAGATACACACACATGCATACTTTACTTACTCTTTTGTTTTGTTTTTATATAAGTGTTTATGGCCTGGTAACGAGATCAGCCAACTCTTTTGTTCATAGATCAAATCATTGCTCAAGCATAAAAAAATTATTTATTATTAATCTGAATTGATTTACTCTTACCTATTTGTGAGAATAGTGTTTACAAAATATGAATATATGGTTACCAAACAGATTTATAATACATGTGCAATGCCAAACATTTTGAACATTTCAAATTTTAAAATTAAATTATATTAAATTGCTTTTTATTGCACCAAACATTATGAGGGTGAAATTTAAATAATATAAACTTAAATAAAATGACTAAAAATAGATAAAATAAAATAATTGATTCCACTTGCTCCAGAACTAGATCTATCTGTATCTCTGGGGCAAGTTTATTCTCCCATTTTTAATTAACTAATTCTGCATATTTATTTCATTTGAATATTATCATCATCATCTCAGCGATGAATCCCGGTTGCAGCCCAAACTCTCGCTTCGGCGCCCGGGGTCCGCTTTCCGACTTTTTCTTCTCCACTTCGCACGGTCTTCAGCATCCCTGGTAGTGAGACCATTGGCACGCATATCACCCTTTATGACGTCAAGCCAGCACTTTTTGGGTCTACCCCTCCTGCCGGGGCCCGGCGGAAGCGACATGGCCAGACATTTGTTTCCCACGTAAGCATCCGGTTGCCGTAAAACGTGGCCGTACCATCGGAGCCGACACTCCTGCAATTTATCCGCAATGTCACGGACATGAAGGCTGTCGCGAATGCGGGAGTTCCTAACGCGGTCCCTCCGCGTCACTCCACACATCCACCGCAGCATATTCATCTCCGTGACACGCAGTTCCTGCTTGTGTCGCTCTAACACCGGCCACGCTTCACAGCCATATAAATGAATATTATATCTTTTACAATGTAAGTTATTATGCGCGAGTGTGAGGAAGTGCTTGTGTGCGCACGCGTGTGTGTGTTTGTGTGTGTATATATGCGCGTGTGTGTATGTGTAGTGCGTACCTAAGTGTGAATTTTTCTAGCTAGCATAAATATGTATTATTCTCCAATATGAATATTTTTTCTGTGACTGAATAGTCCATTTTTAATATATTTCAAATTTATATATGTGTGAAATGGATTATACTCGAATTTCTAAAATGTATTATAACGTCTCCAAAATACAGGCTATGCCTAGTTTGGAGGGGTAAAGTCAATCAATTGTAAATACTTGTAAAAATGGCGTCTCAAATAGGAGAGTATAGATAGAGAACAGACTGCCGATGACATAAAGTTGAGTCAATTCTGTTTGGATAGAAGTAGGGAACTCGAGTCAGATTTACAAGTCGTACCTGTTATGCGCGTAGAAGGACAACCGAAGCGGCTGTGGCTGCGACGAGGCGTGCTCCGTAGACCGACGCCGGCGGTGGCCCCCCAATGGCTCGTATGGCGCCGCATGCCAGTGACGCACGAACGGCGTCAGGGACACCCCTGGTGAAGAAAGTATTTCAAGATAATGAAAATCGTTATATCTTAAGTCTTACTTACTCCTTAGTTCTATAAAAATAATATTTTGTGACAATTCACACAGTGGGCCGTCAGCCTGTCTGCTGTCCTATAGCAATAAAAAACAACTTCCGTATCGTAACGGCTAACGCACTTTGATATGCTTGCGGAGGTCACGGGTTCGACTGTCTCGCGTCTGGGTAATAATGTATAATATGTATTTATTTAGAAAACAAAAGTATACGTGTAATATATTAGTTATCTAGTAACCATAACACAAGTGCTATACTACTTACTTACTGTGTGAATTCTCCCAATATATCTATATAAAAAAGTAATTTTTATTCCCTAAATCTATAAATAAGAAATGAAATATCCTTTGCCAATTTTCTGTAAAGATATAGACGGTTTTTTGTACATCAAAATCTCTGAATATTAAATGTAACAGGGGTTATCTACCTCTACATTGATAAAACGCTTACTTGTGACATTTACGCTATTTCCAGCGTATAAAATGATATTGAATTATTTTATATAAATAACGTGATGAATTTATACATTTTTGTTTTTAAATGCTATTTTTAGTTATTGATATAATTAAGGTAATTTTTCAGATATATAAATGTAATACGCCTCCAATCCGAAGGGCTGACAATCTGGGATAGATTGCCGGTCTACTTGATGGACAAAGGACGGGACCTGCATATGTAGCACAAACTTGAGGACCTACGTCCAGCAGTGGACAATTGACTGACGACAACGACGAAAGGAGTGAAATTTTTACTACCCACTAGTTTGCATACGTCTTTTACTCGTGAACATGGTGATTATATTTGACAATACCGCCGAGTTATAAGTATAGAAGATTTTTTTTCATTTATAGGAATCCCCTGAACATTATCTAACCTCTGATTGAGTAGTTAGAGTTATCGCTTCGAATTACTCGGATTATCGAATTGGGTTTTTTAATAAAACATTATTTTTGTCATAAAAGGGAAAATTATTTATAAGTTTTATAACAAAACAATTTTTCGTATTTTTTTGTATAATTAAAAAGTTTAGAGTTAAAAATAAATTTTTGAATCCAGTACCGAAAACACGCCGACAGTTCCCGGACAAACCCGAGCACGTGTGACGTCACAATGTTAAGTTCTACTCATCGTACCACACAGCTGATACAGTCTTTTGATTTTTTATCGATTAAATCTTGTTATTATCGTCAATATATATATGTAAAATATAGAAAATGTCGAACCTTAACAGTTATCGTACTTGCTTCGTACCATTATGTACGAATACTACAAAAACAACTCCCGAAAAAATGTTTTTGAATGTTCCTCAAGATGTTAAACGTCGAAACAAATGGTTGGTTTCAAGCAATGATACGACCTAATCCCAAAGTAAATTAATTTTTTTTGTTGAGAAGATGATTTTGATGTAAGTTTTTTTTGCTGTAGGACAGCAGACAGGCTGATGGCCCGCTTAGAATTTAGCAGTTACCGTCGCTAGTGGGTGTTTGCAACGCTAGTGGCATCGTGAATACGCTGCTATCCCATAAGAGTACAGGAACTTGGGTCACTAATACCGGAACAAAACACAAGGTTATTATGGCGGCATACTTAAGACCAAAGGTGGTCGCCATCCTGACGGGCTTGAGGCCTTACCACGTAGCTTCTTCTTCTTCAGTTTCAAATGAAAACTTGCCAGATAATAGGACGTTTTTACAAGAAGTGATATTTGCAAAAAATAATCAAAGCAATTCTCAAATTAGACAATTGAATCTTAAATTAGACTCCAAAAGAATATATGAGTTATCGAATTCAATTTATTTGATTACATAAATAATTATTTATGACTATATTATTATAAAATACTTTTTATCCGTGCAGGGGCGGAGGAAGAACACCTCTGCGACCGGGGTCGGCCTGTTGTAAATACGATAAAACAATACTTGTTAGAAGTGTAGTGTGAATACGTGGTAGAACCCCAAGCCCGTCTGGATGGCAACCTCTCTTGGTCTATAAGTATGCCTTCATAATATCCTTGTGTTGTGTTCTGGCATGTGACCCAGGTTTCAATGCTTATATGCGGATAGCAGCGTATCGCGGTGCCTCTAGCGTCGCAAACATCCATAGGCGATGGTAACTGCTGAGTATTAAGTGAAAAAATTAACTTTGTTGAATCGAAATCGTTGTTCACCTTGCAGATGAAATTAACTTAGCTGCGAAGATCTTGGTAGAACCCCATACACCTTAGTTATTTAAAAATCCATTTTCAATGTCACCCGAGAGTGGTTCAAATATCTCAGCAATAAATCTTTTCGAGTGGAAATATGAGACTGAACTCGGCGTAATTGGAAAATCTAGGGTCATATATCTTTGAGTCTAAGGAGAGTTGGGATTTACACGTCTAGAATTCAGTAGTTAGTTTAGATTAGCTTGTATGTCTTGTTTTAGGATTTATGGAACATGTACGACTTTCGAAGGCAATACGGGATTGATGATCTTCATTCTATTTCAATTTGGAATTATAAAAATATTTTTAAATAAATACCATCTTCTCTTAATAAAACAAGTCCTATCTCGACTACTACGGAAACAGACAACTATGTGTAGAAGCTTGCTAATTCTAATTAATATATACTAAAAGAATAGAGGCCTGTCTATGGACAAGCTGGGATAGAATATATTACGGGTGCCAAATGAAGGAAAGAAAAAAAGTTTTACTTAAAGAGTAATTTATTTTGAATTTGTAAAAAAGAGCATGTTTATCCATCAATAAAGGTAATTTTTATTTATTTATCTATAAAAAGAACAGGTTATCCCACTAAGTCTGACGATAAAACTTCATCGTAACAAATAAAAGTTAGTATACATTTTATTTAACATTATTCTGCTATGTTGGAAATTACTTTCGGACTTGTGAAACACGTAGTGGGATAATGTGAAACTCTCGTGCAATACGCTCGTACTTCCTCAATCTTGGCTAGCGAATTTACATCTCTGATCCAGTGAAATCAACGCAGCTGTAAGACGTGACTTTTATTTCTTATTGGTATACTATTCTATGGAACAGCAGACAGGCTAACGACCCACTTAATAGTAAACAGTTCCCGTTGCCTATGTATGTTTGCGATTAGGCTTATTGCCAATAATACGGCCAGGCCGTACCTGGATCGGTACAGAGCTGAAGTGGGATATGCCATATAGAGAAATAAGGCCCACTGATTCAGATCAAAATAGGATATGCTAACATCTCTACGATAGAGAAGCCAGTGTGAGGATGGGTAATACGCCATCTTCTTTTAAAAACAAAAGACTAAGAGTCGCATCATTAAAATGCTGCCAAAACCAATCTTTACTTAATATCCTCGGTAGCAAACAAAAGTTCTTTCCCCGTCAGTGTTGAACTCCTAACAACCACCAAATAACTTTAAAAATAGATGGTTCATGTTGTCTTCTTCTTGATCGAATTCTTCATAGCTGAAGTTCATGTCCTTGAAAATCAACCGTGGCCTGTCTCGTAAGCTGTTTCCACTTCGTCCGGTCCTCAGCTTCTCGAATAGCGGTTGCTATTGGGAGTCCAGTGAGGGTGGTTACTTGGTCACACCAGCGGCTAGGTAAACGATCAACGGGTCGCTTTTCTTCCACCTTGCCTGTCACGATCAGCTTATCCAAGTTATCCGGCTATCGTCGGGCAATGTGACCAAAGTACTCAAGAATCTTCCGATAACAGATTGTTGAGAGCCTGACTTTAATGCGATTGATGTTGTAAAAATGCAGGAATAGAAAATATTTCCCATTTCCAATCTTTAGCTATTTAGCTATTTGGCAAAATATTTGTCTCCATTCCCTAGATTTTCCAATTTTTCGTATGGTATCGTAAAAATCGCGGTATGGCTACCCGATACTGCTATTTAAAATAATGTTTTTTATTTTTATACTAGCTATGCCCGCGACTCCATTCGCGTGGAATAGTGACTTTGGGCAGAATTTCTTGGATATATCTTATGTTTATTTTGGATTACAAACCCTGTAATCCTTAAAATATAAATGAAATATGCAAACAGTCAGTATTATCGAATGCAACTGTTACGCCATGCTCCTCCGGAATACGTACGTTCGAACCTACAAAGTCCAGCCTAAGCTAAACCCTATTTCATATGATTGACGATATAAATCTGAGGTCCACTTAAATTTAATAACAACCTATAAAGTCCAGCCTAAGCTATAGTCCAGCCTAAGCTGAACCCTATTTCATACGGTTGATGATATAAATCGGAGGTCAAGTTAAATTAGTCAAAAAAATTTCCGAAACTGATCATTTATAGCTAAAACTATTTTTTTTTCTAAAATTAAAGTAGCCTAATTTACTCCTTGTTACATCAGCTATCTGCACGTCGGCCCGGGCCACGAGATCGGCAGGCCACATATCCGTAGGCCCGGGCGTAGGGGATAAAACGGGCATAGAACAGCGGGGTTTTTTAGCGGGTAGTCGGATGGCTGAACATTTTTCCCGGAGTCCCACATATCCCTCGGTCCCCTCGGGCCGGGGGAACCCGTCAAGAGAGGTTTTTCCCCGATACAAAAAAAAGCTATCTGCACGTGAAAGTCCCGTCAAAATAGGTCCAGCCGTTTCAGAGATTAGCCGGAACAAACAGACAGACAGACAAAAATTGTAAAAAATTAATGTTGTTTTGGTATATGTACCGTGTATACGTCCGAATGCACTTAGTAAAAAGCGGATATTTTAATATTACAAACAGACCTTCCAATTTTATTTATTTGTATAGATGTAGGTATAGATTATTCGTCGTATTTTGGAAGTAGTAGTTTGATGAACGTACGTGTTAATTAAGTGTTAGTCTTTTATTTTAAATTGTTATTTGATTTGATTTTTATTGATTTGTTGACAATTAATAATGTTCTTAACTTGAATAGTTGGGACTGATGCATGACTGTCCATCATTACGTAATATCTCCCATGGAGACCGACTGACTACAAAAGCGGGAGGTATAACAAAATGTTATTTGTGGAATAGAAAGTACCGTACAATACATATTAACGAATATTAATAACACATTGTATTCCATGTTACATTCTATTCAATCATTTAAATAATATATTATTACTGTGAAATACAATGGCTGACATCTATATCGAATTTCTCCCGGCTATTGTATGATGAAATATGTATACTTATGTTTTAATTTTAAATTAAATAATTATAATTAAATATTTTAATAAAAAAATGCTGTGAACTAAGTTGTGTTGTATAATTAGTATCAATGCAGAAAAAATTAACCTGAACATCAAAAAAACCTGTGTGTGTACTTATATAAGTAAGCACGTAAGAAATTATATTTCTTCGGCGTAACAGAAAGAGAATACCTAAAAATTTCATTCCGTATGCCGCAACTCTTTGCAAAGGATTTTTTTTATTGCTGAGGAACAGCGGACAGGCTGATGGCCTACTTGATAGTAAGTAGTTACCGTCGCCTATAGATGTTTGCGACGCTAGAGGCACTGCTAACACACTGCTGTCCCATAGCGATACAGGAATCTAGGTCACTAATGCCGGAACACAACACATTATTGAACACAACAGTTATTATGGCGGTATTCTAAGACCAAGGGTGATTGCTATTCAGACGGTATTGGGCCGTTGCTAGGGTTGTTTTGTCGCCTTTCACAACAGGCTGTCCCCGGCTGCAGGGGTCAGTATTCTTATCTGCCCCTGCACGGAGGAAAAAAGCTAAACCAGTTATGAAAATACTATCATGACTTTTAATATATTAAAAATACAATAATTTAATATTTTTAAAAATACAATACATAATTTTAATATATTAAAAATACAAAAACATATATAGAGAAATGTAACCAATATTCAAACAAAGCTACAAAAGGAAATTCTTGAACAAGAAACGAACAAAGTGAAATTTTCATTCGTAATAATAAATTGAAGGAATGGTAACAAAAGGATCTCATTTGTCTGAATGTGGGAAGTTAGAAGATAGCAAGACTTTTATAAGAGGCTTCTATCACTTCTACTTGGTTTAGTATGTGATATATTATGCAATTTGTTATGAATTTTGGTTTTAGAGTATTATTTTGTAACATATCAAAATAATTTATCTTATATCTTTAAACGAGCAATTCTTGTATATATATACATATATAATTGGAATCTCGGAATCGGCTCCAACAATTTTCATGAAATTTAGTATACGGGGGGTTTCGGGGGCGATAAATCGATCTAGCTACGAATTATTTCTAGAAAATGTCATTTTATTCGCTTTTTTTTATTGGAAGAAAAATAACCAAAAGGTGGCGTTTGAGTAGTCCCAATTTAAACTGAAAAATGACTTCCTGACATCTATCGGCGAATTTTTTTTTATAGCGAGAGTTCAGCGGACAGGCAAACGGCTCACCCTGGCAGGTGGTCACCGTCGCCTATGGACGTCTGCAACACCAGAGGCATTACTAACGCGCTGCCGGCCTCGAAGAAATTTTATAACGCCTTTTTTGAAGAACCCCATATCGTACCACGCTGAGAAAACCTCAGCCGGAAGCTCATTCCAGATCCTGAGAGTACGCAACATGAACGTTCTGGAGAACCGTTTCGTACAGGAAAGAAGAGGCTCCAGGAAATGGGGATGAACACCTAGCCGATGGCGGGCAGTGCGGTGGTAGAAAGACGACGAGGGCACCATTCTAAATAGCTCCTCAGAACACTCCCCGTTGTACAGACGGTAGAATACGCAAAGAGACGCAAAGTCTCTCCGAAGTCCAAGCGTGTCTAGACCGTCTGTGAGTATGGGATCGTCGACAACACGAACTGCGCGCCGTTGGATTGAATCTAGGGGATTGAGCTGACAGGCGGGTGCTCCAGCCCATAAATGTGAGCAGTACTCCATATGCGGTCTGACCTGTGCTTTGTATAGCACAAGCCGTTGCCTTGGACTGAAGTACTGCTTGGACCGGTTTAGCACACCTAGCTTTTTGGAGGCAAGCTTAGCTTTACCCTCCAATTGTCCCCTAAACTGCACATCATTCGTGATGTCGACACCAAGGATCCCAATACTGCTTACGATGGAAAGAGAGGTTCCTTGGAACTGTGGCGCAGGTGCGAACGGGGTTTTCTTGGCAGACAATACGCAGACTTGCGTCTTCGAGGGGTTGAACTGGACAAGGTTTTGTCGTCCCCATTCAGAGACTCTCTCTAGAGAGTTCTCTACTTCAGACACAAGTCTGACCCGACTTTCTTCCAAAACCGCAGGAGAGAGGTTTACACGACCAGTGTACCGTGCGTCGCTAGTGCTATCATCCGCATAGCAATGAATGCCATCTATGGATAACATGTCATTGATATGCAGAATAAATAGCGTCGGCGACAGCACACAACCCTGGGGCACACCAGCATTGATAGGCTTCACACTGGAGCAACAACCGTCAACAACGACCTTAATACTGCGCCCAGTGAGAAAGCTGGATAGCCAGGTGCAAAGACTCCCAGGTATCCCGTAAGATGGAAGCTTCGCAAGAAGAGCCCTATGCCAGACCCGATCGAAGGCCTTAGCGATGTCTAGGCTAACGGTCAGGGCTTCTCCCTTGCTCTCAACGGCTTCAGCCCAACGGTGGGTTAGGTAAACCAGGAGATCCCCAGCAGACCGCCCATGTCGAAAACCATATTGGCGATCATTTAGCAGCTGGGAATCCTCCAGGTGACCCAAGAGTTGTGCGTTGATGATCCGCTCCATCACCTTTGAGAGCAAAGAAGTTATCGCTATAGGCCTGTAGTTGGACGGGTCCGTTCGGTCACCCTTTTTGGGAATAGGGTGAACATGGGCCACCTTCCACGAAGCCGGGACACAACCATTGCGGTAGGATAAGGTAAAAAGTCGGGAAAGGACTGGAGACAGCTCAGCCGAGCACATTCGCAGCACAATAGCGGGGATACCGTCTGGCCCGGTGGACTTCTTGACATCGAGGGATCGGAGGACACGTCGCACGGCTTTTTGAGAAAACCGTACCTCCGACATTGTTGAGTCTCCACATCTTTTAATAGAAGGTGGAGATTGTCCCCCGTCATCAAGAGTCGAATTGGCTGCAAAGATTTCGCCCAAAAGATCGGCTTTATCTTTGGCAGCATGAGCCAGGCGGTCGTCAGCTGCACGTAGTGGTGGTATGGACGCCCGACAGAAGTTTCCTTCGACAGCTTTGGCAAGGGCCCAAAAAGCCCTAGTCCCAGAGGGATAGCTGGCGAGACGCTTGCCAATCCTGCCGATGTGCTCAAATTTTGCTAATATATAATAATACTATTTTTTTAAATGGTTTTAACGACACAACAACACTAAAACTATTCCAGCAGATGGCGTTGTTAAGTAACACGAAGTCAATGAGTGTTTGCTGTGAGGTTAGACTAAGAAAATCAATTGTTAATTTCCAAAAAACACAATTTATAAAAAAAAGAAAAATACCGAGCAAAGCTCGGTCATCCAGCTGGTTTATATTAAAATAAGATGAAAAAGTGCTTCGATCTAGCACTTGGCCTGAAAGAACGCTTTTTTCAACTTAAGATTACTAATTACAATTAAAATGAACTATTGCAAATATTCTTGTTAACTAATTATTTGATATAGTTGAAACTTGTCATACGACATGTAGAGGTACAATTTTTGCTGACTGCACGCTATTTTTGATTTATGCTTACTCTCATAAGAAATAAACTTCCCCTAAACAGATCATTAAGTACAAAAAAGAATATATGTAGTCACTTTGCAACTAAGGACCATGTGACCATAGAACAATAAAAACAGGGTGTACAATGTTTTTATTGTTCAGTTGAAACCCAAGCCGTGCGAGTCGAAGCTGTTCCTTCAAAGGAAATATCATAGTCGAGCTTGTAATAATTGCGGTCGTCGACAGGCGGAGGACAAAGCGATAGAGGTTTCTTTCGAACCACACAGAGCGTTTTCAACTGAATTTACCTTTATTAGACGAGCTGAATAATCGATAGCACTCTTGACGTGGCTTAATGAAGGCCGCTCGGGTGCTTATTAGCTATGGTACCGGATCTAAAGAGGACTTTATATTAGGGAACTTCTTATAATAAAACCAGTACATCATTTAATCAAGAAAATATTTCCAAAAAGCTAACATTTCTACAAAATAATAGCAAAATATATAGAGCATCAATATGAATTCAATTTAAAGACACAGATTCACAAATTCGAAGTAATACTCATAGTGTCATGTTTACCTACCCAAGAATAACTAACTATATAATACTAACTATCCAATACATGTAAATAAAATGAGGTCTGCAGTTGTGCGCGCATCACGGCAAAATTACTGAATAGGTTTCAATGAAATTTTCCAAGTTTTATTTCTTAGACACTTGGCTAATCTAAAAAAATGTTGCAATATCTTCATTTAATATAAAGTTAGTTTTAAGAAATAACGGTTTTTATAAGCACTACGTGTTTAGTGATGTGTATTTTCTTGCCGCGGAGAAGTGGGGCAAGCGGTGTAGCGCGCGTGTACGAAAACTTCTCATATTTTTTCGATTTACTTTTTTCTGTTTTTCGACCAGCGAAACGGGCGGGAACGGCTAGTTGTATAATAGAAGTAAACGAGTGAAATAAGCATTTAAGCAAATCTAGAGTAAGATACCCTTATGACTGGTCAAGGCTGGATAGCATAAAACAAACCAAAAATTAGTTTTAGGTATATTTTATTGCTGTGGAATATCAGACAGGCTGCATGCAGGCCCACTTAATAGTTTTATTTTTTTATAGCTAGAATTCAGCAGACAGGCAGACGGCCCACCTTGGCAGGTGGTCACCGTCGCCTATGGACGTTTGCAGCACCAGAGGCATTACCAACGCGCTGCCGGTCTCGAAGAAATTTTATAACGCCTTTTATGAAAAACCCCATATACCGTGCTGAGAAAACCTCAGCTGGAAGCTCATTCCAGATCCTGAGAGTACGCAACATGAACGTTCTAGAGAACCGTTTCGTACAAGAAAGAAAAAGCTCCAAGAAATGGGGATGAATACCCAGCCGATGGCGGGCAGTGCGGTGGTAGAAAGACGACGAGGGCACCATTCTGAATAGTTCTTCTGAACACTCCCCGTTGTACAGACGGTAGAATACGCAAGAAGTTACCATAGGTATGATTGTTTGCGAAGTCATGGGCACAGCAACCTGGGTCACTAGTGCCGAAACACAACACAAGGTTATTATGGCGGCATGTTTAGACCGGGTGTGGTTGCACACACTCGGACTTAATCTTACGACAGGTCACCCCCGGCCACAGAGGTCAGTATTCTTTCTCCGCATGGAGAAAACAAAACTCTAGACAACTGTAACATAATGAAAGAGGCTTTTTGAAAATTGTTCCTTAGAGTACATAATGTGGTTATAAAATCATTATTTACTTTGAAATGATAAAAAATAATGTCAAAATATGCTTAATCGTTAGCAGTAATTGTTTAATTGATTGGATATGTTATCGTAATGATGTTCGATGCATTGTATTATTTTATGATTAATTACTTTGATTGATTATGATGATTATTATATGTAAAGGATTTAAATAGTTGTACTACGTCTTGCGCCAGTCGTGGACTACAAATTGCTATACGTAAGTCTCGTTAACTTTTTGCCCCTTATTTTAGCTCAGATTTTCTAAAAAAATCCAACTAAAAAAACTTTGCTCAATATAATGTACAAGTAGCTTTAGCAAAGAGGTTTAATAGAAAAGAGGATTCTGATTCGTCAGTGTGCCGTTCGTATTCCAGATTAGTTCCAGTGATTAATACGATACGGGACCCCCGCAGCACCGCCCTCAGTCAGACACAGACGGAAAAATCTCGCATCAAATATCAAAGGATTTATTTCATTTTGCGCACCATGAATTTTTGATATTTCCCTTTGTACGGAATACGATCACGAGGAGATATTAACCACAGTAAATTTAATTTGAAATAGGAATGTAAAAATGCCACTAAGCTGTAAAGTCTTCTTTCTTCTAAGTGTGTTTAATTCGGAGCCTGATATGCATCTTCCAACAGGGATTTCAGAACTTTGATAGTTGATAATAGCCACTTTATTGAAGCTACATCTGTCAAATTAGTTGACATTTATTCAGTCTGTTTTGCTAAATCACCATGGACGGATATAGCATTCACATCACGTGCAAATAATAAAATTGTTTTATCAAAATGGGTGTTCTGTTCGGACGACGTACCGTGCGCTTCGTCCATTTCACGGTCGCCATTATCATCCTGCCGAGAGGACTATTCGCAATGTGGTGGATAAATTTGAGTCCACTGGTTCAGTAAATGATCGACCAACACCCGTACGTCGACGAAACGCAAGAGCTGCTGAAAACATCGCCGCTGTCCGGGACAGTGTGCAGAAGAATCCGAGGCAGTCGATTTTGCGTCGCTCACAAGAACTCGTCCTTTCGTAGACTACAATTTGGCAAATTTTGCGTCGTGACTTGAACCTGCACCCGTATAAAATTCAACTGACCCAGGAACTGAAGTTAAACGACCATAGATAACGACGCGTGTTCGCTGAATGGGCTCTGGAGCAGTTGGCAACTGACCCTAATTTTTATCGAAAAATTATCTTCAGCGATGAGGCCCATTTCTAGATGAATGGGTACGTAAACAAACAAAGTTGTCGAATTTGGGACGATACCAATCCACATGAGATCTAAGAGCGTCCAATACATCCCGAAAAAGTCACTGTTCGGTGTGGATTTTGAGCTGGCAGCGTCATCGGTACATATTTCTTTGAGAACGACGTTGGCCAGGTCATCACTGTCAACGGCGAGCGCTATAGGATTATCAACTTCTTTTGGCCGGAAATCGATAATCTGGAAACCAACAACATGTGGTTTCAACAGGACGGTGCTACATGCCACACAGCTCACGCCACATTAGATATCCTGCACGAGCGATTTGAAGGCATGGTCATCTCACGTGGAGACTTTTTCTTGTGGAGGTTCCTTAAGTCGCAGGTATATGCGAATAAGCAAAAAACCACAGCGATACTCAAAGCCAACATAAACCCATGCCATCGGTCAAATTCAGCCTGATTTATGCGCCAGTGTTATGGAAAATCGAACATTTCGAATGCACTCCACCCAGAGAAGCCGTGGCGGACATTTTAACGATGTTATATTCCACACCTAATGACATCAATAGGTCTTTCAAACGAATAAAAAAATTCGATCATATCTCACACACTGTTTTATTTAAATTTAAAGATAGGAAACACTTAATGAAAGACTCGTTAGTACGCTCTTGTTTTGTCACAGGTCAAATTTGCGCCTTTTTTGGCTGTGTCATTAGATGCCTTTGTTAATTGGACAAATTACTTATAGATCAAATACTCAATCAATCAAGATTAATAAAATAGTAGAATTCTGGTGACACCAGGACCGACTTTAAATTTTCATAATTATAATTCTCGTGAGCCTCTTTCATGAAGGATTTCGAATTCGATATTTAATTTCGTAAGTACATATTAAAATTCACTTTATTATAGAACTTCTTTTCGATAGATTGAACAAAATATAAGTACACAAAATTAATGAAGAATACTTACAGAATTAAATATCATTAGTAAGTACTCTTCGGTAATTACTATCTATGGCTCGATTGGGCCATCACTAATATCTGTAATATGGGTGAGGCTATGTAATACACAAAATGGAAGTTTGAGGTGAGTTATATTAAATTATGTAATATGAAGTGAAAAACAAAACATTATTTATTATCACAAACATAAAACACTAATTTTATTACAAATTGGATAATTCCTATTGGAATTTTTTTACTGCTATGGAGCAGTATATATATAGGCTGACGGCCCATTTAGGGCTTCTTCACACGTACCACGACCACACCACGTCGCAACGACAAAATGCTGTCAAGCAGTGGTTACGTGTGAATAGTGTCGTTGCAGCTTTTTGTAATTGCGTTGTGGCACCGACAAAATGTCGATGTGGTTGCGTTGTATGAATGAAATGAATGAACCGGGGGAGGGGAAGTGCGGGCGGCGTGCGCGCACTGTCGTTGCGTCGACGAAACGTTATGTTTGCGATGTGGTCGGTATCACACACACGGTCGATAACGACTGCAAAATGTGGTACGTGTGAATAGTCCTATTCATTTTCAATACGAAATATATACCCGGCCACATGGTGTGGTTGAGGTGTGGTTGTGGTCGTGGTACGTGTGAAGAAGCCCTTAAAAGTAAACAGTTACCGCTAACACGCTGCCGATTGAATAGGGCAGCTTGAACTTGGTCACTGATGCCGTAAAACAACACAAGGTTATTATGGTGGCATATTTAGTTGCAATCCAAATGGGCTGGCCTTAGAAACCTACAACCAAGCTTGCTTGTTTTGTCGGCTTATACGAAAGGTCGCACTCGATTGTAGGGGACAGTATCCTTAATTTACCCCTACACGGAGAATAATCACTGCAATATTCATCAGTTTGCTTGATATTTGATTTATAAACTGATGATCTAACATTGTTTTTACTTTATGATATACTAGAAACATCCAATCATATATTATTATATTTTGTACGTGAATAGAACCGGTAATCCTTTTCCTAAACAAATATACCGCATACCTTCAAATGTACTCAATGGAAGTACTCAGGCCGCTCTGCAGACTTTATTCTCTCAGTTGAGAAGAGTTGCATCTAATGGAAAATCCATTTATGCCGAACTGAAGCTCGGCTGATTCACTTCTCTAATAAGATAGATCCTAATGTTGCCAGTAATTTGGGTTTTCTCAAACTCTATGGGATATTTAAATGAAGTGGAAGATTGCAAAAAAGCTACGGATCGGGCAGCAGTCTTGTACCTTTTTGGACAGGAAAGGCAACAGTCATAGCGGGACACCGATGTAAAAAAGCGTCTTGATGAATAATATAGTAGTATGGTTAACATACTTTATTTCTCAAAAGAATAAATATATTCCGCTTACAGGGAAGTAACTTAATAAAACTTAAAATTTGTATAATATATAATTTGTATAATAATGAACGTTGCTGTATAGATTTAAATAAAGCTTTATTATTATGTATTATTATATTGTAGTACAGAGTTTGTAAGAAGAAGAACGTAACAACTTCTAAGTCTGCTCCAAGCCCCTGAATGTTAATGGTCAGATTTGGTTCTCGACAGGGTAAATTCGTAAGAGTTTTCCGCTACTTTACGTTTTGTTTTATGTATATATGTCGCAGGCAATTTGTATGATTCCGCCGTTTACAAACGGCGTCGTCATTTTAAAAACGTTCGCCGTTATGTAAAATGCCGAAGGCAAAATGATAACTCCTTCAATTGTTATAATTTCGACATTGGTTGTAGTTTTAGGGTGACCATAATAAAATGCAGTTTATAAACTATTATTATAATAATCAGACTTTATTCCCGCAATCAGGTACTAACGAAGATTTCAATTAAGACTAAATTATGTATTTTGGTTCTCTTAAAGTACTTAGTTAAAATATTTAAGTAACAAAACAATATTTGAAATACAAACAATATACTCATGACAATAATAAAACTTTTAAGGATAATATGGCACAAATAAAAACAAACAGGTCATAAGTAAAATCATATAAAACATGCGCATCGGTTATTTTGGCACTGCTTTTTAGCCCGTTTGCACAAACATTTGCTGAATCCCTGCCCGCCAAATAAAGATTCTTTGGAAACAGCTTCTCTTATGGATATTAGATTTCTTCAGTTGTGATATGCTTTAGAACTCCATGAGGAACGTTTGAACTTTGTAGACCAGCTTTTGGTTTGCAACCAAAAAGTGCACCAAATGGCGATCTTCCTATAATTCTATGGAAAGATGTATTTTTACTATACTAAACAAAGAAGCAGCCCATGGCCCATTTTGTAGAATAATTATCTCGCATCCAAGCACGAAGTATGTTTTCAACAACTTGGTTACTTCGCTCAACACTACCCTGGGTCTGCGGATGTCGGGGAGTACCATGTATTATTTTGCATTCAGTCCACATTTTAACCATTTCCTCAATGATGTTGGCGGTGAATTCTTTGCCGTTATCACTCTGCAGTATACCTAGTCAGGTCATAAATTCTGTCACATGTTTAATGTAAAATAATTGTAACAAGTTTATTCATTATGTAACCATTTATATACCAAAATGAACTTAACAAAACATAGATTCTTATGACATTAAAGTTTATTCAAAATGACCTCCGTGATTTTGAATACAAGCCTTCAATCTGCGCGGCCAGTCCTCTATCGCAGCACGAACGAGGTCCATGTCAATATCGGCGGCTGCCTTAATCAAGGATGTCTTGAGTGACTCCAAATTGGGATGAGGCTTTGAACACGCCTTTTCCTCCAAGTGTTGCCATATCTTGTAATCTAACGGATTCAAATCTGGACTGGAGGAGGGCCAGTCTTCGTGCCGGATGAAGTCGATTTCACGCGCCGCCAGCCAGTCTTGTGTGCTCTTCGCTCTATGAGCTGGCGCCGAATCTTGTTGGAATACCCAGTGCCTGTTATTGAACATGGTATGAGAAACAGGTTCCACAAGGTTCGTCAGGACTGTATTTTGATACACAACAGCATTCGTTTTTACACCTTTCTCACAAAAATGTACCTCTGTTAAGCCCCAATAAGAAACTCCCAACCATACCATGAGCGAGGATGGAAAATGACCTCGTTGGACACGCGGAATACGGTTGCTCGCTTCTTCACTACTGTGTGCGTACACCTTATCATTTTGTTTGTTGTAGCTCTCTTCTACGGTAAACATTTTTTCATCCGAAAAAAGAATTTCCCGATATTTTTTTCCCGCGTACCGCTTCAACAAAGCGCGGCATCTCTTCAGTCTCAGGTCCATTAGACGAGCACTCAAACGATGTCCTGTTTTTCTTCGATATGCCCGAAGCCCTAAGTCTTCATTTAACACCCTTTTCACCGTGGTTCTGCTTAACCCCATCTGAAGGGCCAACAGTTTCTGCTTACGTTTGGGATTTCTTTGAATTCATGCCTTCACAGCTTTTATCACTGCTGGAGTCCTAACAGACCGAGGGCGACCACTTCTTGACCTGTCATCTACACTAGAGTCTTCATTGTATCGTTTGATGGTACGATAAATGAATCTTTTTGCTATATGCAAATTTTTTCAGTATGTTAAAAATTTGAATTGGCGCGTAACCGCAACGATGCAACGCAATAACTGCAACACGGTCTTCTTTAAGCGTCCACTCCATATTTAAAAAATGAGTAAAATTCTAAAAGTATACATTTTTATTTTCATGAACAATTCGAGATTCGAATTCAATAAACTTTTTTGTGGCCAGCATTCTAAAAGAAAAGTTTTTACTGTGTGACAATACTTATGACCTGACTAGGTATATGGTGCTCCAAATTCTAAAAATATTTTAAGCAATTCGGTGGCAACTTCAGTTGCTTTTTTTGAATGCTATGCTATGCTGTGCTATGATCCCGGTAGTTAAGAAGCCATTTAAACTCACCATCTGCTGCTGACTGTAGGTCAATCAGATCGACTTGACCCCGCTCATTAAAATCTCGAGATATAATCGGTTTAACTACGATACCTTTCTTTGCTATGTTACGTTTGGATTCATAAACAGGACATAACGATACGAATAAATCGATCGCTTTTCTCACAATAATAAATCTATCCTTCATTTGATACTGAATTCTGTCTCGACCACCATGTCCGCAACCTCTATGAATCTCTAACAATACATCGTAATATTCTTCCAACGGTATTACACGAACGGTTAGACTCTTTTTATAATAAGGTAGTCCAATTCACTGATGCTCATGACCTCGTATTTTTTTGACCAGTAGTACTCTGCAGGATTCCTCCGGGAACCAGATTCTGTGGCCACCTTAGTATTTTTAGGTGCCGGATACCATCAAAAATCTTACTATTTGTGCAAGGCTTTTTTTCAGCTTCTGTTTGAGAATTATATAATTGTTTTAATTCACTATAATATAAGCCTTTAAAATCAGAATTATTTTCTAAAATGTTTCCCCACACGAAATATTTGCACTGTTTTCAGTTATTTTTTGAGACACAAAACCACTACATGACGCCATTCTTATTGTTTTGATCAACAGTGGCGCGCGTGGTAAGAAATTAAACTAAATACTTCAATTTGCCGCGGCATTATAAAAACGGCGTTTGAATTGTCGATGTTATGTTGTGATATATTATAAAGTGACACGGCAATTTACATTTTGCCTTCGGCATTTTACATAACGGCCAGCGTTTTTAAAATGACGACGCCGTTTGTAAACGGCAGAATCATACAAATTGCCTGCGACATATACATTATATTGATAAATGAAGCGAAAACTTTGTACCCCTTTTTATGAAAATTATGCGTACGACGGAGTATGGTATTATGCACAGTTAAGTTTATATGGAGAAGTGCAGAAAGCTATTTTTTGTGCCTAAAATCTATTAGAAATACATTGAATTATTTAAAATAAACATTACGCACACTACTGCTCGAATTATACACAACATACGCACACATGCATATCTTACTTATGCTTTTTTATAAGAGTTTATGGCGTGGTTTAAGACCATTAATATTAATTTTATAATAATAATTAAATGCATAATATACATTAGTAAATACTTAAACAAATCATTGCTTAAGCATAAAAAAGTGGTGTATAAGTAAGTAATCTGAATTGATTTACTCTTGCCTATTTGTGAGAATAGTTTTTACAAAATGCGAATATATTGTTACGAAACGGATGTGGACAGCAGGTTTTGTAATGCAAAAAAATTTGAACTTTTACAGTGATGTTGTTCAAACTGATGCAGAAAAACGGCAAATTAACTGAGTAGCCATGATGAAACCTTTCAATATAAAAGTTATAATAAAGTAATAAAACTAAATGAATTATAGTCGAATTTGGACCCCTGGGCGACTCTTAGTATTGTCAAAAGTCTGAAATTAACTCATTAGTACTCATTAGTATTATTTGTCCACAATTAATTAAAATTCTAGTTCTAAAGGTAAAGATATTTATCTGGTAACATTATCCAATCCTCCGTAACCACTCCAAAGAAAAGTAAGCAACGTGTAGAGAGCGAGAGGCCATTGAACCGGCAAAGATCCTTTGCAACCGGACAAATCAGCTCCGTGTATTTCCATTACTTAATTTTTCATATCCCAAATTAATCTCTATATTTTAATGAATAGGTTTATCATTCGAATAGTTTAGTAGACTCAATTAAATTGGGTTTGTTTACAAAGTGATATAATAACAATAATACCGCATTGATATAAAATTTGTTTCTCTTCTCTCTTTTCTTACATATGATCGATTGACTCGCGAGTTCCTTTTCGCGCGAAATCCTTCTCCATGTCAGTCCTCTAGAGTATTTTGCTATTATACAAAATGGTAGATTTAACTCTCTTAGTTCGTCTTGTTCTCTATTTTCGGAAACTTCTCTTACATTAGCACCATTAAATATTTTTCTCATCACATTGTTCTGTCAGGAGTCCAAAAAGGATCTTAGTAGGTTAACTCAATTAACAGTTTTTTGATCATCATTACACGTAACCGGTAAATGGAATCCATACTAATATTATAAAATAAAAGTAACTCTGCCTGTTTGTTTGTTACGTTTTCACGCCTAAACCGCTGGACCAATTTTGATGAATTTCGATATAGTGATAGATTGGACCTTGGAGAAGGGCATAGGCTATTTTTTTAAAATTCATATATTACGTTCGATACTAACGTTCATATATATTATTTTGCTTTTATGAAATGGTAAAATATTGTTGTGTAAAATCGTTATCCCAAATATAAGCCGTTAAACTTTTTAAAATTTTATAAAAATACCTAGCGTCAGTTATTTCAATTGCTTAAGGTTGACACAGTATGTTTTCTTCAAGTGTCTTTCATAAACCTTATATCACAATTATGCACTCACAATCGGTCTGTCTTTCTTAATCCGTTACCCATCTACTTTATCATTATTATTCATCATTTTCCTTGTAACGCGGTCCGCATCCCTTCTCAATACGTGTGTATTGAGAAGGTATTAAAATATTTTGTATTGAGATACTAAACCAGTTTTCTTCAATTGAATTGATCATTTACAAGTGCTTATTAATTTATTATTTAAATATTTATATATAATTATTATGTGCGTCTCGTCATCATAATTATGTGAACCGTTGTAAACACTTAGATGTGCAAATAAATATTTGAATTTGAATTTGAACTTCTAAACGCCTGAACCGATTTTGAGGAAATTGTTTGTTGTATTCGAGACATCGTTTCTAGAATTGAAAAAAGAACGAAATGGATTCTTTGGTTTAGATTCACAATTCAGTCCAATACAAAATGTCTTTTTTTAATTTATATGACAGAATAACGTTTGTCGGATCAGCTATTAAGCTATAGTATACTCGTACTTCTTATTAGAATATCCATGTAGAAGAGTGAAAATTAAATTACTTCCCGTAATGGGGTAATTATATGTTTATATTTCATGTATGTAAAAGAAAATTACGAATACGAATCTTCGCAGCAATTGAAACCTTACTAAATCTTTATATGGAATTGACAGGTCCTCTTAGAGCCTATCCACAAACGTCTGCGCCTAATTCAAACCAGGGAAATCCATTATCGTACGAACAATAAAAGAAATTTGAAACTGACAATGATGGGAGTGTGTAAGTATTAAAATAACATCGATATTCCATACCGAAAGAATACAATTCTTGTTTCCCTCCATTATTCGAAAAATGTCGATAAAATGGCCGTCTTCGAAACAAATTAATAAGTTATGAGGTATTCAACTTTTGTGAGTACAGTCACTGAATTATTGACCGTTCTTTCGGATAAAAAAATATTCTTTGAGAAATCTTTAATAATTTTATGACTGTGTTGATGGTGATTTCAGCATAATGAGGATATTCGCATGAACTCGTAAAGATGTTGGATTAACATTAATTAACGACGAATCTTTAATGAAACTGTAATGAAAATGTACTTTTTAATTAATTTTCACTCGACACACCAAGTAGTATATCACACTCGAAGACCAATCTAGAAGATACGGTTTTTGAACAAAAATTTGAATTTATAATGTAAATTCGGCGTAAAGAACTGTCTGTTCACGATGGTGCCTTCGTCGTCTTTCTACCACAGCACTCTGCCCGCCATCAACCGAGGGTTCACCCCCATTTCCTTGAGCGTCTTCTCTCTTATACGAGACGGTTCTCATGAAAGTTCATGTCACGTATTCTTTGGATTTGGAATAAATTTTCTGCCAAGGTTGCCATCGCCCCATATCGTACGATATGGGGCTTTTCAAAAAAGGCGTTATAGAATTTCTTCAGGCAGTGCGAAGGCAATGCCTCTGGTGTTCCAATCGTTTTTTTTTTGTCACTAATGTCGAAAAAGAACGTTTATTGTAGCGGCATACTCAAGACTGGGGGCCCTACCATGTCCATATGTGAAGGTGTCAAGCTGGTTGGTTGGTGAGCAGTTGCTATCTGGACTGCTGATACATGCCAGCGTGCGTGTAATCCGTGCCAAGAATCCGAATGTAATAATACAATATACCTAGTCAGGTCATAAATTCTGTCACATGTTTAATGTAAAATAATTGTAACAAGTTTATTAATTATGTAACCATTCATATACCAAAATGAACTTAACAAAACATAGATTCTTATGACATTAAAGTTTATTCAAAATGACCTCCGTGATTTTGAATACAAGCCTTCAATCTGCGCGGCCAGTTGTCTATCGCAGCACGAACGAGGTCCATGTCAATATCGGGGGCTGCCTTAATCAAGGATGTCTTGAGTGACTCCAAATTGGGATGAGGCTTTGAGCACGCCTTTTCCTCCAAGTGTTGCCATATCTTGTAATCTAACGGATTCAAATCTGGACTGGAGGAGGGCCAGTCTTCGTGCCGGATGAAGTCGATTTCACGCGCCGCCAGCCAGTCTTGTGTGCTCTTCGCTCTATGAGCTGGCGCCGAATCTTATTGGAATACCCAGTACCTGTTATTGAACATGGTATGAGAAACAGGTTCCACAAGGTTCGTCAGGACTGTATTTTGATACACAACAGCATTCGTTTTTACACCTTTCTCACAAAAATGTACCTCTGTTAAGCCCCAATAAGAAACTCCCGACCATACCATGAGCGAGGATGGAAAATGACCTCGTTGGACACGCGGAATACGGTTTCTCGCTTCTTCACTACTGTGTGCGTACACCTTATCATTTTGTTTGTTGTAGCTCTCTTCTACGGTAAACATTTTTTCATCCGAAAAAAGAATTTCTCGATATTTTTTTCCCGCGTACCGCTTCAACAAAGCGCGGCATCTCTTCAGTCTCAGGTCCATTAGACGAGCATTCAAACGATGTCCTGTTTTTCTTCGATATGCCCGAAGCCCTAAGTCTTCATTTAATACCCTTTTCACCGTGGTTCTGCTTAACCCCATCTGAAGGGCCAACAGTTTCTGCTTACGTTTGGGATTTCTTTGAATTCGTGCCTTCACAGCTTTTATCACTGCTGGAGTCCTAACAGACCGAGGGCGACCACTTCTTGACCTGTCATCTACACTAGAGTCTTCATTGTATCGTTTGATGGTACGATAAACGAATCTTTTGGTAATATTCAAATTTTTCAGTATGTTAAAAATTTGAATTGGCGCGTAACCGCGACGATGCAACGCAATAACTGCAACACGGTCTTCTTTAAGCGTCCACTCCATATTTAAAAATGAGTAAAATTCTAAAAGTTATACATTTATATTTTCATGAACAATTCGAAATTCGAATTCAATAAACTTTTTTGTGGCCAGCATTCTAAAAGAAAAGTTTTTACTGTGTGACAATACTTATGACCTGACTAGGTATTTATTTTAGTCGTCAAATATAAGATTGTTACATTGGCTCGTATATTTACAAGTAACGGAGACTTCTTCATAAATCTACCCACTTCCGACTATTTCCTTTCAGTTTTTATTTAGTTATTTTTTCCGTCGCAGTCTATCAGTCATCGATGTTTTACGCTCTCGAAGCCGAACCCTTTTCTTAAACATCCCCCGCCACTACGTTATCTTTGTTTGGTTTTTATTTCCCGGTTTTGTTTTATTTGTAGATTTATACTGAAAATAGAAGTGCTCTACAGTGTTAACTCTTTATACTACAAATATTGAAATAATATGCTTAACTGCGTCAAATTTTGGCAACGATCGCCGTTAGTTTGAAATTAAGTCTTTCATTACCTTAAGATGTTGAAAGTTTTAGTTTAATTTCACGGCAGCTACCTAAGCTAAATAAATCTAATATATAAAATTCTCGTGTCACAGTTTTCGTTGCCATACTCCTCCGAAACGGCTTGACCGATTCTCATGAAATTTTGTGAGCATATTGAGTAGGTCTGAGAATCGGCCAACATCTATTTTGCATCCCCCTAAATGTTAGGGGTGACCCACCCCCACAAATTTTTTAAATTTTTTGACATTTTATTATTTATATGGCAGAACAACGTTTGCCGGGTCAGCTAGTGTACTAAAATAATATACTGGGACTATTCACACAGCGCTATCTAGACCCAGAGTAAGCAGCATAGTACTTGTGTTATGAGTAATACAATAAATAAATAATATACCACATATGTATATAATTTTTTCTCCATGAAGAGGTGGAGTAGGCCGGGATCGGCGTTTCGTAAAAGGCGACAAAACTACCCTATAGCTATATAGTAAGTATGCCACCACAATGACCTTGTGTTGTCTTCCGGAATTAGTGATCCGGGTTTCCGTACCCCTCTGGAATAGCAGCGTGTTCGCGGTGCCCCTAACATCGCAAATATCCATAGGCGACGGTAACTGCTTACTATTAAGCGGGCCTTCAGCCTGTCTGCTGTTCTCAGTAATAAAAAAACTTTTTTTTATTGCAATAAAAAAATTAATACGCTATGCACATAATAATGTTCATATATTAGGTACACAGCTATGTTAATAAACACGAAAATGACAAATGTCGGTAGCCGTAAAAAAAATTTGGTGTAATTTGTGTGAATTCAAAACAGTATTTAGACACATCTAGTCAAATGAATTTTATTTGTAGACAATCGAAAAATATAATTTATTTGACTATGTGTGTCTGTACGAATGTAGCTCTATATTTTTCTTATAGTCTGCAATATGTTACGATATTAGATTATTCTTTATTATACACACACGCAGAATATATTTTATTATTCGTGAGGTGAAAATAAACAAGGGATGTTTCTCTGTCGGGATTTTGTGGACGGCTGTTACAGGAATAACATATACCCTGAAATATTTATCGCCGTCGTAGAGTAAGTAGTTCTTAAAATAAACGATAAAAATCATACAATATTGCTACGCGTAGAAAAGTATAACTTCAAAATTGATTTTTGTGGTCTCAGTTGGGAATAAGTATACTGTCCCTTCGTCGTCGTCGTATTTCCTTCTTTTCCCCTTTTTTTGTTTCGAGGAAACTGCTTTAACAGTGCCTTGTCGGACCTTCGCGGGGAAGACGATGTGGTTTTATTGGAGTCAGGCTCTCTTCTTTAGGATACTTTATGAGCTGAGGAACGTGTCCACTATTCAGTTTCCTTCCAACTAATTCAACTCCTACTTCCTTGGCTTTACAAGATTTCATTGGGTTTATCGATTTATATAATTTTGAAAACATGCACAGTGTGCTGTGCCAAATTCAACAAGTCAGTTTTGGACCTCGAAGATGACCTGGATGATACGTTTAATTAAACACAAGAAAGAAAGGCTATCCCTCTTGTGTTCTACTAATTTATTATAATAATTCAAACAGCACCATCTAGTCGCTAAGTAAGCTTTTTATCTATATCTTTATCCCTGCAGGGGCTGGGTTCGGCCTGTCGTAAAACGCGACAAAACAACAAACCCTGGCTACGTGGTAGGGCCTCAAACCCGTCTGAATGACGAACACCTTTGGTCTTAAGTATGCCGCCATAATAACCTTGTGTTGTGTTCCGACATTAGTGACCCAAGTTCCTGTACCCTTATAGGACAGCAGCGTTTTCGCGATGCCACTGGCGTTGCAAACACCCATAGGCGACGGTAACTGCTAAATTCTAAGCAGACTGTCAGTCTGCTGTCCTACAGCAATAAAAAAAACAAGGTAGAATAGCACTTGTATTATGGGTACTTGACAACATGACTTTACTACTACTACTTCTTTTATAAACGAATACATATAGTAGAATTCATCATTGCATTTTCATTGCAAGTTCTTTTTGTACTAGTAGTCTTTTTTGCTTCGGCCACGTTTAAAAGCGATATAAAAATATCACTCAAGCAGCCGTTATCAAAAACATAAAAATGACCGAATCGTTAATAACACCTGTGAAACTTATGAAATATTAAGCAAATTAAAATTCAACAGAAACGACATCTTAAATAACAAACTTGAATTCAAAGATCCGTCAATAAAACAGTGAAATTGATTATATATTTATAAATTCGACCCAAGCAGGACGAAAGCTCGATCCCTTTGAGGGAAGTGACGTGGATATCTGTTCTTTATTCATCGTATGTAGGCATGGTTATCCACTCATACTAACTTCAGAGACAAAAATGTCGGCGAGTAAAAAACATTGTTGTGTTTTAGCTTATTTACTATAGCGGTATATCTTGAATGATTGAAGGAAAAACTCTTTATTGCATACAGATACTTAAAACTAACTTAAAATATAAATAATATAATGCTGTATGGCAATGGGCGGTCTTATCGCTTAAATCTCTTCCAGACAACCCGCACCTTGTTCATATAAAAGTTTGCATCGCTAAAATTATTTAATTAATAACCTTCTCTAAAGAGGAGTGATAGGGATAGGAGAAACTGGAAGAAGAAATGAGACACCAAAACTCTTACTTTTTTGCTTATGTATTCCAGTTTCACGGTTGACCATAGTAATATATCAGTTTTCTAGTATCCATAACACAAGCGCACTTCGTTTGTGTGAAGAGTGAATTTAGTTAATCTGCAGAGCTTCAGACACATATTTGAGTATTGTCATAATTTTTAACGTTGACCTACTTAGTTAAGTTTATGTTTGCGTAAAATGCTTGTATTGAGAATGGATGGATATAAAATGAGGGACAGACAAAAGAAAAGATGATGGATTCCTTAAAAGATGATATGGCTGAAAAGGGTGTTAAAGTTGAGATGACGGCTAACCAAGAATAGAAGAAGGAAAGATGAAAAAGAAACGAAACGAAAAAGAAACGACATGTTCTACCGACCATAATGCATAATGTGGGATAAGGGCGAAAAGAAGAAGACTTTAAAATATAGTAAAATTATTTTTCCCTATAACACACAATTTTCTCTTATTTTACCAAATATTCGTGACCCCAAAACGAGTCGTATTATATCGCCTCAATCCCGCCGAGTTCCAAAACTTTGTTCCCTAATCAAACAAACAAAATTTATAATTAAACGACATCCCCTGTCCGCAGCACTCGTCAACAATATAGGACTTAATTAGGCAAGTTATAGCAAAATATAACCATATACAGCCTACCCGATTGAAACATCAACATTTATGTACCTTTGTATTGTCCTAAATTATAAATGCGAAAGTTTGTTTGTGCACGCTGTTAAATAATATGTATAATGATATAATTGATAATGTTGATTTTAAAATAAAAGTTATTTATCTTAATGTTACTATCAGATTTTCTTTTGGTGATATGCAATATCTTACAGCGCCATCTGTAGGTTGCAAATCCTTTTCAACGCAATCATACAAAAAGTCAAGGAATGCAATCGACATCCTAAAGTATAGTTGAAAAATCGATCTTCGAGTAGTCTTAGTGTGGGATATAAAGTCACAAACAGGCTTAAAGAATGTCTTTGACTCAAAATAGGCTGCACCGAGTATCGTCTTTGCTTTCGACGACGACTTCGCAGTTTGCGGTATAAAACCCACAACCAAATAGCCTCCTCCACGTCCATTCTCACTGAATGTTCACGCTAGATTGCCGCGCGCAAGCCGCCGCCATCTGAACAGCTGAATCGCGCGGCAGCGCGCGTCGCCGCGCGGTCATCTGAACTTAGCCTTATTCACCACGCACAACACATTAAAAATGTTCAATGATGAAAACAATATAAAAATATATATACACATAAAATGTACACTTTTACATCTATCGAAGAACAAAAGTATTTCGTGACAAATGACACAAAAAAATTGTATGGACTCCTTCATTCTCAATGATTGAAGGATATTAGCATTTTTGTTTTTAGTTGACATCACAGGGTCAAACGGATGATAAGTAAAAAATATTAACAGCACAAATTATTTGAGTCCACATTTTATAACACTTGTTGTAAAATACCAGTTTCCAATGGAATTTTCAATTTAATTTCCAATGGAATTAATAATCCCGAACGAAGTTAAACAGTTGTTTCATTAGTTTAATAAAAAATATTTAATTTTAAAGAAGACAGCCCGGTAATTGAACCTGAATCAGACTAGGATTAACCGCAGTCATCCACCTATCTCCCGACACCAAGGTTCCTAACCCCAAACAATATAAATCAAGACATCAATTTCTTTCAGAGACTTGGTTTAGAGTAAAACTCTTTACGGACTTAAAGCATATATTTATTTCGTTAAATTTTTAAATACATATACATCAACTGAGAAAAAAGGCAATAGTATTTTTTTTATTACTGTAGGACAGCAGATAGGCTGATGGCCCGCTTCGAATTTAGCAGTTACCGTCGCCTATGGGTGTTTGCAATGCCAGTGACATCGCTAACACGCTGCTGTCGCATAAGGGTACAGGAAATTGGGTCACTAATGCCGAAACACAACACAAGGTTACTATGGCGGCATACTTAACACCAAAGGTGGTCGCCATCCAGACGGGCTTGGGGCCCTACCACGTAGCTATGGTGGGCTGTTTTGTCGCCTTTTACGACAGGCCGACCCCGGCCGCAGAGATTAGTATTCTTTCTCCGCCTCTGCACGGATGGGTTAGTCATATAAATATTAAAATTATGTCTACCCATAGGGACTTCCTATGCGTGCCTCACTAGTCTGCCTATGTACACGTGTATCACTTTCTCATGTATGCCTGAATAGGGACATTCAGGCATACACTCGTCCGTTGCTATTGAAACATGACAGTGACAATAATAACTTGATTAAACGTACGAAGCAATCTAGGTATGCTCTAAATGAATTCCATAAATTAAATCAGTGTACACTACAGTACTTCTTTATATATACATACATTACTTTCTACTTGTAATATATATTTGGCAAATTCTAGCTGAAAATATTCACCGTATGACAGGTATTTTAGGTGAAGAAAAATTAATGGCAGAAAAAACTATGAGCAAAATATGGTAGCTTACCATTTTATACAATTTTAATAGGTGATGAAATCAAAACAGGTTTAAATCAATAAATTATTCTAGCTCAATTAGCTTATTTTATCATGAAAATCAGTGAATACTGACGTCTACTTAGTAACACGTAGAATAACAAAAATATGCAAAACAAAAGTAATATAAGGAATGCTATAAAGAAAGATCACATCGCCGAGATACATTGTAAAGTCACAAATAAAAGTATAACAGCCATAAAAGATAAAAGAATATTTATTCTCCAAAAGAATGGTGGACAATACCAGCACAGAAGTCGAAAAGCACAGAGGTCTTACAAATACTTTTATTGACTACTATCGCTGATGAACAGACAGGCTGACGGCTCACTTAATATTAAGCAGCTACCGTCTCCTATAGATGTTTGCAATGCCAGGGACACCGCTAATATGCTGCTGTCCCATAGGGGTACATGAATCTGAGTCACTAATGCCGAAACATAACATAAGGTTATTATAATGGCGGCAGACTTGAGACCAAGGGTGGTTGCCATTCAGCCGGGCTTGGGGCCCTACCACGTAGATAGGGTTGTTTTGTCGCCTTTACGAGAGGCCGACCCCGCCACAGGGGTTTCTCTTATTCTTCGGGTACTCCGCCCCTTCACGTAGAAACACTGTGTTATCAATTATTTATATACGACACTTCTGTACTCTCCCTTGTTTGTGATAATACAATGTACGCAGAATGGGAAGCGGAATATTTTTACCGCCCTAATATCTCTCATATTTAAAAAATAAAAATCTAAAACCCTTGGCCGTCATCATAAATTATGTTTATATAATAATTAAGAATATTTATTTGGTAACAAGCATATTAGATTACTATAAACTCATTTAACCAGCTTATATTAAGCGCTTATGTAACATCGGTTTATGATCTTGTTTATTACACAGCTTATGATGAAGCATCTACAGCTTATTGGGATTGATGTTATTATCATATTTAATGGACTACCGTAACCAATTTTTCGAATTTTGCGATATGTAACAGATTTATTTAGTTATATTAATTAAATGAACTTGTTAAAGACAAACTACTGCTTTATAAGACTTCTTCTATCACCAAGTTAGCATCCACAACATTCACATCGGGAAGTATGGATGACCTTATCAGAGAGCGAGGTAATCAACGCGTTGAGTCTAGCCGGCGTAGACAGCTCGATCGCGGATGGCCCTTTGAGGAAGTTTTGCTCGCAGCTACTAGGCCGTAGAGGAGAAAGGGTTTCATAAAAAGGTACGTGTGCCCCGCGTTGTCCCCCTTATTTCTGGACCGACAAAGAAGAGCGCCAGAAGGTTAAAAGCCCTTAACGCACTTATGGAACCGCCATTTGGCCATTTTGGATATTTTCTGTTGCTCTTTGCACATGAAAATGAAGAGTTACGAATTGGCGAAGCAAGAAGCACTGACGCTTTGCATTGTATTTATACTTCTTGATAGAGCACTGGGAAAATGGATATGAACCGTTTATAGAACACGAAATATTTTTAAAATTTAAGATATCCAAATCGATTTTTTAGGAAATTACACTAAATAATAATTAAGTAATAATTCAAGATCCAATTATGTAGATATAAATGTTTCATACTTAAACAACATTGGAAGCAATAGTTAACACAATGTACTGATGAATCATCTGAGGAATCTCGAACACCGAATTCCGGGTGCGGGTGCCTGGCATTGCGAGGACCACTCGAGGTCATTGCTCAGGGTGAATTCCTCGCACGGTAACATTGTGGAAACGTAACCTGTAATCAACTAAGCAATTAGTGCTAATGATTAAGCATTGTTCTTACCTATGTTTATTTTTTATTATTTTAAGTCAAGGCAAATAGTTGTTTTTCTATCTTGATTTTTTTGAACTGTTTTTAGTTAAGTTTTTCGCTGACTTGCAGTTTTTTACAATACTATAATAATTATTATTATCCGTACGCTCCTGATAGCTCAGTGGTATTACACCAGTCTAGAGGTCCCAGGTTCGAATCCCACAATAGTATGCACCGCTCAGGCAGTTTCTCTCGTCAGATGTGTATATTACAGAACAATTAGCATGTACCGACGGTAAAAAAAAACGTCGTGAGCAAACCCCCATATCGACATTAGCGGTATGTGTTATCTGTCAATCCGCCTCTAGGAGAAGGCTCAAGCCCAGCAGTGAGACGCTATATGCTGCTATTATATGCGAAAGTAATTTCTAGACGGCCTCTGTGACGCAATAAATTTCGCATACGTTTGGTATGCGTACCTATGGGGGTTGGGGGTTGCTTGTTTACATTTGTTACACATTACATTTATATTTAATAGTTTTTTTTTACAAAAGTTAAGTAATAATGTATAGATATGTGTATAGTATATGTCATATCAGTTTTCTAGTACCCATGGCACAAGAAACACCAGATAGTGCCATGTCAATTGTCAGAATATATTATAATATCTAGTTACTTTTTTATTATTAATGAATTTGGACTGTGGAATTGCAAAGGGTTTCATCAAAATTTTCACCTAAACCTAACCTACCAGCGGAGCACCATGTAAAATGACAGACTAGACTAGTTTTTTTTAAAGATACAATTTTTAGAATTTTATCTCAGTTCGTTTCATCTATTTTTTTAGTCGGACGATGTCGCCATAAACATAGGAGAGGACGGAAAGCATTTGGCGAATAATGATGGCTCTAGTGTTTGAATTGCAACCAGGTTCTAATACTTGGATGATGATGAAGACTTAATACAGACTACTCCAAAACATAAATTAGCCTTAACGTTTCAACTTGAAGTAATTTTGTCATTTCTAAACCTTTCCATTAATCAAACCATCCCTAATTATTATTGAATTAAAATTGCGAAGGTTATATTGTTCTTTTATTAAACATCTTCACACTAAATAAGAAATCTCAGAGAAATAGAAGAAATCTCTCTAAAGATAATTAAAAAAAAAAAAATTCTCGTAGCAAAGGGCGATCACTATCGGACTCTACCGCGGCCATCGTGATTTGTATTCCAACTCCGTCCCAAACTGGCGTCAACTGAATGAAGCCTTTGTTACGTTGATAAATTACAAAGATTCAACTTTTCGCCACACAATAGTCGCTTTTATTTCAATAAAGATAAGGAATATGGAGCAAATATTATGATGAAGATCAAAGTAGTATTTTAAGCAGTTCACGCGCTACATATGTAGTTCAGTAGGTTATACGGCCAAATTACATAAACGAAATTCCAATTTTATAATATAACGCGTGTAAAAGTTTTGTATTGTTTTTTCGCTGTCATTAATAGAATACGAATGCTTTGCCGCAGTTTATATTCAATGTACACGCTCAACAAAACAGATATTAGCAGAAGTGACATGTAACTAAGTCTAGTCGTATATTTTTTAAAGAAACAATATTGAACATGGCATTACTGTGAAAAAGTAATAATCCGATGTTAAATAAAACTTTTGAATGTATTCATTATTAGGTATTCCTAATCAAATAAGTTTATTAGAATGAATAATTAAAATGAAAAATATAATTTCGCCCATGTACCGTGTTTGTTCTTCTTGAATGAATACATTCAAGAGGAACAAACAGGGTAGATGGGGCAAATTTTTATTTTTATATCATCATCTTAACGTTAAATCCCGGTTGAAACATAAACTTCCGCTTCGGTCCTCGTCCGCTTTCAGACTTTTTCTTCTTCACTTTCTAGAGTCTTTGGTATCCCTGGTAGTGATTCAATTGGCACGCATATCACCCTTCACGACGTCAAACCACACTTTTTTTACCCCTCCTGTAAGACATTTGTTCCCCACGTAAGTAGCTGGCTGCTGTAACACGTGACCACACCAGCAGAGGCAACACTTATGTTCCTAAATCGGTCCTTCCGTGTAAGTCCACATATCCACCACAGCAAATTTATCTCCGTGAAACGCAGTTCCAGCTTGTGTCGCGTTTAGCAAAAGCAACGTTTCACAGTCGTATAAAAGGTCAGGTCTAATGATGGTCTTATAGACGTGTCCCTTCAACTAAACCAGTATTCTAGGGTCACAAAAGACAACAGTCACCTCACGCCATTTTATTTTACATAAGCTGTCATCTAATCTACCCACTTCAAATTTACCACCAATGGAAAGATGCCCAGCCCTTACAGCTTGTGAGCAAGAGTATTTAATTTATCACTTTTTACATTTTAACGAGACGTGTTGAACTTGCTCTGCTCTTCTCTTTACGAAACCTGCCACTTGCTCACAGACAGTATATTTAAAAGGAAGTTCTAAAGGGTTTTCCGTTCACGTTACATCGAAACAATACACAAACTGGCATATGCCAGTCATTGTTATAAAAGGCGTTTTTAAATTACATAATTTCTGGCATTTATTTAAAAATGATATTCAGATGTGAATGCCATCCATTGTTATGCGTGCAGAAGTCATCATCACCGGTTTTGTTTGGAAACAATGTTATCTTCAATCGCGAACATTATCAATCTCTCGAGGGTTCCATTTTTCTTTTTATAGGTCGCATTGCCAGCACGTATTTGAAATAAATATTACTTCCAGATCTGCCTTAGATTAGAGTTAACTTATGTATATTTTTAAGTGAACTTAAAACTCCTTTAGTACCGTTGTGATTTGAAAATTCATTGAAACGAAACAGTGACAAACGTAACGAGGATTTAGCATGCGAGGAAATGAGATAGAATACAAGTATATAGTTTTCTATAATCTTAGTCTTCTTTTTGTTCGGGTTTTCTTAGCTTTTTTTACACTAATATATGAAATGTGATCTACTTTTTTGAAGATTCGCTTCTGATGTATGTGAATTTCACACACACTCATTTATTTTATATTTTGTATGATATGGTAATTAAGTTAATAAGTTTAATAAGTTTATTTGCAAAATATATTTTTTTAGAGATGTTCATAATATAAGGTAAGTAATACAGCATACCATTACCTACAGGGTGAGAAATTAATGAAATTATAATTTGAATAATTGTATAGTCAGAAGTAAGATGGGTGGTTCTATTTTTTTCGTTGAGCCATATAATGGACGTTGGATATAGCATTTAATTATATCTGATTGGTCGTACAATGTATATCAGGATAATTGAAGGAGTTCAGAATAATATATAGAGCACGAGTCAGTCAGGCCTATTTATTCACAGTTTTCTTTCATTGCCTTTTTTTGAGAATCTTATCATCTCTAGCACTTAATTATGTTTACTAAGTTTACTTAATGCTACTTAAATAAAGTTCTTATTACAATTAAATGTTAGTAATTATATACTAAATTTATTTTTACTTGCTACCTTACGTGTTACTTTTGTGTAAAATTCCGAAAACGTAGACTGGTGTATTTTTGACATATATTTTCATCTGTAATTTCTACCCCTAATTTGTTTCCTTGCGTTGCTTCTTGGAACAGACACGCACACTTTTACAAGTGTTGTATGAGCTTAGGAAAATGTTGTTATTTAGGCATTAGACACTTCCTTTATGTGACTTTTGTATTTTACTACTTGCTCAGATATTTAAAAGATTTTTTGGAAGGTACATTTCCGCATTGCTTTCGGCATCATATCTACAAACCCAATAAGGTAACAAAAAATCCTTTGGCACATCTCCAATTGTAGTGAACTTATAACCTTAAACCTCCCATCGTAGCAAGGCCTGAAAACATGTCTAAACTATATTTATTGCCTTACTCTCCTTTTTTGACATATAACAAGTTTCAAGAGTTGGAAAGCGATAGCAATAAGAAAGGGAAACTTAAGAGGTTTCTGGCAACGGCAGCTTTGTTTTCGTTGTTTCTAACAATGTGTGACGCTGAGATATTCTCAACAATATCCGAAAGTGAGATTAGTTTAGGTAACACTTGTCGGATGTTGAACAAGGAGTTTGAGGATTATTTAGAATATGTTCAAGGTCAATTCAATTTGGAGTATTGCTTCATTTACTTGTACCTTCTGGGGACATCAATGACAAATAATAAGGAAAAATTTAAAGATCCCCAGAATATTTTTGATTAAACGTAAACGGTGGACAAGTGTCACTCTCGAAACTAATCCCGGCGATAATGGGTTCGATTCCTACAACGATATGCTCCTCATAGACAATTTTATACGACTAAGATGCACATTGTAACATAATCGCAACGTAAAAGAAAACATAATGAGAAAACCTGTACACTGAGAGATCCACCTTGGAGAAGCGTGATGGGTGTACATTCTCCGTTCCTTCAAAGGGAGGCTCCAGTCCAGCAGTTTGATGCTATGGGCTGTTATATTTTCTATGTAATTACAAATTAATACTGTAATACCAAATAGGTTTAGTAATTTATCTATTCATAGTATTTATTTTATTACTTTTATTTATTTGTATACATTTATTTCCAGTGAACTCAAATCTCGGTACAATTTTCAGTAAGAAATACACGAATAGTTCAACACATTTATCGCTTTATCATGTTTATATAAAATATTCACATTCTGTCAGCAATACAGACACATAATGCTGAAAGCGCAAAAATACGAGCTAAATAAAACCTGTATGTCAACACATTTACGTACAAAACATTCATATTGCGATGTTGACACATTTTATCGGGCTATATCCTGTGCTAATTTTTGTGAGAGCTCTTGAATAATACAGCTTGGAATACGAATAGCAAAACTTACGGAGATTGTAAGCTGTTGAACGTTCAATAAGGTTTTGATACTTGGATTTGAATACTAAACTTTTTTTTAATGCTGAGGATCAGCAGACAGGTCCACTTAATAGTAAGCAGTTACCGTCGTCTTTGGATGTTTGCGACGCTAGGGGCAGTGCGAACACGTTGCTATCCGCATAGGGGACTGAAACCTGAGTCACTAATGCCGGAACACAGTTATTATGGAAGCATACTTATAGACCAAAGAATTGCCATCCAGACGGGCTTGTGGCCCTACCTCGTAGCTAGGGTTGCTTTGTGGCCTGTTATGACAGGCCGACCCCGGTTGCAGGGTTTACTATTCTTACTCTATCTCTGCGCGAAGAATTACGGAGAATAATCAATAAACTCTACTAAATTAGTTCAATTTTAGAAATATGTTCATGAACTGTTCTTATTTCTCCTTAGAAAGACAGTCCGTATCTTGGCTTTTCAGGTTTTAGTTTTGGGATTCCTTTATATTCAAATTTATAAAACTTTAAAATTCTTTCGGAAATCAAATCCGCTGATTTTATATTAAAGTTAAGGGCTTATGGGTATAACAGCACAGCGCCTACAAAATTCGTGCGGGACGCTGTCATTTCACCCATCTAATCTGAAATTATTATCTTAAGAAGTACTCGTAAATTGCAAATGTATTTTCACAATAATTCATAAGCTTTTGTTATATTGTATTTGGTCATACAAGTTTGGACTATTATTGATTTATGTGAATTCTTATCAAGAGATAATGCTTATCTTAAATCTTCTTCTTATCTTAGAATCTCAATTCTTATCTTAGAATTCTTTCAAGAATAACAGAAAAAAATAAAAATCATCTCTTAAAACGTTTTATATCCGTGCAGGGACGGCGAATGAATACTGACCTCTGCGGCCGGTATCGGCCTGTCGTAAAAGTACCCTTATGGGACAGCAACGTATTCGTGATGCCACAAGCGTTGCAAACACCCATAGGCGACGGTAACTGCTAAATTCTAAGTGGGCCGTCAGTCTGTCTGCTGTTCTACAGCAATAATAAAAAAAACTTTAATAACTTTATATTAAATGAAAATATCGCAATGTTTTTTAGATAAGGGCCAAGTATCTAATATATAAAACTTAGAAAATTTAATTGAAATTATATAGATGACTGACTGATCGCAATGACAAAGTGTTGAATCCTAGATTTTCACGTTACATTTCATCCAAAATTTAATGCGGCAGTGATATTATGTTTTGCTCGAGAAGAAACAAAGCAATATCCAGAAAGTCTTTAAGCTTCGAGAAATTACTAATAAGGCCCGTGATGGATGACATAAATAAATGTCATTCAAACGAAGTTACGAGCAGAGCTAGTATTTGATATAACTAGATTCCACATCAACAGCGACGATAATGAACGAAGTGCGATCGTAAAATCGTGTTATATCGGCAAATTAGGTTTTGTTTCGCTTAAATTTATGCGCTGTCAACCTTTTTATGTTGAAAATAAATTCCACTCGTCAAGTAAATGAGAAGATATTGTTTAACGGTACACAAATTTAAATTACTCTCTAGTAAATAATAATAGTACGGTAGTTTTTTTAAAGTTTTATAAATTTAAAAACAACTAAGTACAACACTTTTATACGAGATCATTATTCACTCCTAAAACATCTACAATATATACTAGTTCAGATTAGTATTTTAGTATATTGTCTTCTAGATGATAAGTTTTGGACACATTTTTGTTGAAAATTTCAGGTGAATTTTGCTCGGAGGGATTCTCGGCTTCCCGTACTCAATACTGCTCCGCGATAGAACTTGTTAATAAATAAATATACTGGCACAATTCACTTAGCGCCATGAAGTCCAATAGTACTAGACAACTGATAAACTACATATATACTTTTTTGTAAATAAATATAAATTATACATAATCGAAGCCCTTATCCCCCCCCCCCCGCAGGCTTTCCGGTCGTCTTAATATATGACATATGGGTATCTTAAGTTAAGTTACGCTTAAAAAGAGTAGATACTCTTTGTCCGATCCTTGCATAAAGGGTAGTTGAAATCTCGTCTCTTAAGTTTTGTTACTTACCCTCACTTTCGGTGAGGTGAATGGTGAAAGCGAGCATAGGACGACGATAGTATTGCGCGAGCCTCTAAACGCGAGGGACGGTCGACATTCGACCTCGCTGAAGACCATTTTCTGCGCCGGGCGCAATTGACTTCAGGTACTCCTTACTAATTCTCATTGGCCGTGCCATAAACAACAACACGCAAATGTTCAGTGTTTAGTTTGTGACATTTAGCTGGTGCCGTGCAACAGTTCCTCCGCGAGCAGACTTGAACCAAACCGGGAAGGGGTGGAATCAAGGTCTGTGCGAATTTCTTTGCCCACTGCAAGGCATTGCGTGTCTCTAGCCACCGCTCCTATCCCATCCTCTCTCATACAGTCCACTGCTCTCAAGCTGTCCCACTCATCTCTATATGGCGCACTCTTGGCCTGTGACCGGCATCGTTCACTTTTATTCGTATAGGTACGTTGATCTCAAGCAAACGAGCCTAATTTTTGCCTCTAAAAAGACCTGTTTTCATATATTTATGTATTTCTTACCTCTATAAAGTCAATTGCTTGTTGTTTATGTATAACTAAAAAAACTACCTAAAACTACTCACTGCAAACCCCGACCGTCACTTAGATCCTTTGTGGGGTCGCAGAATCGACATTTGGTCAGTGCTCTGCAACACCCTCGGCATACGGTCTGACCCTAAGTCTACCTACCTACCTATTTGTTATTTCAGCGACTCCTTCCGGTAAATGCTCTAAGTTACACGCGGTAAACTCACCGACAATTTTAAAAATATTTTAAAGTATAAACCTTTTTGCCGGCTTTTCTAGGAACTTTTACGGTGTGTACTTACTGGATAATGTTCTGAGAAAAAATAACGTAAAAAATAAGAATACTTTTTAGTAAATGAAAATTGTTTCTTCTCTCGCAAAGTAAAATTTTAAATGACGCCTATGTTTATCGTTTTTAAATGAACTGACTTAGTGGCTGTTTGGAAGTTACGAGTATACATGGATTACGACCGCTCTTCGGAGAATTCAAACATAATTAACTTGTCCATAAATATTTGAACTTTATTATGCAACTTCGAAAAGGCCTATTTATTAATAATAAAGTTCCTTTTTTTTTAAGTAATCAAATAACTAATGAAATCAAAATTAATCATTTTAATATAAGATCTTACAGATCACTTTTTGAATATCAAGAATCTACTACCGTTTCCAATACAAAACGCTGGCTAAAGAAGAAACAGCGAAATAAACTCCCCAGCGAGTGTTTTCTCAGTTTTTTTTTATTTTGCACAACTTAAAGTTAGTAAAGACCTGCATCCCAGTGCTTTTTTATGAGGTAAGAAGAGGTATTTGTGTATGAAAAGTGTCCGTCAAAATGCATTAAATTAAGGGTGGCGACAAAAACGCATCAGTGTTAATTTTAGAGGAAAGCGTCTAAAGTAGAGTGCACTTTGATAGAGTGGGTTAGAGAATTTTTGAATTAGCATACTTTAATTCGTTTACAAGAGCTACATTTTTGAACTATAATTTAGAGCGTACAGCTAAACACTTTCAACTTCTCCACCTTTTTACTACAAAAATTTACCGACAGACCTAGTATATTAGAACAAATTTTCAGATCCCACCTAGAGATGATGATGAGGCTGTTAACATAGCTACTACATGCCGTGTATAATGGCGATCGCCGGTTCGCAGCACTTTTTACACGCCGAATATAAGCGAGTAGCCTTGGGGAGGTTTTTAGAGTAGTCGGCACAGTGCCGTTACTTGCGAGCTCCTATACGAGCCTGTCGCAAACCCTGTGGCAAGTGGTGAGTAAGGATACCCTGCGTTTTATCTCTTCTACACAAAGCTATTTTATTTGTATGAATCTATAATATTAATTTATATAGGAATACGCATTAGAGTTGTAAAGGATCCCGCCAAAATCTTTGGAGTCAACCTTAACTTCAAGGCGGTGAAACCTATATCACAATAAATGACAATATTCCCTTTGGGGGCAGTCGCTTCCTTAAATGTTAAATCAATTCGAATTAACCATGGAGTGTTCTCCAACAGAGGCAAAGGATTGTACGTTCTACAATATAGCACGCAAGGTTCCGATCTCGGCCACCGAAGCAGAAGTAGGATTCCGATCAGGTTATCCCCAGTAGGGTAACTTTTTTTTAGCAGTGGAAATGCACTCCGTCGCGTAGGAACGTGCGGCGGGATAATGTGGGACTCCTCGAGCAATGCGTTCCCTTCTCTAAGGTAGTGGATGCAAGTTGCTGGTACAACCACTAAAATCACCCACGTTCCTTCGTTCGCCTTTAATGCCGGAGCGGGAGGAGGACCTAAAACGCTCGCGCTACCTCTCTTCCGCCTCCTTCACGGGCATGACTGTTTTGCACGAAGCGACGGCGGCTTGGCTCCCGACTATTGCTAGGATGGTGGCCGGAAGCATAATACACTTAGTATTTAATTGTAACCCTTTTTTTTTGTCTCGGGGAAAAACCTCTCTTGACGGGTTCCCCCGGCTCGGGGGGACCGAGGGATATGTGGGACTCCGGGAAAGATGTTTGACCATCCGACTACCCACTAAAAAACCCCGCTGTTCTCCTATCGCCTACGCCCGGGCCCACGGATATATGGCCTGCCGATCTCGTGGCCCGGCCCGGGCCGACGCCGGCCCGCCCTTTGTCTTGAGGCGGGCCCCTTCTAAAGTGTTGGCACCAGGGGGTCAGGATTTCGTCACTCCGGCGCTCTCCTAACAACTCTAGGAGTTGAGGGGGGCCGCGGAACAGCACGCAGCCCTCACCCTCGCGGCAATAGTGCGGGCGGTGGATCCTCCCCCGAGGGGCCGCCCGCGGCTGCTTTTTACGGCGGCCGGAGGTCGTTACTGGCCCTCCGGCGCCGCCGACGTGGCCTGCGTTGGCGGGAAGGGAGTGTGGTGGTCGACTCCCGCTCCCGCTCCGCCGCCTCCTTTGCGGACATGACTGCCTCGCAGAAGGAGGCGACGGCCGTCCATCCAGGATCAGCCCCGACCATGGACAGAACCAGGGCCGGGAGCGACAGGTCCACGCCGATTTGGGCGACGAGGGCGTGGCGCGACGCGCCACGCAGGGCACACGGCGACAGTGTGGTTCACCGTGTCCTCCTCGTCGCCAGCGCCACAGTGGTGGTACCCCGACGTCATCTCCCGCCCTATGCGACACAGGTACCTCCGGAAGCAACCGTGCCCCGAGAGGACCTGCGTCAGGCGGAAGGTCAGGGCGCCGTGGCGCCTTTCCAACCATTCGGCCAGGACGGGCCTCACCGCTTCGATGGTGGCGAGGCCCGCGCTGGGGTGCGCGAGGCGCTCCTTCCACTCCACCATGAGCACCTCATCGCGCAGCTCCGCCCGCTTTACCTCAACTTCGCGAGGTGCAGGGCGAGAGCCACGCTCGGCCGCATCCCGGCGCCACTGGTATAACAGCGCCAGGACTCGGGCCTCGAGGTCCCATGGTGGGGAGGAAGGTCAGCCCTTTTTTTTTTTTTTTTTTTTTGTTTTTTTTTTTTTTTTTTTTTTGGTCCAGCCCTGGTAAAATAACATTAACTTTTATATTTTACTTTTAAGATGTAAAGAGCAAAAAGTTCATTTTTAAAATTAAACTTCATTATTTTTCGTACATGTACAAACCTTTACTACCTTTAAATTATTCATATCTCAGAAATTACAAATGTCCTCAAGAGACAAAGTGTAATAACATTCTATATTTACATTTGACTCGTAGTAGATGTGACATGTTCTTCACTGTGCGACCTTTTACGTATGTACTTCGTATAATTACACTGACATATTCAAAGGGGAATATCTGCGGTGAACCGTAGCAATTAAGTTTAATGTTTAACATCCATTCGCTTCTAATTCATTCCACAATTAATAGGAACTCAAACCAATTATGGAGTAAGTATGAACAAAATTCCAAGACGAAAGTCAAGACGTCAATGTCACATTTGACATATTGAACTGCCAATGTCACGAATGGCAAGACAGGAAGAATTACTTAACGTGGATACCGTGACTTTTTCAATTTCCTGCACAGTAACTGTAAATGCAAC
Organism: Malacosoma neustria; assembly: GCA_963693495.1. NCBI lineage: Eukaryota > Metazoa > Arthropoda > Insecta > Lepidoptera > Lasiocampidae > Malacosoma > Malacosoma neustria. The sequence continues at coordinate 16,831,959 of OY856379.1, read as the reverse complement.
ACTGCTGCCGTCTACCACCATCTTTAATACTGTCAAATTTTGAGCAAGGTGCGTGTCATTTAGTTTATGTTTGACAGCCATTAAAAGCAAACAATCTCGTGAATTATAACAAAAATCGAAAAAAGGTAATTTCGTGTGTTGATTAAGCATTATTTTTTGTGTAAAAAACCATCACTCATCATCATCATTACCCCAGCGTTGTATCCTGGTTGCAACTCTAACTTTCGTTTCGGTGCCCGGAGTCCGCTTTCCGACATTTTCTACTCCATTTCATACGGCCTGTCTGGAAGTATGGAATCCAACTGTGGGGTACTGCATCCCATTCAAACATTGAAATCATACAAAGGTTTCAAAATAAAGCGCTCCACATGATAACCTCTTGGTTCATACCCAACGAATTATTACCCTGTGATACGCCTGCCCACTGTGAAGCAGGAAATTATACGCCATACCAGAACCTATAAAGAGCGCATCGAACGACACCCAAATAATCTTCTAAACACAGCTACTCTTTAAAAATGAGGATGTGACACAGGCCACATACCAAGCGTGTCAGCGCTATCGCCAACTAACATACTGCTGAATGTTCCACAAAGGAGACAGATTGTAGTAAATAAAGAAAACAAAAAAAGAAAACAAAAAAAGAATAAAAAAAAAATTCATACGGTCTTCAGCATCCCAGGTAGTGAATCCATTGGTACGCATATCACCCCTTACGACGTCAAGCCAGCACTTTTTAGGTCTACTCCTCCTACCGACGCCCGGCGGAGGCGGCATGGCCAGATATTTGTTTCCCACGTAAGCATTTTTTTTATTGCTGTAGGACAGCATACAGGCTGACGGCCCGCTTAGAATTTAGCAGTTACCATCGCCTATGGGTGTTTGCAACGCCAGTGGCATCGCGAACACGCTGCTGTCCCATAAGGGTACCGGAACTTGGGTCACTAATGCCGGAACACAACACAAGGTTATTAAGGCGGCATACTTATGACCAAAGGCCATCCAGACGGACAGACCTTACTTATGCTTTTTTATAAGAGTTTATTGTCTGGTAGAAACGATTAATGTTAATTTTATAATAATATAATATCTAAATTCATAATATACTTTAATAATTAATTAATAAATAAACATTTACTATTATTATGTATTTAAAAATTGACGTTTATTGTCTATAGGCTTAGTAATTATATTCTCTTTGGTTTTATGGAAAGTCAAAATTGACATTTGACATTATCAAGGAATGAAACTTTGTTTTTATTTTGTGAAATACATCTTGATCAAACATAAAGAAAATAGTGTATAAGTAATCTGAATTGATTTACTCTTCTTACTTAGTTTGTGAAAATAATGTTTACATATGGTATGCCAAATTAACTGAGTAACTATGATGAAACCTTCGGACTATAATATAGCCTTTGACAAAAGAACCCTAATAAAATTCAAACTTAAAAATTAAATGTATTATGGTGGAATTTCGGCCCCTGGGCGAACACTAGTAAACAATTAAACTGCATAAAATAGGGTACAGGAAACAAGAGCCAATAATCTTGCAAATGAATAATGTCTCCTAGCACCAGTGTTCGTTGAATAATTAATGCAACCAATCGAGCTGAAAGCATTACTAGTTTCCCTCTTGATGGTTTAATTTCTGAGGACACGATGTAGTATACGCAGCCACTTGTTGCCGCGTTATTAGCAATTTTATTATTCTGTCTGCGTTCTATTACTGGAATATATTTTTTTATACAAGCAAGAGTTTTTTACTTGAGAATTGCGTACTCCATCAATCCGTGCAATATGCCCGTGTATACCCACAAATGACGAGGGGTATCGCTGGTATACCCACTAATAGCACCCCAGTGTTCCTCTATGATTCTCCGTCATGTCGGGTCCCACAGTGATGAGGTGCTGGATGAGCCGATGGTACGTACGAAGAATTTTGCTGTTTTGTTCAGCAGCACAATGGTTCGGTACACCGATGGAGAGTCGGCGGCGTGATTATAATTCTTGAGCAAGACTAGCTTCCCGGTCTTCTAAGAATTTTTGGAATTTTTTTTATCAAACATACTAAAACTTTTTGGTCAAAAAGTCGCGAATAATTTTAGCCTGTAACCGTACTCCATACTATCAAGGTTTGGATGTATTTGGGATTAACTTAAAAAGTAGTGAAATATTTGGACATGTACTCGTGAGATTAAACGGGTAAACCTGTTCGCTTCACATAGACACACAGCCGGTTCGTATTCACATACAGAGAATAGCTCATTAAAATTAACTGTTTGATGCGTTCCCAAAATGTCCTCCAAATAGACAAAGGGAGACATTTCAGTTTAATTTAACGATGAAGGTATAATAATGCAATATTTGAATGTCAGAGATCCTACCAAGGCTTAATCACCTTTAATATAATACAAGACTAAGGAATTGAACTAAAAGTGTCGAATATATTCCACTGTTGGGCTCGAACCTCCCTTCTAGAGCCAACTGACAGTACACCAGCTTTTCTTACCTAAGGCGGATTAACGCTTTACTTATACCTGTGTCTCGATATGCAGGTGTCATCATGATGTTTTCCGCCGTAAGTACGTGATTATTATGATATACAGTAGAACCTTTTTAAGCCGAACTTCGATTAGTTGAAATCCTCCCAAACTCGAATAATGTTGTGTTCCTTTCCCTTCAACCCTATAAACCGTTACTCGAAATCTGAACCCTCTATAAGGCTAAATAATTAGTGAGCCACTATAAGCAAATTCAGTATTACAGTAAATTCTTATTTTCCTTCTAAAACTCGAAAAAATAAATTACACCTCTATATCTCGAACAGAAAATACATACGTAACATTAAACTTGCGAATGAAAATGTTTTTTTATCTCTATAAGTAGAATTTTATTTATTTTAACTTACTAACTCTAAATTAGTTAGTATAAATCTTAATATCTACAAGTTGAATGTTTCCTTACAAAATTCGCTAAGTCGAAAACTCTGTAACTCGAATTTATTGGTGTTTCTTTTCAAGTTCATGTTGCAGAGGTTTTACTGTAATATGCAAATTGGGAAAGAAAATTGTGTCATGTGCCATTGTGGGAACCGGTCAGGTCCGAACCAGAGAGTTAATGTGTTATGTTGAGATGGATGAGCGGAGTTACAAAAATTGATAAAAATTAGAAATGAGTATATTAGGGGAAGTTTGAAAGTAGTAGTGATTGAGAAGCTGAAAAGTGATAGGTTAGCCTGGTATGGCCATATAATGCGAAGAGAGGAGCGTTATGTAGTCATGTATGAGGAGAATGCTATAAATGAGAGTGGATGGATACAAGAGGAGAAGTAGACCAAAGAAAAGATGGATGGATTGTGTAAAAGATGATATGGTTAAAAAATGTGTGAATGTTCAGAAGACGGCTAATAGAGGAGAGTGGAAGGAGAGAACATGTTGTGCCTACCCCACATAGTTTGGGATAAGGGCAGGAAGAAGAAGAACATTTATATATCGCTCATCATTTCTAAGGGCTTCGAAGAATATATTTCAAGCTCCCCCTAAACACTTAAGTCCCGAGTGTCGCAAATTTTAAAATTAAATATTTTCTTTAACAAGAAATCTCGCCTTAATTGATGGTTGAGAAAACAAGGGCCTCCGATACCTACCAAAGTTTGAATTGATTAAAGCCTTTTTAAACAACAATGTTAATGAGATTTTTAACATTATTCTTGTTAACATTGTAATTAAAAAGAAAACTGATAATAATTTAAATGTAGATTTTTAGAGATACCTGTTAGGTCAGCTCACACTCGGCCACAATCTATGGGTCATCATCATCATCTTAGTGTTGAATCCCGGTTGCAGCCCAAATTCTCGCTTTGGCGTCCGCGGTCCGCATACCGACTTTTTCTTGTCCATTTCGCACGATCTTCGACATCTCTGGTGGTCAATCCATTGGCACGCATATCAACCCCTACAACGTCAAGTCAGCACTTTTTGGGACTACCCCTCCTGCCAGGGCCCGGCGGTGACGGCATGGCCAGAAATTTGTTCCCCACGTAAGTAGCCGGTTTCCGTAAAACGAGGCCATACTAGCGAAGGCGACACTCCTGCAATTTATCCGCAATGTCACGGACATGAAGGCTGCCGCGAATGCAATAAATTCCTAACGCGGTCTTCCGCGTTACTCCACACATCCAGTCCAGCATATTTATCTCCGTAACTCGCAGGGCCTCTGGCCCCTCTGGATGGCGACCACCTTTGATCTTAAGTATGCCACCATAATAACCTTGTGTTGTGTTCCGGCATTAATAACCCAAGTTCCTGTACCCTTATACCCTTAGCAGTGTGTTTGCGATGCCACTGGGGTCTCAAACACCCATAGGCGACGGTAACTGCTAAATTCTAAGCGGGCCGTCAGCCTGTCTGCTGTCCTACAGCAATAAAAAAAAAGATTTACTATCATTTCTAGTATTTTTCTTGTTATATATCATTTTTCTACACGCATTATATGACCAAACCATGTATTTTATATAATATGCAATAAAGATTATTTATTTAAATATCGTGTAAAGATTTCACTCTGTAATAATGCTCGTCAACATACTTCAGGCTCCAGAGTGCAAAGGTTAGGTGCGAGATTAAAAATGTATAAGTCGAAGAAACGACAATGAACATTAGGTACCTATGAAGGGAAATTTCAGAGATATAAAGGGATAATATTGTCGTTAATTCTGTAGGGCGTGGAGACGCTGAATTGCCAGATATTAACCCCAATTTGAAATTTTAAGAACATTGATTTTGTTCCTTTACAACTTTTAAGATGGCTTATGACAGCTAGTTGTGGTATCGCAGATTAATAACCAAAAGTCGATCTTGCGACCATTAAGGCTCCAAGCTAAGCAACTCTAATCCCCTAGCTATTTTTTATAGCGAGATGAGTGGTTGCAACAGTAGGGTGAGGAACCCCATATTACCGTGTCGGCTTCCCCCCGGAGTTCCGATACGGTGCTGTTAGGGTGCAGTTTTTCCAGGCAAAAAGGATAGGTTACCGCAGTCTTTGTAATTTGTTTCACGTTTTGTCATCCTACTCCTAATAGTTCATATGAACTTCTTACGTTATTTTCTTAGAAAGACTTGGACAGTTATTAAGCTTTAAAAGTGTGAGAGACTCTTGGCCTTATTTATTGTCTCAAATATGAATTATGTAACAAATAAGTAAGTTAATTCAGAACGATTACTAAAACATCCATTTTCGTTCGACGCGCGTTTTTCTTCAAGTATTTACAGCATTTTACAAATTATGTATGTAAAGAATACCTCTAAAATTACTTTATGTACCAGCTTCTAATAACGGCATTTTAGAGTCGCCAAGTGACAAATCATTGATATCCGGAGTCTGCGATTCGATCAAATCATAGCCCTCTAGAGAATACTTCTTCATCTTCACATTGACAGGTACGTATACTCGGGCTATAATAATCGCGATTGATCGGGATATAATAAAAGAGATACAGATAGTTTGTCCTGCGTGAGACCCACTGACTCAACAGTATAGTCTCAAGATTTAATTATATGTATTTAATTTAACCTGATGGTTAAGTTAAAACATATAAGTATTTAATCTTCGCTACAATAAAATTAATACCATCGTTCTCTTTTATGAGATTACATTTTTAATTCATTTGTATTATTATTCTATAAAGAAAATCAACATTAACCTTTTTTTTTGGTCTCGGGGAAAACCTCTCTTGACGGGTTCCCCCGGCCCGGGGGGTCCGAGGGATATGTGGGGCTCCGGGAAAGATGTTTGGCCATCCGACTACCCACTAAAAAACCCCGCTGTTCTCCTATCGCCTACGCCCGGGCCCACGGATATATGGCCTGCCGATCTCGTGGCCCGGGCCGGGAATCAACATTAACCTGTTAACTGGGTATGACGGTTACGTCACGAAAATTTGGAATATCGTCTACGAAATAATTGTTTAAATTTATTCCAAAATTTTTCCTGCATTGAATTTGTTTGATTTATATATGTTATAAAATATTTTGCCGAAATAAAATGAATAAGTTAAATACCTGAGACCTTTTATTACTTGATGTGTGATGTTATTACTTATAATTATGAAGAAAAAATCCTCATTGTGAAACGAGTTGAACAAAAGTATATACCCCGGTTAAGAGGCTAAGTTTCTGGCAACACCAGCAGCGCAACGTAAAACGCGTCGGCACGCATCAAGAAATATTGCGAAAAAATCCAATAACAGTCGTACGGGGAGAAAAAAGGGGGGCGCTCAGGAAATTGGAACGGTGACACTTCATACGCCTGAGGCACCTGCTCCAATTATACTTAATTGCACCAAGATTGGGCTCTGCTAAGGTTTATGACTTAAGGATTATTATTTCCAAGGGATAAGAAATTAAGAAACGTTTTATTTATATACAATCTACATTGAGAGCAATAAATTTCAAGCAGGGGAATTACTGAAAAGAAAATTGATGAAGTATGATTTTTAGAGAGTACAATATTGTACTATAAGTATACGTATACTTTTAGTATAATATTGTACGTAATTGTCAACTACCGCACCACACATTGTCATCACTACCACAATTAAACCACCTGAATGAATGAACCCACTCTTTATTAGATTAATAAAAAGTAAGTGGACAATAATTAAAAGATATAAAGAAAACAATAAGGCGGATATTGCTAAAAACAAGCACCACATAATAGCCAACCCCTATGGGACAGTGGCATGTTCGCGGTACCCCTACTGTGGCAAACATCCATAGCCAACGGTAACTGCTTACTATTACGTGGGCCGTCAGCCCACTGTTCCTCGGAAATAAAAATACCTTAGATTGGATAAGAAAAAAGGCTAATAGACGATGAATGTTAGTTGTGTAAATAGCAGTATTAGATCTAAAACCCTAACGTTTCGTGTAGCTACTAAGAAAAAGAGTTTATAGAGCTTTAGAAATGGAAGCTCTCACAGACGAACACCAACAGCTTTTTTATTGCTCTAAGACAGCAGACGGCCCATTTAGAATTTAACAGTTACCTATGGGTGTTTACAACGCCAGTGGCATCGCGAACACGCAGCTGTCCCATAAGGGTACAGGAACTTTGGTCACTAATGCTGAAATACAACACAACGTTATTATGGCAGCATACTTAAGGCCAAAGGTGGTCGCCATCGGGACGGGCTTGAGGCCCTACCACGTAGCTGGAGTGGGTTGTTTTGTTGTCTTTTACGACAGGGCGACCCCGGCCACAGAGGTCAGTATTCTTTCTCCACCCCTGCACGGGTATATTTTTAATAATATCTTCCTACTCTTCAGCACTCCCTCTACGGGAAACGTACAGTATGCCAGTTCAAGGCGGATATCCGGGGTAAACGCAACGGTGATCTACATGTTGCCATCATCATCAATTCGCAAATTATGTTCTAAAATCCATAATCGATGACAAAAATTGCTAAAACTAGCATGCTTTAGAAGAAAACGAATTCAAGTAGTTCATGTAATGTAACCATGAATTAGCAGGCAAAATATTGTTGTGTAATGTAAATGAAGTACTTTTAGTACTGGTTTTCGCATGGTAAACCCCGTAATTGTAATTAAAAATTGACAAATGGTGTACAGTTCACCTGCGGTCATAAATAACAATACTTTGCCTAACCTAGCTGGTACAAAGAGCGATGACAATCGAAAAGCGATGAGGCAGCCCCCGGCACCTGCGCCAATTACACTTAGCCCTTAGAGCAATTTAAACGGGAGTAACCGCTATATGCTTCTAATATAAGCGAATTATCACTCATCAAGAAATCTCAAAAAACTATACACCCGATTTACTTGAAATGTAACATAGTTATTGATTATCCGGTGTAGACGCTAATTAAGAATGGATTTTAAGAAAATCATATCTAAAACATAATTTCTTAAATTTATATGGCAAATCAACGTTGGCAAATCAACCGGTTCAACTAGTGTGCTTCTATATGAGAAGGTCCAATTATTTTAAAGGAGAGGAAGGAAAGACTGAAAGAAAGAAGTGCCGCACTTCTAACAATTATCAAAACGTGATAACTATATTAAAAACTTTTTAAACTTTCTTAGGATCAAAGATTAACAATTCTCAACTAGAGCTCAGTGGATCGGATATCAATCCATCAGAGAATATTTATATAGGTACAGGGTTAAAGGTTAAGTCGACCTAGGTACTTTAGGAGGTTGCAGTTTTCATAATTATTACTGACTGATTTGACCATGAAACACCATACCCTAAACCTAACCGTTCTCAAGATATTGCACTTCAAAGTTGTTTTCATAAATTTCCGATTTCCGTCTATTACATTTTGTTTTGATTTATTTATCCAATTTTTTAAGGTTTTTATGAAGTATATAAGCTGCTTTATCGTCATCAAAAAATAAGGTCACTTAGCAAATTGGGTTATTGGGGATTGATTGTCGAGCAAAGAAATTAATTTGTACAGTATTTTTTTCTCGGAATATTTAAAAAAATGCATAGCAGCGATGTTGTAGATACCTACGTACTATCCAAAAAATACCTAACTCTTATGTACTTTATACCAAAGTAAAAACGGATGGCTAGCTTAAAAGATAAAAGGCGATAATTGGTGTGAATGTTGAAATGACAGCTAACAGATAAGAATGGAAGAAGGAAACATGTAATGCCGACCCCATATAGTGCAGGATAAGGACATGAAGTGGTCTATGTAGCTGGACGTTTGCAATATCAGTCGTTTGAAGGAAGAATCACTCGAAACACTTAAGGAAAACTGACACATGACTCTATTATACAATTACTAAATCCCGTAGGTGTTAAGTTGCTTTGTTATATCTTGTATAGAAAAATCGGAAGTCGCCTCCAAGCGGTAAAATGCTTCATAAATAAGGAGCACGAAAAATTTCCCACATGCGACAGCCTTAACGGTAATTTTGGCGAATACTTATTAGCGAATAACGGGACCTTGATCGGATACTGTATAGAATTCAAATCGGCAACTCTAAATTGTTCGTTGTTGCCGATAAGATTCTTAAAAATATATTTTAAAACTAATCGATGCCTTATTTAAATTTTCATAAATATATATCGTATTTTGTTTTGCGCATATTCAGGACATGTAGTCTCCAATTGTTTCCCACTGAATTACGACATGGGATGTTTCAAAACGGGTACCGAAAGTACTCGTACCCACGACAGTAATATCAAGTTGGAGATGCATTAGCCATTAGACAAAAAATTGTCAAATTGGTTAGAAAAACTAATTTTCGGTTCTAAGAGAAAATACACAAATTGCTAAACTGTTCTCGTACACAAAGATTATGTGTGATTAGGTTAGTGTGTCGTGCTTTAATCGATATCCAATGACATTCTTACTTAACCTAGGTATAACTGCGTTCATACGTTTAATAATTATGTAATCACAAACTATAAAAGTTCCAATAATAAAAATAGCTTTATGGTTACTGATGAATATAGAAAAGCATACATTAATAATATCAAGTCAATCTTCTAAGGTGTTCCACGCGGTTGATTCAAGAGGTTATACCTTGGAGCCTAAACAGGCTGCTGAACCAAAGTCTCACACAGAAATGCAGTTTAGGTAGCAAATACATTGCAAATAATCAAAATTAGTTTTATCCAAAATAGTAGTAATACATATGTTCAAAAAAGACATGACAGCAAATAGTGATGAAGATCTTAACATAGAAATGTTACTAGCATATTTAAATTACACTTCTTAAAATATTCCAGTCCAGATAAATAATCAAGAAAAAGGCTCTGATTTTTGCGTTAATTTTATATTTCGTTGCTGTCTGCAACTTTTACTTTTTCGCCCATAGGCTACATGGATAAAAGACGGAACAGATATAGTTAAATTTAGTTTTTATGTCTCGCCGTGAGAGCCAACTGACATAATCTGACTGAAAAAATCATAATAGCATTTAACGCCTCCTTAGAGATGTCGGATTATTTCTATACCGTGTTTCTTTCTGATGATTACACTCCACTCATGACCAACAATCGGCCTGTATGAAATCTAAGCTACATTTAAGACACGCAATATAACAGATTGTTTGATATAAAGACATCGAACTAAGACAATATGGATAATGTTTGAAAATGGCCACCGAGTTTTCTTCGCCTATGTAAATTAAATAGCGAAATAAGGACTACATGATCTACCATAAAAAAACTACTATAAATCCATAACCACAAAATAATTCAATGTTTTAAACCACGAGGTAGAGCTGAAATGTTACCAAGTGACTTTTACCGATTGGAATTTTTTCATTGCTGTGGAACAACCGACAGCTGGCGGACAATTTAATAGTAGCAGTTGCAGTCGTCTATGTTTTATTTAGGCGGGTATAGCTAGTTTCAAACAAAAAATATTTAAATCCTTATACAAACAATAGCATCGACCGTCAGATACTAAATCATTTCATCAACTCCTGACACCAAATTGGCCACATGAATGAATGATTGTTCGCCGAAATACAAAGATTAATCGGAAAACCGGATTGCGGATTCGACTTTAATCAAAGTGCCACAGATTTTTATCGGGCGTGTGATGTATTGATTGGTATAGCCGAACATAAACGGCGAAATGTACAGAAAAATATGGTAAAAAATTATATATAAAAACATATCTATAATAAAAAAGAGCAGCAAAAAAAAATTAAGAAGCCTGCACGATGGATTATTCACATCAATCATTCTGTATATCTTAGTGTTTAAATTAAAACACACTTGTATACTTGTCATTTACATACAGTTAATTTTATACTTCATTTTGAACCTACGAAAGTCTGGCTTCACAGAAATTTATTTTGTAAGTTACAATGGATTATATTCAGTATTATAACATTACTGCCTGGCCATCCTAAGCTATCATCTAGGCGAGCAATAGCGCTTTTGATAGTACTTAACAAATTTCACGAGCAACTTCTAGTCCTAGACATAGTAACTGGATATCTTGGTGTTACCTGCAACAAATACAAAATATATGAATTTTCGGAAGCAATAAAATGTGTTTATACATTTATTTATGCATTATATATTATGTTGTATAATTTTTTTCAACATTTGTTCGTACCCCTGCTTCTTTATTCTTCTAATTCTAACATTATGTTGGCTGGAAGAAAACTCTTTTAGGGTTAAACTCGCCTACGAGTATGTACACTTGCTCTATTCTTAGTTTTTATCTATGTAAATACTGTCGTGTACAATAAATAAATAAAAAATGTATTTCGAAATAAAATTAAAACAAAATGGTGCAACGACTTTCACACGCCAGAACACCTGCTTGCGTTACGAGTTTATGTCCCGAGTGTAGCTGTTTATGTATTTTTTTTTTCAATCAATTAGGCTAGTAATCTATCAGTTGTCTAGTACCCATAACACATGCCCGCTTACTTTAGGACTCAACTGTGTAAAATGTCACAGCATAATTACTTATTGGAAACAAGATCTTAAATTACAAAAGTCGTTTATGTCATTAAAAAAAAACTATAAAAGAAACGTCTGTGGTAGCACGTTGACTAGAGTCCAGACTAAGAAAGCCGTAGGTTCATATCACGTTCAGGAGACGCAACTTCCTATTAAAAGGATTCAAGATGATTTAAATCTTATTAAGCATAGATAAAATAATAATTAAAATGACAAATACAAACGCTTGATAAGTAATTTAGATCAACACCTAAATATTTAATATAATAATAAAATAAATAAACGAATATACTGTCACAATTCACACAGCGCCATCTAATCCCAAATTAAGCAGCATAGCACTTGTATTATAGTACTAAACAACTGATATACTAGTTATATACTTTTATTTTGTAAATGAATACATATTATACATAAAGACCTAGACACGAGACGGGAATCGAATCTGACCTCACCATGTGTACCGAAGCGCGTTAGCTGATTAGCTGCTACGCCACGGAGATCATCAATAAACCTTTCATCTCGATTTTCATACATTATTCTTAGTAGTGACCTAGTTTTTTTATTGCTGTAGGACAGCAGACAGGCTGACGGCCCGCTTAGAATTTAGCAGTTACCGTCGCCTATGGGTGTTTGCAACGCCAGTGGCATCGCGAACACGCTGCTGTCCCATAAGGGTACAGGAACTTGGGTCACTAATGCCGGAACACAACACAAGGTTATTATGGCGGCATACTTAAGACCGAAGGTGGTCGCCATCCAGACGGGCTTGAGGCCCTACCACGTAGCTAGGGTGTGTTGTTTTGTCGGTTTTTACGACAGGCCGACCCCGGCCGCAGAGGTTAGTATTCTTTCTCCGCCCCTGCACGGATAAAAATAATTAATATATAAAAAATAATTAATTGTCGCAGTCAGGTTGCGGGTCCTTTAGTATTGCAATAAAACTAACCGATTTATTTATTTCTATTTCACATAGTTTAAGATAGATATTTAAAAAGATACTCTCATTTATCGAATCAAAATTAATACATTTAAGTGACTACTTTCCTTGAACTATCGATCCATCTGACCTTGGTTAAGAAGAAACATAACCTTCCGAATTCGGATGCTGGATGAAAGCCAACCTTACAAAGGCTTTAACCTACTTTACTGCCATAATAACAACTAGAAAGTTTGGCAACTAATAAAGTGGTTTATTGCCATATTATAATTTAGGTTAAGAGGTCAATTTAATTTACCCTCCTCTTAAGCGTTGTTAATCCTTTTTCGCTTTACATATTTATTACGTCAACTTACAAATTAAAAAATTTGGCCGGTTGTTCTAGATAAGGATAAGAATAATGCCACTTCATCTCGCTTCTAGAGCATTGCAAAATTTTCTTGTACCAAGTGTTTCATTCGAATGCAAGTAAGTAATTCTCACTAGTAGGAGAGGACCTATTGGACTGTGAAGATTGGGTGCTAAAACGTAAAAAAGTTTAAGAAAGTATGCCCTCTTTGCTAAATTATTATTTTTTTACTAAGCTCTGAGCTGAGCTGAGCGTGATTGCTAAGTAACTAAGCTCTGTGACATCCTATATAATATAATAACTAAACTCTGTGACATCCTACCAAAGAGATTTTTTCCTAAAAATATGGATACCTCTCCCACAGAAGCCGCTCAAGTTGTGGCGTTGCTGGATGTAGGGCATAGTAAGCGTGTTGTGGCTGCACGATCGCATCTAAGCCTCTTTGCTGTCAATAGAGTGTATCAGCGTTATCGGGAGATTAATATGATTACTCGTCGTTCAGGATCTGGTAGACATCGAGTCATGTCTGAGCAAAATGACCGGTACATTGTGTCAGTTTCTCTAAGAAATCACCACTTAAACTTATTTAGAAGGTGTGTACAAGTAAATCACAAAGCAATGTCGAAAATCTGTTATCTTTTTCAGCTTTATCCAAAAAATGTACGAACAAACACTGCATGAATCCCGAAAGTTTTTCGGTCAGGGATAAATTCTTTTAACTTTCCGGCTGATATGAAGGGATAAAGATAGATTTTTGTCCAATATCAAAGCGAGTTTATTTAGCGTTGCCACAATAGGTATATTGGAAAAGTTTCAAGTCCTCGGTTACAACGAGTAACTTTGTTGATTTTTATAATCTAAATGTTATGTATCTTTTTTTTTTTTATTGCTGTAGAACAGCAGACAGGCTGACGGCCCGCTTAGGATTTATCAGTTACCGTCGCCTATAGGTGTATGCAACGCCAGTGGCATCGCGAACACGCTGCTGTCCCATAAGGGTACAGGAACTTGGGTCACTAATGCCGGAACACAACACAAGGTTATTATGGCGGCATACTTAAGACCAAAGGTGGTCGCCATCCAGACGGGCTTGAGACCCTACCACGTATCTTCTGAAAATGTATTACAAACATTATCGATATACTATATACAATACAAGTTATAGTATTCTAATACAGACATTTTATTTTATTTGTTTGTTTATTAATTTTTAATTTGAAATTTAGATTGGTTTAAAATAGATATTGTGCTGGACCATTGCAAATTGCTTCTCACAGCATGGGGAATTGGAGATAAGCTGACTGTGGCTTTTAGTCTGGGTGTAAAAACACCTAGGTAGGTTAGTGTAGGACGGCTATAACTTCATATAGTAGGAATGAGCATCTATTTGCTAGCTTGGTTTTCAGTCAAAAGATTTGTTTTTAACCAATGTGATAATTTCTATTTAGGTCCTAGAAAGCATCAAAGAACGGACGATGTTATCGTCTTTTACAGTATCCTTAGAATTTTACACAATAAAAAACGAATACAATATCAGTTCAGTGGTTTTAATTCACACGGCAATATATCATTAATCATAGGCTCTCACCCCAGGGGACACAACTTTTTGTAAAGTATAGAAAATTATAGTATATTGAACGTACATTTAATAATGTACAGCTAGAATTAATATCCAGATATGTATCTTAATAAAAATCGCTAGGAAAATCTAATACCTTTCTACTTATCTTCTATTTACGCTTCTCTGTATGTACATACATACATATAATCACGCCTCTTTCCCGTAGGGGTAGGCAGAGACCACTTCCTTCCACTTGCGACGATCCTTACATACTTGTTAAGCTTCGTCCACTTTCATTTCCCTTCATACATGCTCTTCGGTTTAGGGTACTCTTGACCTGGCCTTATTTCAAGACGTCCCTGATCTGGTCTCGAAACGTCCGCCTAGGTCTACCCCTTCCAACACTTCCATTCACACTCGCCTTATACACTTTTTTCGTCAACCGTTCTTCATTCATTCTCTCGACATGGCCAAACCATCTCAGCATATTTTCCTCAATTTTTGTCACTATATCATCTTTCAGACAATTCTGTATGTAACATAATTATTATGGTCAACTGGTAGTATTGGAACAAATAGTTATATTTTCATAAACATTAAATCTCCCGTGCAAAGGTGGAGCAAGAATATTGATTCCTGCGACCGGGGGCACCCTATCGTAAAAGGCGACGAAACAACCCCAGCTAGGTGTTAGAGCTTTAAGCCCGTTTGGATGACTACCACCTCTGCTCTAAATATACCGTGATAATAGGCCTGTGTTATGTTCCGGTATAAGTTACCCAGGTTTCACTTGCATAGACGGCAGAGACGTCAGCGTGTTAGCTCCTTCTAGCGTCGCAAATACCATAGGCGACGGTAACTACTTACTATTAAGTGGGCCATCAGCCTGTCTGCAGTTCCTCAGCAATAGAAAAAAACGAGTAATTTACGTATGCGCTACATAGAAACTTAAGATACGCAAACAATAAAAACCTACTCGCAAGTACCTTAAATGTGCCATTACCGGGTCGTGTTATGCTTAGAAGTTCATGCTGAAGGTACGGTACGTGGTACGGATTAATTAGCCGTATAGGATAGCCGTCGCAAGGTTTTTACGAGGCTCTTCTGACTCGCGTCCTCATGAACATTTGCGGGGACAGTTGTTGGGGTTATAAACTGGCGTTTACGGGCGACGTAGTAAACACATGCTGCGGCGCAGTGCTTGCCGACCCTCGTAAACGACACGCCCAGGCTGTATGGCGACTTTACCTTGATTGTCATACAAAAATTCGCATAATAAACACACATCTTAGCTTATAGACATTAGCATAATTTACCTGTTAACTGGGTTTAACGACATATTTCGTCATACACGAAGTACTACTACAATGGACAAGACGGCATTTTTCGTTATGAAAGTTTGGACTAATATACTACGAAATAATTGTTTAAATTTGTTCAATTAATTTTTTCTGCATTGACGTTGTTCGATATATATTTTGTATGTTATAAAATATTTTGCGAAATAAATAAATTCAATAAGTTAAATACCATTTCCTTTTAAAAATTGAGGTGTGATGATATTACTTATTATAATTATGAAGAAAGAACTCCCTATTATAAAACGAGTTAGTTTATTCCTCGGTAAATAAGTTTAAAAAATTAATTTATTCAATTCGATATTCGAATGAATTGGTATGGTATTGATACGACGATTCATTAAATGAATAAAACCTATTTTTATTAAGGTTGCCAACCGTCCTGTTTTCCCAGGACATGTCCTAGTCTTTGTAGTGTCCTGGTATGTCCTGGATAGTTTTTAAGCAGCGTCCTGTGTTCTTTAATCTGCAAATACTTATTAAACTAATTCAAAAACTTTTATTCTTAAGAAATATGATTATCATTACTTGAATTTCATTTAACCTATTTTCACTTAATTTAACTATTGTTACTCTATTACTGCGTATTGTTTTAAACTACACAAACCAGTACAATTCGGTTTATCCGCACTTTAAATCCTAGTTTTATTTAAATTTGGGGTTGGCAATCCTACCCTAAATTAACAGAAATTAGATACTGGCTTGTTACACCTGAAAGTATATATAAGTATAAATGTGCACAATGTGGCTACCAAAATGGTAGTAGATCGTAGTATTCTAACGTTTTGCATTGAAGCTAAGTCATAAACAGTAAGTTACCCCGTAGCGCTTGTATCTATAATTTTCCTAATTATACTAGTAATGCCTTTAAAGTTTTTGATAGAACTAAAACTTGATAGAAATATTTAGAACATTTACTCTGCGGCCAAGGTCAAATCTTATTTAAGCTGGTGGTCTCATACGAGTATTTATCTAAGCAGATTCAACAGCCCAATTTAAAATGACTAACAAAAATAAGTGAAATCGATAAATAAAATTACTGAAATATTTTATCGTGCATAGATTTTAATAGCCTTATAACTGTGGGTTATAATATGTTGTTCTTAAAGAAGAACGAGGAGTATACATGTTAGGTTTATACACATAGATGCGTAGGCTGTACAAACTGGCGAAAAATACTATACTTACGTCTGAAATATTTCTATTACTACATTGTGTAAAGTAAATAAGATCAAATTGCATAAGCCAGAATTTCAAGGCAAAGTTCTCAGGAATATACATATATACTCGTATTATAGATTAATATTGAAGAAAAATACTAAAACTATACTTACAGTGGTGGCCGAATGTTGCCAGAGAGATGGGGAAAAGTTAACGATGGTAAATAGGGTTAACGATGGAGAATACTTTGAATGAAACGATTACGTTATCATATGGTTATCCTATACATTATCATATCTCATACGGTAACACTCTTTTACAAAAAACATTGATAAAAAAATGTTTATACTTATTTGTTATATAATTCTTACACACAAGAGGAATAATATTCCCAAAATTAATGTGTTTAAATAAGAAAAGTTTTCAGTTGAAAATCTTTTAAAAAAACAACATAAAACTAAGCGCGCGCTAGACTTCGGAGACAAAAGCAAACTCAGGTTAACACGGGTTGGCACTCGGCACCGAAGGGGTTAAATACGCACCACGTTGATCGGATCGGCAACAGACGCTGGAGATTGGCGAGGGTTATCCAGAAAAACACTTAATCAGTGAATTGGAGAAATACTTATTGAAAAACAAGAAAAAAACGAATTTATTTCTATTAATGATCAAAATTTTACCATATTTAATTTTTATTTAAGTTAGAACGCTGTTAATATCATCTCTTAATTTTATCTGTGCAGGGGCGGAGAAAGAATACTAACCTCTGTGGCCGGGGTCGGCCTGTCGTAAAAGGCGATAAAATAACCCACCCTAGCTACGTGGTAGGGCGTCAAGCCCGTTTGGCTGGCGACCACCTTGTGTTGTGTTCCGGCATTAGTGACCCAAGTTCCTGTACCCTTATGGGACAGCAGCGTGTTCGCGATGCCACTGGCGTTGCAAATACCCATAGGCGACGGTAACTGCTAAATTCTAAGCGGGCCGTCAGCCTGTCTGCTGTCCTACAGCATTTAAAAAAATCTCAATTTGAACGCAAACTTTAACTATAAACTAAAGAGTATTTATTTAATTATATATGTAAGCGTCAAAGAGTATCTGTAATGTTTTTATTATTAGTTGAATATATTTTTTCAGTATTATTATGAAAAAATATTAGCTTCTTCATATCAACTTTAACTGTGCCGAATATCATACTCCGTCGTCCGCGTAATTTTGGTAAATAGGGAAGTTTTTACTTCACATATTATTATTTGTTTAACTACACGTTCTAATTAAAATTAAAATTTATTGACAACAAGTGGTGAAATCTCGAATAATGAAATCATCGATATAGAATTGTGGTCATCCAATTATCATCCACTAAGGGACAAATTTAAATTTGCGCACTAATCCCGAAGGCAAGGGGCCTTTTCTCTAGCCCCAACTGGCGACCGTGTGCAGATTGGCTATCTATACTCGTATAATTATGGTTAAATTCGGAATTTCAAGCAAATAGCAATTCAGTAAAAAATCTATTACTGTATTGTACTATGGAGAATCAGGAGAACATTTCTGTTTGAAAAAGTGGGTTGCTCACTGGTTGAAAAAATGCGTTAAATTAACCCAGTGCCACAATAGTGTATTTTTTAGGTTACTATTTGCCAAATAGTTAACTGAATAATTTTGGAATACACTAATAGTTGACGTTTTCAATACTCAGCATACTTCAATTCGTCGACAACAGCTACTTTCACGTCAGACTGTAGCTGAACTAGCGCCGCACTTTGGCGGGTTTTTGAATTGTACTCGTAATTTACAGCGAACAGCTGGACACTTTAAATTCTCCCCATAATTGATGATACTACAGTTGTAGAGGTAAGCTTCTTTTCCCTCCATAATATGTACCAAAAAATATCAAAGTTGAGTTAAATGTATGTAAATATTATATTTAAATCCAGTTAAAAGAACTTGAATAAAACTTTTCTGATAGACACTGAACAGGCAACCAACAGACAAATGCTGGTTATCATTATCACTAAAAACTTTCCAGAACTTTCGAATTCTACTAAAAGTTTTATGAGAATTCTGACAGCTGTCCTCCGAGAGGAAATATGGCACTAAATTTGGACGTATAGCACGTCTTAGTTTTTGAGGTCTTATATATTTTGGTACATGGATAAATAGTTTTATTTAGTATGAAATGATTAGTAATTTGACGCACATGAACTTGGTGGTGAAGTTCAACCATCTCGTTTATTAATCTGTGACTAGGTGTATAAGTATGCCGTGATAACCTTGTGTTGTGTTTCGCCATTAGTGACCCAGGTTTCTGTATCCCTATGGGACGGCAGCATGTTCGCGGTGCCCCTAGCGTCGCAAACATCCATAGGCGACGGTAACTGCTTATTAAGTGGGCCGCTGTCTGCTGTCCCCAGCAATAAAAAAAGCATAACCATACTTTTACGTAAAATTTTAAACCGTAGCATAAAATACAAAGTTGTTTTAAGGTAATATCGAAAAACGCTTTCACAAAGAGGCAGTAAAGAGAAAAGTTTGCATTTGATGCTCTAAAAGGTCTACCATCGTTTCCCTACAAAGCGATCTCGACAATATTTATCGCACGAAAGCAGTTAGTAAACTGCTTTCGTGCATAATATAGTAATATTACCATATTTTGAAGAGGTTATCTTTTTTTTATTGCTGTAGGACAGCAGACAGGCTGACGGCCCGCTTAGGATTTAGCAGTTACCGTCGCCCATAGGTGTATGCAACGCCAGTGGCATCGCGAATACGTTGCTATCCCATAAGGGTACAGGAACTTGGGTCACTAATGCCGGAACACAACACAAGGTTATTATGGCGGCATACTGAAGACCAAAGGTGGTCGCCATCCAGACGGGCTTGAGGCCCTACCACGTAGCTAGGGTAGGTTGTTTTATTGCCTTTTACGACAAGCCGACCCCGGCCACAGAGGTTAGTATTCTTTCTCCGCCCCTGCACGGATAAAATTTCTTCTTAAATTTTATCTTATTTTATAATATAATTTTTCCTTTTATAATACAATGTTAATTTAGCTTTTGAAATTAATAATGCTCATTTAGTTATTCTTATTGTAAATACAGTTACTTAGATAAGAAATATTCTATAAGCCTCAACGCAGAATTTGTGGTAAAATATAATTTTTCTACCTGTCATGTAGAATCCTGATCAATTTATATTTAAGGATTGATTTTTAGAAGATATCGATACTAGCCCAGTTTTAGGTAGATGTATAATAATAGAATTGTAAATCTGCATTGCTACAATATCTTTTTGGTTGTAAAATCATGCAGCTAATCCTGATAAGAAAAGGGTTTTCTTATCTTATACAAATATCAACTGCTAAAAGTTCCGATGGCTCCATACGAACTTTATGCAATTCTCTTTAACACATTATTCCATTTTGTTATCGAATTGCCCACGTAACCAAGGTAAATATACAAAACGATAGAAAATTCATTAATATTATTACCGTTTTCAAAGAACTATAGAAAAAACATAAGTTTTTAAATTGTAACAATATTTATAGCTGGCAGACAAGAACGAATAAAGAATGAGTGAATCCTCAAAAAAGATTTAGTCCTTTATATTAATAAAACAACAACAAAAAATGTAATAAAGAAAGTTATTGTATTAAAACTAAGACGTATCTTTGAAAACTTTTACATGATTTGATCAAATTATTCTTTTAATTTATTTTTTAATATTCTCTTGAAGTATGAAATTAATTAAGTTTTGTATTTATATAAGAATTTCTAGTAAATTATTTTAAACCAACATGGTTTAGTAAATGTATTATTTTATTTTGCCATGTGATCCTTCCCGGCCTATAGGATTTGGTCGCATTACACGACATAAGGTAACCAAGGTATGTCGATGGTCAAATACGGGAATCTTTTGGGTTATAGTAATTGGGGATCAGCTTTGACAATTGCAAACAACGCATCCATAAAGAAGGGATCCCTTCAATAAGGCTCAAACATGAATGCTGTATCGATGTAATCTCTAAAAATAAGCTAACAATGGGTAGATAGTAATATTTTCTTGTATTTGACTTTTAAGTTCAATTTAAAAATTTCCTTCAGGATCCCAAAGACCGCTATTGAGACCTGTACTCTTAATTTGGGTCTTTGCGCAAAGAAGTTATGTATTTATCAGCTTTCACGGCACCATACGAATGCGATACCCTTTTTTTGCACGGGGTAAACTGCACCTTTAAGTGCCGCGTTGGAATTCCTAATGGAAATACCTGTCCTGGTGATATGCCTTAATCTCTTCAGATACAGAGACGGTTCTTAAGAACGTATATATTATTCTCCAGATGTGGAATGAGCTTCTAGCTGAAGTTTTTCCATTGCAGTACAGTATGGGGGTTTTCAAAAAAGGCATTATAATATTTTTTCGAGACTGGTAGCGTGTTGACAATGACTGATGTTGCAAACCTCCAAAGACGACGATGTCCACTTACTATCTGGTGGGCTGTTTGCCTGTGTGCTGAACTCTAGCTATTAAAACATCAAACAGTTTTGAAATTTGAGTGGCTACAGTATCGAAGAATGCGACAGTCCAACAGCCCAATCTAATAGGCCGATTCTCGTCGCATCTAACCATTGTCATCAGCCAATCATTGTTCACAACTGGACGTAGGCTTCTCCAAGTTCCTGCCATAAGTCCCTTGGTGTTGCCGTCCAACCCTGAACAGCACCCTTACACACGTCACCTGTCCATCGAGTTGGTGGACGTCCTACATTTGCCTAGACACTGTCTCCCTCCAGGACACGTTTGCTCCAACGCCCAGCGATCGTGTGACAAACGTGGGCAGTCTTTTGCTACTTCAGCTTGCATATTTTTGATGTATATCGGTTATTTTGGTTATCCTACGGATTTTCTCTAAGAGAAACATCCATCATAGCTCGCTCCATAGCCCGCTGAGTGACTTGAAATTTGTGAACTAGTCACGCCGACAATGTCCACGTCTCGGCTCCGTAGGTCAATGCCGTAGTCCTACCAGACGCGTTGCTGGAAGACCCTTGTCTTCAAGAACTGGTGATGCAACAGGTGGATGCTGACGAGAAGAACTAACGCATCTAACTATAAGAGTATGAAAGGGTTAACAGATTTGAACAATAATTATCAGAAAGCACTCATGCAATGTTTTTCCTTGAAATCGAATAACTTGCATTTTTCCTTTTCCCGTATTACTATGTTTAAAAGTATTTGAATATGTTAAACTTTTTGCAAAACACAACACTACAAACATGGCAAAGCAGCGAACATTAATTAAACACTGGCCAAAGACGGCATGTTCTCGTATGCTTACTTTAAACACGTGATTTTTTTTGCTGTTTATTTAAACATCCAGAAGCACTATTTTTATTTATATACTAGCTGACCCGGCAAACGTTGTTCTGCCATATAAATAATAAAATGTCAAAAAATTTAAAAAAAATTTTTGGGGGTGGGTCACCCCTGACATTTAGGGGGATGAAAAATAGATGTTGGCCGATTCTCATAGATACCGGATAAGCACAAAAAATTTCATCAAAATCGGTCAAGCCGTTTCGGAGGAGTATGGCAACGAAAACTGTGACACGAGAATTTTATATATTAGATACTAATATATACTGAGTTATTTATTTATATTTGTATACAGCAAACCACTTGTGTATTCAAATCCTCTCCCGAGTGGTGCTGATTCTGATGATGATGCGCAGTTGATTAAATAATAAATATAGTGGGACAATTCACTTAGCATGTTAACAATGCCTCTGGCGTTGCAAATGTTGATAGGCGACGCTAAGTGATTGCTATTGGGCCGTCAACCTATCTGCTATTCGACAGCAATAATGAAAAATATAAGTTAAATTTAATTTGAAACTATTTTACATTTTCAAGTATGTAAGAAATGAAATAGATTATTTTGTAAATAACTTATTTTGTTCTTGTAGAACTTCAATAGAATATACTCGTTACATCGTGTATTTACCTTTTTCTTAAAGATTGTGTACACAATAAATATGGGCCCCTTCTCGTGCCCAATCACGTTCCAATACCCTCGGATACGTCCAGTCCTAAGCAAACTGGGACCCCTAAAATGTCGATCGAACTGCTACATAACGATCAATGTTGATTATATTCGACGATTCAGTTTTTAATATGATCGGAATTGAATTAAATAAGTTGTTAGAATACAATGAGGCTTGGTCAAACTGATGTGAAGAAATAATCTATTAAGATATCAATGAAAAAAAACCATTTCAGATTTGTAGACCTCCGTGGTATAACGGCCCGCTTAGAATTTAGCAGTTACCATCGCCTATGGATGTTTGCAACACCAGTGGCATCGCAAACACGTTGCTGTCCCATAAAGGTACCAGTACGGTACGGTAGGTGACCTAAGTTCCAGAACTTAGGTCACGAATGCCGGAACACAACACAAGGTTATTATGGCGGCATACTTAAGACCAAAGGTGGTCGCCATCCAGACGGGCATGAAACCCTACCACGTAGCTAGGGTGGGTTGTTTATTCGCCTTTTACGACAGGCCGACCCCGGCCGCAGAGGTTAGTATTCTTTCTCCGCCCCTGCATGGATAACGGATATGTATTTATTTATTCTTTATGCGTGAGCAATTTTTCTGAATAAGAATCAAATGGAAAGTACTTTCATTACTGGGTATAACTAATTATTAATTCAGCAATTACGTATTTGAGAATATAAAGAAAAATTTATTTTATTCCAGTCGCTCCTGACCTCTTTATCATGTATAAAAAAAGAAAAAATATATTTCAATAAGTGGTCAATTTACGTTCAGAGGGTAATTTTCATCCGTAACAAAAAGCTATGACCTATAGAAATGAATACGATGACGTAGTCACGTTATTTTAGGCCACGCAAACAATGCGATAAAATAAGTTTTTACAAGAGACTGCTACTGAACTTCAAACTCGAAAGAAAATACAAAACGATGTCCCTATTTTGTTGCTATTTGTAAAATAACAAAAGAAGTAATCCATATGTCTTTTACGATTTTCTAAATAATTAATAAGGTAGTCATCTTTATTTCGTGCCGGGACTGCACAGCAAGTATCAGATAATAGGTAAATCAATTTTTTTTATTGTAGTGTAACAGGAGAAAGGTTGACAGCCCATTTAATAGTAAGCAGTTACCGTCGCCTAAAGATGTTTGTGACTCCAGGTTCACCGCTAGCACGCTTTCGTAGAGGTACTGGAACCTGGATAACTAGTGCCGGAAAACAACACAAGGTTATTATGGTGGCATATTTAAAGGACAGTTGTGGTTGCCATCGAGATAGACTTGGAGCTCTACCACCTAGCTAGGGCTTTGTTTGGTCGCCTTTTACGACATGCCATCCCGGCCACAGGGATCAGAATTCTTATTCTGCCTTGCACGGAATAAATTCAATGTAATTCAATAGATCAAACCCAATTAAGTACCAAGAAAATTCACAATAAATCCAATTTTACCAATATGTCAACAAAATGCCGACGTATTGAACACATTTCGTTCAAATACAGATTTAAGATTAGCGCAATATTAAAGGCCCAGGATCCCATTATCCCGGAGAGACCCCGAATGTCCTGAGGGACGTCAAAGAAATACACAAGCCCGGTACATGCCTGATCTATATTTGATAACAAACATAGGCTACTGTGTACTTTTAAATATTTTTCTTATAATTGTAATCATACTAATATTATAAATGTGAAAGTAGCTCTGTTTATCTGCTCTTAGGTTTTCACGCCTAAACAGCTGAACCAATTTTGATGAATTTCGGTATAGAGATAAATTGGACCTTGGAAAAGGACAATGTTTTCTTTACAGAGTTTATACGTTTGCCGTATCAGCTAGTTTTATTATAAATAGTTATTTATAGTAACAAGGATCTTGAATACTTGAAAAGAGATTCGTGGTCAGGAATGTTGATAATTGAAGATAGAATGGTGTGAAAAAGAAAATAAAATAGGCTACCTTTTCTCCTACGTATAAAACAATCAAGCAAGTTTCAAACAATTACAGTCTAGATATCGAGATAACCACCTTCCACCTTCATATATATATATATATATATATATATATATATATATATATATATATATATATATATATATATATATATATATATATAAGAGAAAGGGTAACCGTCTGTTAAAGAAGGTGCAAATATTTATTAATGTTCAAGAGCTAATTTACAGACTGTTTAAGCCACGCTTACGATTGAAGCGATTTAAATAACAACAATATAATCAATGTTAAGTAATATATGGAACTAGCCGTTTCCGCCCGCTTCGCTGGTCGCATAAAAAGAAAATGAACTGTTTAAAATTTTGGGGTTATGTTCTGATAGAATAGAAATCCCAGAACTCGATGGCAGTGCCACATACCGGGTGCATTTGCGAATCTAAACAATTCTCGAATCCACTTGAACACATAAAATAAAAATCCCAGAACTCGATCGTAGCACCACCTACCGGGTACAATTGCGAATCTAAACCATTCTCGAATGCATTTGAACACACACAAAAAATTTCAACAAAATCGGTCCGGCCGTTTAGGAGGAGTTTAGTGACATACACAGGCACATAAGAATTATATATACAAATAAATAAAATTGGAGGGTCTGTTTGTAATAACTGCTTTTTACTAAGTGCATACGGACGTATACACGGTACATATACCAAAACAACATTTTTTACAATTTTTGTCTGTCTGTCTGTCTGTTTGTTCCGGCTAATCTCTGAAATGGCTGCACCGATTTTGGCGGGACTTTCACTGGCAGATAGCTGATGTATCAAGGAGTAACTTAGGCTATTTTTATTTTAGAAAAAAAAAAACAGTTTTTTGTTAAAAATGAAGTTTCGAAAATTATAAAAATACAATTTAAGTTGACCTCAGATTTATATCAACAATCATAAATTATGAAATAGGGTTCAGCTTAGGCTGGATATTTAGGTTTTATTTCTACTTTAAGTTGATTTTTCATCAATCATATTATGAAACTAGCTGTGCCTGCGACTCTATCCTCGTGGAATAGTGACTTTGGGCAGCATTTTTGGATATATCTTATGGTATATTTTGGATTACAAACCCTGTTAACCCTAACATGTAAATAAATGAAATATGCAAACAGTCAGTGTTATCGAATGCAACTGGTACGCCATGTAAGTAGTTTTTGTTAAACATGATAAGTTTCGAAAATTTATAATTCCAATTTAAGTTGACCTCAGAGTTATATCATCAATCATATGAAATAGGGTTCAGCTTAGGCTGGACTGTGTAGGTTGAATTTCTAATTTAAGTTAACCTCAGATTTATGTCATCAATCTTATGAAATAGGGTTTAGCTTAGGCTGTACTTTGTAGGTTTGAATGTACGTATTCCGGAGGCGCATGGCGTAACAGTTGCATTCGATAATACTGACTGTTTGCATATTTCATTTATATTTTAGGATTTATAGGGTTTGTAATCCAAAATAAACCATAAGATATATCCAAAAAATTCAGCCTAAAGTCACTATTCCACGCGGACGGAGTCGCGGGCACAGCTAGTTATAGTATATAAAGATATATGACGCGTTAGTAATAGCGACATTGTCTGCCCTTGTCAGGGAAACAAAACTGAAACAAATGCTCGGCAATCCTTAGTGAGGCTGTAGAGATATTGAATTAGGGTTGCTAGGACCCCTATTATACACTCAAAATCATTTATTTGTAGAACAACCATGATTATAAAAGACAATTAGGAGAATTAGTTGTATAATTAAAAGTGCCGGGGAATAGTTTTGGTATCTACGAGTATGTTTGTATATCCATTAATAAAATAATATGATCCCAAATCCTACAAGTTCTTCTTCTTGCTCTTATCCAACATTATATGGGGTCGGCACAACATGATTTCAACATTCACATTCTTTTTCACCATATCATCTTTTGCGCAATACATCCATCTTTTCCTTGATCTACCTCTCCTCCTGTATCCATCCACTTTTATTTCTATCATCTTCCTTGTTATATGACATTCATCTCTTCGCAGTATAGATATGTTATACTAGCGGCTCGCACCGGCTTCGCACAGGTATTTAAAAAAATTTCAAAATTAAAAATTATAATACAAGCACATAAACCCATTTATTTGCATCAGGTTACTAAAAAAATAAAATTATAAAGAAAGTTTGAATATTATTATTTTTATGAACTTTTATTTTAATATTTTTTGTTATTATTTTTTATTTAGTTTTTGTTATTTTTTAATAAGTTTTTTTTTAACCCCAGAGGCGCCTACATTGCTTATGGTGCTGCCTAGCTCTCGCCGAACAGGGTGAGCGACTACCACGCAATATTTTTCTACTCGTTCATACTTACATTTTTAAACTCGTGATATCTTTCGAATGGAATGTCCGAATTGAATAATTCAAAAAGTTATATAAAAGTATTAAAGCAGTCTTGAATATGAAGTAATTTATTTTGATAAGGATTATAAGATACAAATAAAGAGCCTTTTCTAGCGGCAGCATTTCAATTAAATTTTTAAAATAAAAGAACACTTGTTGTGGCAAAACTATTATAGTTAGACATATGCTGTCGGGACACTTTTTGTAAATAATGATGGGTTCTGCAAAGTTGTAGTACATTATTTTATTCTATCATCAATAGTTTTCGCAGCGTACGCGATTTAAATAATATTTTAGGTAATTTTTTTACACCTTGGGTTACATTATTTGAGTTTTAGTAAGGATCCCTAATTTTTTTGAAAATTTAATAATACCTATGTCACCCGGGGATAGTGTAGCTTCCCAACAGTGAAAGAATTTTTTAAATCGGGTCAGTAGTTTCGGAGCCTATTCAATGCAAACAAACAAACAATCAAATATTTCCTCTTTATAATAGTAATAAGTATAGATATAGATAAGTGCTACAAGTTATACACAGATTTGGTTTTTTTTTAGTTTCTATATATATTGAGCCTTTATCAAAACCAACGACAAATACCCTAAATATATACGCTAGCCTTGTTGGAAATCAATGTGCAAATTACTACCTCCAACCTTGCAACAGCGGCAACATTATCTGGAATCTATTGGCTCGGAGGCGCCCTTCCCGCTTTCACTTTCCTTATAGTCAATTTTCTATTACTGGAATGAGGGGTCGTGGTAATAGTTGAATATCTGTAATAAATATTTTTTGGAGGAGATGGATAATCGTTCTACTAAAATCTATAAAAAATGTACTAATCTTTACTAATACAAACGCGAAAGTTGTATTTTTTTTAATGCTCTAGGACAGCAGACAGGCTGACGGCCTGCTTAGAATTTAGCAGTTATCGTCGCCTATGGGTGTTTGCAACTCCAGTGGCACTTGTCCAGTGGAACTTGGGTCACTAATGCCGGAACACAACATAAGGCTATTATGGCGGCATACTTAAGACCAAAGGTGGTCGCCATCCAGACGGGCTTGAAGCCTTACCACGTAGCTAGGTTGGGTTGTTTTGTCGTCTTTTACGACAGGCCGACCCCGGCCGCAGAGGATAGTATTCTTTCTCCGCCCCTGCACGGATAGCAATTGTCACTCACTGACGTTAAAGACCAAACTAGTGAGAAACCTCGTCAATCGGCCTTGGACAAGCGAGGTAGATATACCGTCCCTTCCTTACAAAGGGAGGTCCAAACCCATCAGTAGGATATATTGGGTTGTTGTCAAATCAACTGGTACTTTCATTATGGGCAAGTGTAAACAGGAAACATAGTTACTTATATGTTACGGGATATAAATTCGTTCGGACGTTTTAAGACCAGATCAGGGACGTCTTGAAAAAAGGCCAGGTCAAGAGTACCCTAAACCGAAGGGCATATATGAAGGGAATAATGAAAATGGACGAAGCGAAACAAGTATGTAAGGATCGTAGCAAGTGGAAAGAAGTGGTCTCTGCCTACCCCTACGGGAAAGAGGCGTGATTATATGTATGTATGTATAAATTCGTATATTAAAATATCATATTTGCTTTGAATTTACTATCTTTATAAATTCAATTTTAAGAAAGATGGTTTTAAGCGTTTACGTCAAAATTCTAACCGTGAAATTGAAAACAACGGTTACTTGACTTAGCGCACCGTTTGGCCAGTCAGTTCGTATTTAATCCTACGCCGGAATCCAGGCTAATGCGATAGCTTTTGCTTTGGTAAGTTATGCAATTTAATTAAGATTGCCGAGTGCACACGCTCGTGTGTATACAGAATGGACAACTTGATGTTGACGTGTCTAAAGGCAACACTTCACAATAAAAAGTTAGCGCTTTTTATATTTCATACGTCAGAGTATGTTTGTTTCGCATTTTTCGAAACTATTTTTTTTAAAGTGAAAACTTCTTTAGTGGCGTTGTGCACTTTTTTGTGATGGTTAAAAAATGTTAAGCTCACGTCAAGTCACGTGTCCTGTTCGAAAATTCGTAAGATTCGTAAGACGGAGTTTTGCTCCAGTAATACCAACCTTAATAATAATGACTTAAGGTTATTTTATAATATTGACCTGAACGAAAATTCGTAAGACAGAGTTTTGCTCGAGTAATACCAAGCTTATTAATAATGACTTAAGGTTTATTTTATAATGTAACTTTTAAATGATTGCATTGCATTACTTCTATATTATAATGAAATACAGTTGAGTTTTTGAAGTGAAAACTTCTTTTGGCGCGTTGAGCACTTTTTGGGTGAACAATTTTTGGTTTGTAAAGAAGTGTTAATGACCAATTTAAACTTTAATGCTTGATCATAAACAATTTTTTTATTGCTGTGCACACCAGATAGGCTGACGGGCCACTTAATTATAACCAGTTAGCGTCGCCTATTGATGTTTGCGAGGCAGAGATACTGCTAACTAATGGCGTCGAAGGGAAACTGGAACCGAGTCAGTACAGAACACGACACGGGGTTATTGTGGCGGTATATTTAGAAACCAAGGTTGGTTGCCATCGAGACGGGCTTGAAGCCCTACCACCAAGCTAGGGTTGTTTTGTCGCCTTTTACAACAGCCCGCCCCGGCCTAGGAGGTCAATATTCTTCTCCACTCCACCTTAACTAAACAATAATTATTTTACTAACAAATTCTGAAAGAATATTAAAAAGAGAAAGTATCCGATACCCGTTGCCTAATTAATAATTGTTTAAATCTTCAGGAAAGGTCGAGCCTAAACAAATATACGTGTAACAATACCTCGTTACTTTGCGAACATAATACATAAATATATGGCTTCATTTTCCATGCCGCAAAGGGATAAAGTTGGGATTATCGTAATTGGCAATGTGTTTTAGAATAATACGGTGATATTTGAGGTTATAATTATGGAGTATTCTTATTTATATTCTTGATTATTTTTGAAGTTCACAAAATCTTCAGAGCTTAATTTTATTAGCTAGGTACTCCACCTATAAAAGAACGGATGAGGCTTTTCACCATTTTTATTTGGGACTTCAGTCGCTTTGTTACACATCAAATCATCTATTTTGTTAGCGAACCGTAGTCTCCTTGAGATTATTGAAATTACTTTACAATGCTATTATTACGAAGACTCTATTATTATTACCCATGTGGGACAGCAGCGTGTTCGTGGTGCCTCTGGCGTCGCAAACATTCATAGACGATGGTAACTGCTTACTATTAAGTGGGGCGTCAGCCTGTCTGCTGTTCCCGAGTAATAAAAAAAAATAAGAAATATAAATTGTGTGCATTAGTGATGGTGACTGACGCCTGCAGACGGGGGCGGCTTGTCGTAAAAGGCGACAAAACAACCGTAGCTATCCCTGTTTCTCTCTAAATAGTCTCTTATCCGTGCAGGGGCGGAGAAAGAATACTAACCTCTGTGGCCGGGGTCGGCCTGTCGTAAAAGGCCATAAAACAACCCACCCTAGCTACGTGGTAGGGCCTCAAGCCCGTCTGGATGGCGACCACCTTTGGTCTTAAGTATGCCGCCATAATAACCTTGTGTTGTGTTCCGGCATTAATGACCCAAGTTCCTGTACCCTTATGGGACAGCAGCGTGTTCGCGATGCCACTGGCGTTGCAAACACCTATAGGCGATGGTAACTGCTAAATTCTAAGCGGGCTGTCAGCCTGTCTGCTGTCCTACGCAATAAAAAGCCTAGGGTGGGTTATTTTGTCGCCTTTTACGACAGGCCGACCCCGGCCGCAGAGGTCAGTATTCTTTCTCCGCCCCTGCACGGATAATACCTCTGCCCTAGTACCCATCTCATCTCATTTTCAGGTTCATTATTCTTCCAGTAATAGTGATAATACATATGTATATAATACCGTGACAAAGCAATCTCAAATACTTCGTATTTGCAACAAATGTTTATTATCCAACACAAATATTTTCACTAATAGGTTATATCGCATTCTGTTGCAAGCCACCAGGAAAAGGTTGAGCACAGCTGGGTCCAGTCCTCGCCCAGATTAAACGACACCAATATAAATGATGGAGACTTGCAATTAAGCGGACGGAACGCCGCCATCAATCTCCCAAGATACCACCCCAAACGATTTTATTTTACACGAAAATTTTTCTCGTGAACAAAATTTATTCTTCTCGTATAAATGGTAAATAATGATATATTTGTACTCATTTTGTAAGGACATAGATCTAATTAAGAAAATGTATAGTCTATATTTTTGGCTTTCTAGTTCGGACCAACAAAAAGAAAGAAATAATCATTTATTTACTTGTAGAGTAGGTACATAATATATAGAGTTTAAGGAAATACATATTTGTGTATTTACCATTTGGTAGATATTAACTGAACTCATCACAGTGATTTTCTGGCTGTACACAATAAGTGCTGGTCTTTAGAGGTAGCATAAAATAATAAGTCTATTTTTTTTAAAAAGTGATTAAAGATAAAGAATAAATAGATTACATATATATATATTTTTTCCTTTAAAAGCTTACAGATAAGAAAGAAGTACCAAGATGTCAAAGGACAGTCGCTTAAGTACAAAGCATTTTTTTCCCGGAGGAAACTGCACCTTAACAGTGCCGTGTCGGATTTCCGGGGGGAAGACGACGCAGACACGTGGCGTTCTCCCTGCTAGTGCGACCACTCGATTGACTAACAAAGGGTAGCCAGGGTGGTCGCAACGGGATATTCACTAAAAACCCCGATCGCAACTGAGAGCCTTTGTGGTTGCAGGATCGGTACATTTAGTCATTGCTCTACGATGCCTCCGACTCGTACTCCTATGGGAACGTCCCCGGTGGCACTTTCCCAACCGAGTGAGAAGCCCTCAGTCGGGGGAGGGACACTCCCATGCAACGCTGTTTCCACGGGGTAGGTCCCTCGACCCTCCCGGATAGTGACATAAAGTCACTGCCAGTTTTTTCCTCTGAGGGAGGCATCGAGATATTATTTTTTATTGCTGTAGGACAGCGGACAAGCTTACGGCCCATTAAGAATTTAGCAGTTACCGTCGCCTATGGGTGTTTGTAACGCCAGTGGCATCGCGAACACGCTGCTGTTCCATAAGGGTACAGGAACTTGAGTCACTAATACCGGAACACAGCACAAAGTTATTATGGCGGCATACTTAAGACCAAAGGTGGTCTTTCACGTAGGTAGGGTGGGCTGACCTCGGCCGCAGAGGTCAGTATTCTTTCTTCGCCCCTGAACGGATAAAAATCGGTGATGTGCGTATCAGTGCCTACCTCTAATCGTACTCCGTCGATGAATAGGTGGCATCACTGCATCATATAGCTGGCGATCTCCTTCTGCCGCATGAAACTCTCGCAGAAAGAAACTACCGCTTCCCAGCCGTCCAGGCAGCAGATCATCTGTGAGACTAGACTCAGCCCCATCTAATCCATTTTTAAGTTATGTTAAAGTAAAATAAAGTTCTCTTTAGGTGAAAATTTTAAGTTAGAGCATGTCGGTAATTGATTCGCTTTTTGAACGAAATACTCATAAGAAACGTTGATTCTAAGAAAAACTTTGTTTATTCTGCATCTTATTTATTTACACAAGATTTTCATAATCATCATTATATTTGCGTTAAATAGAAGATCTTTTTCTTCTTGCCCTTATCCCAACTATGTGGGGGGCACAACATGTTCTCTCCTTTTACTCTCCACCATTGGCCGTCATCTGTACATTCACACCTTTTTAACCAGATCATCTTTTACAAGATTCATCCATCTTTTCTTTGGACTACCTCTGGTATCATTCCACTCTCATTTCTAGCATCCTGCTTGTTACATGACGATTATATCGTAGATGCTGTCCAAATTTCTTTCTATGACAATGATCCTCTTTCCCACTCTATATAACATTTTCATATAAAGTAGTATTTTCATGTCTTTTCAAATACTTTCCGCTTTTACCAACACTTTTAACTTACTCCTCCTACTTCTCACCTAATAGTAAAACAGTTACCACCATCTATAGATGTTTGTGACGCCAGGGGTAAACACACTGCCGTCCAAGTACCCCACCTGGAACGTGGGCCGACACTATCTCCGAACACAAAACAAGGTTAATATGGCAGCATATTTACAGAGCAATGGTGGTCCTCCAGACGGGCTTGGACACTTACCACCTATACCTAGTTTGCTTTGATATGTGTACGTGTCCGTGAATTTTGTTTGTCAAAAAGTCCTACTATACAAGTTTTCAGCGAGTGTTGGAAACTGACTTTAAAATTTTTCGGATATTTTATTTTTATTATTTATTTTCTTTACTTCCGTGGTTATAAATTTACAAGTTATAAGACACGATTCTGGATGTTATATATAATATTAATTTCTTTTTCTTCCTGCCTTTATCCCAATCTATGTGGGGTCGGCACAACATTTTCTCTCCTTACACTTTCCTCAATTAGCCGTTGTCTGAACATTCACACCTTTTTTAATATTCATAATATGAATTTATTTACAAAAACAACTATATGAGATGTTTAGTACACAAAACAAAATTTCTCTGCTACTTACTTTGGCGTTAAATGGCGCTGTCTAAATGTTCACAGTATAGTATACATACAGAGTGCATTATGAAAGTAATGCGCATGAAATTTTTGTGCATGAAACACTCCTCTCAAATCTCAGTCTGCTACGAGCAGGAGGAGAGTTTGGACGTAGCTTCGCACGAAGTCCTTTTATCGAGTTTGTACCGCAAGGATAATGCACAATTTTACCTAGAGGTGCTCAAGAGATTGAGACATAGGGTCGCACACGTCAGGCCTGAGATCAAAGACGACTTTAAGCTCTACCACGACAATGCCCGCAGCCACACGGCCTTACCAACTATCTGACCCAGAGGTAGACCCCCGTTGTTCCAGCATCCTTACACTCCAGAGTCAGCTCCATGTGACTTTTTGTTCCCCTGACATAAGGGAGAGCTGAAGGAAAAACACTGGGAGTCAGTAGAGAACGTTCAAGCTCACGTTACAAGGCTCCTGAGAGGAATTCCAGTGAAAGAGTTTCAGAGCGCCTTCCAGGCGTGGCAGAATCGTCTCCGCAAGTGTATTGATGCGGGAGAAGACTATTTCGTAGAATTTTAACAATTTGTACCAAAGATCATTAAATCTATTTTTCCCAGAAAATGCGCATTACTTTCATAATGCACCTATAGCTATAGTATTTAGTATATAATGTTTACACCCTCAAGGGAATACTATCATTTCCCGTAAAAATTCTTCAAAGATATTTTCAGATTTTTTTTAAGAAGAGGCGAAATGGCTTTAACGTAACGAAGATTCAGTTTACCTGAAACAAAAGAAAAATACTTTTACTATCATCCCAGAATATTTATTAGACAAAAATGTTATTTTGCTTTGTAACATCAAACAGGATGACGGTCCCCTTAATAGTAAGCAATTATCGTCGCCTATGGGTTTTGCGACACCTAGGGCACCGCAAACACGCCGCCATCTGCGTAGAGGAATTGGAACCTGGGAAAACTTAAAATACATTTCCAAAGGGATCTCGCCCTTGTAATATAAAACATTGAGTTATTCCGAACACGCAGATTATAAAATTGCTTGCAATTCCAAAATTGACAGTTAACAAATAAGTATTTTGTATTCAAATGGAAAGAACATTATACACAGGCATTTATCATGCCATAATGTATGTATATTCTTACTAAGTAGGGCTCCGAGCTCGACTAGATGGCAACCACCCCTGGTTTTAAAATAAGTTACCATAATGACCTTGTGTTGTGTTCCGGCACTAGTAAACTAAGTTCCAATTTTTTTTCGAAAGTGGCAGACCGTGGGCAATGCCACCAAGTTCCCAAAATATCTAAGCAAAAGTAAAATCGGAAAGTCGTTACATATATCTACATTTTTTGTTAATGAGGTGAAAATGCTTAATGCACCCCACCTCTTAAGGGCTCACAGCGGAATAGTGTGAGACTCTGCCCAGAAGTCCTCCAAAGCTGTCAATTGCTGTTGCACCCACTAAGACCACCCCTGTGTACCTCTACTGTCTGACGCCCGGGGTGAAGGATTAAACTTTCGCATGCTACGTTAACTTAGCTGGTAGTGAATCTACCTACGGAGACTCTAAACTATTTTAGAATTCTCCTCAAGGCTTTAATTGCTTGAAAGCAATCCAGTCTCAATTAGAGATCCCATTGCGATAAAGTAATTAAATCTTAAGCTATTATTTAATATTTTAAATAAGTAATATAAGTTTAATAACTTAATATTAATTTTAAATAAGTATAATAACCTTCTCATTAATCATTTTATGAAAAACAAATTAATCTATCTCTAAGGCCAGATAGGCTGAGATAGCGAGTATAATGAGTAAATCTCGAATTAGACCTCCGTGGCATAACAGCTAACGCACATCCGTTCAACCCAGTGTTGGTAGAGGCAAGTGGCCACAATCACCTACGGACGTTTGAGTTACCAGAGGCATTGATAACGCGCTGCCGGCCTCTAAGAAACTTGCCTTTCTTACAAAACCCCATAATACGTATTTATTTACAAAATAAGTAGTACTATATATAATTGTCTATTACCCATAACACAAATGCTATGAAACTTACTTTGGGACTAGATGGCGCTGAAAGAATCAAAACTGGCAGTCGGCGCTCAGAAAAGAGTATTATTATGCAATTAAAAAAACTAGCAAAATTATACACGAAATTATATAACAGTCATCTTATAAATCAATTCTATAAACAAATACAAAGTACATACATACATACATATAAACACGCCTCTTTCCCGTAGGGGTAGGCAGAAACCACTTCTTTCCACTTGCTACGATCCTTACATACTTGTTTCGCTTCGTCTACTTTCATTATTCCAAAATATTATACAAAATATTATGTACCAAATGATGAATAACCATCATATAGTAGTCTAATTTTCATAAATAGGTATGACATAAATAAATAGAGTGACGGCATCGATAAATGACATCAGTACATCCCTTTGTGCAGTCTTATCAAATAAGAGCACTATTTGACTTAACGAGCTCACCCCGTTGAGTCTGAAGCAATAAAAGTCAAGCTGCAACGTTCACCTTTGTGCTGCAGTGAAATCCCATAAAGCACTTATTGTCTTGTTTTGCCGACATCCGAGTTGTTAAGAGCTCCGAAATCGACTTATGCGAGGAGCAGAAATGAAACCGCTTATGTTTCAAATTTGAACTTTTATTTGTAATTTTAATTTTTTACAATTGAAGACGATATAAGATATTAAATATTTTTATTAATTATTATTTATCCGGCTGAGTTTTTCTCGGTGCGGTACGATATGGGGTTCTTCAAAAAAGGCGTTATAAAATTTCTTCGAGGCCGGCAGCGCGTTGGTAATGCCTCTGGTGTTGCAGACGTCCATAGGCGACGGTGACCACCTGCCAGAGTGGGCCGTTTGCCTGTCTGCTGAACTCTCGCTATAAAAAAAATTTATAAATGATTACAAATTATTACTTATTGGAAAATTCTCAGCAACAAGACGTTACTGGGAATTTTTTTCACTGTCTCCTTGAAACAGTACATTTTATGGTAACGAAAGTTTAGATTATTTTAAAATATCCATTACTAATATTATAAATGTGAAAGTAACTCTGTCTGTTACCTTTGCATGCCTAAGCCAAATTTGATGAATTTCGGTATAGAGATAGATTGGATCTTGGAGAAAGACATAGGCGTTTACCGGTCAGTTAGTATTCGTATAATGTTTTCGACTTAAGTGAGGAACTTATTTTGAATATAATTTTTGGATTTTAATCAGTTATTAGGTGCTATCGTAGAAATTAAAAATAGTAACGACGACTCTGTAGCGCAAAGGCTTTCTCACGCCTATGGGGTTACGGGTCGCATTTCGAAACGTCACAGATTCAAATTTTGTCCCAATTTAACTATTTATGAATAATATACATTTATTTATGAAACCGGAGAAATCAAGCGTCTAGTATCCATAACACAAGCGCTCTACTAGTAGCGCTCCCAAGTAATTAGTTGCATGAATTGTTTTACTATAAATATATATATATATATATATATATATATATATACATATATATATATATATATATGTATATATATACATATATATATATATATATATATATATATATGTATATATATATGTATATATATATACATATATATATATATATATATATATATATATATATATATATATATATATATATATACATAAATATATATATATATATATATATATATATATATATGTATATATATATACATTACACATACAATACATGTATATATATATACTTACATAAATTCTGTCACATGTTTAATGTAAAATAATTGTAACAAGTTTATTAATTATGTAACCATTCATATACCAAAATGAACTTAACAAAACATAGATTCTTATGACATTAAAGTTTATTCAAAATGACCTCCGTGATTTTTTGAATACAAGCCTTCAATCTGCGCGGCCAGTTGTCTATCGCAGCACGAACGAGGTCCATGTCAATATCGGCGGCTACCTTAATCAAGGATGTCTTGAGTGACTCCAAATTGGGATGAGGCTTTGAGCACGCCTTTTCCTCCAAGTGTTGCCATATCTTGTAATCTAACGGATTCAAATCTGGACTGGAGGAGGGCCAGTCTTCGTGCCGGATGAAGTCGATTTCACGCGCCGCCAGCCAGTCTTGTGTGCTCTTCGCTCTATGAGCTGGCGCCGAATCTTGTTGGAATACCCAGTGCCTGTTATTGAACATGGTATGAGAAACAGGTTCCACAAAGTTCGTCAGGACTGTATTTTGATACACAACAGCATTCGTTTTTACACCTTTCTCACAAAAATGTACCTCTGTTAAGCCCCAATAAGAAACTCCCAACCATACCATGAGCGAGGATGGAAAATGACCTCGTTGGACACGCGGAATACGGTTGCTCGCTTCTTCACTACTGTGTGCGTATACCTTATCATTTTGTTTGTTGTAGCTCTCTTCTACGGTAAGCATTTTTTCATCCGAAAAAAGAATTTCCCGATATTTTTTTCCCGCGTACCGCTTCAACAAAGCGCGGCATCTCTTCAGTCTCAGGTCCATTAGACGAGCATTCAAACGATGTCCTGTTTTTCTTCGATATGCCCGAAGCCCTAAGTCTTCATTTAACACCCTTTTCACCGTGGTTCTGCTTAACCCCATCTGAAGGGCCAACAGTTTCTGCTTACGTTTGGGATTTCTTTGAATTCGTGCCTTCACAGCTTTTATCACTGCTGGAGTCCTAACAGACCGAGGGCGACCACTTCTTGACCTGTCATCTACACTAGAGTCTTCATTGTATCGTTTGATGGTACGATAAACGAATCTTTTGGTTATATTCAAATTTTTCAGTATGTTAAAAATTTGAATTGGCGCGTAACCGCAACGATGCAACGCAATAACTGCAACACGGTCTTCTTTAAGCGTCCACTCCATATTTAAAAATGAGTAAAATTCTAAAAGTTATACATTTTTATTTTCATGAACAATTCGAAATTCTAATTCAATAAACTTTTTTGTGGCCAGCATTCTAAAAGAAAAGTTTTTACTGTGTGACAATACTTATGACCTGACTAGGTATATATACATATATATAGCTAGAATATATTTTAATATATAAATCTTGGATAGATGGGTTTGATAGCAGATGTAAGGAGGTAACCACTAGAAACAAGTTCTGAAATAGAACTTCATTAATTAAACGGCCTCAGTAACAAGTATAAATAAGGCTAACATATTCGTCAAGTAATCGCTGACACATTACGCTTACCTGCATAAAACCAGAAGTGCCGATAGAGAGACGTGCTACCATAAAATATTGAGGGTACAGAAATAAGCTTAACACTGTGCTTTCGAGCAACGCACGGTCATCGCTCCCAAACACGTTATTAGGAAGAAGACAAGTACGACTGAAACAGTGCTACCGGCTGCATCCTTATGCAGCCGGTAGCACTGTTTTAGTCGTACTTGTCTTGCCTTTGCTGCATAAACCTTTAAGACTGTCGCACCTTTTTTTTTTTTTTTTTTTTTGGTCTCGGGGAAAAACCTCTCTTGACGGGTTCCCCCGGCCCGGGGGGACCGAGGGATATGTGGGACTCCGGGAAAGATGATTGGCCATCCGACTACCCACTAAAAAACCCCGCTGTTCTCCTATCGCCTACGCCCGGGCCCACGGATATATGGCCTGCCGATCTCGTGGCCCGGGCCGGCGCCGGCCCGCCCTTTGTCTTGAGGCGGGCCCCTTCTAAAGTGTTGGCGCCAGGGGGTCAGGGTTTCGTCCCCCCGGCGCTCTCCTAACAACTCTAGGAGTTGAGGGGGGCCGCGGAACAGCACGCAGCCCTCACCCTCGCGGCAATAGTGCGGGCGGCGGGTCCTCCCCCGAGGGGCCGCCCGCAGCCGCTTTTTACGGCGGCCGGAGGTCGTTACTGACCCTCCGGCGCCGCCGGCGTGGCCTGCGTTGGCGGGAGAGGAGTGTGGTGGTCGACTCCCGCTCCCGCTCCGCCGCCTCCTTTGCGGACATGACTGCCTCGCAGAAGGAGGCGACGGCCGTCCATCCAGGATCGCCCCCGACCATGGACAGAA
Organism: Malacosoma neustria; assembly: GCA_963693495.1. Lineage (NCBI taxonomy): Eukaryota > Metazoa > Arthropoda > Insecta > Lepidoptera > Lasiocampidae > Malacosoma > Malacosoma neustria. The sequence continues at coordinate 16,792,038 of OY856379.1, read as the reverse complement.
CCAGGGCCGGGAGCGACAGGTCCACGCCGATTTGGGCGACGAGGGCGCGGCGCTCCTCGCGCCACGCAGGGCACACGGCGACAGTGTGGTTCACCGTGTCCTCCTCGTCGCCCGCGCCACAGTGGTGGCACCCCGACGTCATCTCCCGCCCTATGCGACACAGGTACCTCCCGAAGCAACCGTGCCCCGAGAGGACCTGCGTCAGGCGGAAGGTCAGGGCGCCGTGGCGCCTTTCCAGCCATTCGGCCAGGACGGGCCTCACCGCTTCGATGGTGGCGAAGCCCGCGCTGGGGTGCGCGAGGCGCTCCTTCCACTCCACCATGAGCACCTCGTCGCGCAGCTCCGCCCGCTTTACCTCAACTTCGCGAGGCGCGGGGCGAGAGCCACGCTCGGCCGCGTCCCGGCGCCACCGGTATAATAGCGCCAAGACCCGGGCCTCGAGGTCCCATGGTGGGGATCCGGCCAGCAGGGAGGCCGCTTCGAAGGACACCGTGCGGTATCCCCTTATCGCCCTGACGGCCAGGACGCGCTGCGGCCTGCGTAGCAGCGCCGTCGTTTTGGCCGTCAGGCGATCCGCCCAGATTGGGGCCCCGTAAAGGGCCATCGACCGCACGGTTCCCTCGAAGAGTCTGCGGCACACTGCGCCCGGCCCGCCAACGTTCGGCAGCAAACGGGAGAGTCCCGCCGCCGCCCGAACTAGCCTCGGCGCCAGGCGCTCGAAGTGCGCCGCAAAGTTCCACCGCCCGTCGAGCACCAGTCCGAGGTAATTCATGGACGGCCCGACGGCGATGCGGACGCCTCCCACCGTTATGCTCAGGCCCGGTGGCGGCCTCTGGCGGGGCCCGTAGAATATCAGGGCCTCCGTCTTGTTCAAGGCCACCTCCAGGCCGAGTCGCCGGATTCTAGCCACCATTTGCGCCACCCCAGCCGTGCCCAGAAGGCACGCCTGGCGAGGGTTCCTCCCGCGCGCTGTGACAAGCGTGTCGTCGGCGTAGCAAATGACGCCGACACCGGGGAGGAGCACCCCCCTCAGGACCCAGTCGTATGCGATGTTCCACAGCAGAGGGCCCAAGACTGTCGCACCTAGCCTAACAACGGATAAGACTCTACAGTTTCCATAAGATTATAAAAGGTGGTGACCGTTGTCGTAGAAAAAAACAAACTTAGCGAAATTTTTTAATTCATTTTTACCCGTTTGGTTGAGAATAGAAAGTATCACGGAATGTTGTAGACTAGTTCTAGCTTGTGACAACAATTAGTAGTGGTCCATGGGCTCATGCAACCTAGATTCATTAATTCAATAAAGACGGCACCGTTTTGCATGAGCCAAACGGTGTTTTTAAATCACCTAAAACATTTACCGGTGCCACTTCGACTTTTTGGATATGAAGTGTTTCATACAATTTACAAAGCTTAAATTACCTCCGAGTCCCAAATAGCTAGGCAATTGTTTCCAACATAGATGTAAACAGCTCAATTAGATGCGAGTGTAGGTATAAAATGTTAACTTAAATAAATTTAACTCTGTTCTGTCCGATATTTTGTGGGTTATCATTTGGGTGCGGTTTCATTACTGCGCACACCCAACACTTTTTCAGCAACGCCTACCACGTTTACGGTGGATTACGTAAAGTGATTTTTGTCACACGTACGTTCGGGAAGGACGCAGTTAAGGCTACAGGGTGTATTTCAGTGAAAGGTATTTCACAAACTGTTTTTACGTAAGTTCCAATAAATAAGTAAACTATATGATCTACATTTATATTTTCGGTAGTATTTTTTTTATTGTCTATTGTAGCATAAAATTTATTTACTGTGTATGGCAGGCTCATAAGCCTCAGCATATTCGTATGTAGATTATAACTATAATATTATAAGATATTATAACTATAATAATTTTTATTAACAACATTTTTATTATTAACAAGACTGGAAGATAATGGGTGAAGTTAAAGTTCGCAGCCAAAGATTGGATCTCTGTTATCTATATACAGTCGAACCTAGATAAGCGAGAGTTAAGTGACCGCAATCTCGTTTTCACTTATCCAAGTTATTCACTTATACAGTTACAGGAGTGGCTTCTATCTCTTGTAGATGTTAAAAAATATAGCAAATATGTAATACATACATGGATTATATACATATACATACGTAATGAATGATAAATATGTATAAATAGATAAAATATTGTATGGGTTGTGTTCATTAGAATTTGACATAGATGCTTACAAAAGAAAACAAAAAATCTTACACTAATGTATATGACGGCGCGTCTGATTATTTTTCAGAATAGGAGTTCTGGATTATTTAGGGCAAAAGAGCAATGATAAGTGTCAGTTGTCAACGTCACGTAACAAGGGTACTGTCATTGCTGTTTGCTCAGACACAACACCGGGCGCTAGTGCAACAGCGTGGTGGAATAGCCGTGTGAAGATAAGTTTGGTTCCTATCGCGACTTGTGCTACGTGTTTGGTGGAGTGTCATTTGATTTAAGTGTGACTAGTTACTGGATAATTCAATTGGAAACTTATTTAGTGTCGCTAATTGTAATTTACTTGAAATTATAACGCATAACCAAAAGTTGCGTTTTCATTCTCCTCGCCCGACTACCTACGCCCGCCTGTAGTCAAATATGGAAGCTTCTGATAATGTGGACGCCCCTCATGTCCCTTTATATATGTTTATTTACTTTAAAAAATCTGTAGTTTTTTTGCGTTCCTGTTTTTACATTTTGTATTTTTTCCTAATTCGTAAATTTTATCACGATTCGAAAAGATCCGAAAACAACGATAGTTAGTTCCACGAAATTTAAGAATGGGTCATAAATTGCAGATGTTAAATTACGCTCGACTGTCGTTTATAGAGGTACAGACAAGTAGTAGTCTCAGTTATAGAGGTCCATGAGGGAAAACCACTTTCTCTTATAGTTTTCGGTTTCTCACTTATAGAGGTAATGGAGGGTTAGAATGATGGGATCTGGCAATTACTCTCACTTATAGAGTTTTCTCACTTATTCAGTTCTCACTCAACCAGGTTTGACTGTATATATAAAAGCAAAATGGGATTCTTTTGATGCACCATCACTTCAAAAGTCCTGAATAAATTGGGATGAGACGACTACTTGACGCGATATTTTTCGTAGATGGTTCTAGGCTACTTGTTTTATTCCATTAACCCATACTCTTTTTTCGATTTACTTTTTTCAGTTACTCGCCCAGAGAAGCGGGTAGCAACGGTTAGTATGTTATAAACTACTAGTTCGAGGTACGCAATAAGGTTTCACTATTTTAGTTATTTCCTTTGTATTTTCCAGGTTTTGTGTAAACAAATAGTTGTCTATGCTTCATCCTATGCTATCCGTGCAGGGGCGGAGAAAGAATACTAACCTCTGTGGTCGGGGTCGGCCTGTCGTAAAAGACGACAAAACAACCCAACCTAGCTACGTGGTAAGGCTTCAAGCCCGTCTGGATGGCGACCACCTTTGGTCTTAAGTATGCCGCCATAATTTGTGTTGTGTTCCGGCAATAGTGACCCAAGTTCCTGTACCCTTATGCGACAGCAGCGTGTTCGCGATGCCACTGGTGTTGCAAACACCCATAGGCGACGGTAACTGTTAAATTCTAAGCGGGCCGTCAGCCTGTCCGCTGTCCTACAGCAATAAAAAAATCCTACGGCGTCTCTTATAATCCTTGTTCCTTTTTGTCACTGAAAATATACGAACTAAATACTTCAAAGGTCATGTTATACTAGAGTGTTTATATATGTGGCGTATTAGTGTTATAATAGAAATTTGACGACCTCCTGGCGTAACGGCTAACGCACGTCGGTACGCTTGCGGAGATCACGGGTTCGTTTCCTTTTTAGCGTCTGAGTGTTTATGTATAATATGTATTTTTATTTTATTTACAAAAAATGTACAAAATGTAGTATATCAGTAGACTAGTACCCATAATACAAGTATTTAGAATTAAGTACGTAGTTCACCCGGCAAACGTTGTCCTTCTCCAAGGTCCAATCTATAACAATACCGAAATTCATCAAAATTCGTTCAGCTGTTTAGGCGTGAAAGCGAAACAAACAAACAAATTCACTTTCGCATTTATAATATTAGTTAGGATTAGGATTATAATATTCACACAGAAATATTTAAACTTTAAATGATTAATTTTTACGCAGATTAAGACATCGCTTCCTGACACGAAGAAAAATTTATTTTTATTTATCGCATAACATCAATAAAAAAAAACTTGTGATACGTATATGTAGTAGACGATCTTATTATTCCACAAAAACTTATGGATGCACATTTTTTTTAAATAAAGAATTTCAAATACAATCTGCATGACACAAAATTATATGTATATAAAAAAATTTTCTTCGTCCATTTATTAACTGTCAATGGGTCTAAATTTAAAATGACTGCTACTAGCACTTATTTTTGGCCTATCAGTTGGAGCCTCATACAACCTGATCTACAAAAAGTACCTAAATATGTGCTATATATACAGATAAAACGAATTTTTCAGAATAAAGCACAAAAATCGACCGTGAAATCGATGACGTCACATCAATAAAGCATTTGGTGGGTCGTAAATCCTGGTGGCTTTATCGCGTACCCAATAGATGCGGGACAAACTGCCCGCTTTTGTGCGATATCCGGGAAAAAGTGGGAAAACTATAGGATTAGGCTCATTTTGCTGTTATAGTGGGAGTTGTTTCGGGCAAGGTTGGGAATTAGGGATTAAACGAGTACCTTTATTAGTTGGTTTAGTTAAACTTGTTTTTGACATCGAGACGTTTACGATTCTCAAATTTAAAGAAAAAATAAATATATACTAAAGTACTAGATCGTACTTACGATTAGAAAAAAATAGGGTTACTCCAGAGAGTCATAAGGCCACATTTTGGTTATTTCTAATTTAACTTTGACCAGGTTTCAGGTACCAGACGCGGGCAGTAGCGTATCAGCGATGCCTCTGGCGTCCCAAACATCCGTAGACAGCTGTAAGTGCTTACTATGAGTAGTAAGTAGACCATCAGCCTGTATGCTGCTTCTCAGCAACAAAAAAATATACTGGGTCTTACTTAGTAGGAACAAACCCGACTTAAGCACCCTAACGACCCGACAGAATAATCTGGAATGATTGAGACCTATCGATTTAACACTTAGTTTACACAAAATAAATTTCTGAACGCACGCATAAAAATTTGACAAGATATGTCAATCCTTTTTCATTACTGACATTATTCTATATTCTTAAAATCTAAAATACGCCATTATCCGAATATTGTGGAAATATCTTGTCGATTCGTAACCTTTATTTAAATACGTTCTTTAATTTGAGAGGAGATTTTACCGTATCGACGGGTGGATATTAAATGTTTGACAGTTACGAAACTCATGAACATTTTGTATGGAGAAATGTTTTTTCTTTTATTTTTTAGTCGATTTCCCAATTTTTTGAACGGAGAGTATACTTGCCACGCTTGTCCAAGATCGATTAGCGGGTAACAAATAACTATAATCTTGATTAATAGGTATCCTAACGACGTTTTCTTTCACGGTTGGTACGCAGCACCTGTTTTATAAGCACATCAGTTGAGAAAAGCATTCTAAGCGGTGCACGCCCATAAAGGATTCGAACCCGTGGTTGATGTCTGGGTGTGATATCACTTGGCTATCACGTATTATTGAATACAACATAACAGTATTCAGTAGGTTCATTATATAAAAAAAATATTACGCCTATTTACATAGTTCTAGTCCCAAAGTAAGTAGTATAGCACTTGTGTTATGGGTACTAGACAACTGATAGACTACATATCGTCGTAGTTGTAGAATAGTGACGGATCTGACATATATTAAACTTTACAGGACAGCCATTTTAAAAATACACAAGCGTCATTTTACTATGAGATTCTATCATATCCGTCACTTTTCCGACTGCTTAATTTGAAATCTAAAATACATGTAATTTTTTTTTAATGTAGCAATAATATTTAGACAATGTAGTATCCAAATATGGTAAAAAGTGAATTTTGGATTTTTTTTCAAATCCGACGTTATTCTACGATCACGACGATATATACCTTTCTTTTGATTAGCCGTTACGCCACGGAGGTCGTATATATGAATAACGAAACTCCAACTCCTATAATTTAAATTAAAAAAAACCACAGCAAAATAAATGATATACTTTGTCGACCATTTTTCTAGCACGTCTGAACGAACTAGCCTATATATACTACCCAAGATAATTCCCAACTCTTCTCGTAAAGTGAAGGGACGTGTGCTCGGCTTCCGTATATTTTACGTCCAATAAGGAAGTCTCATACTGAGCACGTCACGAACATGACGTAACAGTTACCTTATTATATTGTTCCCGTTTTCCATCAAGTCATTTTTTTATTTATTTTTTATTGCTGTAGAACAGCAGACAGGCTGACGGCCCGCTTAGAATTTAGCAGTTACCGTCGCCTATGGGTGTGTGCAACGCCAGTGACATCGCGAACACGCTGCTGTCCCATAAGGATACAGGAATTTGGCGGCATACTTAAGACCAAAGGTGGTCGCCATCCAGACGGGCTTGAGGTCCTACCACGTAGCTAGGGTGGGTTGTTTTGTCGCCTTTTACGACAGGATGACACCGGCCGCAGAGGTTAGTATTCTTTCTCCGCCCCTGCACGAATAAAATTTGCATTTACATGTAGCTTATAGAAATTCTTTAAAATGGCCACAATAATGATAAGGCCAATCAACTACAGAGACTAGTGGTCTAACTTAATCAAAATAATCTGGCTCTAATACTATCTTATAACACTAAAAATATTAAGCTTTCCGACTTATTGTATAGTATATATTCTCCGTGCAGTATGGAGTAAGAGTGCTGATTCCTGCGGCCGGGGCCATCCTGTCATAAAAGTCTACAACCCTAGCTAGATGGTAGAGTTATTTTGTCACTATCAGTAAACAACTTCAATTTTAAATGAAAGTCCGTGAGGATACATATATGCATCTGTTTTAATCCCGCTCGGGTCGTTGCGGATAAAGGAGCACTAGCCTAGCAATGTCTCCAAGTTTATAATAGCACGATAAATGTTTAAATAAAAATGTTAACTCTACACAACATGGCAATGTTGTCGGCCTTCTAAATGTTGTAGTGACTGACGACTATAAAATGTGAGAAAAACTGTTCTACATTTTGTGTGACACATTTCAATGTTTTTAGAACATAATATAACTGCTATTTTATAAAATATTTCAAACATTTTGTTGGCGATACTTTTTGTACTTAAAACATGTATAGGCGACGGTAGACGCTTAATATTAGGTGAGCCAGCAGCCTGTCTTCTGCTTCATAACCAAAAAAATTGCTCAGAAATATAATCTAGCAACCACAAAATGAAATTTATCCGCATTTTATATTGATAGTACATGTATACTATATATAATATATAGTATCGTATCTAATATATAGTAACATACGATACATGGATATATTATACTAGCTGTGCCCGCGACTCCGTCCGCGTGGTCCGCGTTTATAAATTATAGCATATGTGTTATTCTGATGTAGCTATATTATTGTAAAGTTTCATTAAAATGCATTCAGTAGTTTTTGCATGAAAGAGTAACAAACCTACACTCTTACAAACTTTCGCGTTTATAATATTAGTAGGATGTGTTATTCTGATGTATAAGCTATTATTGTAAAGTTTCATTAAAATCCATTCAGTAGATTTTGCGTGAAAGAGTAATAAACCTACATTCTTACAAACTTTCCCGTTTATAATATTAGTAGGATTACGATAACTTATTAAATCTGTATTTCGCGTAAGAAATATAAATAGCGTGTCGTATACATACGATCATTTTCTAGATGCTGATCTCTAGATTCCAAATTTTCTTGAATCCTATCGGCGCGCTTTATATACCCGCGCAGGCGTGTAGAACCTACAAGTCCAGCCTGAGCTGAACCCTATTTCATATGATTGTTGATATAAATCTGAGGTCAACTTAAATTGGAATATTAAATTTTCAAAACTAATAATTTTTAACCAAAAATATTTTTTTTTAAATAAAAATAGCCTAAGTTACTCCTTGTTACATCAGCTATCTGCCAGTGAAAGTCCCATCAAAATCGGTGCAGCCATTTCAGAAATTAGCCGGAACAAACAGACAGACAGACAGACATATAAAAATTGTAAAAAATGTTGTTTTGGTATATGTACCGTGTATACGTCCGAATACACTTAGTAAAAAGCGGTTATTTTAATATTACAAACAGACCCTCCAATTTTATTTATTTGTTTAGATAATATGCAAATCATATAACTAACCCGAACATACTACTAGGAAGCAACTAGGACTTAATGCTTAAAATGGTGGTGAATTTAAAATCATCATCATCAACATCTGAACGTTAAATACCGGTTACAAATGAAACTTCCGCTTCGGTGCCCGGGGTCCGTTTCCGACTTTTTCTACTCCACTTTGCACGATCTTCGACATCCCTGGTAGTGAATCTATTGGAACGTATATCATCCCTTACGTAAACTAATATGTGTACTAAAAGATTTTCCGTTATATTTGATTTTACATACATATATCATAGTTCAATTACTTTAGAACAACGGGGATTTTCAACAAGGTTATTTAAAATTATGATTATAACTGAGCGTCAACAATAAATCACGTACGGAACAAATGAGTTGCGTTCAAAGTGAGCGAACAGTTAAATCCGAAAATCGGATTCGGCCCCACGTTTGGGAAAGCTTTATTGGACAAAGGATTTTGTGCAAACCAGTTAGGGGAGGTTAAATATATTATGAAATTTAATACACGTAATCCGATAATTGTTTCCGTAAACTATAATTACATCTATTTTATTGCTGAGGAACAGGAGACAAGCTGACAGCCCACTTAATAGTAAACAGTTCGCCTATGGATGTTTGCGACGCTAGGGCCACCGCGAACACGTTGCTGTTCGAATAGAGGTACTGGCAACTGGGTCACTAATGCCACTTATATAGGGGTCGTTATCCCAATGGATTTGGGGCCCTAATACCTAGATAGATGTTTTGTCGCCTTTTACGACAGGCCGACCCTAGCCGCAGGGGTTTTTAGTCCGCTCCTCCAGGATGTATACATATTGAAATAAAAAGGATCTGTATTTATATTTTATTTCTACTCGCAAACTAAGCAAATTTTCCTCGATTTTGGATCTCAAGTATTCCAGACCGGAAAAAATACTGGAAAGACTGTCCGAATTAAATCTGTCTACTAGGCAATGCCTTAACGTCGCGAATAAAGATAGCGTAATTAATTAGTAGAAATACTTGTATATTTTTTTTGAGTGTGCACCCATGAGTGGAGCTTTTGTTAGAAAGGGAATGAAGATAAGGGTAAAAAAGACGAAAGTGATGGTGTTTGAAAGAGAAGAAACAGTGACAGACTGTAATATTGTGATTGGAGATGAACAAATTGAACAGGTGAATGAGTTTGTGTATCTGGGTTCAAAGTTTACAAGAGATGGAAAGTGTGAGAGTGATATTGAAAAAAGAGTGAATGCAGGAAACATGGTGAATGGTGCTTTCCACTCCTTTATGAACAGTCGGAAGGTGTCTAACAAGGCTCGTCTGGCTGTGCATAAGGGGGTGTTGGTTCCGACACTCATGTACGGAAGTGAAAGTTGGGTATGGCAGAAGAAACATGAAAGCAGAATAAATGCAGTTGAGATGAGAGCGTTAAGAAGTATGATCGGAGTTAAACTGAGTGACAGGATAAGAAATAGTGAGATAAGGAAACGTTGTGGTCTGAAAGAAGATGTAGTGACAAAAATTGAGAAAGGTATGCTGAGATGGTTTGGCCATGTTGAGAATGAATGAAGAACGATTGACGAAAAAAGTGTATAAGGCGAGTGTAATTGGAAGTGTTGGAAGGGGTAGACCTAGGCGGACGTTTTGAGACCAGATCAGGGACGTCTTGAAAAAAGGCCAGGTCAAGAGTACCCTAAACCGAAGGGCATGTATGAAGGGAATAATGAAAGTGGACGAAGCGAAACAAGTATGTAAGGATCGTAGCAAGTGGAAAGAAGTGGTCTCTGCCTACCCCTACGGGAAAGAGGCGTGATTATATGTATGTATGTGCACCCAAACCTAAAATTACAGATATTACATATTGACGGATACACTTGCGATCCTCACGTATTTACTACTATTTACCACGATCCGTATTCACATACATAATTCTCGTGAAAAACAAATTTTCGCGCAGTGTAAAGAATCAAAATGGAAAAAATAAAATGAAATTTAAAACACAGTTATGTATTAAATGTGATTATATAAAAATAAATATTTTAAATACACATTTTATCGAGATGAAAAAAATGTTTCCATAATATGTACTTAATTTTTTTCAAGACCGCTATAACAGTTTTATTGTAATAAATATGTATGAAAAGGAAAGTCAAATACGGAAAATAATATATCACTTTAAAGCAACAGGCGTGCAAATAATAATGGCAGTAAGCTGATTAAAAATCAGTACATCGAACTTGCTTCCCGGATTTCAGTAGTCGCGTCGCGTGGGACCGCGAGTGAACGAACTCGGCGCGTGCGTCGAACGCACACGTATGTCTAGAATATAGGAATTATATGAGTTTATTATACGAATAAAGTGAATATTTAATCAATTAGCGGCCTCCTAAGCATATTCAAATTAATTTTTTTATACGGGGAAATCCTTTTGCATCACGAGCTAGATTATGTGCGGTTCGCCATACTCTAAAGTTTCAAGTTGATAACAGTTGCATATCCAAAAAAAGATATAGACCATAGAACACTATCATCATCACACAAGCGTTTAGTCCAAATACAAAGCCTCGCTATTTGCGTTGTTGAAAGTGCCCTATTGAGGCGAAAGGATCAGTTAAAGAAAATAAATTGCATATATATGATTAAAATTGATTTTACCGAGGCGACTGCAAAAACCTCGGTCTATTGTCTAAGCTGGTGCTTGCAAGATGAACTTGGACCTTCGGAGATCTTGGTGGGACTCGTTCCCCCTCATATTCTAGAATAGTCGTTCCCCTTGGATAGCAATGCTTTAAAATCCCCCACCTTTGGTCTTAAGTATGCCGCAATAATAACTTCGTGTTGTGTTCCGGCATTAGTGACCCAAGTTCCTGTACCCTTATGGGACAGCAGCGTGTTCGCGATGCCACTGGCATTGCAAACACCCATAGGCGACGGTAACTGCTAAATTCTAAGTGGACCGTCAGCGTGTCTGCTGTTCTACAGCAATAAAAAAGGAGCCACGGAACGTGACATTAGTCAGCCAGCGAACCAGTCTTCCTAATATCTGTTTAAATATCTCCAAATAACTCTGAAAGGCAATAATAATACGAGTACTATAAAACGTATAAACTTAAGAAAATATCTCGTGTTAAATGTTGTAGAATTAATTTAAAAAATACTGAATTAGGTCACATCTGGTCTTTACGCTTGGTAAGCGCTTTCGTCATATCAAGTTATAACGTGAGTTTAGTGTTATTATTTTACAAACAATGTGGTGACAAGAGCGTGAGTGGTCAAATTTCTTAAGTAAAAATACTAAACATAAATATATACCGCTAGCGGTTTTTAACCTACAGCACTTTTCGGGTAAGCACCCCGAAATTGCAGTAAACTGCATACAAAGCGCTTAAACGGTAATTTTAATTGTTCGTCCCGACTGAGAAAACAATCGAACTTTTATCGTGTAGGCCATATAAGTTCTCCCGTATGCAGAAACTAGAAAATTATTTCCGCAAAAATGTTTACTCAATTGTTCTTTACGCTTGACTAAGCCCCATACACGTTTTCATCTAATTCCAAAAATACTATAAAAATTCCTAGGAAAAATTATGAATAAATAAATACCAGACTGCATATACCAGGTTTCAAAGGGAAAGCTTGGGTTTAAACCAGTATAAATCGTATAAAATGTAAACACTACCAGTGATATTAAGAAGAATTAAAAAATACTATAACATTTCAGATATCGCCATTTAGTTAGGTAAGCAGCGGAGCGTTCGTCTTATCGGTATGGAACAACTCATATACTACTTATAGACGTTTATTTTGTAAATAAACACACATTATACATAAACACACAAACTCAGAACGCTAATCGTACCCACGATTTCACAGGTCATCCAGTTAATTGATATTATCGCTTCACAACTTGCAGATCTGAATTTAATACCTTAGTATTAAATAATTGTTGTACAATGTAAGGCAAAGAAGAGTCGGTAGGACGAAGAAAAATTGGCTGATGATTTAATTGAAACAGGAGGGAACAACTGGCAGATTATTGACAAAACCAGAAATGTTTGGAAGAAGTTGAATGAGGCCTTCATAAGGGGTCCGTATCTATAAAAGGAAAAAAAGAAATGCTAATTTACTGTACATAATATAAATAATAAGTAAGATTACTAACAATAAAAACCATCTTGGAAAGAAAAAGGAAATGGAAATAGTTTTAGTATATTTTTTTTTTTCCAATTCATTTATTTTACAGATCTTTTATATTTTTCATAATATTCTTACACATATTATTTGTATAAAAACATTATATATATGAGTATAAAATGGTGTAAAATATATCATAAATCGTGTTCCGCTAGCCCGGGTGCATAGGTCCAAACTATGGTAGTTTAAGGAGTTAGGACCGTCCTCACAATGCGTGTCGTGTCCATGATACCTTTCTGCATCCGATCTGATGTTGATTAAGTCTCTTCGCTATCAATCCGTTCGCCGAGACAACTATCGGTACTAGGATTATACCGTTCAGCTTCCACATAGAAGTAATCTCATGTCATCATCATCTCAGCGTTGAATCTCGGTTGCAGCTCAAACTCTCGCTACGGCGCCCGGGGTCCGCTTTCCGACTTTTTCTTCTCCACTTCGCACGGTCTTCAGCATCCCTGGTAGTGAGTCCATTGGCACGCATATCACCCTTTACGACGTCAAGCCAGCACTTTTGGGTCTACCCCTCCTGCCGGGGCCCGGTGGAGGCGGTATGGCCAGACATTTGTTTCCCACGTAAGCATCCTGTTGCCGTAAAACATAGCCGTACCAACGGAGCTGACACTCCTGCAATTTATCTGCAATGTCACGGACATGAAGACTGCCGCGAATGCGGGAGTTCCTAACGTGGTCCTTCCGCATCACTCCACACATCCACCGCAGAATATTCATTTCCGTGACACGCAGTTCCTGCTTGTGTCGCTCCAACACCGGCCACGCTTCACAGCCGTATAAAATTAGAAGTAATCTCGTGTGCAATGTTATTAATATTATTATTATACAATTATAAAATAAAAACCAACGTTTAGTGATATAATTAAATTCAGTTTGTATTAAATAATCTAAAAACTGATTACAATGAATTACATAAAAAATAGCAAATAGATTTTTATTATTCAATTCATTGACGTCAATACCTGCGTAGCTAGACTATTCTTTGTTAAACTAAAAAAGACGGTTGATATAAAAAGGTGCAAGTCAAGTGACTTTAATATATGAAGAATATAGGTGGGCTTTCCAAGTTTTATAAGGTACCGAAGTTGGTACTTCTTCGAGTTTTGTACACTCAGGGGCCACGCGGGAGTCATCCAGAATTTTATGTTCACGCGTTCGCGAGATTTTTTTACAAAGTTTGCATAGAAGACTGGTTTATAGGGTTGACACAATAAGAATAGTATTTATTACAATATCCTCTTTGATCCTCGTTTTCCATCGTACCTTAAAGAGTGTTTTACTTTTCTTCCATCGTCCTCTATCCGTGACTTGCGCTCATGTTATCATGTGATAACATGATAAGCGCAAGTCGTAGAGTGATGTCACTCTAGCAACTCCTTCTCACACCAGTTCCTCATTTGTGCATAATTCATTTACATTAATTATTCTTGAATTCTAATTTGGTCCCTGTTTATATCAGAAAAGTAAAAACAGTACATTCATTTAGAATATCATTTTTTTGATTACTACTTGGAGGAAGCATAGTAGCAGTCTTTGTTGACATCTTAAATATATGTATATGTGATTACATATATGTTTTTTTTTCTCTTTTATATATATATATATATATATATATATATATATATATATATATATATATATATATATATATTTTGGTAGATTAATCGGATAGTATTTATTTAAAGTAATATTATATTGACATCACCGCTACGTATTTTGTTACAATTTCCTTACTTCGGGTTGCCTGGAAGAGATCGCTTTAAACGATAAGGCCGCCCATTAGTCCGGTTAATTTAGACATTTGAAGGTGCATAAAATCCCAACAAGCAGAAAATCAGTAAAATTGTTCAAAACATAATTATAAATAATATTTAAAAGTTCCCCATCATTCCCGTGTATGGAATTTTTTTTATTCAAGGTCAAAAGTCAAGAAAATGAGTTTTTCGCGATTTTCAGCAAAACGGTAAGTTTTATCATAAAAGTACCTTAGACAAAAATTGTAGATCATAAAATTATCTATAAAAATGTATCAATGTAAAAAGAAAAATCAGTCATAATTATTTTCTGAAAATCCGAATCAGAGAGAAAGAAATCAATTGACATTACAATTTTTTTACTGATGGATCAATAAGTATTTTCGTAACCCCAGCCAACCCTGACCTGGGGATATATTCTCCGAGTTTACACACTTCGGATATTCTTCACTCCAGAAACTTACACGCGCCCCTCATAAATATGCAGCGCGCCCGTATGGCGCGGGACTGCCGAACGATTTCGCAAATTAGAAAGCTATGCATAACAATTCGCAAGTTTCAAATTAAAATTTCAAGTCAACACTTAAAGTAAGTTGAGCTGAAGCTTTTTAGCCCTCTCAGGCAGTTGAGTATTTATGGCATTATCGTCAAAATCATTATTCCAGCGTTAAATCCCGATTGCAACCCAACGCTTCGCTTCAGTGCCCCGGGGTCTGCAAAATTCTGCGCGTCCTTTTGCGGCGACACTCAATCCGTGACATGTCTTTTGTCTGTACCACAGTTAATTGGTTGGCTGGTTTTGGTTTTTACGGAAGCCTTCTGAAGTACCAGACTCTTAAGGAAAACGAATGATGCCCTTGCCCTTTGCCCAGAAGTAGCAGTCTTTGACGACTCCCCTGAAATGAAATTGGGATATCCTATTCTACTCACAGGCCAGGACCAGACGGCAGAGACGTTCTTTGGTATCTTAGCGTCAAATCCCTAAAGAGATACAGAAGTATCTCTTTAGGGATTTGACGTAAAAACTCTGCACAAATAAAATAATTAATGAAACTGGATTTTTTTTATTGCTGAGGAACAGCGGACAGGCTGACGGCCTACTTAATAATAAGCAGTTACCGCCGTGTATGGATGTTTACACCACTAACACGCTGTCTAAAGACAACACAAGGTTATTATTGTGGTTTACTTTGACATCAGGGGTAGTTGCTTTACAGACGGGCTTGGAGGCGTAACATGAGGAAAAACTTTGCTATGTGGTAACCTAGCAAAGTTTTCCTCACATAACAACGTGAGGAAACCTGTACACCCGTTGTGTTTAGTTAAACACTTTGTTCTAATTAGACATTTTGAGAATTAGCTGTTTTAAGAAAGCACAGGATCTCTCTAACGCAGCAATGGTTCGTAAAGGGCTGTTATTACTAGCGTATGATGAAAATATTATATACAATTTCTTCATATATATGAATGATAAAGATAGCCTTTATTGCTGAAATATTTTACAATATTTACAGTTCTTTAAAATGAATATCAGCAACCTTCTCAGCCTGTCCCACAATTGCCTCCTGCAATCCTTTCTAATGATTTCAGTTTCGGGCTATTCTAATATTTGAACATATATATGAATTATATTGACGAAATGACGGTGAAATAGGTCGTGATGTGAAAAACTGAGTGAATGCAGGATGGATGAAATGGTGACAGGTCTCAGGAACAATCTGTTACCCACGAGTACCACTTAAACTCAAGGGTAAAATTTACAAGTCCGTAATAAGGCCTGTTGTATTGTATGGATCGGAATGCTGAGCAACAAAGAGGAGGGATGAAAGGATGTTAAATACTGCGAAGATGCGAATGCTAAGATGGAAGTGTGGAGTTACGAAAATGGATAAAATTAGAAATGAGTATATTAGAGGAAGTGTGAAAGTAGCGCCAGTGGTTGAAGAACTTAAAAATAGTAGACTAGCGTGGATTGGGCATGTGATGCGAAGAGAAGAATGCCATATAACTAGGAAAATGATAGGAATGAGAATGGATGGATACAGAAGCAGAGGTAGACCAAAGGAAAGATGGTTGGCGTAAAAGATGATATGGCGAAAAAGGGAGTGAATGTAGAGATGGCAGCTAACAAAGGAGAGTGGAAGGAGGAAACATGTTGTGCCGACCCCACATAGTTTGGGATCAGGGCAGAAAGAAGATGATATATGAATTCTAATACATGAATGATTGTAGATCGAACAAATATTGTAAAATAAATTGATTAAAATTATCACTCGAAATTATAAAAAAACTATTAACCCAAAAAAGAAACGTCAGACGATGTTAACGGTTGCAACATTTATTATTTCACGCTAAAATTATTATAACAACTTAATTGTTTTAGTCACGAAGTTAAAGCAACCAATCAAGTAATTTAAAAACCCCTTTTTAAGTAATACTAATGTATAAATAATAATTCCTATAGTTGGAGACATTTAGCAATAGAAATATTCAAATTGCCAGTATATGGGCGACCTATTTTATGGTAAAAAAACTGTCGCCTATTAATGTTTAACCCGGTTGTTGTATTTTCAGATAGAAATAAGCGAGAAAAGAAAATCAAGTATCCTTATATTATACCTCATGTCAGCTATAAATTTATTTATTACATACTCCAATAGAAACGTTGTGTAATAATCATATGAAATATATATACACTCGAGAGTAATGAATAAACATACACACAAAGAACTGAAAATCTCGGAGGCTAATAATGCTTCAGGCTATGTACATATTATATTAACCACTGTTGTGTATGTACTGTATGCTTGCGCCTCCCTTCTCTTTGTAAGAAACGTATACGAGGATCTCCTGCTAAGCCTACCTTTAACACAGTGCTGAATTATATTATATTTCTAGCTTAAGACACCAAATCTGAGAGAATAATAAATTATAGCTTAAAAATAGAAAAGAAAGCGTTAATCCTGATTATCCTGATAAAGACTATGACATATGTTATGGGCCAATATTATTAAAATTTGTGTATTGTCATCAGGTCTTGCCAAGTGTGCAAAATTTTGAATTTTTTTGATTGTTCAAAGTGAGTAAAAATCGAGCCCGAAAATTCAGTTACACACAAGTTAAGTTAATATAAAGTAACGTGTAAAAATTTTCTTTTTATAAATAGTGTATAATTTTAATAATAATAATTTTAATAATAATAAGAAGCTTGTGAACTTAATTAACATAATTACTTTAAGTCTATAACTTTATCTGCCGCGTATTATCTCCTCTGGTTTCACCTGAGTTATGTTATATCTTTTATTTATTTATGTAATTATATAAGTAATCATTATAGATACAATGCTGCTAGCAAGATGATGCTGCTAGTTAAGATGCTAGATTAGGAAAATAAATAAAATGAAGTACCTGTTAATAATATCAATAAGTTTTTTTTTCAAATATACAAGAAACTTGTTAGCATTAAAATAATGTAATAGACATACTACTTCGGATAATCTTACAAACGAATCTAGTTACAAAGTCTTACAAACAAATGGAATGGAAACATATGGTTTTTAAAGCCCGCGAAAACACCTCTTCTGGCCATGACTGAAATCCACTTAAACGAAACGATGGACTAAGCTTGTATATTGAAAATGGAAATTTAGCGAAATCAGTAGTAATTATTATCAAAGTTTACTCTGACTTTTAACTAAATCACAGGTGATACATGTTAAAGCAAGGCAATTAGAATCACAAAATCCCCTCTAACATCTAAACTACCAGATTGCGGCTTAATTAAAGATTAACTTTTAACAACCTCTATTAACTTTTATCATTCCCAATCTTAACTCAATTAAAAGTTGCCAAAGTTAGTTAAATTGAATTATTGATTTCATTGACCAATACAAACAGTATTCTTTGGGTTCATTAATCGTATATGTACATTTTACACACTTTATATTTACTTGATCTGTATGTATCTATCTATGTATCCATGTATATATGTAACGGAATTTTCGAACTCGATTTTTAGAACAGTGACATTAATTTGCTCGTCAGTAATTTTATACTTATGTTAAGAATTACACTCGAAAAGCAATCCCACGGCGGCTCTTTCTCGCATAATGTGTATAATTGCTACGTAATAACGGTCAAGAAAAAACATCTCGAGGAAACCTGCATATCGAAATCATCGGTGTGTGTAATCCGCCCAAAGGGAGGCTCAACCCCAGTAGGATGCTATGGACTGGTATTGATTGTATGATAACATTAACAGTTAAGTCACTTCGATACACTTGTGGAGGTCACCGTTTCGAATACCGTCTCGCTTCTGTGTTTATGTATAATACAAATTGTATACTCCGGAAAGTATACAATAGTTTTATTGGGCAAAGTATACTTTTTTACAATCCCGGAGGGAATTCAAAAACTTTCAACAAATAGGTTTAAAAAAGCTATTAAGAAACGTCTGTGTGGGAAAGAACCCCATTAAATATTATATTGACGACCGCATAGACAGAATAAAACCAATAAATAATACATTATATTTAATTATACATTGCTATTATGTTATCTCATTTTCCTTCAATTTTATCTTATAATTAAATTTGTACACAATAAAAGACAAATATAAAATAAGACTAAAAAAACATTCGCTGGGGAGTTCGTTTCGCCGTTTTTTCTCCAGCCAGCGTTTTGTATTGGAAACGGTAGTAGATTTTTGACATTAATAAGTGATCTATAAGATTTTATATTGAAATACATGATTTTGATTTGATATATATTTATTTACTAAAGAAAAGTAATAAATGAAGTATATGAGTTGGTGTCCCAGTATATTTATTTATTTAATATTAACAATATTCTTTGTGTTCATTCATCATATCATTACATTTTTAGTCTTTAAAGTTATGTATACGATAATAATGATTGAATAATAAGAAATTAATAAACAAAATAATCATCAATACAAGTAATTGATACATCTTAAAAGACTTTTAAGAAGAAGTTTGCCTAACCGTAAAATGAGAAGGCGATAATAGCCTCTAAACTTCCTATAGACTTCTTTCTTTAAAATTCTTAGTATTTTGTTTCAAAACTAACTTTAAACAGTTTGCTCTTTAAAAATATATACACAAATATCTGTGAAGATCTCCGTGATGTAACAGCTAAAGCACCACGGTACGCTTGGGTATTTATTTACAAAAGAAAAGTATATATGTAGTTTATAAATTGTCTAGTATTCATATCACAAGTTCTACGATACTTTGGGTTCTATGCTAGATGGCGCTGTGTAAATTTTCCTATTATATTTATTTATTTTGTTTGAAAACTGAGTTTATAAAAACCGGGTTTTTAAAAATACATACATACAATCACGCCTCTTTCCCGTAGGGGTAGGCAGAGACCACTTCTTTCCACTTGCTACGATCCTACACCTCATCCTTATGCTTTTAAAAATACACACATAAATAAATAATATTATTAATTATTTTGTTTAATGTTTACCAGTACGCTTAATGGTACAAACATACAAAATAAATTCATTTTCGATAAATGAATTTAAATACATTTCCTGCGCAAACGAATATAAAGGAACCAAAGATACAATCGTGACGTCCAATTAAAATCCACAATATCATAATTACAATTTCCCTACACAACCAAAGCATTCTCGGTCACGAGTGTGCACCGCATTGAATTAAAATATGCGTCCCATTTCCCATATAACTTTATTTACTACTAGCTGTGCCCGCGACTCCGTCCGCGTGGAATAGTGACTTTGGGCAGCATTTTTTGATATATTTTATGGTTTATTTTGGATTACAAACCCTATAATCCCTAAAATATAAATAAATGAAATGTACAAACTGCGTTCGAACCTACAATGTCCAGCCTAAGCTGAACCCTATTTTATATGATTGACGATATAAATCTGAGGTCAACTTAAATTGGATAAAAAAAATTCGAAACTTATCACTTTTAACTAAAACCATTTGGTTTTTTCTAAATAAAAGTAGCCTATGTTACTCCTTGTTACATAAGCTATCTGTGTTTGCAACGCCAATGCATCGCGACACGCTGCTGTGCCATAAGGGTACAGGAACTTGCGTCAATAATGCCAAAGTTATTATGGCGGCATACTTAAGATCAAAGGTGGTCGTCATCCAGACGGGCTTGGGGCCCTACCACTTTCTAGGGTGGGTTATTTTGTCGCCTTTTATGACAGGCTGCAGATGTCAGTATTCTTTCTCCGCCCTTGCACGGATAAAAACTTAAACTGGGGTATTTACCCTAAGAGTTTTGTAATCACAAAAACTGTTCTGATAGCAGTAATCAGACTTTTAATATGAATTTTTCCGTTTTTTATGCCAAAGAAAATTATAAAGTGAATTCAATTTTACTAAAGCTTAATTGGTTAAAATTCGGTTTAAATAAATTAAAGAGCAGAAAAACGATCAAATCTTCATTAAACGAACTACTAAATGGGATAGATATCTACCCCAGTTAGTAGTTAGGGTAAATTTATATTATAATCTAGCATTACATAAATCTATGTATACTTTATCCATAGATATATGTTAAAGCACTATTTACTGATATGGGACAGCTAACAGACAGACCACTTAAAAGTAAGAAAACACGCTGCCGTCTAGACGATCTGGATTCGGTTTACTTATGCCGAAACACAACACAAGGTTCTTATGGGGGCATATTTAAAAACTAGGGGTGGTTATCATACAGCCGGGATTGAAGCCCTATCACCTAGCTGTTTCTTGCCTTTTTCAATAAGTCGCCCCCTAACCACAGTGATCAATATTTTTACACCTCCCCGACACGGAGAAGAAACATTTGCTTGAACGCTCTTAATTTCTCTTATAGATAAGAAATTAAATTTTACTATTAAAATCAGAATTTCATTTTGTTATACATAAAGTAAACTTATATAAAACTAGCTGTGCCCGCGACTCCGTCCGCGTGGAATAGTGACCTTATCACTAAGGGGTATGAAAAATAGATGTTGACCGATTCTCAGACCTACTCAATATGCTCACAAAATTTCATGAGAATCCGTCAAGCCGTTTCGGAGGAGTACGGGAACGAACATTGTGACACGAGAATTTTATATATAAGATTAAATCTAATATATAAAATTCTCGTGTCACAGTTTTCGTTGCCATACTCCTCCGAAACGGCTTGACCGATTCTCATGAAATTTTGTGAGCATATTGAGTAGGTCTGAGAATCGGCCAACATCTATTTTTCATACCCCTAAATGATAAGGGTGACCCACCCCCAAATTCTTTTTTTAATTTTTTGACATTTTATTATTTATATGGCAGAACAACGTTTGCCGGGTCAGCTAGTTATATATAATATTATAACATCAAACTATGAATTCTTACTACTGGATTCGGGTCCCTTGAGGAAACAATCAGCAATCTCTCTAATTCAATATGGGTCGGATACCGGGCTACGTCAGTCAATGTGCTGTGACTGTCAAGATGATCTCGTCGACTTATGTCACAGAACACTTATGTCACTCTTGTCTTTTTTCTTGTCCACCCTTTCTTGAACCAGCGAAAGAAGAAAATTATCTATTGTATCGGTCCGCACATTATAAAAAATATTAAAGCTCCACCAAGACCAAGCTCCTCGGTGTGGATGAGCTCAGGTGCAGCTTGCAGTGGAATAACGCACGGCGCCACTCTTACAAATTCTTTTTTCTTTTCAAATTCTTGCTCAACTACACTGTACTTTTCGGTTGTGTAAGGATTTAAGTTGGCACAGCCAATATAACGGGTCAATGGCACAGTGAATATGAGAAATCTATATATAAGGCACACAAACTTCGCACACGGTGCCAAAAGTGTTTCTTTCTTTGTCAAACGTTGAAACATAAAGTAATAACGTCCTCTGCACAACGTCGGCCGTCACTTCTCGCTAACTTGAGGGTACTCGCAGTAATCAGCTATGTAATTACTTTGTACCTACATCTAGGCGAGGGCCGAACAGTGACAATTATGTTATAAGATGCATATAAAGAGAAACTGCTTAAGAATTGTTCGGGAGTCGATTCCCTTAGCTCTAGGTTATGTCTCGAGTGTGCTACCTCTAGGCTACGTAATAAATAATATTATTATACTAATATAATATCAGCCCGTAGCGTCCCACTATTGGGCTCTGGCCTTCCCTTACAGGCTTAAAGGATAACAATTAAAGTCAATAAAGATATGTGAATAATTGCTTCTACAAACAAATACCTTAAAGCATAAACTACATTTACAGTCTAGAATATTCGATGAACACATTCAATAATACAATTATAGGATGTAGCTACTGAATGTAAACAAAACAAGCGGCCAATTGTTCTTGGGTGAAATGAACAAAGGGGTCCCGATTGCGTGGCGTTGAACCAGATTTATGATTGGCCTGGAGAATTGCACATGGAAAAACCTATTCATAAAATTGTGCACTTTGCAAGCCATTGCCATGCTATTTGAAATAGCAGACATGACGGAAACTAAGAGTATAAATAAATAAATATACAGGTACAATTCAAACAGCGTCATTTAGTCCTACAATAAACAACAGAGCGTTTGCGTTAAGGGTACTAAACAAAATATATTACTCATATATTTATTTTTGTATTGTAAATAAATACATGTTATACATGAACAAGTTCGAAATGGCAATCGAGTCCGTATCCTCGGCAGGCGTTCTTATTTTAGTCATTCTTTTTTTTTAATGCTGTAGGACATCAGACAGGCTGACGGCCAGCTTAGAATTTAGCAGTTACCGTCGTCTATGGATGTTTGCAACGCCAGTGGCATCGCGAACACGCTGCTTTCCTACAAGGGTACAGGAACTTGGGTCACTGACGCCGGAACACAACATAAAGTTATTATAGCGGCATATTTAAGATCAAAGGTGGTCGCTAACCAGACGGGTTTGAGGCTCTACCACGTAGCTAGGGTGGGTTGTTTTGTCGCCTTTTACGACAGGCTGACCCCGGCCGCAGAGGTCAGTATTCTTTCTCCGCCCCTGCACGGATAAATACTTAAAAACTATTTGTATAAATTCGAGAACCTTACAACCAACTTGGTAAAGAAATCTCTCGGTTTTCCGCTACATATGTAATTGGTTATAATTAAATAGAAAGACAGTGGCAATCTCGCAGTGACCACACGTCTACACTTGCTTCGGACAGATTTAATCAGACAATAGCAACCGCGAACACGATCCCAGGGCGTTACACCCACTGGCCACTCCATTCCGAACTGCACGTGTATTGGTTTTCTCTGCGGTTTCCAGTCCTTTAATGCAGTATCTAATTTTAAAGCTCTCAAAAATAATCTCAAATAACATGGCAATAATGATATAAACAAAAATTTTCAAGTACTACGCAACGTGTAGATGAAATGGTATGCGGTTCTGCTTACCTTTTCATCTTCGCGCCGAGCTTTGAATCCAAGTTAATACCTGAAGAAAACCATCGTGAAAAAGCCTGTGTATATGTGCAATCCGTCCAGATTGCAATTATATTTTCAATATGCCAGGCAATTTCTTTAATACTAGTGATCCAACATCCTTTGGATCATTAGTATTCGAGTTCAAATCATATTGTGTACAAATGTTATTATTGACGTTTTTATAATTATTTAATAATATATTACAATCAAAATAGATTCTGTTGAAAAATAGTTAGTTACAACATATAAAAACACAAACCTTATAGTAACTCATAAATTTATAGTAATAGCAACAAATAGCTAAATATATGAGAATATAAAACAAGTAATTCTATGAAGTGATCGCGAGCGTCATGTAACGAATTTGGTTCGTCACGATTCTAAGAAAGAAATGAACGAACAAAGAAAACAAGGAGAGCATAAAATCATTTGGAAACATGCAAATCAGCGTGATGCTGTAGATCGGGCGTCGCACTTCGTGACCCCGGTTCAATACACTGAGCCTCAAGAACGACGATTTTAAAGGAACCTAATAATTCGGTAAGCCTATCAAGGTATAAAACACTTAAAATTATAGTTTCAACTCTATTGTTGCATGTAATCCGATTACTTTCGTATTGGATTTTTATAAGTAGTGATTACAAAAATATATTGTACTATATATGTACTTAATTTAATTATAAACATCTTACCATTTTAGTTTCTTCAACTCTCGCAAAGGTAGCTTTTGTATGTTTTTCAAATCTCAAACTATTTCTTAACTGCATAACTTCGTAAAAAATTAAATGTCTAAGACCGTAATTTTTTTAAAGTTCCTTATAGATTCTATATAATTCTACGAAATCGCTTTGTAGACGACAAAAGCTGCTTAATATGATTTTTTAGAGTTTAATAGATCTTTTCTTTAGAGGATAATAAATAATAATTTATCTATTACATCTACGTGAGTAGTTCTATGCTATTATTGGATACGAATAAAGATTAAATAAATATAAATATTATAACTGTATAGCACAATCAGGCGCTTAAGTGCCTATTCAGAGCGGACTTTTCACAAGGAGGTAAATAGTCATACGTGTAAATTAACGGAGGTTTATTCAATCACCCATATGTGATATCAGGACAAAGATCGATCACAATTCATTTCATTTTAGATTCTTAATTAAGTAGACTAACATATAACGTTCTAAAATTGCTCAAGGCTCAGAGTTCAGGTAAAAACTCTCAAACAATATAATAAATAACAAAACCCAGACTCAGTCCGCTACTCGATGCAACCGTATTTAGAAACGCCATTGCAGAAAAGCACAATCAAACAAGCCGAGAAATGAAATGAAATGATAAAACAAGCCGAGAGAAATATTTATATAAAGATAAATTAGCAACAATTCACAAAGACAAAGCGGAGCTTGCAAAATATGAGCCTAGGTCGCCCACGGAACTCGCAGCCAACCTCATCAGAATTAAAACCAGAACGTAGTTACTGCACAAACGGTAGCCGATCTCCGAAAGGATATCGAAGGGTCTCTGACCGCAATGTTAACGTGATTGGGTGTCTCGAAGGTTCTTAAAAGCAAATCCCAAAAGGGATTTACGTCAATGCTGATTAAATATTATAAATTTAATAATGCGGAGGGAATAACGCCATGTGATAAAGAAGATGCTAAAAATGAGAGTGGATAGACACAAAATACCAAAGAAAAGATGGATGGATTGCGTAAAAGATGAAAAGGAAGGGTATGCATGTTGACTTGGCGACTAATAGAGGAAGAAGGAGAGAATATCTTGTGCCGACCCCACATAACTTAGAATAAGGGCAGGAAGAAGAGTGATCAATTATTTTTAGTTAACTAATATTATTAACTACTGTGTGTAAACTGTTCTTAATATATCTGAAAATTAACATTTTTGCTGTGTTTTTCACACGTATTTGATAGGTCCTGCAACAACAGCCATATTTATAACTTAGTTTGCGAGATATATCAAAATTTCTATCGCTGAAAATCTAATTTTCAATTACTATCGCATACTAAACCCAGCTTACAATTCTAATTATACTAAATCAACCTATAACATCAGTATTGTGCTCGAAATATATTGGAAGTTTTATTAAAATCTTTCAATAGAGAGGTAAACAACATCTTTATTAACGCCGCAAAGTCATTACACGGCCAAAGATAGGCGGATTTGCAAAAACAATAAATCTCAATTATTCTATTAGTCGACCTAAAAAGCTGAGGCATGATTAAAAGATTGGGGAGTAAGTAGTACATCAATGTCAATGTTGGTAATCTACCTAACTTTATTTGGTCCATAGAAATTATCATTTCTGGACCGTAATTACTTATCAATGAATATTTTGCTTATGGTTGGTTAAAAGTAGTACAAAACGAGGTGAATAAGACAAAGGCATTAATTACTATACTGAAGAAGTTTTAATGTAGCCACAGGGGCAGAAGTTTAGGAAAGTTAGGTTTCTCAGTTCAGGGACGAAGTAAATATACTGACTCCTGTCGTCTGGGGCGGCTATTACTAGGCGACAAAACAACCATAGCTAGGTGATTGGGCTCTAAATATACCGCCATAATAACCTTGTGACGTGTTCCAGCATAAGTAACCCAGGTTCCAGTTCCCCTTCGCGGACGACGTGTTAACGGTGCCCCTGAGGTCGCAAACGTCCATAGGCGACGATAACTGCTTACTATTAAGTGAGCCGTCAGCCTGTCTCCTGCTCCATAACAATAAAAAAAAATTAACGTATCGTTGTCACACGTAACACAAACCACACTTCCTGTAGACTTGTGTAGGCTGTAGGTTTACCATATATCCGTGGGCCCGGGCGTAGGCGATAGGAGAACAGCGGGGTTTTTTAGTGGGTAGTCGGATGGCCAAACATCTTTCCCGGAGTCCCACATATCCCTCGGTCCCCCCGGGCCGGGGGAACCCGTCAAGAGAGGTTTTTCCCCGACACCAAAAAAAAAAAAAGGTTAAGAGGATCCACCTGTGCTGTGACAAACGTGACCGTTAGCAACATATTAATAAATGGTATAATTTTCAATGATCAAAAGTCATTTTAATTCTAATTAGCATCTTGGACTTGGTAAATCTAGAGAGCAACGAAGTCTTTCACTTTGGGACCCGGGGTTCACTGTTGAAAGTCATAGGAAAAGGTGGCGAGATCGGCCCCTGGGGAAGGCACGCACATAGGGGAGCGCGTGTCCCTTGCGCCCAGCTTACCCTTGCATGAGAACGAAGATATGATATGGGAGGGGAGGTTTTTTGCCCCCGACTTTGAAAAACTTCTCGAAAGCGGAGAGCTGTCTATCAGGTCACAGTCCGAAAAACGTCACGTCCTGCGGCTCCGGCACCCAAGTCTAACGTAGGAACACGCGTATCACTTAACCAAGAAACGAGGATACACGGGCGTATTTCACGTCGCACGGGGAGTCCTACATTACCCTGCTGCACGTTCCCACGCGATGTGATGTGTGTAGTGAATTTTCACCTCAAAAAAGCCCCCCTTTTCGTTCTTATAAATATTTATAAGCATTATCTTTTAAACATGAGGTTCGTCTTCGAATGAAAACAATTAAAAAGTTCAAAATTAAATTAATGATTTTGTAAAGAACTTTAAAAGTTGCTATTTTGGGTACAATGAACGCATCAGACAGTTTTAATGATGTAAGTTGTGGGTAGTACGTAGGAGTCAATTTATAAGCAATGATATCTTGATTAAAATTACTTCTTTTTTTCAACAAATCATGACTCAAAATATACGAATACGAATATATTCGATGCCATATACGAATTTCAAAAAATATTTTTAAATTTATTAAGTTGAGATAATGCAATTCCTTGTAACTACTTCTTTCGTTGATATATATATACACACGCTTTACGTTTCTCTTTAGAGTTTGATAAATAGAATTAAAAACTTAAAGCTTAGAGTTAGGAAATATTGACAGATTAAAGGAAATCTCAACCGCAACACAAAACCAAGTAGCCTGGATAACATTGAGGACAGACTGGATGTGCTCGAGAAAAGGGAAATCTCCGTAGAATCTACAAATACGTTAACACTACAGGGTAGGGTAGAACAACTTAAATTACAAATTAATCAGCGTGACCAGAACGCTTTATTATGTGATTTAGACATCGGCTGTGTTCCTGAAAACAAAGATGAGAACGTGTCGCATACTGTTTGCGTTTTAGCCACTAAATTAGGAATTAGTATAGATGAACGGGATATAGTCTTTGCCGAACGCATTGGCAGAACTTCTCGAAGTAACATAGAACGTGAAAGTGGAAGAGGGGCACAATCTCGCCGCATCATTGTCAGATTTGCTCGTCAACTGTTACGTGACAGCATCCTCCGCGCCGCACGCCTTCGCCGATCTCTGCACTTCGGACATGGGATTATCAGGGCCGCCGGATCGTATATACATCAATGAGCGGCTGACTTACACAAACCGCTTATTTTTCTATAAAGTTCGAGACGAGTGCCGTAAAAAAAATTGGCGATATTTTTGGACCAAGAAGAGGCGCATTTTCATTAGACAAAATGATGGTTCACAATAGTTTTTAATCAGAACTGAAAATGACATTAGACGATTTTTTGAAGTTAGTAATGTTGAAATTCCAATTGTCTCTTAAAATAAGATTATAAATTTACATTGTAATAAACTCTCCTCAGTATTATTCTGGAAATACTGAAAATAATATATAGGATTTGATAAACACTTGTAGTTGTACTTAAGCTTTTAATTTTGTTTAATATTACTCATTTAATATATTACACAACGTCTTGATGATGTCTTTTTATAATTTAAAAAGTCACCAGAACACGTTCAGTTGTTTTAGAGATCAGGCAAGAAATATTTCTTTATAATATTATATGCATAAGTATAAATTTATGTTTATACACTGGAGTATATAATATGAAATATTGTATATCTGAATTGTGTTCGACTATGATGTAACCAGTCTATAAATATGTATACTTTATATTCAGCGTGGTAAATATATTTTTACTCCATTTAATATCTGATAATACCAATAATTTTAGTGTAGAAAATATTAAAATTATACTTTAAAGATCTAGACAGGTTTACTAACATTAGAAATGTTTAATGTCTAAGATTCCTTTAAAACTTTAGAATCATTTCATAATTTCAAATAAGTTTTAATAATATCAATATTACTCATGTTTTGAACTGTTTGTATTTTGTGTATTTGTATTTATTTTTACTCTTTATATTAAAATGTATAAAAATATATTTATTTATTTATTGTTAGAACTGTGTACATTATAATGTTGGTAAGTACATTTTGTATCAACAGTTTGCCTTTTTAAGGCGTACAATATTTATAAACGTATTTTTATGCTTCAAATTATTACAAAATAATAGTAACATATTCATTTATTTGCAATTATAATTTTATTATATCTAATTTTTTTATTAATTTGAAACACAAAAAGTATAGAATTAAAATTTTAACAAATAAGAAAAAAATTATCATATTTAATTATATTACATTATATTTATAATTTATCAAATTAATAAAATAATTTGTATCAATATATTAAGGTTTATTATAAAAACATGTTCATATTGTAAACTGTTTCAATTTAATTATCTTGTATCTATTTGCTTTTATCTTGAGACTAATCGCTCAAATCATTATTAATGTCTACTTTATAAAAATATTTTTATGTATTATTTTGTATTATAATTTTACAATTTAGAATTTCAAGTATTAATCTATTCTTCATGTACAAATTGTTTTCAAACTGTAAATTCTTTGCATAATTATTAACATTGGCAGATGTAGGTGGGTCATTGTATTAATTAACGAACAATAATATTTTGTTCCTTAATTTATTCTTCTTTACTAGTTGTGTTTATTTGATAAAACATATTTTTATAGAAAATATTTCTTTTTGTTTTCATACCTATACTAGGAGGATAAAATGTTGTTCTAATGATTATATCTAAGGTGTTAATCAAATTTAAACAAAATTATTACCCTCATGCAGTATTTTGGAAATTTAATTTCATTCATATGTATACATACTTTCTTACCTTTTTCATACATGTATTTTTTGTGTAATGCTATGGATGTTTTTTTGTTGTTATTATTGTTTATTTTTTGGGGGTTTGATGAAGGTTTTGGAGTGTTCGTGACGTCACTCCAAGGGCCTAATGGAAGACCAGCGCTGGTTTTACAAACCAGCATTAATGCTGAATTAGGTCCAATTTAGGACAAAATTATTATTATAGTGAACTTTTTTGAATGTATAATATTTATCATATGTATATTTTGTTCCTAAATAAATGCTTTTCTTTCTTCTTCTTTCTTTTATTACAAAGTAAAAAACAATAATAACAAATAGTAAAAAAATAAAAAAATTTGGTAGTCTGAATTTAAAAGGGAAAAATGTTTTTAAAAGACTAAAATGTCCGTTTGTTGGCCACTTCTTTGTTAATTAAAAAGAGATACACACACATACAAAACAAATATAAAAATACTCGTATATACCTACGACTAGGATAGGACATTTCATTCATTTAAATTTCAACAAAAAAAGGATGTTTTTTGTTGTTATTATTGTTTATTTTTTGGGGGTTTGATGAAGGTTTTGGAGTGTTCGTGACGTCACTCCAAGGGCCTAATGGAAGACCAGCGCTGGTTTTACAAACCAGCATTAATGCTGAATTAGGTCCAATTTAGGACAAAATTATTATTATAGTGCACTTTTTTGAATGTATAATATTTATCATATGTATATTTTGTTCCTAAATAAATGCTTTTCTTTCTTCTTCTTTCTTTCATTACAAAGTAAAAAACAATAATAACAAATAGTAAAAAAATAAAAAAATTTGGTAGTCTGAATTTAAAAGGGAAAAACATGTTTAAAAGACTAAAATGTCCGTTTGTTGGCCACTTCTTTGTTAATTAAAAAGAGATACACACACATACAAAACAAATATAAAAATACTCGTATATACCTACGACTAGGATAGGACATTTCATTCATTTAAATTTCAACAAAAAAGTTAAGTGGGGATTTTTTTGTTGAAATTTAAATGAATGAAATGTCCTGAGGTCTCTAATCGGCAAATAAATATTAAATTTTTCTCAGTTTTCACCCCAAACTTCCTCTAATATAGTTTCTTCAATTATCTATTCATAAAGACGTACTGTTCTTGATAGGTGTCAAGCTGTTATACTTCTCAGGTTATTTGTTTTATATTTTACAATGGCAATGTAAATTTTTCTACGTGCAGGGGCGGAGTAATAATACTGAACCCTGCGGCCAGGGGCGACCTGTCCAGGTCTCCAAGTCCGTCTGGACGGCAACCACACCTGTTCTCTAGATACACCGCCATAATGTTTTGTGTTCAGTTATAAGTGACCCAGGTTCCAGTTACCCTACGCGGACGGCAGCGTGTTAGCGGTGCACAGTCCATGGGCAACGGTAACTGTTTATGGCAATACTTTGACATTTTATAAATAAATCTAGTTCCAATTTTAAATAATAAATACATCTAGTTTTATGCATTTTATGTTAGGAGCTTTTTTAACACTTAATTTTCTTTTACAAACAGTCTTTATTATTGTTGTCTCTATTATTTGTTTTTACAGTGGTGATGACTGCCATTTAAACAAATTAATAAATATATTACTCAGATGTCAATAACTAAAATTTGTCTAGTTAAATATTTGACATTGTATATAGAGATTTATGTAATAAAAACTTGCGGGGCAGTCTTTGGGGACTGCCGATAGAAGTGAAAACTAAGTAACTTGTGAATTGTATCGTCGAGCTATTAGGTTATTATTTTCGGTTTATAAAGAAATATTTATGATCAAGGATTAAAGTTTAAATTGGTCATTAACACTTCTTTATAAACCAAAAATTGTTCACCCAAAAAGTGCTCAACACGCCTAAAGAACTTTTCACTTCAAAAAAACTCAACTGTATTTGATTGTAATAAAGTCGCAATTCGAATAGATATGTATAAGTAATGCAATGTAATCATTTAAAAGTTACATTATAAAATAAACCTTAAGTCATTACAACAAGGTTGGTATTACTGGAGCAAAACTCCGTCTTACGTCTTACGAATTCTTACGATCAGGACTCGTGACCTGACACGAGTTTAACATTTTTTACCCATCACAAAAAAAGTGCACAACGCCGCTAAAGAAGTTTTCATTTCAATAACATTTGATTTACAATACTTTACTGACAGAAATTGGCAACCTCGGGTACGAGTTATACAAATTGCCTTCAATTCGCTCGCTACTAAAAAATGCGGGTTTCACACTGAAGAAAGGGTTGTCCGGAATAACGTTGCCGCTGGTAATACAATCTTGAAAGAACCGAGGAAATCTCACGTCCCCCGTGAAATGATTGTTGTGTTGACAAATGACTCCACCGAGGTTCTTTGTCGGACCTTCCAATAAGGATTTAAAAGGGTTATTTTCCTCTACATATAATACGGATTATAAAATTGGAACATGTTTAATGCACTTTAATAATTTCAGTTAATGAAAAGTTTTAAATCTAAAAATATCGATAACTGTTTTTATGAAAAATCTAAGATATTATTTAAAATAATTATCACAAAACTAATTGGTTCGGCGAATAAAAACATTTTTAAGAAACATGGATATGATCGAGTGTAACATATCAATCCTTGCTTTGGTTTGATGCTGTTTCCACTAAGGACAACCTAAGTAAAGGAGTCTAGAAAAGTAACGTTATAGTCTGTATTTAATAAATATTTTTACCGGGATAGCTACACTTTTCCTTAAATACAATTCTACAATCATATTTAAAATTAAAACATATTTGTAAAGGTAACATATGATCACCCATATCATAACCCTTATAATCTATTATATCTTCCTCATTAATGTTTAGCCCTTGTTAATAAGGTGGTGAGTATAACAATGCATAATCAAGTCGAAAAGGCTAGCCGACTGCGGTCGTATTATGCGGTTACCACGTGCTAAAATACGTCCTAACGCCATCACATATGCCATCTTAAAAATCATTTCCTAGATTAATTCAACATGAAAAAATGCAATAAAGCAAGAAATAAACATAAAACATAAAAAACAAACCGATATCAAATAGAAAACAATTTAACATATAGTGAAGTTTAAATCTCACCAAGATGATACGTGGGCGCTGTCTCAAAGTTAGATCGATCTGTCTACTCGGAAATAAATAACCTTTTCTCGTAATTTAACCGGTAACATTCCACGATTGTATTCAGCCTGCGACGGCACGTCAAGTAACACAAATTGCGCCGAGCTCACTGAAAAATGCTTCCTTTAAGGCCAACACACACGTCGGACTTTCAAATATAGAATACTACCTGATGTAGCAAACGTTGTTCGCCTGTATAAATAACAGAAACAATAACATTTTGGATAAGATTTCCGTTAAATCCTAAGCGAGCGTCTACATCGCAAAATGAAACCATGCTAAATTTCAAGTCAATCGGCTTCTTGGTCTAAACTGCGTGTAAAGCCAGGCTTCAATAGTAGCCTTGTTTCTTTTTAATTATAGGTACAAAATGCTTAATGCACACCCCGCCGCCTGGGGCTGGCAGCAAGCAGTGTAGTGGAATCCCGTGCAATGCGCCCGTACGCACGCACGCACAGCACTGGGTTAGCCACTAAAAACCACCCCAGTGTTTCTTATATGCCCGGGAGGGAGGGATATGCTTTCGCGTGCGCTTTCCGCCCAGACGCGCCGGCCATGTTGGCCAGCTTCCCCCTTGTCGGCAGGCCTCGTGGCCGGGGCCTACGGCGGCTGCAGGTTGATGACGTTCCTCTGACGCCATCAGCCCTAGCGGGAAGGGATGTTTAAACTTTTTTTTAAAGTTAAACGGTGCTCTAAGATCTTGACAGGCAAACGGTCTACAAGTGCTCTCCGTCTCCTAGAGACGTAAGCAGCAGTATGAAACATACATATATTTATTCCCATTTTCAAAGCACCATCTTCTCTCCAGGTAATTTTTTTTATTTAAATTCCTTTTGAGTAAGGTTGCCTGGAAGAGATAGGAAGCGATAAGGCTGGCGATTTTTCACCATTAATTTGTTATTTACTTGAGTTTTAGCTTTTAATTTTGGTGATAAATAAAGCGTTATCTATACTATCTATATTATGTATATGTGGGAATGAGATTTCTTGAACACAAGCCATAGAGTGAAAGGGATGTGAATGAAGTTAGCAGAAGACGACGAATGGACGACGAGCGATACGACGCACGCTCTGCTAAGTTTGAATTATATAATGTAGTGCTTAATATTAGTATATTCTGAAGTATACATAATTAAACGCACAGGTCCGTAGCAACTCAAAAAACTTGTTTTACTCTGCAAAAGCCCGCATCCCACATACATTAACTATAAACAAACATAATTTTTCCAAGACCTTACATACACACTAAATTTATGCGACATAACATTCTCAAGAAACTGAAAATATTAGAAGTTAACAAAGAAACGCTAGTACGTCGGGTAAGTTGCGCGGAGTGAAAGAAACGGGGCAAGTCAAATGGTCATATTCAGTCAAGTTCTACGTGTACAAATGGCCTCTCATGATGTCGGGCGCCACGGCGTTATACCTCGCTATTATCCCATAAGAATTTATGCGCCGTGCCCTAGATGCGGTTGCAATTTGTGAATCAGCAGCACTATAAAATGTAAATCATAAAAAAAATACAATCTCGGTAATCAAATAATTAAACTACTTCTAGCTATTGGGAGTAAAATTATTTACATTGTATTCAGGTTTGATTTTCGACGAGAATGCGGGAATGATCACCCAAGTTTTTTTTACGATTATTTTGGGGTTCATCGTCATATATTTTCCGCTAATATATATTGTTTTTAGTATTAACTTAATGTAAGCTAAATAGAAATCTCAATGTAACCAGGAAAAATTAATTGTTATATTTTTAAATGAAATTACTTGACATTAACCAACCAAACGTGGAACTACGATAAACATGTAGTGTGCAACAGAGATAAACTGTTCTACGAAACAAAAATTGACGATTGTCTCCCTTCTTATGGTGGATTTATATTTGTCTGACATGTCTTGTCGTGACGCGTCAGAAGCATATCGGTTTCATACATTTAATATGGTTAGGGACACATTTGTATGTCGTGACGCGTTCTGTCGTCTGTCCTAAATGTATGAAACCGATATGCTTCTGACGCGTCACGACACGACACATGAGACAAATATAAATCCACCTTTAGTCAAATGACCATTATTTATAGCTAGTAAAAATACAAAAGTAATCAAATCTTGCTCAATATTAATAACTATACTTATAATAATAATTTACCTATTTATCAAACAATAAATGTTATTAAATTATTAAACATCAAATTTATTCAATTATTAAAAATCACAATCATAAGCATATAAAAGATAAATATAAAGTATCAGAAGTTTTAGGATAATTATACGGTTTATTATTTTATAATATTTTTATCAAGCTCAAAAATTATATTATAATATATTTTAATTATATTATATTATATATATATTATTATATTTTAATGCAAAATATTGCATGTCATAAACATTAGCGTATATAAACTAGGAAAGCCCGAACGAAAAGGAGACGAATTTTATAGGAAAGACTGTATACTTGCATTCTATCTCAATCTCTCGCAGACTAAATTCTATTTATGTGTATATTTATCTCTTTTTGGTGTTGCCTTTTCGTTACATTTTCAAATCACAACGGTGCTAAAGAAGCTTCACTTCAAAACCGTTCATGTTAAAAAACAATAAAACTAAAACTACACAACAGGCTACCCATTTCCAAGAGACGTAACATGCAAATAGTTAAAGAAAAAGTGAATAACCTCATTGTACATGTTCGTGATAGAAGGCCCTTTATGGGACCCTTGCCCTTTGCATCTCTTACGATTCAATGCGCTTCACGACATGCAACCAACCGGCTATCGATTTCACTGCGATTCGATTAAAAATAGCAATGAACGTGCATCATAGTAGTAGTTACTCGTATTGGAGCAATATGTAACGATTTAAGGATTCATATTCAGCAATAAATGACTTCTTTAATTGTTAAGACAAATTCGCTCGTAATACGAAGAGAAGAATGTCATGTATCAAGGAAAATAATAGAACTGAGAGTGGTCAATATAATGGATAAGACCAAAAAAACGATGGATAGATTGTGTAAACGATGATATGGACAATAGGTGTCATTGTATTATTATATTCAAAGCATTATTTAAGTAATACTTAAAATAAATATTTCATATTTTCAATAAGAAATTTTACCTACCATCAACATGTTTAAAAAATACTTCGACAATGTATTTGTGTTGTATATTATATTATACGAATAACAGAAAAAAGTAAATCGAAAAAAAATCAGAAAGGGTAAAAAAAATTGGAAAAACTATGTAGCCTAGAACCATATACAAAAAATTCCGCGTCAAACAGTCTCATCCCGATATATTTCACAGATTTAAAGTGATGGTACGTTAAGTGAACCCTATTTTCCTTACATATAACAAAAGGAGAAGAGAACAATAAGTTATTTATTTATTTTAGAACAATAAGTTACATGTGCCTCGTGAAATCGTTAGTAAAGTGTAAAATTTAGACATTTAAAATTAAATACAAGAAACAGACGCTCTAACTTGACGTAAATTCATATAACTTTCAAAGTCATAATGGTCTATTAAAACCAGCGCATTCCCACGCTGGAGATGACATGATTGGTATAATTCAAACTTATACGAAATTCCAAAACAATTTTAACTTCTCATATTGTCTTTGATCTTCGACTTACGCTCCAACAACGAACATTTCACTACGAGTGGCGCCAACTTCAGAACAATGTACCAGCGAGTTCCTTGTAAAATTGTAAGCATGTTAGATAAGCTTCAAGTCTGACACTTAAAGACATATTAAAACATTGATTTACTCTTAAGCGATATGTTTTTATATTAGCTTTATACATTAAAATTTAATACGAATAATATCCACAGGGGCGTTTAGAGACTTATCAAATATTATGCGTAACACAACTGAATTTGTTTTCTAACAGTTTCTTCATTAAGAAGTTTCAGCTATGGTTTATTAAATCATGATATTAATCATTCATGACACATCACGCACATTACACATTCAACGGCGCGCAGTTCGTGTTGTCGGCGATCCCATACTCACAGACGGTCTAGATACGCTTGGACTTCGGAGAGACTTTGCGTCTCTTTGCGTATTCTACCGTCTGTACAACGGGGAGTGTTCGGAAGAACTATTTAGAATGGTGCCCTCGTCGTCTTTCTACCACCGCACTGCCCGCCATCGGCTGGGTGTTCATCCCCATTTCTTCGTTCTTGTACGAAACGTTTCTCTAGAACGTTCTTGCTGCGTACTCTCAGGATCTGGAATGAGCTTCCGGCTGAGGTTTTCTCAGCGCGGTACGATATGGAGTTCTTCAAAAAAGGCGTTATAAAATTTCTTCGAGGCCAGCAGCGCGTTGGTATTGCCTCTGGTGCTACAAACGTCCATAGGCGACGGTGACCACTTGCCATGGTGGGCCGTCTGCCTGTCTGCTGAACTCTAGCTATAAAAAAAATCTGTTTTGCGTTGACATTTTTTTTATTGCTGGAGAACAGCAGATACGCTGATGGCCCATTTAATGTTAAGCAGTTTACCGTCGCCTATGGAGGTTTGCGACGCTAGGGGCACCGCGAACACGTTGTCCCATAGGGGTAAAATAACTGGGTCACTTATGCCGGAACACAATACAGAGTTGTCATCCAGACGAACTTGAGGCCGTACCACGTAGCTAGAGTGGTTTCGTCGCCTTCACGATAGGCTGACCCGGCCACAGAGGTTAGTATTCTTACTTAGATTATTTCTTAGAGAGAAATATAAACTGACTAGTAAAATTATATTGACAAACAAAACTGGCACAAAAATCTAAATACAATAATATGAATATAGATTTTTGAATAAAAATGATAACTACATTAGAATCTAAATTCATTGTTATTTTCCATCGTTTGGGTAATAAATAATATAAATTTTTTTTTACATCTAAAGCTGCTATAGACAAGCTACTACAAGATATGGAAGGAAGCAAAATAAAGCTGCGGAAAGGCTCTGTCTTACGTTATTACTATTCTGTTTTATAAATTAACAAAATTTAATCACATACAATAATGACAACGTGAGCAAAGTAACAATGCAAAGTTTCTCTAATATAATACTTATTGGCAGATAATAATAAATACGTGACACATTAAAAAGGACAAAGTAATGTTCGTCCATATGTCAAATACAGTTTTTCAATTTATTATTCATATCCTCAGAGATAATATTATTTACTATAAATATAATAAACGGTATATATGAAAGCCCTGGGGATTTAAATACAGTACCATATTATTTATAATTCAATGCATGCATCCTGCGCACCTAGATTTTCACCCTCTTTGTTATATAATGCGATTGGTGATGACATCTCATTGCATAATTATGTGTATTTAATACAAAGTCATTTATATAATAACAACAAACGTAGAATTTGATTTCCTTTCAGAGTCGGGTGTCGAATAATAGTCGTTTCTGTAAAAGTCAAATTTTGCATCGCATCACAACTCAAAATTCTCTTTAGAAACTTTCTCATGGTCTCCATTGATTGTTTATTTTCAAATGAAAACATTTATAAAAATAAATAAATATACAATGACAATTCACACAGCGCCATATAGTTCCAAGGGCGCTTTCCAAGAACGCAAGAGCGCTTTTATTATGGGTACTAGACAACTGATACACTACGTACAATAGTGGCCCACAGTACGGCACTCTTACAGCTAAATAAAAATTAATGTCTGCTACTCAAAATCAGGATTAAATTGGTCTCACGCATTGGAATAATATTTTCGACTCTTTTCTGTGCTAACCCAGGATTTCTCACGAAGAAGTTCTCTGTGGAGTTTTGACATACTTTGGAAATTCAGCTGTGGAGTTACTTGGGTTTGTAAATTAAAATTTAATGAATTTTGCAAGCTGCGATAGCTTATTGTAGCGCACGCGATACGCGCTCAATTCGCTAATGACCTATCAACTTAGTTTTGAAATCACGAAATATTCCATAGATCTGTCGAGTAACTTGATTCTTATTAAAAGAAATACATGTTAAACTATAACATACCTATCTTAAATGACTTACCCTTTCCTTAACTTAACCTTACTTTATTGGTATTATTTGAAGATTGTTGGGGAAAGGTTGGGATGTCTAAATTTGAGACCCTACGACTAGTTGCTTGGTTAAATATTGATGTTTCTGAGTTGATTCACGGAACAATGAGTTGTTCCGTGTTAAATGTATATTGATTGCTCCAGTCTAAATGTTCATCATCACGTGGACTATACTAATGGTGGGACTAGTCCACCAATTAAAAATTGCTCAGCGAACCATGGAGCGAGCTACGTCAAGTGTATCTCTTAGGTATCACATCCTCAATGTGGTGATCCGTCAGACAACCCAATCCACGTCAATATTCTTAGGTAGATGCTTCTCGAATAAGCAATCTGGTGATAGTGGGCTGGTCATATATAGAGAACGAATAACCGGGAGTAAACGTGTTCTAGAGTGGAGATCACGTCTTGTCAAACGTAGTGTGGCAGCCCCCTGGCTAGATGGGGCGACGACTTGTGAATAGCGGCTAACAGGAAGTGGTTTCAACCAGCCAAAGATCGAGCTAAGTGGCGTACCTTGGGAGAGGCCTATGTCCAGCAGTGAACTTTAGTAGGCTGATTTTGAAATCATCACATTGTAATTATTTATAATAGACGTAAGATCTGCATTATAAATGGATTTTATAAATAGATGGATTACATATGAGTATATAGATTAATAGCCGATCACGCCCATTCCGCTGGGCGACCATCTAGGAAAACTTCCGCCTCGAATGGTTGCAGTCCCATCCCGATATGTTCAGTAGTTTTGTTGTGATGAGGCGTCAAAGGAACCCCATTTTCCTTATACATGTATAGATTAGGCCAGAAATCTTCGCGGGATTCCTCAAAACAATCTAGTCAATGATTTAGTAAAATATGGAGGACATTTATTTAGTTATATTTATGTACATATACTGGTGCCAAAGCTCCTGGGTGTATTCCATAGGACGACATTAAAGCGTATACATAAAATACGTCAATATCTTAACGAGATATTTCCTAGAACATCACAGAAAAGTAAATGTGTTCTCTAAAATAAATATTTACTGTTTTAATTAACTAGAGAATAAAACTAGCTTAATTACTCTTGTCTAGATTAAATTTAATTTATTAAAATTCGATATTTGAGTTGAATGGGGTGGATATCGACTGCGCTGCTACCCTCCGGCGACGACGTGCCGCGTAAACAAAAACAATAAGTAGAGGCAGTGAATAAACTACTCTTTTCAAACAGATTTCATTAATTCATAAACTTTTTTCTCTGCTTTTCTGAAGTTTTTCCCAAAAATATATTACTTTAAGCCTAAGTAGAAACTAAAGATTTGTTTTGCATATTCATTACTTATGATAAGCATGTTTCTTTCAAATTTTAATTTTTTTTTCTATTTTCGATTGCCAAGAGACCAATAAACTTTTCTATTTCGGATATTTGCACTTCTTTACAATAAAATACTAGCAATTATTTTAAGTATAAGAAAACAATATGATATAAAAATTAGATAAAATGTAATTACGTATCACTATTTTACACGTTTCATATTAACTTAACCTGCAGACGTCTAAATCCAGCCCTGAAAGAGTAATTGTATTTGCCGCCATCGCCGTAGTAAAAAAGCCGGGTTAATTACTAGCCGCGAGAATCGCTATTTAAAAACAATCAGCATAAGCTTTATTATTGCCAGTGAGCGTACATTTATTATTAAACATGTGTATGATATTAATAAACTCATATAAAATGGTAATACACTATTCTTGCGTGATATTCAAATCTATGCATTGACTTAATTAATCACTGTTAAACTGGGTGCGTCTAGCGATGTCGCTTGGGGGTCCCTGCGTCCTGGAGCCCAACATACCATGGATTTGTAAGATAACTTATTTTCTTCATATCACTGCTTTAGGCAATTATTCCTTCTCTTATTTTTAAAACTGATTTATTTTATTTTTACTTATTAATATTTTATATTTCGTTTAAAATTATCGTGCAGGGACGAAGTAAGGATACTGACCACTGCGGCTGGGGTCCTAAAAGACCACAAAATAATCCTAGCTAGGTAGGGCCCAAGGCCATATGAACAGCAACCCACTGGTCTCTAAATATGCCACCATGATTGCCTTGTGTTGTGTTTCCGCATAAGATACCTAGGTACCAGTTCCCCTACGCGGACGTCAGCGTATTTACCGCATCCACGCCCTTGGCGTCGCAAACATCTATTGGCGACGGGAACTGCTTACTATTAAGTGGATCTGCTGCCTGCAGTTCCAAAGCAATAAAAAACGAATGTCGAGTTAGTACTGAAACTATAATTACGAATTCGATAGAACCATACCCTCTTTCTGATTATGAACGAGATCCAGAAAGACACCAAATGTTACCTGAAAAAAGAAAATTAAATATATTAATTAATTCTATGACAATTTTTAATCACACTTTTTAAACTTGCACATGTAATATTTTATGCTAAAGATTTTCTAATTTAATATTTTTTTCTAATTTTTAAATTCTAATATCATATTTAACAAAAACAAGTTAAAGATGCTTTTTAATATCTTTAATTTAATTCTGTCTGAATGAAAATTTATATAAATTAACACTGAGTATTTGCATATAAAAATACACTGTTTTATATTGTGTAGCACCGACAGTGTATTTGTATTCCAAATGTTTTTCTGTATATCGTTTTACAGTCGAACCAAAATATAGGATGTTTAAACACAGGTTTCAGTGAATGTGCTAACGATAATCGCAGGGGTCAGTCCGTCATCGGACTGAGTACACAAACCGCACAATGCACTCATGACAGACAAGTCCTCGGTGGCACTACACAGCCATTATCGGCCGGACTGAACCACTGGGATGGGGAAAGGCTCAGCCATTTTAATTTCATTTTATATCATTTACTATAAAATTGTGCTTTATTGAATTTTTAATGCAGCTCGTGTTCGTTTCAAGGAAGAGTTGAACAAATAAACAGGAAAATAATAATTGCAATATTGGATAACACCAGTAAATAAAATAAAAATTAGATTTAATCCTTTAATCCCACCATCGTATCCTAGTCGCCAATAATGCATTTGGGATTTATTCTCGCTAAATAAAACTAATTAGACATTACCATATTGCGTTTTTAATGGCAGAGACATGACATTAACAATCGACTGACATTCAACATTTTTCTACCTACATAATCTAATATATAAAATTCTCGTGTCACAGTTTTCGTTGCCATACTCCTCCGAAACGGCTTGACCGATTCTCATGAAATTTTGTGAGCATATTGAGTAGGTCTGAGAATCGGCCAACATCTATTTTTCATCCCCCTAAATGTTAGAGGTGACCCACCCCCAAAATTTTTTTTTAATTTTTTGACATTTTATTATTTATATGGCAGAACAACGTTTGCCAGGTCAGCTAGTATTTTATAAATATTTGAGGCATCTATATCACATATATATTCCGAAATGTCCTTTGGGTAATCACCATTACACCCACCGCGTATCAATTATGTTATGTTTCATGTGCTAAAAGAAGATTAACACCATAAAAAGGCGCCTTGTCGTTTTGACGAATGAAAAGCTTGCAAAAAAATTCATATAGGAAATAAAATGGAATGAAAAAGATCAAATGACAGTACAAAAAATGTACAAATTATAAATTTTATTAAATAATATATTTTATAGAGATTCTACACAATGAAAACCCTACAAAATGGACGAAGGCACTATTTGTAGCAGCCCTTTCATGTTGCCGGTGCTTATATTGAAAATAACGTTGAAAGCGCTCGGTGTAATTATTTTAAACCGTCTCAGCTGGCTTCATGCTACGCTTTGGACTATAAAACCATTTCATTGGTATTTTATTTAGGCAAGATGGCTATGAATGGTTCAAATATAATGCTTATTGTTTTAACTCTTTAGCTGAGAAAATTTTATTTCGAAGTCTTAACACGACCCCTCGTGTTAAGTGTTCCAAAATTATGTGAATTCAGCTTGTAAAATGTTTATTTTGTGCAAATTGTTATATATGTATGTCGGAGTTGGTTTTATGAGCTGTGGAGTTGATTGTCTCTTTGTATGCGTAAGTCGAAATATTATTTCTTTAAATAATAATTATTTTTAAAAGTCTTTTTTCATTAGATTTGATTTGTTACATGTTTCTATAATCTGAAAATTATGAATATTGTAATTCATTTAATGGCCAATGAGCAGATGATGTGTCTCGAGTGGGATCTAAGCGCCATCTTTACTTTAGGTGGTATTTGGTGTGAATATTCAAGTGATGATAGCTGATCAAGTTGGATCGTTGAGTTTTGTTAAAGTAAGATCGATGCCCTGAACTCGCGGCTCGATCTTATTTTTGTCACAAAATTGCTGTAGTGTGTAAATTAAATTACTATTTATAATATAACAATAATTGTGTTTTGTACTCGCATTTTCTTTTCTCTGATGACGGCAACTAAGCTCGCAACCACTAATGACGATGTCGGCGCAAACAATATT
This sequence comes from Malacosoma neustria, assembly GCA_963693495.1. NCBI lineage: Eukaryota > Metazoa > Arthropoda > Insecta > Lepidoptera > Lasiocampidae > Malacosoma > Malacosoma neustria. Next base: position 16,748,530 of record OY856379.1, on the reverse strand, counting down.
CCTCCGACATAATTATACATGTGTATATTTACTAATAGTATTATCAAAGTTTCATATCGATATTCGATCGCTTTTTATTATCAATATGAAATTTTAGACGAACGGGTACTTGTTATTCAATCACGCCAGAACGGCAGCACATAATCGGATGAAATAAAATGAAAAAGAACAGACGTCCATATCAGGACTTGAATCGAACGCAATGAATCCTCCGCAAGCATTCCGGTGAAAAACCGTTGCGCCATGAATCGTCGACAAAATCCATGATACTATTATAAACGTGAACTCGTGTAACTCAGTTTGTCAATCTGTTACATTTTCACGCCTAAACCGCTGAACCAATCTTGAATGAATTTCGGTATAGAGATAGATTGGAATCTTAGAGAAGGACATAGGCTACTTTTCTTAATTTATATGGCTGAACAACGTTTGTTGGGTGAACTAGTAAAAATATATCTCTTCAAACTACGTGCTTAATTTCCTATAGTAAACAATCTCTATATGACACTAATACGACACATATATAAACACTAGCATAACATAGCCTTTGAAGTATTTTGATCGTATATTTTCAATGACAAAAAGGAACAAGGATTATAAGAGACGACGTAGGATGAAGCATAAACAACTATTTGTTTACACAAAACCCGGAAAATACAAAGGAAATAACTGGAATAGTGAAAACTTATTGCTTACCGCGAATTTTAATACACAGCCTCGTGTTTTATAGTTTATGTTTGTTAAACTACCTTCACATTGTGGTGTAATGGAAGTTCTGAATGTAGCATTGTTTTATTAACATAAATTATAATCATGCATTTTCATTATATATATTTAAATTCTGAAAGGTATTTGCTAGCCAGGCTAGCTCAATGGCTACACAAGGGTACTGGAACCTGGGTCACTAATGTCGAAACACAAGGCTTGGGGCTCTAAGAGCTTGCTAGAGTAGTTTTGAAGCCATTTACGAAAGGCCGATTCCAGCCGTAGGGGTCAACATTTTTACTCCGCACCTACATAGGGAAAACCCACCCTTGATACAAGTTTCAACGATTGTATGCAATTGTCATTGATAAAGAACAGCTCAAATGATCAACACTTAACCTACCACGACTGGTTAAATGACCCAGTTATATTTGACTTTGGTACTTTTACAAAAAAGTATTTAAAATATTCTGCCAGATCATGCTTAGTAATATATGTTTTGAAATACATAGTAATTTACATAACATTTGGAAAACTGTTCACTTGACCCTCTGTCGGATGTCGGACTAGGTACATGAAGTATTTCACATAGAAGATAGAAAAAGCTTTTTAATCACAATACCTACGTAAGTCTACAAACTGTACTTATACCATTCCATTGCGGCATGTGTATTAAATATTTATTTAGAAAAGAAAATTTTATAAATAGTATATTAGTTGTCAAGTATTCATAACACAAGAGTTCTGATGCTTACTGTAAAACAAGATAACGCTGTGTAAATTGTCATAGTATATTTGAATGAATGAATGAAACTCTTTATTGTTCACCAGCTAAAGTATTACAGCTTATAGTATAATTAACTCCACATTGGAGAAGCCCAAGCTCACCAGTGGATCCGTGGCCTAATAAATCGTGAAATGGAATAACAACATTATGATTGAATCAAGTCGTAATAGAAAACTCGGGGAGAAATTACGTCCGAATATAATTTATGAATGATAATATAATAATATATAATTGCCTACATAAATAAACAATGAATATTTAAACTTAATTATTCATCACTTGAGAACATTCTAAGAGCAATAAGACCAGTTTCTGATGGTAATACAAATTATGAGAAGAATTGTGAACTAATTAGTACAACAAGCTAGTGCCCACGGTTGACTTTTTGTTACATAAACCTGTGTAAAATACATATATAAACTATGTTTTAATGGGTAATCGATTTGAACGATATACATATATCTACATATTAACCCTAATCATCATCCTAATGTGTAAATCAGGTTGCAATCACCAATAATCTGCTATCTAATTTTTTCTTCTCCACTTGGCACAGTCTTCAGCACCCCTGGTAGTGGGTCTATTGACACGCATATCACTCTTTACAACGTTAAGCACTTTTTGGGTGTACCCCTCCTGCTGGTCTAATGACGGTATAAAAGCTAAGATGCTACTGACAGATACATCCCAAAAGTTAAGGTTGTTCTAATATTATTCTTATGTATTTTTTATTTATAGTATTTTAAGTATTCAACGCATTTTTGTCGGAGTTTCAAACTAGTTTAAAAGAAATAAAAAATACATTTAAATAGCTAAATGCATGCAGTTTCAACTAGGCCTGCCCTGCGAAGCAAAACTATCTCCTAGCGCAAGTAGTTTAAAAAAAATATATAAACACAAATTTCATTCTATGTATGTAAATCCACTATGTCATCTTGTTTTTTTAATATTTACTGCAGTAAAAATAAAATTTGGTTGTTTGTAAAAGTAATAAAAACAACCGTCTTATAATTTATCTATAACACATACAAAGGAGAAATGTTTTCTGTATTTGCAGATTTAACGAAATCTCGTGTACACAGAGACCCTCCTAGTTTATTTGATACCATTGAATCGTAAAAGGGAATCAAAACAACGCGATCCAGCCCGTATGATTAAATTCTTGCTTCTTGTGTCACTTGACGCTAACGCTGGGTGTACACGGAACGAGGCCGGGTTGGAATTATTCTTATTTATATATAATCTACGTATTCATATGTTAGTGCGTAATTAGTAACGTATTCCTAGGAAGTTAATATTGATTTAATATAGCATTATTTTAACATTTAGTAACGAATCGTACTATGTATGTAAATGAGATTATGTTCGCTTCACTATCACTGTGTGTACCAAGCCCTATAAGGATTCAGCGAAGGACAAAATTTCGCAATTGGACCTTTTGAACTTGCTAAACGGTGTCGTATTAAATTCGAATCCCTTTTCCTTGAAACTTTGTGAGTTGTCTCTCGATGTACTTACTCCGGCTGAAAGTTTTTGAAAAGCGAGGCAGCCATGTTTATAACAGGGATTGTACTGGTTTGTTGGTGATTTAATAGTTCACATATTATAATCGCGTGCTGAGAGACCCTTTTCAAATAAAATCTTGTTGATGATGCCTTCATATTGCAAGCATCTATATCATACGTGACGCGTCTTAATGTTAGTTGGCCTGTCTGCACTAAAGTTAAAAAATCTAGTTGCTCTGTCTGTCTGTCCGAACAAACATTATATATTATTTTTGTAATAAAATACTGATTTTTCTCGACGAGAAAATCTTTTTAGAGAATATAATCTATACTGTCCATGTTATAAATATTCTTTAAATATATTTATAATCTACTATATCCTGACAGTCGATAGTATAAATATACAAACTGAACACGTATACTAAGGCAACAAGGGGTATCACAGAGACTTCCAAGGCATCAGTCAACTTCACCTGGTTGCAAAAAACCCCCTCGTAGTATTTAACATACGAATGAGAAACGATCGATTAAAATGACAGCCTCCTAATTCCTGCCCTTATCCCATTTTATGTGGGGTCGGCATATGTCCTGTCCTCCATTTTACACGTTTTATCGCCATATCCATTCATATTTTCTTTGATTTACAACTTTTGTATACATCCACTCTCATTTCTAGCATTTTTCTTTCTTCTTTTTCTTCTTCTTCAGTTCTTTGCATTATATGTCCACATGCTGCAACTTGTTACTTTTTAGTTCGACTATCACTAGAGCTGCGGCAATCCAGTAGTCATTCCTATAAACACCGTTCACCTAAATCTATTTACTTTAGCTGATCCTGGTGCAAGGTTTATCCGTGCAGGGGCAGAGAAAGAATACTGACCTCTGCGGCCGGAGTCGGCCTGTCATAAAAAGCGACAAAACAACCCCAGTTACGTGGTAGGGTCCCAAGCCCATGTGGATGGCGACCACTTTTGGTCTTAAGTATGCCGCCATATTAACCTTGTGTTGTTTCGACATTAGTGACCCAAGTTCCTGTATCCTTATGAGACAGCAGTGTGTTGAACCCAAGATAACCAGACCAGAGCTACCGAGTTGTAAATTAAAAAACTTAGCACTGGATGTTTCCACATTATGTAAATTCCCAGTCTATTAGAAGACCTGTGTAATGTGTTGAATTTAACATAAGGGACCTCCCTAAGCCCATTTGAAAGTTAAATTAGTATTACCAAGCCAGGTATAAAGTTACCATTAGCGTCGAAATTAAAGCTTATTGAGTTATCCATCATTCTTCATATTATCATAAAATGTATTCTAAAATACTTTAATAGCGAAATGTTGAAGTACGTGTTACAATAATTATTATATGAAATATTAATAACTGGGTGTTAATATTTTAGTAATAGAGTGGTTATTTAAAAATGACTGAACAAAAATTCGCTGGGGAATTTGTTTCGCCATTTTTTCTTTGATCAGCGTTTTGTATTAGAAACGGTAGTAAATTTTTGATATTCAGTAAACTATCTATAAGATCTTATATTGAAATAAATTCAGTGTTAATTATCCATGAAATCATAAAAACGAATAAATTATTTAAAAAATTCTGTGGAATTGAAAAATTATATGTCGCGAAATTTTATGACAAAAAATAATTGGTATTTATAAGAATTCGTAGCTTATTCATTTATTTATTTTTGGCTACAATCCCGCTGGATTCATGTGAAATGATTAAAGCAGAAGAACACTTTTAAAAAATAGTATTTAAACAATACGACATATTTTATATAGGGTTGCCTAGCAAATGTTTTCTTTTTATAAGTTTTACCTCAAATTCGTGGAGTAGAATGAAGATGCTGCTACAGAGTAAGCTTTCTCAAATGTACTATGTTTACTCCATATAATTAAACTAGTAAGTTCAAAACTGTTTTAAGTAATAAGAAATAATGAATAGTTCAGAACGACCCTAAACGAAGCGCTCTGAAAGTATAACGAGGTGTTGTTATGCTCGAACGTTACTTTTATTAAGTAACTAACAAGCGACGAAGCTATCTAGAAAATTCTAACGCACATGTGGTCTACCTAAAGCAACTCCTGTTACATTTTATGGAGACACTACATTTTAATTACTTTAAAAATAAATTTGGTTGAGTTTTTTTTTGACTATTTTAGGTATTGATATGATTGATGTATAGGTACGTGGTAGCTAGGTAAGCTGAGCTCGATAGTGAGATACTATATTTTTTTATTGCTGTAGGACAGCAGACAGGCTAACGGCCCACTTAGAATTTAGCAGTTACCGTCGCCTATGGATGTTTGCAATGCCAGTAGCATCGCGAACACGCTGCTGTCCCATAAGGGTACAGGAACTTGAGTCACTAATGCCGAAACACAACACAAATTTACTATGGCAGCATACTTAAGACCAAAGGTGGTAGCCATGCAGACGGACTTGGAACCCTACCACGTAGCTAAGGTTGTTTTGTCGCCTTTTACGACAGGCCGGCCCCGGCCGCAGAGGTCAGTATTCTTTCTCCGTCCCTGCACGGATATAAGAATATAAACTATAGGCTATTATGAGGTATTGCTGTATAAGCAGTCGCCGATCCATTAGGTATTGTTCTGCCTCTACTGGTCTACAGGATTTTAAGTTTCTTCTTTTCTCTTTGTGACACTCAATAAACACGAATACAACGGCACAAAAAGGAAAAATAGTTGGTCATCTATAAAAATATGTAATTTTAATTCAACATTTAATCAAATTGTGGCAGCACCGCTCTTCGTATGTCTTCTCTCTTTTAGCTGCGAGCAAAGAATTTGTCGAGGGCATAAAGCACATTATTATGCAGTTACAGCAAGCGACGTGCAAGAGCATATGTTTTGTCTCGCTCACATTTTTATATTTATTGTGAATACTAGGGAGTCCCTAGAAGACCTGTCTTCACACAACAAATCTATTGGAGGCCAGGAAACCCTACACCTCTAAAATGACTAAAGACTAAGATGGACCAAATGTTTTCAACGAATATTTACTCTCTCAGATCGTGTTACTCAATGTTACACGAGGGAAGAGTTCGTTATAGTTTTGTACATCAAAGAAAAGTTTAGATCATAAATAGGAGTTACAAAGGCTCGTACTAGTAAAATAAACCAGTAGGGATTTATAATATATGACAGGGAGGTGCAATAAACAATACGAAGGGTTTAAGGGATGAACTTAAAATATTTTATGCGGGGATGCGTACAGTGGGAATTATTTTTACTTCCTTGTAACAACAGCCCATAATATCCCATCGCCGGGCTCGGGTATTCCCCTACAGGGAACAGATGAAATACCCGTCGAAAATTAAGGCAAATTGGCAAGTTAAATTCACAAATGATTGCAGTATTTTTCTTTTTACACGTTGTTTTATTTCTCCATCAATCAGTCATAACTATCAATTAGGTATCTGAAGCTTCGCATGTTTAATTTTTTTTCGATAAACATTATTGTTAGGAATAATGTTTCGGAATGGGAGAATCGGAAATGGGACATATAACAATATATCAAATTAATCCAGTGCCAACTTTCATGCAGTTTGGTTCAATCGTTTTAATGTGATCTAAACTTTTACAATCAAAATATCAGTATACAAGTATATGTAAATTATGGGACTTTCCACTGCTACGTAAACGGGTTCAGAATCACATACGAAAAAAAATACATGAATTTCTAACATAATGAACTTGAACCCATTTAAATTCATAAATTTGTAATTTATTTATATAAACTTTATAATTTATTAAAATTAATGCTGTTTTATTATTTTAAATCATATTTCCAAATTTTGTCATATTTTAATATTTAATATTATTAATTATGACCTAATATTTTTAATCTAATTCTAATGTACGGGACTTGTTTTTGAATAAAAATTAGTATTAATTTGCCAGAAAAACAACTTGATGCCATTTGGGGAGTTGCTATAACCCCAGGATTAGGCTGTGATACGACTTCTCTAAAGCATACAACTTCCTAGATGTATTTACTTACTACTAAATAGATTAAAATGCTAATTATTGCTGACGTCATTACAGAATTTATGCGTGGAAGGTACATTCGTTTACAATGTTTGTAAGCTTTTGCAATATGTTTAAAGCCTAGCTGACCCAGCCACGCATAACTGTGGCTCATTAAAATCATTCTCATTTTTGCCTGTCTGGATGTCAACCACTCCTGCTCTAAAAGTATGATATCATAATAGCCTTGTGTTGTGTTTCGGCATTAGTGGTCCATGAGTGATCGCGATGCTCCTGGCGTCTAAAATCTGTAAATAACGCTAATTGCTTACTGTTATATTAAGTGGGTCGTCGGTCTATATTCTATTCTAAAATTATAAACTAGAAATCGAAACATAACGCCATCTATCGTGTCTACGCAACCTATATGTCAAATAATATTAGAGAATTGTATCGACGAATTAACTTACGACACCATCTATTAGGTATTCATAGATCTAATTAACATATGCCCCAAAATGTGGCCATACCACTGAAAGCGACTCTCTTGCAGTTTGTCCGCAATGTCATGGACATGAAGGCAGCCGCGGATGCGAGAGTTCTTAATATGGTCTTTCCGCGTTACTCCGCACATCCACCGCAGCATATCTACCTCTGTGACGCGCAGTTCTTGCTAGATTTGCTCTAGCATCGGCCGCGCTTCACAGCCGTATAAAACGACAGGCTTAATGTTAGATGTATGTTTAAATATAGATGTACAAGTGATATTATTTTTTCTCCATGCAGGGGCGGAGTAACAATACTATCCCCCGCGGCCGGCGAAAAAACCACCCCTGGTGTATAAGTATACCGCCATAACAACCTTGTGTTATGTTCCAACATTAGTGACCCAGATTCCTGTACTCATAAACGAACAGCAGCGTGTTTACGGCGCCCGTAGCGTCGCAAACATCCATAGACGACGGTAACTTACTAAAAAGTGGACCTGTCTGTTGTTCCTAAGTTATAAACATGCCAATTCGTAACTAGTCTAAGCTGGCTCGAACACTCAATACACATTGTAACAAAATACGAGAGGTTTCGCAGAGATAATCGATATTGACTTTGTTTATTCTTGTTGAAATATCTACAAGATTTACTGCGTGCAGCCGATGTACATTTGTCAGAACAATATTATACAAGTGGCTTTCTATTATTCGGATTTAGGCTCTTAAGGCGAGGCTGCCTTTTTATCTTTTACCGGATTACGGGTTAAGGCGGTATGGATTTTTTCTAAAATGTGTTTCAACAAATACTGTTGCTGAGTTTTATGTAACAGTGTTTCTTTGTTGTTTTTCAATTTAATTTCCTCATTTTTAATATTAAAAATCTCTCACTCTCTTTATTTGTTTCTTTATTGACAGTATTTTTAACAGGAATTTCACAGATTTAATACTCAATATGTTATATCTTAAACAAATCGAGTTTCATTTTATCTATATATTATATAGACTGCAAATAACGTCTCACAGCTGGGATAGAGCCTCGCCTTAGAGGGAACGGACAGTATTCTTGCCACGCTCGTCCGAAGCAGAAACGTGGGTTACACATTAGTCTCGATATGCAAATATCTTCACGGTGTTTTCCTTCACATAAACATAATGCATCAAACTGCCTAACCCCGTAATTGATCTACGAGCATGATATCAATTGACTACCACGTACCTTTCCACGTCTTCTTATGTACAAGAATATTATTGAAACTATTTCTACAGTATCCAAAGATATTAACAACATTGTAATGCATACAAAACATGCGCTAGATAAGCTAAATCAACAACATAAGTTATGACTCGTACAATGTTCCTATGATTCTAAGTTTAGCCGTATGACAGGTCTAGCCCGTTATTGCCATCCGGGCAAGGCCGGTGAAGTTGTTAGGGGCCATAATATATCGTGGCGTACATAATTTTACAACTAAGAAATGGCGGCGGGCGTTTATGACGTCGTCCCGGACCCGCATAATTTCCACATCTTAGTTGAGTATTGAAGGCTGCGGTATCCGTCCATGGCCACGTAACTCTAATCTTTAGATCATTTTAACATGAGGAGATGGAAGTCGGAAAAAATATATCTAAAACAAAAAATATACCGAAACAAAGAATTCTAGCCACTCCAGGAACTAAAGTAGCCCAAAAAGAGAACATCTACCGCCAGCAGAAAATCTACCCCCAATATTAAATGCATGAACTTTATATTACTAGACTATATTCATTTCGTCCACTTTAATTTTGTTCAGCACATAAATAAGCTAAGTATATTTTATTATATGTACAAAAGATATCTATCAGTTAATATGATTCAGTATCTCGGAACTGAACGCTTTTATTAAATAATTACTTTACCATGTATTCAAATTTTAAACCCTGTCATTAGCTAATTATTGTCCACAGCTGGACTTAGGTCTCCCAAGTTTGGGCCACAAATCCCTTTTCCCATCTAGTCCCGCAACCTTTCGCAGAATATTGGTCCGTCAGGTTGGAGGGCGTTCTACGCTAAGTTTGCCTAGATGCGGTTTCCACTCCCGAACACGTTTACGTTACGTCTTGCGACAAACTTGACCGGCCCATTGCCACTTCAACTTGCATCTTTTGCGAGTTGTATCAGTTACTTTGATTATCTTACGGATTTGATTGAGTCCCGCTGACAGTGTCTATGTCTCGATTCCGTAGATCAAGACTTTCGTTGGTTTTCTATCTTTGCTCGAAGACTTTCGTCTTCAAGCACTGGCCAACGAAAAACCGACGAAAATTTTAAGCCCTATACGAAAATAATTAAATTTTTATTGAGTTTATGTAAAAGCTAAACATTATCTAACGTTGTATATTTACTCATTCAAAGCAGCCTAACTGTATAATTACCTCCAAGACCAACAAGAGGTCTCACATCTGAAGCCAGACGTGCGTGTTGACTTATCATGCGATCTAACAGAGCTCATTTCAATATTTAAATTACAACAAGACGTATACACGAATGAATTTCAGACGAAGTAAAGGACTATTTTGATGTTACAGTAAGTAATCCTAATTAAGATTAAAATATACAACTTAATATTTTCTACAAGTGTATAGCAACAGCAGCAATAGTTAATGATTTAAAAAAAACGAATGGACAATGGAGAAAATATTACATAATACATTATGAATATCCAGTATTTTTAAGCTGATTTAAGCTATTTTTATTACTTTTAAATATGAACGAGAATGAAATGTCCCAAAAAATTCTTCTATTCTTTGTCTTACTATAATAAAACTATTTATCCGGCATAATTGATATGTCATTGTCATTACATAATATATTATCATTACGTAATGCATCGCTTCTAAAACCTTTTTATCCATCTCTTCTCATCCTTTCGGCGTCATGGTCTTCCATATCAGTACGATTAAATATCATAAAATACTAATTATTAAACTTCTACTCATTCTACTTAACAATTTAATAGTAAAAAGCCTTATTAATCACGTATTTATTATTAACGGTGAAAAGGTAACGGGTGATCCTCGACTAACAATTAAAGATTCATCCGAACAGCCTAATTACAGCAATCAAACAGTCATTGGGCGAGCGTACGTGAAGCGCAACATGCTGGAGTGAATGTGGAAAATCAATTGTTGATTAATCCCTTACCGCATTAGCGGACTGCGTCCAGGTCGGCCTGGACCCTTAATCACGTCGATGCGGACATCAGTCATGTCCTCTGACGAGGGAGCCCGATTGGCGCAAGTCAAGAAAATACAGGGACTATGATGGGAATAAATTTCTTGTCTACATAATTATGGATCTTGCTCTTCAGAAATAACTTTAAGTGGTTTTTAATTATAGAAATTATCTATTCATTGAATGTCTATTGCAAGTAGGTAATATCAAACAAAGTGGACGCTCCGATCAGATACGTCACGTCCTGTGCCCACAGCGCTCCCTTCATACGAATGATCACCGGGGTGGTTTAAATGGGTATACCAACGACGTGCGTTCTCTAGCCAATACAGAACGAACAGGCGCACTACACTAGTGAGTAATCAAACCACGCTACGCATTTCCTTAAGAAGCGGAAGTGCGAAATGGTATAGTTTGGATTTCATTCCTCTTCTACCTTCACTATATAATATCTTTAATTGTATTAACTTGAAAACTATGACCATATCTCACAATATAATCAAATATCTCACTAACAATAACACACGAAAAAATTGTAACTAAATTTTTTTACTATAAGTTCTTAATATTACAAACACGCTCATCGCTTACACCTTGCTTGTCCTACTGATTAATTGAGGCGAGTTTCCGATGTCCGCAAGGACGTCGACCTAACGCAGATAGGAGCCCTATTAGGCAACTAGGCATGATGGGACATATTCTACGACATGTGACAAGGGCTTCTTAATTGCTTTATCGAATATAAGGTACATAAATATCCAGTTAATGATGCCTAACCGAGTATCGTATGAAGTGGAGAAGAAAAAGTTAAAAAGCGGACCCCGGGCACCAAATCGGACGTTTAGATGGCAGCAGAGATTTAACGCTAACAACTTGATCCTCATGATCTACGTTAATTATATTATAAACACACAATAGCAATGAAAATTAGGTCTTGGAAGGCTAAACCAACTTGACTTCAAAACTGACCACCTAGACACATATATGCTCTTTACTTCTGTACTTCTAGGTATTTTATGTTTAAAGGATGTAATTACAACGAGTATCAAGTTGCTTATGGTACAATGAAAACCTTTTATTGGCGGTATTAGTAACCTTACCCAGAAAATAACATCCCCTACAAAACTTTAATTAAAATCTAGCACCCACACCTGCTCTCGCTTCTCACGAAATAAAACGAGTAATTACTTCTAAAACGAATCGACATAAAGTACCATTACCTCGATTTATTAAAAGCGACTGCTTGGAATAAATCAAAATATTAAATTTAAATACATATAAAACAGTTTATGTCAATATTACTAGGCCGGTTATTGGCAACGCGTTTCAATACAGAAGCACATCTGTAAGGGATGAACTGGTTTATTGCAGTAAACATGACTCATAAAGTCAAATCACTGCGCGAATAAAAGATATATAGCCTTTGTTCGTCTGCAAATTGGCCAATCAAACGAGCTCTAATACGGGGGAAAAGTATATAGCAGATGAAGGCTAGAACAGATTTGATCTGTTTATATTTAGCATATACACCGTTGTATTCCTAAGGTAACTTGATCCAAATAGACTTTTCGGTATCAAGCGACGAAGTATTTCTACTACTAACCGCGAATATATACTATACTCGGATATTTATACGAGGGCTGTTTGATAACTCCGTGACTTTTTCAATTTCCTGCGCAGTAACTTTAAATACAACACTGCTGCCGTCAACCACCATCTTTTAATAGACTACTGTCAAATTTTAAGCAAGCTGCGTCATTTAGTTTGTGTTTGACAGCCATTAAAAGCAGACAACCTCGTGAATGTTAACAAAAATGGAAAAAAGTGAATTTCGTGTGTTGATTAAGCATTATTTTTTGTAAAAAATCATCACTGAAACCAAGGAAAGACTTGATAAATACTATGGTAACTTTGCAACATCAATTTCAATAGTTAAGGAAGTGGTTTGCTGAGTTCCGCTGTGGTCGTACCAGCACAAGTGACGCCGTACGTTCAGGTCGCCAAAAAGAGGTCATCACGCCAGAAATCGTCGATAAAATTCATGGAATAATATTTTGACGATCGGAAAATGAAAGTACGTGAAGTGGCTGAGGCTGCAGGCATCTCAACTGAGCGAGTAAACAGATTTTACATGAATATTTGGATATGAAAAAGCTATCCGTGTGACCACTTCAAATGAGTTTTTGGCGATGTTCAACCGCAATCCGGACGAATTTTTCGCCTTTATATAATTGTAGATGAAACATGGATCCATCACAATACCCCAGAGACCAGGGAACAATGAAAACAGTGGGTTTCACCGGGTGAACGTGCACCAAAGAAGGCCAAGGTGGGTATATCAGCCAACAAGATCATGGCTACAGTTTTTTGGGATGCACGCGGTGTCATTCACATAGATTACCGAGAGAAGGGTTGAACGATCACCGACGAATATTATTCAGAGCTTTTAGATAGATTCGATATCTGATATTCGATATATGATTTAAAGCCAAAACGACCACATTTGGCGAAAAAAAAGTGCTGTTCCATCAAGACAATGCACGAGTGCACACGTGTGTAGTCACTATGGCAAAAATCCATAAATTGGGTTACGAACTGCTACCCCATCCAGCATATTCTCCAGATTTAGACCCCTGCGACTATTTTCTTTTTCCAAACCTGAAGAAATGTCATAACCGAAACAAACGCATATTTTGAGGGCCTTGACAAAACCTATTATTTGTAAGGAATAAAAAAATGGAAAAACGACGGACTAAATGTATTGATTTAAAAGGACAATACATAATCAGATTTGATTGTAAGATACATAAGGGTACTGCTTCGATCCTTAACAACAAAAATAACGTAGCAAATTACTACCAAACCGAAAACATGTTTCCTTTTCAAGATATATGTGCTTTTAGGGGAGCAGTACACAAGTCAATATATCTTACAATAACTTGATTATGGGACTGTTAACTTCGGCTGATAAAAGTAGTGTAACGATCCTTTATCCTTAATCGCCAGGGGCTCTGTATAAATGACGCCATCCGTGGTACATGAACTTACGGAAGAATATTTACCTCTTTTAAAGCCCTAGGATATATCACACACACACATCCCTCTAGATTGAGGGATGCATGGACCATCGGAAAACTAAGACGTGCTGAATTAGAGGCAAGGTGCAAGAATATTTACAACACATAAAAGAATTAAAAACATTCCAATTGTTTAACATTTCACAAAAAAATAGCTTAAAACTAAAATTGTAAAAGAATGATAACTTTTCAGGTAAAAATTCGGAGATCTCTTTATACTAGAACATGCTTCTAAAACTTCAAATTCTTAGATTCCAAAGCGGCATTCCTCTTTTACGGGACGCATTCTTTCTTTTTGTCAGAATAATTCAAATAATGAAATAAAAAAGACCCATCCTCAAGGAGTTTTAAATCATGATCATAAGGAAAATTCACAAAATAACTCCAAGAATTTCAAACCGTTGTGAGCTAGAATTGCTTTCATAACTTTTATTGGGTGTAAGTTTGAAAAACCCTTATCACGTTATATACGTTAGGAAAAGAACTCAACCTCCTCCGCCATAGAAAGTTGTTTGAATCACGTAGATCTAGTAGCTTCTATTTATCACTATCATTAATCATTATCATCATCATATTTTTAATCGTTATCTAACATCTTCCAATATCCTCTCAACCTCAAAGATTCGACCACCTTTGAGGTTGGATAAGAAATATTTCATCACCAATGTGAGAATAGGCACCCCTGCAGGAAACTACAAAAAAACTTTTATTTTGCTGAGGTACAGCAGACAGGCTGATGGCCCACTTAATAGTAAGCAGTTACCGTCGCCTATGGATGTTTGCGACTTTAGGAGCACCGCGAGCACGCTGCTGTCCCATAGGGGTACAGGAAACTGGGTCGCTAATACCGGACAAGTACACAAAGTTATTATAGCGGCATACTTAAGACCAAAGGTGGTTGCCATCCAGACGGGCTTGGGGCCTTACCACGTAGCTAGGGTGGGCTGTATTGTCGCCTTTTACGATAGGCCGAACCCGGCCGCAGAGGTCAGTATTTTTTATCCGCCCCTGCACGAAGACTGAGCAGAATTCTATTTCGCTCGTGTGATAGCACGTGCACGTAACAAGGCATCGTAAAACTTAAAATAAGCCAAAAGTAAAGTTTATATTAGGATCAATTAATAAATAATAACTTCCTCGATCCATTTTAGAATACCCAGATAGAACGATTGCTGTCGGAAATTATCCTGGATGAGGTCGTGACTCAACAAAGGTTTAATTGCTCGATCAGAGGTTATAAAATTACGATCGAAACAGGTAAGTAAATAAAAGTCTTAGAGGTATCATATTTGAACATAAGAGGTCACGGATTCAAATCCCACGGTAACATACACCGCTAAGATAGTAATTCCGACTTATGATAACAAATATGTGTAACCCGTAAATCTGCTTTGAACAAGCGCGGCATTGTCCATTCTCTATACGGCTGAGCTAAGCAGTGGAACGTTCTGGATTATTATTACAAAACAAAAGAAAAATATACAAGATTAGGGAACTTTTTAACAGTCGCAGTGCAATGAATAAAAGTCGATAATGCGACTAAAAAAGATTATAGGTGAATGGTTGGTATGGTTTTTAATAGTTATGCCTCCACGACCATCCTTTTTTTTTTTTTTGGTGTCGGGGAAAAACCTCTCTTGACGGGTTCCCTCGGCCCGGGGGGACCGAGGGATATGTGGGACTCCGGGAAAGATGTTTGGCCATCCGACTACCCACTAAAAACCCCGCTGTTCTCCTATCGCCTACGCCCGGGCCCATGGATATATGGCCTGCCGATCTCGTGGCCCGGGCCGGCGCCGGCCCGCCCTTTGTCTTGAGGCGGGCCCCTTCTAAAGTGTTGGCGCCAGGGGGTCAGGATTTCGTCTCCCCGGCGCTCTCCTAACAACTCTAGGAGTTGAGGGGGGCCGCGGAACAGCACGCAGCCCTTACCCTCGTCCACGACCATCCTGGCTATGTTTATCTAACTAGATGCGTGGTCGTATGAAGATAACGGATAATACTACATATTTGCGTCGACTTTCCCCGAAGTTCCGACGCGGCACTGTTTTCCCCGGGCAAAAGTGTTTTAGAAAATATGCGAAGCGTGTGAAATGCGTATGTCCTTTATAATATTCAGGATGCGTGGCAGAATGTTCGGTGACCTCGAAATGAGGCTTTTTCCCTCAGGGCTCGGCGCGGGGTCAATTTCACAACATTTTGACCCTAAAGGTGCGAGGAACGCCGCCTAAATTATCTTTGGAACACCTTGGAAAGGAGGTCACCTGTGTGATGAATAGTTAAACCCAGGTTAATGGGCGGACGGAGTTGTTTGCATTATTGTTTATTTTATACGGGTGTACGTAATATACTAAAATAAATTTTCGCTAAGTTTGAATATGAAAATAAGTTAAATATGAAATATTTTTTTATTGCTGTAGGACAGCAATAAAAAAAGCAGACAGGCAATATATTTACTTATATCAATAAATATATTGGCGCAATTCACACAACGCCATCTATCCTCAAACCAAAGCACTTGTGTTCAGGGTATTAGACAACTGATATAATTATATACTTTTTTTATAAATAAATGCGAAAGCCATTGTAGTAAAAACTAGAGGACGATTACCAACCGGTAAAAGGAATATCAAGAACCTGAGCTTTGTATTTTCTTTTACACTATCTTTTCTATACGGTTGCCTTGAGTCACATATACCTCGATGAGACCTCTTACAGTCTACTGAGTATACAATGTTGACTACCATAGTGGTATTCGTATACAAGTGCGTGAATAACACACACATAGTTAAATAAATAAATATATTGGGACATTTTACACAACGCCAACTGGTCCCTAAACTAAAATTTGTATATCACATGTGCTATGGGTACTAGACAACTGATATACTAAATATAAATTTTTGTTTTGTAAATAAATACATAACCACCCAGACGCTGGTCGGGAATCGACCCCGAGACCTCCTCAAGCGTAGCGACATGCGTTAGCTGTTACGCCAGGAGGTCGTCAAAGTTATGCGTATAGTATATACTACCAAAGACATTTTTTTATTGGAACGAGACTATTTTCAAAACACTACATGTTATTATTTAAATGGTCTTAGTAGATTCTTAAAACTGAATATGAATAAAAAGCAAAATTTGGCATTGCACAGTTCATAGGAATATTCAATTCAAACCGGCATTCTCCACATGAAAGTTTGATTCGAAACCAAATAGCAACTCCACCAGTTTCAAACTGTGGCTAAATTTACTTGAATAACGTATTCGAACAAACACGGATAGCATAGTTCCGGTACCGCTTTATTCAGCACGAAAATATATTGCCAATATCGAGATTATTAACGAAAGACTTAATAAAAAAAACATGCGGGGCAGTCTTTGGGGACTGCCGATAGAATTGAAAAATAAAAAGTAAATAACTTGTGAATTGTATCGTCAAGCTACTAGATTATTATTTTCGGTTTATAAAAAATTGTTTATGATCAAGCATTAAAGTTTAAATTGGTCATTAACACTTCTTTACAAACTAAAAAGTGTTCACCCAAAAAGTGCTAACGCGCCTAATGAAGTTTTCACTTCAAAAACTCAACTGTATTTCATTGTAATAAAGTCGCAATTCGAATAGATATGTATAAGTAATGCAATGCAATCATTTAAAAGCTACATTATAAAAGAAACCTTAAGTCATTATTAATAAGATTGGTATTACTGGAACAAAACTCCGTCTTACGAATTTTCGATCAGGACACGTAACCTGACGCGAGTTTAACATTTTTTATACAAACCAAAAAAATTGTACAACGCGGCTAAAGAAGTTTTCACTTCAAAAAAAACTATACGTCTATCCTTCATACATTGGGTCACACTGTCCGTAAATTAACATCTAAATCCAAAAATATCTTTACATTTTTGCTTGTAACAATTTTCTGCATTAAAAGTATATACATACCACGTTATTTGTCAACTCGCAGGATATGTTACTTTAGAAATCAATATCATTAATCAATTAGTGACCTTAGAAATGAAAATCTATAAGCTAAAACAAATTTATAACGCTCTTTATATTGTTTATGACACAGAACATATAAGATTGCGTCGTATACAACACGGGTATGGTCAAAAACAGTATGACACAGCCGGCTCAGTGAATACCCAATGTAGGTTCTTCATCTTCTTTCTTTAAAATCACTACACTTCCCTCCGTGCTGGGGCGGAATAAGAATACTAACCCATGCGGCCGGGGTCAGCCTGTCGTAATAGGCGACAAAACAACCTTAGCTACGTGGTAGGGTCCAAGCCCGTCTGGATAGCAATCACATTGGGTCTATAAGTATGCCGCCATAATAACCTTGTGTTGTGTTCCCGCAAAAGTAACCCAGGTTCCTGTACCCACCCCTATGGACAGCAGCGTATTCGCGGTGCCCTTGGCGTCGCAAACATCCATAGGCGACGGTAACTGCTTACTATTAAGTGGGCCGTCAGCCTGTCTGCTGTTTCTCAGCAAAAAAACATTGCTTAAAATATACCCTATATTGTAGAGATTAATGTAATTAAACCGGAGTCTCTAACGCAAGTCGTGTTCAATATTATTAGGCCGTATCAACTTAAATAACTTGAATATTACTTTTACGATTTGCTAGTTACTAAGTTATATTCCTCCTGGCTGTATAAACGCATCAAATCTAATGAACTGCATTTAATACGACTCGTACAATTACTTCATACGACAACAATAACAAAAACAAACGTCCGTGCCGCTGACTCGTGGACATAGCACGCCCACTGTAGCATGAAGAGAGAAAGTTGGACATTGGAAATGTACAAAATGGGTTTTCATTTTCTATACAATATTGAATGGGAAGTGAAAAAGGCGCAAGAAAAATAAGCTCAATCTTAAATGGAGTGTAACGAATTATTTTACTTTGTCAGCGAATAACATTTTGATTATTTTGGGTAAAACTGTTTCTAAATGTACTTAATTTACAAATGAACTTATTTAAGAATTATCCTAACTAATATTATAAATGCGAAAGTGAGTTTGTTTGGTTGTTACGCTTTCACGCCTAAACCGGTGAACCAATTTTGACGAATTTCGATATAATCATAGATTGGACCTTGGAGGACGTAGGCTACTTTTTTTAAAATTCATATGGCAGAACGTTTGCCAGGTCAACTAGTATTGTATAAAATTACATTCGCATTTATGAAAGCCGACATATTTTTACGAACATACGTGACAGCTAAATCGTATCACAGTTTAAGACAAACCCGGAGATCACGAGTACGCCTAATGTGTATTGTAGCATAATTGCCACGTACCGACGGTGAAAGAAAACGGTGAATTTACTTGCATACTACATCACTGGTATGTGTAACCGCCAATTTGCCTTGGACAAGTGTGGTGGGATATTCTATATATATTTTATTTATATATTTTTATCCGTGCAGGGGCGGAGAAAGAATACTAACCTCTGCGGCCGAGGTCGGCCTGTCGTAAAAGCCGACAAAACAACCCTAGCTACGTGGTAGGGCCTCAAGCCCGTCTGGATGGCGACCACCTTAGGTCTTAAGTATGCCGCCATAATAACTTTGTGTTGTGTTCCGGTATTAGTGACCCAAGTTCCTGTACTTTTATGGGACAGCAGCGTGTTCGCGATGCCACTGGCGTTGCAAACACCTATAGGCGACGGTAACTGCTAAATTCTAAGCGGGCCGTCAGCCTGTCTATTGTCCTACAGCAATAAAATATATATAAACATTAAAATGACGCTTAAAACCATTAGCCTTTCACTCCTCGATATATAATAATATAGCGGATGTTGTATTATAGATCAATGATGTTATTTGTGTGTTGAGCAAACGATGGACTTAGAAGCTTGCGTGACCAGTTTCACATGTGATTAGGTATAATTGCATATAAATAAAATCGTTCTTACATTATTTACTAAGCATTTCCCCTAGCTTACAGTTTCAACGCCATTTAATATTCTGGAAAGATAATTGATTGTGTAAAGGTGATTATACATTTGCATTACACAACAGACTGTACTATCATTCAGTTTCGTTACATAAATGTAATATTAGTATCCTATAACATTTCCACGGCTGGGCTCGAAACTCTACGTAGGGGACCAAATATCATATCCACTTTTTTATCAACACTCCGGGAGAGGGCGTTTTTATCAGTGCAGGGGCGGAGAAAGAATACTGACCTATGCGACCGGGATCGGCCTGTCGTAAGAGGCGATAAAACAACCCACCCTAGCTACGTGGTAGGGCCCCAAGCCCGTCTGGATGGCGACTACCTTTGGTTTTAAATATGCCGCCATAATAACTTTGTGTTATGTTCCGGCATTAGTGACCCAAGTTCCGGTGCAAACCCTTATAGGACAGCAGCGTGTTCGCGATGCCACTGGCGTTGCAAACACCCATAGGCGACGGTAACTGCTAAAAAGTTGATCGTCAGCCTGTCTACTGTCCTGCAGGATTAAAGTCGACGCGGGTATGTCGGGTTCCATGTGGGGCCCACTAAAACTCCGGTCGTCACCTAGAGCCTTTGTTGGGTCGCAGAATCTACTTTTGGTCATTGCTCCGCGACACCCCCGGTAAATATCATATCCACTACGTTATCAACGAGCAAGGTTGCACACATTGATAAATCGATTGGCGACCTCCGTAGAGTAACGGATAACACACTGCGGCACGCTTGCGGGGGACGACGGGATCGATTCCCGTTCTGCGTCTATGTATAATATCTATTTATTTACAAAATAAAAGCCATAACACAAGTGCTAAGTAGCATACTACTTACTTTGGAATTACATGACGCTCTGTGCATTTATGTTAATATGTGTGTAAATCTTTGAGCAGATATCCTCGTGATGTTTCCTGCTGTCAGGACGTAGCAATTATGTGACACAAATTAAGCCAGAAAAACTGCATAAGTAGCGCTCGTCGTGGAAACCAAACATCGAACATCAATATTTCGACTCGACTATGATAGCACTCGGCCTTCACTTACATACTGAGTATATGCAGCATTAATGCTTAAATATTTCACATTTAATAATAATAATAACAGAGGGAACGGACAGTATACGATTACGATATACGATACGGATTAGCGGGTTACACATTCCGGTGATTTCGGTATGCATGTTTTATCATGATGTTTACCTAGACCGTTGGTATATGACAATTATTGTACGCACATTAGGCGGGAAAAACTGCCTAAGCAGTGCAAGTCACCGTAAGATTCGAACCCGGGACCTCAAGATTGGTCGTCGAGTATAAAATCACTGTCAGCTATTAGGTAATCATTTCCGGTATTTATATTTATAAAAATAAATATATTTACTAATTAAAAAGCACAGTGGCGCCATTTAGGTCAAATAGCTTAACCGAGCGCTTTTCCCGCCGATAAACTGCTGTGCAGTTTGGAGGGACTACAGCAATTATCATTCATTTAGAGATTAAATAAATAAAATAAATATAATATTATTTTTGGTCAGGGCAGTATGTCCATTTCTTCCGTTTTATTATATCCTGACATTCTTCACCTATCACTTTACAAATCCTAATATCATACATTATAAATTCCTTCATCGTGTTTCAGGTCTATCCCTGCCCACAAGGGCACAAACCCATTTCAGGTTCAACATTCGTCTGTTTCTATTCCATCCTGTTCATCCTAATCACATATCTGTATAATGCAAATCTACTTTTGTCAGATTGGGAACTTGCTTCTTCGAGGAAAAAAAACGTCAACAAACCTACTTGATTTTAAGCAACACCCAAATTTGGATAAACACTGGTCAATTATCAGTACAGTTAGAATGTAAATCGGTCATGAACAACTTTCCCATTGTTCTGTAACACATAATAATAGCAATTGTTACAATAATTAACTTGACACATGCAACATGGCTTCCAGTTAATGCGATTTGTCAAGAATTTTACGATTAACAAAGATGTAATGTTTTTTAATTTTTTTTTCATGCAGGGGCGGAGTAATTATACTGAACTATTCTGCCGATGCAGCCTGTCGTAAAAGGCGACAAAACAGTCCTAGCATCTAGGACTTCATGCAAATCTGGATGGCCGTTACCATCGCCTGTAAATGTTTACGACACCAGAGCTACCGCTAACACGCTATCGCCCACGTAGGGGAACGGGAATCTGTGCTACTTATGCCAGAACACAACACTGAGTTATTGTAGCGGCATGTTTAGAGACCAAGGGTGCCATAGGCGGGCTTGGGCCCTACCACGTAGCTAGAGTTATTTTGTCCCCTTTTACGACAAGCCGACCCCGGCCGCAAGGGTTTATTTTTTTTAATGCTGTAGGACATCAGACAGGCTGACGGCCCGTTTAGAATTTAGCAGTTACCGTCGCCTATGGGTGTTTGCAACGCCAGTTGCATCGCGAACACGCTGCTGTCCCATAAGGGTACAGGAACTTGGGTCACTAATGCCGGAACACAACACAAAGTTATTATGGCGGCATACTTAAAGACCTAAGGTGGTCGCAATCCAGACGGGCTTGAAGCCCTACCACGTAGCTATTTTGTCGGCTTTTACGACAGGCCGACCCCGGCCGCAGAGGTTAGTATTCTTTCTCCGCCCCTGCACGGATAAGCATGGATAATATATACAATACACATAACTTGCTTAAAATACTTCGTAAATATCTTACTTGAGTACTTGTGTAATAAATCTAACCAAAATACTTTCTAAGGCCTTGCTGGGTAAATAACAATTTAAAGGCCCGTGCGTACAACCATTCCGAGAATGGTCGAGCTCTATTTTAGACAACCAGTAATCCCAACCGCTCGTTACATGGAATCTAGTGAAAAATAAGACAAGCAATTCACGGAGGCAGCTAATTTGACGCCGTTTGTATCGGGTTGAGAATGGTTTTATTTGGTCACATTTTCAAATAAAGAAATGTACAGGAATAATCCACTAAAAGAGTAAAAGTGAAACTAATTGACATTTTTAAAACTCTTTTGCACGATATAATATGTAACTATATACAGGTAATTTACTTGATCCTAGAATAACACATAGTCATTTATCTAGTTTAATTTTTTTATTGCTGTGGGTCAGCAGACAGACTCACAGTCCACTTAATGCCAGGGGCACGGCTAACACGCTGCCTCCGCGTACAGATAATGGAACCTGGGTCACTTATGCTGGAACACAACACAAGGTTATTATAGCGGCATTATTATAGACTGGGACTGCTTTCCATCTAGACAGGTTTGTGTACCGAATTTTAATTAAATCTCGGCTCAGTTCTTATGTCCATGTGGTCGAACTCGCAAGCAAATACTATAAACATCACAGAACAATGACCAAAAGTCGATGCCTCCAGGCTTTGGGTGGCAACGGGGTTTTTAGTCGGTAAACTGTTGTAACTGCCGCTGGCCATCACATCTCTGCCAGCTGCACAAAGGCGGCCTCCGTAGCATTATATACATAGCAAAGGTGAGTAGGCCGACATAATTAAGTCAGCGGCGTGGTACTGGTCATACGGTTTCCCGGGACATAAAAAAGGTAAATAGTAAAATAACACCTTCACCTTATTTCAACAAAATACAAGTAGAGATGAAAGTCAAATATTACAATACAATAAATGTTGCCCACAGATAAAATATACCTAATTTAAAAACCAATAACATATGGAGGGGATTAGAAGGAAAGTACTATTTATGGACACATTTAATCGTATAAATGTTGAAATTGGACTGCCAGACTAATATATCGAGATGTAATAACCGTTTGTGGCTATTACCACAGAATACACAAATATAGATACTGCGCTTTATATTTTATGCTTGAAAATTGTATAGACATGGCTCACGGTTACAAAATATCGGAACACACCTAAACAGTAAGTATTTGGCCATATAATCCCAGTCAGTAATCCCCATCAACTACCGTAACTAGACGTAACAGCTATCTACAAATGAATCTTTGTTCTTTAGTTCACAGAATTTAGCAAGGGAATTCTTTATTTTACATTTCGGGATTAAGAGCCCTGTAAGGATCAAATTTAGTCATATTCCATTTATTTTCTTGTGCTAGCAAAAAGAAGTATCATGGAAAGACATCGCAAATAGGTGCGCAAAAGTTAAGTCCTGTAAAAATATGCATACGTAGTATACGTATATAAGCTTGGAAGACATCTCTTGAATCGACGACCTCGGTGGCGTAACGGATAACGTACGTCGGTACGCTCGCGGAGATCACGGGTTCGATTCCCGTCTCACGTCTGGGTGTTTATGTATAATATGTATTTATTTACAAAAATAAAGTATATAAGTAGTATATCAGTTGTCTAGGGCCCATAACACAAGTGCTACTTAGTTTGGGACTAGATGACGCTGTGTGAATTGTGACAAAATATTTATTTATTTATTTAATCAAAATTCGCTACTACTTGATGGTTACTTTTTACAGATTAGGACAATGGAATCCCGTTAACCACTCTAAATAACCTCAAACGCTTATTAGAAGTGGGTTTTCCTTAGTCGTCCACTGGCTAAGCAGGATTCGAGCCTTCAAACTTCTTCAGGGATATAATGTATAGCTATTATTTTAGATTACATGTTTTAACATGTCATTCTTTACTCTATCATACCCTACACTATACTACAAGTATAATCAGTAAAATTCTGTATGTCCGTCTTCTATGCTATAATAGCTATTACGCATTGGTGAAATAGTGATGTGGACCGCAGCCACCTCGTAACAGCAAAGTGAAACAGAGGCTTTGTTACTTTGATAGTCGAAGTTCGGAACTCTCTTAGGTATTAGGAGGCTTTACATTGAACTATTTATTACTTAGCTTCCACTAAGTGCTTGCAGAAGTCTCGCTAAAATGCGGTTTCAAGTTTAAATCTTATGGATATCGGCATCCTTAATA
Organism: Malacosoma neustria; assembly: GCA_963693495.1. Classification (NCBI taxonomy): domain Eukaryota; kingdom Metazoa; phylum Arthropoda; class Insecta; order Lepidoptera; family Lasiocampidae; genus Malacosoma; species Malacosoma neustria. The sequence continues at coordinate 16,723,835 of OY856379.1, read as the reverse complement.
GTTGCCCTATTAGCGCGCATATGATTTTACAATGTCAAGCAAGCACTTATTGGGTCTACCTCTGACCGAATATTACCTGATAAACCTCGTTATACAAAATATATATACAAAAGGACGAGAAATACTGTAGTATACTACTAGACAATATTTCTCGACTTTTATGCAAATTATAACATAATTAACAAGTACAATGTAACGGAGGAAGTATCCGCCTGTAACAAGGCAGGTATATTGTCCATCCCTTCTTGTGCCCCACCCCAGCAGTGATGCTATGGGCATTATCATTTAAATTAAACTTCTGTTATTTGTATATCAACAATATATTCCCCCACATAAATCTTATTATTTACAGTAACTGAATGTCTACAAGCCGCGGTAATAGGGGCATTTAGGAGAGCCTCCGAAGCGTCATACCCCTCTTGTGATCAAACCCAATTTGCTGTAAAGAGGGCCGCCGGATAGTGCTTTGATTTCGTTTCACAATCGACTGTCACAGGTCAAGAGGGAACACCCCTAAGGCTTTTACAATTTTATGTGAGTATAGTGCTTTAGATAATGGATCGAATTGAAAATCAAGTATCTAATAGATCTTTGGGGAGTAAGGGATAATATAGATATTAAAATACGAAATATTAAATTTTTATTAAATATATTAAAATTATTATTAAAAATAGAATATATTACAAAAAATTATAAAGGTCTCATGGGATCAAATAGCTTGTTTATATTTAGGGAAAGTGTTGCCATCCAACGCAGTAATACAGCCAGCGTTTTGGGAACATTTCCGGCCAAAAGCGATTTCTAATCAATATACTTTTTATTATTTACGTGTTTTTTTAAATATGGTGTATTTTTAATATAGAATATTTTTTTTGTTAAATGGACCATATCCGTGGCGCAACGACTTTTGCATGGCGGACGCACGAAACACCTGTGATTGTTACAGGTTCGATTGCCGTCCCGATTCTGAGTCTTTATTTATAATATGTACTCATTTAAAAAAGAAAAGTATGTAGTAAATTGTCTAGTACCTATAACACAAGCGCTCTGATACTTGCTTTAATATTTTTATTTAATAAATAAGAATAAACCTAGCTGTTATATCACTACCTACGTATTCGAAAATACCTCACATCAACACACAAAACATGTGTATTTTTTACAGATAGACAAAACACTTCTACAAAATAAACTGTTCTTGGAAAATTTGCAATCGTTATTAGATTTAGTCACTATGAAAAATGTTGTATACAAATATCATTTTGGTTGAAATTCGATAAATAAATGAACATTAATAAACAAATACTATTATCTTTGGATTGATAAGGAAAGCCTAATGATACCCAAGGTTAAACGAGCCTATTCTCTTCCAGAAATAGCTTCTAGATTAGATAACTCTGTCGCATATTTCCAAAGCTTTGTACTAATTTCGTTGATAATGTTTTGTTACAGTCGAAATAAGTTATTTTTATAAGATAATTACCAAATACTTATGTGATCTTATTAAGTAGAATAACTATTTCGACCTTCATCATTAGTTTATTTATTTCTCCGTGCAGCGGCGGAGTAAGAATACTAACCCCTGCGGCCTGGGTCGGCCTGTCGCAAAAGGCGACAAAACAACATGGTAGGGTTACCACCATTGATCTATAAGTGTGCCGTCATAATAACATTGTGTTGTATTCCGGCATTAGTGACTTAGATTCCTGTACCCCTATGGGACAGCAGCATATTCGCGGTGTCCCTAGCATCGCACACATCCATAGGCAACGGTAACTGCTTACTATTAAGTGGACCGTCAGCCTATCTGCTGTTCCTGAGCAATAGAAAAAATTATCCTCTCCTATAGGTTTGTTAGAAATGTTATTTTATTGCGTGTTATTATTTACCAAATCTTGAATTATCACGTGACTTTGTAAAATGTTTGCATGTCATTGTATCTATTTAAATAATATAATCATTAGTTTGAATAATACTAATACGTTGTTATATTTCATAAATATTTTTTTTTTATTGCTGTAGGACAGCAGACAGGCTGACAGCCCGCTTAGAATTTAGCAGTTACCGTCGCCTATGGGTGTTTGTAACGCCAGTGGCAGCACGAACACGATGCTGTCCCATAAGAGTACAGGAATTCGGGTCACTAATGCCGGAACACAACACAAGGTTATTATGGCGGCATACTTAAGACCAAAGGTGGTCGCTATCCAGACGGGCTTACCACGTAGCTAGGGTGGGTCATTTTGTCGACTTTTACGACAAGCCGACCCCGCCGCAGGGGTTAGTATTCTTTCTCCGCCCCTGCATGGATAAAAAATATAGCAGATAATTACTATAAAGTGTTAATCCACTTCGAAACTTACAACAGTTTTTATGCTTTCCTCTTTTTCCTTTCCTCGCACGGTCTTCAGCATCCATATTAGCAGTCAAATATTCATAATAGTAAACATTCTTTCAGTAAAACATAAATTATGAATTATATACATGCTTAACCCATGACCTTTATGCAATAACGAACAATAAGTTGTAAAAGTTTTATCACAATCGGATAATCGGTAATAGAACATATAAAAAACAAACAGTTTTTATATGTTAAGTTAAAATACATTAGGAGGAATATATTTGCTAACAGAAAAGAATCCCATTTACAGAACAAAACTGAATGCCTCCGCGTATGATGACAGGCCGAGGCATCCGGGTGGAAAAGGCTCGTAACGAGTTGGCACGAGGCACAGCCGTCGAACGCCCATTGTAAAGCTAAAGTAGCAAGTACTACAATGCTGGAGCACAAACATTGTTGAAGTACTTTGAAATCGACTTACGAAATTTTCTAAAGCTTTTTGTAGCTATTCTTATAGACATCGTTTCTCAGTATTATCCCTTTCGTGACATTCCTTTTCCTGATCTAAAAGCCACAAGAAATTAGTTTTAGTCAAATTACCAACTTGTCGTCTAATAATTTGATACCTTGCCAGCCTTAACGAGACTATCGTGTACTCCATCCATGCAGGGGTGGGACCAAAGTCGTATCTTATGTTGTAAGTTGTAGTTACCTCAAATATTTATAGAAAACTAGCTGACCCGGCAAACGTTGTTCTGCCATAAAAATAATAAAATGTCAAAAAATAAAAAAAAAAAATTTAGGGGTGGACTACCCCTAACATTTAGGGGGATGAAAAATAGATGTTGGCCGATTCTCATAGATACCGGATAAGCACAAAAAATTTCATCAAAATCGGTCAAGCCGTTTCGGAGGAGTATGGCAACGAAAACTGTGACAAGAGAATTTTATATATTAGAGATAATGTAGGCAAACAAATTTAGAATGTCAGTCGGTAGCTCTCGACTATTAAAAAAAGGTAATCTGGTAAAATTGTACTGGTTTTATTTAATAAAAATAAGTCCCGAATCTCAGAAACGATCCTTCAAACACAATACCATGAACTGAACATCTATGCGAAGCAGGAATTAAATTCAGATGTTTTTGTATCGCTCTTACATCATTAATATAATTTCAAACAGACGCGATCGCGAGTCAAATAACTTTGTTTTAATATAGTAACCAAAAAATATTATATATAGCCCTATCTATTTTCCATTATATTTTATTCCATTCGAATGCTGATTGCTTATAGTAAAGCAACTTCCAATTTCTAATAACCCTACATTTTTTATTGCTGTGATACAGTAAACAGACTGACGGCCCACTTAATAGTAAGGATATCGTCGCCTATGGATGTGTGCGGTGCCTGGAGCACCTCTAATACGCTGCCGTCCACATATTGAAACTGGAACCTGGATCAATTATGGCTGAACAATACAAGGTTATGGCGGTATATTTAGAAACCAGGGGTGGATGCTATTCAGACGGCCTTGGAACCCTTTTACCTAGCTATGTTGTACTGTCTCCTATTACGACAGCCCACTCCGGCCGCAGGGGTCAATATTGTTACTTCTCCCCTTCACGGAGAAAACATTTGAAACACAATAATGTTTTAATATTTTGACGAGTTTGAATTTAAGATACTAAAACTATTCCAAGAATATTATCGATCTGAACAGATTAAATATTAAGATTATATTTCGTTTAAGAGCAAAGTGTCCCTCAATTTGCTCCTTTTATTCGACCATTCACCTGCCCGAATTAGAAACAATCTCGTTACGTCACGTTGATGTAAACAACCATTAAATATCCAGTTCAAAAATCACAAAGAAAGCGAGAGAAACAATTTACAGATTCATTTACTAAATTGCTTTTTTCATACTCTCTTAACTGCTGACAGCGAAATCTTTTGCGTTCTGAGGAAAACGAAAATACCTTGACATTACTTTAACCAATGCCTATTTACGAATTTGTTCTTATTATATTTTTTGAGTCGTGAAATTCGCAAACGTTAGTTACGTTTCCCTTTTTGAATAACTATTCACATCTTCCGTTATATCTTATTTTGATCTGATACTTATCCAAAACATTTTATTCAATTAAATCGTAAAATTAATAGATAGATAACTCTTTATTGTTGAACTTAAAAACTACTTATTATCTTAAGAAAATTAACACAAAAATAATGTTCAACAATATACAACAGCCTATTATTGTAAAGAAGCCGAGAACAGTTATTCGACGCTGTATATTGTGTTCAGAATCACTGTAAACTATTGAAGTAAATAAAAATTTATTCATATAAAATATTAAATAAATTCATTTCAAATTCACAGTCTTGACATTTCACAGCCCTCTTAGGGCTTTATGTATGATATATAAGATACTCTTTCCGGGGAAAATTGGACCCTGTAAAAGTCAGATATCCGATTCTCCGCCTCGCTACTGCAACTATTCGACTAGGTAGCGGAAGAAAATCAGGGTGGACGCGGCGGCATAAAAACTCATTGCACCAAAAACCTCGATCACCACTTTAAGTCTTTGTGGGGGCTCGCAGAATCGGCTTTTGGTAATTATTGTATTGTACTCGTATAATATCATACATGTAATGTGTTACCAATACTAAATATCAAATTAAAATCGATAAATATGTATGTAATGTATAAAAAGTGAAATAAATTATTTAGCATACTGTCAGATTATTTTGGTAACGCAACTCCGGATTTACATCTATTTACTCGTACATTTGGTTTTACAATAGATACATTATATCATTAACGAGTTATAAATAATAATATATTGATTCCAAATCGCTTTCGCCCGGAAAAGTTCACAAAACGCTGGCTGCATTAACAAGTTTAATAACTAAAATATGAAAATTCAAAGTTATATTTTCAGTACCATTGGAGCTATTTACACACATGAATAATTATAATACAATATATAGATTTTTGAAACACGTTGAACTCTTCTACTATGTTGCTACGAATACTTCGTAGCCACGTAGTAAAGCTACGATATGGTAAAGATTATTTTAAATAATTCAGTAAATCTATTTGAATGGTTGATTGACACTATATGTGTTCTTTTCTCAGCCCCCAAGTCTTCTTACTGCCCTTATCCCCCTTATATGGGATCAGCATGTTCTCTCCATCATTATCAATCCAAAAAACATTAAATTCAATCCAAAGAAAATCATTACGAATAATAAAAATTCAAATCAAACACTGGTAAATTCCTGAAAAACAAATGGTCATTCAATAAAATTAATATCAAGACAATGAACATACATATAAGGAAGATTCGTTACTCATCTAGGGCAACATATTTGTATGAGTTTTACATAGTTTGTAAGCCCCGCAACACATATATGTGTCTAATGCAGCTATCTGTGGTTCGGATGTAACATACATATGTCTCCATTAATTGCATGTCTGAAAAAAACTGACGATATAGTGTTGAATCTAGATTAAGAACTGTCTGTTTTATAAAATAAAAACAATTTGATAATAGTACTATTTTAAATTAATAACATTTTACTCTTTAAGAATATTTTAATCATAAACCATTAAAAGTTCGACTGAGTAGGAAAACTAAAGAAAATATCAGCAAATTCGTACAACTACCATCAAATTACACTTGCATAAAAGGTCCTTTGATAAAGTAGATTACACAAATACAAGATGGAAATGGTTTTCAAACATGGCGGGTGTCATGGCCGTCGTAAAATTGAATGCTAACGCGTAATGTACGCGCCGAAATCAAATTTTAAAAGTGCACCTCAAACAAGCCAGTATGGCTTTTAGGTGCTTCACTTCTGTTAAATTTAAATATTTTTGTGGGTATAATACTATTTTTTTAAAGTAAAGATACGCTTAAGAATATGAGAAGAAGGAGACTGGCGTGGTACGGGTATGTAATGAGAAGGGTTGCCGACTGTATTATCAAAAGAATATTAAACATGACAGTAGTTGGATATAAGGGCGGGGGTAGACTTAACAAGCGATGGAAAGAATGTGTGATACATATGAGGATTTGCGAAGTGACATGAATAATGCCACGATAGAATGAAATGGAAGAAGAAGACATAATGTGGCGACGGTGATATACGTAAGCAGCCTAGTATAGTGCTGTGGATTAGTTACCTATATCCTATGTAGATAGATAGATAGATAGATAACGCTTTATTTATCACCAAAATTACAAATTACAGCACAAGTATACAATAAATTGACGGTGAAAAATCGGCGGCCTTATCGCTTATGTATGTATCGCTATGTAATGTAGGAAGCTCACACAAATGTAACCCGTTGTTACCTAACATCTTTTCTGACACTATTTCCACATATATTCTAACAATACTTCCACCTACTAAAATATTTAAATTCAAAACATTCAACAAAAATATTCTTATTACATAATATAAAAATAGTTTGCTCCATTAATATAAATAAATATATATCAGTGCTAAATCGAAAACTGCACGCGTAAAGTAGATATAAAACGCCCCTAGACAGATTAATTAAATCGGAGGCTAGTTTGTCAAGGCGTCTAAAATGAATGAATGAAATTTATTTGTTTCTCACACATTTTTTAGGTATTTTAATTGCGAATATTACTATGTAATAAGAAGTGGGAGAAACTAGCCTAAGTTAGGTAGCACCTATACTACGACTCTTAAACATTTCTAATAATAATCATCCACATAAAAAAATACCGTTAATTAACTGTTCCAGTGAAATCTATGCATTATTATAAATGTAATAATGCATATGATGGATGTCACGTCAGAAGGGCTGAACGAAATTAGATGGATCCTACTATTTATTGCGAAAAAATAAATCCATTTAGCCATATATATATTTACTCTTTGTTCTATAATGATATTATAGATATACATTCCCCGTAATGTCATAAGCCGTTATAACGAGGGACTTCTCGGCTAATTCGAATCAACCGCAAACCGCATAAAAATATAAGAGGCTACATATTCCGGTCAATGACGACAATAATCACATATTGGAATAATGAAAATAACAATAATATAACTATCCGTTCGTGACAGTTAGGGTAGCGATACCGCCATTGTTACGTGATACTTACTATATACAAAGGGTTAGCAATTACGCATTTCATAAGATCTATAATGATTTATTATAATAGTTATAGCACTAGTTTCTATCTTTTTACTGTAAAAATACAGGCGGAGTAAAAATACTGATCTCTGGGCCGGGATCGGCCTGTGGTATAACAAACTTAAACAGGTGGTAGGGCCCCAAGCTCGTCTGGGTGACAACCACCCCTATATAAGTATGCCGCCATAATAACTTTGTGTTGTGTTCCGGCATTGGTGACCCAGGTTCTATCCTACGTGGATAGCAGCTTGTTCGGGGTATTCCTAGCTCCGTAAACATCCATAGGCGACAATAACTGCTTACTATAAGTGGGCCCTCAACCCATCTGCTGTCAGTGCGCAACAGTGGACCCCGCGGTCTTAAGCTACGGTTGTAACTAAGATTATCCATATATTTCGGGATGGTTCAGTTATGGGATCTGGAGAATCAGGAACGCACCGTGGTCTAGTACGTGACCTCAGACAACTTCCACACTAGGAAAAAGCATATTAAAAATTAACTTTAATTTTAAAAATAATTTAGCTTTGATGTAAATCAGGATCTTGTAAAGGTTTGAAGAATATTATTTTACGGTAAATTACTACAGACTTTTAAATCAACCAAAATATCCAAGGTACCGTACATAAATATATTTATAGAGGTTTGTATTGTACATTAGCGTAGATTCAAAACTACCCTAGCTACGTGATAGGGCCCGTCACGAGCCCATCTGGTAGCAACCACCTTTGGTCTAAGAATATGCTGCCTTAATAACCCTGTATTGTGTTTCGGCATTAGTGATCCAGGTTCCTGTACTCCTATGGGACAGCAGCGTGTTCGCGGAGCCCCTGGCGTCACAAGCATCCACAGGCGACGGTAACAGCTTACTGTTAAGTGCCGTCAGCCTGTCTGCTATTTCTCAGCAATAAAAAAAGAGATTTCCACGAACAAGCTAAAACGATTTTCTCCGTATATCCATCGCCAGTCCTATTTGATGTGACAAAGTATATGGAGCGTGCGATACAATTGAGTCAGTCCATTCACTCTAATGTGTACAGGTAGTGTTGAACTACTAGACAACACGACTACACGATCGTCCGTTTGGTACGCAATTTCATTATATGCATTATCAGGATTTCGTGTATGCGATATATATACTTACTTATACATGCTCCATCCATACTAATATTATAAATGCGAAAGTAACTCTGTCTGTCTGTCTGTCTGTCTGTTCCTCTTTCACGCCTAAACGGCTGAACGGATTTTGATGAAATTTGGTATGGTGATAGATGATAACCTAGAAATGGTCATAGGCTATAAATAATCACGCCATCGTTCTTAGGGGGTAGGCAGTAGGCAGATAACTAAATTGAGTTAGTGATTTTTTGTGCTTATCCGGTATCTATGAGAATCGGCCAACATCTATTTTTCATCCCCCTAAATGTTAGGGGTGACCCACCCCCAAAAAATTTTTTTAATTTTTTGACATTTTATTATTTATATGGCAGAACAACGTTTGCCGGGTCAGCTAGTTTATATATAAACTGATACCAGTTTCTGTATAAATTAAACGACGATGACGTAAGATGTTAGATATTGTAGTACTGTAAATTAAATCATAAATAAATCATCATCATTATTTCAGCGCTTAATCCCGGTTGCAACCCAAACTTTTGTTTCGGTGCCTGGGGTCTGCTTTCCGACGTTTTCTACTCCTCTGGACACGGTATTCGGAATCTCTGGTAATTAGTCTATTGGAATGCAATACTCTTTACGACATCAAGCCAGCATTTTTGGGTCTACCTCTCCAATCGGGACCAGGCGGAGGCGGCATGGCAAGACATTTATTCCCTACGTAAGTAAACCATAAATAAATATACTGGGATAATTCACACAATGCCATAGAAGCACAGCGTTTGTGTTATGGATACTAGATAACTAATATACTACATATTTTATATACTTTTGTAAATAAATACATAAATACCCAGACGCAAGACGGGATTCGAACCTATGATCTTCGCAACCGTACCGAAGCAGTAACTGTTACGACACAGAGTTCGTTGCGATCTTTTTAAAATGACTGAATCACCGAATGTCAAATGTCGTAAAATGCGATGTAAGAAAGTTATGATTGTTCGTTAATCAAGATGACGTAGTTACTAAGAAAAATGGCGGATTGTATTCTCGGACATACGCAAGTGAATTGTGAAACATTAAAATAAATTATCATACCCAAAAATTTTAACTTACAATTGATTTTATAAAAGACTACGGAGTTGTCCTAATGCATTTAAACCTCATATAAATCGGATAAAAACAAAAGTATTAAAAATTTAATATCTAAAGTAATATCAGTTCATTATTGCTTTGTTCAATTCATAAATTTTACTTTTTTAAATGCTTACATTTTTTTATTGTTGTAGGAGAGCAGACAGACTGACGGCCCACTTAGAATTTAGCAGTTACCGTCGTCTATGGGTGTTCGCAACACCAGTGGCCTCGAGAACACGCTGCTGTCCCATAAGGGTACAGGAACTTGGGTCACTAATGCCGAAACATAACACAAAGTTATTATGGCGGCATACTTAAGATCAAAGGTGGTCGCCATCCAGACGGGCTTGGGGTCCTACCACGTAGCTAGGGTGGGTTGTTTTGTCGCCTTATACGACAGGCCGACCCAGGCCGCATAGGTCAGCATTCTTTCTCCGCTTCTGCACGGATAAAAACTTACATTTTCAATACCTATATTTTGAAAAATATAAAATAAATTTACCTTCCGATGTTAGCAATAAATTTTTATAAACCAATTGTAGAGTATAGTAATATGGATTTTAATTGGAATTTAATCAGAAATTTAAAAATATGTATACTATTTAAAAAGAATCTTATAAATTTACATATTATGTACTTTAACAATTTAATTGATTTTTTTTTTAAGTTTTAGCTTACATTGTCAAGGATACAGAAAAGCATATAAAATATTTCATTTGCGAAAAATAAGTTGAAGCAAGTACTATTAAAACAAAAATTTTATATACAACAAGTATTTCTTACAACTTGACAACGATAAAAGAAAAAGAATGTCAAGGTGTCATTCAGGTCATGTTAGCACGTCCGCGTTTCGTGACATTGAACACGTTTGCAAATGCCTAACCCGACCAGACCGCTGGAATACCTTCCACTTATCTCCGAGATGACTAATTGTGACTAAGTGTGACTAATTGTGACTAAGTGTGACTAAGTGTGACTAAGTGTGACTAAGTGTGACTAAGTGTGACTAAGTGTGAGCCACTAAGTAACTGTTAACGCCCGCGTAGTTAATTATCTTTCTTAGAATTTCTTAAAATGGCCTACATCTGGTGGAACAAAAAACAAAACTTATATTATAAAAAAAATAAACACCGTCACATAAATAACGTTTCACTAATGGCCTCGGGCCCCCTATAGGGGACGGGCAATCTACCCACCATACTTGTCCAAGGTGGATAAGTGGGTTACACTTCAAGGATCTGGAATGAGCTTCCGGCTAAGATTTTCTCAGCGCGGTACGATATGGGATTCTTCAAAAAAGGCGTTATAAAATTTCTTCGAGGCCAGCAGCGCGTTGGTATTGCTTGGTGCTGCAAACGTCCATAGGCGACGGTGACCACCTGCTAGAGTGGGCCGTCAGCCTATCTGCTGAGCTCTAGCTATTAAAAAAAAACTTACCGGTGATCACGGTTTGCAGGTTTCCTAGCAATGTTTTCCTTTATCGTCAATACGAGACATATCATTAGCACAATATGCGAGAAAAACCATCTAAGTCGTGAATACAAGCATGGTGGTATTTTTTTTACGGGGTGGGGAAATCCTCATGGACTACCTCCGCCTGGGGAAAGGCGGAGTGGCGTGCCGGACTCTTACCGGCTAAAACCACCACCCCGGTGTCTCCTCACACGTGCGCGTGGGGCCGCGGTAATCCAAATTCTTCCGCAGCCCCACACTAGTGCTGGCCCGGTCTGTCCGGGCCTCGTCTCCTGCACGGGGTAGTGAGGTGTTTAACTACCCCGTGCATCGCCTCAGAGGCGCGCGCCGAAACCCGCGCGCGCCTCCACCTCGGGTCCATCGAATAGGGGGCGGGAACTCCCCAAGTCCCTCGCTCCTGGACCTATTCATGGGGGCTGGAAAAGGGCGTTGTCCGCCCTTCTCCTGCGCCCGGTGCGCCTTCTGCGGTCGGGGAAGGAAGTCGAGATCTCCCTCTCCCGTTCCGCAGTTTCCTTCTGCGACATCACGTCCTCATGGTGGTATTTGAATCAATGACCTCTTGGTTGTCCGGTGTGATATCACTTGGTTACCAATATATTATACAAGTTTATAATACATATAATAATAATATAATTTAATAGACATATTAGTCCATTGAAATGTTACATGAGCTTAACTTTTTTTAGCGGACGCAATTTTATTTTTCGGATATGTGTGGGGGCGTCAATAGAAACTTAACCCCAAGTTTGTGGAGTTGCCGCCCCTGTCCCCCCGCCGCCATTTTGGAAAAAGGGGTGCAAACACCTTTTTCGCGATATCTCGGAAACTATGCGTCCTACAAAAAATTCGTTAAGACATAATTTGTAGCAAATCGCTTTGCCTACAAATATGATCATAAAACTTTTTGCCCTAAATTTAAAATTAAAGAAGTTATAAGCAAAAAAGGGAGTAAATTTCTATAAAAATTGTCTTTTTTATTCTATAACTTTTTTTATACATTTTACAAAAAAATTACCTCAGACCAATCTTGTAGATGGTCTTTTGAGGAAAAGTTTTCTCTATATTTTTTTCTTATTCATTGCTAACTCTTTTCCCCGCCACCTATGAGGTAGAGTTTGTAGGCACGTTTTTTTACGTGGTATCCTCAGTAAGTCTACTCCACAGACATCTTGTCGATGAGGTAATCCTCGCCAAAATCATATTTTCAATCAGTTATTAACTAACTATTCTATTCTACTTTTCTTCGATGGTCCAGGCTGTAGCTCGGAATGTAATTCAACGTCAAATGTGAAGGTTTGGGGAATGACAGTAGTTAAAATTGGAGACATAATTAGAAAATCTTCGAATTCATTTTCTTCCATATGATATGACCTGTCACCCGGCTGTGATAAAACATTATTGCTTTGCACATGAGTGAAGGCTAGCTTTATCTCTTTCCGCAAAGGATATCTCCACAATTATCTAGTGCAGTGCAGTAATCTGCACAAACTATGCGCATAATAACGGCACCACAATGAATATTTTAAATACGCACGTATAAACAACGATGAGGTATATTTTTAGATTATTTTTGTTTGGAAATATCATTTGCGAGTCCGCCTGACCACAGAGGAATCGAGACAACCTACAAGAAACATGTTGTTCTCCAAACGCCCAGTGCTTGGGCCTTTGGTACTAGTGAACAAACATGAGCAACTTTTTTAGAGCTTGATATGCAAGACCAAAATTGAAAGTAGCCCAAAATTTCTAACATTATTATTTTTGCATGAAATGACACGGCTAATCGTGTGGAAAATGTCATTTTTGACCAATAAATTTCGCAAGCGACGTTTAAAAAGCTTAAAGTAAAAAAAGTTGGGTTCATAAATATTCAAGCGAACTCCGTAGAGGGAATCCGATAGGCGAGAATAAATTGAGAGGACCGGGTTCATATTGGCAGGATGGAAACCCGAACGGGTTTGCGATGGCAGTTTTGATTTCGTACACAACGAATAAAGGCGCGCTTTAATTAAGCCCGGCCAAAGATTTTCGAACATTACCCAGTATAGGTTAACGGCGATGAAAGCTTTGTGTTTATCTTTTGTTGAATTGTTAGAGCTCGTAAAAATGTGAAGGGTAGTATAGAAATAAATAATTATATTTTGTAACTAGCTGTGCCCGCGACTCTGTCCGCGTGGAATAGTGACATTGGGCAGCATTTTTTGGATATATGAGGTCAACTTAAATTGGAAATTCAACCTAGTAAGTCCAGCCTAAGCTGAACCCCATTTCATACGATTGATGATATAATGTGAGATCAACTTAAATTGGATTATAAAATTTCCGAAACTTATCATTTTTAATAAAAAGTATTTTTTTTTTTCTACAATAAAAATAGCCTAAGTTTCTCCCTGATACATCAGTTGTCAGTGAAAGTCCCATCAAAATCGGTGCAGCTATTTCAGAGATTAGCCGGAACAAACAGACAGACAGACCGACAGACAAAAATTGTAAAAATTTTTATTTTGGTATATGTACCGTGTATACGTCCGAATACACTCAGTAAAAAACGGTTATTTTAATATTACAAACATACCCTGCAATTTCATTTATTTGGATAGATACAGTTATACTTTAGATATAACATATGTATCTAAGCGTTCAGATCCTAGCTATAGGTATCTAGCCATCACCTAAACATTCACATCCTTTTAACCATATCTGCCCCTCCATTTCTTTGGTCTACCCTTACTTTTGTATCTCTCATTCTAAACACATTCTTTAAAAGATATTTTGATAATTAATCTGCTTAAATAAAAATAGCAATATAAAAAAATTAAAGTAATTTTAATTACTAACATTAAAGCTACTTATTTTTTCAGAAGTAACATATACATATAATAGCAAGAAATTAGTCCTGAAGTTCATACGAATGAACATTATTTTATTTACTAAATTAATAGTGATCGATGTTAAACTACTATTAATATTTACTTTAAATTAATGAAAGGGTTTTGCAATACTGACCAAACAATTTCGCATAACAAACCCGTCTAGACTAGACCGCAACGTTGTTATATTGTTAAATTATTTCATTTCATAAAACACGTTCGATCGTTCAGACGGAAGAAATTTACTATAAAATCTAAAACATTAGAATATCAAATACGCCGACTTGTGACTCGGACTCAATCCCTAGCGGATTGTGGGCAAATGAAGTAATATTAAATTATTTGTGACGTGTATTTCGTAACACGTAGGTATACATGTGCGTGTTTGTACTTGCAAAAATCATTTATTGGCCTACATATACCTATTTATAAAGGAATTTACTTACATATTGTGACGACCTCTTTAGCGTAGCGGCTAAAGCACTCCGGTACGCTTGCGGAGGTCACGGGTACGATTCCCGTCTCGCGTGTGGGTATTTATGTATAATATGTATTTATTTCCAAAAAAGTATACAAGACAATGTAGTATATCAGTTGTCTAGTACCCATAACACAAGTACTTATGCAGATTAGTTTGGGACTAGAGGGCGGTGTGTGAATTATGCCCGTATATTTATTTATTGATTATATGAGGATTAATGTCATGATAATGCTATAACATGTAGGTAAAAAATTGATACAATGGGCCAAAGACGAAACTAAATGATATCTCCCGGGAAAAATATTTCACGAAATGGACCTGTGTAAGATATGAAGACGACGGAGCATTTACTCTTGTATTTCTAATCGTTTGTTTTAGTGTTTTAATTTGATTGCATAGTAAAAAATAAGATTAATAAAATTTGACTAACAGATGAATTGAATACAACAGATTTTTGATACAACTGTGATTTTTTCAATTTATTTGGAACTCAAACAATACAATAGAAAAGAATTTCTACAATTAAATTATGCATTAACGATAAAGTTAAAAAGAAAGCAATGGTAAAATGACATTACATTAAAACAAAAATAAAAATTTAGTAAAGTACATTTTGTTTTGATACTGATATGCTGTTTTTAATATAATATTTACATTTAATATAATATGCTATTTTTAATATGATATTATCTAACTTGAGATAGAATATATCGATTTCTGCACTATTATATGCGTTATCACATTTACACGAATGATTATTGTAATCAGACTCTGTTTGTATTGTTTTAAGCTTCCTGTACTCTATCATATATTAATTAGGCAACCATAAAAGGAGGAATATATCAACTTATAAGGTTGCCAAATCAACCACACGTACAATTCCATAATAGGGTAGTCGGATTAATAGTCCCAAACGGATACATGCTTAGGTTTTGAAAACCTATGTTATTGATGTACAGAATGTTGGTGACGTTAGCGCCTGATTATAATTGAAAGTGCGCCCCCCCCGCAGACATAAGTTTTTTTCCGTGTGAACAAAAATCTTTCGCGATTGAACTTTAACGAGCGTCGAAATTATATTGATGAGTAAATTTTATCGAATATTGTTATAACTCATTTTGTTTCGGTTGACTTTTTGTTTATTTGCATGCATTAGAGTTGTAAGTACAATATTTATCATGTTTTATTGTTGAATTATTTTTATTTATATAGAAAATAGAAAAGGCAAGTATTCAAAACGATAGTTGCCTTGTTTACTTTTGCGGATAATCGCTCTAGGAGCAACTATAAATTCTTTGACGAACTACGAAAGTTAATAATTAAACTGTAGATTCGAGCAGGTATTCCTGCTAATTTAATAAGTGGTTTTCGCTACAGTGAAATCTACCCAGTCAATCCAAAGGCTTTGTTTGACACTTAATTTATAATAATAGATTGCATTCCATTTTATCCGTGCAGGGGCGGAGAAAGAATACTAACCTTTGCGGCCGGGGTCGGCCTGTCGTAAAACGCGACAAAAGAACCCACCCTAGCTACGTGGTAAAGCCTCAAGCCCATCTGGATGGCGACCACCTTTGGTCTTAAGTAGGCCACCATATTAACATTGTGTTGTGTTCCGGCATTAGTGACCCAAGTTCCTGTACCCTTATGGGACTGCAGCGTATTAGCGATGCCACTGGCGTGGCAAACACCCATAGGCGACGGTAACTGCTAAATTCTAAGCGGGTTTTCAGCCTGTCTGTTGTCCTACAGCAATAAAAAAAGAATTGGGAGAACTTACGCAAGAACAAGTTAGAAACTGAATATATACTAGGCTGTCCGGCTTTTATCCTACATGAAAACTGTTGATATGGATAATATATGAAGCGAGGTAAAGCTCGTAGCAACAACAGGTTAGGTATTCTTACGGCCAATACACTGCACATAATATTGTGAACTGTTAATTAAATGCAGTGAGAACTGGAATTTGCGGTCACCTTGCAGACACGAAACATTTGATATTCGATCTGCAAACCGAGACCGCAGCGTTGCGAAATGAGGTTTGAAAAAGTATAAAATTAGCGTAATAGCGAGAACCACTCTTTCTTGTGTTAGAACAAAATAACATGTTGTTTACAGTTATGTTACGCAAGTGATGGAATTCGCATCGAGGTATGTACAACTGATGATTTCAGGGTGTGGTTGAGTGTAATTTTTAATCGTCTAGACGTAATTTCTTCTATTTTCAAACAGTATTTATAGTATTTCTGCATGATAACATTTAAATAGTAATAATTCGTAATACGCAATATGTTATGTAACTATGTGTATCATTTGGAACGCTGTTGTTGATAAAAAAATTCACATAGTAACATTAAATAAATTTGAAATTAAAATCATGGCTATTAAAAATGCATGAAATGAAAATGAAAATTTTATTCTTATTGGAGAATAATACATATTTATCCTAGCTAAAAAAATTCACATCAACACACACACACGCATACGCACAAACGCTCCCTCGCATTCACGCATAATCATTCAAATTGTAAAATATATAATACTAGCTGACCCGGCAAACGTTCTGCCATATACCTAAATTTTAAAAAAACCTATGTTCTTCTCCAAAGTCCAATCTACCTCCATACCGAAATTCATCAAAACGAAAGCATAATAGACAGAGTTACATTCATATTTATAATAATAGATGACCCAGTGAACATCTCATTGACATTAGAGTAAAATGTGGTCAAAACTTAAGCCAAATAAAAGGAATTAATGGGGCTAAACTACATAAAAATCAAGGGAATTCGTCACTTCATCAATCTCGGATGGAGTATGTTTTCCAGTTTTAGATTAGTAGAAGATATAGTTAGTAGAATTGTTACTACCAAATGTGCATTAGAAATAAATTATCAATTTAAATTGTATTTATGGTTCACTATTTTAGCGATAATGGCTTACACATAAAAGATAAATATATGCTGTCACGGGCTTGGATCAGAATGCTGGGCCACAAAGAGAAAAGATGAAAGATTATGGCATGCAGCAGAGATGCAAATGTTAAGATGGATGAGCAGAGTTACAATAATGAATAATAATGAGTATATTAGGGCCAGTTTGAAAGTAGCGCCAGTGATTGAGAAGCTGAAAAGTAATAGGTTAGCCTGGTATGGCCATATGATGCGAAGAGAGGAGCGTCATGTAGTCATGTACAAGTAGGATGCTAGAAATGAGAGTGGATACAAGAGGAGGGGTAGACCAAAGAAAAGATGGATGGATTGTGTAAAAGATGATATGGTTCAAAAAGGTGTGAATGTTCCGATGACGGCTAATAGAGGAAAGTGGAAGGACAGGACATGATGTGGGGATAAGGGCAGGAAAAATAAGTGGTTTGCCAAGAGTTCTAACCACAATTTAAAATGAAAAACGTACACAGTACATGCATTACTAGATGTATCATATGTAAAATTATTTAATGCTTAAAGCTATAATACTTAAAATCAGTATCCAACACACCAGTAGTCCTTTCAAGGCAGTACATCAAGATTCCATTGTTATTCACAGCGAGGATGTTAGAGCGTGGGCGTCGGGGGCGTATTGGCGCACGAGTGTCACAGGAATGGGATTGTTTATTCAACGGACGCGCCGTCCCTTGATTAATGTTGAATAGCGTGTTTTATGAAGCTAGGCACCCGATAGATTGATCTTGGACAGGACGCACTGGCCAGCTCAAATCACTTACAAATAGTAATATCCATATAATTACTATTTATAATAAGACCGGACCTCTCCCTCATCTACGTTCCCATGTAATTATATTTATACTTTATTTTTTAAATAAAATTTGTGTTGTGTCAGCATAAAGCTGAGCTTGGTCCAATTTTAAGACGTGTTTATTTATTATGTGCGTAGTGTTTGTTGTATTTCATATATACGTGTCATTATTGCTAATGTTATATTTTTAATGATGTAGGTAATAAAATAAACGCATCTTCTTTCTTTCTATGTCCGTTACTTTTGTTCAAAGGGGACTGGCGAGTTACACATGCGGCTGATTTCGGTATGGTATCCGTGCAGGGACGGAGAGAGAATACTGACCTCTGCGGCCGGGGTCAACCTGTCGTAAAAAGCGACAAAACAACCCACGCTAGCTTCGCGGTGGAGCCCCAAGCCCGTCTGGATGGCAACCACCTTTGGTCTTAAGTATGCCGCCATAATAACCTTTTGTTGTGTTCCGGCATTAGTGACCCAAGTTCCTGTACCCTTATGGGGAACAGCAGCGTATTCACACACAAAAATGCAGGTTTCCTCACAATGTTATCCGTCATTGTCCGTAACAAGTATGATACAATGTACAAATTAGACCAGAAATTATGTCTCAGCGGTGCTTGCCTAAATCGAACCTGTTTAAATAGGTTTAGTGTGATACAGCTTGGCTACTGTATACCTATTTAATATTTAAACATTTACATTAGTTATTGAAGAAGCGCCGTTGGTTGATAAATAAAAAGTAACAGACTGGCATAGGTATGGCCATATAATGCGAAGAGAGAGAGAAGGAAGATGATAGAAATGAGAGTGGATGGATACAGGAGGAGAGGTAGACCAAAGAAAAAATAGATGGATTGCTTAAAATATGATATGTTGAAAAAGGTTGTGAATGTTGAAATGACAACGAACAAAAGAGAGTAGAAGGATAGAGAACATCCTGACGACCCCACATAACGTGGGATAAAAGCAGGAAGAAAGAAATTACTAAATTTAATTTACAACTATTGTGCGTATTTTAACTTTTATGAAAATATCTAATTATTAAGTTTTAATTACTTTGTTACTCATGA
The DNA here is from genome assembly GCA_963693495.1 of Malacosoma neustria. Lineage (NCBI taxonomy): Eukaryota > Metazoa > Arthropoda > Insecta > Lepidoptera > Lasiocampidae > Malacosoma > Malacosoma neustria. Next base: position 16,704,417 of record OY856379.1, on the reverse strand, counting down.
GTTCAATTGCAAAATAATAATTTTCTACTTACGATAGTGAGAAATAAAACACATACTCTCTTTACAAAAGAGATTACAAAACTTCTCTGCGTCTATGACATATCTTGGAATTGCAAAATACGAGTTTCGAAATCATATAAGGCATGTATAAAGAATAAATTAGTACTTTAGTACTAATCATTCAAGTTTAAAATTTTACGTATTTTTTACAATTTTAATAGTAAAAAATACGTAAAATTTTAAACTTAAATGATTAGTATAAATTATGTTAGTTCCAACACAATTTTTTTTGTTAACACGTAGCAGCGAATTGTTTTATGCCGTGCACACACATAAAGGTCAGTGGCACCTGTCTATTATTTTTATTCAAATCAAAAACCAACCAAGCATATATTTACTCAAATACAATAAAAATATTTGTATAACTAAACTATATACTCGTATACACAGTGTTGTCGTCCAACAGTAAGAATTCGGCCATTTCGCTGCGAGGATGTCGTAAAAGGCGACTAATTGTTTACTTTACTACCTTGTCAACATAGTATTATTTTTACTAGCTCACAAACTAGTGAAAATTAAAGTTTCTTTTCTCCCTTTCGGCATTGGTAAGATAAGCGGTAGTCTGTAAAAGTAAACTGACAATGCGCATAAAGTGCAGGAATCGCCTCCTTTGGCACAGCCACGTTTTACGGCAAGCGGCTACTTATGTGGGGAGCAAATATCTAGCCATGCCACTTCTACCGGGTCCCTACAGGAGAAGGAGACCAAAAAAGAACTGGCCTTGTCCTCATAAAGTGTGCGTGCTAATGGACTTACTACCAGGGATGTGGAAGACCGTGTGAAGTCGAGAAGAATAAGTCAAGCTCAAATGTAACAAAAACTCCTTTAAGCCGTGCAGGGCTATAAGCGTCGCAGTATATATCGCCCTCTGTAGATAGGTTATGTTAGTTAGTAGCGTGATAATTGTACGACTTCCTTTGTAAAACGTACGTCGGAACGCCTGCAGAGGTCGAGGGTCTAGTACCCACAATACAAGTGCTCTGCTGCTTACTTTAGGAGGGGATGGCGCTGTTTGAATTGCCGCCTTATATTTATTTTGATGATCACCAAGGAACTAATACCACACTGCTAAACAACAAATGCAAGCTCTAGCATACGTATTCCATCTTGAGGAATTAAACGGCAATCACATACTTATACAAAAGCCAAATTATGTCAAATCACTTCTATCACTTCTATGATTCATTTTCATTCAATCATCCAAATTCGTTCATTCATTTTCATTCAATCATTCATTCATTCAAAATAACTCCGTACATTAGTATCTCTCTGTAACTGTAACCAAGCACAATACATCCCGACTTATAAACTAAATACAACCTGAATTGAACGAATGTATGATGATTATGTTTAGTAAGTAGGATTAAGTCAGTTGAAATCAACTTAGCATATTCATAGAGTGTATAAATCATTTCACTGCCTACATGATTTGCTTGTTACATTTGAATGTTGTCATGAAGAAGGTCGGCGGAAGTGAATAAACTATCTGTGATTTAAAGGCCGATGCTCTCTGGGACCCTCCTCATACATTATGGCATTGTTAACCAAACCAAGCATGTCGTAGTTGACAACTACATGCGAGTGTGGAATAAAACGAGGCCATTGACCCCATTATACCGAGGCTGAAAATCTGAAGTAATTTCTGAAGGTTTATTATCACATACTCGTATGGTTTCGTTAATGTAAGGCCTGAGTGGAAAATTTACAAACTATAATTAACTATTCATAAAAAATCGATTTTTCTTTATATTTTATAAATTCGTAAAATACTCTCTTCAATCACTTGACACGGTCTTCGACATGATTAACTTAAACAGGTTCCCTTCTCCCTTCGCTACAGCAGAACTTCTTTGTCCTTTTTTTTACCGAAGAAAACTGTTGCAGTTTCCACCGGCTTCCGGGGGAAGGCCGGCGGGGTATGTGAGATTACCTCCCGAGGGGGCTGCCTACAGCCCTCGGGCGGACCGGGGCAAAGACCGCCGATCCTGCCCACTAAAAACCCCGGTCGTCACTCTTGGCCTTAGAGGGGGGCTTCGCAGGATCGCCTTTTGGCATTGCTCTGCTAGAAGAACTTCTTTGTCCTACTCCAACGTCTATCGAGATTTGATATGTCAAAACATTCGCTCCACCTACCTTTTCTATTTCTGTGGAACAGCAGACTGACGTCCCACTTAACAGCAGGTCTATAATAGTTACTGTCGCCTATAGATGTTTGCGACGCCAGGGGCCCCACTTAGACGGTGCTGCCTGCGTAGGAAAATTGGCATCTGGATAACTTATACCGGAGCACAAGGTTATTGTGACGAGATATTTAGAGACCAGGAGTGGTTGCCATCCTGACGGCCTTAGAGCCCAACCATCTAATTAGAGTTGTTTCCTCGTCTTTTACGACTGGTCACCCCAGATCGCAGGCGTCAGTATTCTAACTCCGTCCCTGCCCGGAGAAAACTTCCAAACTTGAATACGTGACAACGTGAAAGTAAGTTATTCGATAAACATAACTTGTGAACTTGGACGATGCTTGAAGTTAAGTTGTTATATTATGTCTTAATTACAAGTCGTAATCTCATCCCCATTTAAGTGTACACCCCTATAACCGTTATATTTTATGGTAGTAACGACTTGTTCTTAGATTTCATAACATAGTGAATATTCTCAAGTTGTGGTGACCTATCAGATGAACACGTTAGTTAACACAAATACGAGTGGACATTATTTTGGACTTAGAATTTCACTGTTTAACTCATCATGCATCTATTAGTCGTCCACAGATGGACTACCTCATACAGTCTTGACAAACAATCTTGAGCTATTCGTAGGTACATCTTCCTAGAAACATCCTGCACTACCTCATGCGGCCTCTACTCTAGGACTCGTTTCATTCATCGCCTAGTTATGAAAGATCTCCTACGGATGTCCTCTTTTCAGATCTTGGTCTTACAAGAAACACAAAACACAGCCTATGTGTGGTTCATAACTTGAAGAGTAAGTGTGTCACAAATGTTTGCACCAATCCCACCAATGCGATTCTTAAATTCATTTAAAAAAGGGATTAGAATAAAGTCTAAATAACTGACCGTTCCCGCCCGCTTAGCTAGTCGAATAACAGAAAAAAGTAAATCGAAAAAATATGAGTTATCGTACGCATGTGCACTACACCGCTTGCCCCACTTCTCCGCAGCAAGAAAACAGATGTTTCTTAAAACTTAAATAAAATTAAATTAAGATATCGCAATATTTTTTTACATGAGGCTATCCAGTAATTTTTCCGTGATGCGCGCACAACTGCAGACCTCTATCATTTTATTAATTTTATATGTTTTATTTATTATAAAAGAAGATGCTTATAAAAAAATAATTGTGAAAAATAAAGTAAATCGTAAATTGCAGAAGTAAAAGGAACAACATCGATCGAAACAGCGAAATTCTAAGCTACAAAGCTCATTATTATAAGGTTCAAATTGTACCTGAAAATCAGATAAACAGTTTAAAATGGTGTTAGAAATTCAAGCTACATACGCTGATAATAATCGCCTCCACTCAAAAAGTAATATTACTCTATGGCTAAACATGTGCGAACTTGCGGTAATTTTACCTATACCCTTTATGAACTATAATCATTTATATAGTAAATAGTTATTTTATTAATCCACGTGTAAAACTCGTTAGCATGTACTTGACACACAGGTTACTAAGAAGCTATGTAAACCAAAACCAACTGAATGGAAACAATGTTTTTCCACGAAATATTGCTTAACGTCTTTTTATTTTCGTAAGTTAATCTGACAATTCTGATGGGCTTTCTCTTCTATATTTAAAGAGAATATACTTTTAACACTAAGAGGGTTACATTAAATATTTTTTTAAATCATCCTTTTGCAAAAATTTATTTATACTTTAAAAATCTCTTTGATTTGTATCGTTATAAAAGGTGATTTTGATATTAAACTTCCGTATTGAAGCCATAGGACCGATTTATCTCAAAAATTTCACTCTATACAGAAATAAGACATTTTTTGCTTTAAGAATAAATAAAATAATATTAAATGCGACTTTCTCAAATTATTATAAGTTTTAATTATATTATCTAACCAAAATGGAAATTTTATATAAATTGAAATAAATGCAAGATGCTGATTCCTTTCGAAGTTATGCCTTGAATTGCACTAACCGCGAAAAATTAAAAAAGTAATTCAATAATATCATTCATTGAGAATATAATATCGGTTCAAAGTAATCATTCATTTATAATCTGAACATATATATTTTGACATTGACTGTATTTCTGTTTTTTTAATGAAACTAACATTAAATTATAATAATGACATAAAACTAACACCAATTTATTAAGGACATTGATTATTTATTATGCGCTTGTTCCCTCCGACAAATTGCTGAGCAGTTTGGTGGGTCAATTGTAACTCTTAATTATTAATAAAAATAAAGATGAAATAAAAAACAATAAATAAAATCAGTCATATAATTTATGTATTAATGGAGTAAACAAACTTGTCTCTGGGGCACTGACAACTATTATCTTTAAAATATACCCCTACTTCGTAATTAAAATATATAGGTAGTCTGCAAAAACTATATTACAGGAAAAGAAGACCAGATAATTATTACCTAACAAGCGAAATGAAACCGATAACCGCGTTGAAACCGATTTTGGCACAATTGTAGAGTACGATATCCCAGCCTATCTACACAAGGGACGGCTGATAAATTCGCGGCCTAAGGAAGAAGAAAGAAAAATTGAGGTGTACATTTTTTATTATTCAATATAATCTCCCTCAAGAAAATACACATTTTTTGTCTTTTCTTTCTTTAACTTAAACCATTTTCACTAGCCACATACAAGGCACTAAAGTCCGAATCGATTATTAAAATTTCTAATTTTTTTCGTGCAGAAGCGGAGTAAGAAACCGACCCCTGTGGCAGCCTGTCCTAAAGGCGACCTAGCGAACTTAGCGAAATGGTAAGGTTCCAAGCCTATATGGATGTAAGCACCTCTAAATATGATAGATAGATGACACTTTATTGTACATTGTATAAAAGTAGTTTACATTGAAATTCGTTAGTTACCTATATTGCGCTAAAAACGATCTCTTCCAGACACCCCAGTACAGGAAACAAATAATTTATAAACGTTTCTGGTGGGATAATCAATATACAAATTTCATGATTATACAATTTAATAAATAAAATGCTTCCATAATAACCATGTATTGTGTTCCGGCATAGGTGACCCAGGTTCCAATTGCCCCTATGTAGACGGGAGCATGTAAACGGAGCCAGGGCATCGCAAACATCCATGGACGACGACATTTACTAATAAATAAACCATCACCCCGTCCGCTATCCCACAGCAATAATAAATTCAATATTTAACAAAAAAACAGAAAACAATAAAGCTAATAAAAACGTTGCCATAATTAAAATCCACCGACGCAGCGATTCAGAGAATTCAATTTTTAAAATGAGTTTTATAACTTGGCCAGTTCTTACAACAACAAACAAGTAGAGTTCAAGGGCTTCTGTAATTAAGTGTGTAATAAAAAAATCGACATAAAACCGAACCAACGTATTATTATGAAAATAACATAAGCCGCGGACGAAATACATGACAACAAAATGGCTTTTGTAAAAGTCACACAATTCACGCCTGTGACACAATTAAAAGGGCAAATAGAACTTTAATGATAGTTAAAGGGACCACGAGTAAGCGTAAGTAATTTTATCATTGAGCTACTTTAATTCGCTTAATTTTAGAATTGCATTGACTCGAAGTTTATTGAACACAAACTTGAGCAAATAAGCAGTCAAAAATGGCGAAATTTTTAATTGTTTCCGAATAAATATAATAGCCAGTATATGGTGTCAAGTGTATTTATTTGGACGATAAACTTTAAAAAAATATGATGGCGACACACCACTTTATCATCTACTAATTATTAGACTGTGCTATTTTACTCGTCATTAATTATGTAATTAGTAGTCCTTTCCATAAACATCAGCTCCGCTGTATTAATATCGCTAGAAATTCAAAAGTTTTATATTAAACTAGCTGTGCCCGCGACTCCGTCCGTGTGGAATAGTGACTTTGGGCAGCATTTTTTGGATATATCTTATGCTTTATTTTGGATTACAAACCCTATAAATCCTAAAATATAAATAAATGAAATATACAAACTGCGTTCGAACCTAGAGGGTCCAGTCTAAGCTGAACCATATTTTATATGATTGATGATATAAATCTGAGGTCAACTTAAATTGGAAATATAAATTTCTAATACTTATCATTTTTAACAAAACCTATTTTTTTTTTTCTAAAATAAAAGTAGCCTAAGTTACTCCTTGTTACAGCAGCTATCTGCCAGTGAAAGTCCCGTCAAAATCGGTCTATCCGTTTCAGAGATTAGCCAGAACAAACAGACAGACAGACAAAAATTGTAAAAAATGTTGTTTTGGTATATGTACCGTGTATACATCCATATACACTTAGTAAAAAGCGGTTATTTTAATATTACAAACAGACCCTCCAATTTTATTTATTTGTATAGATGTATAGATTTGTAAAGTTGTTTAGTAATGTAATTTTCATAGAAAACATTTACTTTGTAAAATCCAATATCGATTTCAACCTTGCTAAACCTAAAATCCGTTAACCCGTTGGTTAAACATGTCCCTTAACGCGGCGTGCAGGGTTCCAAACGATGTTTTCGTTCACCGTCGATACGTAGTAATTACGTCATAATATATAAATGGTGCAAACTATCATAAAAATCGAACCAGTGACCTTTAGATTGTTACTGTGTGTACTACTTAGAACTTTTTATCTTACCTTATGTTTTTTACTGTAATTTCATATTATAAATTTAGTATTTACATAAGAATAGGTTTGTGAAAGAATAAAAATATGTTTGTCGAAAATAATATACACATCAAAAAAGTCTAAGCAACATGCATGATATTACAAATTTACCATTTATACTAATTAATTTCTAAATCTTTACTCACTCAAAGTGCGTAGGTATGTAAACTTTTTTGTTATTGATCACATACTGGCTGGTTGTAAAAAAAAATTCGATTATGTTTTGTTTTTTTCATAAAATTAAATGAAAGGGAATTTGTTTGAATTTAAGTGTGTTTTTATTGCTACGTTTAGTCTTGATTTTATAATTTTACCAACCATTTAAATAAAGGTAGCGACAAAATTGAATTGTTAGATATTCTTTACGTCATGTAGCGACGTCATTTGACGGCAAATGAAATGCAAAGAGCTGTAGGGATGTTGCAAGCGGGAAGTAATCAATCTCAGGTATCTCGGCATTTTGGCATTCATAAAAGTGTTATTAGTCGTCTTTGGCAGCGCTACAATAATACAAGGAAACCCGCTGAACAGCATCCAGGCTGTAAAAGGAGTACTACCACTCGGCAAGACCGGTACATACAACTGACTGCAAGACGCCAGCCGATGTTAACCGCTCGAGAGATAAGTTTGAGGCTACAAAATTCAAGTGGTGTTGATGTAAGTCCCCAAAATGTGCTCGACTGCATGAATACGGCCTACGAGCTCGACACCCAATTAGGTGCCCACCGATACGTCACGGGAATCGCGCTCGTCGAAATGAATGGTGTAGAGAACGCAGAACATAGACCCAGGAACAACGGGATAAAATTATGTTATTACAAGAACTTATAAAGCCAACAGCTGTTATTTTTACATCATAGGACCCTAAAAATATTATTTTAAAAATAAAATACAACGTTATAATGTGAAAAACCATCCTAAAATTTTAATTAGTACATGTTGCTTAGACTTTTTTAGTACATGTTGCTTAGACTTTTTTGATGTCATGTTGCTTAGACTTTTTATACACATATTATATTCAGTAAAGTTATCATAGTATTATGTGCTGGCATGGGGTTAATGTCTGTAGTCATCACGCTTGGCATGCGGGTAGTTAACCGCAGTGCCGATCTATTTACATTGGAGACGCTGCTATCCGTATCCGATCAGAAAGATTTATAGGTCAGCATAGTCGGGATGGTTATCCCGTCATCCATCGGTCGCCAGAGCCTCGTCAGTCACCGGTAGTAGGGAGCACCACGGACAGATGAGGTTGACTTTTGGTGATGCCTGGGCAATGATCTGTTGTACTTACCCCCCTTAGGCTGAATAGAAAAAGCCCTTGGTTTTTCTATTCAGCCTAAGGGGGGTATTCACACATCCCGGACCCTTGTCCGGCATGTGTGGCGAGAAACTTGGGGAGGCCTACGCCCAACAGTGTACTACGATTGGCTGATGACTTTCATAGTATTAATTTATTTTAACAACTAGGCTACCGTGTACATAAGTACCTTTTATTTATTAACCAATGTGTTTATATTCTCACAAACCTAGTGAGCACTTAATTACATCGGTACTTACCCGTACAAAAACGTTACAATTAGTTAAATTTCCCATAGTTGTTTTTGTGTGCAACTATGCTGTGTTGCAAACTCTGAGAACGGACTTCCAAACAAGAGCAAGACAAATAAATGATTTTGTAATAGTCGTGAACTGGGAATATGATTCCAATTTTACTAACTAAATTGTACAATCCGCAAGGAAGGTTTTATCCGTGCAGGGGCGGAGAAAGAATACTAACCTCTGTGGCTGGGGTCGGCATGTCGTAAAAGGCGACAAAACAACCCACCCTAGCTACGTGGTAGGGCCTCAAGCCCGTCTGGATGGCGACCACCTTTGGTCTTAAGTATGCCGCCATAATAACCTTGTGTTCTGTTCCGGCATTAGTGACCCAAGTTCCTGTACCCTTATGGGACAGCAGCGTGTTCGCGATGCCACTGGCGTTGCAAACACCCATAGGCGACGGTAACCGCTAAATTCTAAGTGGGCCGTCAGCCTGTCTGCTGTCCTACAGCAATAAAAAAGAAGTTTTTTTTATTGCTGACGAACAGCAGGCAAGTTGACGGCCCACTTAATAATAACAGTTACTGTTCGCCTATTCATACATACGACGCTGTTGTCCGCAAAGAGTACCGGAACCTGAGTCACTAATGCCGGAACATAACCCAACGTTATTATGGCGGCTTATTAATAGACCAGAGGTGGTTGCCATCCAACGGACGCACCGGCTTGGAGTCCTACCACCTAACTAGGGCTGTTTTGTCGCCTTTTACCATACAACAGGTCGATCTCAGCCGCGAGAGTTAGTATTTTTACTCCACCGAATATTGATTTTCATTCAGCTCACGATGAACTTTACCGACATCTACTGACGTTATATGATATAACATTTATGTAACAGATATATAAAGCAATAATCAGTTTGAAATCAGCCAAAATAAATTTATTTAATGTTATCAAATTAGAATACATCAGTATCAATAGATATAGGCATAAATAGATCATTACACTACTAGTGTCGATCAAAAAACTTATGTAGTTATTCATAACTAACATTATTAGTTTGAGGATGTTGAATTTATAAAACGATGTTTCAGAAGATGTTATCGTTAGTTTAGATAAAGGCTAAATTTGAAACACCAATGTTGTGGAGCAAGTCTAAAGTGGACAGCAGAACTGCATCAATATTTTAATATTTGTATACATTGGAATTAGGTTAAATTGAGCTAATTTGTTTTTGTAAATTACAAACCACGTGAAGGAATGTCATCGATATCGGAAATATTTAAGGTTATAAATTATAATTATGTACCTTTTGAATACGATCAAAAGTAACCTGTAATAAGTTGAATCGTAAATGTTAGAGGGAATATAAAACTCAAAAAGTCTAAGACTATTATTAAAAGTATGATTCGCGATATTATATTTTTGAGTGGTTTTTGCTATAAATAATATGTATATGTTATGTGTATGTAATACATATGTCGATTTATAAATGCTGTGAATTGTTAAAAAAATGTGTAAGTAATGTACTACAATTATACAAGATTTATGTAAAATATTATTAAATTTTGAGGTCGAACGCAATATCTTTGGGTTTACCAAAATATAGGCGTCAGTACCGGAGTACGTAATACCTAGATATTTATTATTTTGTATTGACTACTATTATTTTTTAATGCTGATAAGTACAGAGTAATAAAAATGCTTGAAACTGATTAAAGCATATAAAACCAGGAATATAATGAAAATTTTAGAAATAAAACCGTTTTCATAAATAAAATTAACAGCTCAAGTAAGTACGGACAAAAAATTAAAGAGTGGAGTAAAAATAATTGCACCAACGTAAACGGGGCCGTTACTAGACGTTGACTGTTGCTTTACTTTTAACTTTGTTTCGAGATTTTCAATTAAGGCTTGTTAAACAAACAACATTAGAAGGGAAATAATTATTAAAGTTAACGTACTTGCAGACTATATATTTAACCTATATCTTTCGAATGATTGGAAAGAATATCGCGCGTTTGGAGAAGTAACAATATGTACTTACTGACATATTTAAACGCTTCCGAAACAATATGTTAAATAAAGGTTGGCTTGAAACTATCCTTAGGCGATTAACTCATTCATTTCCCCTTGATCATGGTGTTTGTTATTTATTAAAATTTAGAAAAAGGGTATCATTTGTTTAAAATTAGCAATCCTTATCACACTGTCTTATCTGAAGTGCAGCATTTACAAAAGTAGCACTTTAAACTATATATTATTAATAGGGACCGCACTATCGATTTCGGTTATATGTTATGACAAATTGAACTCCACTCTGAAGAAATACTTGGCAAAAGCGCAAATTAATTTTACAAAGTATGTTATAAATATTATAATGTGTGCACATATATCTTATTCGTACTTACAAAACATTTCCTAGTAGGCAATGGACAACATAATATAATTTCACATACCTGGAAAGAATGAAAATTCCGTTAGAAATATATTATCATAATATGTAGATAGATAAAGTCCCATAGATTGTAGAAACACACTCGAGAGGAGTAAATTCGAGTCGTGAAAACTCAGATACTATCAATGCTGGAATTGTGAAATATAATTTAATAGATTTTACTATATTTCAGACTAGTATTAAATCATTTATTAAATACTATTTCTTTCCAAGTTCAGATCTCTCTCGAGTGTAAATTTGTAAATTCAAAGTCTATTTATACTTGACTTTGGTTGGTTTACCCTATACTACGTAAATGATGGTTGGTTTACCCTGTTTCTATACAATATACACTCTATATAGCGCTACGCTAACTCTATTTAACGAATAAGGCATTATAAATCACACTGAAGAACAAATGGATGAAGAAGATGAAACAGACAATCTTGTCCCTCCACCAAGCATCAATCAAGCAATTATCGAAACTATTAGAAAAATTATTTTTATATAATGAAGTCGATCCGGCAGTTCTCAAGATACGAGTAAAACACACAAGAAAATCCAATTAAAATATTGAAGCAGCAAAAAACATCAGATGAAGAAAACAGAGTATATGCAATAAGTGTTGGTATTTGTATGAATAATAATGTTCGTGTATCAAACGTCTATATATAATATTATTCTTATGAAATAGTAAAACGTTATCTTTTATTTCTCTCCATTAAACAACCACTGTCAATAACGCTGACAAGTGTACAGTCCGTTGAGTGTCGTTATATAGAGTTTACACTGTATATTTAAGAATATAGATTTGTCAGCCGAGAGGCGGGGACATCGCGTGGTTATGACATAGCAGGTAGAATGGACGATACTTTGCGTAAGCGGCGCGGCTCGCTGTCACGACCACGACTCAGTACTCAACCTTCTTGCTCGGGAGCTCGGATGCGACGGGAGTGTCTTACGAACTCTAGTAGTTTTCGTGATCATGATTTTGTGTTTTATCGTTTAATTTAATTAATAATTACATAGTTGATATGATAATTATCTAATTCGTTTTGTATTTTTTTTTAATTAAATAAACTTTCGATCCTTTTTTTATTACTGTTGGACTGCAGACAGGCTGACGGCCCGCTTAGAATTTAGCAGTTACCGTCGTCTATGGGTGTTTGCAACGTCAGTGGCATCGCGAACACGCTGCTGTCCCATAAGTGTACAGGAACTTGGTTCACTAATGCCGGAACACAACACAAGATTATTATGGCGGCATACTTAAGACCAAAGGTGGTCACCATCCAGACGGGCTTAGGGCCCTACCACGTAGCTAGGGTGGGTTGTTTTGTCGCCTTTTACGACAGGCCGACCCCGGCCGCAGAGGTTCTCCGCCCCTGCACGGATACATAACTTGTAATCCCATATAAATGTATAGGATTACAAAGTTACATTTGCAGTTTCAGTTTTAAATGATGATTTTTCTTATTATGAACTTAACTAGCAGCCCGTCCCAGCTTCGCACGGGTATTTAACAAAAAATTAAAAATTAAACCCTTCTATTTTTTTTCGGTCTCGGGGAAAAACCTCTCTTGACGGGTTATCCCGGCCCGGGGGGACCGAGGGATATAAGGGACTCCGGAAAAGATGTTCGACCCACTAAAAAACCCCGCTGTTCTCCTATCGTCTACGCCCGGGACCACGGATATATGGCCTGCCGATCTCGTGGCCCGGGCCGGCGCCGGCCCACGCTTTGTCTTAAATCGGGCCCCTTCTAAAGTGCTGGCACCAGGTGGTCAGGGTTTCGTCCCCCCGGCGCTCTCTTGTAACAACTCTAGGAGTTGAGGGGGGCTGTGGAACAGCACGCGGGCTTCTCCCTCGCGGCAATAGTGCGGGTGGCGGATCCTCCCCCGAGGGGCCGCCCGCGGCCGTTTTCTACGGCGGCCGGAGATCGTTGCCCGCCCTCCGGCGCCGACGACGCGGCCTACGTTGGCGGGAGGGGAGTGCGGTGGCGGACTCCCGCTCCCGTTCCGCCGCCTCCCTTGCAGACACTACTGCCTCGCAAAAGGAGGCGACGGCCGTCCATCCAGGATCGCCCCCGACCATGGACAGAACCAGGGCCGGGAGTGACAGGTCCGCGGCCAATTCCGGACGGGACTCGCATCCCCGTCGCGTGCTAGTCAGGCGTGGGTACGACTACCAGACGACACTCCAGAAAAAGCAGAGTCGCCTGACGTCGTAGCCGGCCCAGCAAGACCAACCGACAGCGAGGATGCAATTCCCGCCCCGGGAACACTCTGTGCAGGCGCAGTCGAAATAAGCATGGTTTCGACTACCAAATCAGGTCCCAGGGTAAACCCGGGACCCCAATCAGTATTCGCAATCATCCCACCGGGGACCACGCCACGAACAGAGAGCTAAGTTGGAAAGGATGTAAGAGGTAGACGGAAAGAAAGGTAGGACTCTGTCGCCTCGAACGGAGAGGGGAGTGAAGCGACGGATGCTCGGGCACCTCGGGTACGCACACCCGTGCACTCCTCGGACAGAGGAGCGCCCCTGAGGGCAAACCCTTCTATTTGCGTCAGGTTACTAAAAAAATAAAATTATAAAGAAAGTGTGAATATTATTATTTCTATGAGCTTTTATTTTAATGATTTTTTGTTACTACTTTTTATTTATTTTTCGTTATTTTTTAATAAGTATTCTAATTTTTGTAAAAACCCCAGTGACGCACGCCTACATTGCATAAGGTACTGCCTAGCTAGCCGAACAGGGTGAGCGGCTACCACGCAACATTTTTCTAATACTTACATTTTTAAACTCGTGATATCTTTCGAATGGAATATCCGAATTGAATAATTCAAAAAGTTATATAAAGGTATTGAAACAGTTTTGAATATGAAGTAATTTATTTTGATAAGGATTAATACCAAGATCCAAATAAAGAGTCTTTTCTAGGGGCGGCATTTCAATTAAATTTTTAAAATAAAAGAACACTTATTGTGGCATAACTATAATAGTTAGACATATGCTGTCGCGACACTTTTTGTAAATAATGATGTGTTCTGCAAAGTTGTAGTACATTATTTTATTCTATCATCAATAGTTTTCGCAACGCACGCGATTTAAATAATATTTTAGGTAATTTTTTTACACTTTGGGTTACATTATTGGAGTTTTAGTAAGGATCCCTAATTTTTTTGAAAATATAATATAGCCTATGTCACCCGGGGATAGTGTAGCTTCCCAACAATGAAATAATTTTTTAAATCGGGTCAGTAGTTTCGGAGCCTATTCAAAGCAAACAAACAAACAAACAAACAAACAAACAAACAAACAATCAAATCTTTCCTCTTTATAATAGTAGTATAGATAGTATAGAAGAGCCACAACAAACTTATTCACATTATGTGTGCTAAATATATAATTATAAACTATAGATTCATTCAAAGAATAAAATTAAAACCCTTATTACTTAAAACAGTTTTAAACTTTATCTAGAATTGAATATTATTAATATCCCTTGGGGTCAGTGGTATAACCTTTACATTCTGGCATGTAGTCGACCTTCCACCTGCCGACATGCCTTCAGTATGTTGGCATCATTATTTGTTAAGGGACATCCTTTCGCTCTTTTGATCTCGTCCATCGGTATTGGAAAGAGCATTTAATGTTTTATATATTAATATATTTATTGTATATTGTTCATAGTACATTGTAGCCAAGTGATATCGGAGTCGGACACTCGGATTCCAACTTAAAGGTCCCGGATTCAAATCCACGACGGTATACACCGCTTAGATAACTTTTCCCGCCTAAATTGCATATTATAACTATAAATTACTCACAGTAAAGGAAAACATCTCGAGGAACCCTGCATATTGATATCATACATACATACATATAATCACGCCTCTTTCCCGTAGGGGTAGGCAGAGACCACTTCTTTCCACTTGCTACGATCCTTACATACTTGTTTCGCTTCGTCCACTTTCATTATTCCCTTCATACATGCCCTTCGGTTTAGGGTACTCTTGACCTGGCCTTTTTTCAAGACGTCCCTGATTTGGTCTCGAAACGTCCGCCTAGGTCTACCCCTTCCAACACTTCCATTCACACTCGCCTTATACACTTTTTTCGTCAATCGTTTTTCATTCATTCTCTCGACATGGCCAAACCATCTCAGCATACCTTTCTCAATATTGATATCACAGGTATCCGCCTTAGACAGGTGTAGTAGGCATACTGTATGTTTTCTTGTTAAGCGGAGGTCCAAGCCGAATGCTAGGACACAATGGGCTGTTTTATTTTTCACAACCACCGTGGCGTAACGGATAATGTACTTCGGTGCGTAAGCGGAGGTCACGGGTTCGATTCCCGTCTCGCGTCTGGATGTTTAATATGTATTTATTTACTAAAGAAAGGTATGTATGTAGTTAATTACTTGTTTAGTACCCATAACACATGTGCTATGCTAGTTAGTTTAGAACTAGATGGCGTTGTGTGATTTGGCCCTCTATATTTATATATTTCATTTTTATAATAACGGTATAGAATGACTACAAAAAGAGGGGTAGACAAAAGAAATGATGGACGGATTGTGTAAAACATGATATGGCAAAAAATGTGAATGTTCTGATGATGACCAATAGAGGAGATTGGAAGGAGATAAAGTTGTGCCGACCCCGCATAATTGTGATAAAGGCAGGAAGTAGACGGTATATTATTCGAAATTGTAAAAACACAATTGTCATACAAAAATTTCATATTCAACCATAATTATTATTTGTACGAATGAAAGTATTACTGATCGAAAACAAACAGCGAGCCAAGAGGAATTCTTGGAAGGCGCGCTCTTCTTAGCGCGGAGTTATTACCAGCACGCGCCCTACTGAATCCCCAACAATGCTATATCCAATAACTGTCTTCGGAACGTCAGCCACTCGGGGCAATCAATATTATTATAGTCGTGCTATTCTTGGCATCTCGTTCTTGCTTTGTGCATTTTTATCAAACGAATTCAGTTATACCTGGAATGAAGCATTCAATAAAAGATATATTTACATATTAATATTGTAGTATCCAAACAAACTGATAGGCCATGTGAAATGGCAGCATATATATATATATATATATATATATATATATATATATATATATATATATATATATATATATATATATATATATATATATATATATATATATATATATATATATATATATATATATATATATATATACGTTTCCTGTCCTTAGGAGAGGACTAGATAAGAGGACATATTCTCTCCTTCCACTCACCTTACGGGTCTTCCATAATGTGACAAGAGGCAGGGGAAGTCAAAACCATTTTGACGTCACGTTATGAATGAATGAATGAATATAGAATCAATAAGAAAAAAATTATGATAACTTTTTTCTTTTGATTATTTTTAAATACATGCATAAAATTGAAAAATGTGTGACAACCTATAACAAGGACGGGAAGAGGGGTTTAAAAAGTCCTAAAATTTGTATGAAGAAATTTACTTATGAAGAAATTCACAACTTTTTTGAATTATCGTCTTTTACACAATGTTTTACCCGTCCTTTTGTATCCATCCAGTCATTTTATTAATTTTCCTTGTTATATGACATTCTTCTCTTCACACTATATAGCTATACTAGGTGGTTAATCTATTACTTTTCAGCTCATGAATCACGTGCCTACTTTCAACTTCTCCTGATATATCAATTTTAATTTTATCCATTTCTGTCTTGTAATTCTCCACGCAACCGTCTCAACATTCGTATCTCCGCAGCATGCAATAAACTTTCATCCTTCCTTTTGTGGCCTAGTATTCCGACCCATGCTATATGACAGATCTTATTACGGACTTATAAATTTTACCTTTAAGTCTAAAAGGCACTCGTGAGTAAAACCCACGATCAACTCGTCAGAAGTATTGGCATCATCGGCAAAAATGTCAACAAGTAAAAGATTCTGGCTAACCTTCGCGACATTAACAGCTATAGTTAATGTCGAAAATTCTAATCCACAAGAGGACGGTAGAACGGCAACAAAGGCATTTTCAAACACGTCTTTTTAGTAAACTGACAGGAATGTTTCTACCGGGAGGAATATATAATATTTGATAATAACTTAGGTATCGAAAATATTGGCGCAAGGAGCGCCACGCCCTCGTCGCCCAAATCGGCGCGGACCTTTCGCTCCCGGCCCTGGTTCTGTCCATGGTCGGGGGCGATCCTGGATGGACGGCCGTCGCCTCCTTTTGCGAGGCAGTCATGTCCGCAAAGGAGGCGGCGGAGCGGGAGCGAGAGTCCACCACCACACTCCCCTCCCGCCAACGCAGGCCACGTCGTCGGCGCCGGAGGGCAAGAAAAGACCTCCGGCCGCTGTAGAAAGTGGCCGCGGGCGGCACCTCGGGGGAGGATCCGCCGCCCGCACTATTGCCGCGAGGGAGAGGGCCGCGTGCTGTTCCGCGGCCCCCCTCAACACCTATTTCTCCAACTCCTCTCAATACAGGAGAGCGCCGGGGGGACGAAACCCTGACCCCCTGTCGCCAACACTTTAGAAGAGGCCCCCCTTGAGCTTGAGGCAGAGGGCGGGCCTACGCTGGCCCGGGCCACGAGATCGGCAGGCCATATATCCGTGGGCCCGGGCGTAGGCGATAGGAGAACAGTGGAGTTTTTTAGTGGGTGGTCGGATAGTCGAACATTTCTTTCCCGGAATCCCACATATCCTTTGGTCCCCCCGGGTCGGGGGAATCCGTCAAGAGAGGTTTTTCCCCGAGCCCAAAAAAAACTCTTAAAATAGAAAAAATTTATCGAAAATACACGGTTTACATTTTACATTAATAGACTTACGTTTATTCATTGTACTGTCTAGACTTTATTAACAAGTATTTACAGTTGCTTACCCCTTTTATAAAATATGTTTAGTTTTTGTTATTTTAGGTGAATGGTAAAATACCTTTCTATTCTAAGCAGCCAATCGACCTCAATGTCAAAAAGAAAAATGTTGGCTTGCCAAATATGGAATCGATACCAGCTTAACAGTAATATGACTTCATAAATCTTCGCTTCTCACTCACGTACTCATTTTTTGTTCCATTTCATACTTTCGTCGAAAGGTTTTCGTTTCTAACGATGTCACAATGTCAAACCTGTTCCAACTGATCGATTCGATCTTTGATCGAATTTGAATGAAACATTTTCGTGTCAGTTACTTCAAATATAAGTACATCAATGCAGTATTATACTAATAAAATGTTGAGAACAAAAAGGCTCAATGTTTGTATGCAAACCAAACGAGAAATAGGAACACGTCTGTCACGTCTATTATATTGGAGTCTTAAATAGGAAATGAAACATTTAAAACAGTCACGCAACTTAACCATTGATTGATCCCGACAATCGGGTATGCACTTCACATCCGGCATGACGTCACCTTCTGATGAGCTCACCCATCTAAAAACCAAATATCCAGTACACTTATATGTATTTAATGCTTCTGTGAACTTTAACATTCACGTGGCCTTGACAGATTACTAAAGGTGAGTCTGATGTCTTCCAGTTTGTATCTCGTTTTACTTGAAGCTAATGTTTTGTTTGTGTCTAATCTTTCGCTAAGCTTAAGTCTACTCCACTTGTACGCAGCACTAACATTATTCGCAATATCTTAACTAGGTATGTTAGTTATGATAAATATTTTTTTTATTGCTGAGGGGCTGCAGACAGGCTGACGGCTCACTTAAATGTTAACAGTTACTGTCACCTATGGATATTTGCGATGCTAGGGGCACGGCAACCATGCTGCTGTCCGCATACGGGGACTGGAACCTGCGTCACTAATGCCGGAACACAACACGGATTACAACCTTGGTTACTGAGGTCAGTATTCTTACTCCAACCCTGCACGGAGAAAAATCATATTTAATAAGTTTCGATTAAAAAAATCGTTTTAGCCAAAGAGGTCCGAATAAAGCACCAAAACATGATAAATTGTTAATATCACGACCTCCGCGGCGCAACGGCTTTTGCACGACGGAACGCTTGGGGGTCATGGGTATGATTCGCACCCCATGTCTAGGTTTTAATCTATAACATGTATTTATTTACAAAAATAAACGTATTTAAGTAGTATAGTTTTCTAACACCCATAACTCAAGTGCTCAACTTATTTTGGTTAGCCATCATTATCAGGGGATCGAATCCTGGGCAGTACAAAGATCGACTTGAATCCACTAATAACGTAAATTTAATGAGCTTATTCTTAGGGTTAACAGGATTTCCAGTTCTATATCATAATTTTTTAAGACAATTCCTGCATGTATAATACAATTTACAAACACGTCCATAGGGACCAGAGCGAACTATTTTCAAGTATTAATTTTTTTCTTGGAAGTGAAAGTTGGGTATGGCATAAGAAACATGAAAGCAGAATAAATACAGTTGAGATGAGAGCGTTAAGAAGTATGATCGGAGTTAAACTGAGTGACAGGATAAGAAATAGGAAACGTTGTGGTCTGAAAGAAGATGTAGTGACAAAAATTGAGAAAGGTATGCTGGGATGGTTTGGCCATGTCGAGAGAATGAATGAAGAACGATTGACGAAAAAAGTGTATAAGGCGAGTGTGAATGGAAATATTGGAAGGGGTAGACCTAGGCGGACGTTTCGAGACCAGATCAGGGACGTCTTGAAAAAAGGCCAGGTCAAGAGTACCCTAAACCGAAGGGCATATATGAAGGGAATAATGAGTAGACGAAGCGAAACATGTATGTAAGGATCGTAGCAAGTGGAAAGAAGTGGTCTCTACCTACCCCTACGAGAAAGAGGCGTAATTATATGTATGTATGTAATTTTTTTTCTCCAGCGTACGAATCGAATTCAGAGACACGAAAGATGGCACTTGCTTGCCGTGTCGTTAAATAATACGAGTAATCATTTAAAAAAGACTTAAGTATCATCATAGGGTGCACTGCTTTAAGAATCTCAATCTTACAAAACGATTGAGATTGTACGATTCTATAGTAACTTTATACAACATTCTAAAAATAATCCATCTACATAGAGTTGTTATAAAGATCTTCGTAACGACTTTATATGATTTATAAAATAGTTACTTGAAAGAATACTTATTCTTGTACATACATTTGAAATATCAAATTACTCCGAGAAGTGACGCTATTTTTATCCTTTGACAAGCAAAAAGCAACACTTAATTAAACTTACTTAAACAATTCTACTCTCGCTTCTGTAATTCTGTTGGCAGGCTACATTTTTTATTTTATTTATTATTTCACATAAAAATTATAGATAGACACAGTACAGCGTTTATGCTGTCATTTATTAAATAGGTACTAGTTGACCCGGTCCTTCTCCAAGGTCCAATCTATGACTATACTGAAATTCATATAAAATTGGTTCAGCGGTTTAGGCGTAACAAACAAACAAACTCACTTTCGCAAATTTATAATATTAGTAAGATTCATTAAATTATTTAGACCTATAAAAAATTATAATTATAACTGTAAGAAATCATTCGTATTGTAAAAAATAGTTAAGCCATGGTTTTCATGATTCAAGCCATCTAAGCTTGCTATATTTTATGGCTTCCAATAATTTCTTCAACCAGTTTATTCCATTAGGCGAATGTTGATTGCGAATATTGGATTTCAATCCTAAGACGATTAGGTTTCGTACAAAGAGGACAAATCAGCGATATCGGTAATTTTAATGTCATTTGGTGACTTTGGCGGGAACGTAAAGGTATTAGCAAAAATATTGGTAATTTCATTACAAGAACATGACATCATTTCAGCCGGAAGACGCCCACAGCTGGACAAAGGCCTCCCCCAAAGATCTCCACGATAATAGGTCCTGCGCTGCCCTCATCCAACCTATTCCGGCGATCTTGACCAGATCATCGGTCCATCTTGTGGGGGGCCTACCAACATTGCGTCTTCCGGTACGCGGTCGCCATTCGAGGACTTTTCTGCCCCAACAGCCATCAGTCCTTCAAGCTATGTGCCCAGCCCACTGCCATTTCAGTTTTGCAATCATCCGGGCTATGTCGGTTACTTTGGTTCTCCTGCGAATCTCCTCATTTCTGATTCGATCTCGCAGGGAAACTCCGAGCATAGCCCTCTCCATTGCCCTCTGAGCGACCATGAGCTTGACATGAGAACATGACAGTGTACTTTAAATTATTAGTACAAGTAAGCAACATAACGCTTGTGTTATGGGTACTAGATAACTGATATATGATTTATTTTGTAAACAAATGAATGTTTTACCCAATAAACGAGACAAGAATCGAACTCGTGATCTTCGCAAATGTTCCAACGTACATTACCCGTTATGACAAATAGTGAAATTAACAATTCAAACTACAATTGAATTAAATCGTTTTTGTTTACTTCTGAAGAATAGCAGAGAGGCTGATGGCCTACTTAATAGTAAGCAGTTACCGTCGCCTATTAATGTTTGCGACGCTAGAGACACCGCGATCCTGCTGCTGTCCCATTGGTACAAGAACTTAGGTCACTTATACCGGAACACAACACAAGATTATTATGGCGACATACTTAAGATCAAGGGTGGTTGCCATCCAGATGGGCTTGGGGCCCTGCCACGTAGCTAGCTAGGGGTTGTTTTGTCGCCTTTTACGACAGGTCGACTACGGTTGCAGAGGTTAGTATTCTTACTCCACACGAAGAAGTAAATCTTAAATACATATTAATCTAAAATAATAAACATAATTAATAGAATATTCACCGCTAAAACTTAATAACACAATTAATTAATGAAACAGTGATTATAATTTTTAATATTAAAAATAATTAACTGACACGCCCGTGTAACAGACTAACAAAACAAGCTTTATCATGGCCATCAAAATTAAATCAATTGTTTCTTACATAATATTAGAGGTTAAAACTCAAGGTAATATTTAGTTACTACTAGTTTGTACGAATAAGTTAGAGATAATTAAAAAATTTCTTAAAACATTTATTTTACATTGTCCAATATTAAAATTATATATAATAGCTATAATCAATAAAATCGTTAAAAAGAAAATAAGATATAAACCTTATTGTAGCAACTCATTAGTAACTATTATTAATTACTCATTACCTATAATAATCTCTTGTAACATATAGATAAAATGGTGTAGGTGCTCGCTAGAGCTTTCTCTTAAAAACATTATTACCCGTGTTCTGCGATAATAAAAGTTGTGTATCCAATAATTCTGTAACTTTTAGTAAATCAAGTAATCGGAAAAGTATTTCTTAATCATTTTAACATGTATCGCTTGTGTGTCTACGTATCTATGCAGGGGTAGAGTAAGAATAGATACTGACTCCTGCGACCGAGGACAGCCTGACCTACAAGGCGACTAAACAACCCACCCTAGCTACGTGGTAGGGCCTCAAGCCCGTCTGGATGGCGACCACCTTTGGTCTCAAGTATGCCGCCATAATAACCTTGTGTTGTGTTCCGGCATTAGTGACCCAAGTTCCTGTACCCTTATGGGACAGCAGCGTGTTCGCGATGCCACTGGCGTTGCAAACACCCATAGGCGACGGTAACTGCTAAATTCTAAGCGGGCCGTCAGCCTGTCTGCTGTACTACAGCAATAAAAAAAGTCTGGATGGCAACTGCCCCTGGTCTCTTAATACGCCGCTATGTTGTGTCGCGTCCAACATAAGTTCCCAAGGTTCTAGCTCTCCAACGACGGCAGCGTAATAGCGATGCCCCTGGCATCACAAACGTCTATAGGCGACGATTACGTACTACTCGTATTAAGTTGTACGTCAGCCTGTTTGCGGCTCCACAGCAAAAAAAGAATACTAAAAGACTTCGATATTTGACATACGAGTACTAGTTGAGCGACGTCGCGATTCGATTACGGACACGGTATATTTGGAAATAATATTTTTGATATTTTTGGTCTTGTTAGACTCTATATATTATAAAAACAATTTATTTCGTTCTTTTTTATCATTATCATACCCCTTATTGTGAGAGGATTGTTATCATTGCTGTAGTACATATAAGTATTCTTAATAAATAGATAGGCTTTTTTTAAATTCATTAAACGAAATATACCAACTTGGTTCAATTTGAACACTTAAACACCTACAATATCTAATTGTGGCATATAAAGTGTTCGGTAGAAATATTAAAAAATTCATAAGTACACCATTGGATAAGCTTAAAATTAATACGGATTAAGCAACGGTGAACAAGCATAAATATAAACAGGGAATAAATAACGAGGCACAAACAAATAGCTACTACGATCTTGATAAAAGCAAGCTGTCAGAAAACCGCGTTATGGCGCACAAGTGCCGATGATATAGGCTTAACAAAGATAATCATCTAATTTAATTATGTTTTATATTCACAAGGCACGCTATATGGCTTATGTCGAAAATAGGTATTCCCAACTTCATATTTACAATGTCAGCAAAGTTGTTGATAAGAAAGTAAACAAGTTTATGGCCAGCGTTGACAATCCCGATTTTCGGTTCCTTAATAACAACAAGATATTATGATATAGAATAATTAATAATAAAAATGTTTATCACCAACGATTCAAAGGTTTATATTGTATATGTATAAAGAAAACTAACGTCTAAACTAGGCCAAGCATAGTATCTTAGACGCTAGTTATACGATGCCGGTCACGGACCGAGATTGCACCGTACAGAATTGAGAGAGGAGCGGTGGCTATATATTGGCACTGACCTTGACTCCCCTCCTTCCCCTGCGGACGCTATCCTCCACAGTCCGGCATGGACCAGCCCGACGGAATAGGTTTAGGGATACCTTCCGCCCCCCATAGCCTATAGATGTACACAACCCACATAATACATAAACTCACGTAGAATAGATGTGTTGCGGGAGAGTTTCTTTCGCCGTTTCTCTTTCGTCAGCTATAAGCATTCCGAAACGGTAGTAGATTAGAATAGGATCGGCTTTACCGGCGAAGTCGATAGTCCCCAAATAAATAGTATTCTTGCCATTCGTGGCTGCTCTCAATTATCCCCATGCAGCGGTCGAGCCGGAAACGCACCTCACAGGAGGCGCGTGTCCGAGCACGCTACTACGGCTGATCGACCCCGCTCCCACGGGGTTGGAATGCCTTCAAGGCCGGAGTCGCTGTCGAGTCTTCTGAGACAACAACAGCTTTAGCTTTAAGAAAAAAAATCCACTCCTTCCCGGATCGGTTCTGGTCCACGGAGGAACTGTTACACGGCAGCAGCTAAATTCACGCACACTGAACACACAATTAATTATGGCACGGCCAATGAGTTTCCTCTCTTGACGGGTTCCCCCGGCCCGGGGGGACCGAGGGATATGTGGGACTCCGGGGAAGATGTTCAGCCATCCGACTACCAGTAAAAAACTCCGCTGTTCTCCTATCGCCTACGCCCGGGCCTACGGATATGTGGCCTGCCGATCTCGTGGCCCGAGCCGGCGCCGGCCCGCCCTTTGTCTCAAGGCGGGCCTCTTCTGAAGTGTTGGCGCCAGGGGGTCAGGGTTTCGTCCCCCCGGCGCTCTCCTGTATTGTCGGAGTTGAGGGGGGCCCCGGAACAGCACGCGGCCCTTTCCCTCGCGGCAATAGTGCGGGCGGCGGATCCTCCCCCGAGGGGCCGCCCGCCGCCGCTTTCTACGGCGGCCGGAAGTCATTGCTCGCCCTCCGGCGCCGACGACGTGGCCTGCGTTGGCGGGAGGGGAGTGTGGTGGTGGACTCCCGCTCCCGCTCCGCCGCCTCCTTTGCTGACATGACTGCCTCGCAAAAGGAGGCGACGGCTGTCCATCCAGGATCGCCCCCGACCATGGACAGAACCAGGGCCGGGAGCGACAGGTCCGCGCCGATTTGGGCGACGAGGGCGCGGCGCTCCTCGCGCCACGCAGGGCACACGGCGAGTGTGGTCCACCGTGTCCTCCCCTTTGCCCGCGCCACAATGGTGGCACCCCGACGTCATCTCCCGCCCTATGCGACATAGGTACCTCCCGAAGCAACCGTGCCCCGAGAGGATCTGCGTCAGGCGGAAGGTCAGGGCGCCGTGGCGCCTTTCCACCCATTCGGCCACAGCTAATCAACACATACTGTAACGTAATTTAACATTACGTTACAATACTTAGTGTATGTACATATTATTGCAATTCGCAAATTATTAGGACAAATACACAGGTTGTCTAGAAGACTCCGCTATGAGCGATAAGAACGCCTACTGTTTGACATTTTTTATTTTTCTTAGATAACAAATAGTCGTAAGTAAAAAACAATAAAGATCTATTTTTAACTATGGCGCTATAATAGCCTTGTGTTATGTTCCGCAGTACGCGGTGCCCCTAGCGTCGCAAACATCCATAGGCGACGGTAACTGCTTAATAAGTGGGCTGTCAGGTTTTCTGCTGTGCCTTAACAATAAAAAATCTACTCTTACATCATCAAAGCTTTATTTTTAAACTAAAATTTTAATGCTGAATAGATCTGAATAATCCGTAATTTTTATCCGTGCAGGGGCGGAGAAAGAATACTAACCTCTGCGGCCGGGGTCGGCCTGTCGTAAAAGGCGACTAAACAACCCACCCTAGCTATGTGGTAGGGCTTCAAGCCCGTCTGGATAGCGACCACCTTTAGTCTTAAGTATGCCGCCATAATAACCTTGTGTTGTGTTCCGGCATTGGTGACCTAAGTTCCAGTACCTTTATGGGACAGCAGCGTGTTCGCGATGCCACTGGTGTTGCAAACATCCATAGGCGATGGTAACTGCTAAATTCTAAGCGGGCCGTCAGCCTGTCTGCTGTCCTACAGCAATAAAAAAAATAAAAAAATAAAAATATTTTATTCTTGATCTGGTATAGTTTTTAAAGGTTATTGAGTTATACATAATTTGGAAAAGGGATATTAATGAACCTGTCGGGAACCTGTCGCTCCCGGCCCTGGTTCTGTCCATGGTCGGGGGCGATCCTGGATGGACGGCCGTCGCCTCCTTCTGCGAGGCAGTCATGTCCGCAAAGGAGGCGGCGGAGCGGGAGCGGGAGTCGACCACCACACTCCCCTCCCGTCAACGCAGGCCACGCCGGCGGCGTCGGAGGGCCAGTAACGACCTCCGGCCGCCGTAAAAAGCGGCCGCGGGCGGCTCCTCGGGGGAGGACCCGCCGCCCGCACTATTGCCGCGAGGTTGAGGGCTGCGTGCTGTTCCGCGGCCCCCCTCAACTCCCAGAGTTGTTAGCAGAGCGCCGGGGGGACGAAACCCTGACCCCCTGGCGCCAACACTTTAGAAGGGGCCCGCCTCAAGACAAAGGGCGGGCCGGCGCCGGCCCGGGCCACGAGATCGGCAGGCCATATATCCGTGGGCCCGGGCGTAGGCGATAGGAGAACAGCGGGGTTTTTTAGTGGGTAGTCGGATGGCCAATCATCTTTCCCGGAGTCCCACATATCCCTCGGTCCCCCCGGGCCGGGGGAACCCGTCAAGAGAGGTTTTTCCCCGAGACCAAAAAAAAAAAAAAGGGATATTAATGAAAATAGTTTAGCAGTGATCGTAACGAAATCTTTAATAGCCTCAGCTAAATTCTGCTTAAATCGGATTAAGTATAAAGTCATACAGCATTTACACGTGCTGTTAAGAATACTAATTATAAAGTTCTCATTTCTCCAAATAACTTCAATATCTAAAGACGAATTGTTGAGGATAGTTACGATTATCATGATGTGCTTATAAATTTATAAAATCAGTCGTTATCTGGAACTCATAATTGTAGTTTCATCTAATAAGGCCACAACACAGATATCCTATCAAAATTGAAATTATTTTATTTTTCTTAAAATCATTCATCCGCTTAAAGCTGTCACTATTTTATAAAGTGTGATTGGCACTATTGGCAGTACTGGGCGTAAAAGCACGGTAGGCGCAGCAGGCGGCGACGCGAGACGGCCTTGCGGTCACCTTCCGTCTACCAAATAACAGACGCAACACACTAGTAAGTTATCCTAAAAATGAGATTTTATTTGAAATTATAGTAGATATATCAAACAAAATAGACCAAACAAATAACCAAAAAAAATTACGAGCCAAGAGGATCGCAAATGATCACTGGACGCATCTTTGGTTAGTTTTCGTGATAACGTTTAATGATTTTAGAATTAAATTGACAAATACAGTCATTACCTAAAACTTTAGGATTTACTAAGGTTTCCGAGTTCTGTAACTTGGTTGATTCAAAAGGTCTAATGAGGTTAGAAAAAAAATGTTATTGATAGAAATATAAGCAGAAAGCAATTAGTAACTTCATCTACTTCATTCATCTTCTTACATCTCAAACATAACCTGTAAGCCCTTTTGTAAATAAAAAAATAAATCGATTATTCCATGAATAAATAAAACTTAAAGCATATTATTGCTCTTATGATCAAACAATCATCTGAAATAACAAGCATTCCGTTACATACGGATGGTTTGTAATGTTCATATTCCGCATACGTATCAAACCTGTAAAGTGCTATGTACAAGACACGCAAGGCGGTAATAAATTTTAAATTACCTATAATATTATCCAACTGTAATAGATGACGAGCAAGAACTGTTTTGTCTAGAGCTTTCGCCATTAGTTTTTTTATTGCTGAGGAATAACACACATTGTCAGGGGCACTGCGAACATGCTGCTGTCCGTATAGAGATACTGGAGCCTGGGTCACTAATCTAGGAACACAATGTTATTATGGCGGCATACTTATAAATCTGGGAGCCTTATCACCTAGCAAAATTACTGTATAAGAGGCTTCATCTTATTACCACCACAAGCATTCGTTTCGAAGTCCTGGGACTAATGGTATCGCAGTAAGAGACTTTTCACATTTATAAACTTATTCCGTACGTTGAGACGCCAACGGTGGTCACGGATTTGCTTCCCGTCTTATGTCTGGATTTCTATTTATAATAGTTATTTATTTACAAAAATATGAAAGTAGCATCAGTTGTTTAGTACCCATAAAACGAGCGCTCTGCCCTCTATGACTATTCTCTAGATTAACTAGTGGCGTAAGTAGCGCTATGTGAATTGTCACCGTATATTTATCTTCATAAGGAAATATATGGATATATTGTGGCTAGACTTGATTCTTACTATGATGACTGTTGACCTTGACATGTCAGGATAGGAAATTTCAAGGCCCTGAAATTTTGCTTTAATAACATACACAAAATCAGGATTCAGTCTGAAGTGAAAGGCGAAGATCATATGTTTGGAAAAACAATAAAATAATTAAATTTTCTGTATTATACGTATCGATTACAGTATACCGATATAACAGTATTCAAGATAGAAAACATTTACGTGTAAACGAATCATTTCACACGCGTTACTCGTAAAAAAGTGATACCGTAATGCTATATTACTGTTATATCATTTTGTCGGCAAGAAGAACTTTGATAAATGCTTACAGATAAGTTTTAATCTAAACTTTTTAAATCCAGACAGCCCCGGTTCTTTTTTTAAATATCTGATTAGGAGCATTTTAGATTACTGAAACAAACAATGATAGGTGTATTGCTGCGTCGGAAATCCGGGTGGAAGCCGACGTAGGTATGTGGGATTCAACGCGCTGGTACTGCGACCACTTAACTGGCTATCAAGAGATAACCAAGGTGGTCGCACCGGTATACCCGCTAAAACTCGAGTCGCCACCTAAAGTTCTTTCATCGCAGGATTTACTTTTGGTAATTTCTCTGCGGAGTCCCCTGCGAAGTGTCTTAGTGTATGAACGAAGTGTAATTCCATAACTGTCCTGATGGTCTCAACTTGCTCGACTTAAATGAATAGAATTGGAGCAAATTATGATACAAACTTATCAGAAATTGATCTAAATCCATACTAATATTATAAATGCGAAAGTAACTCTGTCTGTCTGTCTGTCTGTTCCTCTTTCACGCCTAAACGGCTGAACGGATTTTGATGAAATTTGGTATGGTGATAGATGATAACCTAGAAATGGTCATAGGCTATAAATAATCACGCCATCGTTCTTAGGGGGTAGGCAGTAGGCAGATAACTAAATTGAGTTAGTGATTTTTTGTGCTTATCCGGTATCTATGAGAATCGGCCAACATCTATTTTTCATCCCCCTAAATGTTAGGGGTAGTCCACCCCTAAATTTTATTTTTTATTTTTTGACATTTTATTATTTTTATGGCAGAACAACGTTTGCCGGGTCAGCTAGTATTAAAATATATCTAATAGGTACAATCTCATCCCATATGAGTACGTACATACCAGTATCCTCTCCTTCCACTATTCTCTAACAGCTGTCATCTCAGCATACATTTCTTAACTGTTACGTCATAACACATTCTTTCATTTTCATTCGTATTAAGCCTAAATTTATTTCTCTGTCACTATTAATATTAAATTATTTTAAAACTATTCTACTTTTAAACATCCTGATGACCTTTGTGACGTAACGGCTTTCGCTTGTCCACCCGCGGAAGTGTCAAGAGGTGTCATATTTATCGTCTATATTATATAAATAAAATAGATAGAGGTCTGCAGATGTGCGTGCATCACGGCAAAACTACTGGATAGATTTCAATTAAATAACTAAGTTATATTTCTTAGACACTTAACCCTTATCTGAAAAAAATTATTACATTATCTTCATTTAATATAAAGTTATGAAAGTTTTAAGAAACCACGATTTTTATAAGCACTACGTGTTCAGTGATGTGTGATTTCTTGGCGCGGAGAAGCGGGGCAAGCGGTGTAGCGCGCATACCTAGGAGAGTAGAAGTCTCTTCTTCTTCTACCTCTGCTGTCTACGAAAACTTGTCTAGTACCCATAACACAAGCATTCTGCTGCATATTTGAAACCAAGTCGCGCTGTGAGAATTACTACACTATATTCAAATTTATTTATAATATTTATCCTTATGCATACAAAAGACTTAAGCAAAGTAAGTGTCCAAGCCTATAGTCTATTTTTAAAAATAAAAACGATTGCGAATACTACAGTTTAAGAAATAATTTGCCGTATTGTTCGTTTCTCTGTAACGGTAAGAGTGACATTTAAACTCACACGTAATTTCTTTGCAAACTTTTTTGTTACTTGCGAATTAGCGGTTAGCTTTTTTTATTGATAATAGGTTCTGCTTGAGCTTGTAGGCAGGTTTTTATTTGCGAGAGGAATCGGTATATTGTGATAATCGGTGTGTAACTGATAAAGTTTCCCTCACGGAGCCGAAAAGCAGTTGCATCATTTCGTCTGTACTGTTATCGTCTTATTGGTATATTTATCTCACACAAACGTCGTCAAACATATTTAAGTGAAACTTTAGCACCGTTGTGATTAGAAAATTCGATGAAACGAAAAAGCGACACAAAAAAACAAACATTCATAAATATGATTTAGTCTGCGAGAGAATGAAATGGAATACAAGTATACAGTGTTTCCTATAATCTTTGTTCGGGCTTTCGTAGCTTTTATACATTAGTATATGAAATAAATATTTTGCATTAAGCTTAATAAAAATATTATAAAAATAGTAAATCTTATAATTATCCTATTACTCCTGATACTGTCTCGTATGTGAAATTTTTCTGAAGTTTCACATCTGCCGTATGTGAATTGCACACACTTTTTTAATTTATGAAGATAACTACACAACTACCAATTTTAGGTAAAAATTAGATACTTTATTACAACAGGGCACCGTAGGTTAACAACTAGTTACCTACTAACATAGTGTAGCATGCACAGCTGCATAAGAGAGGTAAACGATTACTAGCGAAATAATGTCGTCATTAAATTAATCGGCAGCATTGCAGGCACACTAATTTCTTTAACTTCATCATTACAAGCCC
The DNA here is from genome assembly GCA_963693495.1 of Malacosoma neustria. Lineage (NCBI taxonomy): Eukaryota > Metazoa > Arthropoda > Insecta > Lepidoptera > Lasiocampidae > Malacosoma > Malacosoma neustria. The sequence continues at coordinate 16,673,637 of OY856379.1, read as the reverse complement.
GCTTTATAGGTGTGAAATATCCTTTAACAACTCATGTTTTGTACATTTTCCATGTTATCTCTTTCCTTTTCTTGAATCGTTTTTCCCTTCCGAAACGTTTTGTTTCTACTATCCTCCTATCTTGTTACTTTGGAAGAATGTTACCAATACCCCTAACATTGCAAACTAAAACAACAAACGACAACAATTGCTTGTCAGCTTTTAAAGCAGTTTTAACAGAAAATGTTTAATAGACAATGTTCTTAAAATAGAAATTCTCATAATATTACGAGTATTAAAATTTAAACACTAGGGAAAAGCACTAAGCTCTCACGACTGCGTATAGCTGTTAATAAATTGATCTTATTTAAGCTTATTAAACAGCTTTACTAGAACTGGTCTGGATATTTTAATCTCGTCATTATAACACTCGCAAAATTACTGCCCGACCGATCGTGCCTTAGGAGGCCAATGTAGTGCTAGTTTAATAATGAACTTATAGCTATTGGTCTGAACATAATAGAATAAAGGGTAATATTTGTCCTATTTAAGCGACATCTTTATTCAATTAAGCTGATGCTATGCTTTTGTGAATATTTTTAATTCAAGAATCAGTTTGTATTATACAAACCCTATTAACTCAACCGGTTATATTTTCTATGGAGGTATGGCGAGTTACACACGCCGCTGATTGCCCATTAAACCATAAAAATACACTTAGTGCCTAGTAAGGATATCAATTTCGATTTGACACAGAAGAGCACTGGGGATCGAAATCCTTACTCACTGGCGCACACTATGTAAGAGGTCCCTGATATAAGAGCGGGCCGGCGCCGGCCTGAGCCATGGTATTGTCGGGACAGTAGTCGGTCAAGGCACTAGGCGACAGAAGGATTGCAGGGTTTTTAGTGGGTCGTAAAAAAACACTAAAACATATCTTGGCACGCAAAATACTTTAAAGATATCTAAAATATTTTAACTTTTAGTTACTAGCTTACACTAAGAATGAGAAGCTTTAGTTAATAAAACTAAGACGAAGAGTTAATATTAGAAGTAGTATATAAATAATATAAGAAGGCAGCGGGACATTACTACAGTCGGTGACAAATCTTGCAGCTTTCCTCGTCTAATTTGCATATTATAGCATAACTGCTATACGAAAAGGAGGAAACCTGTATCAATCCCAAAGCCAATCCGCCTGGAGAAGAATAATAGTATATACAGTAGTATATGCTATCCCTTACCTCTAGAGGTAACGGAGCCAGAAACCCGAACCCAGCCCTATATCGTGTGTCCTTTCTTATAATAAATAGCAAGTGAAACTCTATGCACATAAAAGGCAAAAGTGAAGTTACCTTTACGCATTGAAATGGAAAATGATTAAAATGTTGACGCGGATCATGTTTAAGCTTCGCGTCTATCTGCGTCGAATTGACCGAGGCCATACCAACGTTTTCGCAACAATAAGTGTCGTAACACCATTATGCTGTGTACCCACAGCTCAAAAGCCATCAAGATGAACACTAATTTTCCAAGAATCGTTGGGTATTGTTCGTTTATAAAAGGTATTTTGATAAAAGTATGGGAGCCATTGTTAAATAGTGCGCATGCGACGGTCAATTCATTCGACTAAAAGATTATTTATGTCATGGCTGAATTGTGAGATGAAATAATACAATACATATTTAACTCTTCGACAACATTTATGCTACATGAGATATTTATTATATTGCGAACATTGCGATATTAGGCAGAAATAAATTGAAAAAATGGATATGTTTCAAATTGTTTTATGACATTACAACTGCCTATGAATTTTTTTTATTGCTGTGGGACAGCAGACAGGCTGACGGCCCGCTTAGAATTTAGCAGTTACCCTCGCCTATGGGTGTTCGCAACGCCAGTGGCATCGCGAACACGCTGCTGTCCCATAAGGGTACAGGAACTTGGGTCACCAATGCCGGAACCAGACACAAGGTTATTATGGCGGCATACTTAAGGCCAAAGGTGCTCGCCATCCAGATGGGCTTGGGGCCCTACCACGTAGCTAGGGTGGGTTGTTTTGTCGCCTTTTACGACAGGCCGACAACGGCCGCAGAGATTAGTATTCTTTCTCCGCCCCTGCAGGGATAGTTAGTAGTAAAGGACTTAGTAAAGGACTGCTTTTTCCAACATTCTAGGAATGAGACGTGAAAATTCTATCGTTGCATGGGAACCATATGGCCATGTGTAAATATTGTAAAAAAATGCTGTGAATCAGCAGACAGGTTAACGGCCCACTAATATGTAGTAAGAAGTTACCGTCGCCTTTGTATCTTTGTGATGCCAGGGGACTCATTGATACGCTGCCATCAGCATAGGAGAAACGAAACTTTGGTCAATTATGCCGTATATATTATACATAACACAAGGTTATAATGGGGTAGTTGTCATCCAGACGCTAGACGGGCTTGGTGCTCTACCACCTAGTTATGTGGCTTTTTACGACAGGCCACTCCCGAGTCAGTCATCATTATTACTCCGCCCCTGCATTTAGAAAATATAATAAATCAAAGCAAACATACGTGCCAATATTACAACAATTTTTTTTTTTTTACCTTTTAACTAAACTTCGGTGCAACCTTTTAACGCTAGTTGGAACCTTCTTTAGGCAGCTCGTTAGCAAGAACAAAGGCGTCGCAACATCAAACGACGTATTTTCTTTACTCTGCTGTGACATTTAATACCGTTTCTCCTTCCTCAAATGGCTCCCCATTTTATTGAGTCGCGGTTGACTTAACCATTTTTGTTTATTAAATTTCTTGTTTAGATCGTTTCTTGGTTTGTTTCTAGCTATGGCCGCGGCTGTATTCATTACACATTGGCACTTTTATCTATACTAATATCAAGAGAAAAAATTAATTGGTTCAATAACAACTCAACAAATAAGAAACCTAGTAGCAAGTGAAATGGGATAATTTCTACTCGAACCAGGTCAGACAGACGGGTTGCTTGGTTTTTTCCAAAAAACATCTACATTTATTTAATACTTTCAAGAAACATCAAAAATGTTTTACTAATTAACCTAATTTTTGGTGAGATAAAATTAAGAATAAAGCTTAAGTTGTATAAAATAAATTAGTATACTTTATAGACATGCTGCACAACCTCAAAATATAGCAATTTAAAACTATGTATTTCTGCAAATAAAGATGATTTGATTGGAAAGACACATACCATTGAAGGAAAGAAAGAAAGAAAAAGTATTTATTTGGTGATTTACAGCTATAAACATTAAAACATTATTATACTAAACTGCAACAATTAGCACCAAACGAGGTCAACAGCTCAGTAAATTGCTGCATCATAATAAATTGACACAAATTTTCAGTGTCAACCCCCGACAGCGAGAAATCATTTATACCTAGATCGTAAAACTAAATACATTGCACTAATTGGTTAGCTACACTGATCAGGACAAAGAGCAGACAAGCTGGAGTTAACGTGTCATGCATACTGAAATAAATCGCACCTTAGCTCTGGTATTTACCTTTGAAATATATTCATTGTAAAGTTTACGTGAGTCTGATATTTTATGACACAAAATGTGAGATCTTTCGTGCTCTTCTTAACAGCGTTGCGTTCAATTCTGAGCTCATGGTACGAACTTAACATTGTCATGTAAACTATTAAGCGCCATTTGCGACAGCCCCCTTCTATGATTTCCTTCTGGAGCGAAGATAGACGCCAGTACGCACACTTCTTTCTACAATAGCTAGCTTCCTACCCGGTGAAAGCAGCAGTAGGCGCAGTTGCCAGATCTTAACTATCGATCGAGAAGAATATCACCAGGAGTACGAGCCAAGGAAATTACAGATCATTTATCAGTGTCAATAATACTACCCCATAAAGGCTCAAGTGAAAAGTGAAAAGGCGGGGCCACCACTGGCTGAAATTTGCTAGCCAGCTGAGCGGTCGCAGTTGAAGAGTGAAGAGAACCCCACATACATCCGTCGACTTTCCGCCAGAGTTGTGACGCGGCACTGAAAAGTTTTAGGAATCTTATAATGTATGTCAAAAATGTTCACTCCAATTCGTAACCTCTATAGTAGAAAGTTTCACTAATTGGTCATCCGACGCAGTTTGTTACAACAAAAACTGAGTAACATGAAAAGCAAAAAAACTTAACTAGGGAGTATACGTTTAGTGACGTGTTCAATTGACCCTGTTCCTAGTTTAAAAAAAAAACTTAGTATTATTGCACCCGCCAAGGCTTTGTATCCGATCAGTCACGGCCCCGTTAAAGATCGCACGAACAAGCCGACCGATGCAAGCTGCTTTTAAGTTGTATTTTTAACATACAAGTAGTTTTATTTCGTGACGAAATTATTAAGTTTTGTGAGATACGTGTTGTAATGGATGCTGTCATGTTTTGGCATCGATGCAAATGACCGGTCAGTTAGCTGTATTGATGCTGACACTATCGCAACGTCTTGATGGAGGCCGGGGCGCCGGCGAAGCGATCCCGTTAACCGGATGCCGAGGCGCTTGTTATGCAACATGCAACTGATGTGTCCGCCGACCACGTGGCTCAGCGGTTGTCTGAGCACATTACTCCACAGATGAGTCGAACAATATACCATTTTTATCTTTTTCATAATACAACTCGAGTTGGGAACACACACGATTCAATAGCTAACCTTTTTATACTATAAAATTTATTTTATTCGAACATGATAACAATACAAGTTTTTTTTTTTCATGGAAATATTTCACCTATTTTCCAAACAAGACCAGTTCCACTGCTAAACAGAAGACAAAATCTTGACTCCGGTACACCGTTGCTTTATCGAATATACCAAATCTATTCAATCCATATATTTCTTGGGCTATGATTGCACAAGGGCAGCACTGGCGCCAAACTACGGGCAATAAATTTCGTGTGAAAACTCGATAGCGTACTCCGACAAAAGCAAAGTTGTGGATGCAACCATAGTAATACTTGCAAAAATTAATTCTTCTAAATAATAATAAATGCTGATCAGTCGATCGTGTCCAGTATTTATAAATATTGGACGAGAATGGAATAAACGAGGTCCATGTGAAGTTTCTTAATGTTTTTATAGCGACTAGAATAAGTGATCCAAATCCTTTACATGGATACATATCTTAATAGAATACAAATACAGGCTATATTGGACATATACTGTTTGAAGTGAAAAGGGGCGAAATTAGTTAGAGCTACTGGTTTCCAATTTTTTTTTCCAAAAAAATTAGGCGTTGAGTGTTTATTTATAAATGAATACTAAATAAATATACTGGCACAATTCACACAGCGCCATCTAGTCCCAAACTAAGTGCACTAGCACTTGTGTTATGGGTATAAGACAACTGATATAGGTACAACATATTATATACTTTTTTGTAAGTAAATACATATTATACGTAAACATCTAGACGCGAGACGGGAATCAAACCCGTCGCGGGTTTGATTCTCTGCGAGCGTACCGAAGTGCGTTTTCCGCTACCCCAGGGAGGTCATCATCATTATTAGGTATATAGACCCGTATTTTTATGTACAATTTTATAAAACCATATTAAATTACATAGTACACAAAATGGATAATTATTATTATGTATATCCTTTTTTGTCCGAGTCCTAATTTCTGTATCTTTCGATCTTGTGGACGCCGCTTTGAGCCATGGTTCAAACCTCCGAGTAAATAGCCCTCTCGTGATTCGGATGTCGTGAAAGCAACAAACTGCTCCAATTCATAGACATAAAATAAGACGACGCAAAAAGAAGTATAGAAGATTTGCCCTACACGATTATTGTCGCTCAGTTAGTTACAGTGGACTCTAGACTTCTAAGTAAAACCTTGGAATGGAAAACAAGATAAAATGCTTATTAGAAGCTGATGGACAAATATACATAAATATCAGACTGATGATTATATATTTTACGTGTTGACTTTATTTTAGGTGCCGATCTCCTCAATAAACATTTTATAAAGTTTGGAATTATGTTCAGTGGAACATAATTACAATTATACTTACATTAATATACTTTACAATTTGGTCACTATCAATAATATCGACGACTTACATTGAAAATTGTAAAGTTCGTCGAAAATTTAACCTTAATCGTAAATATCACAGATTATAATTTATATCAGTCCTAAATTTCATACAATACCGGCAGCACTTTCGGGGTATTTGAGGAACGGACATCCATCCAAATATTTACATTTATAATTTTCGTATAGATTTATTTCCAAATGGTAAGAAACCGTGTAGGAATGGCTAATAGAAACATTTTAAAGCTGGAAGCGCAAACATTCTGAGCAGGACATGTTTGCAATGCTTTTCGAACGTGTGACCCCATTAAAAGTATTCATTAGGTGGGGTTATGGGGTTGCTAGGCGGAAACATGTCTCTTGATGGGAGCTAGCGTTGTTTTATTTCTGTGCGTGAAGTAACTTAAAGAATTTAACAGAATTGTCAGGGAAGATCACCGTTACTCGTACAATTACATTTTACATTGACGACCTCGGTGGCGTAACGGATAACGCACTTCGGTACGCTTGCGGAGGTCACGGGTTCGATTCCCGTCTCGCATCTGGGTGTTTATGTATAATATGTATTTATTTACAAAAAAAAGTATATAAGTAGTATATCAGTTGTCTAGTACCCATAACACGAGTGCTATGCTACTTAGTTTGGGACTAGATGGCGCTGTGTGAATTGTCACAAAATATTATTATTATTTTAGATATTCAATTTTTTTATTCGTGGATTATAAATTAAACTTAATGCAAGTATAATAAATATTTATACATAATTCAAATCATCTAGTTATGTATTGCTGTAGTTAAAGCATAAAATCAACGATATTTAAATGCATTGTACATAATATGCGCAATATTTAAAAAGCATAACAGAAGTTCCTTATTGTTTATTTCATGTTGACCACTTGCGTAATAATCGTTTTTAAATACTTATACTAAATTTTAGCAGCGAAACTCATTTAATTTAAATATATTTTCGCGACCCACTCGAATATTAACTATTTAACTGGTTTACTAAATATTTAAGTGGTGGTGTCCCTGGTGTCTATATCGACCTTTCAATGAGCTGGGTCAATTAAAACATAAAAAACATGTGATATGTTTTAGATGGGTTGAAAATTTAACCATTCAATATGACAGTTATTTAAAATGAGTTTTCTTTTCTTCGACGTTTTCATACCGACGAGTAGAACGGGGGCATCAGATTTTCCTTTTAGACTACTATGGTAAGGCAAGTGTCAGCCCGACCAAGTTGAGTCGTATTTGCTTGTTTCTGGTTAAAATAATACACGGGGCAGCAGCGGCGCAAACGCACCCTGAAAGTTTGCCCTGGAATTAGCCTCTCTTTGATCCAACGCATATGTCTCGACGCTTCTTCTCTTTATAAAAGCCACACACATTGTGAAGCGGTGGTCATTTTAGATCATATTATAAATAATAATTATAAAATACATAAGTATTTGACTTTCAGAAAATGTTAGGAACTTATTCTGAATAAAGGATTAGAGTATGAGAGTTTGAGCATGTTTTAAAAAGACCAAATTAAAAGTCATGTTTTTCTAGATAATAATTGTTTACACTCAAGTACACTCAAGGAACTTAGATCGACTAACTCCAGCTATCTAATCGGGAGAGATTTACTAGGAGCGGTTTTAGTGGATTTATGGGACTCGTGACCCCGAGTCAGCCGCAAAAAACGATTCCCATGAACAAATTGAAATCCGAAAATAGCGAATGCCGTCCTAAAAGTAAATGAGAACATTCCATCGCACAGAGAGAACTAAAATGTGTTCTAAACGTGATGCGGGATAAGGATTAAAGGATCAAGGTAATTACAAGGGGGTAACTTTGTAATTAAATAAATAATATAGCGGACGGAGACACGCAAAATTTGGTATTTGAGACAACTATTTTACATACATAAGTAAATAATTATTGTTATATACAATAACATGTATTTAAAAAAATATTTCGTCTTTTGTTGTGGTATGACCTTAAGGACTGTTTTAAATTTCTTTATACAACTTTTTTTTTTTTTTTATTGCTATAGAACAGCAGACTGGCTGACGGCCCGCTTAGGATTTAGCAGTTACCGTCGCCTATAGGTGTATGCAACGCCAGTGGCATTGCGAACACGCTGCTGTCCCATAAGGGTACAGAAACTTGGGTCACTAATGCCGGAACACAACACAAGGTTATTATGGCGGCATACTTAAGACCAAAGGTGGTCGCCATCCAGACGGGCTTGAGGCCCTACCACGTAGCTAGGGTGGGTTGTTTTGTCGCCTTTTACGACAGGCCGACCCCGGCCACAGAGGTTAGTATTCTTTCTCCGCCCCTGCACGGATAAAACTCACTCACTCCCGCTCTCTGCGCTCTAATGAAAACTTGCTCTTACAGACCCCTGTACACTCTTCGACATTCTTTTCTAATTCCTTTGCAGTACAGGCTGTCCAAATTTGGAACTCCCTCCCTCTGAATATTAGAAAAGCAAAATCACTTGCCATTTTTAAAAACTTGGTTAATGACCATTACATAAAGTCATAAACTGCATCGTCATGTGTATGCTTCATTGTATTGCTATTGTATGTTAGATTAATTTAGTTTTTTTTTTTTGTATAATATTTACTATCTTGATTTTTATGTCTATTGTGCACCGCCTTGTACTACTACTTTAAATATTTCTGACAGGTTGTCTGGAAGAAATCGCTATTTAGTGATAAGACCGCCGTTTGCTCACTATGTTGTACTATTACCTATTTCTTTTTATGTCTTTTTTTCTGTAAAATTGTGTGGTGAACAATAAAGAATTATCTATCTATCTATCTATGACATGCAGCACAAATATCGCCCATTGTCTCATACCATTCTTGTGGGCCTCTGTGGAAGACCACTTAACACCAACTATGCTGTGTAGAGGATATTTTTAGAGCATTTATATTTTAATGTATTTTTAGATCAAAATAAATATTTTTCTTATTCCCCTTCTTTCTTTCAATTATGAATATAAACCATACATAGAAGCAGGTGAGTTAAACTCAAGTAATGACTTGAAGTTTAAGCCAGGAATGCCGAAGTATCGCAATCGGAGTATCTGTTCATACTTCTATTTTTTAACATAATCATCACTATGCGCCACTTCCCAGTTTCATCCTAAGACTAATCCTCAGCCATTCAGCGAGGTTAAATATATTTATTGTTTGATAATATTTGAAATCGTAAATAATTAAAAACAGAATTAAACCATAAACTTTTTAAGATTTATTTCAATTCTCAAAATTTGTGTAATTCACCGCCTCAGTAAGTAATAAAACTTGGCATTTATAGATTCCGAGTCGCTTCCGTCTTCGTGCGAGGTTCGCTTCGATAGCACAGATTATCGTCGACGAAAGCAATTTATAGGGATTTTCATGCGACCTACAGAGCTTCCGTAATGATTAGCAGAATTTTATTTAGCAGCACGAACAGTGAAAAGATATCATTTCAAACTACCTACATAAATTTAGGAGTTGAATGTATGTAACGATCCTTAAACTTTTTGGTATCTAATCATTTGAAGGAATCCGCCTCAGTCGAATCTCATCACGAAGTAATTCGAAAATACCAACGCATACACAGCGTTTACAGAAACAAAAATGCAAGACTAAATCTGTTTTAATTCTCTATTGATATTAACCTTTAACAGATTTATATTCATGTTAAGAATATGACACGGGGGACGATCCATTTAAAATAACGTTTTCATCATCTACTGAAAGTTGCAACGCCATGAGTATTACCAGCGTATGGCCGTTTTCTAACGTAAATAAATAAGAAATAACTAAATAAATAAGGAAAATGAAGTGGGATAAAGAAATGATTTAAACAAACACATAAAAGAGTTCAGCCTGGAAATGAATAAAAAGGGAAGAGGACTGAACGAAACACGATTATCTCAAAGCCAACTGGATGTGAGCGTATTAATTGGGTATTATTAATTATTGGGTAGTTTACACTTATTTGCGAGTTTTATGATTGTTATTTTTGAAATGTGAGGTTATTATATAGGCCCTAGCGGAAGACCAGAGTTAGCTGATACAATTAGCAATACTCAGTTAGGATCCTTTTAGGATATTATATAGGTTTTCTGCTAATTGTTGTTGTGCAGTATGTAATATGCCCTAAATATTCTTTTTCACTTCCTGCGAGATTATTTAATAGAAGTTTAGGTATTCCAATATATATTTAATCACCAAACCACTAAGCTATTCGCACCGTTACACGATGCAAAGCACAGTATCACAGCTGACCTGCTGAAGTTAGATTTAAGTCGGTATGTCGTTGCGGCAGCCGCTGGTCATAACCTGTCGGCCAGTATCACAAAGGTTAGAACGGCGAAACCGACACAATAACGTCGGCTTCCCCTCGGAGTTCCGGTGTGGTACTGGCCATTTGGTTTCCCCGGAATACAAAAAAGTTGAAGTCAAAGAAACTTAACTTCAAAGTGCCTATACCTTACAAGTTTTTTTTTTTATACTATTCAATCTGTACTAATAACTATATCAATTCGATGTTCATTTAACAAATCCTGACCATGCCTGATGATGATGCCTTGCCCTAATTACGGTCGAAACTCGCTATTAAATAAAAAGTGTTTTTTCTATAACAAAATATGTATACTAAATCAAATCGTAATTTTATGTAATGTAATTTCGTATGCTACGTTTATAGAGGTCGTGTGAGCCAAACTGTGTCAACTCATTTTTAAAACATTAAAAATGTTAATTTACTTAGATAACTTATTGTTATTTGATTATTTAGTAATATTAATTAAGATCTTCAGTGATAGTGTCACAAAGCAAAGACTAAAGTCGATCCTGCGACCCCCAATAAGACTTAGATGATGACCGCGTTTTTTGTGGGTATGCCGTCGCGATCACCTTGACTATACTGACGGCCTGAGTGATTGCAGAAGCAGGGTAAAGAACTTTCGAAGGCCCGACGTAGTAGAGATTCAGTTTTTCGGTAGTAAATAAATGGGGCACGAAGCCGGTGATATTTGTATGATATATTAAATGTATAAGACTGTTTTTTTAATATGTTGTTTTTCCCTTATATTTACACAATATTTTAACACGTTTGTTATTATTGTGTAATTTATTTAGGCGCTTTAAATAAAATATCATGCTAGCCCCATTTTACCCCAATTACAGATTGCTTAAAGTTTAATTATAAACCTTAAATTATTGAAAACAAAAACAGAGGCAGCTGAGAGCGGCAATTGGCAGCAGAGCCTGTCAACTGCCTTTACAATTTTTTTATTGCTGAGGAACAGGAGACAGGCTGACGGCTCACTTAACAGTAAGCAGTCACCGTTGCCTATGAATGTTTGCGATACTATGGGCACCGCGAACACGCTGCTGTCTCATAGAGGTGCTACACGTAAATAAGTGGGATGTTTTATCGCCTTTTACGACAGGCCGACGCCGGCCGCAGGGGTTAGTATTCGTACTCCGCCCCTGCACGGAGTAAATTCAATCGGAGTGCAATTAGTTTAATTTTGAGTTTGAGGCTGCTCTTTTAAGCTATAGATAGAGCGTATATGCGTGTTAACTACTTAAGTAGGGGTATTTATTGCCCACTAGTTACTTTATGTGTTCCATTACATCGTTCAGTTAAATGATTCCCTTCTTTTCAAGCATAACTAAAAGAACGAGCATTTTACAAATCCCTTTGAATGCGCTTGTCCATCACTACAAAGTACAAAGCGATTATTCTTTCTGGTCGATCGGTACATTAACAACACTTTATTATAAAAATCATAGTTTACCCACTTCATCATAATTATTTATTAAATAAGAACAAATTTTGTTCTACCCGTCTACCTACCTGAACATGTATCTGGCAAATTAAAACCGTCGTTTTAATGGGTAAAGGATATGATGGATACAACCACGGAACATAAATAATAAACTTAGCCTAGATTATACCTTCAACCTCTGTAACTACCGTCACCGATGTTATTTATGAATTTTAACGTGTTAAAATGTGTTTACGTTTTGTTGGCATGCAAAAACATGCTTATTAAATTATAAAAACCGGTTCTACGACGGAATAGGTAAAGGTTAAGTAGGTTTTAGAAATCATAAGCACTTTTTTTAGTTTATAAATATTTAATTCAATACAAAAATACAATATAATAAATAAATTGGAATAACAATTCAAGCCAAATAAGTGTGTTATGTTATTAAAATGTGTATTAGCGCATGCATAATTTGTTAAGCAAGTTAACGTTGAAGCAGCTGAGCGTAGGCGCTAAGGCTCCTCTCACCTTGCGGGATCGGCGGCGAGGGCTCCAGCGGCGTGGCGGTCACGACAACCAAGTGAGCCGCCCCCACAGCCCACAGCACGCCCCACAAGTCCCACAACCACATCACAACACACCACTATCTCATTATTGGCACAACATTAACACAACTTAACCAAAACGAACACTTAACTATGCTAATAACTCCTATTGGCACGCTCATGCTTTGGTAAAAATCATGTTGCAATTCGGCAACAGATCAGCATAACGGCATCACATCATACTAATAATGTTCAAGAATTAATATTTAGTATTGAAACAAAGACAGTTACTACACGTCATAACATTTCTATTGCGGCGAAATACGACAACCTACAACAACGTCGCGTTTTAACTAACGCTCAGATTGCCGACCAAGTGCACAAAAACACTAGCAAAATCTACACACAAACGTACAAAAGAACGGCTGATGAATAGGTATGACAAACAGAGACAGAAACAACACTACAGAGTATATAAACTAAAATAGTGAAGTGCTAGAATTGCGATCCGAATTTATAACTCGATAATCGTATATTGACAACCAACATGTCAATTAATCGAATACATATGAATTGATTATTTAATTTTTATCTTTTTTACGTATCATCGAACTACGTGTGTATTGAATATAAAATTATATTCAATTTTTACAACGGTATGTATTTATCACACTAAATTAAACTAAAAATTCAATTTCGTAATTACTATTTAAAAAATTACCATCCACCTTTCTTTTGAAATAATTTCGGTTTACAATAACAGGGATAATAAGGAATTATTGGAGGCAAGTCATTATTTTCTAATTTCATGGTAAGATATGCTATTTCTTCTAAATATGGTAATTTTACTTGTCGATCTTTTGGCATTAAGTAATTATCCGCTGGCAACCATATTCCGTTAACAAAACTAGATGGTTGCGAAAAGATTCCAGGGAAGTTAAGTCCAAAGGAACCTAAGATGAATATCCAATCAAGTATTATTATATGTATTATAGAATATAAATATTTAATATTATAAAATTTACCATTGCAAAGTATTCCCAAATTCGTAATTTGTTGCGAATCTCGTTCAAATAACCATAACCTGACGACATTAAGCAATGCTATTGCTTTGTTTATGCCAATGGTCCCGGTATCCGATTTAACCTAAGTACAAAATGACAATAATATCAGAGTTTCACTTAACATTGTATTTAAAATTCGACCAAAATGTTACACTTACCGCATTTTCTGCAACTCTAATCCACAATGACTCATCAAAGCACATTAAATATTCCATAGTTCTCATCTTTGGTGTTAGCGAACCAATGTTCAATGAAGAGTTTTTAACTTTGACGTATCTATTATAAGGTTCAAACGAATTATACTTGTGAACTGTGGTATATATGTCAACTAAATGATTAATACCCACAAAACCCCAAACTGGTGGACAAAACATAGATTTTAAGGGTATCTGTGCAATTTCAGCAGCTGTTTGGGCAATATCCAAGCCCAGATCGGAAGTTGCCACTACAATATTATTCTTAGGTATATTGCATTCATTTAACAAAACTGTCGCATTGTAGCAGGCTGGTCCTAAATTAGGGAAAAGAATATATATTTTCCGAGATGCAGAAATATTTATATGCATTGCTAAATCACTCATGATTTCTTTATTTTTATCAAGCCATTCACCCATTGAAAGCTGCGGACTAAAATATTATTATTATTATACTGACTTGTAATACTCGTATAATATTATAAATTAATGAAATTATAATGATAATTTCAAAATCAATAGTTACGAACTTACTTGAACGGCACATGATCTAATATTATCAATAAATCCGTATGGGTTAACGCTCGTCCTATTTTGTCCACATAATGTATAACTTTTCCAGCATTATACGCTCCAACATATTTACATTCTTTCTCAACATGTTCCCTAAATGAATTAGAGCAAAAGCTATCGTAAATATAAATTTTGGAAACATGTTTCCCTTTATATTGCATGTTGAGTAATTCAGAAATAATATACATTGTTAGAGGATTTCCTGCTCCAGAGATACTTATGATAAATTCGTTTTGTTGCTTCTGCTCTTCTGATCCTAACGTGTCAACAGAATGAAGATTTTTTGCCTTGATTTTCTTTTCAAATTGTCTTAAATTTTCGATCAATCCTTCAAATCTTTCTACTGTTACAAAGGAGTCAAAATTGTAGTAAGAATGACAGTAATCTAAAAATTCTGAAACACCTCCTATATAAATGGGTTTACTGCCTTCCAATAGGATTTCTTTCCAAACAAGAGGAGATCCTACATGATGCCAGTTATATTTCTGATTTATTTTACACAACCAAGCCTGTAAATAATAACATTTTAAGTAATTAACTAAAAGAAGATTCCAGTAAACATATTATTATTTAAATTGCTTTGGTACCCTGTATTTTAAAACTGGTTTATCTATTCGTTTGTAGCAGAAGTTGGGCATATTTTTAGCTATATGTTCTGCAACCAAACATATTTGCGCAAAAACTTCACATTGCGACTCGCCAGCTATGATTATATGTACAACCATTACGTTCTTTAGTGTACAACAGTTTTATTTAAATTAAAATTAGATTTATTATCTTCCTTTTATTGTTGGTTATGATTATAACGCTTTAGAATTGAAATTATAAAAATATATTTGAAGTCTTTTTTTGATTTGACTTGAGTTGATTTCGTAAAGCTGCATTTGACAAATACATATATTTTTTATTAGGTGAAGGCTGTTATGGTCTCAGTCTCAGACGACATATTAGCGTCTCAGGGGGTTTTCATTCTTAAAGGTTTTATACTGATATATTATTACTTAGGTAAAGGCATTACTTCAGGAATGCTGATAAAGAAACATTTGTATAGGGATAGGGAGGCTTATCAACTAGATTGCTTTTGAAGTCAAAGCGACTACTTAAATGATGTTCATGCATAGCCAACGATTTTAGATACGTTACATCCAAGCTTTCCCTTCGGAACCTGAGATTTACAATGAGTTAAAATTTTCGAACAGCCCTTTATATTCTTTCTTTGCATTCCAATTTTCTAATTCTAACATTAGTCACATTTTGTAGACATATAAAATATCAGATGCGTTGCTCGGCTCCATGTCGCCATAAATTTCTTATTACTAAGTAAAAATCAGCCATAAATGAGAATATTTTTGTGAACTTGAATTGATATTTAATATCGATATAAATATTGCACGAAATGTAATCTGTCAACTTGACATATTAAAAAAAACCCACAGCTAAACGCATTATAACCTCACATCCTCACAAACTCACAAAACCAAAATCAAGTGTAATTATTTTTAAGCTAAAACTTTCATGAAGTGAAAAGTTTAGAAGAATAAAAGCAAGAATGTTGTGCAAAAGCTGGGGTTTCTGTGATTTATCGGTGAATAGAAAATTTGAATTAGATAAACTGGTACAGTTACAAAAGTTGGGTTTCAATACCGTAGCTTTAAATACTTATGTCGAAGAATTAGACGAAGAACCAAAGAAAAAGAAAAAAAAAGGTGAAGTAAAAGATTACATTCCTGCCCCGCTTGAGATATCACAAGATATTCTGAATGTAACAAAATTAAACATTCTTCAAAGAGTTACTGTTGAGTTTTCTGAAGCCAGTATAGCTCATAAAATGAATCAGTCGGAGAATCTAAAAAAATACGATATAATAGCAGTAGTTCCTAAAACATTGCAAGCATTTCAATATGCTTGTGGCACTATGGATGTAGATTTAATAAGCTTTGAAACAGAAGGCAGAATTCCTTTTAAAATTAGTAGAAAGTTATACCGGCAAGCTGTTGAGCGTGGTTTATTCTTTGAGATCATGTATTCTCCTGCAATCAGAGGTTCAACAGCTAGGAAAAATATCATTAATATATCTCACACATACCATGCAGTTGGAAAATCAAAAAATATTATTTTGACCAGTGGAGCAGAGAGTTATATGCATTTGAGAGATGTTCATAATGTTATTAACTTGGGTTTTATATTTGGGTTGAACAGTAATCAAGCTCTAGAAGTGGTTAGGAGTAATCCTAGAAGGCTTATATTGAAGGCACAGGGCAGGAGATGTGGGAAATATTATATGACTGTAACACCTCTTGAAGAAAATAAAAATGATATAACTTGTTTATAGTTTTTTAATTGACATAGACAATCACACAGCTATATTTAACAATTAAAATACAAAATCATCACAGATAATTTAATCATATAATACTAATATTATTTAACTATGCTCTACATGTTTGAACTAATATTTTATTGAAAGAAAATTATGGATTTGAGGTTTTGGCAAGTTTTGTAAATACATATATTGTTACATTTTATTCTTTAAAATCTATTGATTTAGGATTTGCGATTATATAAGAATATTTTATGTAGTACTTCTTATTCAGTTTTGTGAGGTGTTTGTTCCACTGTACCAACATGAACAGTTTTGTCTATTGATAATCTTGAAGTCATTAATGATATGTTGTTGTTATCTGCAGGACTGTCTTGTAAAGTGAATGCATCTGCCCATTTCTTAAATCTGTAAAAGATGTATTTTTATCTTAGTCAATATTATACACAACTGTACTTTAAAGGAAAGGCATAACTCATGTTGAGACACCATAGACTGAAGGTTACATTTTTTTAGAAGATTGAAATGCTCTATGCACACCCTGCCATGTGGGAAAATTTAATAGGGCTTGATATATCATTATTTATCAATTAATTCCAAACCAACAATTTATATGGAAAGCATATAAAGTAGGCCATTTCATCAAAATTGTTTATAGATAGATAGATAGATAGATAGATAACACTTTATTGTAAACCAATTATATAAACACAATGAAACTTAAATCTTCAAAATTGTTTATATTGTAATAAAAACCTGTACCCTTATGGGACAGCAGTTTTCGCGATGCCACTGGCATTGCAAACACCCATGGGCGACGATAACTGTTAAATTCTAAGCGAGCCGTCAGCCTGTCTGCTGTCCTACAATAATAAAAAAAGGTCAGAATTTTTTAATGAGTTAAGCTTTTGAGATAACTTTACATTTTATAAATATTATGGATGACATTTCATTTCATTATATCTAAATTCTCCTACTCATCCAAGCTCGCTCCTATTTAATATTTTTCCCAGTTGCTTCTGGGTAAAACATGGTCCAGGGACTGTTAATTTTATCATAAAAGGAAACTTTATGTGCACCATTTTCAATCCTTATGTCGGGTGATATGATTTCTTCTTTGTGCAACTAGTCAAGAAAATAGATACAGCTTAGTTATTATGTGCGTGACTGATTTGAACCACCAGTGAAAAGGGAAAAAATGGTGGACATTTGCCTAATGCAATTTTAATTATTAAAAAAGTTACTGTCTATTCCATTTTTGAGCTCAAGTAAATAAAAGCTTTAGATGTAACTAGAATAACATATTTTTTATATTGCTAGAGTTCAGCAGACTGAGGCCAATGGTCCACCGTGGCAGGAGGTCACCGTCGTCTATGGACGTTTGCAACACCAGTCATTACCAACGCGCTGCCGGCCTCGAAGAAATTTTATACATCTTTTTTGAAGATTTCAGCTTTGTATATTTATTTTGTGTTGTGAAAAATGTCTGGAGGTAAACCCCAGTACACCACAAATACATTTACCAACCAATAATTACAATTACCCAGTACAACACAAAAGGCAATTTATTTGCCTTTGCTTGTTTAATGTAACTGACCACTTTAGCACAAATATGATTCAAACAATCTTTAGTAATAAACACTTTAACATATTATAAGTGTTAAAAATATGGTTAACCATACATGTGTTTTGCCTTCCTTGTATTAAAAATATAATGCAAACCAAAATCTAATACAAATTATAAATCAAATGAAAATGAGACTGAAAATGTTATAAACAATGAAAAGCAACATGCATATAGCTGTATGAAGTAAACTAAAAGCATCTACAAGCAACATAACTCCAGTAATAAAGCAGTGTATATACAAATTCTGTATAAGAAATTAATATTTCCGTTTATATACATTTATTTCCCAAAATAATATAAATATTCACTTACAGAGAAATAACAAAAGAAATTTAATATAACCTGTTTTTGTCCCATTTTTCCCATTATTAAAAGTTGTTAACTACCCTCAATTTAAAATATACAATCATTTGTTTATTAAACAAAAAAATGTTTATTAGCAAAAATAGTATAAAAGTAAAAGCAAATTAAAATTCAGATATATGTAAATACAACTGCAAAACAGTATAACACTTTATATGGGATAGGAAATAAAAAGGACTTATTCAATTTTTACGTGTATTTTAAATGCATTCTCAACATTTCATACAAGTTAATACAAAATGTATAAAATTCACTAATTACGATAACAGTCACACACAATAAGAGATTCACACTAAACTTACAATAAGAAATTTCCTAAAATTATAACAATAAGTACATTCTTTATAAACTATTATTATGTGGTGAATTTATACAACAGCACCACTGGAAATTTTATATTTACTATATATATATATTTTCATGAACAACCAATCTCCTAATAAAAGTGTACCTTTGGAATGAACTCTCCAACACATATATATGGCACAACCGTAATCATTGCCCTCAACTGATTTATATATTTAAAAATAAAAACTACTTTATAAACCATGGATGGAAAATATTTTTCACTATAGAATATAGGGTCTATTGAGTGCAGCTGGTATAGCGTCAAAGCCTACCCATAACACCAGTTCAAGAAAACAACAGATTTGGGTAAGTGGGATTTTATAGTGACATCTGACACCACGAACTGAAAGGATTCGTCAAAACCGTATCATTGTTTAGCAGGGAACAGGGAATAGCCGACAGTGAAACTAGCTTTGCACACATATCCCCATACATTTAACAAGTGTATAAAAAAGCAATGTTTTTTACCACACTTTTATTAACTTGACCTGAATGTATCTATGTAACGGAATTATCGGACTCGATTTTTTCTACATATATGGTGTAAGGCGAGTTAATTCAAAAGAACGGGGCTTGTTTTCAACACAGCGCATCCACTACCAGAAAATATCAAATGATCCTACTCTGCAATATTAATCCATTTAACAAAAATTGAACTCTGTATACACACAGGCATATGGTTTCACTTTACATAAGTTTCAATTGTTAACATTATAAAGATACTAAAGACGATTAGTGGAAATTGTAATAAAATTGATATGCATCTAAGACGAACAGTGCAATTTTGCGCGTTAGTGATGAAGGCTGATGAATGTTTGGAATTGGTTAATATGCTTACAGTTGAAACATGATAATATATATTAAAAATTTAATAATAATTGGAAATAGCCTCAAACGTGATAACAAAACTCATTCCTACAAGACAAAATTGAGCAAATTAATTTAAAATACATTTCTATAATATTTTTAAAAACAGTCTTAATATGTCTTAAAATCTTTTTAATTAATTACACATTTCAAACAAACTACTGGCACATATGATACAAAGAAATAAAAGATGGCGACAATCTCACAAATTATATCACTAAAATTATTTCATTTCGAATTTCAATGTCATTTTTATAAATTAAGATTAATTCAAATTGATAAAATAAATAATCTCCTGAACATATTTTAAACAAATTCAGTCTCATTTATAATAAACATTTATCCTAAAGTCTTTCCTCAAAAACTTCACAGAGAAAATACTGATTAACTTAAATAAAGTAGGAACTTAAATATATGTTTATGCATGTAATTTAGTTCATTAATTCTTGTATATAAATGCATATGGATTACTGCTAAATAAAAAGTATAATAATTAATATTATACAAATTAGTTTAATACGACATTCTTCATATACCATCATTTTTTGGTTGTTTACAAAATGTAAACCATAAAGAATTATTACATAAAATATTGTATGGCCACCAATTCTAATTTTAAATAGTCCAACCGATCGGTTTACATCCATTTATTTGGTTCGCCATTAATTTAAACCACGTAATATTTAACGAAAACAGTAACTATTTTAAATAATTTCATGACACAGCTAAGTTATTATAAAGATCGTAAGTGTGATAATAAATTCAGAAATGCGGGTAGTTTATTTGCGTATGGCATCCATAATACCAACTTAATACAAACACATCCTACTTTAAGGCAATTTTCTTCACCCTATCAAAAAATGGCAAATAATTTCACATCATACATTTCATACCTAATTATTTACTAATATTTTAACGTAGCTTTGTGAAATTCAACATAATTCTGATTTAATGCTAAACAGAGTAAGAATTATCAGAAATATATTCTTTATAGATTTAATAGTATTATTGGAATGGTTATATTAGTTCCCAACTATTATAAGGTATGTGAATAAGATTTTCGATAGTATAGGTAAATACAAGAAATTACCTTAGCTGTCCTTTGTAACTGACTAAATATTTAAAAAAATATTTTTACAATTGTTCTTGATTTCCTGGTCATTTTATTTCCAGAACTCAAAATATAATATCAACACCTGTCCAAAACAAAATTGGTTTATAAAAATTTACGAGTAAAAAAATCTAACATTTTGTCCAAACCTCTTCGTTCTGAGGAACCTTTAATGTTTTTCATCTATATTTTTTTATGCAATTCGCATGTGATCAAATGGTTTCAAATACTAACAAAACAGGAATAAAATCAGAACATTTTGAATGACACAGAGTAAATACATTTGTAATTATTGAAGAGATGACTTTATAGTAATATGAATGTCAGTTGTTGAGAAAAGACACACAATGCGCAACAGTGTTGACGTTTTCCACCAACCTGTTATAAAGCTCCCTCCTGACACTGGCAGTGAACTTGCACACAAGGCACAGGGTCACTGTGGCCGCGAATATCGCGTTATAGAACAGAACCAACTTGAAGTTCCCCAGCCATTCTATTCGACCAAACTCACCCAATAAGTCGAAATTTGTTATACCTGGAGAATATTAATGATTTATAACTCTAGTATGATAGATAAATAAACGCAGATCAACTCACACGAACACAACGGGTCTATTTCTAAACAACAGAATGGAGCTTGGGTGTTTATGTATAATACATATTTATTTACAAAAGAAATGTTTCTAAATAGTATAAACTTGTTTAGTACTTGCAGGTTAATTGATTTAATCTATGGTATGCATTTACAGCATAGCTAATCTGTCTCCTTTGTCTATATGTAGCTGTCAAAATGTCACTGTCACCGTGTCAAAATCACAGGCAAGAGTGAAGAACATAGAGCCATATATTTTTTATTTACATTAAGGCACCACACCACTAGTACCCAAAACACTGCTATGCAGCAGGATCTAGTTAGTAGGATCTAGTCCTAAAGGTTGCCCTTTAGGACTAGATTGTGCTGTTACTCATCATATATGTATGTATGTTGCATACATAGTATGCTATGTATAGAACATAGGTATACACCTAAGGAGTCTTTTCTTATTGTTGACTGAATACATATGTATTCAGTCAACAATAAGAAAAGACTCCTTATCTCGTTACTATGTCAACATAAAAGTCGACAATGAAGAGCATTGTTCGGTTTATACCTTTCAGGTTGGGAATAAGACGGCAGTGACCTTAAAGAATAACAAAATTTAACCACATCGATCCCAGTCTCTTGAGTACCTGAAAGTTTCCGATGCAATATTAAGTGTTTATAACAACTTTTTCACATATTCTTTTCGTTAACCGCATTGCATCTCCACTTGCACTTAACACGGTGTTCGGCATCATTGTTAAAATCATCTAATACTGACCTAATATTTTAACGAGCAGCGGCTGCGCAGTGGAGTGTGCGAGGAGCACCGCACACAAGGCGATAATGCGCGCTAGGGGCGTCCGTCGCGCCCTCGGCAGCAGCCGCAGCGCGCGCATCTGTGTCGCCAGGCCAGTCAGCGACGCCGCGTGTAGGTACAGGATGAGGAACGCCTCCAAAGTGGCCCCAGCCCATCCTAGCTTCGACAGAGACGCTATGCCCAGTGAGAATTGCTGAAAATGTAATATAAGCTTGTTAAACATTAGCAAGACATGGGACTAAACCAAAAAACATTAAGACCAAGGGAAGAACGAATCTTGTATTCAAATCTTTGTCTGTTTTTATTTTATATTTTGCTATTTTTTATTGAATGGAACAGCAGACGAGCTGATTACCCACTTAATAGTAAGTACCGTAGTACCGCGTAAGTAGTAGTTACCGTGGACTGCCGTCCGCGCGGGGGATCTGGAACCTAGGTCACTTACGCCGGAAAACATAAAGTATTATCCATGCAGGGGCGGAGAAAGAATACTGACCTCTGCAGCCGGGGTCGGTCTGTTGTAAAAGACGACAAAACAACCCACTCTAGCTAGCTACGTGGTAGGGCCCCAAGCCCGTCTGGATGGCGACCACCTTTGGTCTTAAGTATGCCGCCATAATAACTTTGTGTTGTGGGACAGCAGCGTGTTCGCTATGCCACTGGCGTCACAAACACCCATTGGCGACGGTAACTGCTATACAGCCGGGCTTGGAGCCCTACCGCCTAGCTAGGGTTATTTTGGCGCCACAGTAGAAGTATTTTATTTGACTACGTTTACCGTAACTATCCTAAATATAAAAAGGTGCAGTAAAAAAATTACAACTTACCCGTGTGCTAAGCGGCAACGCTTTAAACCCAATGAGAAGTTCAAGGGTGTTCTGCAACACCATCAGCACTGTGAGCGTGGTTAAAGCTAACAACAGCAACATTGCCAACGGATACACTACGTTCCGTTGGAAAGATGATGTCTTCCTCTGATTCTGCACCTCCTAGAACAAAAAAACTTGTGCTTAAAAATAGAAATTATTTGAAATACAGGCAAGATCTAGTGTAATTATTCAAAGGTGCTTTTCGGGTAAAATTATTAACGTTTTATAATCTCATCTCGAAAGGAGAATAAATAGCCTTTGAAAGAGCTTGTTTAATACGTTGATCAGTAGGTTGAACAGGCTAGTAACAAGTTTGAAACAGTTTCTTTGAGCACAAAACATACATACAGAGGTCAAACGTCCAATTATCTTCATAACACGCTTCTACCTTTGGTATTATTGAGATTCAGCTAAATTTAGTACAATATTATGAACACACATTCAAAATTCACATTAAAAAATTACTAAGTACTATAGTTTATACAAAAGAAATAGCTATAGATTTCATCCCGTATGCCACAACTCTTAGTTTGTAAAAGGAATGACCAATTAATAAAACATATTTTTTAATGTAAACAAATAAAAAGAATACATCGATAATTACCCTCAATCCTTCTAATGTAAATAAATGCCCTTTAGTTTTTAAGCTATTGCATAGCTTTTATCGCGGGTTTTGAGCGCGGCGACCGAATCAAGAAATTCCGTAACGAAAAAAACCTAACACCCTCCACTCCGCCTACCATGTAGCTCGGCCGAGCGTTCGCTTAACGTGTATGTATATGGTAAGACTGTACGTAGGGATGAGCGATATTGAAAAACATTTTAATCAACTTATGCACTTATAATTTTTTTATTTTTTTATTTATGTAGTAATTATTTTCTTTGATATTAATTCAAGGTTTTTCTTTGATATTAATTCAAGTTACACTTTTTGAATGTACACCTATGTATGTATACATATATACCTATATGTATATTTATGGGGCGCACGTGCGGTGAGTGTGGTAGGGATGGGCGATATCTATCGATATTTCAACTATCGATGTTTTTTTTCTAAAGTATCGATGTTTTATATCGATATTTTTGGACAAGATATATCGATACTCGATAATACAAACATCGATAGTTTTAGTTTTTTATTATCGAGTATCGATATATCTTGTCCAAAAAATATCGACAAAAAACATCGATACTTTAGAAAAAAAATTACTGCATAAATAAAAAATAAATAAATAATTATAATTGCATAAGTTGATTCAAATGCTATGCAATAGCTTTACCGCGGCAGTCCCCGAGTGCCATTCATAGTTTTTTTTAAAGTAATTTGTATCACGAATTTTTACAATGCCCTATCATTAACCACTATTATATACAGGGTGACTTTACCTCACCCGTCCAAATTTTTTTTACGCACTAAGCATCATTTATGGAACCCATTTTTGCAAAAAAAATTGTATGTAAAATTTTCAAAATAAAATATTTCATCCCAAGGAAAATGTTTAGTAACTTGGTTGCTTATTCAATCGTGCAAATAATCATATGTTCCAAGGTTCGTACATTGACCTTTATTACATAACTCCTCCTCGGTATTGTAAACGAGAAGAAATGTACCCTAAGTACGTGTACAGAGTCGAGACTGTGTTGCCCGCCGTGCGGGACACGTGTCAACACGTCTTCGTAAGAATGCGCTAGGGTTGTACCTATGATGATTATTGTAATAAAACGAATGTTGCGATTCAACCATATTTTTTATTATTCAATCAAATGTTTAAGTTTTATCCGTGCAGGGGCGCGGAAAGAATACTAACCTCTGTGGCCGGGGGCGGCCTGTCGTAAAAGGCGACAAAACAACCCACCCTAGCTACGTGGTAGGGTCTCAAGCCCATCTGGATGGCGACCACCTTTGGTCTTAAGTATGCTGCCATAATAACCTTGTGTTGTGTTCCGGCATTAGTGACCCAAGTTTTTTAGTGGGTACATCTTTCCCGGAGTCCCACATATCCCTCGGTCACCCCGGGCCGGGGAACCCGTCAAGAGAGGTTTTTCCCTGAGACCAAAAAAAAAGAAAATGGTGCTACCAGGCCGATTCATTAAGACGTTGTCAAAATTATTTAAAAATACTTTTTCTAAACGTTTCAGGTGGGACTTTTAGCCCACCATAAAAATATGAATCGTTATTATAGGCTTTAAAATGAGTGTACAGTGTAGTTTCGTCAACATTCGGTTTCTACTGTAACAAATCATTGAAGCTAGTGAAGTTATGTTTTTTACTATGTACATTTATAAATAAATACCCTGATTTATTTTTTAGTTTGGCAGCCCTATGTCGGTTGCAGCGTAGCGGTGTGTGTGGTCTTGAGCGAGTGGAGGCCTGCCGGGGAAATCCGGCGTGCGAAATACGGCTGCCGGCAGGGTTGGATTTGGTAGTATAATTGTATAATTATACAACCAAAGTATTAGTATTATTCGTACCATATTTTCGTGATATGTAGTATGTAGTATCGTAATGCAAGTATACTACGCGAAAATACCATTATTTTATGTTCAGGCCGACCGGACTCCTTTGTTTTTTGGTGGTGATTTTGCTTTTAAAAATGTACCCTACAATATTATAGGGTTCTTCTGTACGTATGGCAGCATCAAATCAGGCAACGACAACCACTGGGGATTTCCCCAACGTAATGTTTTACTATACCGGTCGTTCTGACAGAATAGGATACATGTTTTTTTATGCATGAGTGTGAGTGAGACGATGATATTACGACAAAATAATATTGTCCATTAGACCCATTAGTGTAAGTCGGTAGTCGATAGTGAATATTTGAATTTGAAGAAGCTAATTTTAGAGTATTTATACATTTTGTTCTTGTGCTTATACATTCTTTTCAACAATTTGTAGTGATGAGTGAAAGCGAGGACGAAGAAAAGTGTGGTGTTTCAACACCAAAGAGGAAACGTATTGAAAGAGGAGTTTGACGTATTGGCTGAGACAGACATCCAGTTGCTTCAATTTGATTAATTTGTAAAAATTTAGTACCTATTAAATTAATTAGTACCTATAAAAAAAATCACACTAAAAATGCTACCTATTTTATTTCTATTCAAAACATAATCGAAGAAACCAGAAACGTAGTATAATTTAAGTCAAGTAGTATTTTAATTTCCATACACAATAATTTTCAAAGGGTCCGAATCCAACCCTGGCTGCCGTAAATAATTAATTATCCTTGCGAAAAATGTGTGACTGAAATGAAAAGATACAAATGTGTCTTCATTACTTTGAACTATATCCATCTTTTAGTTCAGTAAGGTTCAGTTGTTCAACAAAAATTGTTTTCTTTGTAGATCGGTTTTCGTTCACTAGTTTATCAAGAGATATGAAATAGGTTGTTAAAAGAAGAGTTCAATGAGTCATCTTATCGGAAACTTAAATTAGTTCGACGAGTTGAGACATGAGCTCGTATCGAATAGTTAAATAGGTAATTGAAGTTAATACGTATATCTGTTCAGAGAAATTGGTTCGTAAAAATAAAACTCCGATAAAAAAAATTATCCGTGCAGGGGCGGAGAAAGAATACTAACCTTTGTGTCCGGGGTCGACCTGTCGTAAAAGGCGACAAAACAACCCACCCTAGCTACGTGGTAGGGTCTCAAGCCCATCTGGATGGCGACCACCTTTGGTCTTAAGTATGCCGCCATAATAACCTTGTGTTGTGTTCCGGCATTAGTGACCCAAGTTCCTGTACCCCTTATGGGACAGCAGCGTGTTCGCGATGCCGCTGGCATTGCAAACACCTATAGGTGACGGTAACTGCTAAATTCTAAGCGGGTTGTCAGCTTGTCTGCTGCCCTACGCAATAAAAAAACTTACAGCACAGATTTCCTTTCATACTTGATCAGGCTTAGGGCTGACAATCTAGATAATTTCCATTATTTTTTTGTATTACAAAGCTTCTTCCGTATGTAACACGGAAAATTCAATAAAATTAAACCTTCCTTCGAACTCCGTGTTAAATTTTTGGAGCAGTTTTATGATAGAAGGGATAGTCTGATCAATCAGCTTTCTTATTTGTTTTTATACTTAAGAATGAAAACAATGCACTTCATTTAATATTTAAAATTTGAAACTCGAACAAACATATTGTAAACTGTAGTTACTATAGTAGTACATTGTCATTTTGCTTGACAGTTCTAAATTAGCTTTTTTGTATGACAAGTTAGACAAAGATATGACAAATCGTTAGAGGACCCGACCGCTTAAGAACTGGGTACGTACCGAGCGAACGTTTGAGTGAAAGAAATAGAACATCATTATGGTACGTACAACAGAGCGTGACAAAAATTATCAATCAGCATTCAGCACTGCACAAGTCTCGTTCGTGAAATACGAACGAGATACGAACAGTGCCGATTTTAGTTCGTTCGCGGCCGGTGAACTAAACAACTGAACTAAAGAGATGGTTGAATTGTAACTGAAGTAAAGAATGAAGGACAGAAACTAACTGAAGTACTTCATTTGAAACATTCATTCGTGAACGACACACAACTATAATTAATTAATAATCAGTCGGCCGCGTGTTTCCGCGTTGGTGCATTATGTTTACCGTTCGTTCTTTCGCGACGTCGACAGTGCAAAAATACGGAATACGGTAATCGTTGGGTCGGTCGTGGTGGTCCCGTCCCATGACCGCCTCGATCACCGGATTTAACACCATTGGACTTTTATTTGTGGGGTGAAATTAAAAGACACGTGTATGTGGAAGAGGTCCAAAGCCTCGCGAACTTAAAAACTAAAATTGTGTGAGCGTTTGAAGATGTGCGTAATGACACTGTAGTGCTTAGAAAGGTAAAGGAAAATGTTCAAAAACGAGCTAGACTGTGCTTAGAGACAAACGGACTGCATTTTGAACATTTATTAAAATACGTGTAAAGCAGTAATGGTAAGTTAACCTCTAATTGATTTTTTACTAATTATTGTACATATCACTAAAGATTTACGTATTTTTTTACTTATTACAAACGCGCCCTTTAATGAAATTTTTGTATTTCGACATTATGTTAGGTACTGTATTTATCAGTGAAATGTAGCGAATTATGCGGTACCGATGGAGGGGTCATTGACACTTGTCGAGTGTAGGTGTCAAGTATAAATTGCGAGTTCTTGTGATAACTTTGTGATGCTGATTACTCAACATTTTTGTACTATGTGATACTAAACTAAAATACATGTTTCTCATAACTTTTACTAAAGATTCTTCTGTGTGAATTTGGATGGGTGAGGTAAAGTCACCCTGTATAATTTAAAATCACATATACATGAATATTTATGAATAATTATATTTTTTTATCTCCATTGAGTTGAGATAAAACACGTGTCGTGGATTTATGAATATTTGAAAAACTACTTTGAAATATAGTTATGAGTTTTCACGGAAACTTGACAGACTTGAGAGAGTTATCAGCTAACTTCATCGTGTCGTTTTTGGCTGCCGGTGCGCGCGCGCATCTTAAAAACTTTACTCTCATATTTTTTATCAAATGCGCCAAAACAACTATAATATAATATTTCAAGGAAAAAAAGTATCGTACCGCCCTCTTCGCAATAACCCCTTTCAGTCTTTCATTTAAACCCGCCTGGAGTGCACCATTCCGAAGCCTCAGCAGCGGTACACCTTTGCCTTGCACTTGCTGACCTTTCTTCTCCTTCGAAATTGAAGAATCGGCGTCTAAGGGCGCTGATATATCGCCGTGGTCTGGGTACATCGGCTCCGGTGATATGTAGCCGATACCTGTAAAGAAACAATGTATGTTTTATATTTTTATAAAACCTTCAGTTAAGTAACAATTCTAGCTCGTTCCGACTTATTAGTAAGGCCGCTAATATATTTGACCTCAATTTTCAGCGATAATTAAAATAATTTTGTATCATATATCTTGATGTATTCGTATATATTGTTTTATTGCTGTAATCCAAGAAACCTACCAACAGTCCCAGGAGAAAGAAAGGAGAAACATTAGAAAAATCAGATATTGTTTATTTTAAAAGTAGTAATGCATTATGCACACCTCAATGCTTGGCTACGAGCAGCAGACTACCCGTGTGTACTGTGACTATTATAATGTGACTTCCCGGGAAACGCGCTCGTGCACTCCCGTTTCTTGGTTGGGGACTTTGAGCGCAACCCTGACAGGCGTCGATCCGCTTTTACAGGCCTCTTTATACATGGAAGAGTGATGGACCATAGGCATCTTCACTCTCAAACAGATTGCGCGGATGAACGATGCGCCCACTTCTCAAAGATATTCGAACTCGCTCAAAATTAACAGTTTGACTCCCGTTTAGGGACCATGATATCGCATGTCACACCAACAGAGTCGAGTCAGCAAAGAAAATAATTTCAGTTTTGACTCAAGACATAAATACGGATTAAGGAATATTAATTATCAACTATACAAATTAGTAACGTTAAACAATAGCGACACTATAATTCGACACGGAAATTCAGATAACCTTAGTAATTTAGCGGCCTGTCGTAAAAGCAACAAGACAAATCTAGCTAGGTGATAGGGCTCCAAGCACATCTGGACGGCAACCAAAACTGATCTCTAATTACGCCGCCATAATAACCTTGTGTTATGTTTCGACATGAATGACCCAGGTTCCAGTTCTCCTACATGAACGCTAGCCTATTAGCGGTGTTCCTTCAAGAAACATCCTAAGACGATAGCCTGTCTGATGTTCCAAAGCCATAAAAAGCCAAAAATAACATCGACTAATTGTTATTTTTGGCTTTTTATGGCTTTGCTATTAAGATTTATCAAATGCAATTGATTCATCTTTAAACTATTTTCGAGTAGGTACAATATGGTACACAATATGCTTTTAAAATACATGACAGATGATTGTATTATATATAACATGGCTAATGACATCAATGAAATGGTATTAATAGATGTTTATATTATTCAATTAAATCTATATGGACTTTGATATAAACAAATATACTATCAGGCCATAAGTACGTCGTAGTCTCCATTTTTTAATCAACATCATTTCTTTAAGAGCTACCGCTCTTGTCGGTGGAGCATCTTCCAATCTTCTCTACAAAGCCCCTTTTTCTTGACTTCTTGATACGACACGACATCCAATCTTTACTTGCTCCTTATATGTCCTTTTTGTTCTCACTCTCTTCTGATTTCCTTCAATTCTCCAATGTATGATGGTTTTGATTAGATCGTCGTGTCGTATCAAGTGTCTCAGCACCTGTCCCCTTCTGTCGTCAATAATTCTCAAAATGTTCCTTTTCTCTTTCGCCACGTTCAGCACTTCCTCGTTGGTCTTTTTCTCCGTCCAGCGTATCCTTAGCATTCTTCTCCAACACCACATCTCAAATGCTTTCCTTTCTCTATCCCTTTGTGTCACTGGATTTTTTAGATGCTGAGGAGCAGCATACAGGCTGACGACCCACTTAAAAATAAGCAATTACCGTCGCCTATAGATGTTTGCGACTTTAGGGGCGCCGCGAACATGCTGCTGCCGGAACACAACACAAGGTTATTATGGCGATGTACTTAAGATCAATGGTGGTTGCCATCCAGGCGAGCTTGGGACCCTACCACGTAGCTAGGGTAGTTTTGACGCCTATTACAACAGTAACGTAACGCCGCAGAGGTTAGTATTAATACTTACTCCTCACCTGCACGGAGAAATAAGTTTAAAAACCTAAACAAATGCCTTCTGAATTAGGTTATTTTAAAAACTGAATCGAGATTTAGTAGTTTAAACAGTTTGTTTTCGAGTCCGATGGAAACGTGTTCGTGTCATTAAACAAGTCATTGACCTAGTGTTTAGACACAAAGTACTGAACCGAAGTGGAGATATAACAGTTCAGTAGCTTGATTCAATATAACGTATTTTATTAGTGAACCACATTTTCCAGTCGATTTTAAGATTTTATTTTATTGAAATGAACTGATCGAGTGAATTGATGATATAGTATTTTTCATGAATTAACTTTAGATACCTGGCACGTATCGCCATACGGCGAAATAAGCATTCCCGTCCCGATCATCGTTTTTGGGTTGATTTTAAGGTTTTTTTGTTTATATTTCGTTTTATTTTATAGCTCTAAATAAATATAATTTTCTTTCTTTCTCTCAAATAACCTTCAAATGCGGCAAAACAATACAACTTGATGATACGTAATAATAATTACGATATTTATCCGACCAAAGTACCTGGTAGTGATATTAGACACGGGACAAATCAAGAGGTCCCGGTTTCGAATCCCACGATGGCGTGCACCGCTTTAAATATAACTTTTAGTTTTTCTCGCCTAATGTGCGCGTTATAGCGTAATTGCCATATACCGATGGTGAAGGAGAACGACGACTTTCATACCGAGATCACCCGTATTTTTAACCCTCAAAGACAAGCATGGTGGGTATACTGTCATTTCTTCTAGGCCCAAGCCAAGTAGTGGGACGTTATTACGTCCGACCCATCAGTCAAACTTACATGCCATCAGGTCGGAGACACACCATATTTTATTTGAATGTTTGATTTCCACGTACCTACATATTAAAAATATTTGGTTTTTGTCCAGGTATACGTATTGTTTTGGAAACAAGAGCAATATACGTTTACAAACTTTTTTACAAACACGCTTAAGTCTTCATTACAATACCTCATTAATACCTTTCTTCAATACAAACATGTCTCTATCTACATTAAGTGCAAAGTTGAGGCGTGCTCTTCGGTGGTCTACCGTCAATTCTTGGCCATTGGCTGGCTTATGAGGTTTCATGCCACGCTCCGCCAATCTTCTTCTTATCGTTCACATCCTATTAGCTGCAGTATAATCCATGGCTTGTACAGTCGCCGTCAGATATATTGTAGCAGACAAGGTGACCAAATACTTCTGAACAATTTAAAATGTCAAGAAGTTCCATACACTACAAGTTACCATTAATATCTGAACATTCATTACTTCATTAATATCTGAGCAGATGCTTGTCAATAATTTATATACAAACAACTAACCAAAAATATCTGAGAGAGAAAAGACCCATTGACACTTTGCATCTCTAGATTCGCAGTTAAGTACTGTCACAAGATGCGATTACGAGTGTAGGCGCTGGTTCTGGTAACTTGTGAACTCTGTAGTCATGCGAAAACCCCCTATTGATAGAGGACGGGAATTTGAAAAGGACTCACCGAACTCGAGGGTCTTCTTTTTGTACTGCCGTTGTCCACCTTTATATTGTTAGTACTAGCGTGGTACACAATAAATTACGGTAATAACACGGATTCCAAATAAATTGAAACTGTTCTTTAATAAAGGAAAAAGCGCGCGTGCACAGGCACAATCGATCCTTGACGGTTTTTCACACACACTCAATAGACGTCACGGCAGCACGCCATCTCTTGGTGAGAAATGGGTATTAGGGTAGTGTCATAGGATATACAGGTGTGAGGAAGATGGCGCATAAGGCGTTCTCGCATGACTACTTAATATTAGTATATTATTATTAGTATTAACGTCCTAAACAACGAGTAATGCGAGTAGCTTTGCATTAGTGTCTAATACATATGTATGTTATGCAGAAATATCAGAATAAAAATTTAATTTCCGTTATTGCGTTCTAACGTTCCAAGCAAGCAAAATCTTCGGTCAAAAATTTCATTGTGTAGCTGGGTGCGCCGGTGAAATACGATTCAGGTTTAAAAGATCTTAGTAGAACCCCATACATCCTGAACACGTCAGATCGACTACAATATCGATCCGATATTAAAATAAACTAACAGTTTTTAATGAATGTGACCGAAAAGTCGGTTACTTACATGAACGGAAAATCCTACACAGGCTACAGAATATTCTCAAAACATGGACCTATAATTTATTGATTAACAATATGACAAAAGATGTTTAAGTTTGTTGAACGCAGTTTAACACGTCTTTGATTCGACTTGTGTGTCGAGTTATTTAGTATTTATTTTATTCACGAAGCAAGACAGGTAAAAGACGCGTCTATATAATATTAATACGTGAAATTTGGCACAATTAAAGTTTATATGGAGGAGAAGTGCAGAAAGCTATATTTTTGCCTAAAATTCATTAGAAAAACATTAAACATTACGGACATTATTGCTCGAATTATACACAACATACACACGCATGCATACCTTACCAAACTTACCAAAAAAAACAAAAGCGTAAGGCTTTTGTTTTTTTTTTATAAGAGTTTGTGGCCTGCTAAAGTCCAGTATGGATAATCTTATGATAATAAAATAATTAAATTTAAAATATACATTAATAAATAATTTAAAAAAATATTATACAATTACTAATATTTTAATAAATTAACATTAATTGTCTTTAGCCTTAGTTCCCAAATTGGTCCAGGTGAACCCCCAAGGGTCCACGGGAGACTAGACGGGAGTCTACGTTGGCGTGACAAAAAAAATGGGGATTCACAATTTGTAGGCGGGGTTCCACGAAAATTAATATGTTTTCGATAGCGAAGAACTAAAATATTGGCTTAACTTTACCTATCAATGTAGGCAGAATATATTTTGTAGACAAATAATCTGAATGAATTTACTCTTGCCTATTTGTGAGAATAGTGTTTACAAAATGTGAATAATATATATGGTTACGAAACGGATTTACAATGCAGGTTTTGCAAAACGAAACATTTTGAAGTTTTACAATGATGCTGTTTAAACTGATGTAGAAAAATGGCAAATTAACTGAGTAGCTATGATAAAACCTTGGATTATAGCGGTGCCTATGCCTTTGACAAAAGAATCCTAATAAAGTTCAGACTTAAATTTTTTATGAATTATGGTTGAATGTCGATCCCTGGGCGACCACTAGTATTATTTAAATATAAGAAACAATAGATTTTCTTAAACTACGATTAAATACCTTTATAGGTTACAAATAATCAGAATGACAATAATCTTTATAATATGGATAAGTATTCATATAACATAACGATCTCCGTGGCGTAACGACTACTATACAGGCACGCTATGATGGCCGTTTTGACGTTTGTCCACTCATGAAGTTTCGTATTAATTAATAATTACATTTGAAGGAGCAAATTGCTGTTCGTTATTGTCAATAGCGACGTGCAGTTATTAACAATAAAGAACAGCAATTTGCTTCTTCAAATGTAATTACTAATTAATACGAAACTTCATGGAGTAGACAAACGTCAAAACGGCCATCATAGCGTGCCGGTAGCATAATAGTAATGCAAGTAAACTAAAAGGAATCCTGATTTGGCAATGCGCAGTCCGTAATGCCGCATTGACAAATTTATAACACCCACCCAAATATTGGCAAGGAACGGGTTTGAATAATTACATTCCACCTACCATGTTCGGAAACGTGGCAAACTTAATCAATGCGCCTCAATATAATTCTACGATTGAATACGAGAAGAGAACATTTGCTTCTTTCGGATAAATGTTAAAAAAATAAATTTACTAATAAACGCTCTTCTATTAACGAGCTATAAATATGTTATAATGATAGATAGATGGCCAGGCAAACGTTGTTCTGCCATATAAATTGGAAAAATATTTTTTGTAGCGGACCGAATTGTGAATCTAAACCATTCCCGAATCCCTTGAACACCAACATTCAACAAAATCCAGGTTCAGCCATTTAAGTCGTTCAGTAACATAGGTGCGTGTGTATGTTATATAATATACACTAGAAGACTTCTACCTATAGATTTCCCACTCGAGCGAAGCCGGTACGGGTCACTATTATTTAATAATAAAAAATATAGTTTATGAATCTTTAGGATTTTAGTTTAATAAATATACATAAAACCCAGTTCACATGTTTATGTAACAAACCAGAATAAACCAGAGTAAATAATAGTAAATAGCCCATTATATCTGACAGCTGGACTCGAGCCACCTTCTAGAGGGTGGAGAGGGAGTCCACCTGCCATGCTTGGCCAATGCGGATTGAGTTACACAAACCACCAATCCAGGTATACAGGTTTACTAGTCGGTACCTGGTAATTATGTGATAATATGTGCATTAAGCGAGAAAAAACTGTGCAAGCGATGCATGTCATAGTGGGATTAAAAACCATAAACTTTGAAGAAAGCGATTTCCATATTTAACCCTTTGCACTCGAGGCCATTTTTCGCTTGCATGAATCAGCAACTCGGGACGATTTCTGCTAAATTGGGTAAACGTCTTATAAGTACTTTCAAATCACTAATAAACAAACAAAAATATAAAAATAATAAAATTTCAAGCAATATATGAGTATATAAGAGTAAAGGTCGGCTTATTTAATACGGTGCTATCACCGCAGTAGCGCCACTCAAGTTAACCCCAATTGGAACATCGTAGTCCTAATTATTCGAAATAACTTTGCTGTCCCATATGGGTACAGGAACCTGGGTCACTAACGCCGGAACACAACACAAGGTTATTATGGCCGCATACTTGTAGACCAAAGGTAGGGTCACTATACAGACGGGCTTGGGGGCCTACCACGTAGATAGGGTTGTTTTGTCGCCTTTTACGACAGGCCGTTACCCCGGCTGCAGAGGTTAGTATTCTTACTCCGCCCCTGCATGGAGAAAATGCTCTAACAGAGATGAACAAATGATTTACCAACCCAAACGATGACGTCAAATCCAAAAGTGTTTTAGCAGCGAGCACACTATCAATCGCTCCCAGTCGTATACAGATCAAGGGCAACATGAAACGTAGATATACGAATAATAAATAAATAACAAACAATGTGCATAGTGTGTCGAGAATCACAAACACTATTGTTTCACGTATGTTTGGATAACGGTAGCCTATTTGCGATTCAATTTTAGAATACGTGTGGGCCGCTTTTGTTTTGTTCAACTGTTATTCTGTATAATATAATTAAGACATTCAATCAGGCCGGATAATTCAAACATACTTCAGATGATGCAAGAGAAAATTTATAAGGTACAATACATCTGGTGCTTATATATACCTAGTCAGGTCATAAATTCTGTCACATGTTTAATGTAAAATAATTGTAACAAGTTTATTAATTATGTAACCATTCATATACCAAAATGAACTTAACAAAACATAGATTCTTATGACATTAAAGTTTATTCAAAATGACCTCCGTGATTTTGAATACAAGCCTTCAATCTGCGTGGCCAGTTGTCTATCGCAGCACGAACGAGGTCCATGTCAATATCGGCGGCTGCCTTAATCAAGGATGTCTTGAATGACTCCAAATTGGGATGAGGCTTTGAGCACGCCTTTTCCTCCAAGTGTTGCCATATCTTGTAATCTAACGGATTCAAATCTGGACTGGAGGAGGGCCAGTCTTCGTGCCGGATGAAGTCGATTTCACGCGCCGCCAGCCAGTCTTGTGTGCTCTTCGCTCTATGAGCTGGCGCCGAATCTTGTTGGAATACCCAGTGCCTGTTATTGAACATGGTATGAGAAACAGGTTCCACAAGGTTCGTCAGGACTGTATTTTGATACACAACAGCATTCGTTTTTACACCTTTCTCACAAAAATGTACCTCTGTTAAGCCCCAATAAGAAACTCCCAACCATACCATGAGCGAGGATGGAAAATGACCTCGTTGGACACGCGGAATACGGTTGCTCGCTTCTTCACTACTGTGTGCGTACACCTTATCATTTTGTTTGTTGTAGCTCTCTTCTACGGTAAACATTTTTTCATCCGAAAAAAGAATTTCCCGATATTTTTTTCCCGCGTACCGCTTCAACAAAGCGCGGCATCTCTTCAGTCTCAGGTCCATTAGACGAGCATTCAAACGATGTCCTGTTTTTCTTCGATATGCCCGAAGCCCTAAGTCTTCATTTAACACCCTTTTCACCGTGGTTCTGCTTAACCCCATCTGAAGGGCCAACAGTTTCTGCTTACGTTTGGGATTTCTTTGAATTCGTGCCTTCACAGCTTTTATCACTGCTGGAGTCCTAACAGACCGAGGGCGACCACTTCTTGACCTGTCATCTACACTAGAGTCTTCATTGTATCGTTTGATGGTACGATAAACGAATCTTTTGGTAATATTCAAATTTTTCAGTATGTTAAAAATTTGAATTGGCGCGTAACCGCAACGATACAACGCAATAACTGCAACACGGTCTTCTTTAAGCGCCCACTCCATATTTAAAAATGAGTAAAATTCTAAAAGTTATACATTTTTATTTTCATGAACAATTCGAAATTCTAATTTAATAAACTTTTTTGTGGCCAGCATTCTAAAAGAAAAGTTTTTAGTGTGTGACAATACTTATGACCTGACTAGGTATATATAACCTCGTTTACGGTGTGAATAAGGCCTAATCGAACATCATCTATTCGATTAGGCCTTATTCACACTGTAAGCGAGTTAGACCCATGTTCACAACGAAGAACAAACTCAGCGAAATAAATTTCGATTATATTTAAAAATATTAAGTATTTTTAACATCACAATAAACATAGCTGTAAGGATTACAGTACTGATTGTCATATTCTGATGTGACATCAGGTGCAGGCGACCCACCTAAGCCTTGACAACTGGTGCACCCTGCTAAGCAGAGAACAAGGCTATAAAAGCAAGGTTTTTGGGCAGTAATGACTGTCTAACCCAAAAATGCTGAAAAACTTTACCATCTTTTTCCATAAATAAGATACAGAAACAAATTTTTCTTTAAATTATTACTCTTAATAACAAATACCTAGTTTTTTGTCTCATTTACATGGAAAACAACCGGTAATTACAACTTGGTTAGGAAACGTGATTAATGTCAAGGACGGTCTCCTAAGCCTCTGTACGACATTTAATTTAACGTAATTAAGTTGGAATCTCTCGTGTAATTAATGATTTAGTAATGTAATACTGAACCGTAATAAAATGCTAATTAATAGTATAAGAGTTGTTACATTGTACTTATTCTAAACATTTTATTTATTTATTGTTTTAACTGTGTACATTATAATGTTGGTAAGTACATTTTCCAGCGTCTACATCCAAATCTCTTGAGGTTATATTAAAAATAAATTATAGTTAAAAAAAAATAAAAAAACACGCTTTTATAGTTAATCAAAGTAAAAAGTAAAAAATAATTATTAACATAAGAATAGAATTTTTAAAGTATAATTTATTTACGTTGTCAATTCCCAATCGATAAATATTTTTATTAATTTAACGCCATCTTCCGGCGGTTTTATTAAACGGCATATTCCGGCAAAAGGAACAGAAATCGTTAACCCTGGTGATCCTGATAAAGACTATGGGACAAAATTATTAGTTGTGTATTGACAAGTGTCTTGACAAGTGTGCAAAATTTAGATTTTTTTATCATTCAAAGTGGGTAAAAATCGACCGAAAATTCCGTTACATAACTACATGACCTGTACAAGTTAATAAAAGCGTGGCAATCTAGATACATCGTTTATTAAATTAGTTAATTCTCTTTTTTTTATTGCTGTAGGACACCAGACAGGCTGACGGCTCGCTTAGAATTCAGCAGTTACCGTAGCCTATGGGTGTTTGCAACGCCAGTGGCATCGCGAACACGCTGCTGTCCCACAAGGGTACAGGAACTTTGGTCACTAATGCCGGAACACAGCACAAGGTTATTATGGCGGCATACTTAAGACCAAACGTGGTCGCCATCCAGACGGACTTGAGGCTCTACCACGAAGCTAAGGTGAGTTGTTTTGTCGCCTTTTACAACAAGCCGACCCCGGCCGCAGAGTTCAGTATTCTTTCTCCGCCCCTGCACGAATTAAAAAAAAATAGTTTTGTTATTATAGTTCTAAAGTAACCTGAGAGGTAAAATAAATAGCCGCTATATGCGGATGAGCAATCTAGAGGAACGCGTAAGCAATTTTTCTCGTCTAATGTGGGTATTATAGCATAATTGCCATGTACTGACGGTGAAGGAAAACTTAGCGAGGAAACCTGCATACCGAAATCACCGGTATATGTAACTCGTCAATTTGCCTTAGATACGCGTGGCGGATATACTGTCTGATCTGTCACACTTTGGGTTTGACTTTTTTTAAAAAACACTTTAAAAACTTAGCAATGACAACTGAGCTGAACGGGTAGTGAGCAACGAGTAGAAGGCGAGGATGCTCTATATGGATGTTAGGAATGTTGATGCTTAGGAATGCGGGATGTTTTGACTAGAGTTTTGAACGTCAGGGCCCCAAGGGCCCCAAGCCCGTCTGGATGGCGACCACCTTTGGTCTTAAGTATGCCGCCATAATAACTTTGTATTGTGTTCCGGCATTAGTGACCCAAGTTCTTGTATCCTTATGGGACGGCAGCGTGTTCGCGATGCCACTAGCGTTACAAACATCCATAGGCGACAGTAACTGCTAAATTCTAAGTGGGCCGTCACACTGTCTGCTGCCCTATACCAATAAAAAAATCGACACTTCTGGGAAGCCGGGACCGGATATAATAACAGGTGGTAGGTGAAGCTCGAGCCCAGAAATTAAAGGCTGTTGATATATACGTAGACCCAAGTACGCTGCACCGCTAATATGGACGTGTTACACTGGGATTCGAGGATTCGGCAGTTAATTTGTTAAAGTGACAATAGACATATGAAAATTTCAATTATCAATAATGTAGAGAGGAAGGGAGCGCTTAGTAACAGGATTCCGTAAATCTCATGGCCTGCGGCGTCCGCAACGGCATGCCGGCTAAAACTACAAAAGCCTTACTTGTGGGGGACATCATAGGATCGACTTTTGGCCATTGCTCTGCGATAGTGTACGTAACACTTTTTATTTTTATATACCGGGGAAACCGAATGTCCAGTACCACGCCGGAGCTCCGGGGGAAGTCGACGTGGTTATATCAGCCTTACCATTCTGACCCTACAGCGGCCATCTTTGCGATACTGGCCGATATGTTAGACCCCAAAGCCTTACGTGCAGACAGGATAGACTTTTAGTCATTGCTCTGCGATCATGTACGTAACCCTAGTCATTCTAAAGAAGCCCATTTCACTGCCGGGCTTGGGTCTCGCCGTATGCAAGTTTCCTCACAATATCATATCTCTCTTCACCGACGATACGCAACAATTGTTTGCAATAATTTGCACATTAGGCATAGAAAACTGCTAAGCTGTGTCATGCTCTATTGTGTAATTCGAAATTTTAATCTCCAGGCCGACCATCGAGTGCAATAACCTGGCTACTGTTGTCATTCTTCTTCTCCCTGCCCTTATGCCAACTGTGGGGTCGCCACTGTTGTATTCTCTCCTACCACTCTCTTCTATTAGTTGTCATCTGAACATTCACACCTTTTTTCACTATATTTACTTTGGTCTACCTTACCACGTGACATTTTTCTCTACGCATCATATGACTATACCATGCTAACCAGTTACTTTCGGCTTCTGGTTACTACGTACCTAACATGTTAAATTAATACTTATAAAAATTTTAACAAAAACCTAGCATATAAATCACAGCGAGCTGAATATATAATCAATTTAAAAATCATTACGAAGGTCACCATGAGTGTTGGTGAGCAGGAAGCGCGTCCCCTCATTACATTCGGTGTACCCTTGATTTTATTTGTACTCGCGCGTACTCGTGTCGTGATATGACAAATTTATTTTTAGTTTACTACTTTTGAAGTGAAACTTCTTGAGCAACGTTGTGATTTGAAAATTCGAAAAAGCGAAAAAGCGTCACAAAAAAGAGTCAAACATATTCATAAATAAGATTTAGCCTACGAGAACACGGGATATAATACTTGTATAAGTATACAGCGTTTCCTACAATATTCCTCTCCTCTTTTCTCGGGCTTTCGTATTACCTAATTTTCTAGTTTCATTTCTACCGTGTATGTGAATTCACGTCCCGAGTATGTGTGTATTTATAGTAGTGTATTAGTTATAACACAATATTGCTTCTTATTTTGGGACTAAATGTCGCTGTGTAAATTCTTGCAATACATTTATAATAACTAGTGGTCGCCCAGGGGTCGAAATTAGACCATAATTCATTTAATTTTTAAGTTTGAACTTTATTAGGGTTATTTTGCCGTTTCGTTACACCACGGCGATCGTTAAATACTTATCCATATTATAAATATCATTGTCATTCTGATTACTTGTAACCTATAAAAGTAATAATTCATAATTTAAGACAATCTAATGTTTCTTACATTTAAATAATAATAATAGTGGTCGCCTATTCCGTTCGAAATTCGACCATAATTCATAAAAAATTTAAGTCTGAACTTTATTAGGTTCTGTTATCAAAGGCCATTGCCATTTTTCTACAATTTGAACAGCATCACTGTAAAACTTCAAAATGTTTCGTTTTGCAAAACCTGCATTGTAAATCTGTTACGTAACCATATATTATTCACATTTTATAAACACTATTCTCACAAATAGACAAGAGTAAATCAATCAATTACTTACACACTATTTTATTTATGCTTGACCAAAATGTATTTCACAAATTATAAATAACTAAACAAATAAAAACGATTCCAAAGTTTCAATTTTTACATTCAATAAGACCAAAGAGAATATAATCACTTAAGCCTATGGACAATTAATATTAATTTATTAATTAATTATTTAAATAAATATTACCTATATATTATATTATTATAAAATTAACCTTAATGGTTGTTATAATTGTATGTCATATTGGTTGTATTGTACGTTATAGGTTCTGTTATATTAAATCCGATAGGTACGTACGCGTACCGTAATAACCAGGCCATAAACTGTTATAAAACAAACAAAAGCGTAAGTAAGGTATGTATGTGTGTATGTTATGTATCATTCGAGCAGTAAAGTGCGTAATGTTTATTTTAATTAATTTAATGTATTTCTAATGAATTTTAGGCAAAAAAAAATAGCTGCACTTCTCCTTATGTAAACCTTAACTGTGACAAATTTCTTACTACTCCGTCAGCACAATTTTTATAGAGGTACAAAGTTTTTGCTTCACGTGTTAGTATAATAAAGATAATTTATGAGGAAAATGAAAAAAGAGAAATTTAGGTTTTGTAAAATATGAAAAAATACACGTTACGTCAGAAAATTGTATATATGTATAGAAAAATATTATATACAAAACTGTGTAATGTTACTACTTTGCAACTTTCATTTACATTTTCTTTTTCATATTTCCCGTTAGCGTCAGACAAGGTGAAAAAAGACTGACGCAAATTCCGTAAGGTCAGTGCCGGATCGCATCATTTATGCGAAAGTAAAGAGATAAATATAGATAATTTGTAAAAAATAGAAACTAATTTCAAAAGTATGAAATTTATGTTCTCGGTGACGATCGTTATCTTTTATCAGAAGATGACCTCTAAATATTGTATTTTCGTTCTTTAACATTAAGTACAAAATTATTATATTTTTATTAGTGTGCATATGTAGGTACGCCAATGAGCGAGGCGGTGGCTCCGGCCACCCTCTTTGAAATGTAATATTAAATCAGTTAACAACTAGCAGCTATTTGACTAAAACCTATACGCGTACCGTAATAACAATTACGAATAACTTATTACGCATTATGAAATTTTTATTACGCATATATTGCATACGAAATGTTTTTACTAGAGAAACACGTTAATTCTATATATGGCAAAGCATCATATAAGTAGTTCGTAATAAAATGTTCCTACTATTCCTATAAAAACAGATTTATTGACCAGACTGGCTCAGTGGCCAAACACCTAGCCAGGTACGGCCGTGTCTATAGATACGATCCATACCAAGTGTAAAGTATAATATTTTTATGATACAAATCTGTTCTGGTCTATATTTATGTTCGTTAATCGTATCATTAAAAATCCTGCGGTCCAGGTTTTCACCTAGCGCGAGGTGCTATCATTGTAAAGACTAAATATTTTACACCTTTTCTTCGACAGTTCAGTTCATAACGTAGGACTCTTAAATACAGCTAAAGTCGTGGATTCGTTTCCTATAATCAATGGACCGACTCTAACCGGGGTGGCTATAATCGGCCTTCAAGTATAACGTAACGCAATTTTGAGGGGGGGGTCTTGTAAAACGGGAGGGGGATTCGAACAACACGTTACGTGACATTGTTTTTTTTATCTAAATAAAAAAAACTAGCGAATAAAAATCTCCCAAATTGGCAAACCTCTGTTTATGTTTTATGAGAAGTCAATAGCGAAGGTATTTTAGCAACTTTCTGGTAATTTGTGCAACATAGGTGTGACTTTTACGTTAATATAGTTAGTTACTTGGGTGTTAAATAACTTGGGGGGGGGGGGGTTACTGAAAAACGTTACATGGGGGAAGGAAGGTTAAAAATCTTCTAAAATTGCATTACATAATATTTTAATGCCCCCTTAGCATAATATCTTGTAATTCAGTACGAAAGCGCATGGATTAGGAACCACGTGGAGATTTTTACTGGGGATCAGCGTGAATTCTCTATTAAGAATTCGCGATGAACTATCATGGTCAGGGGTGACAGGGCGTACTTAAATTATTCCACCTCCAAAACAAAAAAAAGGTTTACTACATTAGCAGATACATGTGTAGTAGGATGTATTTGTTCCCATTCACCTCAGAAACGAGAGAAAATCTGTAAATACTAAGAACATGTTCATAAACTATTACACAATTTATTATTAAACCTTATTTATTCGTAGACCAGCCAATGTAAATATTTATGTGGTAAACATTATAATTATGAACTATTCAAAACATAGATATATT
Source organism: Malacosoma neustria (assembly GCA_963693495.1). Classification (NCBI taxonomy): domain Eukaryota; kingdom Metazoa; phylum Arthropoda; class Insecta; order Lepidoptera; family Lasiocampidae; genus Malacosoma; species Malacosoma neustria. The sequence goes on along the minus strand of OY856379.1, from coordinate 16,629,804 downwards.
CTATATCTATGATCCAAAACTAACATTCAAACGTTCGGTGCGTTGCCGTTTCGATAAATATTGAAACAGTTATGTTTACACCGTTATATTATCACTTCAAAAATATTTACTGTGTGAATATGCGTATCGTAGCGTATGACATTGTATACTATTTAGTTATTAGTGGAGAAGAAAAAGTCGGAAAGTGGATCCCGGGCGCCGAAGCGAGAGTTTGGGCTGCAACCGGGATTCATCGCTAAGATGATGATGATGACTATTTAGTTATTACAGACTAAAAACATATTGTTTAAAATTAAATCTATTTAGCCGCTGCCGTAGCTGCATATTGTTGAAGCTAAATTACCGCAGTATAACAACAAATAAGTAATAAATAAATAAATTAAGCTGTAATTCAGCTGACAGGCAAATAACCTACACGGTTTGCAACACTAGAGACGTAACCAACATACTGCCGGACTCGAAACATTTTTATGACGCCTTTTTTTTAAATCCTATCGTACTGCATGGAGTAAATCAAAACCAATATAATATTTTGTGTCTGCATGGAAGATAAAGCCCAAAGCTCCACACAAGTAAAATCTTGCTTAGAAGGATACATCAGATGGATGGTGAATTTTACTTAGTCCAGAATTGGCGAACAGTATTTTAACTATATCCGTTATGTATTTAGTATATTGTATACATTAAGTTAGGAAATACCTATTTTTACTTTTCACGTTCAATTCACGAAGGCTAAGAAAATATTTAAAGCCTCGTTTAATGTTCAGTAGATGTAACAACTAGCAACGGTTGGCATTAAGAACTTTCGTTGAAGCATCTTTTATACAATTAATTTATCGTATCCTTTCGTTTACAAATCCAGCTTAAAGTATAATATATCCATTTAAAAATGAAACTTATACACATATCATTAAGGTTTTTTAGAATTTAGCAGTTACAGGGTACAGGAACTTGGGTCACTAATTGGGCCGGAACACAACACAAGGTTATTATGGCGGCATACATAAGACCAATGGTGGTCGCCATCCACCACCCTTTCGACCACCCCAGAGTAGCATTTAATTAACTCACGGAAAATATATAATCGTCACATGTATATATGACTAAAAACATAACTTCGTCACGGAAAAAGCCTAAAAAGGGTGAAAAACATTCATAATCACATGTACAATTTCAGTGTTACCAATACAATATTTATGGTTATAAAAAAATAAAGAAATAAAACATACATATCTGTATAAAAGTTATCTTTATTTTTAAAGAAAACTTTAAAACCCACGGAATGTTAACCTGCTGAGAAGACAATCGTGAAATTTGCGGTAACCACGACCTACTTGTGAATTGAAATTTAACAAAGAAAGCTGTAGAAATACAATCCATCGCCAGTAAACACAAACCATAAACATTTATAACAACACAATTATACAAATATACCAAAAAAAAAAACTCACCAGTGGATAGAGCATTATTGATCCGCCTCCTAATGGTTTCCTCTTCAAACGAGTACATATAGTACTCTTCGTTGAGGTCCCTCAGAAATTGTGGCTTCACCAACACACCACCGACAACTCCGAACAAGCGGACGAATCCCAAAGGCGTGAACACTGAAACAACATACAAAATTCTCATAATTACCTCTATTCTCATATTATCGACTAGCTGTGCCCGCGACTCCGTCCGCGTGGAATAGTCACTTTGGGCAGCATTTTTTGGATAAATCTTGTTGTTTATTTTGGATTACAAACCCTATAAACCATAAAATATAAATAAATGAAATAGCAAACAGTCAGTGTTATCGAATGCAACTGTTACGTCATGCGCCTCCGGAATACGTGCGTTCGAACCCTATTTCATGAGATTGATGATATAAATCTGAGGTCCACTTAAATTGGAATATAAAATTTCCGAAACTGATATTTTTTAACAAAAACTATTTTTTTTTTCTAAAATAAAAATAGCTTAAGTTACTCCTTGTTACATCAGCTATCTGCCAGTTACCGCACGATGTCCTTCGATGCGGCCTCCCTGCTGGCCGGATTCCCACCATGCGACCTCGAGGCCCGAGTCCTGGCGCTGTTGTACCAGTGGCGCCGGGACGCGGCCGAGCGTGGCTCTCGCCCCGCGCCTCGGAAATTGAGGCAAAGCGGGCGGATCAGCGCGACCAGGTGCTCGTAGTGGAGTGGAAGGAGCGCCTCGCGCGGCCCCTCCGTGGGCCTCGCCACCATCGAAGCGGTAAGGCCTGTCCTGGCCGAATGGTAAGGCGCCACGGCGCCCTGACCTTCCACCTGACGCAGGTCCTCTCGGGGCACGGTTGCTTCGGGAGGTACCTGTATCGCATAGGGCGGGAGATGACGTCGGGGTACCACCACTGTGGCGCGGGCGCCACACACTCGCCGTGTGCCCTGCGTAGCGCGAGGAGCGCCGCGCCATCGTCGCTCAAATCGGCGCGAACCTGTCGCTCCCGGCCCTGGTTCTGTTCATGGTCGGGGGCGATCCTGGATGGACGGCCGTCGCCTCCTTTTGCGTGGCAGTCATGTCCACAAAGGAGGCGGCGGAGCGGGAGCGGCAGCCCACCACCACACTCCCCTACCACCAACGCAAGCCAAGTCATCGGCGCCGGAGGGCAAGCAACGACCTCCGGCCGCCGTAGAAAGCGGACGCGGGCGGCCCTCGGGGGAGGATCCGCCGCCCGCACTTTGCCGCGAGGGAGAGGGCCGCGTGCTGTTCCGCAGCCCCCCTCAACTCCTAGAGTTGAGGGGGAGCGCCGGGGGGACGGAACCCTGACCCCCTGGCGCCAACACTTTAGAAGAGGACCGCCTTGAGACAAAGGGTGGGCCGGCGCCGGCCCGGGCTACGAGATCGGCAGGCCACATATCCGTAAGCCCGGGCGTAGGCGCTAGGAGAACAGCGGGGTTTTTAGTGGGTAGTCGGATGGCCGAACATGTTTCCCGGAGTCCCACATATCCCTCGGTCCCCCCAGGCCGGGGGAACCCGTCAAGAGAGGGTTTTTCCCCAAGACCAAAAAAAGCTATCTGCCAGTGAGTCCCGTCAAAATCGGTGCAGCCATTTCAGAGATTAGCCGGAACAAACAGACAGACAGACGGACAAAAATTGTAAAAAACTGTTGTTTTGGTATATATTTTTTTTATTGCTGTAGGACAGCAGACAGGCTGACGTCCCGCTTAGAATTTAGCAGTTACCGTCGCCTATGGGTGTTTGCAACGCCAGTGGCATCGCGAACACGCTGCTGTCCCATAAGGGTACAGGAACTTGGTTCACTAATGCCGGAACACAACACAAGGTTATTATGGCGGCATACTAAGACCAAAGGTCACCCAGACGGGCTTCGGGCCCTACATGTAGCTAGAATTGTTTTGTCGCCTTTTACGACAGGACAACCCCGGCTGCAGAGGTTTCTTCTTCTTTCTCCGCCCCTGCACGGATGTTTTTTTACTTATATGCACTTAGTAAAAAGCGGTTATTTTAATATTACAAACAGACTCACGAATTTTATTTATTTGTATATACCTAGTCAGGTCATAAATTCTGTCACATGTTTAATGTAAAATAATTGTAACAAGTTTATTCATTATGTAACCATTTATTTACCAAAATGAACTTAACAAAACATAGATTCTTATGACATTAAAGTTTATTCAAAATGACCTCCGTGATTTTGAATACAAGCCTTCAATCTGCGCGGCCAGTCCTCTATCGCAGCACGAACGAGGTCCATGTCAATATCCGTGGCTGCCTTAATCAAGGATGTCTTGAGTGACTCCAAATTGGGATGAGGCTTTGAGCACGCCTTTTCCTCCAAGTGTTGCCATATCTTGTAATCTAACGGATTCAAATCTGGACTGGAGGAGGGCCAGTCTTCGTGCCGGATGAAGTCGATTTCACGCGCCGCCAGCCAGTCTTGTGTGCTCTTCGCTCTATGAGCTGGCGCCGAATCTTGTTGGAATACCCAGTGCCTGTTATTGAACATGGTATGAGAAACAGGTTCCACAAGGTTCGTCAGGACTGTATTTTGATACACAACAGCATTCGTTTTTACACCTTTCTCACAAAAATGTACCTCTGTTAAGCCCCAATAAGAACCTCCCAACCATACCATGAGCGAGGATGGAAAATGACCTCGTTGGACACGCGGAATACGGTTGCTCGCTTCTTCACTACTGTGTGCGTACACCTTATCATTTTGTTTGTTGTAGCTCTCTTCTACGGTAAACATTTTTTCATCCGAAAAAAGAATTTCCCGATATTTTTTTCCCGCGTACCGCTTCAACAAAGCGCGGCATCTCTTCAGTCTCAGGTCCATTAGACGAGCATTCAAACGATGTCCTGTTTTTCTTCGATATGCCCGAAGCCCTAAGTCTTCATTTAACACCCTTTTCACCGTGGTTCTGCTTAACCCCATCTGAAGGGCCAACAGTTTCTGCTTACGTTTGGGATTTCTTTGAATTCGTGCCTTCACAGCTTTTATCACTGCTGGAGTCCTAACAGACCGAGGGCGACCACTTCTTGACCTGTCATCTACACTAGAGTCTTCATTGTATCGTTTGATGGTACGATAAATGAATCTTTTGGTTTTATTCAAATTTTTCAGTATGTTAAAAATTTGAATTGGCGCGTAACCGTAACGATGCAACGCAATAACTGCAACACGGTCTTCTTTAAGCGTCCACTCCATATTTAAAAAATGAGTAAAATTCTAAAAGTATACATTTTTATTTTCATGAACAATTCGAGATTCGAATTCAATAAACTTTTTTGTGGCCAGCATTCTAAAAGAAAAGTTTTTACTGTGTGACAATACTTATGACCTGACTAGGTATAAAGTCCTAAATGCTACACACAATTTAGCAGACTCCATCACATCCACTTTTAACATGACTTGGGAATGGTACTAGACCAGTGAGTGGTCAGTAACCCGCGGCTCGCGAGCCACATTCAGCTCTTTGATTCCTCGGCTACGGCATTTCCGCGAAATATTTAGTCCAGACACGGAATATTATTTATTCATACTAATATTATAAATGTGAAAGTAACTCGGACTGTCTGTTACGTTTTCACGCCAAAGCCACTGAACCAATTTTGATGAATTTCGGTATAAACTGACCACAACAGCTCGCTATTTTTAACCTATTTCCGAAATAATATATCCTACTAAAGCAAAACATATGTTAAAAAATGGCTCTTTGAATAAATTTCAATTGTGTATTATCGCATTTTGAATGACAAGGTTGCCGACCACTGCACAAGACTAATATTAGACAATCCGGGAAATATACTATGTTAAAGTTCCTCAAGGGATCAAAACTCTATAACGCAAATACAACAAAGTTTCCGGTAAAATAAAGACTTAACACACTGTCCGACTAGAGTAATGGTTTGTATTCCTATCAGAATAAAGATTATCGATTACAACTTCTGCAATACGATTTATTTGAATACCGTACTTAAAATATCATTTTAATTATTAAATCATTTATTTATTTTAATTTCCACTGAATGCTATAAACAATTATTTCCCTTCGTATATAACACAACAAAACAATTAACGTCAAACATAAATTGACCCAGGCACAGCTTTGACGTACCAAACCATCATTTGAACTTTATACAATAATTGCCCATGAATACGCGAAATAAAAACTCATAAACTTGCTCAACCGGAACGCACCGCATAAGCAAAAATATTATTAGTAAAACCGAGTGTAGCGTAACAATTATTCATGTTAGTTAAATATACAGGGTTATTGGTAATTCGACGTATTCCCGTTATTTATAGGGCTAACTATTTGCAATAATTTTAACCCCCATATGTATTATGCAAAAGTGAGTCATTTTTGAGTTATCATATTTTTTAGCTTTTTTCAAAATAAGTCAAAAATGCAACATCAAAAATGTATTTCAAAAAGTATTAATTTAAATCTCATTTTTTCTTCTGATTTATAAAAACGATTAGTAGACACTGGTTATTTATCAAAAAAAAAAAACTAAAAAAAAAGTCTTCTAAATCCCCGTTTAACATGAATCTACAGAAAGCAACTCTCCTTTCAGAGTCCTTTTCGTGATACATGGGGTAACCGGCGATTAAGAAACCGACGCGAATAATCTTGACGAACAGCTAGCTTCACTGCTACCGTTGCAAAAGCCGTAACAAAACACAATATCGGCGTATTCTTCATTTGTGTAATTTTGAAACATACGCTGTTCATTTTGATCAAGCTCTTCCATATTTCAATTCAAATTAAAAATTAAACTACAAACGTGACGGCGCCAATTTGTAAAACAAAACCAATGCACGCGTGAAATTTTTTTGCAAAAAGAACTGGAAACTTTGTTTTATAACCTGCCAGTTGGCTTCCTGCATTGATTTAAGTACGCATTAAAGCTATTTGCAAGATATTCAAACAGCGATTTTAAGTTTACGAATATATCAAGTGTTACAACATCGAGGTTGACATTACGTCTACGATTGAAAATAAATTCGGAACCGTCCCACTTAATGAGGCAGTTTAAAAATAAACTCGGAAATAAAATAGGTCGACGACACTCTTCGACACTGACACTTGTCTGACATTTATCTTCCTTGCCGACGGTTACTATGTACGTTACGTTTGTTACGTCAATACACAATATCAAGCAACGGAGCGAAACATTTTCACAGTAGCACAAATAACGAGGCGTCAAACGAAATGAGTGCAAGAAATATATTGTCGAACCCAGCGTTGAAAGATCACAACATGACGAAGATGAACGAGGAGTGGAATAACTTCGTGAAAAGAGTTGGGGAAGTCTCGGGGCTTGTGAAGGACATGGCTAGTGGAGACAAAGAGAAGGCCGATGCCGCTCAAGTCTTGGCTGACCAATATCTTAATGGCAAAATTATCGTGGACGACAATGCTCAAATGAAGATTAAACAAGACAGAACTTTGATTAACCAAAAAGCTTTCGATAATCTTAATAAGGACACGGTAGGTACAGCTAGCTGTAATTATAATATATATTTAATTAAATAGAAGTACCTTTTTGAACGTATGTTAGTTTTATCTATTAATAGAATATAACTAGGTTATCAGCGCATTATTAATATTGCAGCAGATTAAATGAGTTACTATATCGCGTCGCACAATCGTGTCCTATCCGTAGACAGAGCCATTGAATGTATTAAAATGTAACATGCACCAGGCGACGTTCCAATAACATACCATCGACGCCAAAGCGAATACTATAAATAATTCATGGCAAAAAGAGACACGGACTAATTGTTTAAGATAGCACACATGACCTACCTGCCAATGCACGTGTATTATCAGTGAAAGCAATTTGGCTCGAATTTCTCTATAAATAAACAACACTTTTAGATACTGTTCGCTCTCTTTGCGTTCAGAAATGGTTTATTTAGAATGTTTATAGTATTTTTACTTCGGTCGAACAGAGAAATTTTATTATGTTTCCCATCTGTTGTTATCATAATAATTTTATACAGGCGATATCAAAACGTATCGAAATGAGCTAAAATGATCATAAAAACTATCCAACCTATAATAAGCCGATACTTCCTTAATTTAAAACAACATACTAAGCAAAACAACACATACAAAAATAAACGATCGTAATGGACTCGAGAACCGTGACCCCGTATCTCAAGTTCAATTGGTGTGCACAGCGAGATCTTTATTTATAGTGGTTGTTTTATCTTAGTGAAGCTTCATTCAGTGTGATTCGAATGATTTCGTTTAATTGAGATATAATGTTTCTATGTATCAAGTTGATGTAATTTTAATGCACGCTAAAAGTTACACGTAAATGTACATACAGAGGACATAGAAAGAATATGAGAATAAAATTCACCACTAATGTAAATCCAATCATCAAAATATCATACCAAAAAAAAAATTATCTTAAATAGCTTTAAATTAAACAGAATCATTTTAAAATTATAGAACCTTAAAGGAGAAGCTAAAAGAGTAGCTTCGAAAAGATTTATTTGATAATATTTTCTTACAGGGCGAAGTTGATAAGGAAGCATGGATGGCAGAAGTAAGCAAAGACGCAGAAAGACGCGCCCAAGATCGCAAGATACGACGCGAAAGGGCGGATACGTTGAACACGCAAGCAATCAAAGCTTTCCGTAAGGAAGAGTATGATAAGGCTATATCCTGTTATAATAGAGCTATAGAACACGTGAAAGATAATCCAATGTTGTACTGCGACCGCGCTTTGACTAACATTAAACTGAAAAAGTACGAAAAGGTAATCATATTTCTGTTTTCAATTAAAAACATGACAGTTCTAAACTAAATTTAAGGTCACTACAAAATCATTTCATCTATTAGAAGGTGGAAAAGTTAATAACAGTTTTGGGAAATTTAAAAATTCAATTTGACACTAATAAATAAATTCTTAAATATGAACACAATATCTATGTTTTTCCGTCTATAATAATTTTTTATTATTTTTTAAAGGTTAATGTCATTTGTCATACACTACTTTGAAAATATTGTCTTGATTAAGTAAAAGCATGCGTGTCCACGCTGTAATAACCTCAGGCGTAATACCTTTTATTTCCATTCCGTTAAGAACATGTCCAATAAATAATTGGAGGCCACGTGGATCTACGAAAATGACATAATCGATATAATCTTATCTATAATTTGTAATACACCTATCCTTAACTCAGTATTCATAAGAATGATAGTATCAGAATTAAATTTAAATGTAGCTGTAATGAAAGGTATTTGAATTAATGAAATTATCATCATCTTCATTGAACTAGTTAATTTTGGTTGCAACAAAATCTTTCCCTTTAATGCCTGGGATACACTGTTAATTGCAGTTACGGAGAAATACATCTTTGTGCTTCTAATCGTTACCTCAGAATGACTCTTTGGTTTCTGGACCGAAAACAATAAAAAAATTATTAAACTAAATTTTATTTTTAAAGAAGCGATCACTATATGGGCCCTCAAGTCCGAAAGGAGAAACCTACGGTGTCCTGAATGAGTTGTCCTTCTTTCACGATTTCGAAAAAAGTCATGAGCTCTTTTTTTCTGAATTATATAGCCGGACGTAAAAATCTTCATTATGATATATCTGAACATTAATATTGATTTTGTATAAGCAACCTATGTAAAAATGCTTTAATAAGTAGATATTAGAACATTGTGGATAGCCACTGGCACCGATAAATTTATCTAGCCTATATATAATACAAATAATACATAGTATAATATATATGTACACACAAGGCCGTCTTTACCCGGAGGTTCAAGGGGAGCGGGTGCACCAGGGCGCCGAGTCCTAGGAGGCGCACGTAAGCCGAGGGCTAGAAATTTCAATATTTCTAGCAATTAAACTCTAACTCGTTAAAATTACATTGAGTTTTTTTTGTTTGATAAGAGCGGGGGCGCAGGCTTACCACCCCCCGCACCTGTGTATACTTGTTATAACTGTATAACAAGTATTACATTACAATTTATTTCCATATTATAAACATTTCATAATTGAAGATATTAAATCGATATTCTATGAATAGATGGAATATACAAATTTATTTTCCTACGTGTGTGTGGTCAAACAGTGTCAAGAAAAGGTATCAATGGAAACGACGAGGAAAATGTTGCCCATTTTGCAGTGCTTAATTGCAGATCTAGAGGATTCAAATTGAAAGGTTTGGATGCAATAAGAATAATGATGATGGCTCTATGAACGATCAGAGGCCAGGCTACTTATCAACCTGAACGATTACGTGTCTTATCTACTAAGGCTTTGTTCATTGCCCTTGTATTGCAATAGTCTTATCGTCATTAATAAAAAAATTAAATTAAAATCTTATATATTTTAAGGTATTTTCCGACTGCGATTTGGCAATACGACTCAACGAAAAAAGCTACAAAGCTCGTCTGTATAAAGCTAAAGCTTACAAAGAACTAGAAGATGATGACAAATATGAAGAATGCATGAAAGAAATTGATGAGCTATTTCCTGAACATCAAGATTTGACCAAATATTTCTTGGATAAAAAAGAAGAGGACAGCGAAGCGAACGAAGAATAGAATGCACTATAAAATTATGTCAGCGGTGCTTTTTGTATAGTAGATAGTACAATAGATAAATTGTTTTAACGTCGTAAACTCTAACGACTACAGGAAATGAATTTAACGTTGTTATTAGAAACAGAAAATTCTATTACAATGTCCACAAAAAAATCTTCCTGTATTTACAAATTCAAAAGTTGCAATCTGATTCGCCCTGTTTACAGCTCGCATGTAAAACATCTAATTTTTTTGAAGAAATTTTTCGTATAGTAATTTAGTCGATAATCTCCGTGCATTTTATATTTGGGATATTTTTATCGGTTTCTTTACAGCGCATTAAGCTATTTTTAATGTATTACTAAAAATGTTTTCATGTTAAATTCTTGTTTCATTAACACAGTAACGTCACGTGTACTTTTCGTGTGTCAGGTTTTTATTTAATGTAATTTTTATCAATTAATAAATGTTATTGGCCCATCCACCTGTTTATAATCTTTCATGTAAATTATCTTTGGACATGGACTCACTTGTATTAATGCAGATAAGAAAATATAAATAAAACAACAGGCCTAGTAACTTCGTTGATAACTTAATCTGAGGGCGAATGAGTTTATCCTTAATTTCAAGGGTAAGATGGATTAATTATGACCTATGACCCAGACCAAGTAACATTCCACATTGCCAATCGATGTTATCGTATAATAAATCTCAAAAATAACCAAGCAGACACAGATGTTTAATCATGTTTTTACAACCTCTTTTTTTGGACAGAACCATAGGACCTCAAGGCCCGTCTCCCCGAACTTCTGCACTAAAATCCCAAAGACTCGGCCGAGCGTGGCTCGTGTCTCGCGATTCTCTAGCTGCGCGAAGAAGTACTCTGGGAATGAAAGGGACAATTGCATACACAATCGCCGTGCGGCACGCGTAATGCATGGAGCAACTTACCTTCTTCAATAGTTAGATTTATTAAACGAAGAACGCTGAGAGGTCAAGCCCCTCACCGCCAGGCGTCCATCTTGTAAGTAGACGTCTATGATAGGGGACGGGCTGGAACTGGCCTGAGCTCGTATTGGCAAGTAGTATATTTTCCTTAGCACAGGCACTAGACCATAAAAGGACGCATGGGTATTCGGTTAATAGAGTCCCATGTACCCACAACTTCCCGCATTCGGATACACTCAAAAGAACAAACAAAGCTTCTATACCATATGTTTAATTCTGACAGAAAGAAGGAAAACATCGTGAGGAAATCAGTACATCAAAATCACCAACGTGTAACCAGCCAATACATATTTTGGACAAACACGGCGTATAAATTTTATACTCTTTAGGAGACCGAGCTATAAAACGTATTAAGCTCTTATTTATAAGCATCACAAATACATAGTCAATAAATTCAAATTTGCCTATTGAATATCTTTCGGTGTACCAACTCGATTTATTTGTATTAATCATTCATGAGAGTGAACGCTGGCAGGGTGCCTAATATAATCACGTCTTCATAAAGAAACTGTAGAACAAATTATTGCTTAACCTTACAGCTATTTTTACTTTTTTCACTTTGGATGTTTGATTAGTTATGTAGAATACGATGTTTAAGATTGGCTGGTGCTTGTTTAACTGAACGGTATTTTTATATGCCGGAAAAACTGAGTGACCAGCACCACGCCAAACTCTAGGATAATGCCGGTTATGTCGGCCTCAATAAAACCCCGGTCATCCCTTTTAGGGATGATGTAGGGGATTACAGGGTCGCCTTTTGGTCATTACTCAGCGACAAGGCTGGAGATACGAATCGTTCTAAATGTTTTAAGATTCGGCACATATAATAATTATTAATTTCTTGAATTCGGAATATAGGAGGATCTTAATTATCGTAAACGTTAATTTGATATTGAATTGTAAAATGGGTCAATTTATTTTTCGCTCATAACAATTCACTAATAAGTCGTGATGACACAGTTCAGTGAGGAACTGAAGTGAATTGGATTGAATTCCAATTTACAAAGGCGACTAATGTCTATCAACTCCTTAAAGAAATATTGCCACGTCCATTGTTAAGTAGGGTACAGGTACACCAGCAGGCCAGTTATGTAGTGTTATTAGCCCTCCAAGATCATGATGGACTGGATCCAAGTTGGAAAATATTAGAATTCACTCGTATATCTTAACACACACGGGGTTCCAATTATTCGAAGTAGCACATACACATATGTATGCCCAGAATAATTGATTTGCAGAGAGCATTCAGTCACGCACATTATGACTAATGCTTTCGCTAGCACAGAATACACAGAAAACACGAAGCATATTTACAAGCTTTGTTATGCACCAGTATTATTTGACAACCAAATATTCTATAAACATGTACCAATATAATACTCACAAATTTAATCAGTACTTAGTACAGCTTGTGTGTATACGATTTAATATTACTTTATAATATTAGATATATCAAATGAAATTATCATATTAACAAGTTTATATTATCAATTATCGTATTAACAAGTTTATATTAGTGATATCAAACTTTGGAAGAGTTGTGTGTAAAATATTTCATCATTAGGTAACAGGGTTATTATACCTACGATGTTTACGGGTCTCCCTACTTCTTTTCCATCAACTGATAATTACTCAATTCTTAGTCTATCATCTATTTAAACTATCCTTTATTATTCGAGGAGTCTACTCCTAACATTATAGAATAAATATCGTTTAAACGATAGTTTTTAAATGTAATCTTACGTATGTATTGTCACATGCCTTTCATTGAATGTATGATCAAACAAGCTTCATGCAAAGCACAGGATGCATTATGAAAGTAATGCGCATTTTGTAGGAAAATAGATTTATTGATACGATTGGTACAAATTGTTAAAATTCTTCGAAATAACCTCCTCCCGCATCAATACACTTGCGGAAACGATTGTGTCACGCCTGAAAAGCACTCTGAAACTCCTCCACTGGAATGCCTCACAGGAACCTCGAATCGTGAGCGAACATTTTCTACTGAATCCCATTGTTTTCCCTTCAGCTCTCTCTCCAGTCGGGGAAACAAAAATAAGTCACACGGAGCCAAGTCTGGGCTGTAAGGAGGCTGGGATGGGCACCGCGGAGGTCTTGCTCTGGGTCAGATAGTTGGTAACGACGAAGGCCGGTGTGGCTTGGGGAATTTGAGCTTGAAGTCGTCTTTGATGTCAGGCCTGATGGGCGCGACCCTGTATCTCAATCTCTTGCGTCTCTTATGCGAAGACACGTCCAGCCTCTCCTACTACTCGTAACAAACTTTTTGCGAGTTTAGACGTGTTTGGGGCAGACGCCCCACCACATTATCTGACCGGTCCGAACGCGCTGCGATGGATAGTTACGTCACAAAAAATTCATGTGCATTACTTTCATAATATTAATAATAATTATATATTAACAGCAACTAATTTAATACAGGGGAACATAAATACTAAAAGTGTTATATATATATATATATATATATATATATATATATATATATATATATATATATATATATATATATATATATATATATATATATATATATATACATATATATATTTTAATACAAAAACGAGAAAAGCTACGGAAATGCTTGTTGGATGGAGCATAATATCCGGCATAATTTTATTAAAAATGAAAAAATTAACCAAAATTACAATTATTTAGTTCTCCATCAACGCGAACGATATATAAATAAATAAATGCTTACCTAACAACATAATAACGCCAACGAACGACACACAAGAGTACAGGAAGGGGAGATATGTCCACAGATCTGCAAATAAACGGAAACATTAACAGAAATAGACATCTTCCATGAACTGAATTTGATTCGATGAAATATTATTGCTAAGCTGCTTCTTTGCTAAGTTTTTTAAGTTGTCTATTTAAAATTTGTATTTTATCACGTTAATTTTAAAGATTATTTTTGTTTGTATATTATAGTGCATATGACATGTAAATCGAAATACAGTAAATTTTTTTTACGTATTTGTATTAGAAATTACACCGTAGCTACTTGTTCTAATAAATTTATATGTAAAATATTGAATTGTGATATATTTATTAAATGTAATATTTGTATTATCAAACTAAAAGTTAATTTCATATTGAAATTAATTAATATAATGATATGTGTAAGTTTAATATTCTATGTTAATTGTTTTTTGTAGTTGTTGTTCGTTTGTGCGTGTCACCATTCGGTGGGCCTAGCGGAAGACCAGCGCAGGTTTTTCAAACCAGCAAATGCTGAGCTAGGTCCAATTTAGGTACTTTTTGGTGTTATGTAATTTCTTTTGTGTATATAGTGCAAACTTAAATAAATATTTTTCTTTCTTTCTTTCAGTTACCAATGAAACTTCAAATCAATAATATTATTTGTCACTTCTTACAATTATTTTCTGGGACTTCTAACAATACGACCTCTAAAAATATAAAATAAAGACAGGCGATCTTTATTTTTCTATACCGAGGAAACTTAAGTTTGCCAGTACCACGTCGGAACTCCGATGGCAGCACATCTGTCAGACGGTCTACTAAAAACGGACTAGGTTGTGACGCAACATTTCTCTTTAGAGACTTGAGTTGAGAAAATTGTAAATGTATAAATCATTGAAAACACTTCCATCTATTCTGTTATGTTGATTATTTGAGAATAATAAAAGCAAGTATCACGAATTGCCATCGACGTTAATTACGTAAACAAATCTTAGCACATTAAAGATGCATAAAATATGCTTTTTTATTACTTACTAGCTAACCCCGCAAACGTTCTATCATATTATTAAAAAAAAATCACTTATTAACGTTCAACTCTATTTCACTCCTATCAAGTTTCATTTTCGCGACAAAAAGTAGCCTGTGTTTAGGCGTGAAAACATTACAGACAAACTTACTTTCACATTTATAATATTAGTATGGATAATCGATATACCGACAGAGCTAATGCCTAATGTAAAGCTAATTGGCGGTCTTATCACTGGTAGTTGGTTTTAATTGCTTTGGAACAGCAGACAGGCTGGCGGCCACTTAATGGTAGCAGTTACCATCGCCTATAGATGTTTGCGACGCCAGGGGCACCACTAGCACGCTGCCGTCCGCGTAGGGTAACAAAACCTGAGTCACTTATCAAATAGTTGACAATTACATAAATAACTAAATATATATCTATGTATAACCGACTACATGTTTTCACATATACAACTGAATATAAAAAACTGTTAGTGTTTAAGCATAATCAAGCCAAATATTTAGACATAAGCTTTAAACCAACATTTCTCAAGAATATTTTTAAATTAAATAGATCTAAATCTGGACAAATAACCAGTTCATTTACTTTCTTAGATACTCTAGTAATAAAAGAATTTGCCCTATATTTACAGAATAAGCGCGGTGTCAAGAATGCAAGGGATTTCTAAGAGCTTTATTGGGTACTTTTATATTGATTTTAGACAAAAGATAAGGCGAATCTACTTTTGATTGGGCTATTTTACTGATCATTAATACATCAGCTATGTTACGCCTTTCACACAGTAGCATCAAGTGATGCTTGATACATCTAGCTTCATAATTGGATTCAGTACCATTGAATTTATACTCCTTTACTTCATACCGGAACAAAACACAAGCTTATTATAGCGGCATACTTAGACACCAGGGTGTTTGCCATCCAGTCGCCCTTTACGACAGAACGACCACAGACGTAGGGGTTAGAATTGTTACTACACCCCTGCACGGAGAAAGAAGGTGATGATTTCAAACAATCTTAGGGTAGGTTTTGAATGTTCCAACAACATGTTTCGAATAAAATATTCAGTCGATATCAACACTAGACTTTATAATTACGATTTGTAACACTAAGGGCCGAGTCACACCGGAATGGCAGCGGCGCGGCACTTTCAGTGTGAAATAATTTTAAACTTTATCTACATACATAAAGGCGGCTCCACATTAGTGCCATGAATTCACGGCGTGAATTCACGCTGTGTGAATTCACGGCGCAAGTAGTGACCTCCACATTCACGGGATGCTCACAATCGTTCGTAACCCGCCGCGAAATGGACGTAGAATCTGCTGCTGCAATAACTTTGTTTGCTGTCATTTTCAGAATGATAATGCTCTAAAAAGAGAATTTCAGTTTCATTATTTCAAACGTTCACGCTCGACTCCATTTTACGCGTACACGTCCGTACACCTTTTGTAGTCCGTAGTAAACTGGCACGGGGCCGTGAATGTGGATATATACGCGTGAACGCCGCGCGAAGGGGGCGCGAACCCTCTGTCGCGGGACAAAATGCCGACTCTGATCGGGGAACAGGCGTAAACGCGCGTGAACCACGCGAAAACCATCCACATTCACGTTCACGTCCGTTTACGGAGCTTCACGGCACTAATGTAGAGCCGCAGTAAAAGAATCAGTATCGCTCAAAAAGGACGCGACGCAGCCGCCGCCCGCCGGCGGTGACGCGAAAATCCGCGCGCCACGTGCGTCTTTAACTTTTCAAGCGATACTGATCTTTTAAGTATGTAGATAAAGTTTAAAATTATTTCACACTGAAAGTGCTCGCCGCGCCGCTGCCGGCCGCTGCCATTCCGGCGTGACTCGGCCATAACAGTTTCTTATATTTGTGAACGTTAAAGTTTTCTACATCATTTCCAGTTTCGTCATATCTATATTTTGACGACCTCCTGGCATAACCACGTCAGTACACTTGCGATGATCACGGGTTCGATTTATTTTGTGTTGATGTATTTATTTATAAAATTATATAAGTAGTATATCAGTTGTCAAGTACCCATAACACAAGTGCTATGCAACTTAGTTTGGGAATAGATGGTGTTGTGCGAAATGTCCCAATATATTATTTATACTTATTTATATTCATATCTCTCGCATATAGTGATCTTCTACATAATTTATTAAACGGTAAGATTTCATATTTACGCTTAATTGATCACACAAATGTACATTTACTGACATGATTTGTTGCAATCTTCGCTATGTGGGGTAATAAGTTTGCGCACTAGATCAAGTATTCAGATTCCAGCATACTTAGTTATTCAAGTTGATTATCCAAATCAAATGATTTAACAGAAAAGCTTATAATTGTCGGAAATCTCTTACAAACAAGTCGGAATCGGAGACTAATTTGGCTACTTCGTTGTTGTTGTATCTGATGTATGTTTTCGGGTATCAATTCCAACGTGGTATGCACAGCTTTGGTAGCTTTTTTCGGCTAATGTGCACATTATAATAAAATGTTTTGACGGCGTACGTATATAGCAAGGGTGGTTGCTATCCAGACGGGCTTGAGGCCCTACCACGTAGCTAGAGGGTTGTTTTGTTCTCTTTTACTACTGGCCGAACCCGACCGCAGAGGTTAGTGTTACTCCACCCCGGCATGGAGAGATCGACAGGTGGACATAAACTGTCAGTTCTGTGGAATTATATAAATTTACGATACATGTGACGATAAAACAAATACTTGTCATGATATAACAGAAACACATTGTATATCTAGCGATAAGTATTTAATGTTCTTTAAATGTTACTAACTATATAGATATTATTTATGAAATTTATTTATTAAATGAGTAATAATTACTGTAAACTCGTCGATTGTTTTAGCTATATTTCATCGAAATGCAGCGCCTAATTTTCGTTTAGCTGAACTAAACTATGCAACACAATGCATAGCTTAATTCAATGATTTCTCGCTGACATGACATTGAAGTACTAAAATTTCGTAAATACTTTTTTTAAGCGAATATACATATATTTTTATTTTTATATTCATTGCGTATATAAAATGCTAAACTTAGTTTAGCATAAGGATAACACAACATTCATAGACTGTTCGGCGTAACAAAGTTCGCCGGGTCAGCTATTTAGAAACAAATTCGATAGTTTGTCGACCTGAATGCCTCAAATTATACCGAAATTAGAGCCGGGCATCGTTGTGGCTGCGGACACGTACTGTGGATGACTTCCGGCTATTGTAGCACTATTATAGTCATATCAAATACCGTGACGTAAAATTTACTGATTGATATCAGGCTCCCATTGCTTACAGTTTATATCCGTGCAGAGGCAGAGAAAGAATACTAACCTCTGCGGCCGGGTCTGCCTGTCGTAAAAGGTGACAAAACAACCCACCCTATCTACGTAGTAGGGCCCCAAGCCGGCTGGATGACGACCACCTATGATCTTAAGTATACCACTATAATAACCTTGTGTTGTGTTCCGGCTTAGTGACCCAAGTTCCTGTACCCTTATGCGACAGCAGCGTGTTCGCGATGCCACTGGCGTTGCAAACACCCATAGGCGACGGTAACTGCTAAATTTTAAGCGGGCCATCAGCCTGTCTGTTGTTCTACAGCAATAAAAAAAACAGCAACGGAAAATGCATACATCATTTTAGAAGTTATTCCCGATTGCCAAGTCTTCCAAGATTGATTGATTGACCAAGTCTATAAGGGACTGAGATACTTGGCTGAGAAATTTTGGCTTCAGCTAGTTTCGTCTAATTCCCAAACTCGAAAGAAAGGATGTCCTAATAACTTTGTCTGGTTAATAAACGTTTACAGGACTAGAGCGTAAGCTCTTTAAACCTCTGTATGAAATATGTTTTACATTAACCCGGAAAACGCTGTTCTGTCATATGAATTAAAAAACAAGTATGTCCTTCTCCAAGGTCCAATCTATGACTATACCGAAATTCGTCAAAATTGGTTCAGCTGTTGAGGCGTGAAAGCGTAACAAACAAACAAACTCACTTTCGCATTTATAATATTAGTTAGGATAATGAACAGTAAAACATTTTTTTTTAAATTTTAACTTAGAGGAAATACATTAAAAAAACTAAATCAATGAATACTTGTAAATAGGGATGACAACTGTAATGTGAATCATAAAAACACTTAAAGACGTCTTAGAAAAAGGTGATGGGGAACCGCACATACGTACATCTATATTGATTTACCCTACTGTGTCAAATACATGCGTCCTAGAAATTATATTCTAATTGCATATGGGTGGAATTCCAACATTTTTCAATACGAGGGGTGAAAAGCTAAATTGTTTTTAGCGACATTTTTGGCGATATTGAGTTATATAAATACAATAATGCCCCCTATAACACGGTAGATTGGATCCGCGTTATAGGAAACGCGTTGTAGGTGTATTCTCAGGGGCGGATTTGCCCTAAGGCCCAGGAGGCCCAGGCCTAGGGCGGCCAATTGTGACAAAAAATTCACTGATGATAACAAAAAATAACTCAAAGTAAGTAAATATTCTAAAGGCTCGCGGACATTATGGTGGGCCGCACAGCACCGCATCTTATAACAATAATCTCCCTAAATCATAAGTGATTTAATAAGTTAAATCTTATCTTGTATGAGAATAAACCTGTAATTAAATAAATAAAACCATTTTAAATGTTTTATTTAAATGTGCAATTATCCCTGAAACCTCGAAAAATTAGAAACTAGCTGATATTATAGTTAAAAAGTAAATTCATTATGTACTCAATATGATGGGTGCTGAGAAAGGGGTGGCTGGTACTTACTACATGGCCTGGGGCCTAGAGCGGCCAAGACTGCAAATCCTCCACTGTGTATTCTCGTATAACACGCTTGTATGACCCCATATAACGCGTTATGTACAAATGATTCACGATTAACTTTTCTCGATAAAGAGGATTTAAATCGAATATTAATTATGTAATAAACGAAATATGTGCGTTTTATAACATAGTTCATAATCAAACTAAGAAAATTTTAAGGTACGCGAAATTAATTATGAACTGTACAAATCATTATAAATTTCACAGTACATACGGAAATATAACGTGTGAAAGAAATCACCGCGTTATATGGGGGAATATCCGTGTTATACGAGGGACTGAAATCGCGTAATACGAAAATGCGTTATAAGAGTACCGTGTTGTAAGAGGGATTACTGTAGTCTGAATAAGCTACTTTTTCTGCAAAACAGATTGCACAGGAGAGCAATTTTTACAGGAGTAAAGCTTACAAAATATCACAAAAACATTTAGCCTGTCCAGCCCTCGAATACATAATTATTGTGAAATGCATTAAGTTATAACATATTACTTAGTCGTTTGCAGATTAATTTATTAGTGCTATTACGCTAATTTTTATGGATTATGTGTTTCATTATATACCTAACTTAATTACTTACTAAGCAATGCATCAATACTGGATCGGTCGCCTTCCAACCACGCTGATATCACGTATGCCAAACCCAGCATGGCTACACCGAGTAGGGCCAAGACAATGAAGGTCTCGTACACCCTCCCCCTCAAGCCGCGATATCCAGGAAATCCCGAGGACTCGGAGAATAAATACGCGAATGGCAGAAACACAAACATCGACAAATTTGAAAATAGGAATACATGGTTCCATAAACCTGAAACAAAATAAATTAATTAAAGTAAAGAATATATCGAAAAATAGTTATTTTCTTTTCCTTTTACTTTTCCTTACGAAAGTAATGTTTGTAATCTTACGACGTACTTAAAACGACCGTTGGCTTAAGTAACGCAACCGGGCTATACCTAAAGAAGTAATAAATATGTAACAATATAATATACTAGCTGTGCCCGCGACTCCGTCCGCGTGGAATAGTGACTTTGGGCAGCATTTTTTTGGATATATCTTATGGTTTATTTTGGATTACAAACCCTATAAACCCTAAAATATAAATGATATATGCCTACGTTACTCCTTGTTACATCAGGTATCTGCCAGTGAAAGTCCCGTCAAAATCGGTCCAGCCGTTTCAAAAATTAGCCGGAACAAACAGACAGACAGACAAAAATTGTAAAATTTTTTGTTTTGGTATATGTACCGTGTATATGTATACGACCGAATGCACTAAGTAAAAAGCGGTTATTTTAATATTACAAACAGACCCTCCAATTTTATTTATTTGTATAGATATTATTGTAAATTTTCATTAAAATCCATTCAGTAGTTTTTGCATGAAAGAGTAGCAAACCTACACTCTTACAAACTTTTGCGTTTATAATATTAGTAGGATGTGTTATTCTGATGTATAAGCTATATTATTGTAGTTTCATTAAAATCCATTCAGTTTTCAGTTTTTGTTTGAAAGAGTAACAAACCTACATTCTTACAAACTTTCGCGTTTCTAATATTAGTAGAATGTGTTATTCTGATGTATAAGCTATATTATTGTAAAGTTTAATTAAAATCCATTCAGTAGTTTTTGCGTGAAAGAGTAAGAAACCTGCATTCTTACAAACTTTCGCGTTTATAATATTAATAGGATGTGTTATTCTGATGTATAAGCTATATTATTGTAAAGTTTAATTAAAATCCATTCAGTAGTTTTTGCGTGAAAGAGTAAGAAACCTGCATTCTTACAAACTTTCGCGTTTATAATATTAGTAGAATTGTTATTCTGAAATATAAACTATATTATTGTAAAGTGTCATTAAAATCCATTCAGTAGTTTTTGCGTGAAAGAGTAACAAACCTACACTCGTACAATATTTCGCGTTTATAATATTAGTAGAATTGTTATTCTGATGTATAAACTATATTATTGTAAAGTGTCATTAAAATCCATTCAGTAGTTTTTGCGTGAAAGAGTAACAAACCTACACTCGTACAAACTTTCGCGTTTATAATATTAGTAGGATTACGCTAACTTATTAATTCTGTATTTCGCGTAAGAAATATAAATAGCGTGTCGTATACATACGATCATTTTCTAAACGCTGATCTCTAGATTCCAAATTTTCTTGAATCCTATCAGCGCGCTTTATATACCCGAGCAGGCGAGTAGAATCTATAATGTCCAGCCTAAGCTGAACCCTATTTCATATGATTGATGATATAAATCTGAGGTCAACTTAAATTGTAATATAAAATTTTCGAGACTTATCATTTTTAACAAAACTATTTTTTTTTTCTAAAATAAAAATAGTCTAAGTTACTCCCTGATATATCAGCAATCTGCCAGTGAAAGTCCCGTCAAAATCGGTGCAGCCATTTCAGAGATTAGCCGGAACAAACAGACAGACAGACAAAAATTATAAAAAATGTTGTCTTGGTATATGTAGGGTGTATACGACCGAATGCACTTAGTAAAAAGCGGTTATTTTAATATTACAAACAGACTCTCCAATTTTATTTATTTGTATAGATGTATAGATTACAGCATTAAATTTAAAAGTCCCACTTAAGGCCGCCTAAACAGCCCCTCGGGGGAGGTTTGACCTTCATCCCCCCAAGCACTAAGTGATAGGAGAACGGCTGAAGTTAATGAGTAATCTAGCGGAGTCCACATACTACCCAAATTATAACAATATATGATTAATAATAAATGCGGATAAATTGCAGGAGTGTCACCTCCGTTGTATGTTTTATGGCAACCGGCTTATGTGGGAAACAAATATTTAGCCATGCCGCAGCCGTCGGACTCGGGCGGGTGGGGGGATCCAAAAAGTGCTGGCTTGACCTCATAAAGGATGATATTATTATGCGTGCCAATGGACTTACTACCTGGAATGCCGACAATGAAGACGATAATGAGTAAATCTTTGGGCTACATACTATAAGTAACTCTCAAAAATAACGTTTAAAATACAATATAAAGAAAACTTAAAATACACCTGCTAGTACATATAACTTAACCTTATAAAAGACTAAATGCACATCAACTAAATTTTTATATCACGCCTCAAATATTCTCATGCAACATTGCCTATACTTACATCACTTTAATATTATGGTATTGCTATAGATGTGTTTTAAAACGTTTAGTTTAAACAGGTGTTATTAGGGTAATACCACATCACTAATTTGATTTATTTTGTAGGCTACAAGACCCCTTGATTAGTTTAATGGTTTTCCCTTAAAACATATTTCATGGTAACATATTGTTTATGCTATTGTAATAATCCTTGTTTCCTGCTTCATAACATCTTTTCTTTTGACCTGTTTGATCCCAATTGTGTCCCTACTTGGCTTTTTTTGGGATGTGCTATTTTTCTATCTGTGCAGGGGCAGAGAAAAAATACTGAACTCTTAAGGCCGAGGTCGGCCTGTCCTAAAAGGCGACAAAAAAAAACCCACCCTAGCTACGTGGTAAGGCCCCAAACCCGTCTGGATGGCGACCACCTTTGATCTTAAGTATGCCGCCATAATAACTTTGTGTTGTGTTCCGGCATTAGTGATCCAAGTTCCTGTATCTTTATGAGACAGCAGCGTGTTGACAACGCCACTGGTGTGGCAAATACCCATAGGCGACGGTAACTGCTAAATTCTAAGCGGGCCATCAGCCTGTCTGCTCTTACAGAAATAAAAAAAATAGCTGGAAATCCCCATATAATGTGGGATAAGGGCAGAAAGAAAAGAAATCCATGACACACTCCTGCCTGTTCCTATGCAGTGGGGTAGTATGGGACTCCCCATGCAATGCGCCCGTACATCCCTTCTCTAGGCTGGAGTACGCACATCAATATAATAGTATATCGACGCTTGAAAGGCAACATTTACTAAGCGACATTGAGTGAATTTTCCAATTAGGTGATTTGACGTTCAAATATTTAGAAAAAATTTATTGTAACTCGCAAATTGTTGGATTAAAATGATTATTTATTTTCTGTTCAATGATTTTAATTCAACAATTAGGTGTTACAATATATTTTTTCTGAATATTCGAACTTCAAATCACTAACCTGGAAAGTTCACTCAATGTCGCTTAGTAAAGGTTGCCTTTCAAGCGTCGATATATATATATATATATATATATATATATATATATATATATATATATATATATATATATATATATATATATATATATATATATATATATATATATATATATATCTGTATATGGCAGGAAATCTTACCTTGAATAAGAGAGCTGTTAAGCCATTTAACATAGTAACTATTGGGGTACAATATTAGCACTTCGTTGCTGACAATTGACACAGGCAGCAGAAGTGCAGAACCCAGAGACACGGCCAATGCAAATGTGCACAACCAGAGGCTTATCCTATAAACCTTAACCTCATCTTCATCGGCCGTGAAGTAGTCTTCACTGTCCCTTCTTCTGAACTTCTCAATTAACATAAATGAGAAGAGGTATAGCAATATGAACAGGAGCAGGAATATCTGGAAAGGAATTAATTCTATAAATCATGAAATTACATATGTAAATATAGTTATGATATTCTTAAAAAAAAATCCTGGTAGCACCCCACTGCACTTAGGCTACAGTGCCTGGAATCAACTTTCCAACCTTCTTCTTCTCTACTCTTTTTGTTAATTTAAAACAATGTACTATTTATTGGTAGAAACATAATTGATATATTTTGTATATTTTAATTATTTTATGAATTTTTGATTATTTATTTCCCAAATAAAGAAAATGAAAAGTTAAAATGCTTCACTTGGTATACTAAATCCCTGATAGTATGTCTATAAGCAAATTACCTTTTACAGCTGTTAAACCTGCAGTTTTTTTAGTTATTTATCAAAGCACTGGTATGTTTTAAGAAATATATTTAAAAAAAAATGTGCTTGTGACATTTTTTATATTAAGATTTTTATTACTACTCTCTGTGATTGTCTTACTGAATTCAAACATTCTAATGTGCAACTAATTTTAAATATTTACAAAAAAATGCTTCTTAAACTGCAACTCTATGTGGAACTCCAGCCAAACCACCTCGAAAAAGTTTGGCATACACGGGTAGACATATAAAGAAACAGACATATAAAAATCCAATGTATTATTCCATTCTAAAAGTTTTGCATATAAGCCATGTAACACACTTTTAGCACTCTTAGAACACAGTTACTTTTGTTCAACAATATTTAGCTAATATATCTTACTAGCTGACCTGGATATTTTCCAGGTCAGCTAGTATTATTCTGTCATAAAAATAAAAAAGTTACATTTTGGGTGGGCTTTCTGTAAAACCAGATCTTAGTGAAATGAGTAGCTATGCTAGATTTTATAGTTAATAAGAAAGTAAAATAAGATATATGTTCTTAGGACTAAGTTTAAGTCCTTGTTATATTAATATTTTTGACTGTATTATATAAAATCATATAGATTACATAATAAACATTAAAAAGATAAATAAAGAGAAGCAAGAGAAGGATCTTATTGCAGCACTTTGTTATTAAATCATGGAATCCTGGAAGTAACTTTTATTTGGAAAACTACTCATAAGAAGACCTCCAAAGAAGAACTCTGCCTCTATAATAAATCTATTGGAGGCCAGGAACCCCTGCACCTCCAAAATACAAACAATATAAAAGTAAAATAAAAACGGTACTAGATCACAAATCATTGAATAAGCCCAAAAGAGCTGCATATATATAGCAACAACCTCTGGACTGGCTTCAAAATTTTATAGGCTGGTGACCAATTTTCCTGCAAATGCAGAAAAAATTATGTGCGCTGACCATTGTTTAACCTATGGGTTCTCAAACTTTTTTACCTTTATCTAAGAAAAAATATTGCACTGCTCTCTATCAGTGAAAAAATATTTAGCCACACCCTGATCAGTGAAAACTATAATATTTTGGGAACTTAGAGTTTAACCAAACCATTTGCAAATAACAGTATACCTGCACGTGTTCAGGGTACCTTAGCAACTGACTTGAATCCAGAGTGACTAGGAAGGGACTATCTCTCAGTTTATTTGTAAGGGGGCATAAATTAGGATTGAAATTATTTTTATAAAAGCTATGATTGAAGCGAGAATCAGGTCTTGTAACTTATAGAATTATTAGGAGAACCCAGATATGAGAATTCTTCACATAGAAATAGCCTCACCCTCTTTGTGATGAAAAGAGAACAGAAACAGTAAGGAATAGAATTATATTTAATTCCATTATAATCCTTATTATTATAAGATTTTATGAACCCACAATACACTCACATTAAAATATACATCTTCTTCCTGCCCTTATCCCAACGATGTGGGGTCAGCACAACATGTCTCCTTCCACTCTCCCCTATCAGTCGTCATCTGAACATTCACACCTTTTTGTGCCATATCATCTTTTATACAATCCATCCATCTTTTCTTTGGTCTACCTCTCCTTTTGCATCCATCCACTCTCAATTCTAGCATTAATATACATCTAAGGAAGAATATTTAAACTCAAGAATATATCTAGAGAAAAAAAATCTAATGGCCAGTATATGAAGCTGAAACATTATCATATTGGTGAGCCCTATAACTCCAGGGGTGGACCACAATTGTCTGGCAACAACATTCCAGTGTATGTATGAATAAGCCAATCCTTGACTGAACAGAAAATCCCTAATTTTACAATATTATGTGAAATGATTGTTTCGATGTTTAGTTATCTTAATAGTTTCGACTATTGACGTGAAAAAAAAACTTAACTACAACTTTTTTCTTTTGATTATTCAAATGTAATATATCTTACGAAATGTATGATATCAAGAAATTTTTGATCTTAGACTCAATAGGATATAAATGCAATATACTTTATTTATAACATTTTATTTTCAATTGGTATTCATTAATACAATAAACTTACTATTTGCTCCCTAACATTATTATGAAATATTTGTTCGCGCAAATCCGCTTCCTCATCTTCCATCCTAAAATCCTTTATTCTGAATATTTATCTATTTATATTGTCTGCTTTTTCACTGTTATAATTAATAAAAAAATAATACTGCATTTTCAAGTTGCAACCATTGTCTAATTACACACATAAACACTTCACTGAGTTATTGGTTTGGCCTAAAACATTTAAACTTGTCATAAGTTGTCTTGTTATAATTATAGGTTTACAAATATACACAATATAATAATTTTGGGTCAGACAAACAACTAAGATAGGTAACTTTTAGCACAACTATTTTTTTATTTAGACATTTACGACGTTTACGTGTGAGTTGAAAAAAACTGTAAACTGACATTCTAAAATGTCATATGTTAATGTCAATTTCTATTTTCGTGTGTCAAATTTTTGATTGATTTCATCTTGATTGAAATTTGATTTTATTCAGTGCCAAAAGCATTGGAGCCATATACTAAAAACCAATATCGATAGTATTTTAGAAAATCAGATTGCAATTCATAACAGCTTCAAAATAGGAGACTTGAACTAATAATATAATAATAAAAGTAATAATATATGCTGTCTGAGGATGTATTGTTCATAATCTTTGCCTATTCCGCTTTAAAGTCGATTATAGCAGTTTTAGCTTGAGACTAAAAAAAATTATTTATAAATTTCTGTTATTAGCAATCTACATATGTACTTGAAATTTTGTATGAATTCAATTTATCTTTATTACTGTTGATTTTTAAACTTACACTGTCATATAAAATTACATGACATTGACTAAATATAACATACCAAACAAAGAAGAACTATCAATCAAACATTTCAAACTGTCAACTAATAATCAAAAATTCAAAATAAACTTTTAACAATTTGGCCAGAAGTCGGAAGTAACCTCCAGTCTAATTTGTATTAAACAATTTGTATTATTTTTACATATTGGAAGTCGTAGTGGTGTTTTAATTTTATAGTAATGGACAATGAGTGTCCAAGATTGTAAGTACTTAGACGCGAGCTAAGTACAACTCATTTACCAAACAAAGCAATCAGCAATCTAATTTACCTTAAAATATAATTTCAGCCTTTTCGCGGTTAAAATCCGAGTTTTCTGTTCGAATTGTGGTTTGCGATCATTACCTAACAAAACCCACACCAGGCATCGATGTGATTTACTCTGAGTTCAGGGGTTGTGATATAAAACAGGTAAAAATCTAATTGTAATGTAATTGTTGTTTAATTGAATAAAATTGCAAATAATGTTTAGTTTTGACAAACAGTTTCGAAAGAATTCAAAAATAACATTAATAACCCAACATTAAATAATTCTAATAAATAAAATATGGCCTTGAGTCAAAATAAAACAAATATTTTGAAATGTTAAACATTCTTCCTTTCCCTAAGTTATAACGTAACTTTATAAATAGCTATAAGCGATCTTCACCATTAATTCCATTGCATCAAATATTAAAATTGTCAGAAGAAGAAATATCTAGTAGGGCCTCAAGCCCATCTGGATTGCAACCACCTTTGGTCTTAAGTATGCCGCCATAATAACCTTGTGTTGTGTTCCAGTATTAGTGACCCAAGTTCCTGTACCCTTATGGGACAGCAGTGTTTTTGCAATGCGACTGGCGTTGCAAACACCCATAGGCGACGGTAACTGCTAAATTTTAGAATTTGCCCTAAGCGGGCCGTCAGCCTGTCTGCTGTTCTAGAGCAATAAAAAAAAACAAAGTAATGAAAGCTTTTATGGTACTTTTCTGTTAGCTGGGCGTACCGGTGACAAGCAAGGGAGCATATATGTGTGAGTGTAGGGGGTAAGGATTGAAATGTACAGAAATGGTTATCCATGAGTTTATAGATATATATGTGATAACTTGATAAATAATAAATATATTGGGACAATGCTCACAGCACCATCTAATCCAATTAGGTAGCACTGTACTTTTGGTATGGGTACTAGACAACTGATATACTACTTACATACTTCTGTAAATATATATACATAAACACAGACTCTGAACGGGTATTGAACCTGTATTTCTCGCAGGTGTGCTATAGCTGTTGTATCATGGGGATAGTCAGTAAAGACAATTTTCTAATTAATGTTAAAGATTTGATTCCGAACTACGCTGCACGCAGCAGTGCTGCCGCTACATTGCTGCCGCGTCATTGCTGCCTAGCTCGGAATGTACTCTCATATAAGCTTATAGAGATTGTATGGGGACTGGTAGTGCCGCGGCAGCACTGCTGCGTGCAGCGTACTTCGGAATCATACCTTAATGATTATGTTTAGGTTCCTGTTTTAAGAATATTTGGGCCTACACCAGATGGTTACAAGGCGTGTCTTCATGTTCATGGTGTGTTTCCATACTTCTACATTCCATGTCCAACATCAGAACCAGAACCACAGTTTTTATATCAGGTGAGGATGACTTCTTTCTTCTCATTGACCTGGACCACTTAATAGTAAGCAGTTACTGTTGAGATGCATGCACCAAGGATAGGAAGTTATAGGAACTGGAACCTGGGGTCACTTATGTTGGTACACATCTCTATCTTCCAACAG
The DNA here is from genome assembly GCA_963693495.1 of Malacosoma neustria. NCBI lineage: Eukaryota > Metazoa > Arthropoda > Insecta > Lepidoptera > Lasiocampidae > Malacosoma > Malacosoma neustria. The sequence continues at coordinate 16,600,551 of OY856379.1, read as the reverse complement.
ATAATATATTGTGTTCCCGTACTTTTAGTTTAAGAGGAACTCCTTAGAGAATATTCTTATACTATGATGACTACTCGCTAGTTATTGAGATACAAATTTGATTCTTTTTAAAGCAAGCAACAAGTATATCTTCTATCAACAATATGCAAATATATATTTTGCATGCTTATTTACCACTCAATTCTTCCAAAACCACTGGACTGATTTAGATGAAAACTATCTTGTGATTGAATACTAAATTTTCTATATGCCTTAATTTTTTGCATCAAGCCCATCTGGATGGAAACCACCCTTGGTCTATAAGTACGCCTGCCATAATAATAATCGTTTATTTCGGAAACCAGGTTCCATACATAGTCCATCACATCCAGTCCATCCATCACAAAATCATTTAATTAAATAAGGAAATTAAATAAAATGAATATAATGATTCCATGCAGTAACAATAATAACAATATTAATTTTAAAGTAATAATAAACCAGAAAATAAAAGAAACATTAGATAAAATATAATAAACATAGACAACAAACTGGATAAAATGCATGGGCAAAAAAAATTTAAATTTAAATGGGTTCAGTTTCAGTAAGTTTAGTTATGATGTAAAATTTTTATTGTTATTTTTGAAGAATGTGACACTCTACTTACCCAGCAGTGGAGAGTCCCATCTCTCAGAAAATACTCTGAGGATTGTGTTGGTGCTATCGCGAACCCGTGCCAGTAGAGAAGCGCATCTTTTGCGGATAATTGCAGCGAAACCATCTATCCGAGCTTCAGCAAACATGCAAAACGCACTATGCCTCGACGGAAGCCCCAACAGCATCCTCAGGCCATTGTTATATTGGACACGTTGGTCGCTGTATGCTCGGCGAGTGTAGTAGACCCACAGGTCACACGTATAAAATGATTGACAATAGGCTTTGAAGAGAGTTTTCTTTACATCTAATGTGCATCGTGCAAACCTACGAGCCAGCATAGCATGTTACACGGAACAGCCAGCGACCTACGTTCCCTATCTATATCTAACGCATCACTTAAATTTTCAGTGACCCAATGTCCCAGATATTTAAATTTAGAGACTCTCTGCATGGGTTACTCACATAAGTTAACATCGGGTATGTCTAAATATGTTCTACCACCAGCCTTAAAAATCATAACCACACTCTTCTTAACATTGTATTTGAGGCCATGACTTACTGCATACCTTTCACATATAGACAGCAGACGTCTCAGACCTCCAACCGATGGACTCAGCAGTACCATGTCGTCAGCGTAGCTTATGTTGTTTATGCATACCATATCAATGTGACATCCGACAGGAGTACTGCTGAGTTCACCAATCAGCTGGTTCATATAAAAATTGAAAAGACGAGGCGAGGCGCCCCCCTGCCTCACTCCGCATTCCAACTGATACACATCTGAGTACGCCCTTCCATCTAACTCGGTTTTGCTGATTGTGGTGCCAGTATTTTACCAAAGATACAATTGATGGTGATACAGCAGAGTCACGTTCTAGTTTCTTCCAAAGTATATCATAATTTACGAGATCGAATGCTTTCAACAAATCCAAGAAGCAAGCAAATACTGGTGTTTTTCTTGCGGTATAATAGTGTACAGTTTGTTTGAAGCACATTATTGCACTTTCTGTTGATAAACCAGATTTGAAACCAAACTGAGCATCGTGTGACTTTAGGTACCCTTTAAGTAGATTGTCAAGGAGACTGTCAAATAATTTAGCAATCAGGTTAGCCAGGGATATTGGCCTGTAATTGGAATAATAACCTTGTGTTGTGTTTTTGCCATTAGTGACTCAGGTTCTTGTACCCCTATGTGACAGCAACATGTTCGTGATGCCCCTAACAAACATTCATAGGCGATGGTAACTGCTTAGTATTAAGTGGGCCATCAACCTGTCTGCTGTTCCTCAGCAATAAAAAAATTCAATATTTAATAAATAATTAGTCAATACATTTTAAATTATCTTCCAGATAGCAGCCAGTTTAGATAAAGCCTTGAATATAGCATTGAAACAAGCAACATCATCAAATCAACATGTTTACAAGATCACTTTAGTAAAAGGATTGTAAGTCAGTTATTATTTAACTTAATCCTAAATATTGTAACTAAAATATACTTAAAAGTTAATATTAATTTTTAGGCCCTTTTATGGATTTCATGATAAAGACCACTTGTATTTGAAGGTTTTTTTATATAGTCCTGGTTTAATAAAACAGGCAGTGGAACTTTGTAGTAATGGTGCGATACTAGGTCAAACATTCCAACCTCACGAATCTCATCTCAACTTTACGCTACAATTCTTCATTGATTTCAATTTATTTGGTATGAGTAATATAGATTTACAAACAGTTAAATTTAGAAAAAATAAATTATCTCAAGCCAGTGATGAACGATTTGAACTATCTGATGAAATAAAATTCAAACCTGAAAGCTCTTGTTACTATGAAGCTGATTGTGCTGCTTCTCATATCATCAATAGACAAAGGATAGGTAAAGGAGATGGTATAGAAAATCCTGGTTTGGAAGAAGTATGGAATCAAGAAATTGAACGTCGACAGCAATTAAACATATCTATGTCAAAAACTTTATCACAAGGAAGGGATAAGGCTGAAGAGACAGAATCACATAATAAATATCAACAGATATGTCTAGTTAAACTTTCTAATTTAGTTGATAAACCTGTACACATTAATCATGAAGATAAAGTTAATGATGTTGTATGCTACCCAGCTGAGAGTAAGGAAGGTGCACAATTATTTAATGCAGTTGATGTAAGTGTACATTTACCAGAACAGTCATTTAGCACAACTTTGAATGATACATTAAAGGGTAATGATGTGACTTTGGCAGATGATTTACATAACACATTTGTAGATGAGAATGTTGCTCTCAATAGCAGTTTATCAATGCATTATAGTCAGGTGTTATGTAAGTATAATTAATAAAATTTTGATATTCACTCACAATTTTGTACATTCGATTATTGATTAAGTTGTTTTCTAAATATAAATGTTGTATCATAGAGGATATATTTTTTTAATTTCTGAGTAACAATAGAAAGGCTGACGGTCCACTTAATAGTAAGCAGTTACGACGGTAACTGCTTACTATTACGGCGACGGCCTATGGATGTTTGCGACACTAGGGACATCGCGAATGGGGCGCTTAGGGCCCTACCACGTAACTAGGGTTGTTTTATCACCTTTAAGGACAGGCCGACCCCGGCCGCAAATGTTAGTGTTCTTACTTCGCCCCTGCACGGAGAAAAATATATATAACATGATGAATAACATGTTTTTAATTTGTAATTTGCAGTTAATTTTAATGACATGAAAGCTGAATGAATTATTATATCTGATATTATTACCATTGCCAACCCTTTATCCCTTTGCCAACCTCTAAATCTAGTCTGGATGAATTGTTTTTGTTCTCGACTATAATTATGTAATTTTCATAAATGCAATTTTTTAATAATGTAAAGAAGTTTAATTTATTCTATAGTGGATGCAGAAGATTTAGAGCTAGTAGATATACTCCAGGACATGGATGAAAATCAAAATACAATAGAAGAGGATAGTGTAATGGGTACGCCTGCAAATGCTGTTGATGGGTCAGATATTGAATGTGATGATGCTGAATATTCAAAAGTATTTGATGAAGATACTATATTATTAGATCCTCAAGAGAGGTAGGGCTTACTTTTTCTAATTATCGTTAAAAATATGTGTTTTTGACTTAGTAATTATTTTTTTTATAATCTTGAAACAGCCGTAACCTTTAGATGTTTACGTCGTCGGGGGTATCGTCAACATACTGCCGACTTCGTAGAAATGTTTGTGCTGATTTTTTTTCACAAAACTGTAATGCTATATACTAATAAGTTAAGTCACTTTTTGAGTTAAGGGCAAAATTGTTTCACAAATGTATGAAGCTTCCACATACTAACATTCACTTATTTTAGTAAAGATGATGAAAGCGAAATCTCTCCAGCATGGAATGATTCTTTCTGGGAAGGTGCACAAATACCACAGCTAGACGGAACCTTTGATGATGATCGTAAGTCCCAAACTTTATGTAAATAAAACCTTTGTAATAGTAGATACTTACACATTTTTGAAATAAAATAAAGTATTTGTTATACAAAGGGTTTCTTATTTTTAGACGTTAAAAAAGTTAGAAAAAGAAAGACAAGATCTCTTAGACTTGGATTATCGAGACCCAAAAATAAGAAAAAAGACAATATTGAACATGATAATCAATCGCAATGTACAGAAGTGAATGAAGACGAAATAAATATGTCTCGCGAGACAATCGATGTTTCAAAATCATGTTTAAGAAAGACAATAAAGAAAGAACCGGATAGTGTTTTAGAAAATGGTAAAGATGATGTTGTTGATAATTTAACTGTAAATAATAGAACGATCATGGATTTAGTTAATAAAATTGAGATGAAACATGAAAAATCACTATTAGGTGTTGCAGAAAATTATGATGTGCACAATAATTACGAACCAATCGCCGGGCCGTCCAATGTGAATAGTAATTTAATGAAATCTGAAATAACTACTTATAATACCACTGAATATAATTATATTGATAAAATATGTAACAGTTCTGGCCAATCACTAGATACACCATCTGAGAAATATAAAAATACAAGCATTGATCTAAATAATAGTTATAATCATTGTGATGGTATAGAATCTCCTGAAAATGAATTAGGAATAATGAGTTTCTACGATAAATCTAAATTGTTTGATATGAGTTTGGAGGAAAATTCAGAAAATGTAAATATTTCATTTGAAAATAAAACATCACAAGGAAATGATGAAAAATTAGATAATAGTTATCTTGTATGTCTTGAATCTGTAAGTGCAATAAAAAAAATTGAAGTAGACAATGTTTATAACTTGAAATGTAATAAAATAGAGACAAACACAGATGCAGAAAATCCTTTATGTAATATTAAATCACAGCACAAAAGTTATACAGAGGTTCAATATAAAAGTTCAAAAATATTAACACCAAAAATTAAACCTCCCACAAATAACGATATTATTTCAAATTTAGAGAAATATAATATACCAAAAATGAAGAATTTCCAGCCATTTTATTCTGACCATAAAGACGTAGGTGATAAAGTTGAAATTGGTCAAATGGTGTTAAAACTAAATAGCAAACTGTCGAGAGATCAAAAACCGTTTGAGAAAGTTTTAGATACCACAAGTATTGAAGAATGGCGTCAGTTATTGTTTTTACAAACTAATGAAATGTCACAAGAATCATCTAAGCCAGATTATTTAAGAAAATTACTCGCTGGTAATAAAACATGTGTTTTAGAACCAATTATAAGACCTCCAAGCACGAATGTTATAAGAGAATGGATGAAGGAACAAGAAAGTCACAAATCACAACATAGCAAAAAAAACGATGTAACTAAGAATTTAGACGATTTAGACAATTCTCAAGCTTTGGGTCTTAATGAGGATGAGATGAATAAGAGTTCAAGTCTAGAAGTTAGCAATAAGGTAATATTAATGTTAACAACTTATTAAATTTTTTCAAGCCAATAATGTATATTTTAATAATTTACTTTCATGTATAAAAATATCAATGTATATACATATAATTTATGTATTCGCTTGGCCTTGGTCTTAAGAAAATAGGACTTCCCAATCCTATTTTTAACTAATTATATAGTAATTATTCACACAGTGCCATCTAGTTCTAAAATAAGCAGTAGTGTTTGTTTTATGTATAATAGACAACTGATATGGTACTTCTGTACTTTTGTTTTGTAAATAAATATATACCTGTACATACACCCAGATTCCGGGCTGGAATGGACCTCAGAAGGGGTACAGAAGTGAGAAAGCTGTTGTGCTACTAAGATTGTCAAAACTTCTTACAAGTCCGTATCTTTTCCAGCTTTTTATTGCACTTTCTTGCTCAAAAAAACAATGATTTAGTTATGGTAGGCGTAAAAATAGTCTTAGCCTGTACTCAATAAAATCTAGGCTCCAAAAGCCTAAGCTTTGAATACAACCGGGATTAACCAAACGCTTAATCCCCGATGACGAAATGAGATGTTAGATTTTTTTTACTTTTAGGATAACATCGATCTTAATAACAGTCTTCAAGTAACAATGCAGACTGATGGTTCATTCTTGTGCTTTTGTGGATCAGAACTTCATAAGGACACAAGTTCAATTGATACTGCTTTAGTAGATGTAAGTATTAATAATAACCTTTGCCTTGCAGATTACAGCTAAGCTATCCGTGCAGGGGCGGAGAAAGAATATTGACCTCTGCGCCCGGGGTCGGCCTGTCGTAAAAGGTGACAAAACAACCCACCCTAGCTACATGATAGGGCCGCAAGCCCGTCTGGATGGCGACCACCCTTGTGTTCCGGCATTAGTGATCCAAGTTTCTGTGCCCTTATGCGACAGCAGCGTGTTCGCGATGTCACTAAGTGGACCGTCAGCCTGTTCGCTCTCCTACAGCAATAAAAAAACTAAGTAGTAAATATGTATATAGGTAATATCCTCTAGAAAGATGCTGATATATTTCTATAGGAAATGGCCAATTTACACCTCCAGGGTTGTCCAAAAAAATTAGCTAGTTACATATACTTGTTACTGTAGGTACCTGGCAGCTCAGTGGTCTCATACTTGGAGACCAACCTAGAGGTTTAAATCCCACGGTGGTATGCACCTCTTAGGCAGTTTTTCACACCTAAAGTATGTAGCATAACTGCTGTGTACCGACGGTGAAGGAAAACATCGTGAGGCAACATGCATACCGAGATCACCGGTATGTGTAACCTGCTAATCCGCAATGGATAAGTGCGGCCGATGTACTGCCCTTCCCTCTAGGGGGAGCTCGAGCCCAGCAGCGGGACGATATGGGCTGTTATTAAAAATAAACATGCGGGACAGTCTTTGGGGACTGCCGATAGAAGTGAAAACTAAAAACTAAATAACTTGTGAATTGTATCGTCGAGCTGTTAGATTATTATTTTCGGTTTATAAAAATTGTTTATCATCAAGCATTAAATTGGTCATTAACACTTCTTTACAAACTAAAAGTTGTTCACCCAAAAAGTGCTCAACGCGCCTAAAAAAGTTTTCACTTCACTGTATTTCATTGTAGTAAAGTCGTAATTCGAATAGATATGTTTAAGTAATGCAATCATTTAAAAGTTACATTATAAAATAAACCTTAGGTCATTATTAATAAGCTTGGTATTACTCGAGCAAAACTCCGTCTTACGAATTCTTACGATCCGGACACGTGACCCGACGTGAGTTTAACATTTTTTACCCATTACAAAAAAAAGTGCACAACGCCGGTAAAAAAGGTTTCACTTCAAAAATTGCCATTTTAGCGAAAGTTCTATGGGCGTTTTATAAGTCTTTACCCAACATTATAACTAAAAAAGATAGATATAGAAATTAACAAAGAAATTACTATAAGATGCACTGTATTGTCTAGAATTGAAAATAGCAAAAGAACACATACACGGATAGAATGACGAATGTACATCACAAAAATAAAATACAAATTACAATAATAATAAACTAATTGCGTTTGCGACTGTCGGTTGTAAGGCGGGCGCGCAGCTTTCCGTCTTGGCACTCGGTTAACGACTGCTGTGGCGAGCGGTTTGAACCGATGCGCGCCACAGTTCTTTCAAATACTTTTTTCTAAGGATTTTGTTTAAATAATTATAAATAACAGTTTTATAATGACTTGTAGTATAATACAACATTTTGTACTCGTTTTTAGATGAACTTCTTAACTGTGATGCTTGTAGAAGTCCAAACAGAAATTAGAGGTGATTTTCATCCAAATCCTGCATTGGATGCGATCCAAGCAATATTTGTGAAAATAATAAATGATTGTCCACCAGATCATTTCCTTAAAAAATCTATCACTGAAATATATGTAGTCGATGAGTTGCCATCACCAAAATATTTAGATAGATGCGTTTTCGATACACCTGTATCTTACTTCAACAATGAATGTGAATTATTAGGAAAAGTAATCGAATTAGTAAATAAACATGATCCCGATATTATGTGTGGTTACGAGATAGAGTTTAATTCATGGGGATACATTCTAGAAAGATCTCAAATATTAGGAATGGAAATGATCAAAGAAATTTCTCGAATAACAGAGAAACATAGACAAAAACGATGGAAGAGTGATGAAAATGACTATGAGGGAAAAATCATTGGTAGAGTCATTTTTAATGTATGGCGTTTATTTCGACACGAATTGGCACTATCCAGTTATAGTTTTGAGAATTGTATGTACGAAATATTGAAGGAAAGAGTGCCGAAGTTTAGTGTTACCCAGTTGGCTGCATGGTGGAATGACGACTCGAGGATATTAAGGTGGATTCCGGTGGAGTATTATTTGACTAAGCTATCTGGAACGGTCAGAATGTTGGAAAAATTAGATATAATAAGTAAGTACATATATCTCAGATAAAAAAATGCAATCATTTTGATAACGTGTCTTGTTGATATTTCTATTTTTTGAAATAAGCACCCAACTATAACGACCTTCGTGGCACAACAGATTTCGCTTAAGGCCTGTGGGAATCTTCAAAAGTAGTATATCAGCTGTCTGGCACCCATAGAATAAACGCTCTACTGCGTACATTGAGACTAAATGGTGCTGTGTGAAATGTTGTTGTATGTTTGAAAATTGATCAATAATGAAAAAAATATATTACTCTAAGACAGCAGTCAGACTGAAAACCCACTTAATAGTTAGCAGTTACCGTCGCTTATGGGTGTTTGCTTCGCCAGTGGTACCGCTAAAACACTTACGCCGGGACAAAATACAAGGTTATTATGATTTCATACTAAAGAGCTTTGCAGCACTGCCAAGTGGACTCGAAATGTTGAGATGTCTGTATGCTGCCGCTACTATGTCCGTCCGAGTACAGAATCAGCAGACAGTCTATCCAAGTGCGTAGAGGTGTGAGACGGGGACGTTATTTCCCCTAACTGTTCTCAAATGCTTTGGAGGACATGTTTATAACGCTAAACTGCAAAGGGCTGGGCTTAAACGGGAACGGTGAGTACATCTCACATTTGCAATTCGCGGATGACATAGTCCTTATGACGAATTCACTGCAAGACCTACAACGGATGCTGGATGACTTAGCTGTGGCCTCCCGACGTATTGGTCTCGACATGAATTTGGATAACACCAAAATTATGCACAATCAACTGGTCGAGCCGAGGCCAATCATTCTCGCCAGAGTCCCTCTCGAAGTTGTCAATTAACATACCTATCTTGGTTAAATTGTATGTCTCGATAGAAATAACTTCGAGAGGGAGACCACTCGGAGAATTCAGCTGGGTTGGGCAGCATTCGGGAAATTTCGTCAGGTCTTCTCGTCGCCTCTAACACAATACCTCAATACAAAAGTCTTTGACCAATGCGGCCTACCGGTAATAACGCACGGAACCGAGACGTGGACACACATAGCTGGTCCACCAATTTAAAGTCGCTCAGCGAGCTATGGAGAGAGCCAGGCTGGGAGTTCCTCAGAAGGATCGCATTCCTAATGAAGTGATCGGTCAGAGAACTAAAGCCACCAACTTCGCTTCTCGAACTGGCAAGGTGAAGTTGCAGTGGGCCGATCATGTCTGTCGTAGAACCGATAAACGAGTTCTTGAGTGGAGACCGCGACTCGGCAAACGTAGCGTAGGACGCCCAACGGTGAGGTGGAGCGACGATCTGCGTAAAATGGCTGGCAAGGACTGGATGTAACGAGCTCGGGATAGGGCTCTGTGGCGTGCCTTGGGAGGGGCCTACGTCCAGTAGTAAACTTCAATAGGCTGACGATGATGATATACATAGGAGTTGTTTTACCGCCCATGCACGGAGAATATTGTACTAATAGTTTTAAAAATTAAATGAATAAAATAATGTGACCTTAAACGTCGGATAAATATTCTATAAACCTTCATAGACAGAACTTCAGAACTAGCAAGGCTCTTTGGTCTTCAATGGTGGGAAGTTTTATCAAGAGGGTCTCAGTTTCGCGTGGAATCCCTAATGCTGCGTGCCGCCAGACCTCTTAATTTAATCGCTTTATCACCAACCGTTAAACAGAGAGCCACGATGCGCGCACCTGAATGTCTTCCACTTATATTTGAACCAGGTTCGTATAAAAGTTCAGGAATAATTCGTTTGTATACTATTATGAAATACCTTATTTCATTATTATTTCTTGTTTTTAAAACCGGTTAGCTCCAATGGGTCTTTTTATACAAGTTTCTATTCATAATTCTGTCTTCATTTAATTAATGTTTAATATTCTTTTTAAACCACACACATGTTTTAACTTTAAACCTCCTTATTGTTTAATTGCGTCAACCCCCAGCCACTACATTAGTGATGAGCCATAGCTTAAACTAAAACCACCTTGCAGTTTTTGATGACGATGTTATACCCTGTCCCTTTTCCTCTTAGCGGATCTGCTCCGTATTTGTCAAACAAGTGTGACCAACTTACAAAAAATAATTTAATGTTTAAAGGCCACTCGTAGTTTGTCGATTTGCCTAATTCCACGTATAAATTAAAAGTAGGACCCCTCTAATATATCTTTATTTTCTTTTTGTTCTGCAGAATCCCGTTTCTACGCTGACCCTATTATTGTTCTTGATTTCCAAAGCTTATATCCGTCAATGATGATTGCATATAACTACTGTTTCTCGACTTGTATTGGTAGAGTGCAAAATATTAATGGGTAAGTAACCCGTAGGTACAATAATTATATTAAGTTTTATTTTATTAGAAAAATCCAAAATCAGATGATTTGATGGAGTTACTTGACTTCAATATTACAATAAAGTGTTCGTAAAATGCTATTGTTTTTACACGCTTTATATTAACTTTACCTATATGTATATGTAATGGAATTTTCGGAATCTATTTCTATCCACTGAGCGATAAAAAAATCAAAATTATGTACACGTGTCAAAACCTGATGACAATACCCAAATTTAATAATTTTGTCCCACAGTCCTTTTCAGCACCATCAGTATTAACGCTTTCTTTTACTTCTGCCGAAACGCTATCACGCGTCTATTTAATAATACTGTCGAAAGATGGCGTTAAATTAATAATTTAAAACATAAACGTTTGACATTTACCGATTGGGAATTGACAACAAATAAATTATATTTTATAGTTAATCAAACTAAAAAATAAAAAATAATTCTTAACATAAGAATAGATTAGAAAATTAATGTCACTGTTCTAAAAGCGTGGGGTGCTTTGTACAATATTTTTTTTAAACTAACTGCATTTCGGAATGAAAGTACTAAAAATATATAGCGATTGATATCAAGCATCCTAGAGCTTTTTAGAACAGTGACATAAATTTTCTTGTCAGTAACTTTTTACACTATAATTATATGATTCTGTTATTATTTTGAAAGAGGAAATTCTCTTTTACAGAGACGCTGCCTATGAATTCGGAGCTTGGCGTCTAAGAATACACAAATCAAAACTAGAAGCCCTAGTTAAGAAGGGCTTAGTCCATTGGTCGCCGGTCGGGGTTGGCTTTGTAAAATCGTCCGTGAGGCGCGGTGTCTTGCCATCACTGTTGCGCAGGATTCTAGCTGCGAGGCAAGCAGTTAAGAAGAGCATGAAAATGCAGACAGACGAGAGTATCAAAAAAGCTATGCATTCCAGGCAATTAGGTAACGTTCAGTTTCATATCTTAAAATGTTTACAGAGCCATTCCTTCTTCTCCACCACATCATTTTATGTGAATAGATTACGGCGTTTGCTTACTCAGAAACAATAATTCATTTCTGGTGCAGGGCTCAAATGGCTGAAGCCTCCTTTTAATATCTGACTTACTCATATTTATTCCATCAACTTCTTTGAACAAGAATATAAAAGCATCATTTGTTTCGTATTAAAGTACATTAATTGTCCTGTAATAATTTTGAAGCAGATATTGCGAAACTTTCACGATGGGTGTCGAGTGCTTTGAAAAAGTGGTAATCGTTCCAAATTCGAAATAACAATTGGACATTCTTGAAAATCATACCAATCATACAAAATAAAATACTAAGCGGATTTTAAAGAAATTTAGCAATTATTTTTAATACGCATACTCAGAGAGCCGCTCTCAATCAAAAACTCTAACCTTCCTTATTACATTCTGCTTAATGAACGAACTTTAGTTGTGAAAATAATGACTAGTTTCATTCAAGTGTAATTATGATTTACTTATGAAGTAAAATTATTTTCGAATTGAAATTTAAATATATGGTTATATTATGTAACAAATTTATTATTCCTTACCAAATTTAGAACAGAATCTGTCACTATTTTAAACTCTTCATGGCCATTTTAATTTTATTTTATTGGTGAGAAACAGCAGTTAGGCTGGTAGTCCACCTAATACTAAGCAGTTACCTGCCTATGGATGTTTGTGATGCCAGAGGCAGCCGTCTGCGTAAAGAAACTGTAATCTGGGTTACTTACGCCGGAACACAAGTTTATTACGGTGGCATATTTAGAAACCAGGAGAGCTTGCCTTCCAGACGGGCTTGAAGCCCTACCGTCTGGCACAACTTTTATCCGTGCAGGGGCGGAGAAAGAATACTAACCTCTGTGGCCGGGGTCGGCCTGTCGTAAAAGGCGACAAAACAACCCACCCTAGCTACGTGGTAGGGCCTCAAGCCCGTCTGGATGGCGACCACCTTTGGTCTTAAGTATGCCGCCATAATAACCTTCTGTTGTGTTCCGGCATTAGTGACCGAAGTTCCTGTACCCTTATGGGACGGCAGCGTGTTCGCGATGCCACTGGCATTGCAAACACCTATAGGCGACGGTAACTTCTAAATCCTAAGCGGGCCGTCAGCCTGTCTGCTGTCCTACAGCAATAAAAAAAAAAACTTACTAAGTAAATTAATAGGTAACAGGAATGCTTGCTTTTTGATTATTGTCAAGATTTTAAATGAGATATATTTTCAGGTTTGAAACTGATTGCCAATGTAACTTACGGTTACACAGCAGCTAACTTTAGCGGTAGAATGCCATGTGTGGAAGTCGGAGATAGCGTAGTGGCTAAAGGCAGAGAAACGTTGGAAAGAGCTATAAAACTTGTTCAGAACAATCCAAAGTGGAATGCTAAGGTATGTTCAGTAAATTATAAAATTAACAAATTCATTGAAGTCCTTTTATTTTTTTTATAGACGGAGTTAAGCAGACAAACAGCCCACCTGTTAGCGAGTGGTTACCGCGTTGCTTATGGACATTTGCAATACCGAAGACAGTGCCAACGTAGCTCATTCCAGATCCGAAAAGTACGCATGAATGTTTTCGAGAATAGTTTTGTACACGAGGTTTCAAGTATAGGGGATGAACGCCAGATGGAGTGCAGAGCAGTGGTAGAAAGACGACGAAGGCACCATTCAGAAACAAATCATTCTGCTCGAAGGACCAATTTTAAGAAATACATCTAAATAATTTAAACTATTTATATTTTAATTGTAGGTCGTATACGGCGACACAGATTCAATGTTCGTGCAAATACCGGGGGGCACAAGGGCGGAAGCGTTTGAAATAGGACAACAAATCGCTGATGCCGTTACAGCTGACAACCCTTCGCCGGTTGCCCTTAAGTTAGAAAAAGTTAGTTTTAACCACCTTAATCTACTTACATAACCCTTTCAAAACGGCCAAACACGATCGTACACTGTACTTTAAAAAATATAGTACAAAGCGTAAGTACTAAGCATTAAAAAAATAATGAAAAAAAAGATGCGAGGGAGAAAAATAACCTGAAAAGCTCTCCAAATTGTTTTTTTCTAATCGTGAAGTGAGCTCTGCTGTAGCCTTGCGTTTTTAGGTGTGTATTTCATTTTTAATATATTTATTTTCCCAAGTAGTGTTTTTTATTTTCTCAAGGCTTTATTTTATTCCTCACGTTTTTTTCATTCTTTTTTTTAATACTTAGTTCCTACGCTTTATACTATAGTATAAGCGAAACTTTATACTATAGTATAAAGTTTCGCTTCTTTCAGGAGTCCCTAGACGGCACTGATTTTTTATATCCTTCAAGTTACTACTTGAATGCAAAAATTGCAGAATTCAAATTATTCTCATATTTGTACTCAAATATGAGAATAATTTGAATTCTCCAATTTTTGCATATTAAGATTTATTACATTCATATATTAATTGTTCATTCATTATATATGAACAAAGTCTTATATGTACAAAGTTTTAACATAAAATTATGGAATCATTTACAAAACATTATCTGTATGTTCATCAGAAGTACATTCAGTTATTTGTACGCCACTATTCTCATTCTTATATTGTACGAAAGTAACTATTGGTTGATGGTAACTAAAATATGATACAAAAGTTTTTGATTGAATTTTTTCAATAAATCTAGTAAATACTGCTTCTATAGTTGTTCCTGTTTTAGTTGTCGAACAGTTTGGATCATTATTCATCCTTAAATTAAATTTTTCTGTTTCTACTTAATGGTATAGTACAATTTCTTTTTTTTATCGTTTTAATCTAGTCACCATTTTTACCTTGAAAGTTTGAAACCGTCCCGGTCGTGCACTAAGTTAATTTAAATCTGAACAACACCATCGTTTTATTGCTTGAAAGCAACAGTTCGACAAACAGTACCTAATCCCTTGTCATAGTATGGTGAGAAGCCCTCAGCTAGATAATCGTTAAAGGAACCATTCGAATGGGATCGAAGATACTTAAGAAAATTTGTTTAGATACACTGGCAATATTTTGCATGAATCAAAATTAAAGTTTTTTGATTATTTTAATGATTTTCGTTATATTGTATGAAATTTTATCAGGTGTACCAGCCTTGCATTTTACAAACAAAAAAGCGGTACGTCGGCTTCATGTACGAAACTCCAGATCAAGAAGTACCCACTTATGAGGCTAAAGGTATTGAAACTGTCCGCAGGGATGGCTGCGTTGCCGGTGTGAAGGTGAGCGATGATTAAAAGTCGATTCTGTGACCCCCACCTTAGGCTTAGGGTGGCGACCAGGGTTCTAGTCAGGATGCCATTGCAGCCCGTTGCCCCCGCCGAGATACAAAATATAAAAAAGTCTTCCCACACCACAGAAGAAGAATTTTGTCCGTGCAGGGGCGGAGTAGCGGAGTAAGAATACTAACCTCTGTGACCGGGATCGGCCTATCGGGTTGTAAAAGGCGACAAAAGAACCCTAGCTACGTGATAGACCCCAAGCCCGTCTGGATGACTACCACCCCTGGTGTATAAGTGTGCCGTCATAATAAGCTTGTGTTCCGGCATTAGTGACTCAGGATTCTGTACCCCTATGGGACAGCAGCGTGTTCGCGGGGCCCCTAGCGTCGCAATCATCCATAGGGGACGGGTAACTCCTTACTATTAAGTGGGCCATCAGCCTGTCTGCTGTTCCTCAGCAATAAAAACAAGGCCCTAAGCAACGTCAAAAAGCTATCACACAATAGCCCGCTCACTATGTATAAACTGTATGCCAGTTGTCTAGTACCCATAACACAAGCGCACTGTTGCTTACTTTGAAACTAGATCGTGCTATGTGAATTCTTCCAGTATATTTACATTATCCTTTAGAATGTAATATTTTGTCAGATTAATAGGATGATTTTTTTACTATTTTTTTTTGGTCCCAACCCGAAATTTTGTTGTATATGTCGGAAAAAATCCTTGAAAGTTCAGCCCTTCATGTTATTTTAAATTATTTCCCTGAGCGTGAAAAGATTTTCCATTTAAAATACACGTAAAGCAAAATTTTTTTTATTTCTATTACTCAGCCGGATTTAATGCCATGTAGTGTGTAAGTCGATTTAGTCAGTATAATTAAAGTCGTCGTACAGACAATACGTGTTTCAATTAACGACCTATACCCCCCACACCTCATGGCGACCCTGCCTTGCGCTATCGCCTAGGTATCGGGTTTCGCCCAGGTGCCGGGCGACGCGACGGCGCGACGGAAAAATAAGCGAGATCAGCGAATTCCTGTGTGCCTCAGTGCACGAAGTTAAGACTTTTGAATTATAAAAATTAAAAAACATGATATAATGACGCCAACCACTGAACTGACAACGTCGTTTGAAGACAGAAAAATTATATATTATAAAAATTACAATGGGCAACGGAAACAATAAACAAGAAATAAAGGAGGTGATTATTGGAGAGAATACTATTATAGAAACTCATATCCAAAGAAACAACATCCTACTGCTGTCGGCCTTGGGATTAATCATACTTTTCATTTTGGTTGTACTTATTAAAAAAGTACTGGACAGACAGAAGAAATGGATAGATAAGAGAATTAATGCTGAGTTTGTCAGAAGAATGCGTATGCGGCTGTCCAAAAGGATCTACGGCGAAGGAGAAGGAGTTGAGGATGTGTAGTGCTTTTATTATTTTTTTAATTCTTTTTCTGTGAGCTATAAAACTAAGAGTGCTATGTTTGTGTTTTTGTGCGCTACTTATTCCAGAACAAGGTGCCGTTACTGATTTTCTATTGAACTTTAAATTTAGTTAATAATTAGTGAGTATATTTTAACGTCATTAAAAAATCTATGGAAGAAAATGTAGAACAAATTTTATGTGAGTTAACTGACATACAAATATATTTAAGGAAATTGGGCTCTAAAAGAAAACAATATAAAATTATTGTAGACGAAAAAATATTAAAGGCTAAAAAGCTATATTCTTCTTATGAAAATATTATAAGTATTATTCCCGAGCATAAAATTTCTTTAGAATTAGATGAACTTATACTTGAAGTATTAGGAGAAAAAATTGAATTAGCTTACTCAAAAATTCTTACTTATAGTACTGAATCTAGCTTAAAATATAATAATTTTTGCAAAATGGAAAACTTTGAGATAAGAACGGCAACATCATTAATTCCTATAATGGATGGTTCTGAGGAAACAACAGAAAAAATTATTGACACTGTAGAATTGTATAGTGATTGTTTAAAAAATAAAGATCAGATAAAGTTACTAATATCTTTCGTATTAAAAACTAGGCTTACTAAATCTGCTAAGTTAAAATTAAAAGGTGAATATAATGATATAGAAAGTCTCGTAAAAGACATGAAATCTTATTTGCTTACAAAAAAATCTGCAAATTCTATTCTTTCTCAAATAAATAACTTGAGTCAAAATAATATGTCTATCAGTGAATATGGAAATAAATTATCAGAATTATTCGTAGGCCTGACTATCGCACAAGCTGACGGTAACGAAAAAGCATGTGAAATACTAAGACCTATAAATGAAAAACTTGCAATTAAAAGATTTTCTGATGGGTTAAGAAATAGGCGATTAAGTACCATTATTTCAGCACGTAACTATTTGGACCTCAAAGATGCGGTGCGAGCAGCTGAAGACGAAGAGTTGGCTCAACCTTCTTCATCCAGCAATATTTTCAACATGAGAGGTAGGTCAAATAACAGATATAATAACACAGGAGGTCGAAATAATTATTATAAGAATGGTTTTAATTCCCTAAAACCATTTGGATATGCTAATTATGACACAGTTAATAAATATAATAATTTTAAACAACAACATTTCAATAATAATTCCCGTGGTGGATATTACCGTGGAACAAGTAATATCAGGGGAAATAATTATAATTATTCTTCGACAAGATCTTATCGTGGTAGAGGAAATCGTGGTAGAAGTTCACAACATAAGATGTTCCCTGTTCAATTATGTGACAATACGGAAAAACAAAAAGAAAAATTGGAAAATGAAAATCGGTTTTTTCGGGGTTAAATATTTTAATATTATGACTTGTAATGAAAATGTTAGATATGCTCATTTTAATGTAAATAATAACAAATGTTCATGGCTAGTAGATACCGGAGCATCAATTTCAGCAGTTACCAAGAAAGTATTAACGGAACAAATTCCATTATTTAGAGACAACATCGAAATAAATGGTATTGGGGGAAAAACTCAATCTGAAGGTTTTGTTTATCTATCTTTATATGATCAAAATGGAACTTGCTTTAATCATAAATTTTATTTGTTTGATAAATTACCCTGTAAATCAGATGGAATACTTGGGCTAGACTTTTTATCAAATTATGATTCACATATTGACTTAGAAAATAATATATTAAAATTACGTAATGTGCACGAGTGTACCATACCACTTTATACGACACCAACTATTTCTTATAGCTGTCTGACTGTACCTGCTAGAAGTGAATCAATCCATTATATACAATTACAGAATAATAAATTGAACCATGATATTGTTGTTTTACCAAAACAGTTAAATGAAAATTTGTATTTAGCAGCCTTAATAGTTAAACCTGTTAACAATGTTATACCGATTAAAATATTGAATACCGGTGAGGAGTTAGTTACTATACCAACTTTTCAGCCAGAAGTACATTCGTTAAATGAATACCAAATCTGTCAATTTACTGCATGTAAGTCGAATGCAGAACGAGCTAGTACTTTGTTATCAACCTTGAATATAGACCATTTACACCCTACGGAACGGACGACTATAGAAGCTATTTGTTCCAAGTATAGCGATATATTTTATCTCCCAGGAGATAAACTTACTACTACCAATATATACGAACATAACATTTATTTAAAACCAAATACGAATCCTATTTATACGAAACCGTATAGACTACCAAATAGTCAAAAACCAGAAATAGATAAACAAATTAAGCAAATGCTAAAAGACGATATTATAGAAGAAACTCAAAGTGAATGGTCAAGTCCTATTTTACTTGTACCAAAAAAGTCCGACGATGTTAATAAAAAGTGGAGATTAGTTATTGATTACCGTAAATTAAATGAAATTATTCAAGACGATAAATTCCCATTGCCTAATATAACGGATATTTTAGAATCTCTTTCCGGTGCAGTTTATTTTAGTCATTTAGACCTTAGCCAGTCATATTACCAAGTAACCTTGAATCCAGAGTCTAGGAAACTTACGGCATTTACAACTAATACGGGACAGTACCAGATGAAAAGAATGCCAATGGGTCTTAAAACCAGCCCTAGTTCTTTTTCAAGAGCTATGACTATAGCTATGTCAGGATTAAACTATGAGAAATGTTTTATCTACCTTGATGACCTTGTAATTTTTGGACGTAATTTAGAAAGTCACAATAAAAATTTAACTGATGTTTTTGAAAGACTTAGAAAAGTAAATTTAAAATTAAATCCCAATAAATGTAATTTTTTAAAACAAGAATTATTATATTTAGGTCATACAGTATCAGCAAAAGGAATCTTGCCTGATAAAAACAAAATTAAAATAGTTGAGAATTACCCTAAGCCTAAAAATACAGATGAAGTAAAACGCTTTGTTGCATTTTGTAACTACTATAGAAAGTTTATTCAAAATTTTGCTGAGATAACTATCCCATTAAATAACTTGTGTCGTAAAAATGTACCTTTTGTTTGGTCCAACGAGTGTGAAAATTCATTTCAAATTTTAAAAAAAAAGTTGATATCACCACCCGTTTTACAGTACCCAGATTTTTCGAACAAAAATGAGTTCATTTTGCAAACTGACGCTTCAGGTATTGCCGTTGGAGCAGTACTTTGCAATAAAGATATGCGACCGATTGCTTATGCAAGTCGACCTTTAAACAAAGCCGAACGAAATTATCAAACAATTGAAAAAGAATTAGTTGCAATCGTGTGGGGAGTAAAGTATTTTAGGCCATATCTTTTAGGTAAAAAATTTACAATTATGACTGACCATAAACCGTTAATATATTTGTTTGGAATGAAAGATCCGTCAAGTAGATTACTAAAACATAGATTAACATTAGAACAATACGATTTTAATATCACTTATATTAAAGGAAAAGATAATTGCGTAGCTGACGCATTATCTAGGTTACCAACAAACTCGGACGAATTAAAGTGTATGAACTCAATATTATTAACAGTAATGACTAGAGCACAAAAGAAAAAAATAAGCAACGTGGAAGATAATACAGAAACTCATATCAATAGCAATGACACGGACAATCGGACTGATCACCCGAAAGTTGTGGAATTGTTACGGATACCGAGTGACGCTGTAGAGATGGTTTTAATAGAAGGAAAGGAGATAAAGAAACTTAAGAAACAAAATAATATAAATGTAGAAACCGAGTGTTTTGCATTTTCTCAAAGTAAGAAAACGTTATACATTAACCTTAATTTCAAAGCGCAATACACGCGAGCCGTTTTTGTGAAGAAATTAAGTCAGTTTTGTAAAAACATAAACGTTGATAAAGTATGTATAATAAAAGGAAATAATAACGCGTTATTTATTAAAGATTTAGTAGACGAAATTAAAAATGACGAAATGTGGACCGGTCCACGCATTTGTATTTTGCGAGGTGTTGAAAGAATTAATGACGACAATGATAAAAGATTTATTATTAATGACTATCATTTACTGCCCACAAGTGGTCATGCTGGTGTGCGCAGAATGATTAATAACATAAAAAGAAAGTATTACTGGCCAGAAATGGAGAAAGATGTTAGAGAATTTGTAAGTAAATGCGATAAATGTCAATTTTCAAAGTATTCAAGAAATACTAAGGAGCCTATGGTAATAACAACCACAGCTTCGTATGCTTTTGAAAAAGTTTTCTTAGATTTAGTTGGTCCACTGGACAAAGATATAGATAATAATAGTTATATACTTACATTACAATGCGAATTAACTAAATTCGTAGAGGCGTATCCACTTCAAAATAAGGAAGCTGTAACCGTAGCTAAAGCATTTGTTAACAATTTTATTTTAAGGTTCGGAATACCGAAACAGATAGCTACAGATAAAGGAACAGAGTTCATGTCATCTACAATGACAGAAGTCTGTACTCTTTTGGGAATTGAAAAATTAAATTCAACTTCATACCACCATGAATCAATAGGATCTCTTGAGAATGCACACAAACATTTAGGTGCATATCTGAGAATACAATGTGACCAATTTTCTGAAACTTGGAGCCACTGGCTTCCATTCTGGTGTTTTACTTTTAATAACACTGTACATTCTTCTACAAAATACGCTCCATATGAGTTAGTTTTTGGGAAACCTTGTGAAATCCCGAGTAGAATAAGTAAAAACATTGAACCTTTGTATAATCCAGATAATTATAGTTTAGAATTAAGGTATCGTTTGCAAGTTGCACACAAAGATGCTAGAAATAATTTGTTACAAAATAAACAAATAAGAAAATGTACTTATGATAAAAATAAAAAACAGGTATTATATAAGAAAAATGATTTAATATTGTTAAAAAATGAACCTGCAACAAAATTAGATAAATTATATATTGGCCCATATACTGTAATTGAAGATTTAGAACCTAATGTAAAAATTATGAAAAACAATAAGATAGAAATTGTGCATAAAAATAGAACTAAGTTGTTTAAAAATAATGTTTAATATGCTTAGCATTAATTGAATTCTAGTATTAAGTCACTATGTACATACTAATATAATACCAATTTTATTATAATAACTGTTAAAAAAAAAAAAAAAAAAATGTTTAGGTTACATTTTTTTTTCTTGTACCCCGGTGGTGTAGTGTGTAAGTCGATTTAGTCAGTATAATTAAAGTCGTCGTACAGACAATACGTGTTTCAATTAACGACCTATACCCCCCACACCTCAGCCATCACATCGGGCTTGGTCACGACTTACTCAGAATAATGTGTGGCGAAAGTGCAACTTATACTCGTGAGTTGGTATACGTCATTGAAGTTACTTTTTATCTAAAATTCTAATTTCACAAAAAATGTAAATAGCAAATTAGTTGGATTTTTAATTTCCTATAAAAAATTCTTACAGACCTAATTGCTTTTTTGGTGACACGGGATCAGTATTTCAGAGCGTGGGTCACCATTTTGGGTTATAAATTAAACACCCGCAGCTGGTTACTGAATAGGTACTGAATGTTTATATCGAAATTCGTGCTCTTTTTATATGATTTGACCAGAGTTCGCCGACCAATCAGAAGCGTTAAAAATGTAAACATTTTGATACCCGAGACTAGTTCCAAGAAATGCTTGAGGCCTCGTCCCACGCAACCGCCTCCTTCCGCGGCATGCTCCTGCCATTCCTGTCTATGACATCGCGCTGTACCTATGTGGTCGCGCCATCGATCTATGTACGCAGCGCTCATGTTTGTTATCTGCCGTCGAGAGATCCTTGATGATATTATTGACGTCTCCCAAAGCCTCTTCCGAGAAATGTAATGCAGTTGAGGGCGATGCTTCAAGGCGTGGATAGTACATTTACGTGACGTGGCCGACATTGATGTAACCAGTAACCCATGTAACAGTTCTTGTCAGAGCTAATCGTTTGTTCTATGTTTCTTATATCTATTATACGGTGGCTACACTTTGATCAATATTGAACTTTAACTCATTAGTGGTAAAAAAAAAATAGGTATGATTTACGCTCAGGATCAAGCTCAGGGAAATTACTTGAAATTAATATGACTGTAAAGGAAATTTTTTCTCGTACGTATAAAACAAAATTTCGGGGTGGAGACCGAAAAAATGACGAAAGGAAATCACCCTAATATATAATAATACCTCCTTCAAACAATGATAGGCTAACAATAATAATTTAAATCTTCAGCTCCTCCAACAATCTCTATGCGAGTTGTTCAATTCGGGTGATATGTCGAGAGTGAAGCGAAATGTGATTTGTACTCTATCGCGATTAGTGGACGGCTCTATGCCGCCCCAGGACTTGTTCTTCACGAGGGAATACCACGGGCAGGCTGGGTACAGACCGGGGGCCACTGCACCGCCGAACGAAATTGCCAAGTGAGTATTTTATTAGTAGTTTTTCTCCGTGCAGGGGTGCAGTAAGAATACTAACCCCGTGGCCGGGGTGGGCCTATCGTAAAAGGTGACAAAATAACCCTAGCTTCGTGGTAGGGCCCCAAGCCAGTCTAGATGACAACCATCCTTGGCCTTAAGTTTGCCGCCATAAAAAACGCATTGCCCCTAACGTCGCACACGTCTATAGGCGACGGTAACTGCTTACTATTACATGGGCCATCAGCTTTTCTGCTGTTCCTCTGCAAAAAAAAGTTAGTTATAGTATTTCTAATTTTTTTGTCAATTATACTGTTAGTATTATTAACTTAAATCTATGTTAATATTTCAAAATTTTAATTTATCTAACTATATTGCCCGTTACAATATGTGTTCAAAGATAATACATTTTTGTACCATGTTATTATTTTTTATACCCCTATGGGCCAGCAGCGTGTTGCCCTAGCGTTACAAACATCCATAAGAGACAGTAGATAACTGCTTGCTATTAAGAAGACCGTCGTCTATCTGCTGTTGTACGGCAATTAAAAAAGTTTCTTTTAACTATATTGGACGTAAGCTTTCTGTGATTATATTGAGTAAATACTTGGTTTATCAGGCGCATCGGATCCCGCGACCCCCGCGCTGTGCCCAGGCCCGGGTGGCGGATAGCATGGCAAGTGACCGCCGGTCCCCCAGGAGTGCCCCTCGTGCGACTGGCGCGGACGCCCCAAGAGCTAGTCAAAGATCCGTCCTTGA
This sequence comes from Malacosoma neustria, assembly GCA_963693495.1. Classification (NCBI taxonomy): domain Eukaryota; kingdom Metazoa; phylum Arthropoda; class Insecta; order Lepidoptera; family Lasiocampidae; genus Malacosoma; species Malacosoma neustria. Next base: position 16,576,906 of record OY856379.1, on the reverse strand, counting down.
CTCCCCACGTGGCGTATTATGCCACCAGGGTAATATTACCGCCACTACACCGATGCCTGTCTCTTTTAGGAGTTGATGTGTTTAAATGGTAATTAATGCATGTAATTGTTAATCGTATCGTAACTTAGTTATCTTTGTTTTCTTCGTGCAAGTATTGTACGAGTTGGTCCCGTTTGAATTCATAGCTTATACTTTGGAGGATGAGGTACGCCGCTGAGTATTATACCAGGGCTAATCTGAACATCTACGTCTTTCTGAGCTATTCAGACATACTTTTGTTTACAAAAAAAAAAGACTAGTTAGAAAAGAGGTGTACTTTTGTAAAATACTTTTTAAAATACCAAATGTTGGTCCTGTCAGTATTCTACAGTATTTCTTATTATTTATTAATTTCTACAAATATTGCAGTTTTTTAATAGTAAAAGTATTGAAGAGTGATATCAGGAAATCGAATACAGAAAAATCTTATACATGCCAATCTTCTTAATTTAGTTTTTTTATCGCTGTAGTACAGAAGACAGGCTGACGGCCCGCTTAGAATTTAGCAATTACCGTCGCCTATGGGTGTTTGAACACGCTGCTGTCCCATTAGGGTACAGGAACTTGGGTCACTAATGCCGGAACACAACACAAAGTTATTATGGCGGCATACTTAAGACCAAAGGTGGTTGCCATCCAGACAGGCTTGGGGCCCTACCACGTAGCTAGGGTGGGTTGTTTTCTCGCCTTTTATGACAGGCCAACCCTTTGCATACCGTCATTGTCACTCCAATATCTGCTATGTGCACTTCTTTGAGATTTCAACATTTTGACTAATAAGACTAGTTTGCCACCCAAATGATTGTAATTATTACATTACTTTAATACAAATCACTTTAAAATAAGTCGTTTCTTATAAAATGTTACATGAGAATGTTTTTATTCCATATCTCAATGTTGGATATAACAGATATTGGTTTGACAACGACGATATACTACATCCATGATTTGGCAATTTTTTTTACCAGTAGTGACCATCGTCACCTGATGACAGGGTAGGTTAAATATAGATAGCTAAATGCACTGAAATGGATACAGGTGGAATGAATTGGGCTATAGTAAAACCTTGCAACGTCGAGAGAGATACCTCGCGGGAGGGATAGCACGGTACATGGCGCGAGAGAGGTGCGCGGCCTGCGGAATCCGGGGCACCACGAGCGCTCTCTGCCAGCGTTGTGTGCATGTACCCCACGCAGCTGCACCAATCATCGTTGCTATGGCGAAGAGCCAAAGGGATGTTCAATACTGTGATAGAGTTAGTATTTTAAGTTTTTAATTCAATCTATTCATTCGACTTAATACTTTATTATTTAAACACATAAATCTTGTGCACGAACACTATATTTGGTTGTTAGTAACATTTTTTTCAATTAACCCATAAGTATCGTACGTTTCTCTCCGTGCAGGGGTCGAAGAATAATACAAACCCCTGCGTTCCGGGGCGGCCTGTCGTAAAATGCGACCAAACACCCTAGCCATTCAGTAAGGCTCCAAGCCCATTTGCATGGCTACCACTCTTGTTTCTAAATGTGTTGTGTTCCGGTATAAGTGACCCAGGTTCGAGGTCCTCTACGTGAACGGCAGCATGTTAGCAGTGCCCCTGGCGTCACAAGCATTCATAGGTGATGAGCCGTCAGTCAATCTGCCGTTCCTTAGCATAAAAAAATGCTTATAATTTTGTGTATATTGAAGTAAAGTTTTTATACGGACGTTCCGGCCGCTCGCATATAGGCGCTCGCCGCGCGGCCAGTCTATCCGTGCTAAGCGTCAGATTTTACCGTTACACAAAATTGTCATGTTTATTACCATTATATAAATACAATTTCAAAATTAAAACCGTATTAGAATCAATTCTAAAATCGAAATTAGAATTAACATCGATATTAAAATTGGAAATATCAAATATGAAATAAAAAAAGTAAAACAAACCGTCTAAATATAAATAAATTTTCAAGATGGCGGCCGGAATGCGGCTTCGACGCGCAGGGTTGAATTTCGTATTATAGTATTTATACTATAATTTCATGCTTCTTACGATATACTATCCATATCTTAGGATAGTACGAAAAAATACTATAATTTCATTATTTTACGTAAATGATTAATATAAAATACCTTTCAATGCCAATCCAAAATTAAAAAAGTTCATTGGGTTATAAATATTTTATATTTTTAGTTAAAGGTAGTTTGTTAATAAATAAATAATCGCCATCGTTGAACTATTTACGGGGACTTCTCGTGCATTATACTTATTTTTTTGATATTCCATTCATTTGTACAGTAACTTTACATATTGCACTCTATAGTGTGAATAATAGAGTTCATAGATGTCTAATAGTAAGACTTGTATATGACTTATTATTTACGGCAATAATCTCATTTCGCCATCCTTATTCAAAATTTAAACTGATCATAATCGTCTGCGAGTTTTTATGTAGATAAATGCAATTCAAAGTGTGGGGGCCCAAACAAACTTTAGGGACTTGAGTCAATTTAGGATTGCCTAAACGAGATTTCTTTATGCGATAAGGCCGCCCATTGTTTGTATACTTTGTAAGTTTTTGTTTTATCTTTATTCTTTTATGTCTTTTTGGTGGTATCTGTGGTGATATATCTTCTTACGGACTTAAAAAAAGCAATAAATTATTGGGTTTTAAACTTTAGGCTCCACCGAAACTCAACTTTAGGATGATTATAATGATTAACGTAATAAGTGTTTTTTATGGGCTGCTCTGTTTTAACCACGCTAGGCTAGAAATTTATTTCACTATTTTAATTTTTTACAGGTAATTTTTTTCGCTTTACGTCCTCCATCTCCTAATAGTCCTATGGGACGGCAGCGTGTTCTACTGCTTAGTATTTAAGTGGGCCGTTAGCCTTTCTGCTGCTCCTCAGCATTAAAAAGTGTTTGATTAAGAACGCGTATTTTGATTTGATTATTTCTCCTTGATTTATTACAGATATGTAAATCATGCTGTGGCCATCTTCAGGCGTCGCAGTGTGAAAATACAGAATGCCCTGTACTGTGGAGGCGGTTAGCATCTGAAAAAAAGGATTTACTAACTCAAGAAGTAATAGCAAATATGCCCTTACAATTAAATAAAGGAAATTTAGAGTTTTAAATTGCTCATTTTCATTTTATATCCCTAGTTTTGAAAATATTTGCTGTTTATCTTAAGTCACGCTGTTTTAGAAAGGTTGTTTTGAGGACCAGTTTAATAATGATTTGTAATTCATATGCACACTCCAGTTTGATTTCTATGTAACAACTTATTAAAGTTAATAGTTCTAATAATGAAGATTGTAACTTTATGTTACAATATTTATTTACGTTGATTACCTCTCATACAGTGCTGCACCTTTGCCGGTGACTTCATATTTTCATTGCAATGACACAGTGAATGGGCTTGATAGTTAATTGTCTCCGCATTCAATTGTACTGCCTGAGGCCCTGAGCACGAGATATTTCAGCCAGGCGGCATATATCAATAGACTTAGGGTTAAGTCACTTTCGCGTAATATATACCTTTATAGTATATACCTTTCACGCAGTGTACCGTCTTTTATACCGCATATCAATCTGTCTCGAACTAAGTCGTTACACAAGTCTGAATTCACACTTGGAAGTGGAAGCCATTTTGTTCAATTCGAAAACATATTGTTCAACGGATTCGAATTCTTGCTGATCCAGCGTGAAAAACTTATGCCGTTCAACAGTTAAATTCTTTTTGGGAAGAAATACTTCATCATATTTATGTAGTAATTCATCGACTGTTTTGATTTCTCCTGTAAATTGGTCACACACTTCTCGACATTGTTGAGACAGTCGGCTCGTCTGAGTCGGCACTCTTTTTACCCCATCAAACTATTTGACCTCATCATCCCATGGGTTGATGAGGTGAAATACCTAGGAGTCACCCTCGATAAAGGCCTGTACTTCAGTAAACATATCAGGACGGTGAGAGAGAGACGCAATTCTGCCCAGTCTGGTATGGACCAGCCCGACGATATAGCTTCCGCCCCCCATAGCTTATAGTATATACAATACAAAATTACACGTAGAATAGATGTGTTGTGGGGGAGTTTCTAACGCCGTTTCTTCTCCCCCAGGCTCCAGCTATACACATTCCGAAACGGTAGTAGATTCGATTAAGAGCGGCTTCACCGGTGATGTCGACATGACCCAAATAAAAACTTGCCATTCGTAGCTGTTTTCAACTGTTCCCCATGCAGCGGTCGAGCCGAGAACACACCTCACAGGAGGCGACCTGCCACGGCTGATCGACCTCGCTCCCACGGGTTAGTATGCCTTTGCCGTCCGCAGTCGCTGTCGAGTCGTCTGAGATAACAACAGCCTCACAAACAAAAAATCTGCGCCCGCCGCATTTATCACACGCGGCTCGAAGAGTGAAGAGCAAGGAAAAGCGTAATGCTGCTACAAAGTCTACATCATCTAACATTTCCTTCAAGCGTACATGTGCTTTTTCATAAAATTGGTATAATAAAGATTGCGTTAAATATTTTCTGCTTGGAGGTACATAGATTGTTTCACTCCCAGGAATTTCTTTTTAAAGTGTTTTTACAAAATTTTAAATTCCCGAGTTTTCTACTAATTGGTTGGTTAGTATATACATACAATGGTTGGTAATCTACAAAATCATTTGTAAAAAAAAAGCAGAACTAAAATTATTTTTTTGATTCTGATTCAGTTTTTTTTTTTATTAATTATTGCTAAACAATATAAATTGTTTTAACTTTTTCGTATTAAGCTACTAGTAACACAATTCACTCACATACCTACTGAGCTGCCCCGGGCAACCACAGGTCGACAGAATTGCACCCCTTAAATTGCCCCGGTCGACCAGCGCCCTCCCGGACTGGCGTCTGTCCTGCTTGTTCATTAGTGTCTTTGTATATACAAATATATATTTATCCTGCTTTTCTGGTAAATTTCTGGCCAAATAAAGCCACAAGCCATCCTTTCATTCATAGAAAAAAATACAAAGAAACGTATTTGACGTAGTCATGTTGTCAAACTGAGAATGCGTCATGGCCGCCGGGCTGGTGTGAAGTGGTTGTTTTTGTTTTTGTTTTATAAAACAATCCAATTATACAAGTGTGATATCTTTCTAAAAATGGCTTTAAAAGTACTATTGATTCTTAATCATTGTTGTTTTTGCATTGTACAATAAGTAGAACAAAAACATCTGTAAAACCAAAGTGATTTCACCGTGTGAATTTTTATATTTCTCAGTAATGGTAAATGGTATTGCTATGATGTTTGTTTATTTTGTAAGAATATGATACTATTTATATATATTTACTTTGTTAGAATATGAGAGAGTTATATAGAATTATTTTAATTGTAATATAAATGTGGTATTTGCTTATTTGTGACATGTAAAGTCTCTAGAATTACGGCTCGCGCCGCCAGTTTTTTGTACAAAATTAAACGGCTGTAAATAAATTATTTTGTATCAAGAAGTGTACTGTTTTATTTTTTATCCTAATGTATAAATAATAATCTTTGTAATTTACAATAAAAAACCCTATGTCATCGATTTAATTTTTGAATTATGATCGTATAAACATAAGTGGTGCTCAAATACGCGCTACCTCTGTGTTCAGCGTCTCGTAATTCTACACCATAGTTGAATAATAATAAACAAAACACTTAAATAAATAGCTCCATTCATACTAAGCTTGAAAAACATAACACATGTTGATATTATTATAACCACTTGAATAGTTTATTGAAAGCAATCGAAATGGGGCCGCCGCGGCGCGGCGCGTCGAAAGATAAACAATGGATGGGGCAAGCTAGGGTCCGCATTTTTAATCTGTAACGGTCATTTGGGCAGTGCAGCGGATACAATATTATAACAAATATTAAACTTAAAACCGAAAAAACCTCTAAGACTTATAATTTATTTCTGTTTGTATAAGCGTATCGTAGAAAACACGTCATTTATTCATCACACATAAGATTTTGATAATTACATTTCACTCCTTCGTCCTTCCTGTATTCTTGATTATGATCTAAAATAGTTTGCCAAGGTTTGGTAGTTTGAGTATGAGGAAGTAGATTATATTCGGGGATTCCAAGCAATAAAGAGCAGTGTTGCTATTACGAAAGATGAGTTGACTGAGATTTGTTTTACGCAGTATGTGATGAATTAATATTGATAACTTAATTGTAATGATATTACGGTGACTTATGACACGGTAATCCCATATTACCTTGACGGTAGATTAAGACCAAATTACGGTGCATCTACGGTAATTAGTAATTACCGTGTCTAAGGAGACACTGAATCGTATTAACTCCACAGATTATGTATTATTTTATTTTTCTTTTAATGTGGCTCCAATACTTTGGGCACTGATTTGCCAATGTCAAAGTATAGTATATATATATATATATATATATATATATATATATATTTATTAAATGTATGATTTGAGAACATGGTTTGTCATTGTCCGCTTCAAAAGGTTAAAGTTATGAGCAGTTGTTTCCACACGTAAAAAATACACCCATCCCTTGATTTAAGTATTAGGCAATGAATTAATTAAAACCGTTGTTAAAATAATTAGGCCCGTTCATGGTTTTATACTTTTATTCTTTAATCTTAACATTATCACACAAGTAAAACGCAACTATCCTTTCGCCATCTTGAATGGAAGAGGAAGAGATTTCAATTAGTGTTGCCAATATAAATGTATATAAATCAACACGCCTCCTTACATTTATATTGTAAAACACTGTTACAACAATCATTATTTTATTTCAAATTTAACATTTCTCTAAATTTTATGAATTTAACATTTCCCAAAGCTTTTGTAAATATATCTGCAATATTATTTTCTGACTCTATTTTTACAACTTCAATATTTCCTAGCTTAACATTTTCATGTATAAAATGATAGTGAACTTCAATATGCTTAGAATTCTTAGTAAAGTTTCCATATTTAGAAATAGCTACGGCTCCTGAATTATCTTCATAAATTTTAACTGGTTTACAAACTTTATTGAATACATCATCCATTAGACACATAAGAAAATTTAACTCTGTTACTGCTTCTGATAAAGCTACATATTCAGCAAATGTTGAGGACTTTGTTACACTACTTTGTTTCTTTGATTTCCAGTAAATAATATTTCCAAACAATCTAATGACAAATCCTGTAGTAGATTTCCTATCTAAAATATCTCCTGCCCAATCAGCATCCACAAAACAATCTAGAATATCAGCGTTACTATTATTACAATATGTTAATTTAAGATCTTTTGTCAAATACAAATACTTTAAAACTCTCAATGCATACTTAAAATGTGTCTCATTATAACAGTTTTGAAATCTACTTAAGTAATTTACACTGTAAGATATATCAGGTCTAGTACCTGAACTAATATACAAAAGAGCACCAATCAAATTTCTATATTTTACATCCTCATTAATATCAGATTGTTCCAATTTTAAATTTATTTCCATAGGAGTCTTATACATTTTTGCACTCTCAATATTATACCTTTTAGATACCTAAAGACTCAATATAAGATTTCTGACTCAAAGTTAAGACATTGTTTTGATTATACATATATTCAATCTCAATACCAATATAATTTTTTACTTTACCAATATCTTTCATTTTAAACCTTTCAGACAATTTAGTTTTTATATCACCAATAACTTCTACATTTTCACAACAAATTAATAAATCATCCACAAATAAAAGAATATAAACAATTAAGCTGTTCTCTTTTCTAACATATAAACAATAGTCATATTTACTCCTGCGAAAACCAAAATTAATCAAAAAATCATTAAAACATTCATACCATGCCCTGGGGCTTTCTTTTAGACCATACAATGATTTATTTAATTTATAAACTTTATCAGTTCCATTTTCATAACCGATTGGTTGCTTTACATAAACTTCAGATAATACTCTACCATTTAGAAATGCTGTTTCAACATCCATTTGATGAATAGCTAAATTATTTTGACAACAATAAGATAATAGTAGCTTAAGTGTAGGCATTTTAGCAACAGGTGAGTAAGTATCATCAATACAATTAGTTTGCTGAAAACCTCTTACTACTAACCTTGCTTTGTATTCATTTTCACTCTTCCTTTTATACACCCATTTCACATCAATTACCTTTTTTTCCTTGGAGGGTCTGTCAACTAGAGTCCAGGTATTATTTTTTATTAAACTTTCCATCTCAATATTCATTGCTCCTTTCCATTTCATTGCGTCATCACATGTAATCGCCTCCTGAAAATCAATTGGAGCTGACGCATCACAGTAGTTACAGTATATGCAATAATAACCAAATTCTTCATCAAAACGAAGTGGAGGTTTGATTTGTTTTCTTAATCTTCTATTTAGATTCTCATCTTCACTTTCTCCTACATTCTCTTTATCATTTTCTGAGTATTTTAACATATTTCTTTCCTCTTGGATACTTTTATCTTCCTTTTCCTTTTCTTTTATTTTATATTCACTATTTTCTTCCTCATCTTTAAAACCACATAATTTAACATCTTCCTCAATTATATCACAATTTCTAGCAATAATAACTCTGTTGTTAATTAACACTCTGTATCCAATATCAGTATAACCAAGCAAAATTCCAGCTTCTGCTTTCTTATCCCATTTAGACCTTCTTCGTTCTTCAGGAATTCTTACAAAAACTCTACTTCCATATAATTTTAGATTTTGCATAGATGGCTTCCTTTTAAAAAATATTTCATACGGGGTTTTCCTCTCAATAGTATTAGTTAAGGTTCTGTTTTTAAGATATGCAGCTGTTTTAGTTGCCTCAGGCCAAAATCTTCTTTCTACCTTTGCTTCTGATAAAAGACATTTACCCATATCCATCAACGTACGATTATATCTCTCTGCTGTTCCATTTAATTGATGAACATATGCTGGACAGGGTTTTATCACTATTCCTTTCTCTTTTGCAAACTGAAAAACTCTTGCATTCATATATTCCTTCCCATTGTCACATCGCAGTTCCTTTATCATTTTTCCTGTCAAGTTCTGTACTTCATTAACATACTGCACCAAGTAATCATATACCTCATCCTTTGATCTGATACAATAAACTTTGACTAATTTGCTGTAGTCATCAATAAAACTCAAAAAAAATTTTTCTCCATTATATCCTGTAGTCTGATGTGGCCCATTTAAATCTGTATGAACAATCTCTAATATCTCTTTTGCTTTTCTTCGATTATTAGCAAATGGTAAATTATGCATTTTATTTTCAATACATATTGCACACTTTAAATATTCATATTCAATCTCTTTAGGTAATCCTTCTAATGATTCATTTTTACACATTAAATCCAATTTTTTAAAGTTAATATGGCCCAGAGTACGATGTAGTTTTTCCTTTACAGTCATATTTGTTTTACTAATATTTGCTTCCAATATTTCTTCACACATGTAACTTTTCATCTTATACAGTCTTTCATCCTTAATTGCAATTGCTATAATCTTTCTATATTCATTGTAAATTTTTGCAAATTTCCCTTTTGAGATGATTGAACAATTATCAGTAATTTTCGAATAACTTAATAAATTTGCCTTCATTTCTTTTACAAAGAAAACATTTTTCAGTGTGACTTCAGATTTTTGTCCATATACTAAGAAATAAGCTTTTATATTACCAATTTTTGTAGCTTCTAATATTGTTCCGTCAGCAATTTTGACTTTAATAGGTTTGTCCAATATCTCATAAGTATTGAAGTATTTATCAGTGTTAATAATGTGGTCAGTACATCCACTATCTAGTAACCAATTTATTTGACCCTTTGGCTTATCATTCTCTTGCGTTGTGTATGTATTGTTTGCAATAGTAATATGATAACTGTTACCTTGACTCCCTTGATTATTATGGTAGTAATTTCTTGAACCTTGTCCTCTGTTATTGTATGAACCACTTCCTCGTCTTGGCAAACTATGTCCTCTATAACTTGGTAAACTATTTCCTCTATAATTTTGTATACTATTTCCTCTATAATTTTGTATACTATTTCCTCTATAATTTGAAAGACCATGTCCTCGACCACGGTTTACATTTTCTGCCTTACAATCTCTTCTTAGGTGACCAGGTTTACCACAACCAAAACAATTATATGATCGGTTAGTATCTGCTTTAAAAACATTTGATGTGTCTTCTGACATTTCACTCATATTTCCTGTACTTTTCAATTTTATTTTGCTTTTTAAATAGTCCACTGTCCTTTCACCCTCTGGCAAGACATCTATTAAATCACCTCATCATCATCATCATTTCAGCCGGAAGACGCCCACTGCTGGACAAAGGCCTCCCCCAAAGATCTCCACGATGATCGGTCCTGCGCTGCCCTCATCCAACCTATCCCGGCGATCTTGACCAGATCATCGGTCCATCTTGTGGGGGGCCTACCAACACTGCGTCTTCCGGTACGCGGTCGCCATTCGAGGACTTTTCTGCCCCAACGGCCATCAGTCCTTCGAGCTATGTGCCCAGCCCACTGCCACTTCAGTTTTGCAATCATCCGGGCTATGTCGGTTACTTTGGTTCTCCTGCGAATCTCCTCATTTCTGATTCGATCTCGCAGGGAAACTCCGAGCATAGCCCTCTCCATTGCTCTCTGAGCGACCATGAGCTTTCTCATAAGGCCCATAGTTAGCGACCACGTCTGCGTTCCGTATGTCATCACTGGCAACACACATTGGTTAAAAACCTTCGTCTTGAGACACTGCGGTATTTGGGACGAAAAGATTTTACGGAGCTTCCCGAACGCTGCCCATCCGAGTTGGATTCGACGAGTGACCTCTTTCGCGAAATTGGACCTGCCTAACTGGATCGTTTGACCCAAGTAGACGTATTCGTCAACAATTTCGAAAGTACAGTTCCCAACTGTTACGGGGGTAGGTGCGACATGGACATTAGACATGATCTTCGTCTTGTCCATGTTCATTTTGAGACCTACTCCTTGGGAAGCTGTATTGAGGCCATCAAGCATATGGCTTAAGTCTTCCATGGTTTCAGCCATGATTACGATATCATCTGCGAATCTAAGGTGAGTGATGTACTCACCGTTAATGTTGATGCCCAGTCCGTTCCAGTCCAGAAGCTTGAAGACATCTTCCAACGCAGCAGTGAACAGCATCGGCGATATGACATCGCCTTGTCTGACTCCCCGCTGCAGTCGGATAGGCTTCGAGTTCTGATCCTGGAGACGGACTGACATGGTGGCGTTTTCATACAAACACTTCAACGCTTTGATGTATCGATAATCAATGTGGCACCTCTGGAGAGACTGAAGCACCGCCCAGGTCTCGATCGAATCAAAGGCTTTCTCATAGTCCACGAACGCCAAGCATAGTGGCTGGTTATACTCCTCCGTCTTCTGTATAACCTGCCGCAGCGTATGTATGTGGTCTATGGTGCTAAAACCTTTTCGGAATCCGGCTTGTTCGGGAGGCTGGAAGTCGTCAAATCTGCGCGCGAGACGATTCGTGATGACCCTTGAAAACAGCTTGTAAACATGGCTCAGAAGTGATATCGGTCTAAAGTTCTTCAAAAGGGTTTTGTCGCCCTTTTTGAAGAACAGCACCACTATACTTCCGTGCCAGGCCTGCGGCGTTTTGCCATCGAGGATGACGGAATTAAATAGCTTCTGGAGGATTTTAAGCACAGGAGTACCACCAGCTCTCAGAAGCTCGGCTGTAATTCCATCATCACCCGGCGCCTTGTTGTTTTTAAGCTGTTTAAGGGCCACACTAATCTCGTACAGACTGACGTCTGGGATATCTACGGTGTAGTGTCGGGTTAATTTGGCTCTTGGGTCTTTAGCCTTGTTGTTAACAGGTGCCCGTGTGGTCGTGTATAGCTGTCCGTAGAACTTCTCGACTTCCCTCAAAAGTTCGGGTTTAGACGAAACGACCCTGCCGTCGTCGGTCTTCAGCTTCGTCAGTTGGCTCTGCCCAATAGACAAGTCTCGTGCGAATACTTTAGAGCCCTTGTTACGCTCTATAGCCGCCTTTACACAGTCTGTGTTATGGCGGCGGATATCGCGAGTCAAGGACTTGGAGATCTGTCTATTTAGCTGCCTATACTGGGAAGCATCGTCCGGGGACTGAAGGGTCATTTGACGTCTCACATCCATCAATTTGAGAGTAGAATCTGAGATTTTTCCGGTTCTTTTTGAACGGCTGGCCTTGAAGAATTTAGACCCGGCCGTTTGAACAGCTTCCACGAACCTGTTATTATACTCGTCCACGTCAACGCAGTCACCGAGGCATTCGAAGCGGTTTTGCAATTCGAGTTGAAAGTTTACCGGGTTTTGGATCTGTATGGGTGCAGGTCGGAGCGTAGACTTCACCAGTCGAGACCTCTCCAATTTTGGATTGATATTCAATGTGCCTCTTACTAAGCGGTGATCACTCCCAGTTTTCACCGAATTGATCACAGAGACATCATTGAATATCTGTCTTTTGGTCGACATAATGAAGTCAATCTCATTTTTGGTGGCACCATCGGGACTAATCCAAGTCCATTTGCGTTGTTCTGGCTTCATGAAGAAGGAGTTCATCATATACAGGTCCTCCTTCTCCATGAAGTCGGCCAGCATCTGGCCTCGGGTGTTCCGATTTCCGAACCCAAATTGCCCCACTCTCAACTCATCGCCGCTACGTTTCCCCAATTTTGCGTTGAAGTCTCCCATGACAACTTTAAAGTGGGTTTTAGAAGTGTGGATGGCTGTTGAGATGTCCTCATACATGGCTTCCACCTCTTCGTCAGGATGTGTCGAAGTCGGAGCGTAAACCTGAATGACCTTCAACGAATACCGTTTGGTAATTTTGAGTATTAGGTACGCTACCCTAGTCGAAACACTCCCCACCTCAGTAACGTTGTTCACAAGAGACTTGTGAACGAGAAACCCGACACCACCTTGGGACAGTTGGTCGCCCTCCCGGAAGTAGAGCAGATTTCCGGAATTTAGGATTATTGAGTCCTCTCCCTGTCTTCGGACTTCAGATAACCCCACAACATCCCATCGCAGTCTGCTCAAAACTTCCTCCAGTTCCTCCAACTTCTCGTTGGTCCGCAGTGTCTTGACATTGTATGTTGCCAGGGCCAAAGGTCGTCGTTCTTGGTAGCGAATCCGAACCCGGGGATTCTTCGCACCCCCTGCCCCGTCGCTTATGTGGCTGCTACCGTAACCACCACGAACGGGGCCGCCGGGGACTAGGGGCCGGGGCCTGTGTGTATCTGTCATTTTAGGGGGGGGTTTTGCCATAATCGCCACGCTTGGCAGGCGGGTTGGCGATCGCAGTATTCGCAGTTGGTGATGCTCTCACGGAAAGATGCTGCTGCCCATCCTCCGTTCTTTCTATCCCTTAGTCGTCTCTTACGACACCCACGGGAGGAGATGGGGTGGTGCTATTCTGGTGCGACACCACACACTACTAAATCACCTATGTAGTTGTAACTCACTGGTAGTGCTTTTAACATGTAGTTTAGTTTTTCTGTTTCTTTTACCGTTGCACCGGCTTGTTTCAACTCATTTACAGCTTTTTCAAAGTCATCGAAAAATAAAGACACTTCAGAATAATTTTTCAATTTAACACTTTCGAGTTTATGTCGACATACTATTTGCAACGCCGTTGATTTCTTTAGGTACATCTCATCAAATTTCTGTATTATTTTGTATGCTGTATTTAATTCACTTATATATTCCAACTGCTTGTTTGTTATAGCACTGTAAATATAGTTTGTTGCTTGTATATCTCTATCGTCCCATTCATCTTTGTCGGTTTCAATTTTCGCTCTCATTACTACATCCTTGCACTTTTTGAACTGTAGAAACTTAATTATCCGTATTTTCCAATTACTGTAATCTGTGCCATCGAAAATTGGAATATTTATATTATCACTATTTTTTGACGCCATTTTTTTTCTTCTTTTTTCTATCACATTTATTCTTTAAACCATTGTACCAACTAAACATTAAATCACTGTTCTGCTACCATTAAACCACTGTTCTGCTACCATTAAACCACTGTTCTGCTACCATGTTAAAATAATTAGGCCCGTTCATGGTTTTATACTTTTATTCTTTAATCTTAACATTATCACACAAGTAAAACGCAACTATCCTTTCGCCATCTTGAATGGAAGAGGAAGAGATTTAAATTAGTGTTGCCAATATAAATGTATATAAATCAACAACCGTAAATTGTGTTAAATTCTTATGTTTCCTCTTAGATAACAGACTGTCAGGCATCCAACATCTTACATAGATATATTTCTCAAAAAGTTGAAAAAAAAATCCGAGCCCTGTCTCGTGTTAAATGGGGATACTGTCCTACTGTCAGTGTCAATAACTTCTGTATGTTTATTGCAATTGTCAGAAGCCACATAAACGGTTATTTCTTAATAGAATCTTGTAAAAAGCATCCTTGTTAAAATTAGATGGACTACAAACTAAATGTCTGAGAATTATTACCGGTGCTATGAAGTCATCGCCAATTTTTTCACATTTCCTTTGAATGTCTTATACTTGTTGTCCCCACTGAAGTATGAACTAAATAGGTCCATGAGTCCACTCCATGGTTGTCCTTGTGCCCTTAAATGACATTCCCCGTCATTCACGTGTCCTGTCAATATGAATTTTTTCCTAAAATTTATAGTTGTTTAGATTCCAAGTAAATTTTTAAAACTTATTAATATTTATTTTTGGTAGTTAGTATATGCGTATAGGTATATGCTTTTTGCGTAGTCCCCAGGTTCTCAGAATTTATAATGAGAATTTACCGACTAAATTTTCTTACATAAAAAAATCTCCGGTCATAATCTGTCACTTTCAAACACTATACGATACTGGCAAAATCAATGCCAAAAGCACTGGGGCCAAACCAAATTATTAAAATAAGATTTTTGTTGATTTTCCTCAATATTTTATTTTTGTGTAAACTGGGAATTATATCGCATATTGTGTCAAAATGGATAAAAATTTAGAACTAAGATTATTGCCCGTGGCAGCGTGGCATAACATTGTACAAATATTAGATGTGGATAATAGTTGGCAAAAAATGATGGATCATATCCCTAAAGACCTCAGCAGTAAAGATTTCCAAAAGAAGTTCAATAGCGAAGATGTAAGGTAAGATTTTAATTAGTTTCGTAATTAATTACTAACGTGCATTTCTTTACTTCTATTAAGAATATACTGTATACTTTACATCTTGGTAAATCTAATCCCCATAGTAACGGTAAATTTTGTAAACATGACATACATTTTTTATTAAAACACCTGTATGTATTTGACGAACAAGTGTTAATTTTGTGACTAAAATCTTATCAATAATTCAGAAATATTTGATTTTTTTATAGACTTATAAAAAAGCATGCTGCAGATACAAACAGAACATGTTCAGATGTGTTATTAGATGAGTGGAGTACTTCTGGTAAAATCAGACCTACCATACAAACCCTGTTAGATGTGCTAAAGAAAGCCCAAATATACAGAGCTGCTGATGCAGTTGCAATTATGCTAGAAGGTACTGATTATAATTACAATGCTTTTTCACTTTCAATTTTGAAGGTGCAGGCGTTCCTGGCCTTCAATAGGTTTCTTGTTGAATCTTCAGACAGGTTTATTCTTGGGAGTTGTGTTCACAATAAAAGTTGTTTCCAGGATTCCATGCTTTATTCAGAAAAAATGTGCTTATTATATTTATATGATTTTATAAGATGGTATGTAAATAAATGCTAACAAAAACAGATAAATGAATGTGGGTGAGATAGTAGATGTGTGAGCGAGATAGAAAATGTGCTATTGTGTGATGCACACTGTTTCAGATAAGTGAAGTGCTACTACACAATGTTTCCCTTTTTGAAGGGGGTGGAGTAAGAATACTGACCACTGTGGCCTGGGCTTCGTTTGTAAAAGGCAACCATACAACATCAGCTAGGTAGTTTGGCTCAAAGCCTGATTCCAATCACACCTGGTTTTAAGCATGTCACCATAATGTCCTTGTGTTGTTCTGGCATAGTGACTCAGGTTCCAGATACTAGTGTCACAAATGTTGTTCCACAGCAATAAAAAAAACATTGATTACTCTAAAATATTTAATTTTTTAAGAAAATATTCTTGCATTGGTTGATAAGTTCAATTGCATGGCTTTTTTTTATAGAAACAATGACGGATACTGCCAGACCAAATAAAAGATTTGCAGTCATACATGTGAATTACACTCCATAGTAATCAAATACAAAATTACCTAACATGATGTTAATAAACGATTATATTAATATTTGTGCTGATATTAAAACTTATATTCCTGACATCTCTATCCTAGAATTAATATTTTGTATTTTTAATCACAGAACCTCTACCTAAAAGGCCAGATGTTGGTCCTGCCAGGGTGATCCCTACAAATGTTACACTCCTTCTTGAAGGTGAAAGCATTGAAGTATGTAGTGATATCAAGAAATCTAATGCTGAAAAATCCTACACTTCTCAGGCAATACACAATGGTATCACCAAACAGATGAAAAGTGTAAATCTAATAGAATTTTTAAGTCAAACTGAAAAAAAAGAAATCAAATCCATTGGAAAACAAACAACAGCACAAATGATATCCAATGAAAAAAGTATACAGCAAGACATCCAAGACTTTGGTACTGATGAACTTCCAAATGTGCCTGAATTACAATATGACAAGTCAAAATTTAATTTAGAGAGCAGTTCTGAATCATCACAGTTTAGTTCAAGTAACTCCAATGTGTTTCCATCAGGCAACGCACATATGCCACCAAGTGTAGACCTATATAATATTGATAGAGACATTTTAGAGAACCCTAGCTTACTCCAATTCAACTATGAAGATTTAGAAATTATAACAAACAATTTCTCAGAAAAACGAACTGAGACTGAAAATGGACCTATAGGGAAAATAGGCAAGGGAGGATTTGGTGAGGTATTCGCTGCATACCATGGCAAATATGGAACCTTAGCTGTAAAACGAGTACGCTGTATCAATCAGTTTGATTGTGAAGATGATATGGTCATAAAAATTTTTAATAATGAGGTCATATCTCTTTCTCACTTGCATCATGTTAATATTGTCCCAATATTAGGCTATTCAGTGAACGGTCCCCTGCCTTGTATAGTGTGCAAATATGTTGAGGGTGGTAACTTAGAGCAAAAGATAACTGCAAAGGTATTAACAGCAGAACAAAGAATGAACATAATACTAGGCACTGCAGAAGGATTGAAGTATATACATAACACAGCTAAACCGATAAAAGTGGATCCCAATTCCAATAGTATTTTCAAAAATGTATTCTTCCTTCATGGTGATGTTAAGAGTGCAAACATATTATTAACACACGACTACATACCTAAGGTAATTGTATAAAGTCTTTATATATATATACATAATAATAATACAGTTCTGCATTACAAAATTGAAGATCAATGTCGTGAAGACCGAGTGCTTGGCCTGCAAGTTCACAGATCCCACACTCATGTGCATATGCGATGACACAGTGGAGTACACAGACCAGGTCAAATACTTGGGATCTGTATTACATGTGGCTAATGACATTGCTTGTGACGTAGAAGGCATGCAATGCTGCCGTGTGGACCAAATGGCGTGAGGAAACTGATGGCATTTGAAGGGACAGGTCTCCAAAACCATCACTAGGCCTTTCCTATTATACCACTGTGACACTTGGCCATCAGTGGAGCGACAAGCAGGAACTGCGCGCTGAATATGCTGCAATGGGTGTGTTAACTAACATTAGCATTAGAAACTCCCTCATCCGTGACAGTCTTCACGTCTATGACATTGTGGATAAATTCTAGGTGTCGCCTCCGCTGGTATGGCCACGTTTTTGCGGCAACAGGCTCCTTAGGTAAGGAGCAAATGTAGCTATGCCATCCATCGGTCTCTGTAAGAGGGGTAGACCCAAAAAGTGCTTCCTTGATGTCGTAAAGGGTGATATGTGTGCCTATAGATTAGAGGTTGTCAAAGACATTGCTAAGGGAAAAGAAAAAGTTAAACTGAACTGGAAATTGAGTTGTTACTGGGATTAAACACTAAGATGATTTACATTAAGGCTTGGACTTGCTTATCTATACATGCAAATACAAAAATATGCTTACAATATACTAAAAAAATCTACTAAAATTATATAAAGTATGAGATTTTTGAAGACATTTCCTTGTACTAGGTAAACCTGTTTTACAGGGTTTGTTTAAAAATATGTAATTGACAAACATACCCAGGCACGTACAAACTATTTTCACTAAATATATTTTTTTCTCTATGTCTTCAAACCTATAAATATGATCATAATGGACTGTTTGTAGCAATTGAGCCAGATTTGGTCATCAGTGTATCTGCAAATCAGCCTCTGCTACTTTTGTAGAATAATATTTTGTAACTATATTTCAACTTTTGCATATTTTTTTTTCATAATTTACTTAGTCTTTGTTTTTTTACAGCTGTGTGACTTTGGACTCGCGAAACAACTGGAATATACATATTTAGTCAGCTCTATGATGGGTACTTCAGCATACATGCCGATGGAAGCCTGGAGCGGTACCATTACGCAAAAAACAGATATATACAGCTTCGGTATTGTTATTTTAGAAATAATAACTGGCTTAAAACCAATCGTTGCTAATGAGGGTGATGAAAAAATTAATATCAAAAGCTACATTGAAGAGACTGTACCTGATGGTAATATAGCTAGTCTCTTGGATAAAAATGTCAAAGATTGGTCAAAAGCGCAAAATCTTTACAATCTTACAAAACATTGTTTAGAATTTGAAAGACATAGAAGGCCTTGTATGGACGAAATCTGTGTAATGTTAAATAAGATTAATCAAGACGACTCATATCAAGTGAATTATTCAGTCTAAAACATTCTCTACATAAGTCTTCGAAAATAATTTGAGCTTAATATTATGATGCATTTATGTATCGTTTCTGTATGTGCGAAAACCAATTTTATAAAAAAGTAAATTTGTAAAAAATAACTGAATCAACTAGGTTAGACAATAGGAGTATGTGATAATACACGTCATGTTTTTATGCCTGCTACAGTGTGCGCAATCTTACTATAAGTACATAAAACGATAGCTTTTTACTCAATGTAAACTATGAATCAAAAGAGAATAGAGTTTCGGGTTTAAGTTTTTAAATTACATTCATATCATTCATGGTCGACATAATATACCTATATATCTGTACTATACATATAACACTTCTTCAACGTTTAATAATTTTTACAATATTATCAGGTAATATTAAGTTATTATATATAAACTGCTACTCTACATAATTATTTTCTTACATTGGTCCACACGTGTCTGTGGAGCTTTTACCGTCTGCGCACTAGGCGTCTAACTCCAGTGCGGGGCACTCGGGATATAGGTATAGTTAACTTGTACGAGTCACATGTCTTAGGCAAGCACCTGTGTCAATTGCGATTCCAGCATTCGCTGCACACACTCACACATAGTATGTGTATATGCCGATAACACGTCGGCAGTTAACGACTTAAAACGTTGGTCACAATTCTATAAGATTATTTGAGAAAGTATGTTGGATTTTGCAAATGCAGTAACGCAATACTAGTTAAGCTGTGATATATATATATACATTCGTAATAGTTGTTAATTTTATATACATCACTATATAAATGAAATGAAAAAGGATATGAAAAAAAAACAATTTCTAAATATTTTTTGAATATTTACAATATTTTAATTATTATGAACTGTTGCTTTCAATAAACTATTTGTTCAACAATTTCTCTTCTTATTTGATCCAACTTTTCAGGGAATTGTGCTTTATCCAAATTTTCTGATATCTGTTTCCGCTCATCAGTTGTGCATAAACTTATGAGGGTGATGATTATATGTGTAATGTTAACTTTGACATTTTCATCCTTAGTCACATACAGAAGTTTTATTAATAAACTGAGGAGTTTGTAGTCTGAAGAAAATTTCCAGCCACACCAACAATGTCGTATCCACATCTCAAGACACTGAAAAAATAATTCATAACTGTACATGTACCTGGAATTAATTGATTTACATGCCAAGTTTTTTAATTCCTTTCCTGTTATTGTTCCGTTCAGAAACTTAATTTATTTCTTATTTATTGTTACACTATGTAACAAATTATATGTACATATACAACTAGTTACACGTATTTATATACACATCTCATCAAAAAAAATCGAAACACCCTTGAAGTTTGGTTTTGCATGAGTTTAATTTTTTTTACATTTAACCAAAAATATAAATAATGCCAGTTAATTGTGGATATTATAAAAGGATCATTTATGGAATATTTATGTTTCAAATTAAAATTATTTTTATTTAGTTCTGACTCTTCAATGCAGTAAGTACTATGCAAAACGCTCTTCCTTTCTTTAGAGAAACTGACACAATATACCGGTCATCTTGCTCAGACGTGACTCGATGTCTACCAGATCCTGGACGGCGAGTAAAAGTACCAGTCTCCCGATAACGCTGATACACTACTGACAGCAGAGGCTCAGATGCAATAGTGCAGTCACAACACGCTGACTGTGCCCTGCATCCAGCAATCATCAGCATCCCCCACCACTTGGGTGGCTTCTGTGGTATCCATATTTTTAGAAAAAAAAGAATTTTATATATAAGATTAAATCTAATATATAAAATTCTCGTGTCACAGTTTTCGTTGCCATACTCCTCCGAAACGGCTTGACCGATTCTCATGAAATTTTGTGAGCATATTGAGTAGGTCTGAGAATCGGCCAACATCTATTTTTCATACCCCTAAATGATAAGGGTGACCCACCCCCAAATTCTTTTTTTAATTTTTTGACATTTTATTATTTATATGGCAGAACAACGTTTGCCGGGTCAGCTAGTTATATATAATATTATAACATCAAACTATGAATTCTTACTACTGGATTCGGGTCCCTTGAGGAAACAATCAGCAATCTCTCTAATTCAATATGGGTCGGATACCGGGCTACGTCAGTCAATGTGCTGTGACTGTCAAGATGATCTCGTCGACTTATGTCACAGAACACTTATGTCACTCTTGTCTTTTTTCTTGTCCACCCTTTCTTGAACCAGCGAAAGAAGAAAATTATCTATTGTATCGGTCCGCACATTATAAAAAATATTAAAGCTCCACCAAGACCAAGCTCCTCGGTGTGGATGAGCTCAGGTGCAGCTTGCAGTGGAATAACGCACGGCGCCACTCTTACAAATTCTTTTTTCTTTTCAAATTCTTGCTCAACTACACTGTACTTTTCGGTTGTGTAAGGATTTAAGTTGGCACAGCCAATATAACGGGTCAATGGCACAGTGAATATGAGAAATCTATATATAAGGCACACAAACTTCGCACACGGTGCCAAAAGTGTTTCTTTCTTTGTCAAACGTTGAAACATAAAGTAATAACGTCCTCTGCACAACGTCGGCCGTCACTTCTCGCTAACTTGAGGGTACTCGCAGTAATCAGCTATGTAATTACTTTGTACCTACATCTAGGCGAGGGCCGAACAGTGACAATTATGTTATAAGATGCATATAAAGAGAAACTGCTTAAGAATTGTTCGGGAGTCGATTCCCTTAGCTCTAGGTTATGTCTCGAGTGTGCTACCTCTAGGCTACGTAATAAATAATATTATTATACTAATATAATATCAGCCCGTAGCGTCCCACTATTGGGCTCTGGCCTTCCCTTACAGGCTTAAAGGATAACAATTAAAGTCAATAAAGATATGTGAATAATTGCTTCTACAAACAAATACCTTAAAGCATAAACTACATTTACAGTCTAGAATATTCGATGAACACATTCAATAATACAATTATAGGATGTAGCTACTGAATGTAAACAAAACAAGCGGCCAATTGTTCTTGGGTGAAATGAACAAAGGGGTCCCGATTGCGTGGCGTTGAACCAGATTTATGATTGGCCTGGAGAATTGCACATGGAAAAACCTATTCATAAAATTGTGCACTTTGCAAGCCATTGCCATGCTATTTGAAATAGCAGACATGACGGAAACTAAGAGTATAAATAAATAAATATACAGGTACAATTCAAACAGCGTCATTTAGTCCTACAATAAACAACAGAGCGTTTGCGTTAAGGGTACTAAACAAAATATATTACTCATATATTTATTTTTGTATTGTAAATAAATACATGTTATACATGAACAAGTTCGAAATGGCAATCGAGTCCGTATCCTCGGCAGGCGTTCTTATTTTAGTCATTCTTTTTTTTTAATGCTGTAGGACATCAGACAGGCTGACGGCCAGCTTAGAATTTAGCAGTTACCGTCGTCTATGGATGTTTGCAACGCCAGTGGCATCGCGAACACGCTGCTTTCCTACAAGGGTACAGGAACTTGGGTCACTGACGCCGGAACACAACATAAAGTTATTATAGCGGCATATTTAAGATCAAAGGTGGTCGCTAACCAGACGGGTTTGAGGCTCTACCACGTAGCTAGGGTGGGTTGTTTTGTCGCCTTTTACGACAGGCTGACCCCGGCCGCAGAGGTCAGTATTCTTTCTCCGCCCCTGCACGGATAAATACTTAAAAACTATTTGTATAAATTCGAGAACCTTACAACCAACTTGGTAAAGAAATCTCTCGGTTTTCCGCTACATATGTAATTGGTTATAATTAAATAGAAAGACAGTGGCAATCTCGCAGTGACCACACGTCTACACTTGCTTCGGACAGATTTAATCAGACAATAGCAACCGCGAACACGATCCCAGGGCGTTACACCCACTGGCCACTCCATTCCGAACTGCACGTGTATTGGTTTTCTCTGCGGTTTCCAGTCCTTTAATGCAGTATCTAATTTTAAAGCTCTCAAAAATAATCTCAAATAACATGGCAATAATGATATAAACAAAAATTTTCAAGTACTACGCAACGTGTAGATGAAATGGTATGCGGTTCTGCTTACCTTTTCATCTTCGCGCCGAGCTTTGAATCCAAGTTAATACCTGAAGAAAACCATCGTGAAAAAGCCTGTGTATATGTGCAATCCGTCCAGATTGCAATTATATTTTCAATATGCCAGGCAATTTCTTTAATACTAGTGATCCAACATCCTTTGGATCATTAGTATTCGAGTTCAAATCATATTGTGTACAAATGTTATTATTGACGTTTTTATAATTATTTAATAATATATTACAATCAAAATAGATTCTGTTGAAAAATAGTTAGTTACAACATATAAAAACACAAACCTTATAGTAACTCATAAATTTATAGTAATAGCAACAAATAGCTAAATATATGAGAATATAAAACAAGTAATTCTATGAAGTGATCGCGAGCGTCATGTAACGAATTTGGTTCGTCACGATTCTAAGAAAGAAATGAACGAACAAAGAAAACAAGGAGAGCATAAAATCATTTGGAAACATGCAAATCAGCGTGATGCTGTAGATCGGGCGTCGCACTTCGTGACCCCGGTTCAATACACTGAGCCTCAAGAACGACGATTTTAAAGGAACCTAATAATTCGGTAAGCCTATCAAGGTATAAAACACTTAAAATTATAGTTTCAACTCTATTGTTGCATGTAATCCGATTACTTTCGTATTGGATTTTTATAAGTAGTGATTACAAAAATATATTGTACTATATATGTACTTAATTTAATTATAAACATCTTACCATTTTAGTTTCTTCAACTCTCGCAAAGGTAGCTTTTGTATGTTTTTCAAATCTCAAACTATTTCTTAACTGCATAACTTCGTAAAAAATTAAATGTCTAAGACCGTAATTTTTTTAAAGTTCCTTATAGATTCTATATAATTCTACGAAATCGCTTTGTAGACGACAAAAGCTGCTTAATATGATTTTTTAGAGTTTAATAGATCTTTTCTTTAGAGGATAATAAATAATAATTTATCTATTACATCTACGTGAGTAGTTCTATGCTATTATTGGATACGAATAAAGATTAAATAAATATAAATATTATAACTGTATAGCACAATCAGGCGCTTAAGTGCCTATTCAGAGCGGACTTTTCACAAGGAGGTAAATAGTCATACGTGTAAATTAACGGAGGTTTATTCAATCACCCATATGTGATATCAGGACAAAGATCGATCACAATTCATTTCATTTTAGATTCTTAATTAAGTAGACTAACATATAACGTTCTAAAATTGCTCAAGGCTCAGAGTTCAGGTAAAAACTCTCAAACAATATAATAAATAACAAAACCCAGACTCAGTCCGCTACTCGATGCAACCGTATTTAGAAACGCCATTGCAGAAAAGCACAATCAAACAAGCCGAGAAATGAAATGAAATGATAAAACAAGCCGAGAGAAATATTTATATAAAGATAAATTAGCAACAATTCACAAAGACAAAGCGGAGCTTGCAAAATATGAGCCTAGGTCGCCCACGGAACTCGCAGCCAACCTCATCAGAATTAAAACCAGAACGTAGTTACTGCACAAACGGTAGCCGATCTCCGAAAGGATATCGAAGGGTCTCTGACCGCAATGTTAACGTGATTGGGTGTCTCGAAGGTTCTTAAAAGCAAATCCCAAAAGGGATTTACGTCAATGCTGATTAAATATTATAAATTTAATAATGCGGAGGGAATAACGCCATGTGATAAAGAAGATGCTAAAAATGAGAGTGGATAGACACAAAATACCAAAGAAAAGATGGATGGATTGCGTAAAAGATGAAAAGGAAGGGTATGCATGTTGACTTGGCGACTAATAGAGGAAGAAGGAGAGAATATCTTGTGCCGACCCCACATAACTTAGAATAAGGGCAGGAAGAAGAGTGATCAATTATTTTTAGTTAACTAATATTATTAACTACTGTGTGTAAACTGTTCTTAATATATCTGAAAATTAACATTTTTGCTGTGTTTTTCACACGTATTTGATAGGTCCTGCAACAACAGCCATATTTATAACTTAGTTTGCGAGATATATCAAAATTTCTATCGCTGAAAATCTAATTTTCAATTACTATCGCATACTAAACCCAGCTTACAATTCTAATTATACTAAATCAACCTATAACATCAGTATTGTGCTCGAAATATATTGGAAGTTTTATTAAAATCTTTCAATAGAGAGGTAAACAACATCTTTATTAACGCCGCAAAGTCATTACACGGCCAAAGATAGGCGGATTTGCAAAAACAATAAATCTCAATTATTCTATTAGTCGACCTAAAAAGCTGAGGCATGATTAAAAGATTGGGGAGTAAGTAGTACATCAATGTCAATGTTGGTAATCTACCTAACTTTATTTGGTCCATAGAAATTATCATTTCTGGACCGTAATTACTTATCAATGAATATTTTGCTTATGGTTGGTTAAAAGTAGTACAAAACGAGGTGAATAAGACAAAGGCATTAATTACTATACTGAAGAAGTTTTAATGTAGCCACAGGGGCAGAAGTTTAGGAAAGTTAGGTTTCTCAGTTCAGGGACGAAGTAAATATACTGACTCCTGTCGTCTGGGGCGGCTATTACTAGGCGACAAAACAACCATAGCTAGGTGATTGGGCTCTAAATATACCGCCATAATAACCTTGTGACGTGTTCCAGCATAAGTAACCCAGGTTCCAGTTCCCCTTCGCGGACGACGTGTTAACGGTGCCCCTGAGGTCGCAAACGTCCATAGGCGACGATAACTGCTTACTATTAAGTGAGCCGTCAGCCTGTCTCCTGCTCCATAACAATAAAAAAAAATTAACGTATCGTTGTCACACGTAACACAAACCACACTTCCTGTAGACTTGTGTAGGCTGTAGGTTTACCATATATCCGTGGGCCCGGGCGTAGGCGATAGGAGAACAGCGGGGTTTTTTAGTGGGTAGTCGGATGGCCAAACATCTTTCCCGGAGTCCCACATATCCCTCGGTCCCCCCGGGCCGGGGGAACCCGTCAAGAGAGGTTTTTCCCCGACACCAAAAAAAAAAAAAGGTTAAGAGGATCCACCTGTGCTGTGACAAACGTGACCGTTAGCAACATATTAATAAATGGTATAATTTTCAATGATCAAAAGTCATTTTAATTCTAATTAGCATCTTGG
Organism: Malacosoma neustria; assembly: GCA_963693495.1. NCBI lineage: Eukaryota > Metazoa > Arthropoda > Insecta > Lepidoptera > Lasiocampidae > Malacosoma > Malacosoma neustria. The sequence goes on along the minus strand of OY856379.1, from coordinate 16,550,713 downwards.
ACTTGGTAAATCTAGAGAGCAACGAAGTCTTTCACTTTGGGACCCGGGGTTCACTGTTGAAAGTCATAGGAAAAGGTGGCGAGATCGGCCCCTGGGGAAGGCACGCACATAGGGGAGCGCGTGTCCCTTGCGCCCAGCTTACCCTTGCATGAGAACGAAGATATGATATGGGAGGGGAGGTTTTTTGCCCCCGACTTTGAAAAACTTCTCGAAAGCGGAGAGCTGTCTATCAGGTCACAGTCCGAAAAACGTCACGTCCTGCGGCTCCGGCACCCAAGTCTAACGTAGGAACACGCGTATCACTTAACCAAGAAACGAGGATACACGGGCGTATTTCACGTCGCACGGGGAGTCCTACATTACCCTGCTGCACGTTCCCACGCGATGTGATGTGTGTAGTGAATTTTCACCTCAAAAAAGCCCCCCTTTTCGTTCTTATAAATATTTATAAGCATTATCTTTTAAACATGAGGTTCGTCTTCGAATGAAAACAATTAAAAAGTTCAAAATTAAATTAATGATTTTGTAAAGAACTTTAAAAGTTGCTATTTTGGGTACAATGAACGCATCAGACAGTTTTAATGATGTAAGTTGTGGGTAGTACGTAGGAGTCAATTTATAAGCAATGATATCTTGATTAAAATTACTTCTTTTTTTCAACAAATCATGACTCAAAATATACGAATACGAATATATTCGATGCCATATACGAATTTCAAAAAATATTTTTAAATTTATTAAGTTGAGATAATGCAATTCCTTGTAACTACTTCTTTCGTTGATATATATATACACACGCTTTACGTTTCTCTTTAGAGTTTGATAAATAGAATTAAAAACTTAAAGCTTAGAGTTAGGAAATATTGACAGATTAAAGGAAATCTCAACCGCAACACAAAACCAAGTAGCCTGGATAACATTGAGGACAGACTGGATGTGCTCGAGAAAAGGGAAATCTCCGTAGAATCTACAAATACGTTAACACTACAGGGTAGGGTAGAACAACTTAAATTACAAATTAATCAGCGTGACCAGAACGCTTTATTATGTGATTTAGACATCGGCTGTGTTCCTGAAAACAAAGATGAGAACGTGTCGCATACTGTTTGCGTTTTAGCCACTAAATTAGGAATTAGTATAGATGAACGGGATATAGTCTTTGCCGAACGCATTGGCAGAACTTCTCGAAGTAACATAGAACGTGAAAGTGGAAGAGGGGCACAATCTCGCCGCATCATTGTCAGATTTGCTCGTCAACTGTTACGTGACAGCATCCTCCGCGCCGCACGCCTTCGCCGATCTCTGCACTTCGGACATGGGATTATCAGGGCCGCCGGATCGTATATACATCAATGAGCGGCTGACTTACACAAACCGCTTATTTTTCTATAAAGTTCGAGACGAGTGCCGTAAAAAAAATTGGCGATATTTTTGGACCAAGAAGAGGCGCATTTTCATTAGACAAAATGATGGTTCACAATAGTTTTTAATCAGAACTGAAAATGACATTAGACGATTTTTTGAAGTTAGTAATGTTGAAATTCCAATTGTCTCTTAAAATAAGATTATAAATTTACATTGTAATAAACTCTCCTCAGTATTATTCTGGAAATACTGAAAATAATATATAGGATTTGATAAACACTTGTAGTTGTACTTAAGCTTTTAATTTTGTTTAATATTACTCATTTAATATATTACACAACGTCTTGATGATGTCTTTTTATAATTTAAAAAGTCACCAGAACACGTTCAGTTGTTTTAGAGATCAGGCAAGAAATATTTCTTTATAATATTATATGCATAAGTATAAATTTATGTTTATACACTGGAGTATATAATATGAAATATTGTATATCTGAATTGTGTTCGACTATGATGTAACCAGTCTATAAATATGTATACTTTATATTCAGCGTGGTAAATATATTTTTACTCCATTTAATATCTGATAATACCAATAATTTTAGTGTAGAAAATATTAAAATTATACTTTAAAGATCTAGACAGGTTTACTAACATTAGAAATGTTTAATGTCTAAGATTCCTTTAAAACTTTAGAATCATTTCATAATTTCAAATAAGTTTTAATAATATCAATATTACTCATGTTTTGAACTGTTTGTATTTTGTGTATTTGTATTTATTTTTACTCTTTATATTAAAATGTATAAAAATATATTTATTTATTTATTGTTAGAACTGTGTACATTATAATGTTGGTAAGTACATTTTGTATCAACAGTTTGCCTTTTTAAGGCGTACAATATTTATAAACGTATTTTTATGCTTCAAATTATTACAAAATAATAGTAACATATTCATTTATTTGCAATTATAATTTTATTATATCTAATTTTTTTATTAATTTGAAACACAAAAAGTATAGAATTAAAATTTTAACAAATAAGAAAAAAATTATCATATTTAATTATATTACATTATATTTATAATTTATCAAATTAATAAAATAATTTGTATCAATATATTAAGGTTTATTATAAAAACATGTTCATATTGTAAACTGTTTCAATTTAATTATCTTGTATCTATTTGCTTTTATCTTGAGACTAATCGCTCAAATCATTATTAATGTCTACTTTATAAAAATATTTTTATGTATTATTTTGTATTATAATTTTACAATTTAGAATTTCAAGTATTAATCTATTCTTCATGTACAAATTGTTTTCAAACTGTAAATTCTTTGCATAATTATTAACATTGGCAGATGTAGGTGGGTCATTGTATTAATTAACGAACAATAATATTTTGTTCCTTAATTTATTCTTCTTTACTAGTTGTGTTTATTTGATAAAACATATTTTTATAGAAAATATTTCTTTTTGTTTTCATACCTATACTAGGAGGATAAAATGTTGTTCTAATGATTATATCTAAGGTGTTAATCAAATTTAAACAAAATTATTACCCTCATGCAGTATTTTGGAAATTTAATTTCATTCATATGTATACATACTTTCTTACCTTTTTCATACATGTATTTTTTGTGTAATGCTATGGATGTTTTTTTGTTGTTATTATTGTTTATTTTTTGGGGGTTTGATGAAGGTTTTGGAGTGTTCGTGACGTCACTCCAAGGGCCTAATGGAAGACCAGCGCTGGTTTTACAAACCAGCATTAATGCTGAATTAGGTCCAATTTAGGACAAAATTATTATTATAGTGAACTTTTTTGAATGTATAATATTTATCATATGTATATTTTGTTCCTAAATAAATGCTTTTCTTTCTTCTTCTTTCTTTTATTACAAAGTAAAAAACAATAATAACAAATAGTAAAAAAATAAAAAAATTTGGTAGTCTGAATTTAAAAGGGAAAAATGTTTTTAAAAGACTAAAATGTCCGTTTGTTGGCCACTTCTTTGTTAATTAAAAAGAGATACACACACATACAAAACAAATATAAAAATACTCGTATATACCTACGACTAGGATAGGACATTTCATTCATTTAAATTTCAACAAAAAAAGGATGTTTTTTGTTGTTATTATTGTTTATTTTTTGGGGGTTTGATGAAGGTTTTGGAGTGTTCGTGACGTCACTCCAAGGGCCTAATGGAAGACCAGCGCTGGTTTTACAAACCAGCATTAATGCTGAATTAGGTCCAATTTAGGACAAAATTATTATTATAGTGCACTTTTTTGAATGTATAATATTTATCATATGTATATTTTGTTCCTAAATAAATGCTTTTCTTTCTTCTTCTTTCTTTCATTACAAAGTAAAAAACAATAATAACAAATAGTAAAAAAATAAAAAAATTTGGTAGTCTGAATTTAAAAGGGAAAAACATGTTTAAAAGACTAAAATGTCCGTTTGTTGGCCACTTCTTTGTTAATTAAAAAGAGATACACACACATACAAAACAAATATAAAAATACTCGTATATACCTACGACTAGGATAGGACATTTCATTCATTTAAATTTCAACAAAAAAGTTAAGTGGGGATTTTTTTGTTGAAATTTAAATGAATGAAATGTCCTGAGGTCTCTAATCGGCAAATAAATATTAAATTTTTCTCAGTTTTCACCCCAAACTTCCTCTAATATAGTTTCTTCAATTATCTATTCATAAAGACGTACTGTTCTTGATAGGTGTCAAGCTGTTATACTTCTCAGGTTATTTGTTTTATATTTTACAATGGCAATGTAAATTTTTCTACGTGCAGGGGCGGAGTAATAATACTGAACCCTGCGGCCAGGGGCGACCTGTCCAGGTCTCCAAGTCCGTCTGGACGGCAACCACACCTGTTCTCTAGATACACCGCCATAATGTTTTGTGTTCAGTTATAAGTGACCCAGGTTCCAGTTACCCTACGCGGACGGCAGCGTGTTAGCGGTGCACAGTCCATGGGCAACGGTAACTGTTTATGGCAATACTTTGACATTTTATAAATAAATCTAGTTCCAATTTTAAATAATAAATACATCTAGTTTTATGCATTTTATGTTAGGAGCTTTTTTAACACTTAATTTTCTTTTACAAACAGTCTTTATTATTGTTGTCTCTATTATTTGTTTTTACAGTGGTGATGACTGCCATTTAAACAAATTAATAAATATATTACTCAGATGTCAATAACTAAAATTTGTCTAGTTAAATATTTGACATTGTATATAGAGATTTATGTAATAAAAACTTGCGGGGCAGTCTTTGGGGACTGCCGATAGAAGTGAAAACTAAGTAACTTGTGAATTGTATCGTCGAGCTATTAGGTTATTATTTTCGGTTTATAAAGAAATATTTATGATCAAGGATTAAAGTTTAAATTGGTCATTAACACTTCTTTATAAACCAAAAATTGTTCACCCAAAAAGTGCTCAACACGCCTAAAGAACTTTTCACTTCAAAAAAACTCAACTGTATTTGATTGTAATAAAGTCGCAATTCGAATAGATATGTATAAGTAATGCAATGTAATCATTTAAAAGTTACATTATAAAATAAACCTTAAGTCATTACAACAAGGTTGGTATTACTGGAGCAAAACTCCGTCTTACGTCTTACGAATTCTTACGATCAGGACTCGTGACCTGACACGAGTTTAACATTTTTTACCCATCACAAAAAAAGTGCACAACGCCGCTAAAGAAGTTTTCATTTCAATAACATTTGATTTACAATACTTTACTGACAGAAATTGGCAACCTCGGGTACGAGTTATACAAATTGCCTTCAATTCGCTCGCTACTAAAAAATGCGGGTTTCACACTGAAGAAAGGGTTGTCCGGAATAACGTTGCCGCTGGTAATACAATCTTGAAAGAACCGAGGAAATCTCACGTCCCCCGTGAAATGATTGTTGTGTTGACAAATGACTCCACCGAGGTTCTTTGTCGGACCTTCCAATAAGGATTTAAAAGGGTTATTTTCCTCTACATATAATACGGATTATAAAATTGGAACATGTTTAATGCACTTTAATAATTTCAGTTAATGAAAAGTTTTAAATCTAAAAATATCGATAACTGTTTTTATGAAAAATCTAAGATATTATTTAAAATAATTATCACAAAACTAATTGGTTCGGCGAATAAAAACATTTTTAAGAAACATGGATATGATCGAGTGTAACATATCAATCCTTGCTTTGGTTTGATGCTGTTTCCACTAAGGACAACCTAAGTAAAGGAGTCTAGAAAAGTAACGTTATAGTCTGTATTTAATAAATATTTTTACCGGGATAGCTACACTTTTCCTTAAATACAATTCTACAATCATATTTAAAATTAAAACATATTTGTAAAGGTAACATATGATCACCCATATCATAACCCTTATAATCTATTATATCTTCCTCATTAATGTTTAGCCCTTGTTAATAAGGTGGTGAGTATAACAATGCATAATCAAGTCGAAAAGGCTAGCCGACTGCGGTCGTATTATGCGGTTACCACGTGCTAAAATACGTCCTAACGCCATCACATATGCCATCTTAAAAATCATTTCCTAGATTAATTCAACATGAAAAAATGCAATAAAGCAAGAAATAAACATAAAACATAAAAAACAAACCGATATCAAATAGAAAACAATTTAACATATAGTGAAGTTTAAATCTCACCAAGATGATACGTGGGCGCTGTCTCAAAGTTAGATCGATCTGTCTACTCGGAAATAAATAACCTTTTCTCGTAATTTAACCGGTAACATTCCACGATTGTATTCAGCCTGCGACGGCACGTCAAGTAACACAAATTGCGCCGAGCTCACTGAAAAATGCTTCCTTTAAGGCCAACACACACGTCGGACTTTCAAATATAGAATACTACCTGATGTAGCAAACGTTGTTCGCCTGTATAAATAACAGAAACAATAACATTTTGGATAAGATTTCCGTTAAATCCTAAGCGAGCGTCTACATCGCAAAATGAAACCATGCTAAATTTCAAGTCAATCGGCTTCTTGGTCTAAACTGCGTGTAAAGCCAGGCTTCAATAGTAGCCTTGTTTCTTTTTAATTATAGGTACAAAATGCTTAATGCACACCCCGCCGCCTGGGGCTGGCAGCAAGCAGTGTAGTGGAATCCCGTGCAATGCGCCCGTACGCACGCACGCACAGCACTGGGTTAGCCACTAAAAACCACCCCAGTGTTTCTTATATGCCCGGGAGGGAGGGATATGCTTTCGCGTGCGCTTTCCGCCCAGACGCGCCGGCCATGTTGGCCAGCTTCCCCCTTGTCGGCAGGCCTCGTGGCCGGGGCCTACGGCGGCTGCAGGTTGATGACGTTCCTCTGACGCCATCAGCCCTAGCGGGAAGGGATGTTTAAACTTTTTTTTAAAGTTAAACGGTGCTCTAAGATCTTGACAGGCAAACGGTCTACAAGTGCTCTCCGTCTCCTAGAGACGTAAGCAGCAGTATGAAACATACATATATTTATTCCCATTTTCAAAGCACCATCTTCTCTCCAGGTAATTTTTTTTATTTAAATTCCTTTTGAGTAAGGTTGCCTGGAAGAGATAGGAAGCGATAAGGCTGGCGATTTTTCACCATTAATTTGTTATTTACTTGAGTTTTAGCTTTTAATTTTGGTGATAAATAAAGCGTTATCTATACTATCTATATTATGTATATGTGGGAATGAGATTTCTTGAACACAAGCCATAGAGTGAAAGGGATGTGAATGAAGTTAGCAGAAGACGACGAATGGACGACGAGCGATACGACGCACGCTCTGCTAAGTTTGAATTATATAATGTAGTGCTTAATATTAGTATATTCTGAAGTATACATAATTAAACGCACAGGTCCGTAGCAACTCAAAAAACTTGTTTTACTCTGCAAAAGCCCGCATCCCACATACATTAACTATAAACAAACATAATTTTTCCAAGACCTTACATACACACTAAATTTATGCGACATAACATTCTCAAGAAACTGAAAATATTAGAAGTTAACAAAGAAACGCTAGTACGTCGGGTAAGTTGCGCGGAGTGAAAGAAACGGGGCAAGTCAAATGGTCATATTCAGTCAAGTTCTACGTGTACAAATGGCCTCTCATGATGTCGGGCGCCACGGCGTTATACCTCGCTATTATCCCATAAGAATTTATGCGCCGTGCCCTAGATGCGGTTGCAATTTGTGAATCAGCAGCACTATAAAATGTAAATCATAAAAAAAATACAATCTCGGTAATCAAATAATTAAACTACTTCTAGCTATTGGGAGTAAAATTATTTACATTGTATTCAGGTTTGATTTTCGACGAGAATGCGGGAATGATCACCCAAGTTTTTTTTACGATTATTTTGGGGTTCATCGTCATATATTTTCCGCTAATATATATTGTTTTTAGTATTAACTTAATGTAAGCTAAATAGAAATCTCAATGTAACCAGGAAAAATTAATTGTTATATTTTTAAATGAAATTACTTGACATTAACCAACCAAACGTGGAACTACGATAAACATGTAGTGTGCAACAGAGATAAACTGTTCTACGAAACAAAAATTGACGATTGTCTCCCTTCTTATGGTGGATTTATATTTGTCTGACATGTCTTGTCGTGACGCGTCAGAAGCATATCGGTTTCATACATTTAATATGGTTAGGGACACATTTGTATGTCGTGACGCGTTCTGTCGTCTGTCCTAAATGTATGAAACCGATATGCTTCTGACGCGTCACGACACGACACATGAGACAAATATAAATCCACCTTTAGTCAAATGACCATTATTTATAGCTAGTAAAAATACAAAAGTAATCAAATCTTGCTCAATATTAATAACTATACTTATAATAATAATTTACCTATTTATCAAACAATAAATGTTATTAAATTATTAAACATCAAATTTATTCAATTATTAAAAATCACAATCATAAGCATATAAAAGATAAATATAAAGTATCAGAAGTTTTAGGATAATTATACGGTTTATTATTTTATAATATTTTTATCAAGCTCAAAAATTATATTATAATATATTTTAATTATATTATATTATATATATATTATTATATTTTAATGCAAAATATTGCATGTCATAAACATTAGCGTATATAAACTAGGAAAGCCCGAACGAAAAGGAGACGAATTTTATAGGAAAGACTGTATACTTGCATTCTATCTCAATCTCTCGCAGACTAAATTCTATTTATGTGTATATTTATCTCTTTTTGGTGTTGCCTTTTCGTTACATTTTCAAATCACAACGGTGCTAAAGAAGCTTCACTTCAAAACCGTTCATGTTAAAAAACAATAAAACTAAAACTACACAACAGGCTACCCATTTCCAAGAGACGTAACATGCAAATAGTTAAAGAAAAAGTGAATAACCTCATTGTACATGTTCGTGATAGAAGGCCCTTTATGGGACCCTTGCCCTTTGCATCTCTTACGATTCAATGCGCTTCACGACATGCAACCAACCGGCTATCGATTTCACTGCGATTCGATTAAAAATAGCAATGAACGTGCATCATAGTAGTAGTTACTCGTATTGGAGCAATATGTAACGATTTAAGGATTCATATTCAGCAATAAATGACTTCTTTAATTGTTAAGACAAATTCGCTCGTAATACGAAGAGAAGAATGTCATGTATCAAGGAAAATAATAGAACTGAGAGTGGTCAATATAATGGATAAGACCAAAAAAACGATGGATAGATTGTGTAAACGATGATATGGACAATAGGTGTCATTGTATTATTATATTCAAAGCATTATTTAAGTAATACTTAAAATAAATATTTCATATTTTCAATAAGAAATTTTACCTACCATCAACATGTTTAAAAAATACTTCGACAATGTATTTGTGTTGTATATTATATTATACGAATAACAGAAAAAAGTAAATCGAAAAAAAATCAGAAAGGGTAAAAAAAATTGGAAAAACTATGTAGCCTAGAACCATATACAAAAAATTCCGCGTCAAACAGTCTCATCCCGATATATTTCACAGATTTAAAGTGATGGTACGTTAAGTGAACCCTATTTTCCTTACATATAACAAAAGGAGAAGAGAACAATAAGTTATTTATTTATTTTAGAACAATAAGTTACATGTGCCTCGTGAAATCGTTAGTAAAGTGTAAAATTTAGACATTTAAAATTAAATACAAGAAACAGACGCTCTAACTTGACGTAAATTCATATAACTTTCAAAGTCATAATGGTCTATTAAAACCAGCGCATTCCCACGCTGGAGATGACATGATTGGTATAATTCAAACTTATACGAAATTCCAAAACAATTTTAACTTCTCATATTGTCTTTGATCTTCGACTTACGCTCCAACAACGAACATTTCACTACGAGTGGCGCCAACTTCAGAACAATGTACCAGCGAGTTCCTTGTAAAATTGTAAGCATGTTAGATAAGCTTCAAGTCTGACACTTAAAGACATATTAAAACATTGATTTACTCTTAAGCGATATGTTTTTATATTAGCTTTATACATTAAAATTTAATACGAATAATATCCACAGGGGCGTTTAGAGACTTATCAAATATTATGCGTAACACAACTGAATTTGTTTTCTAACAGTTTCTTCATTAAGAAGTTTCAGCTATGGTTTATTAAATCATGATATTAATCATTCATGACACATCACGCACATTACACATTCAACGGCGCGCAGTTCGTGTTGTCGGCGATCCCATACTCACAGACGGTCTAGATACGCTTGGACTTCGGAGAGACTTTGCGTCTCTTTGCGTATTCTACCGTCTGTACAACGGGGAGTGTTCGGAAGAACTATTTAGAATGGTGCCCTCGTCGTCTTTCTACCACCGCACTGCCCGCCATCGGCTGGGTGTTCATCCCCATTTCTTCGTTCTTGTACGAAACGTTTCTCTAGAACGTTCTTGCTGCGTACTCTCAGGATCTGGAATGAGCTTCCGGCTGAGGTTTTCTCAGCGCGGTACGATATGGAGTTCTTCAAAAAAGGCGTTATAAAATTTCTTCGAGGCCAGCAGCGCGTTGGTATTGCCTCTGGTGCTACAAACGTCCATAGGCGACGGTGACCACTTGCCATGGTGGGCCGTCTGCCTGTCTGCTGAACTCTAGCTATAAAAAAAATCTGTTTTGCGTTGACATTTTTTTTATTGCTGGAGAACAGCAGATACGCTGATGGCCCATTTAATGTTAAGCAGTTTACCGTCGCCTATGGAGGTTTGCGACGCTAGGGGCACCGCGAACACGTTGTCCCATAGGGGTAAAATAACTGGGTCACTTATGCCGGAACACAATACAGAGTTGTCATCCAGACGAACTTGAGGCCGTACCACGTAGCTAGAGTGGTTTCGTCGCCTTCACGATAGGCTGACCCGGCCACAGAGGTTAGTATTCTTACTTAGATTATTTCTTAGAGAGAAATATAAACTGACTAGTAAAATTATATTGACAAACAAAACTGGCACAAAAATCTAAATACAATAATATGAATATAGATTTTTGAATAAAAATGATAACTACATTAGAATCTAAATTCATTGTTATTTTCCATCGTTTGGGTAATAAATAATATAAATTTTTTTTTACATCTAAAGCTGCTATAGACAAGCTACTACAAGATATGGAAGGAAGCAAAATAAAGCTGCGGAAAGGCTCTGTCTTACGTTATTACTATTCTGTTTTATAAATTAACAAAATTTAATCACATACAATAATGACAACGTGAGCAAAGTAACAATGCAAAGTTTCTCTAATATAATACTTATTGGCAGATAATAATAAATACGTGACACATTAAAAAGGACAAAGTAATGTTCGTCCATATGTCAAATACAGTTTTTCAATTTATTATTCATATCCTCAGAGATAATATTATTTACTATAAATATAATAAACGGTATATATGAAAGCCCTGGGGATTTAAATACAGTACCATATTATTTATAATTCAATGCATGCATCCTGCGCACCTAGATTTTCACCCTCTTTGTTATATAATGCGATTGGTGATGACATCTCATTGCATAATTATGTGTATTTAATACAAAGTCATTTATATAATAACAACAAACGTAGAATTTGATTTCCTTTCAGAGTCGGGTGTCGAATAATAGTCGTTTCTGTAAAAGTCAAATTTTGCATCGCATCACAACTCAAAATTCTCTTTAGAAACTTTCTCATGGTCTCCATTGATTGTTTATTTTCAAATGAAAACATTTATAAAAATAAATAAATATACAATGACAATTCACACAGCGCCATATAGTTCCAAGGGCGCTTTCCAAGAACGCAAGAGCGCTTTTATTATGGGTACTAGACAACTGATACACTACGTACAATAGTGGCCCACAGTACGGCACTCTTACAGCTAAATAAAAATTAATGTCTGCTACTCAAAATCAGGATTAAATTGGTCTCACGCATTGGAATAATATTTTCGACTCTTTTCTGTGCTAACCCAGGATTTCTCACGAAGAAGTTCTCTGTGGAGTTTTGACATACTTTGGAAATTCAGCTGTGGAGTTACTTGGGTTTGTAAATTAAAATTTAATGAATTTTGCAAGCTGCGATAGCTTATTGTAGCGCACGCGATACGCGCTCAATTCGCTAATGACCTATCAACTTAGTTTTGAAATCACGAAATATTCCATAGATCTGTCGAGTAACTTGATTCTTATTAAAAGAAATACATGTTAAACTATAACATACCTATCTTAAATGACTTACCCTTTCCTTAACTTAACCTTACTTTATTGGTATTATTTGAAGATTGTTGGGGAAAGGTTGGGATGTCTAAATTTGAGACCCTACGACTAGTTGCTTGGTTAAATATTGATGTTTCTGAGTTGATTCACGGAACAATGAGTTGTTCCGTGTTAAATGTATATTGATTGCTCCAGTCTAAATGTTCATCATCACGTGGACTATACTAATGGTGGGACTAGTCCACCAATTAAAAATTGCTCAGCGAACCATGGAGCGAGCTACGTCAAGTGTATCTCTTAGGTATCACATCCTCAATGTGGTGATCCGTCAGACAACCCAATCCACGTCAATATTCTTAGGTAGATGCTTCTCGAATAAGCAATCTGGTGATAGTGGGCTGGTCATATATAGAGAACGAATAACCGGGAGTAAACGTGTTCTAGAGTGGAGATCACGTCTTGTCAAACGTAGTGTGGCAGCCCCCTGGCTAGATGGGGCGACGACTTGTGAATAGCGGCTAACAGGAAGTGGTTTCAACCAGCCAAAGATCGAGCTAAGTGGCGTACCTTGGGAGAGGCCTATGTCCAGCAGTGAACTTTAGTAGGCTGATTTTGAAATCATCACATTGTAATTATTTATAATAGACGTAAGATCTGCATTATAAATGGATTTTATAAATAGATGGATTACATATGAGTATATAGATTAATAGCCGATCACGCCCATTCCGCTGGGCGACCATCTAGGAAAACTTCCGCCTCGAATGGTTGCAGTCCCATCCCGATATGTTCAGTAGTTTTGTTGTGATGAGGCGTCAAAGGAACCCCATTTTCCTTATACATGTATAGATTAGGCCAGAAATCTTCGCGGGATTCCTCAAAACAATCTAGTCAATGATTTAGTAAAATATGGAGGACATTTATTTAGTTATATTTATGTACATATACTGGTGCCAAAGCTCCTGGGTGTATTCCATAGGACGACATTAAAGCGTATACATAAAATACGTCAATATCTTAACGAGATATTTCCTAGAACATCACAGAAAAGTAAATGTGTTCTCTAAAATAAATATTTACTGTTTTAATTAACTAGAGAATAAAACTAGCTTAATTACTCTTGTCTAGATTAAATTTAATTTATTAAAATTCGATATTTGAGTTGAATGGGGTGGATATCGACTGCGCTGCTACCCTCCGGCGACGACGTGCCGCGTAAACAAAAACAATAAGTAGAGGCAGTGAATAAACTACTCTTTTCAAACAGATTTCATTAATTCATAAACTTTTTTCTCTGCTTTTCTGAAGTTTTTCCCAAAAATATATTACTTTAAGCCTAAGTAGAAACTAAAGATTTGTTTTGCATATTCATTACTTATGATAAGCATGTTTCTTTCAAATTTTAATTTTTTTTTCTATTTTCGATTGCCAAGAGACCAATAAACTTTTCTATTTCGGATATTTGCACTTCTTTACAATAAAATACTAGCAATTATTTTAAGTATAAGAAAACAATATGATATAAAAATTAGATAAAATGTAATTACGTATCACTATTTTACACGTTTCATATTAACTTAACCTGCAGACGTCTAAATCCAGCCCTGAAAGAGTAATTGTATTTGCCGCCATCGCCGTAGTAAAAAAGCCGGGTTAATTACTAGCCGCGAGAATCGCTATTTAAAAACAATCAGCATAAGCTTTATTATTGCCAGTGAGCGTACATTTATTATTAAACATGTGTATGATATTAATAAACTCATATAAAATGGTAATACACTATTCTTGCGTGATATTCAAATCTATGCATTGACTTAATTAATCACTGTTAAACTGGGTGCGTCTAGCGATGTCGCTTGGGGGTCCCTGCGTCCTGGAGCCCAACATACCATGGATTTGTAAGATAACTTATTTTCTTCATATCACTGCTTTAGGCAATTATTCCTTCTCTTATTTTTAAAACTGATTTATTTTATTTTTACTTATTAATATTTTATATTTCGTTTAAAATTATCGTGCAGGGACGAAGTAAGGATACTGACCACTGCGGCTGGGGTCCTAAAAGACCACAAAATAATCCTAGCTAGGTAGGGCCCAAGGCCATATGAACAGCAACCCACTGGTCTCTAAATATGCCACCATGATTGCCTTGTGTTGTGTTTCCGCATAAGATACCTAGGTACCAGTTCCCCTACGCGGACGTCAGCGTATTTACCGCATCCACGCCCTTGGCGTCGCAAACATCTATTGGCGACGGGAACTGCTTACTATTAAGTGGATCTGCTGCCTGCAGTTCCAAAGCAATAAAAAACGAATGTCGAGTTAGTACTGAAACTATAATTACGAATTCGATAGAACCATACCCTCTTTCTGATTATGAACGAGATCCAGAAAGACACCAAATGTTACCTGAAAAAAGAAAATTAAATATATTAATTAATTCTATGACAATTTTTAATCACACTTTTTAAACTTGCACATGTAATATTTTATGCTAAAGATTTTCTAATTTAATATTTTTTTCTAATTTTTAAATTCTAATATCATATTTAACAAAAACAAGTTAAAGATGCTTTTTAATATCTTTAATTTAATTCTGTCTGAATGAAAATTTATATAAATTAACACTGAGTATTTGCATATAAAAATACACTGTTTTATATTGTGTAGCACCGACAGTGTATTTGTATTCCAAATGTTTTTCTGTATATCGTTTTACAGTCGAACCAAAATATAGGATGTTTAAACACAGGTTTCAGTGAATGTGCTAACGATAATCGCAGGGGTCAGTCCGTCATCGGACTGAGTACACAAACCGCACAATGCACTCATGACAGACAAGTCCTCGGTGGCACTACACAGCCATTATCGGCCGGACTGAACCACTGGGATGGGGAAAGGCTCAGCCATTTTAATTTCATTTTATATCATTTACTATAAAATTGTGCTTTATTGAATTTTTAATGCAGCTCGTGTTCGTTTCAAGGAAGAGTTGAACAAATAAACAGGAAAATAATAATTGCAATATTGGATAACACCAGTAAATAAAATAAAAATTAGATTTAATCCTTTAATCCCACCATCGTATCCTAGTCGCCAATAATGCATTTGGGATTTATTCTCGCTAAATAAAACTAATTAGACATTACCATATTGCGTTTTTAATGGCAGAGACATGACATTAACAATCGACTGACATTCAACATTTTTCTACCTACATAATCTAATATATAAAATTCTCGTGTCACAGTTTTCGTTGCCATACTCCTCCGAAACGGCTTGACCGATTCTCATGAAATTTTGTGAGCATATTGAGTAGGTCTGAGAATCGGCCAACATCTATTTTTCATCCCCCTAAATGTTAGAGGTGACCCACCCCCAAAATTTTTTTTTAATTTTTTGACATTTTATTATTTATATGGCAGAACAACGTTTGCCAGGTCAGCTAGTATTTTATAAATATTTGAGGCATCTATATCACATATATATTCCGAAATGTCCTTTGGGTAATCACCATTACACCCACCGCGTATCAATTATGTTATGTTTCATGTGCTAAAAGAAGATTAACACCATAAAAAGGCGCCTTGTCGTTTTGACGAATGAAAAGCTTGCAAAAAAATTCATATAGGAAATAAAATGGAATGAAAAAGATCAAATGACAGTACAAAAAATGTACAAATTATAAATTTTATTAAATAATATATTTTATAGAGATTCTACACAATGAAAACCCTACAAAATGGACGAAGGCACTATTTGTAGCAGCCCTTTCATGTTGCCGGTGCTTATATTGAAAATAACGTTGAAAGCGCTCGGTGTAATTATTTTAAACCGTCTCAGCTGGCTTCATGCTACGCTTTGGACTATAAAACCATTTCATTGGTATTTTATTTAGGCAAGATGGCTATGAATGGTTCAAATATAATGCTTATTGTTTTAACTCTTTAGCTGAGAAAATTTTATTTCGAAGTCTTAACACGACCCCTCGTGTTAAGTGTTCCAAAATTATGTGAATTCAGCTTGTAAAATGTTTATTTTGTGCAAATTGTTATATATGTATGTCGGAGTTGGTTTTATGAGCTGTGGAGTTGATTGTCTCTTTGTATGCGTAAGTCGAAATATTATTTCTTTAAATAATAATTATTTTTAAAAGTCTTTTTTCATTAGATTTGATTTGTTACATGTTTCTATAATCTGAAAATTATGAATATTGTAATTCATTTAATGGCCAATGAGCAGATGATGTGTCTCGAGTGGGATCTAAGCGCCATCTTTACTTTAGGTGGTATTTGGTGTGAATATTCAAGTGATGATAGCTGATCAAGTTGGATCGTTGAGTTTTGTTAAAGTAAGATCGATGCCCTGAACTCGCGGCTCGATCTTATTTTTGTCACAAAATTGCTGTAGTGTGTAAATTAAATTACTATTTATAATATAACAATAATTGTGTTTTGTACTCGCATTTTCTTTTCTCTGATGACGGCAACTAAGCTCGCAACCACTAATGACGATGTCGGCGCAAACAATATTCCTCCGACATAATTATACATGTGTATATTTACTAATAGTATTATCAAAGTTTCATATCGATATTCGATCGCTTTTTATTATCAATATGAAATTTTAGACGAACGGGTACTTGTTATTCAATCACGCCAGAACGGCAGCACATAATCGGATGAAATAAAATGAAAAAGAACAGACGTCCATATCAGGACTTGAATCGAACGCAATGAATCCTCCGCAAGCATTCCGGTGAAAAACCGTTGCGCCATGAATCGTCGACAAAATCCATGATACTATTATAAACGTGAACTCGTGTAACTCAGTTTGTCAATCTGTTACATTTTCACGCCTAAACCGCTGAACCAATCTTGAATGAATTTCGGTATAGAGATAGATTGGAATCTTAGAGAAGGACATAGGCTACTTTTCTTAATTTATATGGCTGAACAACGTTTGTTGGGTGAACTAGTAAAAATATATCTCTTCAAACTACGTGCTTAATTTCCTATAGTAAACAATCTCTATATGACACTAATACGACACATATATAAACACTAGCATAACATAGCCTTTGAAGTATTTTGATCGTATATTTTCAATGACAAAAAGGAACAAGGATTATAAGAGACGACGTAGGATGAAGCATAAACAACTATTTGTTTACACAAAACCCGGAAAATACAAAGGAAATAACTGGAATAGTGAAAACTTATTGCTTACCGCGAATTTTAATACACAGCCTCGTGTTTTATAGTTTATGTTTGTTAAACTACCTTCACATTGTGGTGTAATGGAAGTTCTGAATGTAGCATTGTTTTATTAACATAAATTATAATCATGCATTTTCATTATATATATTTAAATTCTGAAAGGTATTTGCTAGCCAGGCTAGCTCAATGGCTACACAAGGGTACTGGAACCTGGGTCACTAATGTCGAAACACAAGGCTTGGGGCTCTAAGAGCTTGCTAGAGTAGTTTTGAAGCCATTTACGAAAGGCCGATTCCAGCCGTAGGGGTCAACATTTTTACTCCGCACCTACATAGGGAAAACCCACCCTTGATACAAGTTTCAACGATTGTATGCAATTGTCATTGATAAAGAACAGCTCAAATGATCAACACTTAACCTACCACGACTGGTTAAATGACCCAGTTATATTTGACTTTGGTACTTTTACAAAAAAGTATTTAAAATATTCTGCCAGATCATGCTTAGTAATATATGTTTTGAAATACATAGTAATTTACATAACATTTGGAAAACTGTTCACTTGACCCTCTGTCGGATGTCGGACTAGGTACATGAAGTATTTCACATAGAAGATAGAAAAAGCTTTTTAATCACAATACCTACGTAAGTCTACAAACTGTACTTATACCATTCCATTGCGGCATGTGTATTAAATATTTATTTAGAAAAGAAAATTTTATAAATAGTATATTAGTTGTCAAGTATTCATAACACAAGAGTTCTGATGCTTACTGTAAAACAAGATAACGCTGTGTAAATTGTCATAGTATATTTGAATGAATGAATGAAACTCTTTATTGTTCACCAGCTAAAGTATTACAGCTTATAGTATAATTAACTCCACATTGGAGAAGCCCAAGCTCACCAGTGGATCCGTGGCCTAATAAATCGTGAAATGGAATAACAACATTATGATTGAATCAAGTCGTAATAGAAAACTCGGGGAGAAATTACGTCCGAATATAATTTATGAATGATAATATAATAATATATAATTGCCTACATAAATAAACAATGAATATTTAAACTTAATTATTCATCACTTGAGAACATTCTAAGAGCAATAAGACCAGTTTCTGATGGTAATACAAATTATGAGAAGAATTGTGAACTAATTAGTACAACAAGCTAGTGCCCACGGTTGACTTTTTGTTACATAAACCTGTGTAAAATACATATATAAACTATGTTTTAATGGGTAATCGATTTGAACGATATACATATATCTACATATTAACCCTAATCATCATCCTAATGTGTAAATCAGGTTGCAATCACCAATAATCTGCTATCTAATTTTTTCTTCTCCACTTGGCACAGTCTTCAGCACCCCTGGTAGTGGGTCTATTGACACGCATATCACTCTTTACAACGTTAAGCACTTTTTGGGTGTACCCCTCCTGCTGGTCTAATGACGGTATAAAAGCTAAGATGCTACTGACAGATACATCCCAAAAGTTAAGGTTGTTCTAATATTATTCTTATGTATTTTTTATTTATAGTATTTTAAGTATTCAACGCATTTTTGTCGGAGTTTCAAACTAGTTTAAAAGAAATAAAAAATACATTTAAATAGCTAAATGCATGCAGTTTCAACTAGGCCTGCCCTGCGAAGCAAAACTATCTCCTAGCGCAAGTAGTTTAAAAAAAATATATAAACACAAATTTCATTCTATGTATGTAAATCCACTATGTCATCTTGTTTTTTTAATATTTACTGCAGTAAAAATAAAATTTGGTTGTTTGTAAAAGTAATAAAAACAACCGTCTTATAATTTATCTATAACACATACAAAGGAGAAATGTTTTCTGTATTTGCAGATTTAACGAAATCTCGTGTACACAGAGACCCTCCTAGTTTATTTGATACCATTGAATCGTAAAAGGGAATCAAAACAACGCGATCCAGCCCGTATGATTAAATTCTTGCTTCTTGTGTCACTTGACGCTAACGCTGGGTGTACACGGAACGAGGCCGGGTTGGAATTATTCTTATTTATATATAATCTACGTATTCATATGTTAGTGCGTAATTAGTAACGTATTCCTAGGAAGTTAATATTGATTTAATATAGCATTATTTTAACATTTAGTAACGAATCGTACTATGTATGTAAATGAGATTATGTTCGCTTCACTATCACTGTGTGTACCAAGCCCTATAAGGATTCAGCGAAGGACAAAATTTCGCAATTGGACCTTTTGAACTTGCTAAACGGTGTCGTATTAAATTCGAATCCCTTTTCCTTGAAACTTTGTGAGTTGTCTCTCGATGTACTTACTCCGGCTGAAAGTTTTTGAAAAGCGAGGCAGCCATGTTTATAACAGGGATTGTACTGGTTTGTTGGTGATTTAATAGTTCACATATTATAATCGCGTGCTGAGAGACCCTTTTCAAATAAAATCTTGTTGATGATGCCTTCATATTGCAAGCATCTATATCATACGTGACGCGTCTTAATGTTAGTTGGCCTGTCTGCACTAAAGTTAAAAAATCTAGTTGCTCTGTCTGTCTGTCCGAACAAACATTATATATTATTTTTGTAATAAAATACTGATTTTTCTCGACGAGAAAATCTTTTTAGAGAATATAATCTATACTGTCCATGTTATAAATATTCTTTAAATATATTTATAATCTACTATATCCTGACAGTCGATAGTATAAATATACAAACTGAACACGTATACTAAGGCAACAAGGGGTATCACAGAGACTTCCAAGGCATCAGTCAACTTCACCTGGTTGCAAAAAACCCCCTCGTAGTATTTAACATACGAATGAGAAACGATCGATTAAAATGACAGCCTCCTAATTCCTGCCCTTATCCCATTTTATGTGGGGTCGGCATATGTCCTGTCCTCCATTTTACACGTTTTATCGCCATATCCATTCATATTTTCTTTGATTTACAACTTTTGTATACATCCACTCTCATTTCTAGCATTTTTCTTTCTTCTTTTTCTTCTTCTTCAGTTCTTTGCATTATATGTCCACATGCTGCAACTTGTTACTTTTTAGTTCGACTATCACTAGAGCTGCGGCAATCCAGTAGTCATTCCTATAAACACCGTTCACCTAAATCTATTTACTTTAGCTGATCCTGGTGCAAGGTTTATCCGTGCAGGGGCAGAGAAAGAATACTGACCTCTGCGGCCGGAGTCGGCCTGTCATAAAAAGCGACAAAACAACCCCAGTTACGTGGTAGGGTCCCAAGCCCATGTGGATGGCGACCACTTTTGGTCTTAAGTATGCCGCCATATTAACCTTGTGTTGTTTCGACATTAGTGACCCAAGTTCCTGTATCCTTATGAGACAGCAGTGTGTTGAACCCAAGATAACCAGACCAGAGCTACCGAGTTGTAAATTAAAAAACTTAGCACTGGATGTTTCCACATTATGTAAATTCCCAGTCTATTAGAAGACCTGTGTAATGTGTTGAATTTAACATAAGGGACCTCCCTAAGCCCATTTGAAAGTTAAATTAGTATTACCAAGCCAGGTATAAAGTTACCATTAGCGTCGAAATTAAAGCTTATTGAGTTATCCATCATTCTTCATATTATCATAAAATGTATTCTAAAATACTTTAATAGCGAAATGTTGAAGTACGTGTTACAATAATTATTATATGAAATATTAATAACTGGGTGTTAATATTTTAGTAATAGAGTGGTTATTTAAAAATGACTGAACAAAAATTCGCTGGGGAATTTGTTTCGCCATTTTTTCTTTGATCAGCGTTTTGTATTAGAAACGGTAGTAAATTTTTGATATTCAGTAAACTATCTATAAGATCTTATATTGAAATAAATTCAGTGTTAATTATCCATGAAATCATAAAAACGAATAAATTATTTAAAAAATTCTGTGGAATTGAAAAATTATATGTCGCGAAATTTTATGACAAAAAATAATTGGTATTTATAAGAATTCGTAGCTTATTCATTTATTTATTTTTGGCTACAATCCCGCTGGATTCATGTGAAATGATTAAAGCAGAAGAACACTTTTAAAAAATAGTATTTAAACAATACGACATATTTTATATAGGGTTGCCTAGCAAATGTTTTCTTTTTATAAGTTTTACCTCAAATTCGTGGAGTAGAATGAAGATGCTGCTACAGAGTAAGCTTTCTCAAATGTACTATGTTTACTCCATATAATTAAACTAGTAAGTTCAAAACTGTTTTAAGTAATAAGAAATAATGAATAGTTCAGAACGACCCTAAACGAAGCGCTCTGAAAGTATAACGAGGTGTTGTTATGCTCGAACGTTACTTTTATTAAGTAACTAACAAGCGACGAAGCTATCTAGAAAATTCTAACGCACATGTGGTCTACCTAAAGCAACTCCTGTTACATTTTATGGAGACACTACATTTTAATTACTTTAAAAATAAATTTGGTTGAGTTTTTTTTTGACTATTTTAGGTATTGATATGATTGATGTATAGGTACGTGGTAGCTAGGTAAGCTGAGCTCGATAGTGAGATACTATATTTTTTTATTGCTGTAGGACAGCAGACAGGCTAACGGCCCACTTAGAATTTAGCAGTTACCGTCGCCTATGGATGTTTGCAATGCCAGTAGCATCGCGAACACGCTGCTGTCCCATAAGGGTACAGGAACTTGAGTCACTAATGCCGAAACACAACACAAATTTACTATGGCAGCATACTTAAGACCAAAGGTGGTAGCCATGCAGACGGACTTGGAACCCTACCACGTAGCTAAGGTTGTTTTGTCGCCTTTTACGACAGGCCGGCCCCGGCCGCAGAGGTCAGTATTCTTTCTCCGTCCCTGCACGGATATAAGAATATAAACTATAGGCTATTATGAGGTATTGCTGTATAAGCAGTCGCCGATCCATTAGGTATTGTTCTGCCTCTACTGGTCTACAGGATTTTAAGTTTCTTCTTTTCTCTTTGTGACACTCAATAAACACGAATACAACGGCACAAAAAGGAAAAATAGTTGGTCATCTATAAAAATATGTAATTTTAATTCAACATTTAATCAAATTGTGGCAGCACCGCTCTTCGTATGTCTTCTCTCTTTTAGCTGCGAGCAAAGAATTTGTCGAGGGCATAAAGCACATTATTATGCAGTTACAGCAAGCGACGTGCAAGAGCATATGTTTTGTCTCGCTCACATTTTTATATTTATTGTGAATACTAGGGAGTCCCTAGAAGACCTGTCTTCACACAACAAATCTATTGGAGGCCAGGAAACCCTACACCTCTAAAATGACTAAAGACTAAGATGGACCAAATGTTTTCAACGAATATTTACTCTCTCAGATCGTGTTACTCAATGTTACACGAGGGAAGAGTTCGTTATAGTTTTGTACATCAAAGAAAAGTTTAGATCATAAATAGGAGTTACAAAGGCTCGTACTAGTAAAATAAACCAGTAGGGATTTATAATATATGACAGGGAGGTGCAATAAACAATACGAAGGGTTTAAGGGATGAACTTAAAATATTTTATGCGGGGATGCGTACAGTGGGAATTATTTTTACTTCCTTGTAACAACAGCCCATAATATCCCATCGCCGGGCTCGGGTATTCCCCTACAGGGAACAGATGAAATACCCGTCGAAAATTAAGGCAAATTGGCAAGTTAAATTCACAAATGATTGCAGTATTTTTCTTTTTACACGTTGTTTTATTTCTCCATCAATCAGTCATAACTATCAATTAGGTATCTGAAGCTTCGCATGTTTAATTTTTTTTCGATAAACATTATTGTTAGGAATAATGTTTCGGAATGGGAGAATCGGAAATGGGACATATAACAATATATCAAATTAATCCAGTGCCAACTTTCATGCAGTTTGGTTCAATCGTTTTAATGTGATCTAAACTTTTACAATCAAAATATCAGTATACAAGTATATGTAAATTATGGGACTTTCCACTGCTACGTAAACGGGTTCAGAATCACATACGAAAAAAAATACATGAATTTCTAACATAATGAACTTGAACCCATTTAAATTCATAAATTTGTAATTTATTTATATAAACTTTATAATTTATTAAAATTAATGCTGTTTTATTATTTTAAATCATATTTCCAAATTTTGTCATATTTTAATATTTAATATTATTAATTATGACCTAATATTTTTAATCTAATTCTAATGTACGGGACTTGTTTTTGAATAAAAATTAGTATTAATTTGCCAGAAAAACAACTTGATGCCATTTGGGGAGTTGCTATAACCCCAGGATTAGGCTGTGATACGACTTCTCTAAAGCATACAACTTCCTAGATGTATTTACTTACTACTAAATAGATTAAAATGCTAATTATTGCTGACGTCATTACAGAATTTATGCGTGGAAGGTACATTCGTTTACAATGTTTGTAAGCTTTTGCAATATGTTTAAAGCCTAGCTGACCCAGCCACGCATAACTGTGGCTCATTAAAATCATTCTCATTTTTGCCTGTCTGGATGTCAACCACTCCTGCTCTAAAAGTATGATATCATAATAGCCTTGTGTTGTGTTTCGGCATTAGTGGTCCATGAGTGATCGCGATGCTCCTGGCGTCTAAAATCTGTAAATAACGCTAATTGCTTACTGTTATATTAAGTGGGTCGTCGGTCTATATTCTATTCTAAAATTATAAACTAGAAATCGAAACATAACGCCATCTATCGTGTCTACGCAACCTATATGTCAAATAATATTAGAGAATTGTATCGACGAATTAACTTACGACACCATCTATTAGGTATTCATAGATCTAATTAACATATGCCCCAAAATGTGGCCATACCACTGAAAGCGACTCTCTTGCAGTTTGTCCGCAATGTCATGGACATGAAGGCAGCCGCGGATGCGAGAGTTCTTAATATGGTCTTTCCGCGTTACTCCGCACATCCACCGCAGCATATCTACCTCTGTGACGCGCAGTTCTTGCTAGATTTGCTCTAGCATCGGCCGCGCTTCACAGCCGTATAAAACGACAGGCTTAATGTTAGATGTATGTTTAAATATAGATGTACAAGTGATATTATTTTTTCTCCATGCAGGGGCGGAGTAACAATACTATCCCCCGCGGCCGGCGAAAAAACCACCCCTGGTGTATAAGTATACCGCCATAACAACCTTGTGTTATGTTCCAACATTAGTGACCCAGATTCCTGTACTCATAAACGAACAGCAGCGTGTTTACGGCGCCCGTAGCGTCGCAAACATCCATAGACGACGGTAACTTACTAAAAAGTGGACCTGTCTGTTGTTCCTAAGTTATAAACATGCCAATTCGTAACTAGTCTAAGCTGGCTCGAACACTCAATACACATTGTAACAAAATACGAGAGGTTTCGCAGAGATAATCGATATTGACTTTGTTTATTCTTGTTGAAATATCTACAAGATTTACTGCGTGCAGCCGATGTACATTTGTCAGAACAATATTATACAAGTGGCTTTCTATTATTCGGATTTAGGCTCTTAAGGCGAGGCTGCCTTTTTATCTTTTACCGGATTACGGGTTAAGGCGGTATGGATTTTTTCTAAAATGTGTTTCAACAAATACTGTTGCTGAGTTTTATGTAACAGTGTTTCTTTGTTGTTTTTCAATTTAATTTCCTCATTTTTAATATTAAAAATCTCTCACTCTCTTTATTTGTTTCTTTATTGACAGTATTTTTAACAGGAATTTCACAGATTTAATACTCAATATGTTATATCTTAAACAAATCGAGTTTCATTTTATCTATATATTATATAGACTGCAAATAACGTCTCACAGCTGGGATAGAGCCTCGCCTTAGAGGGAACGGACAGTATTCTTGCCACGCTCGTCCGAAGCAGAAACGTGGGTTACACATTAGTCTCGATATGCAAATATCTTCACGGTGTTTTCCTTCACATAAACATAATGCATCAAACTGCCTAACCCCGTAATTGATCTACGAGCATGATATCAATTGACTACCACGTACCTTTCCACGTCTTCTTATGTACAAGAATATTATTGAAACTATTTCTACAGTATCCAAAGATATTAACAACATTGTAATGCATACAAAACATGCGCTAGATAAGCTAAATCAACAACATAAGTTATGACTCGTACAATGTTCCTATGATTCTAAGTTTAGCCGTATGACAGGTCTAGCCCGTTATTGCCATCCGGGCAAGGCCGGTGAAGTTGTTAGGGGCCATAATATATCGTGGCGTACATAATTTTACAACTAAGAAATGGCGGCGGGCGTTTATGACGTCGTCCCGGACCCGCATAATTTCCACATCTTAGTTGAGTATTGAAGGCTGCGGTATCCGTCCATGGCCACGTAACTCTAATCTTTAGATCATTTTAACATGAGGAGATGGAAGTCGGAAAAAATATATCTAAAACAAAAAATATACCGAAACAAAGAATTCTAGCCACTCCAGGAACTAAAGTAGCCCAAAAAGAGAACATCTACCGCCAGCAGAAAATCTACCCCCAATATTAAATGCATGAACTTTATATTACTAGACTATATTCATTTCGTCCACTTTAATTTTGTTCAGCACATAAATAAGCTAAGTATATTTTATTATATGTACAAAAGATATCTATCAGTTAATATGATTCAGTATCTCGGAACTGAACGCTTTTATTAAATAATTACTTTACCATGTATTCAAATTTTAAACCCTGTCATTAGCTAATTATTGTCCACAGCTGGACTTAGGTCTCCCAAGTTTGGGCCACAAATCCCTTTTCCCATCTAGTCCCGCAACCTTTCGCAGAATATTGGTCCGTCAGGTTGGAGGGCGTTCTACGCTAAGTTTGCCTAGATGCGGTTTCCACTCCCGAACACGTTTACGTTACGTCTTGCGACAAACTTGACCGGCCCATTGCCACTTCAACTTGCATCTTTTGCGAGTTGTATCAGTTACTTTGATTATCTTACGGATTTGATTGAGTCCCGCTGACAGTGTCTATGTCTCGATTCCGTAGATCAAGACTTTCGTTGGTTTTCTATCTTTGCTCGAAGACTTTCGTCTTCAAGCACTGGCCAACGAAAAACCGACGAAAATTTTAAGCCCTATACGAAAATAATTAAATTTTTATTGAGTTTATGTAAAAGCTAAACATTATCTAACGTTGTATATTTACTCATTCAAAGCAGCCTAACTGTATAATTACCTCCAAGACCAACAAGAGGTCTCACATCTGAAGCCAGACGTGCGTGTTGACTTATCATGCGATCTAACAGAGCTCATTTCAATATTTAAATTACAACAAGACGTATACACGAATGAATTTCAGACGAAGTAAAGGACTATTTTGATGTTACAGTAAGTAATCCTAATTAAGATTAAAATATACAACTTAATATTTTCTACAAGTGTATAGCAACAGCAGCAATAGTTAATGATTTAAAAAAAACGAATGGACAATGGAGAAAATATTACATAATACATTATGAATATCCAGTATTTTTAAGCTGATTTAAGCTATTTTTATTACTTTTAAATATGAACGAGAATGAAATGTCCCAAAAAATTCTTCTATTCTTTGTCTTACTATAATAAAACTATTTATCCGGCATAATTGATATGTCATTGTCATTACATAATATATTATCATTACGTAATGCATCGCTTCTAAAACCTTTTTATCCATCTCTTCTCATCCTTTCGGCGTCATGGTCTTCCATATCAGTACGATTAAATATCATAAAATACTAATTATTAAACTTCTACTCATTCTACTTAACAATTTAATAGTAAAAAGCCTTATTAATCACGTATTTATTATTAACGGTGAAAAGGTAACGGGTGATCCTCGACTAACAATTAAAGATTCATCCGAACAGCCTAATTACAGCAATCAAACAGTCATTGGGCGAGCGTACGTGAAGCGCAACATGCTGGAGTGAATGTGGAAAATCAATTGTTGATTAATCCCTTACCGCATTAGCGGACTGCGTCCAGGTCGGCCTGGACCCTTAATCACGTCGATGCGGACATCAGTCATGTCCTCTGACGAGGGAGCCCGATTGGCGCAAGTCAAGAAAATACAGGGACTATGATGGGAATAAATTTCTTGTCTACATAATTATGGATCTTGCTCTTCAGAAATAACTTTAAGTGGTTTTTAATTATAGAAATTATCTATTCATTGAATGTCTATTGCAAGTAGGTAATATCAAACAAAGTGGACGCTCCGATCAGATACGTCACGTCCTGTGCCCACAGCGCTCCCTTCATACGAATGATCACCGGGGTGGTTTAAATGGGTATACCAACGACGTGCGTTCTCTAGCCAATACAGAACGAACAGGCGCACTACACTAGTGAGTAATCAAACCACGCTACGCATTTCCTTAAGAAGCGGAAGTGCGAAATGGTATAGTTTGGATTTCATTCCTCTTCTACCTTCACTATATAATATCTTTAATTGTATTAACTTGAAAACTATGACCATATCTCACAATATAATCAAATATCTCACTAACAATAACACACGAAAAAATTGTAACTAAATTTTTTTACTATAAGTTCTTAATATTACAAACACGCTCATCGCTTACACCTTGCTTGTCCTACTGATTAATTGAGGCGAGTTTCCGATGTCCGCAAGGACGTCGACCTAACGCAGATAGGAGCCCTATTAGGCAACTAGGCATGATGGGACATATTCTACGACATGTGACAAGGGCTTCTTAATTGCTTTATCGAATATAAGGTACATAAATATCCAGTTAATGATGCCTAACCGAGTATCGTATGAAGTGGAGAAGAAAAAGTTAAAAAGCGGACCCCGGGCACCAAATCGGACGTTTAGATGGCAGCAGAGATTTAACGCTAACAACTTGATCCTCATGATCTACGTTAATTATATTATAAACACACAATAGCAATGAAAATTAGGTCTTGGAAGGCTAAACCAACTTGACTTCAAAACTGACCACCTAGACACATATATGCTCTTTACTTCTGTACTTCTAGGTATTTTATGTTTAAAGGATGTAATTACAACGAGTATCAAGTTGCTTATGGTACAATGAAAACCTTTTATTGGCGGTATTAGTAACCTTACCCAGAAAATAACATCCCCTACAAAACTTTAATTAAAATCTAGCACCCACACCTGCTCTCGCTTCTCACGAAATAAAACGAGTAATTACTTCTAAAACGAATCGACATAAAGTACCATTACCTCGATTTATTAAAAGCGACTGCTTGGAATAAATCAAAATATTAAATTTAAATACATATAAAACAGTTTATGTCAATATTACTAGGCCGGTTATTGGCAACGCGTTTCAATACAGAAGCACATCTGTAAGGGATGAACTGGTTTATTGCAGTAAACATGACTCATAAAGTCAAATCACTGCGCGAATAAAAGATATATAGCCTTTGTTCGTCTGCAAATTGGCCAATCAAACGAGCTCTAATACGGGGGAAAAGTATATAGCAGATGAAGGCTAGAACAGATTTGATCTGTTTATATTTAGCATATACACCGTTGTATTCCTAAGGTAACTTGATCCAAATAGACTTTTCGGTATCAAGCGACGAAGTATTTCTACTACTAACCGCGAATATATACTATACTCGGATATTTATACGAGGGCTGTTTGATAACTCCGTGACTTTTTCAATTTCCTGCGCAGTAACTTTAAATACAACACTGCTGCCGTCAACCACCATCTTTTAATAGACTACTGTCAAATTTTAAGCAAGCTGCGTCATTTAGTTTGTGTTTGACAGCCATTAAAAGCAGACAACCTCGTGAATGTTAACAAAAATGGAAAAAAGTGAATTTCGTGTGTTGATTAAGCATTATTTTTTGTAAAAAATCATCACTGAAACCAAGGAAAGACTTGATAAATACTATGGTAACTTTGCAACATCAATTTCAATAGTTAAGGAAGTGGTTTGCTGAGTTCCGCTGTGGTCGTACCAGCACAAGTGACGCCGTACGTTCAGGTCGCCAAAAAGAGGTCATCACGCCAGAAATCGTCGATAAAATTCATGGAATAATATTTTGACGATCGGAAAATGAAAGTACGTGAAGTGGCTGAGGCTGCAGGCATCTCAACTGAGCGAGTAAACAGATTTTACATGAATATTTGGATATGAAAAAGCTATCCGTGTGACCACTTCAAATGAGTTTTTGGCGATGTTCAACCGCAATCCGGACGAATTTTTCGCCTTTATATAATTGTAGATGAAACATGGATCCATCACAATACCCCAGAGACCAGGGAACAATGAAAACAGTGGGTTTCACCGGGTGAACGTGCACCAAAGAAGGCCAAGGTGGGTATATCAGCCAACAAGATCATGGCTACAGTTTTTTGGGATGCACGCGGTGTCATTCACATAGATTACCGAGAGAAGGGTTGAACGATCACCGACGAATATTATTCAGAGCTTTTAGATAGATTCGATATCTGATATTCGATATATGATTTAAAGCCAAAACGACCACATTTGGCGAAAAAAAAGTGCTGTTCCATCAAGACAATGCACGAGTGCACACGTGTGTAGTCACTATGGCAAAAATCCATAAATTGGGTTACGAACTGCTACCCCATCCAGCATATTCTCCAGATTTAGACCCCTGCGACTATTTTCTTTTTCCAAACCTGAAGAAATGTCATAACCGAAACAAACGCATATTTTGAGGGCCTTGACAAAACCTATTATTTGTAAGGAATAAAAAAATGGAAAAACGACGGACTAAATGTATTGATTTAAAAGGACAATACATAATCAGATTTGATTGTAAGATACATAAGGGTACTGCTTCGATCCTTAACAACAAAAATAACGTAGCAAATTACTACCAAACCGAAAACATGTTTCCTTTTCAAGATATATGTGCTTTTAGGGGAGCAGTACACAAGTCAATATATCTTACAATAACTTGATTATGGGACTGTTAACTTCGGCTGATAAAAGTAGTGTAACGATCCTTTATCCTTAATCGCCAGGGGCTCTGTATAAATGACGCCATCCGTGGTACATGAACTTACGGAAGAATATTTACCTCTTTTAAAGCCCTAGGATATATCACACACACACATCCCTCTAGATTGAGGGATGCATGGACCATCGGAAAACTAAGACGTGCTGAATTAGAGGCAAGGTGCAAGAATATTTACAACACATAAAAGAATTAAAAACATTCCAATTGTTTAACATTTCACAAAAAAATAGCTTAAAACTAAAATTGTAAAAGAATGATAACTTTTCAGGTAAAAATTCGGAGATCTCTTTATACTAGAACATGCTTCTAAAACTTCAAATTCTTAGATTCCAAAGCGGCATTCCTCTTTTACGGGACGCATTCTTTCTTTTTGTCAGAATAATTCAAATAATGAAATAAAAAAGACCCATCCTCAAGGAGTTTTAAATCATGATCATAAGGAAAATTCACAAAATAACTCCAAGAATTTCAAACCGTTGTGAGCTAGAATTGCTTTCATAACTTTTATTGGGTGTAAGTTTGAAAAACCCTTATCACGTTATATACGTTAGGAAAAGAACTCAACCTCCTCCGCCATAGAAAGTTGTTTGAATCACGTAGATCTAGTAGCTTCTATTTATCACTATCATTAATCATTATCATCATCATATTTTTAATCGTTATCTAACATCTTCCAATATCCTCTCAACCTCAAAGATTCGACCACCTTTGAGGTTGGATAAGAAATATTTCATCACCAATGTGAGAATAGGCACCCCTGCAGGAAACTACAAAAAAACTTTTATTTTGCTGAGGTACAGCAGACAGGCTGATGGCCCACTTAATAGTAAGCAGTTACCGTCGCCTATGGATGTTTGCGACTTTAGGAGCACCGCGAGCACGCTGCTGTCCCATAGGGGTACAGGAAACTGGGTCGCTAATACCGGACAAGTACACAAAGTTATTATAGCGGCATACTTAAGACCAAAGGTGGTTGCCATCCAGACGGGCTTGGGGCCTTACCACGTAGCTAGGGTGGGCTGTATTGTCGCCTTTTACGATAGGCCGAACCCGGCCGCAGAGGTCAGTATTTTTTATCCGCCCCTGCACGAAGACTGAGCAGAATTCTATTTCGCTCGTGTGATAGCACGTGCACGTAACAAGGCATCGTAAAACTTAAAATAAGCCAAAAGTAAAGTTTATATTAGGATCAATTAATAAATAATAACTTCCTCGATCCATTTTAGAATACCCAGATAGAACGATTGCTGTCGGAAATTATCCTGGATGAGGTCGTGACTCAACAAAGGTTTAATTGCTCGATCAGAGGTTATAAAATTACGATCGAAACAGGTAAGTAAATAAAAGTCTTAGAGGTATCATATTTGAACATAAGAGGTCACGGATTCAAATCCCACGGTAACATACACCGCTAAGATAGTAATTCCGACTTATGATAACAAATATGTGTAACCCGTAAATCTGCTTTGAACAAGCGCGGCATTGTCCATTCTCTATACGGCTGAGCTAAGCAGTGGAACGTTCTGGATTATTATTACAAAACAAAAGAAAAATATACAAGATTAGGGAACTTTTTAACAGTCGCAGTGCAATGAATAAAAGTCGATAATGCGACTAAAAAAGATTATAGGTGAATGGTTGGTATGGTTTTTAATAGTTATGCCTCCACGACCATCCTTTTTTTTTTTTTTGGTGTCGGGGAAAAACCTCTCTTGACGGGTTCCCTCGGCCCGGGGGGACCGAGGGATATGTGGGACTCCGGGAAAGATGTTTGGCCATCCGACTACCCACTAAAAACCCCGCTGTTCTCCTATCGCCTACGCCCGGGCCCATGGATATATGGCCTGCCGATCTCGTGGCCCGGGCCGGCGCCGGCCCGCCCTTTGTCTTGAGGCGGGCCCCTTCTAAAGTGTTGGCGCCAGGGGGTCAGGATTTCGTCTCCCCGGCGCTCTCCTAACAACTCTAGGAGTTGAGGGGGGCCGCGGAACAGCACGCAGCCCTTACCCTCGTCCACGACCATCCTGGCTATGTTTATCTAACTAGATGCGTGGTCGTATGAAGATAACGGATAATACTACATATTTGCGTCGACTTTCCCCGAAGTTCCGACGCGGCACTGTTTTCCCCGGGCAAAAGTGTTTTAGAAAATATGCGAAGCGTGTGAAATGCGTATGTCCTTTATAATATTCAGGATGCGTGGCAGAATGTTCGGTGACCTCGAAATGAGGCTTTTTCCCTCAGGGCTCGGCGCGGGGTCAATTTCACAACATTTTGACCCTAAAGGTGCGAGGAACGCCGCCTAAATTATCTTTGGAACACCTTGGAAAGGAGGTCACCTGTGTGATGAATAGTTAAACCCAGGTTAATGGGCGGACGGAGTTGTTTGCATTATTGTTTATTTTATACGGGTGTACGTAATATACTAAAATAAATTTTCGCTAAGTTTGAATATGAAAATAAGTTAAATATGAAATATTTTTTTATTGCTGTAGGACAGCAATAAAAAAAGCAGACAGGCAATATATTTACTTATATCAATAAATATATTGGCGCAATTCACACAACGCCATCTATCCTCAAACCAAAGCACTTGTGTTCAGGGTATTAGACAACTGATATAATTATATACTTTTTTTATAAATAAATGCGAAAGCCATTGTAGTAAAAACTAGAGGACGATTACCAACCGGTAAAAGGAATATCAAGAACCTGAGCTTTGTATTTTCTTTTACACTATCTTTTCTATACGGTTGCCTTGAGTCACATATACCTCGATGAGACCTCTTACAGTCTACTGAGTATACAATGTTGACTACCATAGTGGTATTCGTATACAAGTGCGTGAATAACACACACATAGTTAAATAAATAAATATATTGGGACATTTTACACAACGCCAACTGGTCCCTAAACTAAAATTTGTATATCACATGTGCTATGGGTACTAGACAACTGATATACTAAATATAAATTTTTGTTTTGTAAATAAATACATAACCACCCAGACGCTGGTCGGGAATCGACCCCGAGACCTCCTCAAGCGTAGCGACATGCGTTAGCTGTTACGCCAGGAGGTCGTCAAAGTTATGCGTATAGTATATACTACCAAAGACATTTTTTTATTGGAACGAGACTATTTTCAAAACACTACATGTTATTATTTAAATGGTCTTAGTAGATTCTTAAAACTGAATATGAATAAAAAGCAAAATTTGGCATTGCACAGTTCATAGGAATATTCAATTCAAACCGGCATTCTCCACATGAAAGTTTGATTCGAAACCAAATAGCAACTCCACCAGTTTCAAACTGTGGCTAAATTTACTTGAATAACGTATTCGAACAAACACGGATAGCATAGTTCCGGTACCGCTTTATTCAGCACGAAAATATATTGCCAATATCGAGATTATTAACGAAAGACTTAATAAAAAAAACATGCGGGGCAGTCTTTGGGGACTGCCGATAGAATTGAAAAATAAAAAGTAAATAACTTGTGAATTGTATCGTCAAGCTACTAGATTATTATTTTCGGTTTATAAAAAATTGTTTATGATCAAGCATTAAAGTTTAAATTGGTCATTAACACTTCTTTACAAACTAAAAAGTGTTCACCCAAAAAGTGCTAACGCGCCTAATGAAGTTTTCACTTCAAAAACTCAACTGTATTTCATTGTAATAAAGTCGCAATTCGAATAGATATGTATAAGTAATGCAATGCAATCATTTAAAAGCTACATTATAAAAGAAACCTTAAGTCATTATTAATAAGATTGGTATTACTGGAACAAAACTCCGTCTTACGAATTTTCGATCAGGACAC
This sequence comes from Malacosoma neustria, assembly GCA_963693495.1. Taxonomy (NCBI): domain Eukaryota; kingdom Metazoa; phylum Arthropoda; class Insecta; order Lepidoptera; family Lasiocampidae; genus Malacosoma; species Malacosoma neustria. The sequence goes on along the minus strand of OY856379.1, from coordinate 16,516,522 downwards.
GTAACCTGACGCGAGTTTAACATTTTTTATACAAACCAAAAAAATTGTACAACGCGGCTAAAGAAGTTTTCACTTCAAAAAAAACTATACGTCTATCCTTCATACATTGGGTCACACTGTCCGTAAATTAACATCTAAATCCAAAAATATCTTTACATTTTTGCTTGTAACAATTTTCTGCATTAAAAGTATATACATACCACGTTATTTGTCAACTCGCAGGATATGTTACTTTAGAAATCAATATCATTAATCAATTAGTGACCTTAGAAATGAAAATCTATAAGCTAAAACAAATTTATAACGCTCTTTATATTGTTTATGACACAGAACATATAAGATTGCGTCGTATACAACACGGGTATGGTCAAAAACAGTATGACACAGCCGGCTCAGTGAATACCCAATGTAGGTTCTTCATCTTCTTTCTTTAAAATCACTACACTTCCCTCCGTGCTGGGGCGGAATAAGAATACTAACCCATGCGGCCGGGGTCAGCCTGTCGTAATAGGCGACAAAACAACCTTAGCTACGTGGTAGGGTCCAAGCCCGTCTGGATAGCAATCACATTGGGTCTATAAGTATGCCGCCATAATAACCTTGTGTTGTGTTCCCGCAAAAGTAACCCAGGTTCCTGTACCCACCCCTATGGACAGCAGCGTATTCGCGGTGCCCTTGGCGTCGCAAACATCCATAGGCGACGGTAACTGCTTACTATTAAGTGGGCCGTCAGCCTGTCTGCTGTTTCTCAGCAAAAAAACATTGCTTAAAATATACCCTATATTGTAGAGATTAATGTAATTAAACCGGAGTCTCTAACGCAAGTCGTGTTCAATATTATTAGGCCGTATCAACTTAAATAACTTGAATATTACTTTTACGATTTGCTAGTTACTAAGTTATATTCCTCCTGGCTGTATAAACGCATCAAATCTAATGAACTGCATTTAATACGACTCGTACAATTACTTCATACGACAACAATAACAAAAACAAACGTCCGTGCCGCTGACTCGTGGACATAGCACGCCCACTGTAGCATGAAGAGAGAAAGTTGGACATTGGAAATGTACAAAATGGGTTTTCATTTTCTATACAATATTGAATGGGAAGTGAAAAAGGCGCAAGAAAAATAAGCTCAATCTTAAATGGAGTGTAACGAATTATTTTACTTTGTCAGCGAATAACATTTTGATTATTTTGGGTAAAACTGTTTCTAAATGTACTTAATTTACAAATGAACTTATTTAAGAATTATCCTAACTAATATTATAAATGCGAAAGTGAGTTTGTTTGGTTGTTACGCTTTCACGCCTAAACCGGTGAACCAATTTTGACGAATTTCGATATAATCATAGATTGGACCTTGGAGGACGTAGGCTACTTTTTTTAAAATTCATATGGCAGAACGTTTGCCAGGTCAACTAGTATTGTATAAAATTACATTCGCATTTATGAAAGCCGACATATTTTTACGAACATACGTGACAGCTAAATCGTATCACAGTTTAAGACAAACCCGGAGATCACGAGTACGCCTAATGTGTATTGTAGCATAATTGCCACGTACCGACGGTGAAAGAAAACGGTGAATTTACTTGCATACTACATCACTGGTATGTGTAACCGCCAATTTGCCTTGGACAAGTGTGGTGGGATATTCTATATATATTTTATTTATATATTTTTATCCGTGCAGGGGCGGAGAAAGAATACTAACCTCTGCGGCCGAGGTCGGCCTGTCGTAAAAGCCGACAAAACAACCCTAGCTACGTGGTAGGGCCTCAAGCCCGTCTGGATGGCGACCACCTTAGGTCTTAAGTATGCCGCCATAATAACTTTGTGTTGTGTTCCGGTATTAGTGACCCAAGTTCCTGTACTTTTATGGGACAGCAGCGTGTTCGCGATGCCACTGGCGTTGCAAACACCTATAGGCGACGGTAACTGCTAAATTCTAAGCGGGCCGTCAGCCTGTCTATTGTCCTACAGCAATAAAATATATATAAACATTAAAATGACGCTTAAAACCATTAGCCTTTCACTCCTCGATATATAATAATATAGCGGATGTTGTATTATAGATCAATGATGTTATTTGTGTGTTGAGCAAACGATGGACTTAGAAGCTTGCGTGACCAGTTTCACATGTGATTAGGTATAATTGCATATAAATAAAATCGTTCTTACATTATTTACTAAGCATTTCCCCTAGCTTACAGTTTCAACGCCATTTAATATTCTGGAAAGATAATTGATTGTGTAAAGGTGATTATACATTTGCATTACACAACAGACTGTACTATCATTCAGTTTCGTTACATAAATGTAATATTAGTATCCTATAACATTTCCACGGCTGGGCTCGAAACTCTACGTAGGGGACCAAATATCATATCCACTTTTTTATCAACACTCCGGGAGAGGGCGTTTTTATCAGTGCAGGGGCGGAGAAAGAATACTGACCTATGCGACCGGGATCGGCCTGTCGTAAGAGGCGATAAAACAACCCACCCTAGCTACGTGGTAGGGCCCCAAGCCCGTCTGGATGGCGACTACCTTTGGTTTTAAATATGCCGCCATAATAACTTTGTGTTATGTTCCGGCATTAGTGACCCAAGTTCCGGTGCAAACCCTTATAGGACAGCAGCGTGTTCGCGATGCCACTGGCGTTGCAAACACCCATAGGCGACGGTAACTGCTAAAAAGTTGATCGTCAGCCTGTCTACTGTCCTGCAGGATTAAAGTCGACGCGGGTATGTCGGGTTCCATGTGGGGCCCACTAAAACTCCGGTCGTCACCTAGAGCCTTTGTTGGGTCGCAGAATCTACTTTTGGTCATTGCTCCGCGACACCCCCGGTAAATATCATATCCACTACGTTATCAACGAGCAAGGTTGCACACATTGATAAATCGATTGGCGACCTCCGTAGAGTAACGGATAACACACTGCGGCACGCTTGCGGGGGACGACGGGATCGATTCCCGTTCTGCGTCTATGTATAATATCTATTTATTTACAAAATAAAAGCCATAACACAAGTGCTAAGTAGCATACTACTTACTTTGGAATTACATGACGCTCTGTGCATTTATGTTAATATGTGTGTAAATCTTTGAGCAGATATCCTCGTGATGTTTCCTGCTGTCAGGACGTAGCAATTATGTGACACAAATTAAGCCAGAAAAACTGCATAAGTAGCGCTCGTCGTGGAAACCAAACATCGAACATCAATATTTCGACTCGACTATGATAGCACTCGGCCTTCACTTACATACTGAGTATATGCAGCATTAATGCTTAAATATTTCACATTTAATAATAATAATAACAGAGGGAACGGACAGTATACGATTACGATATACGATACGGATTAGCGGGTTACACATTCCGGTGATTTCGGTATGCATGTTTTATCATGATGTTTACCTAGACCGTTGGTATATGACAATTATTGTACGCACATTAGGCGGGAAAAACTGCCTAAGCAGTGCAAGTCACCGTAAGATTCGAACCCGGGACCTCAAGATTGGTCGTCGAGTATAAAATCACTGTCAGCTATTAGGTAATCATTTCCGGTATTTATATTTATAAAAATAAATATATTTACTAATTAAAAAGCACAGTGGCGCCATTTAGGTCAAATAGCTTAACCGAGCGCTTTTCCCGCCGATAAACTGCTGTGCAGTTTGGAGGGACTACAGCAATTATCATTCATTTAGAGATTAAATAAATAAAATAAATATAATATTATTTTTGGTCAGGGCAGTATGTCCATTTCTTCCGTTTTATTATATCCTGACATTCTTCACCTATCACTTTACAAATCCTAATATCATACATTATAAATTCCTTCATCGTGTTTCAGGTCTATCCCTGCCCACAAGGGCACAAACCCATTTCAGGTTCAACATTCGTCTGTTTCTATTCCATCCTGTTCATCCTAATCACATATCTGTATAATGCAAATCTACTTTTGTCAGATTGGGAACTTGCTTCTTCGAGGAAAAAAAACGTCAACAAACCTACTTGATTTTAAGCAACACCCAAATTTGGATAAACACTGGTCAATTATCAGTACAGTTAGAATGTAAATCGGTCATGAACAACTTTCCCATTGTTCTGTAACACATAATAATAGCAATTGTTACAATAATTAACTTGACACATGCAACATGGCTTCCAGTTAATGCGATTTGTCAAGAATTTTACGATTAACAAAGATGTAATGTTTTTTAATTTTTTTTTCATGCAGGGGCGGAGTAATTATACTGAACTATTCTGCCGATGCAGCCTGTCGTAAAAGGCGACAAAACAGTCCTAGCATCTAGGACTTCATGCAAATCTGGATGGCCGTTACCATCGCCTGTAAATGTTTACGACACCAGAGCTACCGCTAACACGCTATCGCCCACGTAGGGGAACGGGAATCTGTGCTACTTATGCCAGAACACAACACTGAGTTATTGTAGCGGCATGTTTAGAGACCAAGGGTGCCATAGGCGGGCTTGGGCCCTACCACGTAGCTAGAGTTATTTTGTCCCCTTTTACGACAAGCCGACCCCGGCCGCAAGGGTTTATTTTTTTTAATGCTGTAGGACATCAGACAGGCTGACGGCCCGTTTAGAATTTAGCAGTTACCGTCGCCTATGGGTGTTTGCAACGCCAGTTGCATCGCGAACACGCTGCTGTCCCATAAGGGTACAGGAACTTGGGTCACTAATGCCGGAACACAACACAAAGTTATTATGGCGGCATACTTAAAGACCTAAGGTGGTCGCAATCCAGACGGGCTTGAAGCCCTACCACGTAGCTATTTTGTCGGCTTTTACGACAGGCCGACCCCGGCCGCAGAGGTTAGTATTCTTTCTCCGCCCCTGCACGGATAAGCATGGATAATATATACAATACACATAACTTGCTTAAAATACTTCGTAAATATCTTACTTGAGTACTTGTGTAATAAATCTAACCAAAATACTTTCTAAGGCCTTGCTGGGTAAATAACAATTTAAAGGCCCGTGCGTACAACCATTCCGAGAATGGTCGAGCTCTATTTTAGACAACCAGTAATCCCAACCGCTCGTTACATGGAATCTAGTGAAAAATAAGACAAGCAATTCACGGAGGCAGCTAATTTGACGCCGTTTGTATCGGGTTGAGAATGGTTTTATTTGGTCACATTTTCAAATAAAGAAATGTACAGGAATAATCCACTAAAAGAGTAAAAGTGAAACTAATTGACATTTTTAAAACTCTTTTGCACGATATAATATGTAACTATATACAGGTAATTTACTTGATCCTAGAATAACACATAGTCATTTATCTAGTTTAATTTTTTTATTGCTGTGGGTCAGCAGACAGACTCACAGTCCACTTAATGCCAGGGGCACGGCTAACACGCTGCCTCCGCGTACAGATAATGGAACCTGGGTCACTTATGCTGGAACACAACACAAGGTTATTATAGCGGCATTATTATAGACTGGGACTGCTTTCCATCTAGACAGGTTTGTGTACCGAATTTTAATTAAATCTCGGCTCAGTTCTTATGTCCATGTGGTCGAACTCGCAAGCAAATACTATAAACATCACAGAACAATGACCAAAAGTCGATGCCTCCAGGCTTTGGGTGGCAACGGGGTTTTTAGTCGGTAAACTGTTGTAACTGCCGCTGGCCATCACATCTCTGCCAGCTGCACAAAGGCGGCCTCCGTAGCATTATATACATAGCAAAGGTGAGTAGGCCGACATAATTAAGTCAGCGGCGTGGTACTGGTCATACGGTTTCCCGGGACATAAAAAAGGTAAATAGTAAAATAACACCTTCACCTTATTTCAACAAAATACAAGTAGAGATGAAAGTCAAATATTACAATACAATAAATGTTGCCCACAGATAAAATATACCTAATTTAAAAACCAATAACATATGGAGGGGATTAGAAGGAAAGTACTATTTATGGACACATTTAATCGTATAAATGTTGAAATTGGACTGCCAGACTAATATATCGAGATGTAATAACCGTTTGTGGCTATTACCACAGAATACACAAATATAGATACTGCGCTTTATATTTTATGCTTGAAAATTGTATAGACATGGCTCACGGTTACAAAATATCGGAACACACCTAAACAGTAAGTATTTGGCCATATAATCCCAGTCAGTAATCCCCATCAACTACCGTAACTAGACGTAACAGCTATCTACAAATGAATCTTTGTTCTTTAGTTCACAGAATTTAGCAAGGGAATTCTTTATTTTACATTTCGGGATTAAGAGCCCTGTAAGGATCAAATTTAGTCATATTCCATTTATTTTCTTGTGCTAGCAAAAAGAAGTATCATGGAAAGACATCGCAAATAGGTGCGCAAAAGTTAAGTCCTGTAAAAATATGCATACGTAGTATACGTATATAAGCTTGGAAGACATCTCTTGAATCGACGACCTCGGTGGCGTAACGGATAACGTACGTCGGTACGCTCGCGGAGATCACGGGTTCGATTCCCGTCTCACGTCTGGGTGTTTATGTATAATATGTATTTATTTACAAAAATAAAGTATATAAGTAGTATATCAGTTGTCTAGGGCCCATAACACAAGTGCTACTTAGTTTGGGACTAGATGACGCTGTGTGAATTGTGACAAAATATTTATTTATTTATTTAATCAAAATTCGCTACTACTTGATGGTTACTTTTTACAGATTAGGACAATGGAATCCCGTTAACCACTCTAAATAACCTCAAACGCTTATTAGAAGTGGGTTTTCCTTAGTCGTCCACTGGCTAAGCAGGATTCGAGCCTTCAAACTTCTTCAGGGATATAATGTATAGCTATTATTTTAGATTACATGTTTTAACATGTCATTCTTTACTCTATCATACCCTACACTATACTACAAGTATAATCAGTAAAATTCTGTATGTCCGTCTTCTATGCTATAATAGCTATTACGCATTGGTGAAATAGTGATGTGGACCGCAGCCACCTCGTAACAGCAAAGTGAAACAGAGGCTTTGTTACTTTGATAGTCGAAGTTCGGAACTCTCTTAGGTATTAGGAGGCTTTACATTGAACTATTTATTACTTAGCTTCCACTAAGTGCTTGCAGAAGTCTCGCTAAAATGCGGTTTCAAGTTTAAATCTTATGGATATCGGCATCCTTAATAGTTGCCCTATTAGCGCGCATATGATTTTACAATGTCAAGCAAGCACTTATTGGGTCTACCTCTGACCGAATATTACCTGATAAACCTCGTTATACAAAATATATATACAAAAGGACGAGAAATACTGTAGTATACTACTAGACAATATTTCTCGACTTTTATGCAAATTATAACATAATTAACAAGTACAATGTAACGGAGGAAGTATCCGCCTGTAACAAGGCAGGTATATTGTCCATCCCTTCTTGTGCCCCACCCCAGCAGTGATGCTATGGGCATTATCATTTAAATTAAACTTCTGTTATTTGTATATCAACAATATATTCCCCCACATAAATCTTATTATTTACAGTAACTGAATGTCTACAAGCCGCGGTAATAGGGGCATTTAGGAGAGCCTCCGAAGCGTCATACCCCTCTTGTGATCAAACCCAATTTGCTGTAAAGAGGGCCGCCGGATAGTGCTTTGATTTCGTTTCACAATCGACTGTCACAGGTCAAGAGGGAACACCCCTAAGGCTTTTACAATTTTATGTGAGTATAGTGCTTTAGATAATGGATCGAATTGAAAATCAAGTATCTAATAGATCTTTGGGGAGTAAGGGATAATATAGATATTAAAATACGAAATATTAAATTTTTATTAAATATATTAAAATTATTATTAAAAATAGAATATATTACAAAAAATTATAAAGGTCTCATGGGATCAAATAGCTTGTTTATATTTAGGGAAAGTGTTGCCATCCAACGCAGTAATACAGCCAGCGTTTTGGGAACATTTCCGGCCAAAAGCGATTTCTAATCAATATACTTTTTATTATTTACGTGTTTTTTTAAATATGGTGTATTTTTAATATAGAATATTTTTTTTGTTAAATGGACCATATCCGTGGCGCAACGACTTTTGCATGGCGGACGCACGAAACACCTGTGATTGTTACAGGTTCGATTGCCGTCCCGATTCTGAGTCTTTATTTATAATATGTACTCATTTAAAAAAGAAAAGTATGTAGTAAATTGTCTAGTACCTATAACACAAGCGCTCTGATACTTGCTTTAATATTTTTATTTAATAAATAAGAATAAACCTAGCTGTTATATCACTACCTACGTATTCGAAAATACCTCACATCAACACACAAAACATGTGTATTTTTTACAGATAGACAAAACACTTCTACAAAATAAACTGTTCTTGGAAAATTTGCAATCGTTATTAGATTTAGTCACTATGAAAAATGTTGTATACAAATATCATTTTGGTTGAAATTCGATAAATAAATGAACATTAATAAACAAATACTATTATCTTTGGATTGATAAGGAAAGCCTAATGATACCCAAGGTTAAACGAGCCTATTCTCTTCCAGAAATAGCTTCTAGATTAGATAACTCTGTCGCATATTTCCAAAGCTTTGTACTAATTTCGTTGATAATGTTTTGTTACAGTCGAAATAAGTTATTTTTATAAGATAATTACCAAATACTTATGTGATCTTATTAAGTAGAATAACTATTTCGACCTTCATCATTAGTTTATTTATTTCTCCGTGCAGCGGCGGAGTAAGAATACTAACCCCTGCGGCCTGGGTCGGCCTGTCGCAAAAGGCGACAAAACAACATGGTAGGGTTACCACCATTGATCTATAAGTGTGCCGTCATAATAACATTGTGTTGTATTCCGGCATTAGTGACTTAGATTCCTGTACCCCTATGGGACAGCAGCATATTCGCGGTGTCCCTAGCATCGCACACATCCATAGGCAACGGTAACTGCTTACTATTAAGTGGACCGTCAGCCTATCTGCTGTTCCTGAGCAATAGAAAAAATTATCCTCTCCTATAGGTTTGTTAGAAATGTTATTTTATTGCGTGTTATTATTTACCAAATCTTGAATTATCACGTGACTTTGTAAAATGTTTGCATGTCATTGTATCTATTTAAATAATATAATCATTAGTTTGAATAATACTAATACGTTGTTATATTTCATAAATATTTTTTTTTTATTGCTGTAGGACAGCAGACAGGCTGACAGCCCGCTTAGAATTTAGCAGTTACCGTCGCCTATGGGTGTTTGTAACGCCAGTGGCAGCACGAACACGATGCTGTCCCATAAGAGTACAGGAATTCGGGTCACTAATGCCGGAACACAACACAAGGTTATTATGGCGGCATACTTAAGACCAAAGGTGGTCGCTATCCAGACGGGCTTACCACGTAGCTAGGGTGGGTCATTTTGTCGACTTTTACGACAAGCCGACCCCGCCGCAGGGGTTAGTATTCTTTCTCCGCCCCTGCATGGATAAAAAATATAGCAGATAATTACTATAAAGTGTTAATCCACTTCGAAACTTACAACAGTTTTTATGCTTTCCTCTTTTTCCTTTCCTCGCACGGTCTTCAGCATCCATATTAGCAGTCAAATATTCATAATAGTAAACATTCTTTCAGTAAAACATAAATTATGAATTATATACATGCTTAACCCATGACCTTTATGCAATAACGAACAATAAGTTGTAAAAGTTTTATCACAATCGGATAATCGGTAATAGAACATATAAAAAACAAACAGTTTTTATATGTTAAGTTAAAATACATTAGGAGGAATATATTTGCTAACAGAAAAGAATCCCATTTACAGAACAAAACTGAATGCCTCCGCGTATGATGACAGGCCGAGGCATCCGGGTGGAAAAGGCTCGTAACGAGTTGGCACGAGGCACAGCCGTCGAACGCCCATTGTAAAGCTAAAGTAGCAAGTACTACAATGCTGGAGCACAAACATTGTTGAAGTACTTTGAAATCGACTTACGAAATTTTCTAAAGCTTTTTGTAGCTATTCTTATAGACATCGTTTCTCAGTATTATCCCTTTCGTGACATTCCTTTTCCTGATCTAAAAGCCACAAGAAATTAGTTTTAGTCAAATTACCAACTTGTCGTCTAATAATTTGATACCTTGCCAGCCTTAACGAGACTATCGTGTACTCCATCCATGCAGGGGTGGGACCAAAGTCGTATCTTATGTTGTAAGTTGTAGTTACCTCAAATATTTATAGAAAACTAGCTGACCCGGCAAACGTTGTTCTGCCATAAAAATAATAAAATGTCAAAAAATAAAAAAAAAAAATTTAGGGGTGGACTACCCCTAACATTTAGGGGGATGAAAAATAGATGTTGGCCGATTCTCATAGATACCGGATAAGCACAAAAAATTTCATCAAAATCGGTCAAGCCGTTTCGGAGGAGTATGGCAACGAAAACTGTGACAAGAGAATTTTATATATTAGAGATAATGTAGGCAAACAAATTTAGAATGTCAGTCGGTAGCTCTCGACTATTAAAAAAAGGTAATCTGGTAAAATTGTACTGGTTTTATTTAATAAAAATAAGTCCCGAATCTCAGAAACGATCCTTCAAACACAATACCATGAACTGAACATCTATGCGAAGCAGGAATTAAATTCAGATGTTTTTGTATCGCTCTTACATCATTAATATAATTTCAAACAGACGCGATCGCGAGTCAAATAACTTTGTTTTAATATAGTAACCAAAAAATATTATATATAGCCCTATCTATTTTCCATTATATTTTATTCCATTCGAATGCTGATTGCTTATAGTAAAGCAACTTCCAATTTCTAATAACCCTACATTTTTTATTGCTGTGATACAGTAAACAGACTGACGGCCCACTTAATAGTAAGGATATCGTCGCCTATGGATGTGTGCGGTGCCTGGAGCACCTCTAATACGCTGCCGTCCACATATTGAAACTGGAACCTGGATCAATTATGGCTGAACAATACAAGGTTATGGCGGTATATTTAGAAACCAGGGGTGGATGCTATTCAGACGGCCTTGGAACCCTTTTACCTAGCTATGTTGTACTGTCTCCTATTACGACAGCCCACTCCGGCCGCAGGGGTCAATATTGTTACTTCTCCCCTTCACGGAGAAAACATTTGAAACACAATAATGTTTTAATATTTTGACGAGTTTGAATTTAAGATACTAAAACTATTCCAAGAATATTATCGATCTGAACAGATTAAATATTAAGATTATATTTCGTTTAAGAGCAAAGTGTCCCTCAATTTGCTCCTTTTATTCGACCATTCACCTGCCCGAATTAGAAACAATCTCGTTACGTCACGTTGATGTAAACAACCATTAAATATCCAGTTCAAAAATCACAAAGAAAGCGAGAGAAACAATTTACAGATTCATTTACTAAATTGCTTTTTTCATACTCTCTTAACTGCTGACAGCGAAATCTTTTGCGTTCTGAGGAAAACGAAAATACCTTGACATTACTTTAACCAATGCCTATTTACGAATTTGTTCTTATTATATTTTTTGAGTCGTGAAATTCGCAAACGTTAGTTACGTTTCCCTTTTTGAATAACTATTCACATCTTCCGTTATATCTTATTTTGATCTGATACTTATCCAAAACATTTTATTCAATTAAATCGTAAAATTAATAGATAGATAACTCTTTATTGTTGAACTTAAAAACTACTTATTATCTTAAGAAAATTAACACAAAAATAATGTTCAACAATATACAACAGCCTATTATTGTAAAGAAGCCGAGAACAGTTATTCGACGCTGTATATTGTGTTCAGAATCACTGTAAACTATTGAAGTAAATAAAAATTTATTCATATAAAATATTAAATAAATTCATTTCAAATTCACAGTCTTGACATTTCACAGCCCTCTTAGGGCTTTATGTATGATATATAAGATACTCTTTCCGGGGAAAATTGGACCCTGTAAAAGTCAGATATCCGATTCTCCGCCTCGCTACTGCAACTATTCGACTAGGTAGCGGAAGAAAATCAGGGTGGACGCGGCGGCATAAAAACTCATTGCACCAAAAACCTCGATCACCACTTTAAGTCTTTGTGGGGGCTCGCAGAATCGGCTTTTGGTAATTATTGTATTGTACTCGTATAATATCATACATGTAATGTGTTACCAATACTAAATATCAAATTAAAATCGATAAATATGTATGTAATGTATAAAAAGTGAAATAAATTATTTAGCATACTGTCAGATTATTTTGGTAACGCAACTCCGGATTTACATCTATTTACTCGTACATTTGGTTTTACAATAGATACATTATATCATTAACGAGTTATAAATAATAATATATTGATTCCAAATCGCTTTCGCCCGGAAAAGTTCACAAAACGCTGGCTGCATTAACAAGTTTAATAACTAAAATATGAAAATTCAAAGTTATATTTTCAGTACCATTGGAGCTATTTACACACATGAATAATTATAATACAATATATAGATTTTTGAAACACGTTGAACTCTTCTACTATGTTGCTACGAATACTTCGTAGCCACGTAGTAAAGCTACGATATGGTAAAGATTATTTTAAATAATTCAGTAAATCTATTTGAATGGTTGATTGACACTATATGTGTTCTTTTCTCAGCCCCCAAGTCTTCTTACTGCCCTTATCCCCCTTATATGGGATCAGCATGTTCTCTCCATCATTATCAATCCAAAAAACATTAAATTCAATCCAAAGAAAATCATTACGAATAATAAAAATTCAAATCAAACACTGGTAAATTCCTGAAAAACAAATGGTCATTCAATAAAATTAATATCAAGACAATGAACATACATATAAGGAAGATTCGTTACTCATCTAGGGCAACATATTTGTATGAGTTTTACATAGTTTGTAAGCCCCGCAACACATATATGTGTCTAATGCAGCTATCTGTGGTTCGGATGTAACATACATATGTCTCCATTAATTGCATGTCTGAAAAAAACTGACGATATAGTGTTGAATCTAGATTAAGAACTGTCTGTTTTATAAAATAAAAACAATTTGATAATAGTACTATTTTAAATTAATAACATTTTACTCTTTAAGAATATTTTAATCATAAACCATTAAAAGTTCGACTGAGTAGGAAAACTAAAGAAAATATCAGCAAATTCGTACAACTACCATCAAATTACACTTGCATAAAAGGTCCTTTGATAAAGTAGATTACACAAATACAAGATGGAAATGGTTTTCAAACATGGCGGGTGTCATGGCCGTCGTAAAATTGAATGCTAACGCGTAATGTACGCGCCGAAATCAAATTTTAAAAGTGCACCTCAAACAAGCCAGTATGGCTTTTAGGTGCTTCACTTCTGTTAAATTTAAATATTTTTGTGGGTATAATACTATTTTTTTAAAGTAAAGATACGCTTAAGAATATGAGAAGAAGGAGACTGGCGTGGTACGGGTATGTAATGAGAAGGGTTGCCGACTGTATTATCAAAAGAATATTAAACATGACAGTAGTTGGATATAAGGGCGGGGGTAGACTTAACAAGCGATGGAAAGAATGTGTGATACATATGAGGATTTGCGAAGTGACATGAATAATGCCACGATAGAATGAAATGGAAGAAGAAGACATAATGTGGCGACGGTGATATACGTAAGCAGCCTAGTATAGTGCTGTGGATTAGTTACCTATATCCTATGTAGATAGATAGATAGATAGATAACGCTTTATTTATCACCAAAATTACAAATTACAGCACAAGTATACAATAAATTGACGGTGAAAAATCGGCGGCCTTATCGCTTATGTATGTATCGCTATGTAATGTAGGAAGCTCACACAAATGTAACCCGTTGTTACCTAACATCTTTTCTGACACTATTTCCACATATATTCTAACAATACTTCCACCTACTAAAATATTTAAATTCAAAACATTCAACAAAAATATTCTTATTACATAATATAAAAATAGTTTGCTCCATTAATATAAATAAATATATATCAGTGCTAAATCGAAAACTGCACGCGTAAAGTAGATATAAAACGCCCCTAGACAGATTAATTAAATCGGAGGCTAGTTTGTCAAGGCGTCTAAAATGAATGAATGAAATTTATTTGTTTCTCACACATTTTTTAGGTATTTTAATTGCGAATATTACTATGTAATAAGAAGTGGGAGAAACTAGCCTAAGTTAGGTAGCACCTATACTACGACTCTTAAACATTTCTAATAATAATCATCCACATAAAAAAATACCGTTAATTAACTGTTCCAGTGAAATCTATGCATTATTATAAATGTAATAATGCATATGATGGATGTCACGTCAGAAGGGCTGAACGAAATTAGATGGATCCTACTATTTATTGCGAAAAAATAAATCCATTTAGCCATATATATATTTACTCTTTGTTCTATAATGATATTATAGATATACATTCCCCGTAATGTCATAAGCCGTTATAACGAGGGACTTCTCGGCTAATTCGAATCAACCGCAAACCGCATAAAAATATAAGAGGCTACATATTCCGGTCAATGACGACAATAATCACATATTGGAATAATGAAAATAACAATAATATAACTATCCGTTCGTGACAGTTAGGGTAGCGATACCGCCATTGTTACGTGATACTTACTATATACAAAGGGTTAGCAATTACGCATTTCATAAGATCTATAATGATTTATTATAATAGTTATAGCACTAGTTTCTATCTTTTTACTGTAAAAATACAGGCGGAGTAAAAATACTGATCTCTGGGCCGGGATCGGCCTGTGGTATAACAAACTTAAACAGGTGGTAGGGCCCCAAGCTCGTCTGGGTGACAACCACCCCTATATAAGTATGCCGCCATAATAACTTTGTGTTGTGTTCCGGCATTGGTGACCCAGGTTCTATCCTACGTGGATAGCAGCTTGTTCGGGGTATTCCTAGCTCCGTAAACATCCATAGGCGACAATAACTGCTTACTATAAGTGGGCCCTCAACCCATCTGCTGTCAGTGCGCAACAGTGGACCCCGCGGTCTTAAGCTACGGTTGTAACTAAGATTATCCATATATTTCGGGATGGTTCAGTTATGGGATCTGGAGAATCAGGAACGCACCGTGGTCTAGTACGTGACCTCAGACAACTTCCACACTAGGAAAAAGCATATTAAAAATTAACTTTAATTTTAAAAATAATTTAGCTTTGATGTAAATCAGGATCTTGTAAAGGTTTGAAGAATATTATTTTACGGTAAATTACTACAGACTTTTAAATCAACCAAAATATCCAAGGTACCGTACATAAATATATTTATAGAGGTTTGTATTGTACATTAGCGTAGATTCAAAACTACCCTAGCTACGTGATAGGGCCCGTCACGAGCCCATCTGGTAGCAACCACCTTTGGTCTAAGAATATGCTGCCTTAATAACCCTGTATTGTGTTTCGGCATTAGTGATCCAGGTTCCTGTACTCCTATGGGACAGCAGCGTGTTCGCGGAGCCCCTGGCGTCACAAGCATCCACAGGCGACGGTAACAGCTTACTGTTAAGTGCCGTCAGCCTGTCTGCTATTTCTCAGCAATAAAAAAAGAGATTTCCACGAACAAGCTAAAACGATTTTCTCCGTATATCCATCGCCAGTCCTATTTGATGTGACAAAGTATATGGAGCGTGCGATACAATTGAGTCAGTCCATTCACTCTAATGTGTACAGGTAGTGTTGAACTACTAGACAACACGACTACACGATCGTCCGTTTGGTACGCAATTTCATTATATGCATTATCAGGATTTCGTGTATGCGATATATATACTTACTTATACATGCTCCATCCATACTAATATTATAAATGCGAAAGTAACTCTGTCTGTCTGTCTGTCTGTCTGTTCCTCTTTCACGCCTAAACGGCTGAACGGATTTTGATGAAATTTGGTATGGTGATAGATGATAACCTAGAAATGGTCATAGGCTATAAATAATCACGCCATCGTTCTTAGGGGGTAGGCAGTAGGCAGATAACTAAATTGAGTTAGTGATTTTTTGTGCTTATCCGGTATCTATGAGAATCGGCCAACATCTATTTTTCATCCCCCTAAATGTTAGGGGTGACCCACCCCCAAAAAATTTTTTTAATTTTTTGACATTTTATTATTTATATGGCAGAACAACGTTTGCCGGGTCAGCTAGTTTATATATAAACTGATACCAGTTTCTGTATAAATTAAACGACGATGACGTAAGATGTTAGATATTGTAGTACTGTAAATTAAATCATAAATAAATCATCATCATTATTTCAGCGCTTAATCCCGGTTGCAACCCAAACTTTTGTTTCGGTGCCTGGGGTCTGCTTTCCGACGTTTTCTACTCCTCTGGACACGGTATTCGGAATCTCTGGTAATTAGTCTATTGGAATGCAATACTCTTTACGACATCAAGCCAGCATTTTTGGGTCTACCTCTCCAATCGGGACCAGGCGGAGGCGGCATGGCAAGACATTTATTCCCTACGTAAGTAAACCATAAATAAATATACTGGGATAATTCACACAATGCCATAGAAGCACAGCGTTTGTGTTATGGATACTAGATAACTAATATACTACATATTTTATATACTTTTGTAAATAAATACATAAATACCCAGACGCAAGACGGGATTCGAACCTATGATCTTCGCAACCGTACCGAAGCAGTAACTGTTACGACACAGAGTTCGTTGCGATCTTTTTAAAATGACTGAATCACCGAATGTCAAATGTCGTAAAATGCGATGTAAGAAAGTTATGATTGTTCGTTAATCAAGATGACGTAGTTACTAAGAAAAATGGCGGATTGTATTCTCGGACATACGCAAGTGAATTGTGAAACATTAAAATAAATTATCATACCCAAAAATTTTAACTTACAATTGATTTTATAAAAGACTACGGAGTTGTCCTAATGCATTTAAACCTCATATAAATCGGATAAAAACAAAAGTATTAAAAATTTAATATCTAAAGTAATATCAGTTCATTATTGCTTTGTTCAATTCATAAATTTTACTTTTTTAAATGCTTACATTTTTTTATTGTTGTAGGAGAGCAGACAGACTGACGGCCCACTTAGAATTTAGCAGTTACCGTCGTCTATGGGTGTTCGCAACACCAGTGGCCTCGAGAACACGCTGCTGTCCCATAAGGGTACAGGAACTTGGGTCACTAATGCCGAAACATAACACAAAGTTATTATGGCGGCATACTTAAGATCAAAGGTGGTCGCCATCCAGACGGGCTTGGGGTCCTACCACGTAGCTAGGGTGGGTTGTTTTGTCGCCTTATACGACAGGCCGACCCAGGCCGCATAGGTCAGCATTCTTTCTCCGCTTCTGCACGGATAAAAACTTACATTTTCAATACCTATATTTTGAAAAATATAAAATAAATTTACCTTCCGATGTTAGCAATAAATTTTTATAAACCAATTGTAGAGTATAGTAATATGGATTTTAATTGGAATTTAATCAGAAATTTAAAAATATGTATACTATTTAAAAAGAATCTTATAAATTTACATATTATGTACTTTAACAATTTAATTGATTTTTTTTTTAAGTTTTAGCTTACATTGTCAAGGATACAGAAAAGCATATAAAATATTTCATTTGCGAAAAATAAGTTGAAGCAAGTACTATTAAAACAAAAATTTTATATACAACAAGTATTTCTTACAACTTGACAACGATAAAAGAAAAAGAATGTCAAGGTGTCATTCAGGTCATGTTAGCACGTCCGCGTTTCGTGACATTGAACACGTTTGCAAATGCCTAACCCGACCAGACCGCTGGAATACCTTCCACTTATCTCCGAGATGACTAATTGTGACTAAGTGTGACTAATTGTGACTAAGTGTGACTAAGTGTGACTAAGTGTGACTAAGTGTGACTAAGTGTGACTAAGTGTGAGCCACTAAGTAACTGTTAACGCCCGCGTAGTTAATTATCTTTCTTAGAATTTCTTAAAATGGCCTACATCTGGTGGAACAAAAAACAAAACTTATATTATAAAAAAAATAAACACCGTCACATAAATAACGTTTCACTAATGGCCTCGGGCCCCCTATAGGGGACGGGCAATCTACCCACCATACTTGTCCAAGGTGGATAAGTGGGTTACACTTCAAGGATCTGGAATGAGCTTCCGGCTAAGATTTTCTCAGCGCGGTACGATATGGGATTCTTCAAAAAAGGCGTTATAAAATTTCTTCGAGGCCAGCAGCGCGTTGGTATTGCTTGGTGCTGCAAACGTCCATAGGCGACGGTGACCACCTGCTAGAGTGGGCCGTCAGCCTATCTGCTGAGCTCTAGCTATTAAAAAAAAACTTACCGGTGATCACGGTTTGCAGGTTTCCTAGCAATGTTTTCCTTTATCGTCAATACGAGACATATCATTAGCACAATATGCGAGAAAAACCATCTAAGTCGTGAATACAAGCATGGTGGTATTTTTTTTACGGGGTGGGGAAATCCTCATGGACTACCTCCGCCTGGGGAAAGGCGGAGTGGCGTGCCGGACTCTTACCGGCTAAAACCACCACCCCGGTGTCTCCTCACACGTGCGCGTGGGGCCGCGGTAATCCAAATTCTTCCGCAGCCCCACACTAGTGCTGGCCCGGTCTGTCCGGGCCTCGTCTCCTGCACGGGGTAGTGAGGTGTTTAACTACCCCGTGCATCGCCTCAGAGGCGCGCGCCGAAACCCGCGCGCGCCTCCACCTCGGGTCCATCGAATAGGGGGCGGGAACTCCCCAAGTCCCTCGCTCCTGGACCTATTCATGGGGGCTGGAAAAGGGCGTTGTCCGCCCTTCTCCTGCGCCCGGTGCGCCTTCTGCGGTCGGGGAAGGAAGTCGAGATCTCCCTCTCCCGTTCCGCAGTTTCCTTCTGCGACATCACGTCCTCATGGTGGTATTTGAATCAATGACCTCTTGGTTGTCCGGTGTGATATCACTTGGTTACCAATATATTATACAAGTTTATAATACATATAATAATAATATAATTTAATAGACATATTAGTCCATTGAAATGTTACATGAGCTTAACTTTTTTTAGCGGACGCAATTTTATTTTTCGGATATGTGTGGGGGCGTCAATAGAAACTTAACCCCAAGTTTGTGGAGTTGCCGCCCCTGTCCCCCCGCCGCCATTTTGGAAAAAGGGGTGCAAACACCTTTTTCGCGATATCTCGGAAACTATGCGTCCTACAAAAAATTCGTTAAGACATAATTTGTAGCAAATCGCTTTGCCTACAAATATGATCATAAAACTTTTTGCCCTAAATTTAAAATTAAAGAAGTTATAAGCAAAAAAGGGAGTAAATTTCTATAAAAATTGTCTTTTTTATTCTATAACTTTTTTTATACATTTTACAAAAAAATTACCTCAGACCAATCTTGTAGATGGTCTTTTGAGGAAAAGTTTTCTCTATATTTTTTTCTTATTCATTGCTAACTCTTTTCCCCGCCACCTATGAGGTAGAGTTTGTAGGCACGTTTTTTTACGTGGTATCCTCAGTAAGTCTACTCCACAGACATCTTGTCGATGAGGTAATCCTCGCCAAAATCATATTTTCAATCAGTTATTAACTAACTATTCTATTCTACTTTTCTTCGATGGTCCAGGCTGTAGCTCGGAATGTAATTCAACGTCAAATGTGAAGGTTTGGGGAATGACAGTAGTTAAAATTGGAGACATAATTAGAAAATCTTCGAATTCATTTTCTTCCATATGATATGACCTGTCACCCGGCTGTGATAAAACATTATTGCTTTGCACATGAGTGAAGGCTAGCTTTATCTCTTTCCGCAAAGGATATCTCCACAATTATCTAGTGCAGTGCAGTAATCTGCACAAACTATGCGCATAATAACGGCACCACAATGAATATTTTAAATACGCACGTATAAACAACGATGAGGTATATTTTTAGATTATTTTTGTTTGGAAATATCATTTGCGAGTCCGCCTGACCACAGAGGAATCGAGACAACCTACAAGAAACATGTTGTTCTCCAAACGCCCAGTGCTTGGGCCTTTGGTACTAGTGAACAAACATGAGCAACTTTTTTAGAGCTTGATATGCAAGACCAAAATTGAAAGTAGCCCAAAATTTCTAACATTATTATTTTTGCATGAAATGACACGGCTAATCGTGTGGAAAATGTCATTTTTGACCAATAAATTTCGCAAGCGACGTTTAAAAAGCTTAAAGTAAAAAAAGTTGGGTTCATAAATATTCAAGCGAACTCCGTAGAGGGAATCCGATAGGCGAGAATAAATTGAGAGGACCGGGTTCATATTGGCAGGATGGAAACCCGAACGGGTTTGCGATGGCAGTTTTGATTTCGTACACAACGAATAAAGGCGCGCTTTAATTAAGCCCGGCCAAAGATTTTCGAACATTACCCAGTATAGGTTAACGGCGATGAAAGCTTTGTGTTTATCTTTTGTTGAATTGTTAGAGCTCGTAAAAATGTGAAGGGTAGTATAGAAATAAATAATTATATTTTGTAACTAGCTGTGCCCGCGACTCTGTCCGCGTGGAATAGTGACATTGGGCAGCATTTTTTGGATATATGAGGTCAACTTAAATTGGAAATTCAACCTAGTAAGTCCAGCCTAAGCTGAACCCCATTTCATACGATTGATGATATAATGTGAGATCAACTTAAATTGGATTATAAAATTTCCGAAACTTATCATTTTTAATAAAAAGTATTTTTTTTTTTCTACAATAAAAATAGCCTAAGTTTCTCCCTGATACATCAGTTGTCAGTGAAAGTCCCATCAAAATCGGTGCAGCTATTTCAGAGATTAGCCGGAACAAACAGACAGACAGACCGACAGACAAAAATTGTAAAAATTTTTATTTTGGTATATGTACCGTGTATACGTCCGAATACACTCAGTAAAAAACGGTTATTTTAATATTACAAACATACCCTGCAATTTCATTTATTTGGATAGATACAGTTATACTTTAGATATAACATATGTATCTAAGCGTTCAGATCCTAGCTATAGGTATCTAGCCATCACCTAAACATTCACATCCTTTTAACCATATCTGCCCCTCCATTTCTTTGGTCTACCCTTACTTTTGTATCTCTCATTCTAAACACATTCTTTAAAAGATATTTTGATAATTAATCTGCTTAAATAAAAATAGCAATATAAAAAAATTAAAGTAATTTTAATTACTAACATTAAAGCTACTTATTTTTTCAGAAGTAACATATACATATAATAGCAAGAAATTAGTCCTGAAGTTCATACGAATGAACATTATTTTATTTACTAAATTAATAGTGATCGATGTTAAACTACTATTAATATTTACTTTAAATTAATGAAAGGGTTTTGCAATACTGACCAAACAATTTCGCATAACAAACCCGTCTAGACTAGACCGCAACGTTGTTATATTGTTAAATTATTTCATTTCATAAAACACGTTCGATCGTTCAGACGGAAGAAATTTACTATAAAATCTAAAACATTAGAATATCAAATACGCCGACTTGTGACTCGGACTCAATCCCTAGCGGATTGTGGGCAAATGAAGTAATATTAAATTATTTGTGACGTGTATTTCGTAACACGTAGGTATACATGTGCGTGTTTGTACTTGCAAAAATCATTTATTGGCCTACATATACCTATTTATAAAGGAATTTACTTACATATTGTGACGACCTCTTTAGCGTAGCGGCTAAAGCACTCCGGTACGCTTGCGGAGGTCACGGGTACGATTCCCGTCTCGCGTGTGGGTATTTATGTATAATATGTATTTATTTCCAAAAAAGTATACAAGACAATGTAGTATATCAGTTGTCTAGTACCCATAACACAAGTACTTATGCAGATTAGTTTGGGACTAGAGGGCGGTGTGTGAATTATGCCCGTATATTTATTTATTGATTATATGAGGATTAATGTCATGATAATGCTATAACATGTAGGTAAAAAATTGATACAATGGGCCAAAGACGAAACTAAATGATATCTCCCGGGAAAAATATTTCACGAAATGGACCTGTGTAAGATATGAAGACGACGGAGCATTTACTCTTGTATTTCTAATCGTTTGTTTTAGTGTTTTAATTTGATTGCATAGTAAAAAATAAGATTAATAAAATTTGACTAACAGATGAATTGAATACAACAGATTTTTGATACAACTGTGATTTTTTCAATTTATTTGGAACTCAAACAATACAATAGAAAAGAATTTCTACAATTAAATTATGCATTAACGATAAAGTTAAAAAGAAAGCAATGGTAAAATGACATTACATTAAAACAAAAATAAAAATTTAGTAAAGTACATTTTGTTTTGATACTGATATGCTGTTTTTAATATAATATTTACATTTAATATAATATGCTATTTTTAATATGATATTATCTAACTTGAGATAGAATATATCGATTTCTGCACTATTATATGCGTTATCACATTTACACGAATGATTATTGTAATCAGACTCTGTTTGTATTGTTTTAAGCTTCCTGTACTCTATCATATATTAATTAGGCAACCATAAAAGGAGGAATATATCAACTTATAAGGTTGCCAAATCAACCACACGTACAATTCCATAATAGGGTAGTCGGATTAATAGTCCCAAACGGATACATGCTTAGGTTTTGAAAACCTATGTTATT
The DNA here is from genome assembly GCA_963693495.1 of Malacosoma neustria. Taxonomy (NCBI): domain Eukaryota; kingdom Metazoa; phylum Arthropoda; class Insecta; order Lepidoptera; family Lasiocampidae; genus Malacosoma; species Malacosoma neustria. Next base: position 16,493,797 of record OY856379.1, on the reverse strand, counting down.
GATGTACAGAATGTTGGTGACGTTAGCGCCTGATTATAATTGAAAGTGCGCCCCCCCCGCAGACATAAGTTTTTTTCCGTGTGAACAAAAATCTTTCGCGATTGAACTTTAACGAGCGTCGAAATTATATTGATGAGTAAATTTTATCGAATATTGTTATAACTCATTTTGTTTCGGTTGACTTTTTGTTTATTTGCATGCATTAGAGTTGTAAGTACAATATTTATCATGTTTTATTGTTGAATTATTTTTATTTATATAGAAAATAGAAAAGGCAAGTATTCAAAACGATAGTTGCCTTGTTTACTTTTGCGGATAATCGCTCTAGGAGCAACTATAAATTCTTTGACGAACTACGAAAGTTAATAATTAAACTGTAGATTCGAGCAGGTATTCCTGCTAATTTAATAAGTGGTTTTCGCTACAGTGAAATCTACCCAGTCAATCCAAAGGCTTTGTTTGACACTTAATTTATAATAATAGATTGCATTCCATTTTATCCGTGCAGGGGCGGAGAAAGAATACTAACCTTTGCGGCCGGGGTCGGCCTGTCGTAAAACGCGACAAAAGAACCCACCCTAGCTACGTGGTAAAGCCTCAAGCCCATCTGGATGGCGACCACCTTTGGTCTTAAGTAGGCCACCATATTAACATTGTGTTGTGTTCCGGCATTAGTGACCCAAGTTCCTGTACCCTTATGGGACTGCAGCGTATTAGCGATGCCACTGGCGTGGCAAACACCCATAGGCGACGGTAACTGCTAAATTCTAAGCGGGTTTTCAGCCTGTCTGTTGTCCTACAGCAATAAAAAAAGAATTGGGAGAACTTACGCAAGAACAAGTTAGAAACTGAATATATACTAGGCTGTCCGGCTTTTATCCTACATGAAAACTGTTGATATGGATAATATATGAAGCGAGGTAAAGCTCGTAGCAACAACAGGTTAGGTATTCTTACGGCCAATACACTGCACATAATATTGTGAACTGTTAATTAAATGCAGTGAGAACTGGAATTTGCGGTCACCTTGCAGACACGAAACATTTGATATTCGATCTGCAAACCGAGACCGCAGCGTTGCGAAATGAGGTTTGAAAAAGTATAAAATTAGCGTAATAGCGAGAACCACTCTTTCTTGTGTTAGAACAAAATAACATGTTGTTTACAGTTATGTTACGCAAGTGATGGAATTCGCATCGAGGTATGTACAACTGATGATTTCAGGGTGTGGTTGAGTGTAATTTTTAATCGTCTAGACGTAATTTCTTCTATTTTCAAACAGTATTTATAGTATTTCTGCATGATAACATTTAAATAGTAATAATTCGTAATACGCAATATGTTATGTAACTATGTGTATCATTTGGAACGCTGTTGTTGATAAAAAAATTCACATAGTAACATTAAATAAATTTGAAATTAAAATCATGGCTATTAAAAATGCATGAAATGAAAATGAAAATTTTATTCTTATTGGAGAATAATACATATTTATCCTAGCTAAAAAAATTCACATCAACACACACACACGCATACGCACAAACGCTCCCTCGCATTCACGCATAATCATTCAAATTGTAAAATATATAATACTAGCTGACCCGGCAAACGTTCTGCCATATACCTAAATTTTAAAAAAACCTATGTTCTTCTCCAAAGTCCAATCTACCTCCATACCGAAATTCATCAAAACGAAAGCATAATAGACAGAGTTACATTCATATTTATAATAATAGATGACCCAGTGAACATCTCATTGACATTAGAGTAAAATGTGGTCAAAACTTAAGCCAAATAAAAGGAATTAATGGGGCTAAACTACATAAAAATCAAGGGAATTCGTCACTTCATCAATCTCGGATGGAGTATGTTTTCCAGTTTTAGATTAGTAGAAGATATAGTTAGTAGAATTGTTACTACCAAATGTGCATTAGAAATAAATTATCAATTTAAATTGTATTTATGGTTCACTATTTTAGCGATAATGGCTTACACATAAAAGATAAATATATGCTGTCACGGGCTTGGATCAGAATGCTGGGCCACAAAGAGAAAAGATGAAAGATTATGGCATGCAGCAGAGATGCAAATGTTAAGATGGATGAGCAGAGTTACAATAATGAATAATAATGAGTATATTAGGGCCAGTTTGAAAGTAGCGCCAGTGATTGAGAAGCTGAAAAGTAATAGGTTAGCCTGGTATGGCCATATGATGCGAAGAGAGGAGCGTCATGTAGTCATGTACAAGTAGGATGCTAGAAATGAGAGTGGATACAAGAGGAGGGGTAGACCAAAGAAAAGATGGATGGATTGTGTAAAAGATGATATGGTTCAAAAAGGTGTGAATGTTCCGATGACGGCTAATAGAGGAAAGTGGAAGGACAGGACATGATGTGGGGATAAGGGCAGGAAAAATAAGTGGTTTGCCAAGAGTTCTAACCACAATTTAAAATGAAAAACGTACACAGTACATGCATTACTAGATGTATCATATGTAAAATTATTTAATGCTTAAAGCTATAATACTTAAAATCAGTATCCAACACACCAGTAGTCCTTTCAAGGCAGTACATCAAGATTCCATTGTTATTCACAGCGAGGATGTTAGAGCGTGGGCGTCGGGGGCGTATTGGCGCACGAGTGTCACAGGAATGGGATTGTTTATTCAACGGACGCGCCGTCCCTTGATTAATGTTGAATAGCGTGTTTTATGAAGCTAGGCACCCGATAGATTGATCTTGGACAGGACGCACTGGCCAGCTCAAATCACTTACAAATAGTAATATCCATATAATTACTATTTATAATAAGACCGGACCTCTCCCTCATCTACGTTCCCATGTAATTATATTTATACTTTATTTTTTAAATAAAATTTGTGTTGTGTCAGCATAAAGCTGAGCTTGGTCCAATTTTAAGACGTGTTTATTTATTATGTGCGTAGTGTTTGTTGTATTTCATATATACGTGTCATTATTGCTAATGTTATATTTTTAATGATGTAGGTAATAAAATAAACGCATCTTCTTTCTTTCTATGTCCGTTACTTTTGTTCAAAGGGGACTGGCGAGTTACACATGCGGCTGATTTCGGTATGGTATCCGTGCAGGGACGGAGAGAGAATACTGACCTCTGCGGCCGGGGTCAACCTGTCGTAAAAAGCGACAAAACAACCCACGCTAGCTTCGCGGTGGAGCCCCAAGCCCGTCTGGATGGCAACCACCTTTGGTCTTAAGTATGCCGCCATAATAACCTTTTGTTGTGTTCCGGCATTAGTGACCCAAGTTCCTGTACCCTTATGGGGAACAGCAGCGTATTCACACACAAAAATGCAGGTTTCCTCACAATGTTATCCGTCATTGTCCGTAACAAGTATGATACAATGTACAAATTAGACCAGAAATTATGTCTCAGCGGTGCTTGCCTAAATCGAACCTGTTTAAATAGGTTTAGTGTGATACAGCTTGGCTACTGTATACCTATTTAATATTTAAACATTTACATTAGTTATTGAAGAAGCGCCGTTGGTTGATAAATAAAAAGTAACAGACTGGCATAGGTATGGCCATATAATGCGAAGAGAGAGAGAAGGAAGATGATAGAAATGAGAGTGGATGGATACAGGAGGAGAGGTAGACCAAAGAAAAAATAGATGGATTGCTTAAAATATGATATGTTGAAAAAGGTTGTGAATGTTGAAATGACAACGAACAAAAGAGAGTAGAAGGATAGAGAACATCCTGACGACCCCACATAACGTGGGATAAAAGCAGGAAGAAAGAAATTACTAAATTTAATTTACAACTATTGTGCGTATTTTAACTTTTATGAAAATATCTAATTATTAAGTTTTAATTACTTTGTTACTCATGAGTTCAATTGCAAAATAATAATTTTCTACTTACGATAGTGAGAAATAAAACACATACTCTCTTTACAAAAGAGATTACAAAACTTCTCTGCGTCTATGACATATCTTGGAATTGCAAAATACGAGTTTCGAAATCATATAAGGCATGTATAAAGAATAAATTAGTACTTTAGTACTAATCATTCAAGTTTAAAATTTTACGTATTTTTTACAATTTTAATAGTAAAAAATACGTAAAATTTTAAACTTAAATGATTAGTATAAATTATGTTAGTTCCAACACAATTTTTTTTGTTAACACGTAGCAGCGAATTGTTTTATGCCGTGCACACACATAAAGGTCAGTGGCACCTGTCTATTATTTTTATTCAAATCAAAAACCAACCAAGCATATATTTACTCAAATACAATAAAAATATTTGTATAACTAAACTATATACTCGTATACACAGTGTTGTCGTCCAACAGTAAGAATTCGGCCATTTCGCTGCGAGGATGTCGTAAAAGGCGACTAATTGTTTACTTTACTACCTTGTCAACATAGTATTATTTTTACTAGCTCACAAACTAGTGAAAATTAAAGTTTCTTTTCTCCCTTTCGGCATTGGTAAGATAAGCGGTAGTCTGTAAAAGTAAACTGACAATGCGCATAAAGTGCAGGAATCGCCTCCTTTGGCACAGCCACGTTTTACGGCAAGCGGCTACTTATGTGGGGAGCAAATATCTAGCCATGCCACTTCTACCGGGTCCCTACAGGAGAAGGAGACCAAAAAAGAACTGGCCTTGTCCTCATAAAGTGTGCGTGCTAATGGACTTACTACCAGGGATGTGGAAGACCGTGTGAAGTCGAGAAGAATAAGTCAAGCTCAAATGTAACAAAAACTCCTTTAAGCCGTGCAGGGCTATAAGCGTCGCAGTATATATCGCCCTCTGTAGATAGGTTATGTTAGTTAGTAGCGTGATAATTGTACGACTTCCTTTGTAAAACGTACGTCGGAACGCCTGCAGAGGTCGAGGGTCTAGTACCCACAATACAAGTGCTCTGCTGCTTACTTTAGGAGGGGATGGCGCTGTTTGAATTGCCGCCTTATATTTATTTTGATGATCACCAAGGAACTAATACCACACTGCTAAACAACAAATGCAAGCTCTAGCATACGTATTCCATCTTGAGGAATTAAACGGCAATCACATACTTATACAAAAGCCAAATTATGTCAAATCACTTCTATCACTTCTATGATTCATTTTCATTCAATCATCCAAATTCGTTCATTCATTTTCATTCAATCATTCATTCATTCAAAATAACTCCGTACATTAGTATCTCTCTGTAACTGTAACCAAGCACAATACATCCCGACTTATAAACTAAATACAACCTGAATTGAACGAATGTATGATGATTATGTTTAGTAAGTAGGATTAAGTCAGTTGAAATCAACTTAGCATATTCATAGAGTGTATAAATCATTTCACTGCCTACATGATTTGCTTGTTACATTTGAATGTTGTCATGAAGAAGGTCGGCGGAAGTGAATAAACTATCTGTGATTTAAAGGCCGATGCTCTCTGGGACCCTCCTCATACATTATGGCATTGTTAACCAAACCAAGCATGTCGTAGTTGACAACTACATGCGAGTGTGGAATAAAACGAGGCCATTGACCCCATTATACCGAGGCTGAAAATCTGAAGTAATTTCTGAAGGTTTATTATCACATACTCGTATGGTTTCGTTAATGTAAGGCCTGAGTGGAAAATTTACAAACTATAATTAACTATTCATAAAAAATCGATTTTTCTTTATATTTTATAAATTCGTAAAATACTCTCTTCAATCACTTGACACGGTCTTCGACATGATTAACTTAAACAGGTTCCCTTCTCCCTTCGCTACAGCAGAACTTCTTTGTCCTTTTTTTTACCGAAGAAAACTGTTGCAGTTTCCACCGGCTTCCGGGGGAAGGCCGGCGGGGTATGTGAGATTACCTCCCGAGGGGGCTGCCTACAGCCCTCGGGCGGACCGGGGCAAAGACCGCCGATCCTGCCCACTAAAAACCCCGGTCGTCACTCTTGGCCTTAGAGGGGGGCTTCGCAGGATCGCCTTTTGGCATTGCTCTGCTAGAAGAACTTCTTTGTCCTACTCCAACGTCTATCGAGATTTGATATGTCAAAACATTCGCTCCACCTACCTTTTCTATTTCTGTGGAACAGCAGACTGACGTCCCACTTAACAGCAGGTCTATAATAGTTACTGTCGCCTATAGATGTTTGCGACGCCAGGGGCCCCACTTAGACGGTGCTGCCTGCGTAGGAAAATTGGCATCTGGATAACTTATACCGGAGCACAAGGTTATTGTGACGAGATATTTAGAGACCAGGAGTGGTTGCCATCCTGACGGCCTTAGAGCCCAACCATCTAATTAGAGTTGTTTCCTCGTCTTTTACGACTGGTCACCCCAGATCGCAGGCGTCAGTATTCTAACTCCGTCCCTGCCCGGAGAAAACTTCCAAACTTGAATACGTGACAACGTGAAAGTAAGTTATTCGATAAACATAACTTGTGAACTTGGACGATGCTTGAAGTTAAGTTGTTATATTATGTCTTAATTACAAGTCGTAATCTCATCCCCATTTAAGTGTACACCCCTATAACCGTTATATTTTATGGTAGTAACGACTTGTTCTTAGATTTCATAACATAGTGAATATTCTCAAGTTGTGGTGACCTATCAGATGAACACGTTAGTTAACACAAATACGAGTGGACATTATTTTGGACTTAGAATTTCACTGTTTAACTCATCATGCATCTATTAGTCGTCCACAGATGGACTACCTCATACAGTCTTGACAAACAATCTTGAGCTATTCGTAGGTACATCTTCCTAGAAACATCCTGCACTACCTCATGCGGCCTCTACTCTAGGACTCGTTTCATTCATCGCCTAGTTATGAAAGATCTCCTACGGATGTCCTCTTTTCAGATCTTGGTCTTACAAGAAACACAAAACACAGCCTATGTGTGGTTCATAACTTGAAGAGTAAGTGTGTCACAAATGTTTGCACCAATCCCACCAATGCGATTCTTAAATTCATTTAAAAAAGGGATTAGAATAAAGTCTAAATAACTGACCGTTCCCGCCCGCTTAGCTAGTCGAATAACAGAAAAAAGTAAATCGAAAAAATATGAGTTATCGTACGCATGTGCACTACACCGCTTGCCCCACTTCTCCGCAGCAAGAAAACAGATGTTTCTTAAAACTTAAATAAAATTAAATTAAGATATCGCAATATTTTTTTACATGAGGCTATCCAGTAATTTTTCCGTGATGCGCGCACAACTGCAGACCTCTATCATTTTATTAATTTTATATGTTTTATTTATTATAAAAGAAGATGCTTATAAAAAAATAATTGTGAAAAATAAAGTAAATCGTAAATTGCAGAAGTAAAAGGAACAACATCGATCGAAACAGCGAAATTCTAAGCTACAAAGCTCATTATTATAAGGTTCAAATTGTACCTGAAAATCAGATAAACAGTTTAAAATGGTGTTAGAAATTCAAGCTACATACGCTGATAATAATCGCCTCCACTCAAAAAGTAATATTACTCTATGGCTAAACATGTGCGAACTTGCGGTAATTTTACCTATACCCTTTATGAACTATAATCATTTATATAGTAAATAGTTATTTTATTAATCCACGTGTAAAACTCGTTAGCATGTACTTGACACACAGGTTACTAAGAAGCTATGTAAACCAAAACCAACTGAATGGAAACAATGTTTTTCCACGAAATATTGCTTAACGTCTTTTTATTTTCGTAAGTTAATCTGACAATTCTGATGGGCTTTCTCTTCTATATTTAAAGAGAATATACTTTTAACACTAAGAGGGTTACATTAAATATTTTTTTAAATCATCCTTTTGCAAAAATTTATTTATACTTTAAAAATCTCTTTGATTTGTATCGTTATAAAAGGTGATTTTGATATTAAACTTCCGTATTGAAGCCATAGGACCGATTTATCTCAAAAATTTCACTCTATACAGAAATAAGACATTTTTTGCTTTAAGAATAAATAAAATAATATTAAATGCGACTTTCTCAAATTATTATAAGTTTTAATTATATTATCTAACCAAAATGGAAATTTTATATAAATTGAAATAAATGCAAGATGCTGATTCCTTTCGAAGTTATGCCTTGAATTGCACTAACCGCGAAAAATTAAAAAAGTAATTCAATAATATCATTCATTGAGAATATAATATCGGTTCAAAGTAATCATTCATTTATAATCTGAACATATATATTTTGACATTGACTGTATTTCTGTTTTTTTAATGAAACTAACATTAAATTATAATAATGACATAAAACTAACACCAATTTATTAAGGACATTGATTATTTATTATGCGCTTGTTCCCTCCGACAAATTGCTGAGCAGTTTGGTGGGTCAATTGTAACTCTTAATTATTAATAAAAATAAAGATGAAATAAAAAACAATAAATAAAATCAGTCATATAATTTATGTATTAATGGAGTAAACAAACTTGTCTCTGGGGCACTGACAACTATTATCTTTAAAATATACCCCTACTTCGTAATTAAAATATATAGGTAGTCTGCAAAAACTATATTACAGGAAAAGAAGACCAGATAATTATTACCTAACAAGCGAAATGAAACCGATAACCGCGTTGAAACCGATTTTGGCACAATTGTAGAGTACGATATCCCAGCCTATCTACACAAGGGACGGCTGATAAATTCGCGGCCTAAGGAAGAAGAAAGAAAAATTGAGGTGTACATTTTTTATTATTCAATATAATCTCCCTCAAGAAAATACACATTTTTTGTCTTTTCTTTCTTTAACTTAAACCATTTTCACTAGCCACATACAAGGCACTAAAGTCCGAATCGATTATTAAAATTTCTAATTTTTTTCGTGCAGAAGCGGAGTAAGAAACCGACCCCTGTGGCAGCCTGTCCTAAAGGCGACCTAGCGAACTTAGCGAAATGGTAAGGTTCCAAGCCTATATGGATGTAAGCACCTCTAAATATGATAGATAGATGACACTTTATTGTACATTGTATAAAAGTAGTTTACATTGAAATTCGTTAGTTACCTATATTGCGCTAAAAACGATCTCTTCCAGACACCCCAGTACAGGAAACAAATAATTTATAAACGTTTCTGGTGGGATAATCAATATACAAATTTCATGATTATACAATTTAATAAATAAAATGCTTCCATAATAACCATGTATTGTGTTCCGGCATAGGTGACCCAGGTTCCAATTGCCCCTATGTAGACGGGAGCATGTAAACGGAGCCAGGGCATCGCAAACATCCATGGACGACGACATTTACTAATAAATAAACCATCACCCCGTCCGCTATCCCACAGCAATAATAAATTCAATATTTAACAAAAAAACAGAAAACAATAAAGCTAATAAAAACGTTGCCATAATTAAAATCCACCGACGCAGCGATTCAGAGAATTCAATTTTTAAAATGAGTTTTATAACTTGGCCAGTTCTTACAACAACAAACAAGTAGAGTTCAAGGGCTTCTGTAATTAAGTGTGTAATAAAAAAATCGACATAAAACCGAACCAACGTATTATTATGAAAATAACATAAGCCGCGGACGAAATACATGACAACAAAATGGCTTTTGTAAAAGTCACACAATTCACGCCTGTGACACAATTAAAAGGGCAAATAGAACTTTAATGATAGTTAAAGGGACCACGAGTAAGCGTAAGTAATTTTATCATTGAGCTACTTTAATTCGCTTAATTTTAGAATTGCATTGACTCGAAGTTTATTGAACACAAACTTGAGCAAATAAGCAGTCAAAAATGGCGAAATTTTTAATTGTTTCCGAATAAATATAATAGCCAGTATATGGTGTCAAGTGTATTTATTTGGACGATAAACTTTAAAAAAATATGATGGCGACACACCACTTTATCATCTACTAATTATTAGACTGTGCTATTTTACTCGTCATTAATTATGTAATTAGTAGTCCTTTCCATAAACATCAGCTCCGCTGTATTAATATCGCTAGAAATTCAAAAGTTTTATATTAAACTAGCTGTGCCCGCGACTCCGTCCGTGTGGAATAGTGACTTTGGGCAGCATTTTTTGGATATATCTTATGCTTTATTTTGGATTACAAACCCTATAAATCCTAAAATATAAATAAATGAAATATACAAACTGCGTTCGAACCTAGAGGGTCCAGTCTAAGCTGAACCATATTTTATATGATTGATGATATAAATCTGAGGTCAACTTAAATTGGAAATATAAATTTCTAATACTTATCATTTTTAACAAAACCTATTTTTTTTTTTCTAAAATAAAAGTAGCCTAAGTTACTCCTTGTTACAGCAGCTATCTGCCAGTGAAAGTCCCGTCAAAATCGGTCTATCCGTTTCAGAGATTAGCCAGAACAAACAGACAGACAGACAAAAATTGTAAAAAATGTTGTTTTGGTATATGTACCGTGTATACATCCATATACACTTAGTAAAAAGCGGTTATTTTAATATTACAAACAGACCCTCCAATTTTATTTATTTGTATAGATGTATAGATTTGTAAAGTTGTTTAGTAATGTAATTTTCATAGAAAACATTTACTTTGTAAAATCCAATATCGATTTCAACCTTGCTAAACCTAAAATCCGTTAACCCGTTGGTTAAACATGTCCCTTAACGCGGCGTGCAGGGTTCCAAACGATGTTTTCGTTCACCGTCGATACGTAGTAATTACGTCATAATATATAAATGGTGCAAACTATCATAAAAATCGAACCAGTGACCTTTAGATTGTTACTGTGTGTACTACTTAGAACTTTTTATCTTACCTTATGTTTTTTACTGTAATTTCATATTATAAATTTAGTATTTACATAAGAATAGGTTTGTGAAAGAATAAAAATATGTTTGTCGAAAATAATATACACATCAAAAAAGTCTAAGCAACATGCATGATATTACAAATTTACCATTTATACTAATTAATTTCTAAATCTTTACTCACTCAAAGTGCGTAGGTATGTAAACTTTTTTGTTATTGATCACATACTGGCTGGTTGTAAAAAAAAATTCGATTATGTTTTGTTTTTTTCATAAAATTAAATGAAAGGGAATTTGTTTGAATTTAAGTGTGTTTTTATTGCTACGTTTAGTCTTGATTTTATAATTTTACCAACCATTTAAATAAAGGTAGCGACAAAATTGAATTGTTAGATATTCTTTACGTCATGTAGCGACGTCATTTGACGGCAAATGAAATGCAAAGAGCTGTAGGGATGTTGCAAGCGGGAAGTAATCAATCTCAGGTATCTCGGCATTTTGGCATTCATAAAAGTGTTATTAGTCGTCTTTGGCAGCGCTACAATAATACAAGGAAACCCGCTGAACAGCATCCAGGCTGTAAAAGGAGTACTACCACTCGGCAAGACCGGTACATACAACTGACTGCAAGACGCCAGCCGATGTTAACCGCTCGAGAGATAAGTTTGAGGCTACAAAATTCAAGTGGTGTTGATGTAAGTCCCCAAAATGTGCTCGACTGCATGAATACGGCCTACGAGCTCGACACCCAATTAGGTGCCCACCGATACGTCACGGGAATCGCGCTCGTCGAAATGAATGGTGTAGAGAACGCAGAACATAGACCCAGGAACAACGGGATAAAATTATGTTATTACAAGAACTTATAAAGCCAACAGCTGTTATTTTTACATCATAGGACCCTAAAAATATTATTTTAAAAATAAAATACAACGTTATAATGTGAAAAACCATCCTAAAATTTTAATTAGTACATGTTGCTTAGACTTTTTTAGTACATGTTGCTTAGACTTTTTTGATGTCATGTTGCTTAGACTTTTTATACACATATTATATTCAGTAAAGTTATCATAGTATTATGTGCTGGCATGGGGTTAATGTCTGTAGTCATCACGCTTGGCATGCGGGTAGTTAACCGCAGTGCCGATCTATTTACATTGGAGACGCTGCTATCCGTATCCGATCAGAAAGATTTATAGGTCAGCATAGTCGGGATGGTTATCCCGTCATCCATCGGTCGCCAGAGCCTCGTCAGTCACCGGTAGTAGGGAGCACCACGGACAGATGAGGTTGACTTTTGGTGATGCCTGGGCAATGATCTGTTGTACTTACCCCCCTTAGGCTGAATAGAAAAAGCCCTTGGTTTTTCTATTCAGCCTAAGGGGGGTATTCACACATCCCGGACCCTTGTCCGGCATGTGTGGCGAGAAACTTGGGGAGGCCTACGCCCAACAGTGTACTACGATTGGCTGATGACTTTCATAGTATTAATTTATTTTAACAACTAGGCTACCGTGTACATAAGTACCTTTTATTTATTAACCAATGTGTTTATATTCTCACAAACCTAGTGAGCACTTAATTACATCGGTACTTACCCGTACAAAAACGTTACAATTAGTTAAATTTCCCATAGTTGTTTTTGTGTGCAACTATGCTGTGTTGCAAACTCTGAGAACGGACTTCCAAACAAGAGCAAGACAAATAAATGATTTTGTAATAGTCGTGAACTGGGAATATGATTCCAATTTTACTAACTAAATTGTACAATCCGCAAGGAAGGTTTTATCCGTGCAGGGGCGGAGAAAGAATACTAACCTCTGTGGCTGGGGTCGGCATGTCGTAAAAGGCGACAAAACAACCCACCCTAGCTACGTGGTAGGGCCTCAAGCCCGTCTGGATGGCGACCACCTTTGGTCTTAAGTATGCCGCCATAATAACCTTGTGTTCTGTTCCGGCATTAGTGACCCAAGTTCCTGTACCCTTATGGGACAGCAGCGTGTTCGCGATGCCACTGGCGTTGCAAACACCCATAGGCGACGGTAACCGCTAAATTCTAAGTGGGCCGTCAGCCTGTCTGCTGTCCTACAGCAATAAAAAAGAAGTTTTTTTTATTGCTGACGAACAGCAGGCAAGTTGACGGCCCACTTAATAATAACAGTTACTGTTCGCCTATTCATACATACGACGCTGTTGTCCGCAAAGAGTACCGGAACCTGAGTCACTAATGCCGGAACATAACCCAACGTTATTATGGCGGCTTATTAATAGACCAGAGGTGGTTGCCATCCAACGGACGCACCGGCTTGGAGTCCTACCACCTAACTAGGGCTGTTTTGTCGCCTTTTACCATACAACAGGTCGATCTCAGCCGCGAGAGTTAGTATTTTTACTCCACCGAATATTGATTTTCATTCAGCTCACGATGAACTTTACCGACATCTACTGACGTTATATGATATAACATTTATGTAACAGATATATAAAGCAATAATCAGTTTGAAATCAGCCAAAATAAATTTATTTAATGTTATCAAATTAGAATACATCAGTATCAATAGATATAGGCATAAATAGATCATTACACTACTAGTGTCGATCAAAAAACTTATGTAGTTATTCATAACTAACATTATTAGTTTGAGGATGTTGAATTTATAAAACGATGTTTCAGAAGATGTTATCGTTAGTTTAGATAAAGGCTAAATTTGAAACACCAATGTTGTGGAGCAAGTCTAAAGTGGACAGCAGAACTGCATCAATATTTTAATATTTGTATACATTGGAATTAGGTTAAATTGAGCTAATTTGTTTTTGTAAATTACAAACCACGTGAAGGAATGTCATCGATATCGGAAATATTTAAGGTTATAAATTATAATTATGTACCTTTTGAATACGATCAAAAGTAACCTGTAATAAGTTGAATCGTAAATGTTAGAGGGAATATAAAACTCAAAAAGTCTAAGACTATTATTAAAAGTATGATTCGCGATATTATATTTTTGAGTGGTTTTTGCTATAAATAATATGTATATGTTATGTGTATGTAATACATATGTCGATTTATAAATGCTGTGAATTGTTAAAAAAATGTGTAAGTAATGTACTACAATTATACAAGATTTATGTAAAATATTATTAAATTTTGAGGTCGAACGCAATATCTTTGGGTTTACCAAAATATAGGCGTCAGTACCGGAGTACGTAATACCTAGATATTTATTATTTTGTATTGACTACTATTATTTTTTAATGCTGATAAGTACAGAGTAATAAAAATGCTTGAAACTGATTAAAGCATATAAAACCAGGAATATAATGAAAATTTTAGAAATAAAACCGTTTTCATAAATAAAATTAACAGCTCAAGTAAGTACGGACAAAAAATTAAAGAGTGGAGTAAAAATAATTGCACCAACGTAAACGGGGCCGTTACTAGACGTTGACTGTTGCTTTACTTTTAACTTTGTTTCGAGATTTTCAATTAAGGCTTGTTAAACAAACAACATTAGAAGGGAAATAATTATTAAAGTTAACGTACTTGCAGACTATATATTTAACCTATATCTTTCGAATGATTGGAAAGAATATCGCGCGTTTGGAGAAGTAACAATATGTACTTACTGACATATTTAAACGCTTCCGAAACAATATGTTAAATAAAGGTTGGCTTGAAACTATCCTTAGGCGATTAACTCATTCATTTCCCCTTGATCATGGTGTTTGTTATTTATTAAAATTTAGAAAAAGGGTATCATTTGTTTAAAATTAGCAATCCTTATCACACTGTCTTATCTGAAGTGCAGCATTTACAAAAGTAGCACTTTAAACTATATATTATTAATAGGGACCGCACTATCGATTTCGGTTATATGTTATGACAAATTGAACTCCACTCTGAAGAAATACTTGGCAAAAGCGCAAATTAATTTTACAAAGTATGTTATAAATATTATAATGTGTGCACATATATCTTATTCGTACTTACAAAACATTTCCTAGTAGGCAATGGACAACATAATATAATTTCACATACCTGGAAAGAATGAAAATTCCGTTAGAAATATATTATCATAATATGTAGATAGATAAAGTCCCATAGATTGTAGAAACACACTCGAGAGGAGTAAATTCGAGTCGTGAAAACTCAGATACTATCAATGCTGGAATTGTGAAATATAATTTAATAGATTTTACTATATTTCAGACTAGTATTAAATCATTTATTAAATACTATTTCTTTCCAAGTTCAGATCTCTCTCGAGTGTAAATTTGTAAATTCAAAGTCTATTTATACTTGACTTTGGTTGGTTTACCCTATACTACGTAAATGATGGTTGGTTTACCCTGTTTCTATACAATATACACTCTATATAGCGCTACGCTAACTCTATTTAACGAATAAGGCATTATAAATCACACTGAAGAACAAATGGATGAAGAAGATGAAACAGACAATCTTGTCCCTCCACCAAGCATCAATCAAGCAATTATCGAAACTATTAGAAAAATTATTTTTATATAATGAAGTCGATCCGGCAGTTCTCAAGATACGAGTAAAACACACAAGAAAATCCAATTAAAATATTGAAGCAGCAAAAAACATCAGATGAAGAAAACAGAGTATATGCAATAAGTGTTGGTATTTGTATGAATAATAATGTTCGTGTATCAAACGTCTATATATAATATTATTCTTATGAAATAGTAAAACGTTATCTTTTATTTCTCTCCATTAAACAACCACTGTCAATAACGCTGACAAGTGTACAGTCCGTTGAGTGTCGTTATATAGAGTTTACACTGTATATTTAAGAATATAGATTTGTCAGCCGAGAGGCGGGGACATCGCGTGGTTATGACATAGCAGGTAGAATGGACGATACTTTGCGTAAGCGGCGCGGCTCGCTGTCACGACCACGACTCAGTACTCAACCTTCTTGCTCGGGAGCTCGGATGCGACGGGAGTGTCTTACGAACTCTAGTAGTTTTCGTGATCATGATTTTGTGTTTTATCGTTTAATTTAATTAATAATTACATAGTTGATATGATAATTATCTAATTCGTTTTGTATTTTTTTTTAATTAAATAAACTTTCGATCCTTTTTTTATTACTGTTGGACTGCAGACAGGCTGACGGCCCGCTTAGAATTTAGCAGTTACCGTCGTCTATGGGTGTTTGCAACGTCAGTGGCATCGCGAACACGCTGCTGTCCCATAAGTGTACAGGAACTTGGTTCACTAATGCCGGAACACAACACAAGATTATTATGGCGGCATACTTAAGACCAAAGGTGGTCACCATCCAGACGGGCTTAGGGCCCTACCACGTAGCTAGGGTGGGTTGTTTTGTCGCCTTTTACGACAGGCCGACCCCGGCCGCAGAGGTTCTCCGCCCCTGCACGGATACATAACTTGTAATCCCATATAAATGTATAGGATTACAAAGTTACATTTGCAGTTTCAGTTTTAAATGATGATTTTTCTTATTATGAACTTAACTAGCAGCCCGTCCCAGCTTCGCACGGGTATTTAACAAAAAATTAAAAATTAAACCCTTCTATTTTTTTTCGGTCTCGGGGAAAAACCTCTCTTGACGGGTTATCCCGGCCCGGGGGGACCGAGGGATATAAGGGACTCCGGAAAAGATGTTCGACCCACTAAAAAACCCCGCTGTTCTCCTATCGTCTACGCCCGGGACCACGGATATATGGCCTGCCGATCTCGTGGCCCGGGCCGGCGCCGGCCCACGCTTTGTCTTAAATCGGGCCCCTTCTAAAGTGCTGGCACCAGGTGGTCAGGGTTTCGTCCCCCCGGCGCTCTCTTGTAACAACTCTAGGAGTTGAGGGGGGCTGTGGAACAGCACGCGGGCTTCTCCCTCGCGGCAATAGTGCGGGTGGCGGATCCTCCCCCGAGGGGCCGCCCGCGGCCGTTTTCTACGGCGGCCGGAGATCGTTGCCCGCCCTCCGGCGCCGACGACGCGGCCTACGTTGGCGGGAGGGGAGTGCGGTGGCGGACTCCCGCTCCCGTTCCGCCGCCTCCCTTGCAGACACTACTGCCTCGCAAAAGGAGGCGACGGCCGTCCATCCAGGATCGCCCCCGACCATGGACAGAACCAGGGCCGGGAGTGACAGGTCCGCGGCCAATTCCGGACGGGACTCGCATCCCCGTCGCGTGCTAGTCAGGCGTGGGTACGACTACCAGACGACACTCCAGAAAAAGCAGAGTCGCCTGACGTCGTAGCCGGCCCAGCAAGACCAACCGACAGCGAGGATGCAATTCCCGCCCCGGGAACACTCTGTGCAGGCGCAGTCGAAATAAGCATGGTTTCGACTACCAAATCAGGTCCCAGGGTAAACCCGGGACCCCAATCAGTATTCGCAATCATCCCACCGGGGACCACGCCACGAACAGAGAGCTAAGTTGGAAAGGATGTAAGAGGTAGACGGAAAGAAAGGTAGGACTCTGTCGCCTCGAACGGAGAGGGGAGTGAAGCGACGGATGCTCGGGCACCTCGGGTACGCACACCCGTGCACTCCTCGGACAGAGGAGCGCCCCTGAGGGCAAACCCTTCTATTTGCGTCAGGTTACTAAAAAAATAAAATTATAAAGAAAGTGTGAATATTATTATTTCTATGAGCTTTTATTTTAATGATTTTTTGTTACTACTTTTTATTTATTTTTCGTTATTTTTTAATAAGTATTCTAATTTTTGTAAAAACCCCAGTGACGCACGCCTACATTGCATAAGGTACTGCCTAGCTAGCCGAACAGGGTGAGCGGCTACCACGCAACATTTTTCTAATACTTACATTTTTAAACTCGTGATATCTTTCGAATGGAATATCCGAATTGAATAATTCAAAAAGTTATATAAAGGTATTGAAACAGTTTTGAATATGAAGTAATTTATTTTGATAAGGATTAATACCAAGATCCAAATAAAGAGTCTTTTCTAGGGGCGGCATTTCAATTAAATTTTTAAAATAAAAGAACACTTATTGTGGCATAACTATAATAGTTAGACATATGCTGTCGCGACACTTTTTGTAAATAATGATGTGTTCTGCAAAGTTGTAGTACATTATTTTATTCTATCATCAATAGTTTTCGCAACGCACGCGATTTAAATAATATTTTAGGTAATTTTTTTACACTTTGGGTTACATTATTGGAGTTTTAGTAAGGATCCCTAATTTTTTTGAAAATATAATATAGCCTATGTCACCCGGGGATAGTGTAGCTTCCCAACAATGAAATAATTTTTTAAATCGGGTCAGTAGTTTCGGAGCCTATTCAAAGCAAACAAACAAACAAACAAACAAACAAACAAACAAACAATCAAATCTTTCCTCTTTATAATAGTAGTATAGATAGTATAGAAGAGCCACAACAAACTTATTCACATTATGTGTGCTAAATATATAATTATAAACTATAGATTCATTCAAAGAATAAAATTAAAACCCTTATTACTTAAAACAGTTTTAAACTTTATCTAGAATTGAATATTATTAATATCCCTTGGGGTCAGTGGTATAACCTTTACATTCTGGCATGTAGTCGACCTTCCACCTGCCGACATGCCTTCAGTATGTTGGCATCATTATTTGTTAAGGGACATCCTTTCGCTCTTTTGATCTCGTCCATCGGTATTGGAAAGAGCATTTAATGTTTTATATATTAATATATTTATTGTATATTGTTCATAGTACATTGTAGCCAAGTGATATCGGAGTCGGACACTCGGATTCCAACTTAAAGGTCCCGGATTCAAATCCACGACGGTATACACCGCTTAGATAACTTTTCCCGCCTAAATTGCATATTATAACTATAAATTACTCACAGTAAAGGAAAACATCTCGAGGAACCCTGCATATTGATATCATACATACATACATATAATCACGCCTCTTTCCCGTAGGGGTAGGCAGAGACCACTTCTTTCCACTTGCTACGATCCTTACATACTTGTTTCGCTTCGTCCACTTTCATTATTCCCTTCATACATGCCCTTCGGTTTAGGGTACTCTTGACCTGGCCTTTTTTCAAGACGTCCCTGATTTGGTCTCGAAACGTCCGCCTAGGTCTACCCCTTCCA
Source organism: Malacosoma neustria (assembly GCA_963693495.1). Lineage (NCBI taxonomy): Eukaryota > Metazoa > Arthropoda > Insecta > Lepidoptera > Lasiocampidae > Malacosoma > Malacosoma neustria. The sequence goes on along the minus strand of OY856379.1, from coordinate 16,474,920 downwards.
ACACTTCCATTCACACTCGCCTTATACACTTTTTTCGTCAATCGTTTTTCATTCATTCTCTCGACATGGCCAAACCATCTCAGCATACCTTTCTCAATATTGATATCACAGGTATCCGCCTTAGACAGGTGTAGTAGGCATACTGTATGTTTTCTTGTTAAGCGGAGGTCCAAGCCGAATGCTAGGACACAATGGGCTGTTTTATTTTTCACAACCACCGTGGCGTAACGGATAATGTACTTCGGTGCGTAAGCGGAGGTCACGGGTTCGATTCCCGTCTCGCGTCTGGATGTTTAATATGTATTTATTTACTAAAGAAAGGTATGTATGTAGTTAATTACTTGTTTAGTACCCATAACACATGTGCTATGCTAGTTAGTTTAGAACTAGATGGCGTTGTGTGATTTGGCCCTCTATATTTATATATTTCATTTTTATAATAACGGTATAGAATGACTACAAAAAGAGGGGTAGACAAAAGAAATGATGGACGGATTGTGTAAAACATGATATGGCAAAAAATGTGAATGTTCTGATGATGACCAATAGAGGAGATTGGAAGGAGATAAAGTTGTGCCGACCCCGCATAATTGTGATAAAGGCAGGAAGTAGACGGTATATTATTCGAAATTGTAAAAACACAATTGTCATACAAAAATTTCATATTCAACCATAATTATTATTTGTACGAATGAAAGTATTACTGATCGAAAACAAACAGCGAGCCAAGAGGAATTCTTGGAAGGCGCGCTCTTCTTAGCGCGGAGTTATTACCAGCACGCGCCCTACTGAATCCCCAACAATGCTATATCCAATAACTGTCTTCGGAACGTCAGCCACTCGGGGCAATCAATATTATTATAGTCGTGCTATTCTTGGCATCTCGTTCTTGCTTTGTGCATTTTTATCAAACGAATTCAGTTATACCTGGAATGAAGCATTCAATAAAAGATATATTTACATATTAATATTGTAGTATCCAAACAAACTGATAGGCCATGTGAAATGGCAGCATATATATATATATATATATATATATATATATATATATATATATATATATATATATATATATATATATATATATATATATATATATATATATATATATATATATATATATATATATATATATATATACGTTTCCTGTCCTTAGGAGAGGACTAGATAAGAGGACATATTCTCTCCTTCCACTCACCTTACGGGTCTTCCATAATGTGACAAGAGGCAGGGGAAGTCAAAACCATTTTGACGTCACGTTATGAATGAATGAATGAATATAGAATCAATAAGAAAAAAATTATGATAACTTTTTTCTTTTGATTATTTTTAAATACATGCATAAAATTGAAAAATGTGTGACAACCTATAACAAGGACGGGAAGAGGGGTTTAAAAAGTCCTAAAATTTGTATGAAGAAATTTACTTATGAAGAAATTCACAACTTTTTTGAATTATCGTCTTTTACACAATGTTTTACCCGTCCTTTTGTATCCATCCAGTCATTTTATTAATTTTCCTTGTTATATGACATTCTTCTCTTCACACTATATAGCTATACTAGGTGGTTAATCTATTACTTTTCAGCTCATGAATCACGTGCCTACTTTCAACTTCTCCTGATATATCAATTTTAATTTTATCCATTTCTGTCTTGTAATTCTCCACGCAACCGTCTCAACATTCGTATCTCCGCAGCATGCAATAAACTTTCATCCTTCCTTTTGTGGCCTAGTATTCCGACCCATGCTATATGACAGATCTTATTACGGACTTATAAATTTTACCTTTAAGTCTAAAAGGCACTCGTGAGTAAAACCCACGATCAACTCGTCAGAAGTATTGGCATCATCGGCAAAAATGTCAACAAGTAAAAGATTCTGGCTAACCTTCGCGACATTAACAGCTATAGTTAATGTCGAAAATTCTAATCCACAAGAGGACGGTAGAACGGCAACAAAGGCATTTTCAAACACGTCTTTTTAGTAAACTGACAGGAATGTTTCTACCGGGAGGAATATATAATATTTGATAATAACTTAGGTATCGAAAATATTGGCGCAAGGAGCGCCACGCCCTCGTCGCCCAAATCGGCGCGGACCTTTCGCTCCCGGCCCTGGTTCTGTCCATGGTCGGGGGCGATCCTGGATGGACGGCCGTCGCCTCCTTTTGCGAGGCAGTCATGTCCGCAAAGGAGGCGGCGGAGCGGGAGCGAGAGTCCACCACCACACTCCCCTCCCGCCAACGCAGGCCACGTCGTCGGCGCCGGAGGGCAAGAAAAGACCTCCGGCCGCTGTAGAAAGTGGCCGCGGGCGGCACCTCGGGGGAGGATCCGCCGCCCGCACTATTGCCGCGAGGGAGAGGGCCGCGTGCTGTTCCGCGGCCCCCCTCAACACCTATTTCTCCAACTCCTCTCAATACAGGAGAGCGCCGGGGGGACGAAACCCTGACCCCCTGTCGCCAACACTTTAGAAGAGGCCCCCCTTGAGCTTGAGGCAGAGGGCGGGCCTACGCTGGCCCGGGCCACGAGATCGGCAGGCCATATATCCGTGGGCCCGGGCGTAGGCGATAGGAGAACAGTGGAGTTTTTTAGTGGGTGGTCGGATAGTCGAACATTTCTTTCCCGGAATCCCACATATCCTTTGGTCCCCCCGGGTCGGGGGAATCCGTCAAGAGAGGTTTTTCCCCGAGCCCAAAAAAAACTCTTAAAATAGAAAAAATTTATCGAAAATACACGGTTTACATTTTACATTAATAGACTTACGTTTATTCATTGTACTGTCTAGACTTTATTAACAAGTATTTACAGTTGCTTACCCCTTTTATAAAATATGTTTAGTTTTTGTTATTTTAGGTGAATGGTAAAATACCTTTCTATTCTAAGCAGCCAATCGACCTCAATGTCAAAAAGAAAAATGTTGGCTTGCCAAATATGGAATCGATACCAGCTTAACAGTAATATGACTTCATAAATCTTCGCTTCTCACTCACGTACTCATTTTTTGTTCCATTTCATACTTTCGTCGAAAGGTTTTCGTTTCTAACGATGTCACAATGTCAAACCTGTTCCAACTGATCGATTCGATCTTTGATCGAATTTGAATGAAACATTTTCGTGTCAGTTACTTCAAATATAAGTACATCAATGCAGTATTATACTAATAAAATGTTGAGAACAAAAAGGCTCAATGTTTGTATGCAAACCAAACGAGAAATAGGAACACGTCTGTCACGTCTATTATATTGGAGTCTTAAATAGGAAATGAAACATTTAAAACAGTCACGCAACTTAACCATTGATTGATCCCGACAATCGGGTATGCACTTCACATCCGGCATGACGTCACCTTCTGATGAGCTCACCCATCTAAAAACCAAATATCCAGTACACTTATATGTATTTAATGCTTCTGTGAACTTTAACATTCACGTGGCCTTGACAGATTACTAAAGGTGAGTCTGATGTCTTCCAGTTTGTATCTCGTTTTACTTGAAGCTAATGTTTTGTTTGTGTCTAATCTTTCGCTAAGCTTAAGTCTACTCCACTTGTACGCAGCACTAACATTATTCGCAATATCTTAACTAGGTATGTTAGTTATGATAAATATTTTTTTTATTGCTGAGGGGCTGCAGACAGGCTGACGGCTCACTTAAATGTTAACAGTTACTGTCACCTATGGATATTTGCGATGCTAGGGGCACGGCAACCATGCTGCTGTCCGCATACGGGGACTGGAACCTGCGTCACTAATGCCGGAACACAACACGGATTACAACCTTGGTTACTGAGGTCAGTATTCTTACTCCAACCCTGCACGGAGAAAAATCATATTTAATAAGTTTCGATTAAAAAAATCGTTTTAGCCAAAGAGGTCCGAATAAAGCACCAAAACATGATAAATTGTTAATATCACGACCTCCGCGGCGCAACGGCTTTTGCACGACGGAACGCTTGGGGGTCATGGGTATGATTCGCACCCCATGTCTAGGTTTTAATCTATAACATGTATTTATTTACAAAAATAAACGTATTTAAGTAGTATAGTTTTCTAACACCCATAACTCAAGTGCTCAACTTATTTTGGTTAGCCATCATTATCAGGGGATCGAATCCTGGGCAGTACAAAGATCGACTTGAATCCACTAATAACGTAAATTTAATGAGCTTATTCTTAGGGTTAACAGGATTTCCAGTTCTATATCATAATTTTTTAAGACAATTCCTGCATGTATAATACAATTTACAAACACGTCCATAGGGACCAGAGCGAACTATTTTCAAGTATTAATTTTTTTCTTGGAAGTGAAAGTTGGGTATGGCATAAGAAACATGAAAGCAGAATAAATACAGTTGAGATGAGAGCGTTAAGAAGTATGATCGGAGTTAAACTGAGTGACAGGATAAGAAATAGGAAACGTTGTGGTCTGAAAGAAGATGTAGTGACAAAAATTGAGAAAGGTATGCTGGGATGGTTTGGCCATGTCGAGAGAATGAATGAAGAACGATTGACGAAAAAAGTGTATAAGGCGAGTGTGAATGGAAATATTGGAAGGGGTAGACCTAGGCGGACGTTTCGAGACCAGATCAGGGACGTCTTGAAAAAAGGCCAGGTCAAGAGTACCCTAAACCGAAGGGCATATATGAAGGGAATAATGAGTAGACGAAGCGAAACATGTATGTAAGGATCGTAGCAAGTGGAAAGAAGTGGTCTCTACCTACCCCTACGAGAAAGAGGCGTAATTATATGTATGTATGTAATTTTTTTTCTCCAGCGTACGAATCGAATTCAGAGACACGAAAGATGGCACTTGCTTGCCGTGTCGTTAAATAATACGAGTAATCATTTAAAAAAGACTTAAGTATCATCATAGGGTGCACTGCTTTAAGAATCTCAATCTTACAAAACGATTGAGATTGTACGATTCTATAGTAACTTTATACAACATTCTAAAAATAATCCATCTACATAGAGTTGTTATAAAGATCTTCGTAACGACTTTATATGATTTATAAAATAGTTACTTGAAAGAATACTTATTCTTGTACATACATTTGAAATATCAAATTACTCCGAGAAGTGACGCTATTTTTATCCTTTGACAAGCAAAAAGCAACACTTAATTAAACTTACTTAAACAATTCTACTCTCGCTTCTGTAATTCTGTTGGCAGGCTACATTTTTTATTTTATTTATTATTTCACATAAAAATTATAGATAGACACAGTACAGCGTTTATGCTGTCATTTATTAAATAGGTACTAGTTGACCCGGTCCTTCTCCAAGGTCCAATCTATGACTATACTGAAATTCATATAAAATTGGTTCAGCGGTTTAGGCGTAACAAACAAACAAACTCACTTTCGCAAATTTATAATATTAGTAAGATTCATTAAATTATTTAGACCTATAAAAAATTATAATTATAACTGTAAGAAATCATTCGTATTGTAAAAAATAGTTAAGCCATGGTTTTCATGATTCAAGCCATCTAAGCTTGCTATATTTTATGGCTTCCAATAATTTCTTCAACCAGTTTATTCCATTAGGCGAATGTTGATTGCGAATATTGGATTTCAATCCTAAGACGATTAGGTTTCGTACAAAGAGGACAAATCAGCGATATCGGTAATTTTAATGTCATTTGGTGACTTTGGCGGGAACGTAAAGGTATTAGCAAAAATATTGGTAATTTCATTACAAGAACATGACATCATTTCAGCCGGAAGACGCCCACAGCTGGACAAAGGCCTCCCCCAAAGATCTCCACGATAATAGGTCCTGCGCTGCCCTCATCCAACCTATTCCGGCGATCTTGACCAGATCATCGGTCCATCTTGTGGGGGGCCTACCAACATTGCGTCTTCCGGTACGCGGTCGCCATTCGAGGACTTTTCTGCCCCAACAGCCATCAGTCCTTCAAGCTATGTGCCCAGCCCACTGCCATTTCAGTTTTGCAATCATCCGGGCTATGTCGGTTACTTTGGTTCTCCTGCGAATCTCCTCATTTCTGATTCGATCTCGCAGGGAAACTCCGAGCATAGCCCTCTCCATTGCCCTCTGAGCGACCATGAGCTTGACATGAGAACATGACAGTGTACTTTAAATTATTAGTACAAGTAAGCAACATAACGCTTGTGTTATGGGTACTAGATAACTGATATATGATTTATTTTGTAAACAAATGAATGTTTTACCCAATAAACGAGACAAGAATCGAACTCGTGATCTTCGCAAATGTTCCAACGTACATTACCCGTTATGACAAATAGTGAAATTAACAATTCAAACTACAATTGAATTAAATCGTTTTTGTTTACTTCTGAAGAATAGCAGAGAGGCTGATGGCCTACTTAATAGTAAGCAGTTACCGTCGCCTATTAATGTTTGCGACGCTAGAGACACCGCGATCCTGCTGCTGTCCCATTGGTACAAGAACTTAGGTCACTTATACCGGAACACAACACAAGATTATTATGGCGACATACTTAAGATCAAGGGTGGTTGCCATCCAGATGGGCTTGGGGCCCTGCCACGTAGCTAGCTAGGGGTTGTTTTGTCGCCTTTTACGACAGGTCGACTACGGTTGCAGAGGTTAGTATTCTTACTCCACACGAAGAAGTAAATCTTAAATACATATTAATCTAAAATAATAAACATAATTAATAGAATATTCACCGCTAAAACTTAATAACACAATTAATTAATGAAACAGTGATTATAATTTTTAATATTAAAAATAATTAACTGACACGCCCGTGTAACAGACTAACAAAACAAGCTTTATCATGGCCATCAAAATTAAATCAATTGTTTCTTACATAATATTAGAGGTTAAAACTCAAGGTAATATTTAGTTACTACTAGTTTGTACGAATAAGTTAGAGATAATTAAAAAATTTCTTAAAACATTTATTTTACATTGTCCAATATTAAAATTATATATAATAGCTATAATCAATAAAATCGTTAAAAAGAAAATAAGATATAAACCTTATTGTAGCAACTCATTAGTAACTATTATTAATTACTCATTACCTATAATAATCTCTTGTAACATATAGATAAAATGGTGTAGGTGCTCGCTAGAGCTTTCTCTTAAAAACATTATTACCCGTGTTCTGCGATAATAAAAGTTGTGTATCCAATAATTCTGTAACTTTTAGTAAATCAAGTAATCGGAAAAGTATTTCTTAATCATTTTAACATGTATCGCTTGTGTGTCTACGTATCTATGCAGGGGTAGAGTAAGAATAGATACTGACTCCTGCGACCGAGGACAGCCTGACCTACAAGGCGACTAAACAACCCACCCTAGCTACGTGGTAGGGCCTCAAGCCCGTCTGGATGGCGACCACCTTTGGTCTCAAGTATGCCGCCATAATAACCTTGTGTTGTGTTCCGGCATTAGTGACCCAAGTTCCTGTACCCTTATGGGACAGCAGCGTGTTCGCGATGCCACTGGCGTTGCAAACACCCATAGGCGACGGTAACTGCTAAATTCTAAGCGGGCCGTCAGCCTGTCTGCTGTACTACAGCAATAAAAAAAGTCTGGATGGCAACTGCCCCTGGTCTCTTAATACGCCGCTATGTTGTGTCGCGTCCAACATAAGTTCCCAAGGTTCTAGCTCTCCAACGACGGCAGCGTAATAGCGATGCCCCTGGCATCACAAACGTCTATAGGCGACGATTACGTACTACTCGTATTAAGTTGTACGTCAGCCTGTTTGCGGCTCCACAGCAAAAAAAGAATACTAAAAGACTTCGATATTTGACATACGAGTACTAGTTGAGCGACGTCGCGATTCGATTACGGACACGGTATATTTGGAAATAATATTTTTGATATTTTTGGTCTTGTTAGACTCTATATATTATAAAAACAATTTATTTCGTTCTTTTTTATCATTATCATACCCCTTATTGTGAGAGGATTGTTATCATTGCTGTAGTACATATAAGTATTCTTAATAAATAGATAGGCTTTTTTTAAATTCATTAAACGAAATATACCAACTTGGTTCAATTTGAACACTTAAACACCTACAATATCTAATTGTGGCATATAAAGTGTTCGGTAGAAATATTAAAAAATTCATAAGTACACCATTGGATAAGCTTAAAATTAATACGGATTAAGCAACGGTGAACAAGCATAAATATAAACAGGGAATAAATAACGAGGCACAAACAAATAGCTACTACGATCTTGATAAAAGCAAGCTGTCAGAAAACCGCGTTATGGCGCACAAGTGCCGATGATATAGGCTTAACAAAGATAATCATCTAATTTAATTATGTTTTATATTCACAAGGCACGCTATATGGCTTATGTCGAAAATAGGTATTCCCAACTTCATATTTACAATGTCAGCAAAGTTGTTGATAAGAAAGTAAACAAGTTTATGGCCAGCGTTGACAATCCCGATTTTCGGTTCCTTAATAACAACAAGATATTATGATATAGAATAATTAATAATAAAAATGTTTATCACCAACGATTCAAAGGTTTATATTGTATATGTATAAAGAAAACTAACGTCTAAACTAGGCCAAGCATAGTATCTTAGACGCTAGTTATACGATGCCGGTCACGGACCGAGATTGCACCGTACAGAATTGAGAGAGGAGCGGTGGCTATATATTGGCACTGACCTTGACTCCCCTCCTTCCCCTGCGGACGCTATCCTCCACAGTCCGGCATGGACCAGCCCGACGGAATAGGTTTAGGGATACCTTCCGCCCCCCATAGCCTATAGATGTACACAACCCACATAATACATAAACTCACGTAGAATAGATGTGTTGCGGGAGAGTTTCTTTCGCCGTTTCTCTTTCGTCAGCTATAAGCATTCCGAAACGGTAGTAGATTAGAATAGGATCGGCTTTACCGGCGAAGTCGATAGTCCCCAAATAAATAGTATTCTTGCCATTCGTGGCTGCTCTCAATTATCCCCATGCAGCGGTCGAGCCGGAAACGCACCTCACAGGAGGCGCGTGTCCGAGCACGCTACTACGGCTGATCGACCCCGCTCCCACGGGGTTGGAATGCCTTCAAGGCCGGAGTCGCTGTCGAGTCTTCTGAGACAACAACAGCTTTAGCTTTAAGAAAAAAAATCCACTCCTTCCCGGATCGGTTCTGGTCCACGGAGGAACTGTTACACGGCAGCAGCTAAATTCACGCACACTGAACACACAATTAATTATGGCACGGCCAATGAGTTTCCTCTCTTGACGGGTTCCCCCGGCCCGGGGGGACCGAGGGATATGTGGGACTCCGGGGAAGATGTTCAGCCATCCGACTACCAGTAAAAAACTCCGCTGTTCTCCTATCGCCTACGCCCGGGCCTACGGATATGTGGCCTGCCGATCTCGTGGCCCGAGCCGGCGCCGGCCCGCCCTTTGTCTCAAGGCGGGCCTCTTCTGAAGTGTTGGCGCCAGGGGGTCAGGGTTTCGTCCCCCCGGCGCTCTCCTGTATTGTCGGAGTTGAGGGGGGCCCCGGAACAGCACGCGGCCCTTTCCCTCGCGGCAATAGTGCGGGCGGCGGATCCTCCCCCGAGGGGCCGCCCGCCGCCGCTTTCTACGGCGGCCGGAAGTCATTGCTCGCCCTCCGGCGCCGACGACGTGGCCTGCGTTGGCGGGAGGGGAGTGTGGTGGTGGACTCCCGCTCCCGCTCCGCCGCCTCCTTTGCTGACATGACTGCCTCGCAAAAGGAGGCGACGGCTGTCCATCCAGGATCGCCCCCGACCATGGACAGAACCAGGGCCGGGAGCGACAGGTCCGCGCCGATTTGGGCGACGAGGGCGCGGCGCTCCTCGCGCCACGCAGGGCACACGGCGAGTGTGGTCCACCGTGTCCTCCCCTTTGCCCGCGCCACAATGGTGGCACCCCGACGTCATCTCCCGCCCTATGCGACATAGGTACCTCCCGAAGCAACCGTGCCCCGAGAGGATCTGCGTCAGGCGGAAGGTCAGGGCGCCGTGGCGCCTTTCCACCCATTCGGCCACAGCTAATCAACACATACTGTAACGTAATTTAACATTACGTTACAATACTTAGTGTATGTACATATTATTGCAATTCGCAAATTATTAGGACAAATACACAGGTTGTCTAGAAGACTCCGCTATGAGCGATAAGAACGCCTACTGTTTGACATTTTTTATTTTTCTTAGATAACAAATAGTCGTAAGTAAAAAACAATAAAGATCTATTTTTAACTATGGCGCTATAATAGCCTTGTGTTATGTTCCGCAGTACGCGGTGCCCCTAGCGTCGCAAACATCCATAGGCGACGGTAACTGCTTAATAAGTGGGCTGTCAGGTTTTCTGCTGTGCCTTAACAATAAAAAATCTACTCTTACATCATCAAAGCTTTATTTTTAAACTAAAATTTTAATGCTGAATAGATCTGAATAATCCGTAATTTTTATCCGTGCAGGGGCGGAGAAAGAATACTAACCTCTGCGGCCGGGGTCGGCCTGTCGTAAAAGGCGACTAAACAACCCACCCTAGCTATGTGGTAGGGCTTCAAGCCCGTCTGGATAGCGACCACCTTTAGTCTTAAGTATGCCGCCATAATAACCTTGTGTTGTGTTCCGGCATTGGTGACCTAAGTTCCAGTACCTTTATGGGACAGCAGCGTGTTCGCGATGCCACTGGTGTTGCAAACATCCATAGGCGATGGTAACTGCTAAATTCTAAGCGGGCCGTCAGCCTGTCTGCTGTCCTACAGCAATAAAAAAAATAAAAAAATAAAAATATTTTATTCTTGATCTGGTATAGTTTTTAAAGGTTATTGAGTTATACATAATTTGGAAAAGGGATATTAATGAACCTGTCGGGAACCTGTCGCTCCCGGCCCTGGTTCTGTCCATGGTCGGGGGCGATCCTGGATGGACGGCCGTCGCCTCCTTCTGCGAGGCAGTCATGTCCGCAAAGGAGGCGGCGGAGCGGGAGCGGGAGTCGACCACCACACTCCCCTCCCGTCAACGCAGGCCACGCCGGCGGCGTCGGAGGGCCAGTAACGACCTCCGGCCGCCGTAAAAAGCGGCCGCGGGCGGCTCCTCGGGGGAGGACCCGCCGCCCGCACTATTGCCGCGAGGTTGAGGGCTGCGTGCTGTTCCGCGGCCCCCCTCAACTCCCAGAGTTGTTAGCAGAGCGCCGGGGGGACGAAACCCTGACCCCCTGGCGCCAACACTTTAGAAGGGGCCCGCCTCAAGACAAAGGGCGGGCCGGCGCCGGCCCGGGCCACGAGATCGGCAGGCCATATATCCGTGGGCCCGGGCGTAGGCGATAGGAGAACAGCGGGGTTTTTTAGTGGGTAGTCGGATGGCCAATCATCTTTCCCGGAGTCCCACATATCCCTCGGTCCCCCCGGGCCGGGGGAACCCGTCAAGAGAGGTTTTTCCCCGAGACCAAAAAAAAAAAAAAGGGATATTAATGAAAATAGTTTAGCAGTGATCGTAACGAAATCTTTAATAGCCTCAGCTAAATTCTGCTTAAATCGGATTAAGTATAAAGTCATACAGCATTTACACGTGCTGTTAAGAATACTAATTATAAAGTTCTCATTTCTCCAAATAACTTCAATATCTAAAGACGAATTGTTGAGGATAGTTACGATTATCATGATGTGCTTATAAATTTATAAAATCAGTCGTTATCTGGAACTCATAATTGTAGTTTCATCTAATAAGGCCACAACACAGATATCCTATCAAAATTGAAATTATTTTATTTTTCTTAAAATCATTCATCCGCTTAAAGCTGTCACTATTTTATAAAGTGTGATTGGCACTATTGGCAGTACTGGGCGTAAAAGCACGGTAGGCGCAGCAGGCGGCGACGCGAGACGGCCTTGCGGTCACCTTCCGTCTACCAAATAACAGACGCAACACACTAGTAAGTTATCCTAAAAATGAGATTTTATTTGAAATTATAGTAGATATATCAAACAAAATAGACCAAACAAATAACCAAAAAAAATTACGAGCCAAGAGGATCGCAAATGATCACTGGACGCATCTTTGGTTAGTTTTCGTGATAACGTTTAATGATTTTAGAATTAAATTGACAAATACAGTCATTACCTAAAACTTTAGGATTTACTAAGGTTTCCGAGTTCTGTAACTTGGTTGATTCAAAAGGTCTAATGAGGTTAGAAAAAAAATGTTATTGATAGAAATATAAGCAGAAAGCAATTAGTAACTTCATCTACTTCATTCATCTTCTTACATCTCAAACATAACCTGTAAGCCCTTTTGTAAATAAAAAAATAAATCGATTATTCCATGAATAAATAAAACTTAAAGCATATTATTGCTCTTATGATCAAACAATCATCTGAAATAACAAGCATTCCGTTACATACGGATGGTTTGTAATGTTCATATTCCGCATACGTATCAAACCTGTAAAGTGCTATGTACAAGACACGCAAGGCGGTAATAAATTTTAAATTACCTATAATATTATCCAACTGTAATAGATGACGAGCAAGAACTGTTTTGTCTAGAGCTTTCGCCATTAGTTTTTTTATTGCTGAGGAATAACACACATTGTCAGGGGCACTGCGAACATGCTGCTGTCCGTATAGAGATACTGGAGCCTGGGTCACTAATCTAGGAACACAATGTTATTATGGCGGCATACTTATAAATCTGGGAGCCTTATCACCTAGCAAAATTACTGTATAAGAGGCTTCATCTTATTACCACCACAAGCATTCGTTTCGAAGTCCTGGGACTAATGGTATCGCAGTAAGAGACTTTTCACATTTATAAACTTATTCCGTACGTTGAGACGCCAACGGTGGTCACGGATTTGCTTCCCGTCTTATGTCTGGATTTCTATTTATAATAGTTATTTATTTACAAAAATATGAAAGTAGCATCAGTTGTTTAGTACCCATAAAACGAGCGCTCTGCCCTCTATGACTATTCTCTAGATTAACTAGTGGCGTAAGTAGCGCTATGTGAATTGTCACCGTATATTTATCTTCATAAGGAAATATATGGATATATTGTGGCTAGACTTGATTCTTACTATGATGACTGTTGACCTTGACATGTCAGGATAGGAAATTTCAAGGCCCTGAAATTTTGCTTTAATAACATACACAAAATCAGGATTCAGTCTGAAGTGAAAGGCGAAGATCATATGTTTGGAAAAACAATAAAATAATTAAATTTTCTGTATTATACGTATCGATTACAGTATACCGATATAACAGTATTCAAGATAGAAAACATTTACGTGTAAACGAATCATTTCACACGCGTTACTCGTAAAAAAGTGATACCGTAATGCTATATTACTGTTATATCATTTTGTCGGCAAGAAGAACTTTGATAAATGCTTACAGATAAGTTTTAATCTAAACTTTTTAAATCCAGACAGCCCCGGTTCTTTTTTTAAATATCTGATTAGGAGCATTTTAGATTACTGAAACAAACAATGATAGGTGTATTGCTGCGTCGGAAATCCGGGTGGAAGCCGACGTAGGTATGTGGGATTCAACGCGCTGGTACTGCGACCACTTAACTGGCTATCAAGAGATAACCAAGGTGGTCGCACCGGTATACCCGCTAAAACTCGAGTCGCCACCTAAAGTTCTTTCATCGCAGGATTTACTTTTGGTAATTTCTCTGCGGAGTCCCCTGCGAAGTGTCTTAGTGTATGAACGAAGTGTAATTCCATAACTGTCCTGATGGTCTCAACTTGCTCGACTTAAATGAATAGAATTGGAGCAAATTATGATACAAACTTATCAGAAATTGATCTAAATCCATACTAATATTATAAATGCGAAAGTAACTCTGTCTGTCTGTCTGTCTGTTCCTCTTTCACGCCTAAACGGCTGAACGGATTTTGATGAAATTTGGTATGGTGATAGATGATAACCTAGAAATGGTCATAGGCTATAAATAATCACGCCATCGTTCTTAGGGGGTAGGCAGTAGGCAGATAACTAAATTGAGTTAGTGATTTTTTGTGCTTATCCGGTATCTATGAGAATCGGCCAACATCTATTTTTCATCCCCCTAAATGTTAGGGGTAGTCCACCCCTAAATTTTATTTTTTATTTTTTGACATTTTATTATTTTTATGGCAGAACAACGTTTGCCGGGTCAGCTAGTATTAAAATATATCTAATAGGTACAATCTCATCCCATATGAGTACGTACATACCAGTATCCTCTCCTTCCACTATTCTCTAACAGCTGTCATCTCAGCATACATTTCTTAACTGTTACGTCATAACACATTCTTTCATTTTCATTCGTATTAAGCCTAAATTTATTTCTCTGTCACTATTAATATTAAATTATTTTAAAACTATTCTACTTTTAAACATCCTGATGACCTTTGTGACGTAACGGCTTTCGCTTGTCCACCCGCGGAAGTGTCAAGAGGTGTCATATTTATCGTCTATATTATATAAATAAAATAGATAGAGGTCTGCAGATGTGCGTGCATCACGGCAAAACTACTGGATAGATTTCAATTAAATAACTAAGTTATATTTCTTAGACACTTAACCCTTATCTGAAAAAAATTATTACATTATCTTCATTTAATATAAAGTTATGAAAGTTTTAAGAAACCACGATTTTTATAAGCACTACGTGTTCAGTGATGTGTGATTTCTTGGCGCGGAGAAGCGGGGCAAGCGGTGTAGCGCGCATACCTAGGAGAGTAGAAGTCTCTTCTTCTTCTACCTCTGCTGTCTACGAAAACTTGTCTAGTACCCATAACACAAGCATTCTGCTGCATATTTGAAACCAAGTCGCGCTGTGAGAATTACTACACTATATTCAAATTTATTTATAATATTTATCCTTATGCATACAAAAGACTTAAGCAAAGTAAGTGTCCAAGCCTATAGTCTATTTTTAAAAATAAAAACGATTGCGAATACTACAGTTTAAGAAATAATTTGCCGTATTGTTCGTTTCTCTGTAACGGTAAGAGTGACATTTAAACTCACACGTAATTTCTTTGCAAACTTTTTTGTTACTTGCGAATTAGCGGTTAGCTTTTTTTATTGATAATAGGTTCTGCTTGAGCTTGTAGGCAGGTTTTTATTTGCGAGAGGAATCGGTATATTGTGATAATCGGTGTGTAACTGATAAAGTTTCCCTCACGGAGCCGAAAAGCAGTTGCATCATTTCGTCTGTACTGTTATCGTCTTATTGGTATATTTATCTCACACAAACGTCGTCAAACATATTTAAGTGAAACTTTAGCACCGTTGTGATTAGAAAATTCGATGAAACGAAAAAGCGACACAAAAAAACAAACATTCATAAATATGATTTAGTCTGCGAGAGAATGAAATGGAATACAAGTATACAGTGTTTCCTATAATCTTTGTTCGGGCTTTCGTAGCTTTTATACATTAGTATATGAAATAAATATTTTGCATTAAGCTTAATAAAAATATTATAAAAATAGTAAATCTTATAATTATCCTATTACTCCTGATACTGTCTCGTATGTGAAATTTTTCTGAAGTTTCACATCTGCCGTATGTGAATTGCACACACTTTTTTAATTTATGAAGATAACTACACAACTACCAATTTTAGGTAAAAATTAGATACTTTATTACAACAGGGCACCGTAGGTTAACAACTAGTTACCTACTAACATAGTGTAGCATGCACAGCTGCATAAGAGAGGTAAACGATTACTAGCGAAATAATGTCGTCATTAAATTAATCGGCAGCATTGCAGGCACACTAATTTCTTTAACTTCATCATTACAAGCCCGCTTTATAGGTGTGAAATATCCTTTAACAACTCATGTTTTGTACATTTTCCATGTTATCTCTTTCCTTTTCTTGAATCGTTTTTCCCTTCCGAAACGTTTTGTTTCTACTATCCTCCTATCTTGTTACTTTGGAAGAATGTTACCAATACCCCTAACATTGCAAACTAAAACAACAAACGACAACAATTGCTTGTCAGCTTTTAAAGCAGTTTTAACAGAAAATGTTTAATAGACAATGTTCTTAAAATAGAAATTCTCATAATATTACGAGTATTAAAATTTAAACACTAGGGAAAAGCACTAAGCTCTCACGACTGCGTATAGCTGTTAATAAATTGATCTTATTTAAGCTTATTAAACAGCTTTACTAGAACTGGTCTGGATATTTTAATCTCGTCATTATAACACTCGCAAAATTACTGCCCGACCGATCGTGCCTTAGGAGGCCAATGTAGTGCTAGTTTAATAATGAACTTATAGCTATTGGTCTGAACATAATAGAATAAAGGGTAATATTTGTCCTATTTAAGCGACATCTTTATTCAATTAAGCTGATGCTATGCTTTTGTGAATATTTTTAATTCAAGAATCAGTTTGTATTATACAAACCCTATTAACTCAACCGGTTATATTTTCTATGGAGGTATGGCGAGTTACACACGCCGCTGATTGCCCATTAAACCATAAAAATACACTTAGTGCCTAGTAAGGATATCAATTTCGATTTGACACAGAAGAGCACTGGGGATCGAAATCCTTACTCACTGGCGCACACTATGTAAGAGGTCCCTGATATAAGAGCGGGCCGGCGCCGGCCTGAGCCATGGTATTGTCGGGACAGTAGTCGGTCAAGGCACTAGGCGACAGAAGGATTGCAGGGTTTTTAGTGGGTCGTAAAAAAACACTAAAACATATCTTGGCACGCAAAATACTTTAAAGATATCTAAAATATTTTAACTTTTAGTTACTAGCTTACACTAAGAATGAGAAGCTTTAGTTAATAAAACTAAGACGAAGAGTTAATATTAGAAGTAGTATATAAATAATATAAGAAGGCAGCGGGACATTACTACAGTCGGTGACAAATCTTGCAGCTTTCCTCGTCTAATTTGCATATTATAGCATAACTGCTATACGAAAAGGAGGAAACCTGTATCAATCCCAAAGCCAATCCGCCTGGAGAAGAATAATAGTATATACAGTAGTATATGCTATCCCTTACCTCTAGAGGTAACGGAGCCAGAAACCCGAACCCAGCCCTATATCGTGTGTCCTTTCTTATAATAAATAGCAAGTGAAACTCTATGCACATAAAAGGCAAAAGTGAAGTTACCTTTACGCATTGAAATGGAAAATGATTAAAATGTTGACGCGGATCATGTTTAAGCTTCGCGTCTATCTGCGTCGAATTGACCGAGGCCATACCAACGTTTTCGCAACAATAAGTGTCGTAACACCATTATGCTGTGTACCCACAGCTCAAAAGCCATCAAGATGAACACTAATTTTCCAAGAATCGTTGGGTATTGTTCGTTTATAAAAGGTATTTTGATAAAAGTATGGGAGCCATTGTTAAATAGTGCGCATGCGACGGTCAATTCATTCGACTAAAAGATTATTTATGTCATGGCTGAATTGTGAGATGAAATAATACAATACATATTTAACTCTTCGACAACATTTATGCTACATGAGATATTTATTATATTGCGAACATTGCGATATTAGGCAGAAATAAATTGAAAAAATGGATATGTTTCAAATTGTTTTATGACATTACAACTGCCTATGAATTTTTTTTATTGCTGTGGGACAGCAGACAGGCTGACGGCCCGCTTAGAATTTAGCAGTTACCCTCGCCTATGGGTGTTCGCAACGCCAGTGGCATCGCGAACACGCTGCTGTCCCATAAGGGTACAGGAACTTGGGTCACCAATGCCGGAACCAGACACAAGGTTATTATGGCGGCATACTTAAGGCCAAAGGTGCTCGCCATCCAGATGGGCTTGGGGCCCTACCACGTAGCTAGGGTGGGTTGTTTTGTCGCCTTTTACGACAGGCCGACAACGGCCGCAGAGATTAGTATTCTTTCTCCGCCCCTGCAGGGATAGTTAGTAGTAAAGGACTTAGTAAAGGACTGCTTTTTCCAACATTCTAGGAATGAGACGTGAAAATTCTATCGTTGCATGGGAACCATATGGCCATGTGTAAATATTGTAAAAAAATGCTGTGAATCAGCAGACAGGTTAACGGCCCACTAATATGTAGTAAGAAGTTACCGTCGCCTTTGTATCTTTGTGATGCCAGGGGACTCATTGATACGCTGCCATCAGCATAGGAGAAACGAAACTTTGGTCAATTATGCCGTATATATTATACATAACACAAGGTTATAATGGGGTAGTTGTCATCCAGACGCTAGACGGGCTTGGTGCTCTACCACCTAGTTATGTGGCTTTTTACGACAGGCCACTCCCGAGTCAGTCATCATTATTACTCCGCCCCTGCATTTAGAAAATATAATAAATCAAAGCAAACATACGTGCCAATATTACAACAATTTTTTTTTTTTTACCTTTTAACTAAACTTCGGTGCAACCTTTTAACGCTAGTTGGAACCTTCTTTAGGCAGCTCGTTAGCAAGAACAAAGGCGTCGCAACATCAAACGACGTATTTTCTTTACTCTGCTGTGACATTTAATACCGTTTCTCCTTCCTCAAATGGCTCCCCATTTTATTGAGTCGCGGTTGACTTAACCATTTTTGTTTATTAAATTTCTTGTTTAGATCGTTTCTTGGTTTGTTTCTAGCTATGGCCGCGGCTGTATTCATTACACATTGGCACTTTTATCTATACTAATATCAAGAGAAAAAATTAATTGGTTCAATAACAACTCAACAAATAAGAAACCTAGTAGCAAGTGAAATGGGATAATTTCTACTCGAACCAGGTCAGACAGACGGGTTGCTTGGTTTTTTCCAAAAAACATCTACATTTATTTAATACTTTCAAGAAACATCAAAAATGTTTTACTAATTAACCTAATTTTTGGTGAGATAAAATTAAGAATAAAGCTTAAGTTGTATAAAATAAATTAGTATACTTTATAGACATGCTGCACAACCTCAAAATATAGCAATTTAAAACTATGTATTTCTGCAAATAAAGATGATTTGATTGGAAAGACACATACCATTGAAGGAAAGAAAGAAAGAAAAAGTATTTATTTGGTGATTTACAGCTATAAACATTAAAACATTATTATACTAAACTGCAACAATTAGCACCAAACGAGGTCAACAGCTCAGTAAATTGCTGCATCATAATAAATTGACACAAATTTTCAGTGTCAACCCCCGACAGCGAGAAATCATTTATACCTAGATCGTAAAACTAAATACATTGCACTAATTGGTTAGCTACACTGATCAGGACAAAGAGCAGACAAGCTGGAGTTAACGTGTCATGCATACTGAAATAAATCGCACCTTAGCTCTGGTATTTACCTTTGAAATATATTCATTGTAAAGTTTACGTGAGTCTGATATTTTATGACACAAAATGTGAGATCTTTCGTGCTCTTCTTAACAGCGTTGCGTTCAATTCTGAGCTCATGGTACGAACTTAACATTGTCATGTAAACTATTAAGCGCCATTTGCGACAGCCCCCTTCTATGATTTCCTTCTGGAGCGAAGATAGACGCCAGTACGCACACTTCTTTCTACAATAGCTAGCTTCCTACCCGGTGAAAGCAGCAGTAGGCGCAGTTGCCAGATCTTAACTATCGATCGAGAAGAATATCACCAGGAGTACGAGCCAAGGAAATTACAGATCATTTATCAGTGTCAATAATACTACCCCATAAAGGCTCAAGTGAAAAGTGAAAAGGCGGGGCCACCACTGGCTGAAATTTGCTAGCCAGCTGAGCGGTCGCAGTTGAAGAGTGAAGAGAACCCCACATACATCCGTCGACTTTCCGCCAGAGTTGTGACGCGGCACTGAAAAGTTTTAGGAATCTTATAATGTATGTCAAAAATGTTCACTCCAATTCGTAACCTCTATAGTAGAAAGTTTCACTAATTGGTCATCCGACGCAGTTTGTTACAACAAAAACTGAGTAACATGAAAAGCAAAAAAACTTAACTAGGGAGTATACGTTTAGTGACGTGTTCAATTGACCCTGTTCCTAGTTTAAAAAAAAAACTTAGTATTATTGCACCCGCCAAGGCTTTGTATCCGATCAGTCACGGCCCCGTTAAAGATCGCACGAACAAGCCGACCGATGCAAGCTGCTTTTAAGTTGTATTTTTAACATACAAGTAGTTTTATTTCGTGACGAAATTATTAAGTTTTGTGAGATACGTGTTGTAATGGATGCTGTCATGTTTTGGCATCGATGCAAATGACCGGTCAGTTAGCTGTATTGATGCTGACACTATCGCAACGTCTTGATGGAGGCCGGGGCGCCGGCGAAGCGATCCCGTTAACCGGATGCCGAGGCGCTTGTTATGCAACATGCAACTGATGTGTCCGCCGACCACGTGGCTCAGCGGTTGTCTGAGCACATTACTCCACAGATGAGTCGAACAATATACCATTTTTATCTTTTTCATAATACAACTCGAGTTGGGAACACACACGATTCAATAGCTAACCTTTTTATACTATAAAATTTATTTTATTCGAACATGATAACAATACAAGTTTTTTTTTTTCATGGAAATATTTCACCTATTTTCCAAACAAGACCAGTTCCACTGCTAAACAGAAGACAAAATCTTGACTCCGGTACACCGTTGCTTTATCGAATATACCAAATCTATTCAATCCATATATTTCTTGGGCTATGATTGCACAAGGGCAGCACTGGCGCCAAACTACGGGCAATAAATTTCGTGTGAAAACTCGATAGCGTACTCCGACAAAAGCAAAGTTGTGGATGCAACCATAGTAATACTTGCAAAAATTAATTCTTCTAAATAATAATAAATGCTGATCAGTCGATCGTGTCCAGTATTTATAAATATTGGACGAGAATGGAATAAACGAGGTCCATGTGAAGTTTCTTAATGTTTTTATAGCGACTAGAATAAGTGATCCAAATCCTTTACATGGATACATATCTTAATAGAATACAAATACAGGCTATATTGGACATATACTGTTTGAAGTGAAAAGGGGCGAAATTAGTTAGAGCTACTGGTTTCCAATTTTTTTTTCCAAAAAAATTAGGCGTTGAGTGTTTATTTATAAATGAATACTAAATAAATATACTGGCACAATTCACACAGCGCCATCTAGTCCCAAACTAAGTGCACTAGCACTTGTGTTATGGGTATAAGACAACTGATATAGGTACAACATATTATATACTTTTTTGTAAGTAAATACATATTATACGTAAACATCTAGACGCGAGACGGGAATCAAACCCGTCGCGGGTTTGATTCTCTGCGAGCGTACCGAAGTGCGTTTTCCGCTACCCCAGGGAGGTCATCATCATTATTAGGTATATAGACCCGTATTTTTATGTACAATTTTATAAAACCATATTAAATTACATAGTACACAAAATGGATAATTATTATTATGTATATCCTTTTTTGTCCGAGTCCTAATTTCTGTATCTTTCGATCTTGTGGACGCCGCTTTGAGCCATGGTTCAAACCTCCGAGTAAATAGCCCTCTCGTGATTCGGATGTCGTGAAAGCAACAAACTGCTCCAATTCATAGACATAAAATAAGACGACGCAAAAAGAAGTATAGAAGATTTGCCCTACACGATTATTGTCGCTCAGTTAGTTACAGTGGACTCTAGACTTCTAAGTAAAACCTTGGAATGGAAAACAAGATAAAATGCTTATTAGAAGCTGATGGACAAATATACATAAATATCAGACTGATGATTATATATTTTACGTGTTGACTTTATTTTAGGTGCCGATCTCCTCAATAAACATTTTATAAAGTTTGGAATTATGTTCAGTGGAACATAATTACAATTATACTTACATTAATATACTTTACAATTTGGTCACTATCAATAATATCGACGACTTACATTGAAAATTGTAAAGTTCGTCGAAAATTTAACCTTAATCGTAAATATCACAGATTATAATTTATATCAGTCCTAAATTTCATACAATACCGGCAGCACTTTCGGGGTATTTGAGGAACGGACATCCATCCAAATATTTACATTTATAATTTTCGTATAGATTTATTTCCAAATGGTAAGAAACCGTGTAGGAATGGCTAATAGAAACATTTTAAAGCTGGAAGCGCAAACATTCTGAGCAGGACATGTTTGCAATGCTTTTCGAACGTGTGACCCCATTAAAAGTATTCATTAGGTGGGGTTATGGGGTTGCTAGGCGGAAACATGTCTCTTGATGGGAGCTAGCGTTGTTTTATTTCTGTGCGTGAAGTAACTTAAAGAATTTAACAGAATTGTCAGGGAAGATCACCGTTACTCGTACAATTACATTTTACATTGACGACCTCGGTGGCGTAACGGATAACGCACTTCGGTACGCTTGCGGAGGTCACGGGTTCGATTCCCGTCTCGCATCTGGGTGTTTATGTATAATATGTATTTATTTACAAAAAAAAGTATATAAGTAGTATATCAGTTGTCTAGTACCCATAACACGAGTGCTATGCTACTTAGTTTGGGACTAGATGGCGCTGTGTGAATTGTCACAAAATATTATTATTATTTTAGATATTCAATTTTTTTATTCGTGGATTATAAATTAAACTTAATGCAAGTATAATAAATATTTATACATAATTCAAATCATCTAGTTATGTATTGCTGTAGTTAAAGCATAAAATCAACGATATTTAAATGCATTGTACATAATATGCGCAATATTTAAAAAGCATAACAGAAGTTCCTTATTGTTTATTTCATGTTGACCACTTGCGTAATAATCGTTTTTAAATACTTATACTAAATTTTAGCAGCGAAACTCATTTAATTTAAATATATTTTCGCGACCCACTCGAATATTAACTATTTAACTGGTTTACTAAATATTTAAGTGGTGGTGTCCCTGGTGTCTATATCGACCTTTCAATGAGCTGGGTCAATTAAAACATAAAAAACATGTGATATGTTTTAGATGGGTTGAAAATTTAACCATTCAATATGACAGTTATTTAAAATGAGTTTTCTTTTCTTCGACGTTTTCATACCGACGAGTAGAACGGGGGCATCAGATTTTCCTTTTAGACTACTATGGTAAGGCAAGTGTCAGCCCGACCAAGTTGAGTCGTATTTGCTTGTTTCTGGTTAAAATAATACACGGGGCAGCAGCGGCGCAAACGCACCCTGAAAGTTTGCCCTGGAATTAGCCTCTCTTTGATCCAACGCATATGTCTCGACGCTTCTTCTCTTTATAAAAGCCACACACATTGTGAAGCGGTGGTCATTTTAGATCATATTATAAATAATAATTATAAAATACATAAGTATTTGACTTTCAGAAAATGTTAGGAACTTATTCTGAATAAAGGATTAGAGTATGAGAGTTTGAGCATGTTTTAAAAAGACCAAATTAAAAGTCATGTTTTTCTAGATAATAATTGTTTACACTCAAGTACACTCAAGGAACTTAGATCGACTAACTCCAGCTATCTAATCGGGAGAGATTTACTAGGAGCGGTTTTAGTGGATTTATGGGACTCGTGACCCCGAGTCAGCCGCAAAAAACGATTCCCATGAACAAATTGAAATCCGAAAATAGCGAATGCCGTCCTAAAAGTAAATGAGAACATTCCATCGCACAGAGAGAACTAAAATGTGTTCTAAACGTGATGCGGGATAAGGATTAAAGGATCAAGGTAATTACAAGGGGGTAACTTTGTAATTAAATAAATAATATAGCGGACGGAGACACGCAAAATTTGGTATTTGAGACAACTATTTTACATACATAAGTAAATAATTATTGTTATATACAATAACATGTATTTAAAAAAATATTTCGTCTTTTGTTGTGGTATGACCTTAAGGACTGTTTTAAATTTCTTTATACAACTTTTTTTTTTTTTTTATTGCTATAGAACAGCAGACTGGCTGACGGCCCGCTTAGGATTTAGCAGTTACCGTCGCCTATAGGTGTATGCAACGCCAGTGGCATTGCGAACACGCTGCTGTCCCATAAGGGTACAGAAACTTGGGTCACTAATGCCGGAACACAACACAAGGTTATTATGGCGGCATACTTAAGACCAAAGGTGGTCGCCATCCAGACGGGCTTGAGGCCCTACCACGTAGCTAGGGTGGGTTGTTTTGTCGCCTTTTACGACAGGCCGACCCCGGCCACAGAGGTTAGTATTCTTTCTCCGCCCCTGCACGGATAAAACTCACTCACTCCCGCTCTCTGCGCTCTAATGAAAACTTGCTCTTACAGACCCCTGTACACTCTTCGACATTCTTTTCTAATTCCTTTGCAGTACAGGCTGTCCAAATTTGGAACTCCCTCCCTCTGAATATTAGAAAAGCAAAATCACTTGCCATTTTTAAAAACTTGGTTAATGACCATTACATAAAGTCATAAACTGCATCGTCATGTGTATGCTTCATTGTATTGCTATTGTATGTTAGATTAATTTAGTTTTTTTTTTTTGTATAATATTTACTATCTTGATTTTTATGTCTATTGTGCACCGCCTTGTACTACTACTTTAAATATTTCTGACAGGTTGTCTGGAAGAAATCGCTATTTAGTGATAAGACCGCCGTTTGCTCACTATGTTGTACTATTACCTATTTCTTTTTATGTCTTTTTTTCTGTAAAATTGTGTGGTGAACAATAAAGAATTATCTATCTATCTATCTATGACATGCAGCACAAATATCGCCCATTGTCTCATACCATTCTTGTGGGCCTCTGTGGAAGACCACTTAACACCAACTATGCTGTGTAGAGGATATTTTTAGAGCATTTATATTTTAATGTATTTTTAGATCAAAATAAATATTTTTCTTATTCCCCTTCTTTCTTTCAATTATGAATATAAACCATACATAGAAGCAGGTGAGTTAAACTCAAGTAATGACTTGAAGTTTAAGCCAGGAATGCCGAAGTATCGCAATCGGAGTATCTGTTCATACTTCTATTTTTTAACATAATCATCACTATGCGCCACTTCCCAGTTTCATCCTAAGACTAATCCTCAGCCATTCAGCGAGGTTAAATATATTTATTGTTTGATAATATTTGAAATCGTAAATAATTAAAAACAGAATTAAACCATAAACTTTTTAAGATTTATTTCAATTCTCAAAATTTGTGTAATTCACCGCCTCAGTAAGTAATAAAACTTGGCATTTATAGATTCCGAGTCGCTTCCGTCTTCGTGCGAGGTTCGCTTCGATAGCACAGATTATCGTCGACGAAAGCAATTTATAGGGATTTTCATGCGACCTACAGAGCTTCCGTAATGATTAGCAGAATTTTATTTAGCAGCACGAACAGTGAAAAGATATCATTTCAAACTACCTACATAAATTTAGGAGTTGAATGTATGTAACGATCCTTAAACTTTTTGGTATCTAATCATTTGAAGGAATCCGCCTCAGTCGAATCTCATCACGAAGTAATTCGAAAATACCAACGCATACACAGCGTTTACAGAAACAAAAATGCAAGACTAAATCTGTTTTAATTCTCTATTGATATTAACCTTTAACAGATTTATATTCATGTTAAGAATATGACACGGGGGACGATCCATTTAAAATAACGTTTTCATCATCTACTGAAAGTTGCAACGCCATGAGTATTACCAGCGTATGGCCGTTTTCTAACGTAAATAAATAAGAAATAACTAAATAAATAAGGAAAATGAAGTGGGATAAAGAAATGATTTAAACAAACACATAAAAGAGTTCAGCCTGGAAATGAATAAAAAGGGAAGAGGACTGAACGAAACACGATTATCTCAAAGCCAACTGGATGTGAGCGTATTAATTGGGTATTATTAATTATTGGGTAGTTTACACTTATTTGCGAGTTTTATGATTGTTATTTTTGAAATGTGAGGTTATTATATAGGCCCTAGCGGAAGACCAGAGTTAGCTGATACAATTAGCAATACTCAGTTAGGATCCTTTTAGGATATTATATAGGTTTTCTGCTAATTGTTGTTGTGCAGTATGTAATATGCCCTAAATATTCTTTTTCACTTCCTGCGAGATTATTTAATAGAAGTTTAGGTATTCCAATATATATTTAATCACCAAACCACTAAGCTATTCGCACCGTTACACGATGCAAAGCACAGTATCACAGCTGACCTGCTGAAGTTAGATTTAAGTCGGTATGTCGTTGCGGCAGCCGCTGGTCATAACCTGTCGGCCAGTATCACAAAGGTTAGAACGGCGAAACCGACACAATAACGTCGGCTTCCCCTCGGAGTTCCGGTGTGGTACTGGCCATTTGGTTTCCCCGGAATACAAAAAAGTTGAAGTCAAAGAAACTTAACTTCAAAGTGCCTATACCTTACAAGTTTTTTTTTTTATACTATTCAATCTGTACTAATAACTATATCAATTCGATGTTCATTTAACAAATCCTGACCATGCCTGATGATGATGCCTTGCCCTAATTACGGTCGAAACTCGCTATTAAATAAAAAGTGTTTTTTCTATAACAAAATATGTATACTAAATCAAATCGTAATTTTATGTAATGTAATTTCGTATGCTACGTTTATAGAGGTCGTGTGAGCCAAACTGTGTCAACTCATTTTTAAAACATTAAAAATGTTAATTTACTTAGATAACTTATTGTTATTTGATTATTTAGTAATATTAATTAAGATCTTCAGTGATAGTGTCACAAAGCAAAGACTAAAGTCGATCCTGCGACCCCCAATAAGACTTAGATGATGACCGCGTTTTTTGTGGGTATGCCGTCGCGATCACCTTGACTATACTGACGGCCTGAGTGATTGCAGAAGCAGGGTAAAGAACTTTCGAAGGCCCGACGTAGTAGAGATTCAGTTTTTCGGTAGTAAATAAATGGGGCACGAAGCCGGTGATATTTGTATGATATATTAAATGTATAAGACTGTTTTTTTAATATGTTGTTTTTCCCTTATATTTACACAATATTTTAACACGTTTGTTATTATTGTGTAATTTATTTAGGCGCTTTAAATAAAATATCATGCTAGCCCCATTTTACCCCAATTACAGATTGCTTAAAGTTTAATTATAAACCTTAAATTATTGAAAACAAAAACAGAGGCAGCTGAGAGCGGCAATTGGCAGCAGAGCCTGTCAACTGCCTTTACAATTTTTTTATTGCTGAGGAACAGGAGACAGGCTGACGGCTCACTTAACAGTAAGCAGTCACCGTTGCCTATGAATGTTTGCGATACTATGGGCACCGCGAACACGCTGCTGTCTCATAGAGGTGCTACACGTAAATAAGTGGGATGTTTTATCGCCTTTTACGACAGGCCGACGCCGGCCGCAGGGGTTAGTATTCGTACTCCGCCCCTGCACGGAGTAAATTCAATCGGAGTGCAATTAGTTTAATTTTGAGTTTGAGGCTGCTCTTTTAAGCTATAGATAGAGCGTATATGCGTGTTAACTACTTAAGTAGGGGTATTTATTGCCCACTAGTTACTTTATGTGTTCCATTACATCGTTCAGTTAAATGATTCCCTTCTTTTCAAGCATAACTAAAAGAACGAGCATTTTACAAATCCCTTTGAATGCGCTTGTCCATCACTACAAAGTACAAAGCGATTATTCTTTCTGGTCGATCGGTACATTAACAACACTTTATTATAAAAATCATAGTTTACCCACTTCATCATAATTATTTATTAAATAAGAACAAATTTTGTTCTACCCGTCTACCTACCTGAACATGTATCTGGCAAATTAAAACCGTCGTTTTAATGGGTAAAGG
The DNA here is from genome assembly GCA_963693495.1 of Malacosoma neustria. NCBI lineage: Eukaryota > Metazoa > Arthropoda > Insecta > Lepidoptera > Lasiocampidae > Malacosoma > Malacosoma neustria. The sequence continues at coordinate 16,447,202 of OY856379.1, read as the reverse complement.
ATATGATGGATACAACCACGGAACATAAATAATAAACTTAGCCTAGATTATACCTTCAACCTCTGTAACTACCGTCACCGATGTTATTTATGAATTTTAACGTGTTAAAATGTGTTTACGTTTTGTTGGCATGCAAAAACATGCTTATTAAATTATAAAAACCGGTTCTACGACGGAATAGGTAAAGGTTAAGTAGGTTTTAGAAATCATAAGCACTTTTTTTAGTTTATAAATATTTAATTCAATACAAAAATACAATATAATAAATAAATTGGAATAACAATTCAAGCCAAATAAGTGTGTTATGTTATTAAAATGTGTATTAGCGCATGCATAATTTGTTAAGCAAGTTAACGTTGAAGCAGCTGAGCGTAGGCGCTAAGGCTCCTCTCACCTTGCGGGATCGGCGGCGAGGGCTCCAGCGGCGTGGCGGTCACGACAACCAAGTGAGCCGCCCCCACAGCCCACAGCACGCCCCACAAGTCCCACAACCACATCACAACACACCACTATCTCATTATTGGCACAACATTAACACAACTTAACCAAAACGAACACTTAACTATGCTAATAACTCCTATTGGCACGCTCATGCTTTGGTAAAAATCATGTTGCAATTCGGCAACAGATCAGCATAACGGCATCACATCATACTAATAATGTTCAAGAATTAATATTTAGTATTGAAACAAAGACAGTTACTACACGTCATAACATTTCTATTGCGGCGAAATACGACAACCTACAACAACGTCGCGTTTTAACTAACGCTCAGATTGCCGACCAAGTGCACAAAAACACTAGCAAAATCTACACACAAACGTACAAAAGAACGGCTGATGAATAGGTATGACAAACAGAGACAGAAACAACACTACAGAGTATATAAACTAAAATAGTGAAGTGCTAGAATTGCGATCCGAATTTATAACTCGATAATCGTATATTGACAACCAACATGTCAATTAATCGAATACATATGAATTGATTATTTAATTTTTATCTTTTTTACGTATCATCGAACTACGTGTGTATTGAATATAAAATTATATTCAATTTTTACAACGGTATGTATTTATCACACTAAATTAAACTAAAAATTCAATTTCGTAATTACTATTTAAAAAATTACCATCCACCTTTCTTTTGAAATAATTTCGGTTTACAATAACAGGGATAATAAGGAATTATTGGAGGCAAGTCATTATTTTCTAATTTCATGGTAAGATATGCTATTTCTTCTAAATATGGTAATTTTACTTGTCGATCTTTTGGCATTAAGTAATTATCCGCTGGCAACCATATTCCGTTAACAAAACTAGATGGTTGCGAAAAGATTCCAGGGAAGTTAAGTCCAAAGGAACCTAAGATGAATATCCAATCAAGTATTATTATATGTATTATAGAATATAAATATTTAATATTATAAAATTTACCATTGCAAAGTATTCCCAAATTCGTAATTTGTTGCGAATCTCGTTCAAATAACCATAACCTGACGACATTAAGCAATGCTATTGCTTTGTTTATGCCAATGGTCCCGGTATCCGATTTAACCTAAGTACAAAATGACAATAATATCAGAGTTTCACTTAACATTGTATTTAAAATTCGACCAAAATGTTACACTTACCGCATTTTCTGCAACTCTAATCCACAATGACTCATCAAAGCACATTAAATATTCCATAGTTCTCATCTTTGGTGTTAGCGAACCAATGTTCAATGAAGAGTTTTTAACTTTGACGTATCTATTATAAGGTTCAAACGAATTATACTTGTGAACTGTGGTATATATGTCAACTAAATGATTAATACCCACAAAACCCCAAACTGGTGGACAAAACATAGATTTTAAGGGTATCTGTGCAATTTCAGCAGCTGTTTGGGCAATATCCAAGCCCAGATCGGAAGTTGCCACTACAATATTATTCTTAGGTATATTGCATTCATTTAACAAAACTGTCGCATTGTAGCAGGCTGGTCCTAAATTAGGGAAAAGAATATATATTTTCCGAGATGCAGAAATATTTATATGCATTGCTAAATCACTCATGATTTCTTTATTTTTATCAAGCCATTCACCCATTGAAAGCTGCGGACTAAAATATTATTATTATTATACTGACTTGTAATACTCGTATAATATTATAAATTAATGAAATTATAATGATAATTTCAAAATCAATAGTTACGAACTTACTTGAACGGCACATGATCTAATATTATCAATAAATCCGTATGGGTTAACGCTCGTCCTATTTTGTCCACATAATGTATAACTTTTCCAGCATTATACGCTCCAACATATTTACATTCTTTCTCAACATGTTCCCTAAATGAATTAGAGCAAAAGCTATCGTAAATATAAATTTTGGAAACATGTTTCCCTTTATATTGCATGTTGAGTAATTCAGAAATAATATACATTGTTAGAGGATTTCCTGCTCCAGAGATACTTATGATAAATTCGTTTTGTTGCTTCTGCTCTTCTGATCCTAACGTGTCAACAGAATGAAGATTTTTTGCCTTGATTTTCTTTTCAAATTGTCTTAAATTTTCGATCAATCCTTCAAATCTTTCTACTGTTACAAAGGAGTCAAAATTGTAGTAAGAATGACAGTAATCTAAAAATTCTGAAACACCTCCTATATAAATGGGTTTACTGCCTTCCAATAGGATTTCTTTCCAAACAAGAGGAGATCCTACATGATGCCAGTTATATTTCTGATTTATTTTACACAACCAAGCCTGTAAATAATAACATTTTAAGTAATTAACTAAAAGAAGATTCCAGTAAACATATTATTATTTAAATTGCTTTGGTACCCTGTATTTTAAAACTGGTTTATCTATTCGTTTGTAGCAGAAGTTGGGCATATTTTTAGCTATATGTTCTGCAACCAAACATATTTGCGCAAAAACTTCACATTGCGACTCGCCAGCTATGATTATATGTACAACCATTACGTTCTTTAGTGTACAACAGTTTTATTTAAATTAAAATTAGATTTATTATCTTCCTTTTATTGTTGGTTATGATTATAACGCTTTAGAATTGAAATTATAAAAATATATTTGAAGTCTTTTTTTGATTTGACTTGAGTTGATTTCGTAAAGCTGCATTTGACAAATACATATATTTTTTATTAGGTGAAGGCTGTTATGGTCTCAGTCTCAGACGACATATTAGCGTCTCAGGGGGTTTTCATTCTTAAAGGTTTTATACTGATATATTATTACTTAGGTAAAGGCATTACTTCAGGAATGCTGATAAAGAAACATTTGTATAGGGATAGGGAGGCTTATCAACTAGATTGCTTTTGAAGTCAAAGCGACTACTTAAATGATGTTCATGCATAGCCAACGATTTTAGATACGTTACATCCAAGCTTTCCCTTCGGAACCTGAGATTTACAATGAGTTAAAATTTTCGAACAGCCCTTTATATTCTTTCTTTGCATTCCAATTTTCTAATTCTAACATTAGTCACATTTTGTAGACATATAAAATATCAGATGCGTTGCTCGGCTCCATGTCGCCATAAATTTCTTATTACTAAGTAAAAATCAGCCATAAATGAGAATATTTTTGTGAACTTGAATTGATATTTAATATCGATATAAATATTGCACGAAATGTAATCTGTCAACTTGACATATTAAAAAAAACCCACAGCTAAACGCATTATAACCTCACATCCTCACAAACTCACAAAACCAAAATCAAGTGTAATTATTTTTAAGCTAAAACTTTCATGAAGTGAAAAGTTTAGAAGAATAAAAGCAAGAATGTTGTGCAAAAGCTGGGGTTTCTGTGATTTATCGGTGAATAGAAAATTTGAATTAGATAAACTGGTACAGTTACAAAAGTTGGGTTTCAATACCGTAGCTTTAAATACTTATGTCGAAGAATTAGACGAAGAACCAAAGAAAAAGAAAAAAAAAGGTGAAGTAAAAGATTACATTCCTGCCCCGCTTGAGATATCACAAGATATTCTGAATGTAACAAAATTAAACATTCTTCAAAGAGTTACTGTTGAGTTTTCTGAAGCCAGTATAGCTCATAAAATGAATCAGTCGGAGAATCTAAAAAAATACGATATAATAGCAGTAGTTCCTAAAACATTGCAAGCATTTCAATATGCTTGTGGCACTATGGATGTAGATTTAATAAGCTTTGAAACAGAAGGCAGAATTCCTTTTAAAATTAGTAGAAAGTTATACCGGCAAGCTGTTGAGCGTGGTTTATTCTTTGAGATCATGTATTCTCCTGCAATCAGAGGTTCAACAGCTAGGAAAAATATCATTAATATATCTCACACATACCATGCAGTTGGAAAATCAAAAAATATTATTTTGACCAGTGGAGCAGAGAGTTATATGCATTTGAGAGATGTTCATAATGTTATTAACTTGGGTTTTATATTTGGGTTGAACAGTAATCAAGCTCTAGAAGTGGTTAGGAGTAATCCTAGAAGGCTTATATTGAAGGCACAGGGCAGGAGATGTGGGAAATATTATATGACTGTAACACCTCTTGAAGAAAATAAAAATGATATAACTTGTTTATAGTTTTTTAATTGACATAGACAATCACACAGCTATATTTAACAATTAAAATACAAAATCATCACAGATAATTTAATCATATAATACTAATATTATTTAACTATGCTCTACATGTTTGAACTAATATTTTATTGAAAGAAAATTATGGATTTGAGGTTTTGGCAAGTTTTGTAAATACATATATTGTTACATTTTATTCTTTAAAATCTATTGATTTAGGATTTGCGATTATATAAGAATATTTTATGTAGTACTTCTTATTCAGTTTTGTGAGGTGTTTGTTCCACTGTACCAACATGAACAGTTTTGTCTATTGATAATCTTGAAGTCATTAATGATATGTTGTTGTTATCTGCAGGACTGTCTTGTAAAGTGAATGCATCTGCCCATTTCTTAAATCTGTAAAAGATGTATTTTTATCTTAGTCAATATTATACACAACTGTACTTTAAAGGAAAGGCATAACTCATGTTGAGACACCATAGACTGAAGGTTACATTTTTTTAGAAGATTGAAATGCTCTATGCACACCCTGCCATGTGGGAAAATTTAATAGGGCTTGATATATCATTATTTATCAATTAATTCCAAACCAACAATTTATATGGAAAGCATATAAAGTAGGCCATTTCATCAAAATTGTTTATAGATAGATAGATAGATAGATAGATAACACTTTATTGTAAACCAATTATATAAACACAATGAAACTTAAATCTTCAAAATTGTTTATATTGTAATAAAAACCTGTACCCTTATGGGACAGCAGTTTTCGCGATGCCACTGGCATTGCAAACACCCATGGGCGACGATAACTGTTAAATTCTAAGCGAGCCGTCAGCCTGTCTGCTGTCCTACAATAATAAAAAAAGGTCAGAATTTTTTAATGAGTTAAGCTTTTGAGATAACTTTACATTTTATAAATATTATGGATGACATTTCATTTCATTATATCTAAATTCTCCTACTCATCCAAGCTCGCTCCTATTTAATATTTTTCCCAGTTGCTTCTGGGTAAAACATGGTCCAGGGACTGTTAATTTTATCATAAAAGGAAACTTTATGTGCACCATTTTCAATCCTTATGTCGGGTGATATGATTTCTTCTTTGTGCAACTAGTCAAGAAAATAGATACAGCTTAGTTATTATGTGCGTGACTGATTTGAACCACCAGTGAAAAGGGAAAAAATGGTGGACATTTGCCTAATGCAATTTTAATTATTAAAAAAGTTACTGTCTATTCCATTTTTGAGCTCAAGTAAATAAAAGCTTTAGATGTAACTAGAATAACATATTTTTTATATTGCTAGAGTTCAGCAGACTGAGGCCAATGGTCCACCGTGGCAGGAGGTCACCGTCGTCTATGGACGTTTGCAACACCAGTCATTACCAACGCGCTGCCGGCCTCGAAGAAATTTTATACATCTTTTTTGAAGATTTCAGCTTTGTATATTTATTTTGTGTTGTGAAAAATGTCTGGAGGTAAACCCCAGTACACCACAAATACATTTACCAACCAATAATTACAATTACCCAGTACAACACAAAAGGCAATTTATTTGCCTTTGCTTGTTTAATGTAACTGACCACTTTAGCACAAATATGATTCAAACAATCTTTAGTAATAAACACTTTAACATATTATAAGTGTTAAAAATATGGTTAACCATACATGTGTTTTGCCTTCCTTGTATTAAAAATATAATGCAAACCAAAATCTAATACAAATTATAAATCAAATGAAAATGAGACTGAAAATGTTATAAACAATGAAAAGCAACATGCATATAGCTGTATGAAGTAAACTAAAAGCATCTACAAGCAACATAACTCCAGTAATAAAGCAGTGTATATACAAATTCTGTATAAGAAATTAATATTTCCGTTTATATACATTTATTTCCCAAAATAATATAAATATTCACTTACAGAGAAATAACAAAAGAAATTTAATATAACCTGTTTTTGTCCCATTTTTCCCATTATTAAAAGTTGTTAACTACCCTCAATTTAAAATATACAATCATTTGTTTATTAAACAAAAAAATGTTTATTAGCAAAAATAGTATAAAAGTAAAAGCAAATTAAAATTCAGATATATGTAAATACAACTGCAAAACAGTATAACACTTTATATGGGATAGGAAATAAAAAGGACTTATTCAATTTTTACGTGTATTTTAAATGCATTCTCAACATTTCATACAAGTTAATACAAAATGTATAAAATTCACTAATTACGATAACAGTCACACACAATAAGAGATTCACACTAAACTTACAATAAGAAATTTCCTAAAATTATAACAATAAGTACATTCTTTATAAACTATTATTATGTGGTGAATTTATACAACAGCACCACTGGAAATTTTATATTTACTATATATATATATTTTCATGAACAACCAATCTCCTAATAAAAGTGTACCTTTGGAATGAACTCTCCAACACATATATATGGCACAACCGTAATCATTGCCCTCAACTGATTTATATATTTAAAAATAAAAACTACTTTATAAACCATGGATGGAAAATATTTTTCACTATAGAATATAGGGTCTATTGAGTGCAGCTGGTATAGCGTCAAAGCCTACCCATAACACCAGTTCAAGAAAACAACAGATTTGGGTAAGTGGGATTTTATAGTGACATCTGACACCACGAACTGAAAGGATTCGTCAAAACCGTATCATTGTTTAGCAGGGAACAGGGAATAGCCGACAGTGAAACTAGCTTTGCACACATATCCCCATACATTTAACAAGTGTATAAAAAAGCAATGTTTTTTACCACACTTTTATTAACTTGACCTGAATGTATCTATGTAACGGAATTATCGGACTCGATTTTTTCTACATATATGGTGTAAGGCGAGTTAATTCAAAAGAACGGGGCTTGTTTTCAACACAGCGCATCCACTACCAGAAAATATCAAATGATCCTACTCTGCAATATTAATCCATTTAACAAAAATTGAACTCTGTATACACACAGGCATATGGTTTCACTTTACATAAGTTTCAATTGTTAACATTATAAAGATACTAAAGACGATTAGTGGAAATTGTAATAAAATTGATATGCATCTAAGACGAACAGTGCAATTTTGCGCGTTAGTGATGAAGGCTGATGAATGTTTGGAATTGGTTAATATGCTTACAGTTGAAACATGATAATATATATTAAAAATTTAATAATAATTGGAAATAGCCTCAAACGTGATAACAAAACTCATTCCTACAAGACAAAATTGAGCAAATTAATTTAAAATACATTTCTATAATATTTTTAAAAACAGTCTTAATATGTCTTAAAATCTTTTTAATTAATTACACATTTCAAACAAACTACTGGCACATATGATACAAAGAAATAAAAGATGGCGACAATCTCACAAATTATATCACTAAAATTATTTCATTTCGAATTTCAATGTCATTTTTATAAATTAAGATTAATTCAAATTGATAAAATAAATAATCTCCTGAACATATTTTAAACAAATTCAGTCTCATTTATAATAAACATTTATCCTAAAGTCTTTCCTCAAAAACTTCACAGAGAAAATACTGATTAACTTAAATAAAGTAGGAACTTAAATATATGTTTATGCATGTAATTTAGTTCATTAATTCTTGTATATAAATGCATATGGATTACTGCTAAATAAAAAGTATAATAATTAATATTATACAAATTAGTTTAATACGACATTCTTCATATACCATCATTTTTTGGTTGTTTACAAAATGTAAACCATAAAGAATTATTACATAAAATATTGTATGGCCACCAATTCTAATTTTAAATAGTCCAACCGATCGGTTTACATCCATTTATTTGGTTCGCCATTAATTTAAACCACGTAATATTTAACGAAAACAGTAACTATTTTAAATAATTTCATGACACAGCTAAGTTATTATAAAGATCGTAAGTGTGATAATAAATTCAGAAATGCGGGTAGTTTATTTGCGTATGGCATCCATAATACCAACTTAATACAAACACATCCTACTTTAAGGCAATTTTCTTCACCCTATCAAAAAATGGCAAATAATTTCACATCATACATTTCATACCTAATTATTTACTAATATTTTAACGTAGCTTTGTGAAATTCAACATAATTCTGATTTAATGCTAAACAGAGTAAGAATTATCAGAAATATATTCTTTATAGATTTAATAGTATTATTGGAATGGTTATATTAGTTCCCAACTATTATAAGGTATGTGAATAAGATTTTCGATAGTATAGGTAAATACAAGAAATTACCTTAGCTGTCCTTTGTAACTGACTAAATATTTAAAAAAATATTTTTACAATTGTTCTTGATTTCCTGGTCATTTTATTTCCAGAACTCAAAATATAATATCAACACCTGTCCAAAACAAAATTGGTTTATAAAAATTTACGAGTAAAAAAATCTAACATTTTGTCCAAACCTCTTCGTTCTGAGGAACCTTTAATGTTTTTCATCTATATTTTTTTATGCAATTCGCATGTGATCAAATGGTTTCAAATACTAACAAAACAGGAATAAAATCAGAACATTTTGAATGACACAGAGTAAATACATTTGTAATTATTGAAGAGATGACTTTATAGTAATATGAATGTCAGTTGTTGAGAAAAGACACACAATGCGCAACAGTGTTGACGTTTTCCACCAACCTGTTATAAAGCTCCCTCCTGACACTGGCAGTGAACTTGCACACAAGGCACAGGGTCACTGTGGCCGCGAATATCGCGTTATAGAACAGAACCAACTTGAAGTTCCCCAGCCATTCTATTCGACCAAACTCACCCAATAAGTCGAAATTTGTTATACCTGGAGAATATTAATGATTTATAACTCTAGTATGATAGATAAATAAACGCAGATCAACTCACACGAACACAACGGGTCTATTTCTAAACAACAGAATGGAGCTTGGGTGTTTATGTATAATACATATTTATTTACAAAAGAAATGTTTCTAAATAGTATAAACTTGTTTAGTACTTGCAGGTTAATTGATTTAATCTATGGTATGCATTTACAGCATAGCTAATCTGTCTCCTTTGTCTATATGTAGCTGTCAAAATGTCACTGTCACCGTGTCAAAATCACAGGCAAGAGTGAAGAACATAGAGCCATATATTTTTTATTTACATTAAGGCACCACACCACTAGTACCCAAAACACTGCTATGCAGCAGGATCTAGTTAGTAGGATCTAGTCCTAAAGGTTGCCCTTTAGGACTAGATTGTGCTGTTACTCATCATATATGTATGTATGTTGCATACATAGTATGCTATGTATAGAACATAGGTATACACCTAAGGAGTCTTTTCTTATTGTTGACTGAATACATATGTATTCAGTCAACAATAAGAAAAGACTCCTTATCTCGTTACTATGTCAACATAAAAGTCGACAATGAAGAGCATTGTTCGGTTTATACCTTTCAGGTTGGGAATAAGACGGCAGTGACCTTAAAGAATAACAAAATTTAACCACATCGATCCCAGTCTCTTGAGTACCTGAAAGTTTCCGATGCAATATTAAGTGTTTATAACAACTTTTTCACATATTCTTTTCGTTAACCGCATTGCATCTCCACTTGCACTTAACACGGTGTTCGGCATCATTGTTAAAATCATCTAATACTGACCTAATATTTTAACGAGCAGCGGCTGCGCAGTGGAGTGTGCGAGGAGCACCGCACACAAGGCGATAATGCGCGCTAGGGGCGTCCGTCGCGCCCTCGGCAGCAGCCGCAGCGCGCGCATCTGTGTCGCCAGGCCAGTCAGCGACGCCGCGTGTAGGTACAGGATGAGGAACGCCTCCAAAGTGGCCCCAGCCCATCCTAGCTTCGACAGAGACGCTATGCCCAGTGAGAATTGCTGAAAATGTAATATAAGCTTGTTAAACATTAGCAAGACATGGGACTAAACCAAAAAACATTAAGACCAAGGGAAGAACGAATCTTGTATTCAAATCTTTGTCTGTTTTTATTTTATATTTTGCTATTTTTTATTGAATGGAACAGCAGACGAGCTGATTACCCACTTAATAGTAAGTACCGTAGTACCGCGTAAGTAGTAGTTACCGTGGACTGCCGTCCGCGCGGGGGATCTGGAACCTAGGTCACTTACGCCGGAAAACATAAAGTATTATCCATGCAGGGGCGGAGAAAGAATACTGACCTCTGCAGCCGGGGTCGGTCTGTTGTAAAAGACGACAAAACAACCCACTCTAGCTAGCTACGTGGTAGGGCCCCAAGCCCGTCTGGATGGCGACCACCTTTGGTCTTAAGTATGCCGCCATAATAACTTTGTGTTGTGGGACAGCAGCGTGTTCGCTATGCCACTGGCGTCACAAACACCCATTGGCGACGGTAACTGCTATACAGCCGGGCTTGGAGCCCTACCGCCTAGCTAGGGTTATTTTGGCGCCACAGTAGAAGTATTTTATTTGACTACGTTTACCGTAACTATCCTAAATATAAAAAGGTGCAGTAAAAAAATTACAACTTACCCGTGTGCTAAGCGGCAACGCTTTAAACCCAATGAGAAGTTCAAGGGTGTTCTGCAACACCATCAGCACTGTGAGCGTGGTTAAAGCTAACAACAGCAACATTGCCAACGGATACACTACGTTCCGTTGGAAAGATGATGTCTTCCTCTGATTCTGCACCTCCTAGAACAAAAAAACTTGTGCTTAAAAATAGAAATTATTTGAAATACAGGCAAGATCTAGTGTAATTATTCAAAGGTGCTTTTCGGGTAAAATTATTAACGTTTTATAATCTCATCTCGAAAGGAGAATAAATAGCCTTTGAAAGAGCTTGTTTAATACGTTGATCAGTAGGTTGAACAGGCTAGTAACAAGTTTGAAACAGTTTCTTTGAGCACAAAACATACATACAGAGGTCAAACGTCCAATTATCTTCATAACACGCTTCTACCTTTGGTATTATTGAGATTCAGCTAAATTTAGTACAATATTATGAACACACATTCAAAATTCACATTAAAAAATTACTAAGTACTATAGTTTATACAAAAGAAATAGCTATAGATTTCATCCCGTATGCCACAACTCTTAGTTTGTAAAAGGAATGACCAATTAATAAAACATATTTTTTAATGTAAACAAATAAAAAGAATACATCGATAATTACCCTCAATCCTTCTAATGTAAATAAATGCCCTTTAGTTTTTAAGCTATTGCATAGCTTTTATCGCGGGTTTTGAGCGCGGCGACCGAATCAAGAAATTCCGTAACGAAAAAAACCTAACACCCTCCACTCCGCCTACCATGTAGCTCGGCCGAGCGTTCGCTTAACGTGTATGTATATGGTAAGACTGTACGTAGGGATGAGCGATATTGAAAAACATTTTAATCAACTTATGCACTTATAATTTTTTTATTTTTTTATTTATGTAGTAATTATTTTCTTTGATATTAATTCAAGGTTTTTCTTTGATATTAATTCAAGTTACACTTTTTGAATGTACACCTATGTATGTATACATATATACCTATATGTATATTTATGGGGCGCACGTGCGGTGAGTGTGGTAGGGATGGGCGATATCTATCGATATTTCAACTATCGATGTTTTTTTTCTAAAGTATCGATGTTTTATATCGATATTTTTGGACAAGATATATCGATACTCGATAATACAAACATCGATAGTTTTAGTTTTTTATTATCGAGTATCGATATATCTTGTCCAAAAAATATCGACAAAAAACATCGATACTTTAGAAAAAAAATTACTGCATAAATAAAAAATAAATAAATAATTATAATTGCATAAGTTGATTCAAATGCTATGCAATAGCTTTACCGCGGCAGTCCCCGAGTGCCATTCATAGTTTTTTTTAAAGTAATTTGTATCACGAATTTTTACAATGCCCTATCATTAACCACTATTATATACAGGGTGACTTTACCTCACCCGTCCAAATTTTTTTTACGCACTAAGCATCATTTATGGAACCCATTTTTGCAAAAAAAATTGTATGTAAAATTTTCAAAATAAAATATTTCATCCCAAGGAAAATGTTTAGTAACTTGGTTGCTTATTCAATCGTGCAAATAATCATATGTTCCAAGGTTCGTACATTGACCTTTATTACATAACTCCTCCTCGGTATTGTAAACGAGAAGAAATGTACCCTAAGTACGTGTACAGAGTCGAGACTGTGTTGCCCGCCGTGCGGGACACGTGTCAACACGTCTTCGTAAGAATGCGCTAGGGTTGTACCTATGATGATTATTGTAATAAAACGAATGTTGCGATTCAACCATATTTTTTATTATTCAATCAAATGTTTAAGTTTTATCCGTGCAGGGGCGCGGAAAGAATACTAACCTCTGTGGCCGGGGGCGGCCTGTCGTAAAAGGCGACAAAACAACCCACCCTAGCTACGTGGTAGGGTCTCAAGCCCATCTGGATGGCGACCACCTTTGGTCTTAAGTATGCTGCCATAATAACCTTGTGTTGTGTTCCGGCATTAGTGACCCAAGTTTTTTAGTGGGTACATCTTTCCCGGAGTCCCACATATCCCTCGGTCACCCCGGGCCGGGGAACCCGTCAAGAGAGGTTTTTCCCTGAGACCAAAAAAAAAGAAAATGGTGCTACCAGGCCGATTCATTAAGACGTTGTCAAAATTATTTAAAAATACTTTTTCTAAACGTTTCAGGTGGGACTTTTAGCCCACCATAAAAATATGAATCGTTATTATAGGCTTTAAAATGAGTGTACAGTGTAGTTTCGTCAACATTCGGTTTCTACTGTAACAAATCATTGAAGCTAGTGAAGTTATGTTTTTTACTATGTACATTTATAAATAAATACCCTGATTTATTTTTTAGTTTGGCAGCCCTATGTCGGTTGCAGCGTAGCGGTGTGTGTGGTCTTGAGCGAGTGGAGGCCTGCCGGGGAAATCCGGCGTGCGAAATACGGCTGCCGGCAGGGTTGGATTTGGTAGTATAATTGTATAATTATACAACCAAAGTATTAGTATTATTCGTACCATATTTTCGTGATATGTAGTATGTAGTATCGTAATGCAAGTATACTACGCGAAAATACCATTATTTTATGTTCAGGCCGACCGGACTCCTTTGTTTTTTGGTGGTGATTTTGCTTTTAAAAATGTACCCTACAATATTATAGGGTTCTTCTGTACGTATGGCAGCATCAAATCAGGCAACGACAACCACTGGGGATTTCCCCAACGTAATGTTTTACTATACCGGTCGTTCTGACAGAATAGGATACATGTTTTTTTATGCATGAGTGTGAGTGAGACGATGATATTACGACAAAATAATATTGTCCATTAGACCCATTAGTGTAAGTCGGTAGTCGATAGTGAATATTTGAATTTGAAGAAGCTAATTTTAGAGTATTTATACATTTTGTTCTTGTGCTTATACATTCTTTTCAACAATTTGTAGTGATGAGTGAAAGCGAGGACGAAGAAAAGTGTGGTGTTTCAACACCAAAGAGGAAACGTATTGAAAGAGGAGTTTGACGTATTGGCTGAGACAGACATCCAGTTGCTTCAATTTGATTAATTTGTAAAAATTTAGTACCTATTAAATTAATTAGTACCTATAAAAAAAATCACACTAAAAATGCTACCTATTTTATTTCTATTCAAAACATAATCGAAGAAACCAGAAACGTAGTATAATTTAAGTCAAGTAGTATTTTAATTTCCATACACAATAATTTTCAAAGGGTCCGAATCCAACCCTGGCTGCCGTAAATAATTAATTATCCTTGCGAAAAATGTGTGACTGAAATGAAAAGATACAAATGTGTCTTCATTACTTTGAACTATATCCATCTTTTAGTTCAGTAAGGTTCAGTTGTTCAACAAAAATTGTTTTCTTTGTAGATCGGTTTTCGTTCACTAGTTTATCAAGAGATATGAAATAGGTTGTTAAAAGAAGAGTTCAATGAGTCATCTTATCGGAAACTTAAATTAGTTCGACGAGTTGAGACATGAGCTCGTATCGAATAGTTAAATAGGTAATTGAAGTTAATACGTATATCTGTTCAGAGAAATTGGTTCGTAAAAATAAAACTCCGATAAAAAAAATTATCCGTGCAGGGGCGGAGAAAGAATACTAACCTTTGTGTCCGGGGTCGACCTGTCGTAAAAGGCGACAAAACAACCCACCCTAGCTACGTGGTAGGGTCTCAAGCCCATCTGGATGGCGACCACCTTTGGTCTTAAGTATGCCGCCATAATAACCTTGTGTTGTGTTCCGGCATTAGTGACCCAAGTTCCTGTACCCCTTATGGGACAGCAGCGTGTTCGCGATGCCGCTGGCATTGCAAACACCTATAGGTGACGGTAACTGCTAAATTCTAAGCGGGTTGTCAGCTTGTCTGCTGCCCTACGCAATAAAAAAACTTACAGCACAGATTTCCTTTCATACTTGATCAGGCTTAGGGCTGACAATCTAGATAATTTCCATTATTTTTTTGTATTACAAAGCTTCTTCCGTATGTAACACGGAAAATTCAATAAAATTAAACCTTCCTTCGAACTCCGTGTTAAATTTTTGGAGCAGTTTTATGATAGAAGGGATAGTCTGATCAATCAGCTTTCTTATTTGTTTTTATACTTAAGAATGAAAACAATGCACTTCATTTAATATTTAAAATTTGAAACTCGAACAAACATATTGTAAACTGTAGTTACTATAGTAGTACATTGTCATTTTGCTTGACAGTTCTAAATTAGCTTTTTTGTATGACAAGTTAGACAA
This sequence comes from Malacosoma neustria, assembly GCA_963693495.1. NCBI lineage: Eukaryota > Metazoa > Arthropoda > Insecta > Lepidoptera > Lasiocampidae > Malacosoma > Malacosoma neustria. The sequence goes on along the minus strand of OY856379.1, from coordinate 16,431,830 downwards.
AGATATGACAAATCGTTAGAGGACCCGACCGCTTAAGAACTGGGTACGTACCGAGCGAACGTTTGAGTGAAAGAAATAGAACATCATTATGGTACGTACAACAGAGCGTGACAAAAATTATCAATCAGCATTCAGCACTGCACAAGTCTCGTTCGTGAAATACGAACGAGATACGAACAGTGCCGATTTTAGTTCGTTCGCGGCCGGTGAACTAAACAACTGAACTAAAGAGATGGTTGAATTGTAACTGAAGTAAAGAATGAAGGACAGAAACTAACTGAAGTACTTCATTTGAAACATTCATTCGTGAACGACACACAACTATAATTAATTAATAATCAGTCGGCCGCGTGTTTCCGCGTTGGTGCATTATGTTTACCGTTCGTTCTTTCGCGACGTCGACAGTGCAAAAATACGGAATACGGTAATCGTTGGGTCGGTCGTGGTGGTCCCGTCCCATGACCGCCTCGATCACCGGATTTAACACCATTGGACTTTTATTTGTGGGGTGAAATTAAAAGACACGTGTATGTGGAAGAGGTCCAAAGCCTCGCGAACTTAAAAACTAAAATTGTGTGAGCGTTTGAAGATGTGCGTAATGACACTGTAGTGCTTAGAAAGGTAAAGGAAAATGTTCAAAAACGAGCTAGACTGTGCTTAGAGACAAACGGACTGCATTTTGAACATTTATTAAAATACGTGTAAAGCAGTAATGGTAAGTTAACCTCTAATTGATTTTTTACTAATTATTGTACATATCACTAAAGATTTACGTATTTTTTTACTTATTACAAACGCGCCCTTTAATGAAATTTTTGTATTTCGACATTATGTTAGGTACTGTATTTATCAGTGAAATGTAGCGAATTATGCGGTACCGATGGAGGGGTCATTGACACTTGTCGAGTGTAGGTGTCAAGTATAAATTGCGAGTTCTTGTGATAACTTTGTGATGCTGATTACTCAACATTTTTGTACTATGTGATACTAAACTAAAATACATGTTTCTCATAACTTTTACTAAAGATTCTTCTGTGTGAATTTGGATGGGTGAGGTAAAGTCACCCTGTATAATTTAAAATCACATATACATGAATATTTATGAATAATTATATTTTTTTATCTCCATTGAGTTGAGATAAAACACGTGTCGTGGATTTATGAATATTTGAAAAACTACTTTGAAATATAGTTATGAGTTTTCACGGAAACTTGACAGACTTGAGAGAGTTATCAGCTAACTTCATCGTGTCGTTTTTGGCTGCCGGTGCGCGCGCGCATCTTAAAAACTTTACTCTCATATTTTTTATCAAATGCGCCAAAACAACTATAATATAATATTTCAAGGAAAAAAAGTATCGTACCGCCCTCTTCGCAATAACCCCTTTCAGTCTTTCATTTAAACCCGCCTGGAGTGCACCATTCCGAAGCCTCAGCAGCGGTACACCTTTGCCTTGCACTTGCTGACCTTTCTTCTCCTTCGAAATTGAAGAATCGGCGTCTAAGGGCGCTGATATATCGCCGTGGTCTGGGTACATCGGCTCCGGTGATATGTAGCCGATACCTGTAAAGAAACAATGTATGTTTTATATTTTTATAAAACCTTCAGTTAAGTAACAATTCTAGCTCGTTCCGACTTATTAGTAAGGCCGCTAATATATTTGACCTCAATTTTCAGCGATAATTAAAATAATTTTGTATCATATATCTTGATGTATTCGTATATATTGTTTTATTGCTGTAATCCAAGAAACCTACCAACAGTCCCAGGAGAAAGAAAGGAGAAACATTAGAAAAATCAGATATTGTTTATTTTAAAAGTAGTAATGCATTATGCACACCTCAATGCTTGGCTACGAGCAGCAGACTACCCGTGTGTACTGTGACTATTATAATGTGACTTCCCGGGAAACGCGCTCGTGCACTCCCGTTTCTTGGTTGGGGACTTTGAGCGCAACCCTGACAGGCGTCGATCCGCTTTTACAGGCCTCTTTATACATGGAAGAGTGATGGACCATAGGCATCTTCACTCTCAAACAGATTGCGCGGATGAACGATGCGCCCACTTCTCAAAGATATTCGAACTCGCTCAAAATTAACAGTTTGACTCCCGTTTAGGGACCATGATATCGCATGTCACACCAACAGAGTCGAGTCAGCAAAGAAAATAATTTCAGTTTTGACTCAAGACATAAATACGGATTAAGGAATATTAATTATCAACTATACAAATTAGTAACGTTAAACAATAGCGACACTATAATTCGACACGGAAATTCAGATAACCTTAGTAATTTAGCGGCCTGTCGTAAAAGCAACAAGACAAATCTAGCTAGGTGATAGGGCTCCAAGCACATCTGGACGGCAACCAAAACTGATCTCTAATTACGCCGCCATAATAACCTTGTGTTATGTTTCGACATGAATGACCCAGGTTCCAGTTCTCCTACATGAACGCTAGCCTATTAGCGGTGTTCCTTCAAGAAACATCCTAAGACGATAGCCTGTCTGATGTTCCAAAGCCATAAAAAGCCAAAAATAACATCGACTAATTGTTATTTTTGGCTTTTTATGGCTTTGCTATTAAGATTTATCAAATGCAATTGATTCATCTTTAAACTATTTTCGAGTAGGTACAATATGGTACACAATATGCTTTTAAAATACATGACAGATGATTGTATTATATATAACATGGCTAATGACATCAATGAAATGGTATTAATAGATGTTTATATTATTCAATTAAATCTATATGGACTTTGATATAAACAAATATACTATCAGGCCATAAGTACGTCGTAGTCTCCATTTTTTAATCAACATCATTTCTTTAAGAGCTACCGCTCTTGTCGGTGGAGCATCTTCCAATCTTCTCTACAAAGCCCCTTTTTCTTGACTTCTTGATACGACACGACATCCAATCTTTACTTGCTCCTTATATGTCCTTTTTGTTCTCACTCTCTTCTGATTTCCTTCAATTCTCCAATGTATGATGGTTTTGATTAGATCGTCGTGTCGTATCAAGTGTCTCAGCACCTGTCCCCTTCTGTCGTCAATAATTCTCAAAATGTTCCTTTTCTCTTTCGCCACGTTCAGCACTTCCTCGTTGGTCTTTTTCTCCGTCCAGCGTATCCTTAGCATTCTTCTCCAACACCACATCTCAAATGCTTTCCTTTCTCTATCCCTTTGTGTCACTGGATTTTTTAGATGCTGAGGAGCAGCATACAGGCTGACGACCCACTTAAAAATAAGCAATTACCGTCGCCTATAGATGTTTGCGACTTTAGGGGCGCCGCGAACATGCTGCTGCCGGAACACAACACAAGGTTATTATGGCGATGTACTTAAGATCAATGGTGGTTGCCATCCAGGCGAGCTTGGGACCCTACCACGTAGCTAGGGTAGTTTTGACGCCTATTACAACAGTAACGTAACGCCGCAGAGGTTAGTATTAATACTTACTCCTCACCTGCACGGAGAAATAAGTTTAAAAACCTAAACAAATGCCTTCTGAATTAGGTTATTTTAAAAACTGAATCGAGATTTAGTAGTTTAAACAGTTTGTTTTCGAGTCCGATGGAAACGTGTTCGTGTCATTAAACAAGTCATTGACCTAGTGTTTAGACACAAAGTACTGAACCGAAGTGGAGATATAACAGTTCAGTAGCTTGATTCAATATAACGTATTTTATTAGTGAACCACATTTTCCAGTCGATTTTAAGATTTTATTTTATTGAAATGAACTGATCGAGTGAATTGATGATATAGTATTTTTCATGAATTAACTTTAGATACCTGGCACGTATCGCCATACGGCGAAATAAGCATTCCCGTCCCGATCATCGTTTTTGGGTTGATTTTAAGGTTTTTTTGTTTATATTTCGTTTTATTTTATAGCTCTAAATAAATATAATTTTCTTTCTTTCTCTCAAATAACCTTCAAATGCGGCAAAACAATACAACTTGATGATACGTAATAATAATTACGATATTTATCCGACCAAAGTACCTGGTAGTGATATTAGACACGGGACAAATCAAGAGGTCCCGGTTTCGAATCCCACGATGGCGTGCACCGCTTTAAATATAACTTTTAGTTTTTCTCGCCTAATGTGCGCGTTATAGCGTAATTGCCATATACCGATGGTGAAGGAGAACGACGACTTTCATACCGAGATCACCCGTATTTTTAACCCTCAAAGACAAGCATGGTGGGTATACTGTCATTTCTTCTAGGCCCAAGCCAAGTAGTGGGACGTTATTACGTCCGACCCATCAGTCAAACTTACATGCCATCAGGTCGGAGACACACCATATTTTATTTGAATGTTTGATTTCCACGTACCTACATATTAAAAATATTTGGTTTTTGTCCAGGTATACGTATTGTTTTGGAAACAAGAGCAATATACGTTTACAAACTTTTTTACAAACACGCTTAAGTCTTCATTACAATACCTCATTAATACCTTTCTTCAATACAAACATGTCTCTATCTACATTAAGTGCAAAGTTGAGGCGTGCTCTTCGGTGGTCTACCGTCAATTCTTGGCCATTGGCTGGCTTATGAGGTTTCATGCCACGCTCCGCCAATCTTCTTCTTATCGTTCACATCCTATTAGCTGCAGTATAATCCATGGCTTGTACAGTCGCCGTCAGATATATTGTAGCAGACAAGGTGACCAAATACTTCTGAACAATTTAAAATGTCAAGAAGTTCCATACACTACAAGTTACCATTAATATCTGAACATTCATTACTTCATTAATATCTGAGCAGATGCTTGTCAATAATTTATATACAAACAACTAACCAAAAATATCTGAGAGAGAAAAGACCCATTGACACTTTGCATCTCTAGATTCGCAGTTAAGTACTGTCACAAGATGCGATTACGAGTGTAGGCGCTGGTTCTGGTAACTTGTGAACTCTGTAGTCATGCGAAAACCCCCTATTGATAGAGGACGGGAATTTGAAAAGGACTCACCGAACTCGAGGGTCTTCTTTTTGTACTGCCGTTGTCCACCTTTATATTGTTAGTACTAGCGTGGTACACAATAAATTACGGTAATAACACGGATTCCAAATAAATTGAAACTGTTCTTTAATAAAGGAAAAAGCGCGCGTGCACAGGCACAATCGATCCTTGACGGTTTTTCACACACACTCAATAGACGTCACGGCAGCACGCCATCTCTTGGTGAGAAATGGGTATTAGGGTAGTGTCATAGGATATACAGGTGTGAGGAAGATGGCGCATAAGGCGTTCTCGCATGACTACTTAATATTAGTATATTATTATTAGTATTAACGTCCTAAACAACGAGTAATGCGAGTAGCTTTGCATTAGTGTCTAATACATATGTATGTTATGCAGAAATATCAGAATAAAAATTTAATTTCCGTTATTGCGTTCTAACGTTCCAAGCAAGCAAAATCTTCGGTCAAAAATTTCATTGTGTAGCTGGGTGCGCCGGTGAAATACGATTCAGGTTTAAAAGATCTTAGTAGAACCCCATACATCCTGAACACGTCAGATCGACTACAATATCGATCCGATATTAAAATAAACTAACAGTTTTTAATGAATGTGACCGAAAAGTCGGTTACTTACATGAACGGAAAATCCTACACAGGCTACAGAATATTCTCAAAACATGGACCTATAATTTATTGATTAACAATATGACAAAAGATGTTTAAGTTTGTTGAACGCAGTTTAACACGTCTTTGATTCGACTTGTGTGTCGAGTTATTTAGTATTTATTTTATTCACGAAGCAAGACAGGTAAAAGACGCGTCTATATAATATTAATACGTGAAATTTGGCACAATTAAAGTTTATATGGAGGAGAAGTGCAGAAAGCTATATTTTTGCCTAAAATTCATTAGAAAAACATTAAACATTACGGACATTATTGCTCGAATTATACACAACATACACACGCATGCATACCTTACCAAACTTACCAAAAAAAACAAAAGCGTAAGGCTTTTGTTTTTTTTTTATAAGAGTTTGTGGCCTGCTAAAGTCCAGTATGGATAATCTTATGATAATAAAATAATTAAATTTAAAATATACATTAATAAATAATTTAAAAAAATATTATACAATTACTAATATTTTAATAAATTAACATTAATTGTCTTTAGCCTTAGTTCCCAAATTGGTCCAGGTGAACCCCCAAGGGTCCACGGGAGACTAGACGGGAGTCTACGTTGGCGTGACAAAAAAAATGGGGATTCACAATTTGTAGGCGGGGTTCCACGAAAATTAATATGTTTTCGATAGCGAAGAACTAAAATATTGGCTTAACTTTACCTATCAATGTAGGCAGAATATATTTTGTAGACAAATAATCTGAATGAATTTACTCTTGCCTATTTGTGAGAATAGTGTTTACAAAATGTGAATAATATATATGGTTACGAAACGGATTTACAATGCAGGTTTTGCAAAACGAAACATTTTGAAGTTTTACAATGATGCTGTTTAAACTGATGTAGAAAAATGGCAAATTAACTGAGTAGCTATGATAAAACCTTGGATTATAGCGGTGCCTATGCCTTTGACAAAAGAATCCTAATAAAGTTCAGACTTAAATTTTTTATGAATTATGGTTGAATGTCGATCCCTGGGCGACCACTAGTATTATTTAAATATAAGAAACAATAGATTTTCTTAAACTACGATTAAATACCTTTATAGGTTACAAATAATCAGAATGACAATAATCTTTATAATATGGATAAGTATTCATATAACATAACGATCTCCGTGGCGTAACGACTACTATACAGGCACGCTATGATGGCCGTTTTGACGTTTGTCCACTCATGAAGTTTCGTATTAATTAATAATTACATTTGAAGGAGCAAATTGCTGTTCGTTATTGTCAATAGCGACGTGCAGTTATTAACAATAAAGAACAGCAATTTGCTTCTTCAAATGTAATTACTAATTAATACGAAACTTCATGGAGTAGACAAACGTCAAAACGGCCATCATAGCGTGCCGGTAGCATAATAGTAATGCAAGTAAACTAAAAGGAATCCTGATTTGGCAATGCGCAGTCCGTAATGCCGCATTGACAAATTTATAACACCCACCCAAATATTGGCAAGGAACGGGTTTGAATAATTACATTCCACCTACCATGTTCGGAAACGTGGCAAACTTAATCAATGCGCCTCAATATAATTCTACGATTGAATACGAGAAGAGAACATTTGCTTCTTTCGGATAAATGTTAAAAAAATAAATTTACTAATAAACGCTCTTCTATTAACGAGCTATAAATATGTTATAATGATAGATAGATGGCCAGGCAAACGTTGTTCTGCCATATAAATTGGAAAAATATTTTTTGTAGCGGACCGAATTGTGAATCTAAACCATTCCCGAATCCCTTGAACACCAACATTCAACAAAATCCAGGTTCAGCCATTTAAGTCGTTCAGTAACATAGGTGCGTGTGTATGTTATATAATATACACTAGAAGACTTCTACCTATAGATTTCCCACTCGAGCGAAGCCGGTACGGGTCACTATTATTTAATAATAAAAAATATAGTTTATGAATCTTTAGGATTTTAGTTTAATAAATATACATAAAACCCAGTTCACATGTTTATGTAACAAACCAGAATAAACCAGAGTAAATAATAGTAAATAGCCCATTATATCTGACAGCTGGACTCGAGCCACCTTCTAGAGGGTGGAGAGGGAGTCCACCTGCCATGCTTGGCCAATGCGGATTGAGTTACACAAACCACCAATCCAGGTATACAGGTTTACTAGTCGGTACCTGGTAATTATGTGATAATATGTGCATTAAGCGAGAAAAAACTGTGCAAGCGATGCATGTCATAGTGGGATTAAAAACCATAAACTTTGAAGAAAGCGATTTCCATATTTAACCCTTTGCACTCGAGGCCATTTTTCGCTTGCATGAATCAGCAACTCGGGACGATTTCTGCTAAATTGGGTAAACGTCTTATAAGTACTTTCAAATCACTAATAAACAAACAAAAATATAAAAATAATAAAATTTCAAGCAATATATGAGTATATAAGAGTAAAGGTCGGCTTATTTAATACGGTGCTATCACCGCAGTAGCGCCACTCAAGTTAACCCCAATTGGAACATCGTAGTCCTAATTATTCGAAATAACTTTGCTGTCCCATATGGGTACAGGAACCTGGGTCACTAACGCCGGAACACAACACAAGGTTATTATGGCCGCATACTTGTAGACCAAAGGTAGGGTCACTATACAGACGGGCTTGGGGGCCTACCACGTAGATAGGGTTGTTTTGTCGCCTTTTACGACAGGCCGTTACCCCGGCTGCAGAGGTTAGTATTCTTACTCCGCCCCTGCATGGAGAAAATGCTCTAACAGAGATGAACAAATGATTTACCAACCCAAACGATGACGTCAAATCCAAAAGTGTTTTAGCAGCGAGCACACTATCAATCGCTCCCAGTCGTATACAGATCAAGGGCAACATGAAACGTAGATATACGAATAATAAATAAATAACAAACAATGTGCATAGTGTGTCGAGAATCACAAACACTATTGTTTCACGTATGTTTGGATAACGGTAGCCTATTTGCGATTCAATTTTAGAATACGTGTGGGCCGCTTTTGTTTTGTTCAACTGTTATTCTGTATAATATAATTAAGACATTCAATCAGGCCGGATAATTCAAACATACTTCAGATGATGCAAGAGAAAATTTATAAGGTACAATACATCTGGTGCTTATATATACCTAGTCAGGTCATAAATTCTGTCACATGTTTAATGTAAAATAATTGTAACAAGTTTATTAATTATGTAACCATTCATATACCAAAATGAACTTAACAAAACATAGATTCTTATGACATTAAAGTTTATTCAAAATGACCTCCGTGATTTTGAATACAAGCCTTCAATCTGCGTGGCCAGTTGTCTATCGCAGCACGAACGAGGTCCATGTCAATATCGGCGGCTGCCTTAATCAAGGATGTCTTGAATGACTCCAAATTGGGATGAGGCTTTGAGCACGCCTTTTCCTCCAAGTGTTGCCATATCTTGTAATCTAACGGATTCAAATCTGGACTGGAGGAGGGCCAGTCTTCGTGCCGGATGAAGTCGATTTCACGCGCCGCCAGCCAGTCTTGTGTGCTCTTCGCTCTATGAGCTGGCGCCGAATCTTGTTGGAATACCCAGTGCCTGTTATTGAACATGGTATGAGAAACAGGTTCCACAAGGTTCGTCAGGACTGTATTTTGATACACAACAGCATTCGTTTTTACACCTTTCTCACAAAAATGTACCTCTGTTAAGCCCCAATAAGAAACTCCCAACCATACCATGAGCGAGGATGGAAAATGACCTCGTTGGACACGCGGAATACGGTTGCTCGCTTCTTCACTACTGTGTGCGTACACCTTATCATTTTGTTTGTTGTAGCTCTCTTCTACGGTAAACATTTTTTCATCCGAAAAAAGAATTTCCCGATATTTTTTTCCCGCGTACCGCTTCAACAAAGCGCGGCATCTCTTCAGTCTCAGGTCCATTAGACGAGCATTCAAACGATGTCCTGTTTTTCTTCGATATGCCCGAAGCCCTAAGTCTTCATTTAACACCCTTTTCACCGTGGTTCTGCTTAACCCCATCTGAAGGGCCAACAGTTTCTGCTTACGTTTGGGATTTCTTTGAATTCGTGCCTTCACAGCTTTTATCACTGCTGGAGTCCTAACAGACCGAGGGCGACCACTTCTTGACCTGTCATCTACACTAGAGTCTTCATTGTATCGTTTGATGGTACGATAAACGAATCTTTTGGTAATATTCAAATTTTTCAGTATGTTAAAAATTTGAATTGGCGCGTAACCGCAACGATACAACGCAATAACTGCAACACGGTCTTCTTTAAGCGCCCACTCCATATTTAAAAATGAGTAAAATTCTAAAAGTTATACATTTTTATTTTCATGAACAATTCGAAATTCTAATTTAATAAACTTTTTTGTGGCCAGCATTCTAAAAGAAAAGTTTTTAGTGTGTGACAATACTTATGACCTGACTAGGTATATATAACCTCGTTTACGGTGTGAATAAGGCCTAATCGAACATCATCTATTCGATTAGGCCTTATTCACACTGTAAGCGAGTTAGACCCATGTTCACAACGAAGAACAAACTCAGCGAAATAAATTTCGATTATATTTAAAAATATTAAGTATTTTTAACATCACAATAAACATAGCTGTAAGGATTACAGTACTGATTGTCATATTCTGATGTGACATCAGGTGCAGGCGACCCACCTAAGCCTTGACAACTGGTGCACCCTGCTAAGCAGAGAACAAGGCTATAAAAGCAAGGTTTTTGGGCAGTAATGACTGTCTAACCCAAAAATGCTGAAAAACTTTACCATCTTTTTCCATAAATAAGATACAGAAACAAATTTTTCTTTAAATTATTACTCTTAATAACAAATACCTAGTTTTTTGTCTCATTTACATGGAAAACAACCGGTAATTACAACTTGGTTAGGAAACGTGATTAATGTCAAGGACGGTCTCCTAAGCCTCTGTACGACATTTAATTTAACGTAATTAAGTTGGAATCTCTCGTGTAATTAATGATTTAGTAATGTAATACTGAACCGTAATAAAATGCTAATTAATAGTATAAGAGTTGTTACATTGTACTTATTCTAAACATTTTATTTATTTATTGTTTTAACTGTGTACATTATAATGTTGGTAAGTACATTTTCCAGCGTCTACATCCAAATCTCTTGAGGTTATATTAAAAATAAATTATAGTTAAAAAAAAATAAAAAAACACGCTTTTATAGTTAATCAAAGTAAAAAGTAAAAAATAATTATTAACATAAGAATAGAATTTTTAAAGTATAATTTATTTACGTTGTCAATTCCCAATCGATAAATATTTTTATTAATTTAACGCCATCTTCCGGCGGTTTTATTAAACGGCATATTCCGGCAAAAGGAACAGAAATCGTTAACCCTGGTGATCCTGATAAAGACTATGGGACAAAATTATTAGTTGTGTATTGACAAGTGTCTTGACAAGTGTGCAAAATTTAGATTTTTTTATCATTCAAAGTGGGTAAAAATCGACCGAAAATTCCGTTACATAACTACATGACCTGTACAAGTTAATAAAAGCGTGGCAATCTAGATACATCGTTTATTAAATTAGTTAATTCTCTTTTTTTTATTGCTGTAGGACACCAGACAGGCTGACGGCTCGCTTAGAATTCAGCAGTTACCGTAGCCTATGGGTGTTTGCAACGCCAGTGGCATCGCGAACACGCTGCTGTCCCACAAGGGTACAGGAACTTTGGTCACTAATGCCGGAACACAGCACAAGGTTATTATGGCGGCATACTTAAGACCAAACGTGGTCGCCATCCAGACGGACTTGAGGCTCTACCACGAAGCTAAGGTGAGTTGTTTTGTCGCCTTTTACAACAAGCCGACCCCGGCCGCAGAGTTCAGTATTCTTTCTCCGCCCCTGCACGAATTAAAAAAAAATAGTTTTGTTATTATAGTTCTAAAGTAACCTGAGAGGTAAAATAAATAGCCGCTATATGCGGATGAGCAATCTAGAGGAACGCGTAAGCAATTTTTCTCGTCTAATGTGGGTATTATAGCATAATTGCCATGTACTGACGGTGAAGGAAAACTTAGCGAGGAAACCTGCATACCGAAATCACCGGTATATGTAACTCGTCAATTTGCCTTAGATACGCGTGGCGGATATACTGTCTGATCTGTCACACTTTGGGTTTGACTTTTTTTAAAAAACACTTTAAAAACTTAGCAATGACAACTGAGCTGAACGGGTAGTGAGCAACGAGTAGAAGGCGAGGATGCTCTATATGGATGTTAGGAATGTTGATGCTTAGGAATGCGGGATGTTTTGACTAGAGTTTTGAACGTCAGGGCCCCAAGGGCCCCAAGCCCGTCTGGATGGCGACCACCTTTGGTCTTAAGTATGCCGCCATAATAACTTTGTATTGTGTTCCGGCATTAGTGACCCAAGTTCTTGTATCCTTATGGGACGGCAGCGTGTTCGCGATGCCACTAGCGTTACAAACATCCATAGGCGACAGTAACTGCTAAATTCTAAGTGGGCCGTCACACTGTCTGCTGCCCTATACCAATAAAAAAATCGACACTTCTGGGAAGCCGGGACCGGATATAATAACAGGTGGTAGGTGAAGCTCGAGCCCAGAAATTAAAGGCTGTTGATATATACGTAGACCCAAGTACGCTGCACCGCTAATATGGACGTGTTACACTGGGATTCGAGGATTCGGCAGTTAATTTGTTAAAGTGACAATAGACATATGAAAATTTCAATTATCAATAATGTAGAGAGGAAGGGAGCGCTTAGTAACAGGATTCCGTAAATCTCATGGCCTGCGGCGTCCGCAACGGCATGCCGGCTAAAACTACAAAAGCCTTACTTGTGGGGGACATCATAGGATCGACTTTTGGCCATTGCTCTGCGATAGTGTACGTAACACTTTTTATTTTTATATACCGGGGAAACCGAATGTCCAGTACCACGCCGGAGCTCCGGGGGAAGTCGACGTGGTTATATCAGCCTTACCATTCTGACCCTACAGCGGCCATCTTTGCGATACTGGCCGATATGTTAGACCCCAAAGCCTTACGTGCAGACAGGATAGACTTTTAGTCATTGCTCTGCGATCATGTACGTAACCCTAGTCATTCTAAAGAAGCCCATTTCACTGCCGGGCTTGGGTCTCGCCGTATGCAAGTTTCCTCACAATATCATATCTCTCTTCACCGACGATACGCAACAATTGTTTGCAATAATTTGCACATTAGGCATAGAAAACTGCTAAGCTGTGTCATGCTCTATTGTGTAATTCGAAATTTTAATCTCCAGGCCGACCATCGAGTGCAATAACCTGGCTACTGTTGTCATTCTTCTTCTCCCTGCCCTTATGCCAACTGTGGGGTCGCCACTGTTGTATTCTCTCCTACCACTCTCTTCTATTAGTTGTCATCTGAACATTCACACCTTTTTTCACTATATTTACTTTGGTCTACCTTACCACGTGACATTTTTCTCTACGCATCATATGACTATACCATGCTAACCAGTTACTTTCGGCTTCTGGTTACTACGTACCTAACATGTTAAATTAATACTTATAAAAATTTTAACAAAAACCTAGCATATAAATCACAGCGAGCTGAATATATAATCAATTTAAAAATCATTACGAAGGTCACCATGAGTGTTGGTGAGCAGGAAGCGCGTCCCCTCATTACATTCGGTGTACCCTTGATTTTATTTGTACTCGCGCGTACTCGTGTCGTGATATGACAAATTTATTTTTAGTTTACTACTTTTGAAGTGAAACTTCTTGAGCAACGTTGTGATTTGAAAATTCGAAAAAGCGAAAAAGCGTCACAAAAAAGAGTCAAACATATTCATAAATAAGATTTAGCCTACGAGAACACGGGATATAATACTTGTATAAGTATACAGCGTTTCCTACAATATTCCTCTCCTCTTTTCTCGGGCTTTCGTATTACCTAATTTTCTAGTTTCATTTCTACCGTGTATGTGAATTCACGTCCCGAGTATGTGTGTATTTATAGTAGTGTATTAGTTATAACACAATATTGCTTCTTATTTTGGGACTAAATGTCGCTGTGTAAATTCTTGCAATACATTTATAATAACTAGTGGTCGCCCAGGGGTCGAAATTAGACCATAATTCATTTAATTTTTAAGTTTGAACTTTATTAGGGTTATTTTGCCGTTTCGTTACACCACGGCGATCGTTAAATACTTATCCATATTATAAATATCATTGTCATTCTGATTACTTGTAACCTATAAAAGTAATAATTCATAATTTAAGACAATCTAATGTTTCTTACATTTAAATAATAATAATAGTGGTCGCCTATTCCGTTCGAAATTCGACCATAATTCATAAAAAATTTAAGTCTGAACTTTATTAGGTTCTGTTATCAAAGGCCATTGCCATTTTTCTACAATTTGAACAGCATCACTGTAAAACTTCAAAATGTTTCGTTTTGCAAAACCTGCATTGTAAATCTGTTACGTAACCATATATTATTCACATTTTATAAACACTATTCTCACAAATAGACAAGAGTAAATCAATCAATTACTTACACACTATTTTATTTATGCTTGACCAAAATGTATTTCACAAATTATAAATAACTAAACAAATAAAAACGATTCCAAAGTTTCAATTTTTACATTCAATAAGACCAAAGAGAATATAATCACTTAAGCCTATGGACAATTAATATTAATTTATTAATTAATTATTTAAATAAATATTACCTATATATTATATTATTATAAAATTAACCTTAATGGTTGTTATAATTGTATGTCATATTGGTTGTATTGTACGTTATAGGTTCTGTTATATTAAATCCGATAGGTACGTACGCGTACCGTAATAACCAGGCCATAAACTGTTATAAAACAAACAAAAGCGTAAGTAAGGTATGTATGTGTGTATGTTATGTATCATTCGAGCAGTAAAGTGCGTAATGTTTATTTTAATTAATTTAATGTATTTCTAATGAATTTTAGGCAAAAAAAAATAGCTGCACTTCTCCTTATGTAAACCTTAACTGTGACAAATTTCTTACTACTCCGTCAGCACAATTTTTATAGAGGTACAAAGTTTTTGCTTCACGTGTTAGTATAATAAAGATAATTTATGAGGAAAATGAAAAAAGAGAAATTTAGGTTTTGTAAAATATGAAAAAATACACGTTACGTCAGAAAATTGTATATATGTATAGAAAAATATTATATACAAAACTGTGTAATGTTACTACTTTGCAACTTTCATTTACATTTTCTTTTTCATATTTCCCGTTAGCGTCAGACAAGGTGAAAAAAGACTGACGCAAATTCCGTAAGGTCAGTGCCGGATCGCATCATTTATGCGAAAGTAAAGAGATAAATATAGATAATTTGTAAAAAATAGAAACTAATTTCAAAAGTATGAAATTTATGTTCTCGGTGACGATCGTTATCTTTTATCAGAAGATGACCTCTAAATATTGTATTTTCGTTCTTTAACATTAAGTACAAAATTATTATATTTTTATTAGTGTGCATATGTAGGTACGCCAATGAGCGAGGCGGTGGCTCCGGCCACCCTCTTTGAAATGTAATATTAAATCAGTTAACAACTAGCAGCTATTTGACTAAAACCTATACGCGTACCGTAATAACAATTACGAATAACTTATTACGCATTATGAAATTTTTATTACGCATATATTGCATACGAAATGTTTTTACTAGAGAAACACGTTAATTCTATATATGGCAAAGCATCATATAAGTAGTTCGTAATAAAATGTTCCTACTATTCCTATAAAAACAGATTTATTGACCAGACTGGCTCAGTGGCCAAACACCTAGCCAGGTACGGCCGTGTCTATAGATACGATCCATACCAAGTGTAAAGTATAATATTTTTATGATACAAATCTGTTCTGGTCTATATTTATGTTCGTTAATCGTATCATTAAAAATCCTGCGGTCCAGGTTTTCACCTAGCGCGAGGTGCTATCATTGTAAAGACTAAATATTTTACACCTTTTCTTCGACAGTTCAGTTCATAACGTAGGACTCTTAAATACAGCTAAAGTCGTGGATTCGTTTCCTATAATCAATGGACCGACTCTAACCGGGGTGGCTATAATCGGCCTTCAAGTATAACGTAACGCAATTTTGAGGGGGGGGTCTTGTAAAACGGGAGGGGGATTCGAACAACACGTTACGTGACATTGTTTTTTTTATCTAAATAAAAAAAACTAGCGAATAAAAATCTCCCAAATTGGCAAACCTCTGTTTATGTTTTATGAGAAGTCAATAGCGAAGGTATTTTAGCAACTTTCTGGTAATTTGTGCAACATAGGTGTGACTTTTACGTTAATATAGTTAGTTACTTGGGTGTTAAATAACTTGGGGGGGGGGGGGTTACTGAAAAACGTTACATGGGGGAAGGAAGGTTAAAAATCTTCTAAAATTGCATTACATAATATTTTAATGCCCCCTTAGCATAATATCTTGTAATTCAGTACGAAAGCGCATGGATTAGGAACCACGTGGAGATTTTTACTGGGGATCAGCGTGAATTCTCTATTAAGAATTCGCGATGAACTATCATGGTCAGGGGTGACAGGGCGTACTTAAATTATTCCACCTCCAAAACAAAAAAAAGGTTTACTACATTAGCAGATACATGTGTAGTAGGATGTATTTGTTCCCATTCACCTCAGAAACGAGAGAAAATCTGTAAATACTAAGAACATGTTCATAAACTATTACACAATTTATTATTAAACCTTATTTATTCGTAGACCAGCCAATGTAAATATTTATGTGGTAAACATTATAATTATGAACTATTCAAAACATAGATATATTCTATATCTATGATCCAAAACTAACATTCAAACGTTCGGTGCGTTGCCGTTTCGATAAATATTGAAACAGTTATGTTTACACCGTTATATTATCACTTCAAAAATATTTACTGTGTGAATATGCGTATCGTAGCGTATGACATTGTATACTATTTAGTTATTAGTGGAGAAGAAAAAGTCGGAAAGTGGATCCCGGGCGCCGAAGCGAGAGTTTGGGCTGCAACCGGGATTCATCGCTAAGATGATGATGATGACTATTTAGTTATTACAGACTAAAAACATATTGTTTAAAATTAAATCTATTTAGCCGCTGCCGTAGCTGCATATTGTTGAAGCTAAATTACCGCAGTATAACAACAAATAAGTAATAAATAAATAAATTAAGCTGTAATTCAGCTGACAGGCAAATAACCTACACGGTTTGCAACACTAGAGACGTAACCAACATACTGCCGGACTCGAAACATTTTTATGACGCCTTTTTTTTAAATCCTATCGTACTGCATGGAGTAAATCAAAACCAATATAATATTTTGTGTCTGCATGGAAGATAAAGCCCAAAGCTCCACACAAGTAAAATCTTGCTTAGAAGGATACATCAGATGGATGGTGAATTTTACTTAGTCCAGAATTGGCGAACAGTATTTTAACTATATCCGTTATGTATTTAGTATATTGTATACATTAAGTTAGGAAATACCTATTTTTACTTTTCACGTTCAATTCACGAAGGCTAAGAAAATATTTAAAGCCTCGTTTAATGTTCAGTAGATGTAACAACTAGCAACGGTTGGCATTAAGAACTTTCGTTGAAGCATCTTTTATACAATTAATTTATCGTATCCTTTCGTTTACAAATCCAGCTTAAAGTATAATATATCCATTTAAAAATGAAACTTATACACATATCATTAAGGTTTTTTAGAATTTAGCAGTTACAGGGTACAGGAACTTGGGTCACTAATTGGGCCGGAACACAACACAAGGTTATTATGGCGGCATACATAAGACCAATGGTGGTCGCCATCCACCACCCTTTCGACCACCCCAGAGTAGCATTTAATTAACTCACGGAAAATATATAATCGTCACATGTATATATGACTAAAAACATAACTTCGTCACGGAAAAAGCCTAAAAAGGGTGAAAAACATTCATAATCACATGTACAATTTCAGTGTTACCAATACAATATTTATGGTTATAAAAAAATAAAGAAATAAAACATACATATCTGTATAAAAGTTATCTTTATTTTTAAAGAAAACTTTAAAACCCACGGAATGTTAACCTGCTGAGAAGACAATCGTGAAATTTGCGGTAACCACGACCTACTTGTGAATTGAAATTTAACAAAGAAAGCTGTAGAAATACAATCCATCGCCAGTAAACACAAACCATAAACATTTATAACAACACAATTATACAAATATACCAAAAAAAAAAACTCACCAGTGGATAGAGCATTATTGATCCGCCTCCTAATGGTTTCCTCTTCAAACGAGTACATATAGTACTCTTCGTTGAGGTCCCTCAGAAATTGTGGCTTCACCAACACACCACCGACAACTCCGAACAAGCGGACGAATCCCAAAGGCGTGAACACTGAAACAACATACAAAATTCTCATAATTACCTCTATTCTCATATTATCGACTAGCTGTGCCCGCGACTCCGTCCGCGTGGAATAGTCACTTTGGGCAGCATTTTTTGGATAAATCTTGTTGTTTATTTTGGATTACAAACCCTATAAACCATAAAATATAAATAAATGAAATAGCAAACAGTCAGTGTTATCGAATGCAACTGTTACGTCATGCGCCTCCGGAATACGTGCGTTCGAACCCTATTTCATGAGATTGATGATATAAATCTGAGGTCCACTTAAATTGGAATATAAAATTTCCGAAACTGATATTTTTTAACAAAAACTATTTTTTTTTTCTAAAATAAAAATAGCTTAAGTTACTCCTTGTTACATCAGCTATCTGCCAGTTACCGCACGATGTCCTTCGATGCGGCCTCCCTGCTGGCCGGATTCCCACCATGCGACCTCGAGGCCCGAGTCCTGGCGCTGTTGTACCAGTGGCGCCGGGACGCGGCCGAGCGTGGCTCTCGCCCCGCGCCTCGGAAATTGAGGCAAAGCGGGCGGATCAGCGCGACCAGGTGCTCGTAGTGGAGTGGAAGGAGCGCCTCGCGCGGCCCCTCCGTGGGCCTCGCCACCATCGAAGCGGTAAGGCCTGTCCTGGCCGAATGGTAAGGCGCCACGGCGCCCTGACCTTCCACCTGACGCAGGTCCTCTCGGGGCACGGTTGCTTCGGGAGGTACCTGTATCGCATAGGGCGGGAGATGACGTCGGGGTACCACCACTGTGGCGCGGGCGCCACACACTCGCCGTGTGCCCTGCGTAGCGCGAGGAGCGCCGCGCCATCGTCGCTCAAATCGGCGCGAACCTGTCGCTCCCGGCCCTGGTTCTGTTCATGGTCGGGGGCGATCCTGGATGGACGGCCGTCGCCTCCTTTTGCGTGGCAGTCATGTCCACAAAGGAGGCGGCGGAGCGGGAGCGGCAGCCCACCACCACACTCCCCTACCACCAACGCAAGCCAAGTCATCGGCGCCGGAGGGCAAGCAACGACCTCCGGCCGCCGTAGAAAGCGGACGCGGGCGGCCCTCGGGGGAGGATCCGCCGCCCGCACTTTGCCGCGAGGGAGAGGGCCGCGTGCTGTTCCGCAGCCCCCCTCAACTCCTAGAGTTGAGGGGGAGCGCCGGGGGGACGGAACCCTGACCCCCTGGCGCCAACACTTTAGAAGAGGACCGCCTTGAGACAAAGGGTGGGCCGGCGCCGGCCCGGGCTACGAGATCGGCAGGCCACATATCCGTAAGCCCGGGCGTAGGCGCTAGGAGAACAGCGGGGTTTTTAGTGGGTAGTCGGATGGCCGAACATGTTTCCCGGAGTCCCACATATCCCTCGGTCCCCCCAGGCCGGGGGAACCCGTCAAGAGAGGGTTTTTCCCCAAGACCAAAAAAAGCTATCTGCCAGTGAGTCCCGTCAAAATCGGTGCAGCCATTTCAGAGATTAGCCGGAACAAACAGACAGACAGACGGACAAAAATTGTAAAAAACTGTTGTTTTGGTATATATTTTTTTTATTGCTGTAGGACAGCAGACAGGCTGACGTCCCGCTTAGAATTTAGCAGTTACCGTCGCCTATGGGTGTTTGCAACGCCAGTGGCATCGCGAACACGCTGCTGTCCCATAAGGGTACAGGAACTTGGTTCACTAATGCCGGAACACAACACAAGGTTATTATGGCGGCATACTAAGACCAAAGGTCACCCAGACGGGCTTCGGGCCCTACATGTAGCTAGAATTGTTTTGTCGCCTTTTACGACAGGACAACCCCGGCTGCAGAGGTTTCTTCTTCTTTCTCCGCCCCTGCACGGATGTTTTTTTACTTATATGCACTTAGTAAAAAGCGGTTATTTTAATATTACAAACAGACTCACGAATTTTATTTATTTGTATATACCTAGTCAGGTCATAAATTCTGTCACATGTTTAATGTAAAATAATTGTAACAAGTTTATTCATTATGTAACCATTTATTTACCAAAATGAACTTAACAAAACATAGATTCTTATGACATTAAAGTTTATTCAAAATGACCTCCGTGATTTTGAATACAAGCCTTCAATCTGCGCGGCCAGTCCTCTATCGCAGCACGAACGAGGTCCATGTCAATATCCGTGGCTGCCTTAATCAAGGATGTCTTGAGTGACTCCAAATTGGGATGAGGCTTTGAGCACGCCTTTTCCTCCAAGTGTTGCCATATCTTGTAATCTAACGGATTCAAATCTGGACTGGAGGAGGGCCAGTCTTCGTGCCGGATGAAGTCGATTTCACGCGCCGCCAGCCAGTCTTGTGTGCTCTTCGCTCTATGAGCTGGCGCCGAATCTTGTTGGAATACCCAGTGCCTGTTATTGAACATGGTATGAGAAACAGGTTCCACAAGGTTCGTCAGGACTGTATTTTGATACACAACAGCATTCGTTTTTACACCTTTCTCACAAAAATGTACCTCTGTTAAGCCCCAATAAGAACCTCCCAACCATACCATGAGCGAGGATGGAAAATGACCTCGTTGGACACGCGGAATACGGTTGCTCGCTTCTTCACTACTGTGTGCGTACACCTTATCATTTTGTTTGTTGTAGCTCTCTTCTACGGTAAACATTTTTTCATCCGAAAAAAGAATTTCCCGATATTTTTTTCCCGCGTACCGCTTCAACAAAGCGCGGCATCTCTTCAGTCTCAGGTCCATTAGACGAGCATTCAAACGATGTCCTGTTTTTCTTCGATATGCCCGAAGCCCTAAGTCTTCATTTAACACCCTTTTCACCGTGGTTCTGCTTAACCCCATCTGAAGGGCCAACAGTTTCTGCTTACGTTTGGGATTTCTTTGAATTCGTGCCTTCACAGCTTTTATCACTGCTGGAGTCCTAACAGACCGAGGGCGACCACTTCTTGACCTGTCATCTACACTAGAGTCTTCATTGTATCGTTTGATGGTACGATAAATGAATCTTTTGGTTTTATTCAAATTTTTCAGTATGTTAAAAATTTGAATTGGCGCGTAACCGTAACGATGCAACGCAATAACTGCAACACGGTCTTCTTTAAGCGTCCACTCCATATTTAAAAAATGAGTAAAATTCTAAAAGTATACATTTTTATTTTCATGAACAATTCGAGATTCGAATTCAATAAACTTTTTTGTGGCCAGCATTCTAAAAGAAAAGTTTTTACTGTGTGACAATACTTATGACCTGACTAGGTATAAAGTCCTAAATGCTACACACAATTTAGCAGACTCCATCACATCCACTTTTAACATGACTTGGGAATGGTACTAGACCAGTGAGTGGTCAGTAACCCGCGGCTCGCGAGCCACATTCAGCTCTTTGATTCCTCGGCTACGGCATTTCCGCGAAATATTTAGTCCAGACACGGAATATTATTTATTCATACTAATATTATAAATGTGAAAGTAACTCGGACTGTCTGTTACGTTTTCACGCCAAAGCCACTGAACCAATTTTGATGAATTTCGGTATAAACTGACCACAACAGCTCGCTATTTTTAACCTATTTCCGAAATAATATATCCTACTAAAGCAAAACATATGTTAAAAAATGGCTCTTTGAATAAATTTCAATTGTGTATTATCGCATTTTGAATGACAAGGTTGCCGACCACTGCACAAGACTAATATTAGACAATCCGGGAAATATACTATGTTAAAGTTCCTCAAGGGATCAAAACTCTATAACGCAAATACAACAAAGTTTCCGGTAAAATAAAGACTTAACACACTGTCCGACTAGAGTAATGGTTTGTATTCCTATCAGAATAAAGATTATCGATTACAACTTCTGCAATACGATTTATTTGAATACCGTACTTAAAATATCATTTTAATTATTAAATCATTTATTTATTTTAATTTCCACTGAATGCTATAAACAATTATTTCCCTTCGTATATAACACAACAAAACAATTAACGTCAAACATAAATTGACCCAGGCACAGCTTTGACGTACCAAACCATCATTTGAACTTTATACAATAATTGCCCATGAATACGCGAAATAAAAACTCATAAACTTGCTCAACCGGAACGCACCGCATAAGCAAAAATATTATTAGTAAAACCGAGTGTAGCGTAACAATTATTCATGTTAGTTAAATATACAGGGTTATTGGTAATTCGACGTATTCCCGTTATTTATAGGGCTAACTATTTGCAATAATTTTAACCCCCATATGTATTATGCAAAAGTGAGTCATTTTTGAGTTATCATATTTTTTAGCTTTTTTCAAAATAAGTCAAAAATGCAACATCAAAAATGTATTTCAAAAAGTATTAATTTAAATCTCATTTTTTCTTCTGATTTATAAAAACGATTAGTAGACACTGGTTATTTATCAAAAAAAAAAAACTAAAAAAAAAGTCTTCTAAATCCCCGTTTAACATGAATCTACAGAAAGCAACTCTCCTTTCAGAGTCCTTTTCGTGATACATGGGGTAACCGGCGATTAAGAAACCGACGCGAATAATCTTGACGAACAGCTAGCTTCACTGCTACCGTTGCAAAAGCCGTAACAAAACACAATATCGGCGTATTCTTCATTTGTGTAATTTTGAAACATACGCTGTTCATTTTGATCAAGCTCTTCCATATTTCAATTCAAATTAAAAATTAAACTACAAACGTGACGGCGCCAATTTGTAAAACAAAACCAATGCACGCGTGAAATTTTTTTGCAAAAAGAACTGGAAACTTTGTTTTATAACCTGCCAGTTGGCTTCCTGCATTGATTTAAGTACGCATTAAAGCTATTTGCAAGATATTCAAACAGCGATTTTAAGTTTACGAATATATCAAGTGTTACAACATCGAGGTTGACATTACGTCTACGATTGAAAATAAATTCGGAACCGTCCCACTTAATGAGGCAGTTTAAAAATAAACTCGGAAATAAAATAGGTCGACGACACTCTTCGACACTGACACTTGTCTGACATTTATCTTCCTTGCCGACGGTTACTATGTACGTTACGTTTGTTACGTCAATACACAATATCAAGCAACGGAGCGAAACATTTTCACAGTAGCACAAATAACGAGGCGTCAAACGAAATGAGTGCAAGAAATATATTGTCGAACCCAGCGTTGAAAGATCACAACATGACGAAGATGAACGAGGAGTGGAATAACTTCGTGAAAAGAGTTGGGGAAGTCTCGGGGCTTGTGAAGGACATGGCTAGTGGAGACAAAGAGAAGGCCGATGCCGCTCAAGTCTTGGCTGACCAATATCTTAATGGCAAAATTATCGTGGACGACAATGCTCAAATGAAGATTAAACAAGACAGAACTTTGATTAACCAAAAAGCTTTCGATAATCTTAATAAGGACACGGTAGGTACAGCTAGCTGTAATTATAATATATATTTAATTAAATAGAAGTACCTTTTTGAACGTATGTTAGTTTTATCTATTAATAGAATATAACTAGGTTATCAGCGCATTATTAATATTGCAGCAGATTAAATGAGTTACTATATCGCGTCGCACAATCGTGTCCTATCCGTAGACAGAGCCATTGAATGTATTAAAATGTAACATGCACCAGGCGACGTTCCAATAACATACCATCGACGCCAAAGCGAATACTATAAATAATTCATGGCAAAAAGAGACACGGACTAATTGTTTAAGATAGCACACATGACCTACCTGCCAATGCACGTGTATTATCAGTGAAAGCAATTTGGCTCGAATTTCTCTATAAATAAACAACACTTTTAGATACTGTTCGCTCTCTTTGCGTTCAGAAATGGTTTATTTAGAATGTTTATAGTATTTTTACTTCGGTCGAACAGAGAAATTTTATTATGTTTCCCATCTGTTGTTATCATAATAATTTTATACAGGCGATATCAAAACGTATCGAAATGAGCTAAAATGATCATAAAAACTATCCAACCTATAATAAGCCGATACTTCCTTAATTTAAAACAACATACTAAGCAAAACAACACATACAAAAATAAACGATCGTAATGGACTCGAGAACCGTGACCCCGTATCTCAAGTTCAATTGGTGTGCACAGCGAGATCTTTATTTATAGTGGTTGTTTTATCTTAGTGAAGCTTCATTCAGTGTGATTCGAATGATTTCGTTTAATTGAGATATAATGTTTCTATGTATCAAGTTGATGTAATTTTAATGCACGCTAAAAGTTACACGTAAATGTACATACAGAGGACATAGAAAGAATATGAGAATAAAATTCACCACTAATGTAAATCCAATCATCAAAATATCATACCAAAAAAAAAATTATCTTAAATAGCTTTAAATTAAACAGAATCATTTTAAAATTATAGAACCTTAAAGGAGAAGCTAAAAGAGTAGCTTCGAAAAGATTTATTTGATAATATTTTCTTACAGGGCGAAGTTGATAAGGAAGCATGGATGGCAGAAGTAAGCAAAGACGCAGAAAGACGCGCCCAAGATCGCAAGATACGACGCGAAAGGGCGGATACGTTGAACACGCAAGCAATCAAAGCTTTCCGTAAGGAAGAGTATGATAAGGCTATATCCTGTTATAATAGAGCTATAGAACACGTGAAAGATAATCCAATGTTGTACTGCGACCGCGCTTTGACTAACATTAAACTGAAAAAGTACGAAAAGGTAATCATATTTCTGTTTTCAATTAAAAACATGACAGTTCTAAACTAAATTTAAGGTCACTACAAAATCATTTCATCTATTAGAAGGTGGAAAAGTTAATAACAGTTTTGGGAAATTTAAAAATTCAATTTGACACTAATAAATAAATTCTTAAATATGAACACAATATCTATGTTTTTCCGTCTATAATAATTTTTTATTATTTTTTAAAGGTTAATGTCATTTGTCATACACTACTTTGAAAATATTGTCTTGATTAAGTAAAAGCATGCGTGTCCACGCTGTAATAACCTCAGGCGTAATACCTTTTATTTCCATTCCGTTAAGAACATGTCCAATAAATAATTGGAGGCCACGTGGATCTACGAAAATGACATAATCGATATAATCTTATCTATAATTTGTAATACACCTATCCTTAACTCAGTATTCATAAGAATGATAGTATCAGAATTAAATTTAAATGTAGCTGTAATGAAAGGTATTTGAATTAATGAAATTATCATCATCTTCATTGAACTAGTTAATTTTGGTTGCAACAAAATCTTTCCCTTTAATGCCTGGGATACACTGTTAATTGCAGTTACGGAGAAATACATCTTTGTGCTTCTAATCGTTACCTCAGAATGACTCTTTGGTTTCTGGACCGAAAACAATAAAAAAATTATTAAACTAAATTTTATTTTTAAAGAAGCGATCACTATATGGGCCCTCAAGTCCGAAAGGAGAAACCTACGGTGTCCTGAATGAGTTGTCCTTCTTTCACGATTTCGAAAAAAGTCATGAGCTCTTTTTTTCTGAATTATATAGCCGGACGTAAAAATCTTCATTATGATATATCTGAACATTAATATTGATTTTGTATAAGCAACCTATGTAAAAATGCTTTAATAAGTAGATATTAGAACATTGTGGATAGCCACTGGCACCGATAAATTTATCTAGCCTATATATAATACAAATAATACATAGTATAATATATATGTACACACAAGGCCGTCTTTACCCGGAGGTTCAAGGGGAGCGGGTGCACCAGGGCGCCGAGTCCTAGGAGGCGCACGTAAGCCGAGGGCTAGAAATTTCAATATTTCTAGCAATTAAACTCTAACTCGTTAAAATTACATTGAGTTTTTTTTGTTTGATAAGAGCGGGGGCGCAGGCTTACCACCCCCCGCACCTGTGTATACTTGTTATAACTGTATAACAAGTATTACATTACAATTTATTTCCATATTATAAACATTTCATAATTGAAGATATTAAATCGATATTCTATGAATAGATGGAATATACAAATTTATTTTCCTACGTGTGTGTGGTCAAACAGTGTCAAGAAAAGGTATCAATGGAAACGACGAGGAAAATGTTGCCCATTTTGCAGTGCTTAATTGCAGATCTAGAGGATTCAAATTGAAAGGTTTGGATGCAATAAGAATAATGATGATGGCTCTATGAACGATCAGAGGCCAGGCTACTTATCAACCTGAACGATTACGTGTCTTATCTACTAAGGCTTTGTTCATTGCCCTTGTATTGCAATAGTCTTATCGTCATTAATAAAAAAATTAAATTAAAATCTTATATATTTTAAGGTATTTTCCGACTGCGATTTGGCAATACGACTCAACGAAAAAAGCTACAAAGCTCGTCTGTATAAAGCTAAAGCTTACAAAGAACTAGAAGATGATGACAAATATGAAGAATGCATGAAAGAAATTGATGAGCTATTTCCTGAACATCAAGATTTGACCAAATATTTCTTGGATAAAAAAGAAGAGGACAGCGAAGCGAACGAAGAATAGAATGCACTATAAAATTATGTCAGCGGTGCTTTTTGTATAGTAGATAGTACAATAGATAAATTGTTTTAACGTCGTAAACTCTAACGACTACAGGAAATGAATTTAACGTTGTTATTAGAAACAGAAAATTCTATTACAATGTCCACAAAAAAATCTTCCTGTATTTACAAATTCAAAAGTTGCAATCTGATTCGCCCTGTTTACAGCTCGCATGTAAAACATCTAATTTTTTTGAAGAAATTTTTCGTATAGTAATTTAGTCGATAATCTCCGTGCATTTTATATTTGGGATATTTTTATCGGTTTCTTTACAGCGCATTAAGCTATTTTTAATGTATTACTAAAAATGTTTTCATGTTAAATTCTTGTTTCATTAACACAGTAACGTCACGTGTACTTTTCGTGTGTCAGGTTTTTATTTAATGTAATTTTTATCAATTAATAAATGTTATTGGCCCATCCACCTGTTTATAATCTTTCATGTAAATTATCTTTGGACATGGACTCACTTGTATTAATGCAGATAAGAAAATATAAATAAAACAACAGGCCTAGTAACTTCGTTGATAACTTAATCTGAGGGCGAATGAGTTTATCCTTAATTTCAAGGGTAAGATGGATTAATTATGACCTATGACCCAGACCAAGTAACATTCCACATTGCCAATCGATGTTATCGTATAATAAATCTCAAAAATAACCAAGCAGACACAGATGTTTAATCATGTTTTTACAACCTCTTTTTTTGGACAGAACCATAGGACCTCAAGGCCCGTCTCCCCGAACTTCTGCACTAAAATCCCAAAGACTCGGCCGAGCGTGGCTCGTGTCTCGCGATTCTCTAGCTGCGCGAAGAAGTACTCTGGGAATGAAAGGGACAATTGCATACACAATCGCCGTGCGGCACGCGTAATGCATGGAGCAACTTACCTTCTTCAATAGTTAGATTTATTAAACGAAGAACGCTGAGAGGTCAAGCCCCTCACCGCCAGGCGTCCATCTTGTAAGTAGACGTCTATGATAGGGGACGGGCTGGAACTGGCCTGAGCTCGTATTGGCAAGTAGTATATTTTCCTTAGCACAGGCACTAGACCATAAAAGGACGCATGGGTATTCGGTTAATAGAGTCCCATGTACCCACAACTTCCCGCATTCGGATACACTCAAAAGAACAAACAAAGCTTCTATACCATATGTTTAATTCTGACAGAAAGAAGGAAAACATCGTGAGGAAATCAGTACATCAAAATCACCAAC
This sequence comes from Malacosoma neustria, assembly GCA_963693495.1. Lineage (NCBI taxonomy): Eukaryota > Metazoa > Arthropoda > Insecta > Lepidoptera > Lasiocampidae > Malacosoma > Malacosoma neustria. The sequence continues at coordinate 16,403,987 of OY856379.1, read as the reverse complement.
GTGTAACCAGCCAATACATATTTTGGACAAACACGGCGTATAAATTTTATACTCTTTAGGAGACCGAGCTATAAAACGTATTAAGCTCTTATTTATAAGCATCACAAATACATAGTCAATAAATTCAAATTTGCCTATTGAATATCTTTCGGTGTACCAACTCGATTTATTTGTATTAATCATTCATGAGAGTGAACGCTGGCAGGGTGCCTAATATAATCACGTCTTCATAAAGAAACTGTAGAACAAATTATTGCTTAACCTTACAGCTATTTTTACTTTTTTCACTTTGGATGTTTGATTAGTTATGTAGAATACGATGTTTAAGATTGGCTGGTGCTTGTTTAACTGAACGGTATTTTTATATGCCGGAAAAACTGAGTGACCAGCACCACGCCAAACTCTAGGATAATGCCGGTTATGTCGGCCTCAATAAAACCCCGGTCATCCCTTTTAGGGATGATGTAGGGGATTACAGGGTCGCCTTTTGGTCATTACTCAGCGACAAGGCTGGAGATACGAATCGTTCTAAATGTTTTAAGATTCGGCACATATAATAATTATTAATTTCTTGAATTCGGAATATAGGAGGATCTTAATTATCGTAAACGTTAATTTGATATTGAATTGTAAAATGGGTCAATTTATTTTTCGCTCATAACAATTCACTAATAAGTCGTGATGACACAGTTCAGTGAGGAACTGAAGTGAATTGGATTGAATTCCAATTTACAAAGGCGACTAATGTCTATCAACTCCTTAAAGAAATATTGCCACGTCCATTGTTAAGTAGGGTACAGGTACACCAGCAGGCCAGTTATGTAGTGTTATTAGCCCTCCAAGATCATGATGGACTGGATCCAAGTTGGAAAATATTAGAATTCACTCGTATATCTTAACACACACGGGGTTCCAATTATTCGAAGTAGCACATACACATATGTATGCCCAGAATAATTGATTTGCAGAGAGCATTCAGTCACGCACATTATGACTAATGCTTTCGCTAGCACAGAATACACAGAAAACACGAAGCATATTTACAAGCTTTGTTATGCACCAGTATTATTTGACAACCAAATATTCTATAAACATGTACCAATATAATACTCACAAATTTAATCAGTACTTAGTACAGCTTGTGTGTATACGATTTAATATTACTTTATAATATTAGATATATCAAATGAAATTATCATATTAACAAGTTTATATTATCAATTATCGTATTAACAAGTTTATATTAGTGATATCAAACTTTGGAAGAGTTGTGTGTAAAATATTTCATCATTAGGTAACAGGGTTATTATACCTACGATGTTTACGGGTCTCCCTACTTCTTTTCCATCAACTGATAATTACTCAATTCTTAGTCTATCATCTATTTAAACTATCCTTTATTATTCGAGGAGTCTACTCCTAACATTATAGAATAAATATCGTTTAAACGATAGTTTTTAAATGTAATCTTACGTATGTATTGTCACATGCCTTTCATTGAATGTATGATCAAACAAGCTTCATGCAAAGCACAGGATGCATTATGAAAGTAATGCGCATTTTGTAGGAAAATAGATTTATTGATACGATTGGTACAAATTGTTAAAATTCTTCGAAATAACCTCCTCCCGCATCAATACACTTGCGGAAACGATTGTGTCACGCCTGAAAAGCACTCTGAAACTCCTCCACTGGAATGCCTCACAGGAACCTCGAATCGTGAGCGAACATTTTCTACTGAATCCCATTGTTTTCCCTTCAGCTCTCTCTCCAGTCGGGGAAACAAAAATAAGTCACACGGAGCCAAGTCTGGGCTGTAAGGAGGCTGGGATGGGCACCGCGGAGGTCTTGCTCTGGGTCAGATAGTTGGTAACGACGAAGGCCGGTGTGGCTTGGGGAATTTGAGCTTGAAGTCGTCTTTGATGTCAGGCCTGATGGGCGCGACCCTGTATCTCAATCTCTTGCGTCTCTTATGCGAAGACACGTCCAGCCTCTCCTACTACTCGTAACAAACTTTTTGCGAGTTTAGACGTGTTTGGGGCAGACGCCCCACCACATTATCTGACCGGTCCGAACGCGCTGCGATGGATAGTTACGTCACAAAAAATTCATGTGCATTACTTTCATAATATTAATAATAATTATATATTAACAGCAACTAATTTAATACAGGGGAACATAAATACTAAAAGTGTTATATATATATATATATATATATATATATATATATATATATATATATATATATATATATATATATATATATATATATATATATATATATATACATATATATATTTTAATACAAAAACGAGAAAAGCTACGGAAATGCTTGTTGGATGGAGCATAATATCCGGCATAATTTTATTAAAAATGAAAAAATTAACCAAAATTACAATTATTTAGTTCTCCATCAACGCGAACGATATATAAATAAATAAATGCTTACCTAACAACATAATAACGCCAACGAACGACACACAAGAGTACAGGAAGGGGAGATATGTCCACAGATCTGCAAATAAACGGAAACATTAACAGAAATAGACATCTTCCATGAACTGAATTTGATTCGATGAAATATTATTGCTAAGCTGCTTCTTTGCTAAGTTTTTTAAGTTGTCTATTTAAAATTTGTATTTTATCACGTTAATTTTAAAGATTATTTTTGTTTGTATATTATAGTGCATATGACATGTAAATCGAAATACAGTAAATTTTTTTTACGTATTTGTATTAGAAATTACACCGTAGCTACTTGTTCTAATAAATTTATATGTAAAATATTGAATTGTGATATATTTATTAAATGTAATATTTGTATTATCAAACTAAAAGTTAATTTCATATTGAAATTAATTAATATAATGATATGTGTAAGTTTAATATTCTATGTTAATTGTTTTTTGTAGTTGTTGTTCGTTTGTGCGTGTCACCATTCGGTGGGCCTAGCGGAAGACCAGCGCAGGTTTTTCAAACCAGCAAATGCTGAGCTAGGTCCAATTTAGGTACTTTTTGGTGTTATGTAATTTCTTTTGTGTATATAGTGCAAACTTAAATAAATATTTTTCTTTCTTTCTTTCAGTTACCAATGAAACTTCAAATCAATAATATTATTTGTCACTTCTTACAATTATTTTCTGGGACTTCTAACAATACGACCTCTAAAAATATAAAATAAAGACAGGCGATCTTTATTTTTCTATACCGAGGAAACTTAAGTTTGCCAGTACCACGTCGGAACTCCGATGGCAGCACATCTGTCAGACGGTCTACTAAAAACGGACTAGGTTGTGACGCAACATTTCTCTTTAGAGACTTGAGTTGAGAAAATTGTAAATGTATAAATCATTGAAAACACTTCCATCTATTCTGTTATGTTGATTATTTGAGAATAATAAAAGCAAGTATCACGAATTGCCATCGACGTTAATTACGTAAACAAATCTTAGCACATTAAAGATGCATAAAATATGCTTTTTTATTACTTACTAGCTAACCCCGCAAACGTTCTATCATATTATTAAAAAAAAATCACTTATTAACGTTCAACTCTATTTCACTCCTATCAAGTTTCATTTTCGCGACAAAAAGTAGCCTGTGTTTAGGCGTGAAAACATTACAGACAAACTTACTTTCACATTTATAATATTAGTATGGATAATCGATATACCGACAGAGCTAATGCCTAATGTAAAGCTAATTGGCGGTCTTATCACTGGTAGTTGGTTTTAATTGCTTTGGAACAGCAGACAGGCTGGCGGCCACTTAATGGTAGCAGTTACCATCGCCTATAGATGTTTGCGACGCCAGGGGCACCACTAGCACGCTGCCGTCCGCGTAGGGTAACAAAACCTGAGTCACTTATCAAATAGTTGACAATTACATAAATAACTAAATATATATCTATGTATAACCGACTACATGTTTTCACATATACAACTGAATATAAAAAACTGTTAGTGTTTAAGCATAATCAAGCCAAATATTTAGACATAAGCTTTAAACCAACATTTCTCAAGAATATTTTTAAATTAAATAGATCTAAATCTGGACAAATAACCAGTTCATTTACTTTCTTAGATACTCTAGTAATAAAAGAATTTGCCCTATATTTACAGAATAAGCGCGGTGTCAAGAATGCAAGGGATTTCTAAGAGCTTTATTGGGTACTTTTATATTGATTTTAGACAAAAGATAAGGCGAATCTACTTTTGATTGGGCTATTTTACTGATCATTAATACATCAGCTATGTTACGCCTTTCACACAGTAGCATCAAGTGATGCTTGATACATCTAGCTTCATAATTGGATTCAGTACCATTGAATTTATACTCCTTTACTTCATACCGGAACAAAACACAAGCTTATTATAGCGGCATACTTAGACACCAGGGTGTTTGCCATCCAGTCGCCCTTTACGACAGAACGACCACAGACGTAGGGGTTAGAATTGTTACTACACCCCTGCACGGAGAAAGAAGGTGATGATTTCAAACAATCTTAGGGTAGGTTTTGAATGTTCCAACAACATGTTTCGAATAAAATATTCAGTCGATATCAACACTAGACTTTATAATTACGATTTGTAACACTAAGGGCCGAGTCACACCGGAATGGCAGCGGCGCGGCACTTTCAGTGTGAAATAATTTTAAACTTTATCTACATACATAAAGGCGGCTCCACATTAGTGCCATGAATTCACGGCGTGAATTCACGCTGTGTGAATTCACGGCGCAAGTAGTGACCTCCACATTCACGGGATGCTCACAATCGTTCGTAACCCGCCGCGAAATGGACGTAGAATCTGCTGCTGCAATAACTTTGTTTGCTGTCATTTTCAGAATGATAATGCTCTAAAAAGAGAATTTCAGTTTCATTATTTCAAACGTTCACGCTCGACTCCATTTTACGCGTACACGTCCGTACACCTTTTGTAGTCCGTAGTAAACTGGCACGGGGCCGTGAATGTGGATATATACGCGTGAACGCCGCGCGAAGGGGGCGCGAACCCTCTGTCGCGGGACAAAATGCCGACTCTGATCGGGGAACAGGCGTAAACGCGCGTGAACCACGCGAAAACCATCCACATTCACGTTCACGTCCGTTTACGGAGCTTCACGGCACTAATGTAGAGCCGCAGTAAAAGAATCAGTATCGCTCAAAAAGGACGCGACGCAGCCGCCGCCCGCCGGCGGTGACGCGAAAATCCGCGCGCCACGTGCGTCTTTAACTTTTCAAGCGATACTGATCTTTTAAGTATGTAGATAAAGTTTAAAATTATTTCACACTGAAAGTGCTCGCCGCGCCGCTGCCGGCCGCTGCCATTCCGGCGTGACTCGGCCATAACAGTTTCTTATATTTGTGAACGTTAAAGTTTTCTACATCATTTCCAGTTTCGTCATATCTATATTTTGACGACCTCCTGGCATAACCACGTCAGTACACTTGCGATGATCACGGGTTCGATTTATTTTGTGTTGATGTATTTATTTATAAAATTATATAAGTAGTATATCAGTTGTCAAGTACCCATAACACAAGTGCTATGCAACTTAGTTTGGGAATAGATGGTGTTGTGCGAAATGTCCCAATATATTATTTATACTTATTTATATTCATATCTCTCGCATATAGTGATCTTCTACATAATTTATTAAACGGTAAGATTTCATATTTACGCTTAATTGATCACACAAATGTACATTTACTGACATGATTTGTTGCAATCTTCGCTATGTGGGGTAATAAGTTTGCGCACTAGATCAAGTATTCAGATTCCAGCATACTTAGTTATTCAAGTTGATTATCCAAATCAAATGATTTAACAGAAAAGCTTATAATTGTCGGAAATCTCTTACAAACAAGTCGGAATCGGAGACTAATTTGGCTACTTCGTTGTTGTTGTATCTGATGTATGTTTTCGGGTATCAATTCCAACGTGGTATGCACAGCTTTGGTAGCTTTTTTCGGCTAATGTGCACATTATAATAAAATGTTTTGACGGCGTACGTATATAGCAAGGGTGGTTGCTATCCAGACGGGCTTGAGGCCCTACCACGTAGCTAGAGGGTTGTTTTGTTCTCTTTTACTACTGGCCGAACCCGACCGCAGAGGTTAGTGTTACTCCACCCCGGCATGGAGAGATCGACAGGTGGACATAAACTGTCAGTTCTGTGGAATTATATAAATTTACGATACATGTGACGATAAAACAAATACTTGTCATGATATAACAGAAACACATTGTATATCTAGCGATAAGTATTTAATGTTCTTTAAATGTTACTAACTATATAGATATTATTTATGAAATTTATTTATTAAATGAGTAATAATTACTGTAAACTCGTCGATTGTTTTAGCTATATTTCATCGAAATGCAGCGCCTAATTTTCGTTTAGCTGAACTAAACTATGCAACACAATGCATAGCTTAATTCAATGATTTCTCGCTGACATGACATTGAAGTACTAAAATTTCGTAAATACTTTTTTTAAGCGAATATACATATATTTTTATTTTTATATTCATTGCGTATATAAAATGCTAAACTTAGTTTAGCATAAGGATAACACAACATTCATAGACTGTTCGGCGTAACAAAGTTCGCCGGGTCAGCTATTTAGAAACAAATTCGATAGTTTGTCGACCTGAATGCCTCAAATTATACCGAAATTAGAGCCGGGCATCGTTGTGGCTGCGGACACGTACTGTGGATGACTTCCGGCTATTGTAGCACTATTATAGTCATATCAAATACCGTGACGTAAAATTTACTGATTGATATCAGGCTCCCATTGCTTACAGTTTATATCCGTGCAGAGGCAGAGAAAGAATACTAACCTCTGCGGCCGGGTCTGCCTGTCGTAAAAGGTGACAAAACAACCCACCCTATCTACGTAGTAGGGCCCCAAGCCGGCTGGATGACGACCACCTATGATCTTAAGTATACCACTATAATAACCTTGTGTTGTGTTCCGGCTTAGTGACCCAAGTTCCTGTACCCTTATGCGACAGCAGCGTGTTCGCGATGCCACTGGCGTTGCAAACACCCATAGGCGACGGTAACTGCTAAATTTTAAGCGGGCCATCAGCCTGTCTGTTGTTCTACAGCAATAAAAAAAACAGCAACGGAAAATGCATACATCATTTTAGAAGTTATTCCCGATTGCCAAGTCTTCCAAGATTGATTGATTGACCAAGTCTATAAGGGACTGAGATACTTGGCTGAGAAATTTTGGCTTCAGCTAGTTTCGTCTAATTCCCAAACTCGAAAGAAAGGATGTCCTAATAACTTTGTCTGGTTAATAAACGTTTACAGGACTAGAGCGTAAGCTCTTTAAACCTCTGTATGAAATATGTTTTACATTAACCCGGAAAACGCTGTTCTGTCATATGAATTAAAAAACAAGTATGTCCTTCTCCAAGGTCCAATCTATGACTATACCGAAATTCGTCAAAATTGGTTCAGCTGTTGAGGCGTGAAAGCGTAACAAACAAACAAACTCACTTTCGCATTTATAATATTAGTTAGGATAATGAACAGTAAAACATTTTTTTTTAAATTTTAACTTAGAGGAAATACATTAAAAAAACTAAATCAATGAATACTTGTAAATAGGGATGACAACTGTAATGTGAATCATAAAAACACTTAAAGACGTCTTAGAAAAAGGTGATGGGGAACCGCACATACGTACATCTATATTGATTTACCCTACTGTGTCAAATACATGCGTCCTAGAAATTATATTCTAATTGCATATGGGTGGAATTCCAACATTTTTCAATACGAGGGGTGAAAAGCTAAATTGTTTTTAGCGACATTTTTGGCGATATTGAGTTATATAAATACAATAATGCCCCCTATAACACGGTAGATTGGATCCGCGTTATAGGAAACGCGTTGTAGGTGTATTCTCAGGGGCGGATTTGCCCTAAGGCCCAGGAGGCCCAGGCCTAGGGCGGCCAATTGTGACAAAAAATTCACTGATGATAACAAAAAATAACTCAAAGTAAGTAAATATTCTAAAGGCTCGCGGACATTATGGTGGGCCGCACAGCACCGCATCTTATAACAATAATCTCCCTAAATCATAAGTGATTTAATAAGTTAAATCTTATCTTGTATGAGAATAAACCTGTAATTAAATAAATAAAACCATTTTAAATGTTTTATTTAAATGTGCAATTATCCCTGAAACCTCGAAAAATTAGAAACTAGCTGATATTATAGTTAAAAAGTAAATTCATTATGTACTCAATATGATGGGTGCTGAGAAAGGGGTGGCTGGTACTTACTACATGGCCTGGGGCCTAGAGCGGCCAAGACTGCAAATCCTCCACTGTGTATTCTCGTATAACACGCTTGTATGACCCCATATAACGCGTTATGTACAAATGATTCACGATTAACTTTTCTCGATAAAGAGGATTTAAATCGAATATTAATTATGTAATAAACGAAATATGTGCGTTTTATAACATAGTTCATAATCAAACTAAGAAAATTTTAAGGTACGCGAAATTAATTATGAACTGTACAAATCATTATAAATTTCACAGTACATACGGAAATATAACGTGTGAAAGAAATCACCGCGTTATATGGGGGAATATCCGTGTTATACGAGGGACTGAAATCGCGTAATACGAAAATGCGTTATAAGAGTACCGTGTTGTAAGAGGGATTACTGTAGTCTGAATAAGCTACTTTTTCTGCAAAACAGATTGCACAGGAGAGCAATTTTTACAGGAGTAAAGCTTACAAAATATCACAAAAACATTTAGCCTGTCCAGCCCTCGAATACATAATTATTGTGAAATGCATTAAGTTATAACATATTACTTAGTCGTTTGCAGATTAATTTATTAGTGCTATTACGCTAATTTTTATGGATTATGTGTTTCATTATATACCTAACTTAATTACTTACTAAGCAATGCATCAATACTGGATCGGTCGCCTTCCAACCACGCTGATATCACGTATGCCAAACCCAGCATGGCTACACCGAGTAGGGCCAAGACAATGAAGGTCTCGTACACCCTCCCCCTCAAGCCGCGATATCCAGGAAATCCCGAGGACTCGGAGAATAAATACGCGAATGGCAGAAACACAAACATCGACAAATTTGAAAATAGGAATACATGGTTCCATAAACCTGAAACAAAATAAATTAATTAAAGTAAAGAATATATCGAAAAATAGTTATTTTCTTTTCCTTTTACTTTTCCTTACGAAAGTAATGTTTGTAATCTTACGACGTACTTAAAACGACCGTTGGCTTAAGTAACGCAACCGGGCTATACCTAAAGAAGTAATAAATATGTAACAATATAATATACTAGCTGTGCCCGCGACTCCGTCCGCGTGGAATAGTGACTTTGGGCAGCATTTTTTTGGATATATCTTATGGTTTATTTTGGATTACAAACCCTATAAACCCTAAAATATAAATGATATATGCCTACGTTACTCCTTGTTACATCAGGTATCTGCCAGTGAAAGTCCCGTCAAAATCGGTCCAGCCGTTTCAAAAATTAGCCGGAACAAACAGACAGACAGACAAAAATTGTAAAATTTTTTGTTTTGGTATATGTACCGTGTATATGTATACGACCGAATGCACTAAGTAAAAAGCGGTTATTTTAATATTACAAACAGACCCTCCAATTTTATTTATTTGTATAGATATTATTGTAAATTTTCATTAAAATCCATTCAGTAGTTTTTGCATGAAAGAGTAGCAAACCTACACTCTTACAAACTTTTGCGTTTATAATATTAGTAGGATGTGTTATTCTGATGTATAAGCTATATTATTGTAGTTTCATTAAAATCCATTCAGTTTTCAGTTTTTGTTTGAAAGAGTAACAAACCTACATTCTTACAAACTTTCGCGTTTCTAATATTAGTAGAATGTGTTATTCTGATGTATAAGCTATATTATTGTAAAGTTTAATTAAAATCCATTCAGTAGTTTTTGCGTGAAAGAGTAAGAAACCTGCATTCTTACAAACTTTCGCGTTTATAATATTAATAGGATGTGTTATTCTGATGTATAAGCTATATTATTGTAAAGTTTAATTAAAATCCATTCAGTAGTTTTTGCGTGAAAGAGTAAGAAACCTGCATTCTTACAAACTTTCGCGTTTATAATATTAGTAGAATTGTTATTCTGAAATATAAACTATATTATTGTAAAGTGTCATTAAAATCCATTCAGTAGTTTTTGCGTGAAAGAGTAACAAACCTACACTCGTACAATATTTCGCGTTTATAATATTAGTAGAATTGTTATTCTGATGTATAAACTATATTATTGTAAAGTGTCATTAAAATCCATTCAGTAGTTTTTGCGTGAAAGAGTAACAAACCTACACTCGTACAAACTTTCGCGTTTATAATATTAGTAGGATTACGCTAACTTATTAATTCTGTATTTCGCGTAAGAAATATAAATAGCGTGTCGTATACATACGATCATTTTCTAAACGCTGATCTCTAGATTCCAAATTTTCTTGAATCCTATCAGCGCGCTTTATATACCCGAGCAGGCGAGTAGAATCTATAATGTCCAGCCTAAGCTGAACCCTATTTCATATGATTGATGATATAAATCTGAGGTCAACTTAAATTGTAATATAAAATTTTCGAGACTTATCATTTTTAACAAAACTATTTTTTTTTTCTAAAATAAAAATAGTCTAAGTTACTCCCTGATATATCAGCAATCTGCCAGTGAAAGTCCCGTCAAAATCGGTGCAGCCATTTCAGAGATTAGCCGGAACAAACAGACAGACAGACAAAAATTATAAAAAATGTTGTCTTGGTATATGTAGGGTGTATACGACCGAATGCACTTAGTAAAAAGCGGTTATTTTAATATTACAAACAGACTCTCCAATTTTATTTATTTGTATAGATGTATAGATTACAGCATTAAATTTAAAAGTCCCACTTAAGGCCGCCTAAACAGCCCCTCGGGGGAGGTTTGACCTTCATCCCCCCAAGCACTAAGTGATAGGAGAACGGCTGAAGTTAATGAGTAATCTAGCGGAGTCCACATACTACCCAAATTATAACAATATATGATTAATAATAAATGCGGATAAATTGCAGGAGTGTCACCTCCGTTGTATGTTTTATGGCAACCGGCTTATGTGGGAAACAAATATTTAGCCATGCCGCAGCCGTCGGACTCGGGCGGGTGGGGGGATCCAAAAAGTGCTGGCTTGACCTCATAAAGGATGATATTATTATGCGTGCCAATGGACTTACTACCTGGAATGCCGACAATGAAGACGATAATGAGTAAATCTTTGGGCTACATACTATAAGTAACTCTCAAAAATAACGTTTAAAATACAATATAAAGAAAACTTAAAATACACCTGCTAGTACATATAACTTAACCTTATAAAAGACTAAATGCACATCAACTAAATTTTTATATCACGCCTCAAATATTCTCATGCAACATTGCCTATACTTACATCACTTTAATATTATGGTATTGCTATAGATGTGTTTTAAAACGTTTAGTTTAAACAGGTGTTATTAGGGTAATACCACATCACTAATTTGATTTATTTTGTAGGCTACAAGACCCCTTGATTAGTTTAATGGTTTTCCCTTAAAACATATTTCATGGTAACATATTGTTTATGCTATTGTAATAATCCTTGTTTCCTGCTTCATAACATCTTTTCTTTTGACCTGTTTGATCCCAATTGTGTCCCTACTTGGCTTTTTTTGGGATGTGCTATTTTTCTATCTGTGCAGGGGCAGAGAAAAAATACTGAACTCTTAAGGCCGAGGTCGGCCTGTCCTAAAAGGCGACAAAAAAAAACCCACCCTAGCTACGTGGTAAGGCCCCAAACCCGTCTGGATGGCGACCACCTTTGATCTTAAGTATGCCGCCATAATAACTTTGTGTTGTGTTCCGGCATTAGTGATCCAAGTTCCTGTATCTTTATGAGACAGCAGCGTGTTGACAACGCCACTGGTGTGGCAAATACCCATAGGCGACGGTAACTGCTAAATTCTAAGCGGGCCATCAGCCTGTCTGCTCTTACAGAAATAAAAAAAATAGCTGGAAATCCCCATATAATGTGGGATAAGGGCAGAAAGAAAAGAAATCCATGACACACTCCTGCCTGTTCCTATGCAGTGGGGTAGTATGGGACTCCCCATGCAATGCGCCCGTACATCCCTTCTCTAGGCTGGAGTACGCACATCAATATAATAGTATATCGACGCTTGAAAGGCAACATTTACTAAGCGACATTGAGTGAATTTTCCAATTAGGTGATTTGACGTTCAAATATTTAGAAAAAATTTATTGTAACTCGCAAATTGTTGGATTAAAATGATTATTTATTTTCTGTTCAATGATTTTAATTCAACAATTAGGTGTTACAATATATTTTTTCTGAATATTCGAACTTCAAATCACTAACCTGGAAAGTTCACTCAATGTCGCTTAGTAAAGGTTGCCTTTCAAGCGTCGATATATATATATATATATATATATATATATATATATATATATATATATATATATATATATATATATATATATATATATATATATATATATATATATATATATATCTGTATATGGCAGGAAATCTTACCTTGAATAAGAGAGCTGTTAAGCCATTTAACATAGTAACTATTGGGGTACAATATTAGCACTTCGTTGCTGACAATTGACACAGGCAGCAGAAGTGCAGAACCCAGAGACACGGCCAATGCAAATGTGCACAACCAGAGGCTTATCCTATAAACCTTAACCTCATCTTCATCGGCCGTGAAGTAGTCTTCACTGTCCCTTCTTCTGAACTTCTCAATTAACATAAATGAGAAGAGGTATAGCAATATGAACAGGAGCAGGAATATCTGGAAAGGAATTAATTCTATAAATCATGAAATTACATATGTAAATATAGTTATGATATTCTTAAAAAAAAATCCTGGTAGCACCCCACTGCACTTAGGCTACAGTGCCTGGAATCAACTTTCCAACCTTCTTCTTCTCTACTCTTTTTGTTAATTTAAAACAATGTACTATTTATTGGTAGAAACATAATTGATATATTTTGTATATTTTAATTATTTTATGAATTTTTGATTATTTATTTCCCAAATAAAGAAAATGAAAAGTTAAAATGCTTCACTTGGTATACTAAATCCCTGATAGTATGTCTATAAGCAAATTACCTTTTACAGCTGTTAAACCTGCAGTTTTTTTAGTTATTTATCAAAGCACTGGTATGTTTTAAGAAATATATTTAAAAAAAAATGTGCTTGTGACATTTTTTATATTAAGATTTTTATTACTACTCTCTGTGATTGTCTTACTGAATTCAAACATTCTAATGTGCAACTAATTTTAAATATTTACAAAAAAATGCTTCTTAAACTGCAACTCTATGTGGAACTCCAGCCAAACCACCTCGAAAAAGTTTGGCATACACGGGTAGACATATAAAGAAACAGACATATAAAAATCCAATGTATTATTCCATTCTAAAAGTTTTGCATATAAGCCATGTAACACACTTTTAGCACTCTTAGAACACAGTTACTTTTGTTCAACAATATTTAGCTAATATATCTTACTAGCTGACCTGGATATTTTCCAGGTCAGCTAGTATTATTCTGTCATAAAAATAAAAAAGTTACATTTTGGGTGGGCTTTCTGTAAAACCAGATCTTAGTGAAATGAGTAGCTATGCTAGATTTTATAGTTAATAAGAAAGTAAAATAAGATATATGTTCTTAGGACTAAGTTTAAGTCCTTGTTATATTAATATTTTTGACTGTATTATATAAAATCATATAGATTACATAATAAACATTAAAAAGATAAATAAAGAGAAGCAAGAGAAGGATCTTATTGCAGCACTTTGTTATTAAATCATGGAATCCTGGAAGTAACTTTTATTTGGAAAACTACTCATAAGAAGACCTCCAAAGAAGAACTCTGCCTCTATAATAAATCTATTGGAGGCCAGGAACCCCTGCACCTCCAAAATACAAACAATATAAAAGTAAAATAAAAACGGTACTAGATCACAAATCATTGAATAAGCCCAAAAGAGCTGCATATATATAGCAACAACCTCTGGACTGGCTTCAAAATTTTATAGGCTGGTGACCAATTTTCCTGCAAATGCAGAAAAAATTATGTGCGCTGACCATTGTTTAACCTATGGGTTCTCAAACTTTTTTACCTTTATCTAAGAAAAAATATTGCACTGCTCTCTATCAGTGAAAAAATATTTAGCCACACCCTGATCAGTGAAAACTATAATATTTTGGGAACTTAGAGTTTAACCAAACCATTTGCAAATAACAGTATACCTGCACGTGTTCAGGGTACCTTAGCAACTGACTTGAATCCAGAGTGACTAGGAAGGGACTATCTCTCAGTTTATTTGTAAGGGGGCATAAATTAGGATTGAAATTATTTTTATAAAAGCTATGATTGAAGCGAGAATCAGGTCTTGTAACTTATAGAATTATTAGGAGAACCCAGATATGAGAATTCTTCACATAGAAATAGCCTCACCCTCTTTGTGATGAAAAGAGAACAGAAACAGTAAGGAATAGAATTATATTTAATTCCATTATAATCCTTATTATTATAAGATTTTATGAACCCACAATACACTCACATTAAAATATACATCTTCTTCCTGCCCTTATCCCAACGATGTGGGGTCAGCACAACATGTCTCCTTCCACTCTCCCCTATCAGTCGTCATCTGAACATTCACACCTTTTTGTGCCATATCATCTTTTATACAATCCATCCATCTTTTCTTTGGTCTACCTCTCCTTTTGCATCCATCCACTCTCAATTCTAGCATTAATATACATCTAAGGAAGAATATTTAAACTCAAGAATATATCTAGAGAAAAAAAATCTAATGGCCAGTATATGAAGCTGAAACATTATCATATTGGTGAGCCCTATAACTCCAGGGGTGGACCACAATTGTCTGGCAACAACATTCCAGTGTATGTATGAATAAGCCAATCCTTGACTGAACAGAAAATCCCTAATTTTACAATATTATGTGAAATGATTGTTTCGATGTTTAGTTATCTTAATAGTTTCGACTATTGACGTGAAAAAAAAACTTAACTACAACTTTTTTCTTTTGATTATTCAAATGTAATATATCTTACGAAATGTATGATATCAAGAAATTTTTGATCTTAGACTCAATAGGATATAAATGCAATATACTTTATTTATAACATTTTATTTTCAATTGGTATTCATTAATACAATAAACTTACTATTTGCTCCCTAACATTATTATGAAATATTTGTTCGCGCAAATCCGCTTCCTCATCTTCCATCCTAAAATCCTTTATTCTGAATATTTATCTATTTATATTGTCTGCTTTTTCACTGTTATAATTAATAAAAAAATAATACTGCATTTTCAAGTTGCAACCATTGTCTAATTACACACATAAACACTTCACTGAGTTATTGGTTTGGCCTAAAACATTTAAACTTGTCATAAGTTGTCTTGTTATAATTATAGGTTTACAAATATACACAATATAATAATTTTGGGTCAGACAAACAACTAAGATAGGTAACTTTTAGCACAACTATTTTTTTATTTAGACATTTACGACGTTTACGTGTGAGTTGAAAAAAACTGTAAACTGACATTCTAAAATGTCATATGTTAATGTCAATTTCTATTTTCGTGTGTCAAATTTTTGATTGATTTCATCTTGATTGAAATTTGATTTTATTCAGTGCCAAAAGCATTGGAGCCATATACTAAAAACCAATATCGATAGTATTTTAGAAAATCAGATTGCAATTCATAACAGCTTCAAAATAGGAGACTTGAACTAATAATATAATAATAAAAGTAATAATATATGCTGTCTGAGGATGTATTGTTCATAATCTTTGCCTATTCCGCTTTAAAGTCGATTATAGCAGTTTTAGCTTGAGACTAAAAAAAATTATTTATAAATTTCTGTTATTAGCAATCTACATATGTACTTGAAATTTTGTATGAATTCAATTTATCTTTATTACTGTTGATTTTTAAACTTACACTGTCATATAAAATTACATGACATTGACTAAATATAACATACCAAACAAAGAAGAACTATCAATCAAACATTTCAAACTGTCAACTAATAATCAAAAATTCAAAATAAACTTTTAACAATTTGGCCAGAAGTCGGAAGTAACCTCCAGTCTAATTTGTATTAAACAATTTGTATTATTTTTACATATTGGAAGTCGTAGTGGTGTTTTAATTTTATAGTAATGGACAATGAGTGTCCAAGATTGTAAGTACTTAGACGCGAGCTAAGTACAACTCATTTACCAAACAAAGCAATCAGCAATCTAATTTACCTTAAAATATAATTTCAGCCTTTTCGCGGTTAAAATCCGAGTTTTCTGTTCGAATTGTGGTTTGCGATCATTACCTAACAAAACCCACACCAGGCATCGATGTGATTTACTCTGAGTTCAGGGGTTGTGATATAAAACAGGTAAAAATCTAATTGTAATGTAATTGTTGTTTAATTGAATAAAATTGCAAATAATGTTTAGTTTTGACAAACAGTTTCGAAAGAATTCAAAAATAACATTAATAACCCAACATTAAATAATTCTAATAAATAAAATATGGCCTTGAGTCAAAATAAAACAAATATTTTGAAATGTTAAACATTCTTCCTTTCCCTAAGTTATAACGTAACTTTATAAATAGCTATAAGCGATCTTCACCATTAATTCCATTGCATCAAATATTAAAATTGTCAGAAGAAGAAATATCTAGTAGGGCCTCAAGCCCATCTGGATTGCAACCACCTTTGGTCTTAAGTATGCCGCCATAATAACCTTGTGTTGTGTTCCAGTATTAGTGACCCAAGTTCCTGTACCCTTATGGGACAGCAGTGTTTTTGCAATGCGACTGGCGTTGCAAACACCCATAGGCGACGGTAACTGCTAAATTTTAGAATTTGCCCTAAGCGGGCCGTCAGCCTGTCTGCTGTTCTAGAGCAATAAAAAAAAACAAAGTAATGAAAGCTTTTATGGTACTTTTCTGTTAGCTGGGCGTACCGGTGACAAGCAAGGGAGCATATATGTGTGAGTGTAGGGGGTAAGGATTGAAATGTACAGAAATGGTTATCCATGAGTTTATAGATATATATGTGATAACTTGATAAATAATAAATATATTGGGACAATGCTCACAGCACCATCTAATCCAATTAGGTAGCACTGTACTTTTGGTATGGGTACTAGACAACTGATATACTACTTACATACTTCTGTAAATATATATACATAAACACAGACTCTGAACGGGTATTGAACCTGTATTTCTCGCAGGTGTGCTATAGCTGTTGTATCATGGGGATAGTCAGTAAAGACAATTTTCTAATTAATGTTAAAGATTTGATTCCGAACTACGCTGCACGCAGCAGTGCTGCCGCTACATTGCTGCCGCGTCATTGCTGCCTAGCTCGGAATGTACTCTCATATAAGCTTATAGAGATTGTATGGGGACTGGTAGTGCCGCGGCAGCACTGCTGCGTGCAGCGTACTTCGGAATCATACCTTAATGATTATGTTTAGGTTCCTGTTTTAAGAATATTTGGGCCTACACCAGATGGTTACAAGGCGTGTCTTCATGTTCATGGTGTGTTTCCATACTTCTACATTCCATGTCCAACATCAGAACCAGAACCACAGTTTTTATATCAGGTGAGGATGACTTCTTTCTTCTCATTGACCTGGACCACTTAATAGTAAGCAGTTACTGTTGAGATGCATGCACCAAGGATAGGAAGTTATAGGAACTGGAACCTGGGGTCACTTATGTTGGTACACATCTCTATCTTCCAACAGATAATATATTGTGTTCCCGTACTTTTAGTTTAAGAGGAACTCCTTAGAGAATATTCTTATACTATGATGACTACTCGCTAGTTATTGAGATACAAATTTGATTCTTTTTAAAGCAAGCAACAAGTATATCTTCTATCAACAATATGCAAATATATATTTTGCATGCTTATTTACCACTCAATTCTTCCAAAACCACTGGACTGATTTAGATGAAAACTATCTTGTGATTGAATACTAAATTTTCTATATGCCTTAATTTTTTGCATCAAGCCCATCTGGATGGAAACCACCCTTGGTCTATAAGTACGCCTGCCATAATAATAATCGTTTATTTCGGAAACCAGGTTCCATACATAGTCCATCACATCCAGTCCATCCATCACAAAATCATTTAATTAAATAAGGAAATTAAATAAAATGAATATAATGATTCCATGCAGTAACAATAATAACAATATTAATTTTAAAGTAATAATAAACCAGAAAATAAAAGAAACATTAGATAAAATATAATAAACATAGACAACAAACTGGATAAAATGCATGGGCAAAAAAAATTTAAATTTAAATGGGTTCAGTTTCAGTAAGTTTAGTTATGATGTAAAATTTTTATTGTTATTTTTGAAGAATGTGACACTCTACTTACCCAGCAGTGGAGAGTCCCATCTCTCAGAAAATACTCTGAGGATTGTGTTGGTGCTATCGCGAACCCGTGCCAGTAGAGAAGCGCATCTTTTGCGGATAATTGCAGCGAAACCATCTATCCGAGCTTCAGCAAACATGCAAAACGCACTATGCCTCGACGGAAGCCCCAACAGCATCCTCAGGCCATTGTTATATTGGACACGTTGGTCGCTGTATGCTCGGCGAGTGTAGTAGACCCACAGGTCACACGTATAAAATGATTGACAATAGGCTTTGAAGAGAGTTTTCTTTACATCTAATGTGCATCGTGCAAACCTACGAGCCAGCATAGCATGTTACACGGAACAGCCAGCGACCTACGTTCCCTATCTATATCTAACGCATCACTTAAATTTTCAGTGACCCAATGTCCCAGATATTTAAATTTAGAGACTCTCTGCATGGGTTACTCACATAAGTTAACATCGGGTATGTCTAAATATGTTCTACCACCAGCCTTAAAAATCATAACCACACTCTTCTTAACATTGTATTTGAGGCCATGACTTACTGCATACCTTTCACATATAGACAGCAGACGTCTCAGACCTCCAACCGATGGACTCAGCAGTACCATGTCGTCAGCGTAGCTTATGTTGTTTATGCATACCATATCAATGTGACATCCGACAGGAGTACTGCTGAGTTCACCAATCAGCTGGTTCATATAAAAATTGAAAAGACGAGGCGAGGCGCCCCCCTGCCTCACTCCGCATTCCAACTGATACACATCTGAGTACGCCCTTCCATCTAACTCGGTTTTGCTGATTGTGGTGCCAGTATTTTACCAAAGATACAATTGATGGTGATACAGCAGAGTCACGTTCTAGTTTCTTCCAAAGTATATCATAATTTACGAGATCGAATGCTTTCAACAAATCCAAGAAGCAAGCAAATACTGGTGTTTTTCTTGCGGTATAATAGTGTACAGTTTGTTTGAAGCACATTATTGCACTTTCTGTTGATAAACCAGATTTGAAACCAAACTGAGCATCGTGTGACTTTAGGTACCCTTTAAGTAGATTGTCAAGGAGACTGTCAAATAATTTAGCAATCAGGTTAGCCAGGGATATTGGCCTGTAATTGGAATAATAACCTTGTGTTGTGTTTTTGCCATTAGTGACTCAGGTTCTTGTACCCCTATGTGACAGCAACATGTTCGTGATGCCCCTAACAAACATTCATAGGCGATGGTAACTGCTTAGTATTAAGTGGGCCATCAACCTGTCTGCTGTTCCTCAGCAATAAAAAAATTCAATAT
The DNA here is from genome assembly GCA_963693495.1 of Malacosoma neustria. NCBI lineage: Eukaryota > Metazoa > Arthropoda > Insecta > Lepidoptera > Lasiocampidae > Malacosoma > Malacosoma neustria. The sequence continues at coordinate 16,384,113 of OY856379.1, read as the reverse complement.
TTAATAAATAATTAGTCAATACATTTTAAATTATCTTCCAGATAGCAGCCAGTTTAGATAAAGCCTTGAATATAGCATTGAAACAAGCAACATCATCAAATCAACATGTTTACAAGATCACTTTAGTAAAAGGATTGTAAGTCAGTTATTATTTAACTTAATCCTAAATATTGTAACTAAAATATACTTAAAAGTTAATATTAATTTTTAGGCCCTTTTATGGATTTCATGATAAAGACCACTTGTATTTGAAGGTTTTTTTATATAGTCCTGGTTTAATAAAACAGGCAGTGGAACTTTGTAGTAATGGTGCGATACTAGGTCAAACATTCCAACCTCACGAATCTCATCTCAACTTTACGCTACAATTCTTCATTGATTTCAATTTATTTGGTATGAGTAATATAGATTTACAAACAGTTAAATTTAGAAAAAATAAATTATCTCAAGCCAGTGATGAACGATTTGAACTATCTGATGAAATAAAATTCAAACCTGAAAGCTCTTGTTACTATGAAGCTGATTGTGCTGCTTCTCATATCATCAATAGACAAAGGATAGGTAAAGGAGATGGTATAGAAAATCCTGGTTTGGAAGAAGTATGGAATCAAGAAATTGAACGTCGACAGCAATTAAACATATCTATGTCAAAAACTTTATCACAAGGAAGGGATAAGGCTGAAGAGACAGAATCACATAATAAATATCAACAGATATGTCTAGTTAAACTTTCTAATTTAGTTGATAAACCTGTACACATTAATCATGAAGATAAAGTTAATGATGTTGTATGCTACCCAGCTGAGAGTAAGGAAGGTGCACAATTATTTAATGCAGTTGATGTAAGTGTACATTTACCAGAACAGTCATTTAGCACAACTTTGAATGATACATTAAAGGGTAATGATGTGACTTTGGCAGATGATTTACATAACACATTTGTAGATGAGAATGTTGCTCTCAATAGCAGTTTATCAATGCATTATAGTCAGGTGTTATGTAAGTATAATTAATAAAATTTTGATATTCACTCACAATTTTGTACATTCGATTATTGATTAAGTTGTTTTCTAAATATAAATGTTGTATCATAGAGGATATATTTTTTTAATTTCTGAGTAACAATAGAAAGGCTGACGGTCCACTTAATAGTAAGCAGTTACGACGGTAACTGCTTACTATTACGGCGACGGCCTATGGATGTTTGCGACACTAGGGACATCGCGAATGGGGCGCTTAGGGCCCTACCACGTAACTAGGGTTGTTTTATCACCTTTAAGGACAGGCCGACCCCGGCCGCAAATGTTAGTGTTCTTACTTCGCCCCTGCACGGAGAAAAATATATATAACATGATGAATAACATGTTTTTAATTTGTAATTTGCAGTTAATTTTAATGACATGAAAGCTGAATGAATTATTATATCTGATATTATTACCATTGCCAACCCTTTATCCCTTTGCCAACCTCTAAATCTAGTCTGGATGAATTGTTTTTGTTCTCGACTATAATTATGTAATTTTCATAAATGCAATTTTTTAATAATGTAAAGAAGTTTAATTTATTCTATAGTGGATGCAGAAGATTTAGAGCTAGTAGATATACTCCAGGACATGGATGAAAATCAAAATACAATAGAAGAGGATAGTGTAATGGGTACGCCTGCAAATGCTGTTGATGGGTCAGATATTGAATGTGATGATGCTGAATATTCAAAAGTATTTGATGAAGATACTATATTATTAGATCCTCAAGAGAGGTAGGGCTTACTTTTTCTAATTATCGTTAAAAATATGTGTTTTTGACTTAGTAATTATTTTTTTTATAATCTTGAAACAGCCGTAACCTTTAGATGTTTACGTCGTCGGGGGTATCGTCAACATACTGCCGACTTCGTAGAAATGTTTGTGCTGATTTTTTTTCACAAAACTGTAATGCTATATACTAATAAGTTAAGTCACTTTTTGAGTTAAGGGCAAAATTGTTTCACAAATGTATGAAGCTTCCACATACTAACATTCACTTATTTTAGTAAAGATGATGAAAGCGAAATCTCTCCAGCATGGAATGATTCTTTCTGGGAAGGTGCACAAATACCACAGCTAGACGGAACCTTTGATGATGATCGTAAGTCCCAAACTTTATGTAAATAAAACCTTTGTAATAGTAGATACTTACACATTTTTGAAATAAAATAAAGTATTTGTTATACAAAGGGTTTCTTATTTTTAGACGTTAAAAAAGTTAGAAAAAGAAAGACAAGATCTCTTAGACTTGGATTATCGAGACCCAAAAATAAGAAAAAAGACAATATTGAACATGATAATCAATCGCAATGTACAGAAGTGAATGAAGACGAAATAAATATGTCTCGCGAGACAATCGATGTTTCAAAATCATGTTTAAGAAAGACAATAAAGAAAGAACCGGATAGTGTTTTAGAAAATGGTAAAGATGATGTTGTTGATAATTTAACTGTAAATAATAGAACGATCATGGATTTAGTTAATAAAATTGAGATGAAACATGAAAAATCACTATTAGGTGTTGCAGAAAATTATGATGTGCACAATAATTACGAACCAATCGCCGGGCCGTCCAATGTGAATAGTAATTTAATGAAATCTGAAATAACTACTTATAATACCACTGAATATAATTATATTGATAAAATATGTAACAGTTCTGGCCAATCACTAGATACACCATCTGAGAAATATAAAAATACAAGCATTGATCTAAATAATAGTTATAATCATTGTGATGGTATAGAATCTCCTGAAAATGAATTAGGAATAATGAGTTTCTACGATAAATCTAAATTGTTTGATATGAGTTTGGAGGAAAATTCAGAAAATGTAAATATTTCATTTGAAAATAAAACATCACAAGGAAATGATGAAAAATTAGATAATAGTTATCTTGTATGTCTTGAATCTGTAAGTGCAATAAAAAAAATTGAAGTAGACAATGTTTATAACTTGAAATGTAATAAAATAGAGACAAACACAGATGCAGAAAATCCTTTATGTAATATTAAATCACAGCACAAAAGTTATACAGAGGTTCAATATAAAAGTTCAAAAATATTAACACCAAAAATTAAACCTCCCACAAATAACGATATTATTTCAAATTTAGAGAAATATAATATACCAAAAATGAAGAATTTCCAGCCATTTTATTCTGACCATAAAGACGTAGGTGATAAAGTTGAAATTGGTCAAATGGTGTTAAAACTAAATAGCAAACTGTCGAGAGATCAAAAACCGTTTGAGAAAGTTTTAGATACCACAAGTATTGAAGAATGGCGTCAGTTATTGTTTTTACAAACTAATGAAATGTCACAAGAATCATCTAAGCCAGATTATTTAAGAAAATTACTCGCTGGTAATAAAACATGTGTTTTAGAACCAATTATAAGACCTCCAAGCACGAATGTTATAAGAGAATGGATGAAGGAACAAGAAAGTCACAAATCACAACATAGCAAAAAAAACGATGTAACTAAGAATTTAGACGATTTAGACAATTCTCAAGCTTTGGGTCTTAATGAGGATGAGATGAATAAGAGTTCAAGTCTAGAAGTTAGCAATAAGGTAATATTAATGTTAACAACTTATTAAATTTTTTCAAGCCAATAATGTATATTTTAATAATTTACTTTCATGTATAAAAATATCAATGTATATACATATAATTTATGTATTCGCTTGGCCTTGGTCTTAAGAAAATAGGACTTCCCAATCCTATTTTTAACTAATTATATAGTAATTATTCACACAGTGCCATCTAGTTCTAAAATAAGCAGTAGTGTTTGTTTTATGTATAATAGACAACTGATATGGTACTTCTGTACTTTTGTTTTGTAAATAAATATATACCTGTACATACACCCAGATTCCGGGCTGGAATGGACCTCAGAAGGGGTACAGAAGTGAGAAAGCTGTTGTGCTACTAAGATTGTCAAAACTTCTTACAAGTCCGTATCTTTTCCAGCTTTTTATTGCACTTTCTTGCTCAAAAAAACAATGATTTAGTTATGGTAGGCGTAAAAATAGTCTTAGCCTGTACTCAATAAAATCTAGGCTCCAAAAGCCTAAGCTTTGAATACAACCGGGATTAACCAAACGCTTAATCCCCGATGACGAAATGAGATGTTAGATTTTTTTTACTTTTAGGATAACATCGATCTTAATAACAGTCTTCAAGTAACAATGCAGACTGATGGTTCATTCTTGTGCTTTTGTGGATCAGAACTTCATAAGGACACAAGTTCAATTGATACTGCTTTAGTAGATGTAAGTATTAATAATAACCTTTGCCTTGCAGATTACAGCTAAGCTATCCGTGCAGGGGCGGAGAAAGAATATTGACCTCTGCGCCCGGGGTCGGCCTGTCGTAAAAGGTGACAAAACAACCCACCCTAGCTACATGATAGGGCCGCAAGCCCGTCTGGATGGCGACCACCCTTGTGTTCCGGCATTAGTGATCCAAGTTTCTGTGCCCTTATGCGACAGCAGCGTGTTCGCGATGTCACTAAGTGGACCGTCAGCCTGTTCGCTCTCCTACAGCAATAAAAAAACTAAGTAGTAAATATGTATATAGGTAATATCCTCTAGAAAGATGCTGATATATTTCTATAGGAAATGGCCAATTTACACCTCCAGGGTTGTCCAAAAAAATTAGCTAGTTACATATACTTGTTACTGTAGGTACCTGGCAGCTCAGTGGTCTCATACTTGGAGACCAACCTAGAGGTTTAAATCCCACGGTGGTATGCACCTCTTAGGCAGTTTTTCACACCTAAAGTATGTAGCATAACTGCTGTGTACCGACGGTGAAGGAAAACATCGTGAGGCAACATGCATACCGAGATCACCGGTATGTGTAACCTGCTAATCCGCAATGGATAAGTGCGGCCGATGTACTGCCCTTCCCTCTAGGGGGAGCTCGAGCCCAGCAGCGGGACGATATGGGCTGTTATTAAAAATAAACATGCGGGACAGTCTTTGGGGACTGCCGATAGAAGTGAAAACTAAAAACTAAATAACTTGTGAATTGTATCGTCGAGCTGTTAGATTATTATTTTCGGTTTATAAAAATTGTTTATCATCAAGCATTAAATTGGTCATTAACACTTCTTTACAAACTAAAAGTTGTTCACCCAAAAAGTGCTCAACGCGCCTAAAAAAGTTTTCACTTCACTGTATTTCATTGTAGTAAAGTCGTAATTCGAATAGATATGTTTAAGTAATGCAATCATTTAAAAGTTACATTATAAAATAAACCTTAGGTCATTATTAATAAGCTTGGTATTACTCGAGCAAAACTCCGTCTTACGAATTCTTACGATCCGGACACGTGACCCGACGTGAGTTTAACATTTTTTACCCATTACAAAAAAAAGTGCACAACGCCGGTAAAAAAGGTTTCACTTCAAAAATTGCCATTTTAGCGAAAGTTCTATGGGCGTTTTATAAGTCTTTACCCAACATTATAACTAAAAAAGATAGATATAGAAATTAACAAAGAAATTACTATAAGATGCACTGTATTGTCTAGAATTGAAAATAGCAAAAGAACACATACACGGATAGAATGACGAATGTACATCACAAAAATAAAATACAAATTACAATAATAATAAACTAATTGCGTTTGCGACTGTCGGTTGTAAGGCGGGCGCGCAGCTTTCCGTCTTGGCACTCGGTTAACGACTGCTGTGGCGAGCGGTTTGAACCGATGCGCGCCACAGTTCTTTCAAATACTTTTTTCTAAGGATTTTGTTTAAATAATTATAAATAACAGTTTTATAATGACTTGTAGTATAATACAACATTTTGTACTCGTTTTTAGATGAACTTCTTAACTGTGATGCTTGTAGAAGTCCAAACAGAAATTAGAGGTGATTTTCATCCAAATCCTGCATTGGATGCGATCCAAGCAATATTTGTGAAAATAATAAATGATTGTCCACCAGATCATTTCCTTAAAAAATCTATCACTGAAATATATGTAGTCGATGAGTTGCCATCACCAAAATATTTAGATAGATGCGTTTTCGATACACCTGTATCTTACTTCAACAATGAATGTGAATTATTAGGAAAAGTAATCGAATTAGTAAATAAACATGATCCCGATATTATGTGTGGTTACGAGATAGAGTTTAATTCATGGGGATACATTCTAGAAAGATCTCAAATATTAGGAATGGAAATGATCAAAGAAATTTCTCGAATAACAGAGAAACATAGACAAAAACGATGGAAGAGTGATGAAAATGACTATGAGGGAAAAATCATTGGTAGAGTCATTTTTAATGTATGGCGTTTATTTCGACACGAATTGGCACTATCCAGTTATAGTTTTGAGAATTGTATGTACGAAATATTGAAGGAAAGAGTGCCGAAGTTTAGTGTTACCCAGTTGGCTGCATGGTGGAATGACGACTCGAGGATATTAAGGTGGATTCCGGTGGAGTATTATTTGACTAAGCTATCTGGAACGGTCAGAATGTTGGAAAAATTAGATATAATAAGTAAGTACATATATCTCAGATAAAAAAATGCAATCATTTTGATAACGTGTCTTGTTGATATTTCTATTTTTTGAAATAAGCACCCAACTATAACGACCTTCGTGGCACAACAGATTTCGCTTAAGGCCTGTGGGAATCTTCAAAAGTAGTATATCAGCTGTCTGGCACCCATAGAATAAACGCTCTACTGCGTACATTGAGACTAAATGGTGCTGTGTGAAATGTTGTTGTATGTTTGAAAATTGATCAATAATGAAAAAAATATATTACTCTAAGACAGCAGTCAGACTGAAAACCCACTTAATAGTTAGCAGTTACCGTCGCTTATGGGTGTTTGCTTCGCCAGTGGTACCGCTAAAACACTTACGCCGGGACAAAATACAAGGTTATTATGATTTCATACTAAAGAGCTTTGCAGCACTGCCAAGTGGACTCGAAATGTTGAGATGTCTGTATGCTGCCGCTACTATGTCCGTCCGAGTACAGAATCAGCAGACAGTCTATCCAAGTGCGTAGAGGTGTGAGACGGGGACGTTATTTCCCCTAACTGTTCTCAAATGCTTTGGAGGACATGTTTATAACGCTAAACTGCAAAGGGCTGGGCTTAAACGGGAACGGTGAGTACATCTCACATTTGCAATTCGCGGATGACATAGTCCTTATGACGAATTCACTGCAAGACCTACAACGGATGCTGGATGACTTAGCTGTGGCCTCCCGACGTATTGGTCTCGACATGAATTTGGATAACACCAAAATTATGCACAATCAACTGGTCGAGCCGAGGCCAATCATTCTCGCCAGAGTCCCTCTCGAAGTTGTCAATTAACATACCTATCTTGGTTAAATTGTATGTCTCGATAGAAATAACTTCGAGAGGGAGACCACTCGGAGAATTCAGCTGGGTTGGGCAGCATTCGGGAAATTTCGTCAGGTCTTCTCGTCGCCTCTAACACAATACCTCAATACAAAAGTCTTTGACCAATGCGGCCTACCGGTAATAACGCACGGAACCGAGACGTGGACACACATAGCTGGTCCACCAATTTAAAGTCGCTCAGCGAGCTATGGAGAGAGCCAGGCTGGGAGTTCCTCAGAAGGATCGCATTCCTAATGAAGTGATCGGTCAGAGAACTAAAGCCACCAACTTCGCTTCTCGAACTGGCAAGGTGAAGTTGCAGTGGGCCGATCATGTCTGTCGTAGAACCGATAAACGAGTTCTTGAGTGGAGACCGCGACTCGGCAAACGTAGCGTAGGACGCCCAACGGTGAGGTGGAGCGACGATCTGCGTAAAATGGCTGGCAAGGACTGGATGTAACGAGCTCGGGATAGGGCTCTGTGGCGTGCCTTGGGAGGGGCCTACGTCCAGTAGTAAACTTCAATAGGCTGACGATGATGATATACATAGGAGTTGTTTTACCGCCCATGCACGGAGAATATTGTACTAATAGTTTTAAAAATTAAATGAATAAAATAATGTGACCTTAAACGTCGGATAAATATTCTATAAACCTTCATAGACAGAACTTCAGAACTAGCAAGGCTCTTTGGTCTTCAATGGTGGGAAGTTTTATCAAGAGGGTCTCAGTTTCGCGTGGAATCCCTAATGCTGCGTGCCGCCAGACCTCTTAATTTAATCGCTTTATCACCAACCGTTAAACAGAGAGCCACGATGCGCGCACCTGAATGTCTTCCACTTATATTTGAACCAGGTTCGTATAAAAGTTCAGGAATAATTCGTTTGTATACTATTATGAAATACCTTATTTCATTATTATTTCTTGTTTTTAAAACCGGTTAGCTCCAATGGGTCTTTTTATACAAGTTTCTATTCATAATTCTGTCTTCATTTAATTAATGTTTAATATTCTTTTTAAACCACACACATGTTTTAACTTTAAACCTCCTTATTGTTTAATTGCGTCAACCCCCAGCCACTACATTAGTGATGAGCCATAGCTTAAACTAAAACCACCTTGCAGTTTTTGATGACGATGTTATACCCTGTCCCTTTTCCTCTTAGCGGATCTGCTCCGTATTTGTCAAACAAGTGTGACCAACTTACAAAAAATAATTTAATGTTTAAAGGCCACTCGTAGTTTGTCGATTTGCCTAATTCCACGTATAAATTAAAAGTAGGACCCCTCTAATATATCTTTATTTTCTTTTTGTTCTGCAGAATCCCGTTTCTACGCTGACCCTATTATTGTTCTTGATTTCCAAAGCTTATATCCGTCAATGATGATTGCATATAACTACTGTTTCTCGACTTGTATTGGTAGAGTGCAAAATATTAATGGGTAAGTAACCCGTAGGTACAATAATTATATTAAGTTTTATTTTATTAGAAAAATCCAAAATCAGATGATTTGATGGAGTTACTTGACTTCAATATTACAATAAAGTGTTCGTAAAATGCTATTGTTTTTACACGCTTTATATTAACTTTACCTATATGTATATGTAATGGAATTTTCGGAATCTATTTCTATCCACTGAGCGATAAAAAAATCAAAATTATGTACACGTGTCAAAACCTGATGACAATACCCAAATTTAATAATTTTGTCCCACAGTCCTTTTCAGCACCATCAGTATTAACGCTTTCTTTTACTTCTGCCGAAACGCTATCACGCGTCTATTTAATAATACTGTCGAAAGATGGCGTTAAATTAATAATTTAAAACATAAACGTTTGACATTTACCGATTGGGAATTGACAACAAATAAATTATATTTTATAGTTAATCAAACTAAAAAATAAAAAATAATTCTTAACATAAGAATAGATTAGAAAATTAATGTCACTGTTCTAAAAGCGTGGGGTGCTTTGTACAATATTTTTTTTAAACTAACTGCATTTCGGAATGAAAGTACTAAAAATATATAGCGATTGATATCAAGCATCCTAGAGCTTTTTAGAACAGTGACATAAATTTTCTTGTCAGTAACTTTTTACACTATAATTATATGATTCTGTTATTATTTTGAAAGAGGAAATTCTCTTTTACAGAGACGCTGCCTATGAATTCGGAGCTTGGCGTCTAAGAATACACAAATCAAAACTAGAAGCCCTAGTTAAGAAGGGCTTAGTCCATTGGTCGCCGGTCGGGGTTGGCTTTGTAAAATCGTCCGTGAGGCGCGGTGTCTTGCCATCACTGTTGCGCAGGATTCTAGCTGCGAGGCAAGCAGTTAAGAAGAGCATGAAAATGCAGACAGACGAGAGTATCAAAAAAGCTATGCATTCCAGGCAATTAGGTAACGTTCAGTTTCATATCTTAAAATGTTTACAGAGCCATTCCTTCTTCTCCACCACATCATTTTATGTGAATAGATTACGGCGTTTGCTTACTCAGAAACAATAATTCATTTCTGGTGCAGGGCTCAAATGGCTGAAGCCTCCTTTTAATATCTGACTTACTCATATTTATTCCATCAACTTCTTTGAACAAGAATATAAAAGCATCATTTGTTTCGTATTAAAGTACATTAATTGTCCTGTAATAATTTTGAAGCAGATATTGCGAAACTTTCACGATGGGTGTCGAGTGCTTTGAAAAAGTGGTAATCGTTCCAAATTCGAAATAACAATTGGACATTCTTGAAAATCATACCAATCATACAAAATAAAATACTAAGCGGATTTTAAAGAAATTTAGCAATTATTTTTAATACGCATACTCAGAGAGCCGCTCTCAATCAAAAACTCTAACCTTCCTTATTACATTCTGCTTAATGAACGAACTTTAGTTGTGAAAATAATGACTAGTTTCATTCAAGTGTAATTATGATTTACTTATGAAGTAAAATTATTTTCGAATTGAAATTTAAATATATGGTTATATTATGTAACAAATTTATTATTCCTTACCAAATTTAGAACAGAATCTGTCACTATTTTAAACTCTTCATGGCCATTTTAATTTTATTTTATTGGTGAGAAACAGCAGTTAGGCTGGTAGTCCACCTAATACTAAGCAGTTACCTGCCTATGGATGTTTGTGATGCCAGAGGCAGCCGTCTGCGTAAAGAAACTGTAATCTGGGTTACTTACGCCGGAACACAAGTTTATTACGGTGGCATATTTAGAAACCAGGAGAGCTTGCCTTCCAGACGGGCTTGAAGCCCTACCGTCTGGCACAACTTTTATCCGTGCAGGGGCGGAGAAAGAATACTAACCTCTGTGGCCGGGGTCGGCCTGTCGTAAAAGGCGACAAAACAACCCACCCTAGCTACGTGGTAGGGCCTCAAGCCCGTCTGGATGGCGACCACCTTTGGTCTTAAGTATGCCGCCATAATAACCTTCTGTTGTGTTCCGGCATTAGTGACCGAAGTTCCTGTACCCTTATGGGACGGCAGCGTGTTCGCGATGCCACTGGCATTGCAAACACCTATAGGCGACGGTAACTTCTAAATCCTAAGCGGGCCGTCAGCCTGTCTGCTGTCCTACAGCAATAAAAAAAAAAACTTACTAAGTAAATTAATAGGTAACAGGAATGCTTGCTTTTTGATTATTGTCAAGATTTTAAATGAGATATATTTTCAGGTTTGAAACTGATTGCCAATGTAACTTACGGTTACACAGCAGCTAACTTTAGCGGTAGAATGCCATGTGTGGAAGTCGGAGATAGCGTAGTGGCTAAAGGCAGAGAAACGTTGGAAAGAGCTATAAAACTTGTTCAGAACAATCCAAAGTGGAATGCTAAGGTATGTTCAGTAAATTATAAAATTAACAAATTCATTGAAGTCCTTTTATTTTTTTTATAGACGGAGTTAAGCAGACAAACAGCCCACCTGTTAGCGAGTGGTTACCGCGTTGCTTATGGACATTTGCAATACCGAAGACAGTGCCAACGTAGCTCATTCCAGATCCGAAAAGTACGCATGAATGTTTTCGAGAATAGTTTTGTACACGAGGTTTCAAGTATAGGGGATGAACGCCAGATGGAGTGCAGAGCAGTGGTAGAAAGACGACGAAGGCACCATTCAGAAACAAATCATTCTGCTCGAAGGACCAATTTTAAGAAATACATCTAAATAATTTAAACTATTTATATTTTAATTGTAGGTCGTATACGGCGACACAGATTCAATGTTCGTGCAAATACCGGGGGGCACAAGGGCGGAAGCGTTTGAAATAGGACAACAAATCGCTGATGCCGTTACAGCTGACAACCCTTCGCCGGTTGCCCTTAAGTTAGAAAAAGTTAGTTTTAACCACCTTAATCTACTTACATAACCCTTTCAAAACGGCCAAACACGATCGTACACTGTACTTTAAAAAATATAGTACAAAGCGTAAGTACTAAGCATTAAAAAAATAATGAAAAAAAAGATGCGAGGGAGAAAAATAACCTGAAAAGCTCTCCAAATTGTTTTTTTCTAATCGTGAAGTGAGCTCTGCTGTAGCCTTGCGTTTTTAGGTGTGTATTTCATTTTTAATATATTTATTTTCCCAAGTAGTGTTTTTTATTTTCTCAAGGCTTTATTTTATTCCTCACGTTTTTTTCATTCTTTTTTTTAATACTTAGTTCCTACGCTTTATACTATAGTATAAGCGAAACTTTATACTATAGTATAAAGTTTCGCTTCTTTCAGGAGTCCCTAGACGGCACTGATTTTTTATATCCTTCAAGTTACTACTTGAATGCAAAAATTGCAGAATTCAAATTATTCTCATATTTGTACTCAAATATGAGAATAATTTGAATTCTCCAATTTTTGCATATTAAGATTTATTACATTCATATATTAATTGTTCATTCATTATATATGAACAAAGTCTTATATGTACAAAGTTTTAACATAAAATTATGGAATCATTTACAAAACATTATCTGTATGTTCATCAGAAGTACATTCAGTTATTTGTACGCCACTATTCTCATTCTTATATTGTACGAAAGTAACTATTGGTTGATGGTAACTAAAATATGATACAAAAGTTTTTGATTGAATTTTTTCAATAAATCTAGTAAATACTGCTTCTATAGTTGTTCCTGTTTTAGTTGTCGAACAGTTTGGATCATTATTCATCCTTAAATTAAATTTTTCTGTTTCTACTTAATGGTATAGTACAATTTCTTTTTTTTATCGTTTTAATCTAGTCACCATTTTTACCTTGAAAGTTTGAAACCGTCCCGGTCGTGCACTAAGTTAATTTAAATCTGAACAACACCATCGTTTTATTGCTTGAAAGCAACAGTTCGACAAACAGTACCTAATCCCTTGTCATAGTATGGTGAGAAGCCCTCAGCTAGATAATCGTTAAAGGAACCATTCGAATGGGATCGAAGATACTTAAGAAAATTTGTTTAGATACACTGGCAATATTTTGCATGAATCAAAATTAAAGTTTTTTGATTATTTTAATGATTTTCGTTATATTGTATGAAATTTTATCAGGTGTACCAGCCTTGCATTTTACAAACAAAAAAGCGGTACGTCGGCTTCATGTACGAAACTCCAGATCAAGAAGTACCCACTTATGAGGCTAAAGGTATTGAAACTGTCCGCAGGGATGGCTGCGTTGCCGGTGTGAAGGTGAGCGATGATTAAAAGTCGATTCTGTGACCCCCACCTTAGGCTTAGGGTGGCGACCAGGGTTCTAGTCAGGATGCCATTGCAGCCCGTTGCCCCCGCCGAGATACAAAATATAAAAAAGTCTTCCCACACCACAGAAGAAGAATTTTGTCCGTGCAGGGGCGGAGTAGCGGAGTAAGAATACTAACCTCTGTGACCGGGATCGGCCTATCGGGTTGTAAAAGGCGACAAAAGAACCCTAGCTACGTGATAGACCCCAAGCCCGTCTGGATGACTACCACCCCTGGTGTATAAGTGTGCCGTCATAATAAGCTTGTGTTCCGGCATTAGTGACTCAGGATTCTGTACCCCTATGGGACAGCAGCGTGTTCGCGGGGCCCCTAGCGTCGCAATCATCCATAGGGGACGGGTAACTCCTTACTATTAAGTGGGCCATCAGCCTGTCTGCTGTTCCTCAGCAATAAAAACAAGGCCCTAAGCAACGTCAAAAAGCTATCACACAATAGCCCGCTCACTATGTATAAACTGTATGCCAGTTGTCTAGTACCCATAACACAAGCGCACTGTTGCTTACTTTGAAACTAGATCGTGCTATGTGAATTCTTCCAGTATATTTACATTATCCTTTAGAATGTAATATTTTGTCAGATTAATAGGATGATTTTTTTACTATTTTTTTTTGGTCCCAACCCGAAATTTTGTTGTATATGTCGGAAAAAATCCTTGAAAGTTCAGCCCTTCATGTTATTTTAAATTATTTCCCTGAGCGTGAAAAGATTTTCCATTTAAAATACACGTAAAGCAAAATTTTTTTTATTTCTATTACTCAGCCGGATTTAATGCCATGTAGTGTGTAAGTCGATTTAGTCAGTATAATTAAAGTCGTCGTACAGACAATACGTGTTTCAATTAACGACCTATACCCCCCACACCTCATGGCGACCCTGCCTTGCGCTATCGCCTAGGTATCGGGTTTCGCCCAGGTGCCGGGCGACGCGACGGCGCGACGGAAAAATAAGCGAGATCAGCGAATTCCTGTGTGCCTCAGTGCACGAAGTTAAGACTTTTGAATTATAAAAATTAAAAAACATGATATAATGACGCCAACCACTGAACTGACAACGTCGTTTGAAGACAGAAAAATTATATATTATAAAAATTACAATGGGCAACGGAAACAATAAACAAGAAATAAAGGAGGTGATTATTGGAGAGAATACTATTATAGAAACTCATATCCAAAGAAACAACATCCTACTGCTGTCGGCCTTGGGATTAATCATACTTTTCATTTTGGTTGTACTTATTAAAAAAGTACTGGACAGACAGAAGAAATGGATAGATAAGAGAATTAATGCTGAGTTTGTCAGAAGAATGCGTATGCGGCTGTCCAAAAGGATCTACGGCGAAGGAGAAGGAGTTGAGGATGTGTAGTGCTTTTATTATTTTTTTAATTCTTTTTCTGTGAGCTATAAAACTAAGAGTGCTATGTTTGTGTTTTTGTGCGCTACTTATTCCAGAACAAGGTGCCGTTACTGATTTTCTATTGAACTTTAAATTTAGTTAATAATTAGTGAGTATATTTTAACGTCATTAAAAAATCTATGGAAGAAAATGTAGAACAAATTTTATGTGAGTTAACTGACATACAAATATATTTAAGGAAATTGGGCTCTAAAAGAAAACAATATAAAATTATTGTAGACGAAAAAATATTAAAGGCTAAAAAGCTATATTCTTCTTATGAAAATATTATAAGTATTATTCCCGAGCATAAAATTTCTTTAGAATTAGATGAACTTATACTTGAAGTATTAGGAGAAAAAATTGAATTAGCTTACTCAAAAATTCTTACTTATAGTACTGAATCTAGCTTAAAATATAATAATTTTTGCAAAATGGAAAACTTTGAGATAAGAACGGCAACATCATTAATTCCTATAATGGATGGTTCTGAGGAAACAACAGAAAAAATTATTGACACTGTAGAATTGTATAGTGATTGTTTAAAAAATAAAGATCAGATAAAGTTACTAATATCTTTCGTATTAAAAACTAGGCTTACTAAATCTGCTAAGTTAAAATTAAAAGGTGAATATAATGATATAGAAAGTCTCGTAAAAGACATGAAATCTTATTTGCTTACAAAAAAATCTGCAAATTCTATTCTTTCTCAAATAAATAACTTGAGTCAAAATAATATGTCTATCAGTGAATATGGAAATAAATTATCAGAATTATTCGTAGGCCTGACTATCGCACAAGCTGACGGTAACGAAAAAGCATGTGAAATACTAAGACCTATAAATGAAAAACTTGCAATTAAAAGATTTTCTGATGGGTTAAGAAATAGGCGATTAAGTACCATTATTTCAGCACGTAACTATTTGGACCTCAAAGATGCGGTGCGAGCAGCTGAAGACGAAGAGTTGGCTCAACCTTCTTCATCCAGCAATATTTTCAACATGAGAGGTAGGTCAAATAACAGATATAATAACACAGGAGGTCGAAATAATTATTATAAGAATGGTTTTAATTCCCTAAAACCATTTGGATATGCTAATTATGACACAGTTAATAAATATAATAATTTTAAACAACAACATTTCAATAATAATTCCCGTGGTGGATATTACCGTGGAACAAGTAATATCAGGGGAAATAATTATAATTATTCTTCGACAAGATCTTATCGTGGTAGAGGAAATCGTGGTAGAAGTTCACAACATAAGATGTTCCCTGTTCAATTATGTGACAATACGGAAAAACAAAAAGAAAAATTGGAAAATGAAAATCGGTTTTTTCGGGGTTAAATATTTTAATATTATGACTTGTAATGAAAATGTTAGATATGCTCATTTTAATGTAAATAATAACAAATGTTCATGGCTAGTAGATACCGGAGCATCAATTTCAGCAGTTACCAAGAAAGTATTAACGGAACAAATTCCATTATTTAGAGACAACATCGAAATAAATGGTATTGGGGGAAAAACTCAATCTGAAGGTTTTGTTTATCTATCTTTATATGATCAAAATGGAACTTGCTTTAATCATAAATTTTATTTGTTTGATAAATTACCCTGTAAATCAGATGGAATACTTGGGCTAGACTTTTTATCAAATTATGATTCACATATTGACTTAGAAAATAATATATTAAAATTACGTAATGTGCACGAGTGTACCATACCACTTTATACGACACCAACTATTTCTTATAGCTGTCTGACTGTACCTGCTAGAAGTGAATCAATCCATTATATACAATTACAGAATAATAAATTGAACCATGATATTGTTGTTTTACCAAAACAGTTAAATGAAAATTTGTATTTAGCAGCCTTAATAGTTAAACCTGTTAACAATGTTATACCGATTAAAATATTGAATACCGGTGAGGAGTTAGTTACTATACCAACTTTTCAGCCAGAAGTACATTCGTTAAATGAATACCAAATCTGTCAATTTACTGCATGTAAGTCGAATGCAGAACGAGCTAGTACTTTGTTATCAACCTTGAATATAGACCATTTACACCCTACGGAACGGACGACTATAGAAGCTATTTGTTCCAAGTATAGCGATATATTTTATCTCCCAGGAGATAAACTTACTACTACCAATATATACGAACATAACATTTATTTAAAACCAAATACGAATCCTATTTATACGAAACCGTATAGACTACCAAATAGTCAAAAACCAGAAATAGATAAACAAATTAAGCAAATGCTAAAAGACGATATTATAGAAGAAACTCAAAGTGAATGGTCAAGTCCTATTTTACTTGTACCAAAAAAGTCCGACGATGTTAATAAAAAGTGGAGATTAGTTATTGATTACCGTAAATTAAATGAAATTATTCAAGACGATAAATTCCCATTGCCTAATATAACGGATATTTTAGAATCTCTTTCCGGTGCAGTTTATTTTAGTCATTTAGACCTTAGCCAGTCATATTACCAAGTAACCTTGAATCCAGAGTCTAGGAAACTTACGGCATTTACAACTAATACGGGACAGTACCAGATGAAAAGAATGCCAATGGGTCTTAAAACCAGCCCTAGTTCTTTTTCAAGAGCTATGACTATAGCTATGTCAGGATTAAACTATGAGAAATGTTTTATCTACCTTGATGACCTTGTAATTTTTGGACGTAATTTAGAAAGTCACAATAAAAATTTAACTGATGTTTTTGAAAGACTTAGAAAAGTAAATTTAAAATTAAATCCCAATAAATGTAATTTTTTAAAACAAGAATTATTATATTTAGGTCATACAGTATCAGCAAAAGGAATCTTGCCTGATAAAAACAAAATTAAAATAGTTGAGAATTACCCTAAGCCTAAAAATACAGATGAAGTAAAACGCTTTGTTGCATTTTGTAACTACTATAGAAAGTTTATTCAAAATTTTGCTGAGATAACTATCCCATTAAATAACTTGTGTCGTAAAAATGTACCTTTTGTTTGGTCCAACGAGTGTGAAAATTCATTTCAAATTTTAAAAAAAAAGTTGATATCACCACCCGTTTTACAGTACCCAGATTTTTCGAACAAAAATGAGTTCATTTTGCAAACTGACGCTTCAGGTATTGCCGTTGGAGCAGTACTTTGCAATAAAGATATGCGACCGATTGCTTATGCAAGTCGACCTTTAAACAAAGCCGAACGAAATTATCAAACAATTGAAAAAGAATTAGTTGCAATCGTGTGGGGAGTAAAGTATTTTAGGCCATATCTTTTAGGTAAAAAATTTACAATTATGACTGACCATAAACCGTTAATATATTTGTTTGGAATGAAAGATCCGTCAAGTAGATTACTAAAACATAGATTAACATTAGAACAATACGATTTTAATATCACTTATATTAAAGGAAAAGATAATTGCGTAGCTGACGCATTATCTAGGTTACCAACAAACTCGGACGAATTAAAGTGTATGAACTCAATATTATTAACAGTAATGACTAGAGCACAAAAGAAAAAAATAAGCAACGTGGAAGATAATACAGAAACTCATATCAATAGCAATGACACGGACAATCGGACTGATCACCCGAAAGTTGTGGAATTGTTACGGATACCGAGTGACGCTGTAGAGATGGTTTTAATAGAAGGAAAGGAGATAAAGAAACTTAAGAAACAAAATAATATAAATGTAGAAACCGAGTGTTTTGCATTTTCTCAAAGTAAGAAAACGTTATACATTAACCTTAATTTCAAAGCGCAATACACGCGAGCCGTTTTTGTGAAGAAATTAAGTCAGTTTTGTAAAAACATAAACGTTGATAAAGTATGTATAATAAAAGGAAATAATAACGCGTTATTTATTAAAGATTTAGTAGACGAAATTAAAAATGACGAAATGTGGACCGGTCCACGCATTTGTATTTTGCGAGGTGTTGAAAGAATTAATGACGACAATGATAAAAGATTTATTATTAATGACTATCATTTACTGCCCACAAGTGGTCATGCTGGTGTGCGCAGAATGATTAATAACATAAAAAGAAAGTATTACTGGCCAGAAATGGAGAAAGATGTTAGAGAATTTGTAAGTAAATGCGATAAATGTCAATTTTCAAAGTATTCAAGAAATACTAAGGAGCCTATGGTAATAACAACCACAGCTTCGTATGCTTTTGAAAAAGTTTTCTTAGATTTAGTTGGTCCACTGGACAAAGATATAGATAATAATAGTTATATACTTACATTACAATGCGAATTAACTAAATTCGTAGAGGCGTATCCACTTCAAAATAAGGAAGCTGTAACCGTAGCTAAAGCATTTGTTAACAATTTTATTTTAAGGTTCGGAATACCGAAACAGATAGCTACAGATAAAGGAACAGAGTTCATGTCATCTACAATGACAGAAGTCTGTACTCTTTTGGGAATTGAAAAATTAAATTCAACTTCATACCACCATGAATCAATAGGATCTCTTGAGAATGCACACAAACATTTAGGTGCATATCTGAGAATACAATGTGACCAATTTTCTGAAACTTGGAGCCACTGGCTTCCATTCTGGTGTTTTACTTTTAATAACACTGTACATTCTTCTACAAAATACGCTCCATATGAGTTAGTTTTTGGGAAACCTTGTGAAATCCCGAGTAGAATAAGTAAAAACATTGAACCTTTGTATAATCCAGATAATTATAGTTTAGAATTAAGGTATCGTTTGCAAGTTGCACACAAAGATGCTAGAAATAATTTGTTACAAAATAAACAAATAAGAAAATGTACTTATGATAAAAATAAAAAACAGGTATTATATAAGAAAAATGATTTAATATTGTTAAAAAATGAACCTGCAACAAAATTAGATAAATTATATATTGGCCCATATACTGTAATTGAAGATTTAGAACCTAATGTAAAAATTATGAAAAACAATAAGATAGAAATTGTGCATAAAAATAGAACTAAGTTGTTTAAAAATAATGTTTAATATGCTTAGCATTAATTGAATTCTAGTATTAAGTCACTATGTACATACTAATATAATACCAATTTTATTATAATAACTGTTAAAAAAAAAAAAAAAAAAATGTTTAGGTTACATTTTTTTTTCTTGTACCCCGGTGGTGTAGTGTGTAAGTCGATTTAGTCAGTATAATTAAAGTCGTCGTACAGACAATACGTGTTTCAATTAACGACCTATACCCCCCACACCTCAGCCATCACATCGGGCTTGGTCACGACTTACTCAGAATAATGTGTGGCGAAAGTGCAACTTATACTCGTGAGTTGGTATACGTCATTGAAGTTACTTTTTATCTAAAATTCTAATTTCACAAAAAATGTAAATAGCAAATTAGTTGGATTTTTAATTTCCTATAAAAAATTCTTACAGACCTAATTGCTTTTTTGGTGACACGGGATCAGTATTTCAGAGCGTGGGTCACCATTTTGGGTTATAAATTAAACACCCGCAGCTGGTTACTGAATAGGTACTGAATGTTTATATCGAAATTCGTGCTCT
Organism: Malacosoma neustria; assembly: GCA_963693495.1. NCBI lineage: Eukaryota > Metazoa > Arthropoda > Insecta > Lepidoptera > Lasiocampidae > Malacosoma > Malacosoma neustria. The sequence goes on along the minus strand of OY856379.1, from coordinate 16,364,023 downwards.
TTTTATATGATTTGACCAGAGTTCGCCGACCAATCAGAAGCGTTAAAAATGTAAACATTTTGATACCCGAGACTAGTTCCAAGAAATGCTTGAGGCCTCGTCCCACGCAACCGCCTCCTTCCGCGGCATGCTCCTGCCATTCCTGTCTATGACATCGCGCTGTACCTATGTGGTCGCGCCATCGATCTATGTACGCAGCGCTCATGTTTGTTATCTGCCGTCGAGAGATCCTTGATGATATTATTGACGTCTCCCAAAGCCTCTTCCGAGAAATGTAATGCAGTTGAGGGCGATGCTTCAAGGCGTGGATAGTACATTTACGTGACGTGGCCGACATTGATGTAACCAGTAACCCATGTAACAGTTCTTGTCAGAGCTAATCGTTTGTTCTATGTTTCTTATATCTATTATACGGTGGCTACACTTTGATCAATATTGAACTTTAACTCATTAGTGGTAAAAAAAAAATAGGTATGATTTACGCTCAGGATCAAGCTCAGGGAAATTACTTGAAATTAATATGACTGTAAAGGAAATTTTTTCTCGTACGTATAAAACAAAATTTCGGGGTGGAGACCGAAAAAATGACGAAAGGAAATCACCCTAATATATAATAATACCTCCTTCAAACAATGATAGGCTAACAATAATAATTTAAATCTTCAGCTCCTCCAACAATCTCTATGCGAGTTGTTCAATTCGGGTGATATGTCGAGAGTGAAGCGAAATGTGATTTGTACTCTATCGCGATTAGTGGACGGCTCTATGCCGCCCCAGGACTTGTTCTTCACGAGGGAATACCACGGGCAGGCTGGGTACAGACCGGGGGCCACTGCACCGCCGAACGAAATTGCCAAGTGAGTATTTTATTAGTAGTTTTTCTCCGTGCAGGGGTGCAGTAAGAATACTAACCCCGTGGCCGGGGTGGGCCTATCGTAAAAGGTGACAAAATAACCCTAGCTTCGTGGTAGGGCCCCAAGCCAGTCTAGATGACAACCATCCTTGGCCTTAAGTTTGCCGCCATAAAAAACGCATTGCCCCTAACGTCGCACACGTCTATAGGCGACGGTAACTGCTTACTATTACATGGGCCATCAGCTTTTCTGCTGTTCCTCTGCAAAAAAAAGTTAGTTATAGTATTTCTAATTTTTTTGTCAATTATACTGTTAGTATTATTAACTTAAATCTATGTTAATATTTCAAAATTTTAATTTATCTAACTATATTGCCCGTTACAATATGTGTTCAAAGATAATACATTTTTGTACCATGTTATTATTTTTTATACCCCTATGGGCCAGCAGCGTGTTGCCCTAGCGTTACAAACATCCATAAGAGACAGTAGATAACTGCTTGCTATTAAGAAGACCGTCGTCTATCTGCTGTTGTACGGCAATTAAAAAAGTTTCTTTTAACTATATTGGACGTAAGCTTTCTGTGATTATATTGAGTAAATACTTGGTTTATCAGGCGCATCGGATCCCGCGACCCCCGCGCTGTGCCCAGGCCCGGGTGGCGGATAGCATGGCAAGTGACCGCCGGTCCCCCAGGAGTGCCCCTCGTGCGACTGGCGCGGACGCCCCAAGAGCTAGTCAAAGATCCGTCCTTGACTCCCCACGTGGCGTATTATGCCACCAGGGTAATATTACCGCCACTACACCGATGCCTGTCTCTTTTAGGAGTTGATGTGTTTAAATGGTAATTAATGCATGTAATTGTTAATCGTATCGTAACTTAGTTATCTTTGTTTTCTTCGTGCAAGTATTGTACGAGTTGGTCCCGTTTGAATTCATAGCTTATACTTTGGAGGATGAGGTACGCCGCTGAGTATTATACCAGGGCTAATCTGAACATCTACGTCTTTCTGAGCTATTCAGACATACTTTTGTTTACAAAAAAAAAAGACTAGTTAGAAAAGAGGTGTACTTTTGTAAAATACTTTTTAAAATACCAAATGTTGGTCCTGTCAGTATTCTACAGTATTTCTTATTATTTATTAATTTCTACAAATATTGCAGTTTTTTAATAGTAAAAGTATTGAAGAGTGATATCAGGAAATCGAATACAGAAAAATCTTATACATGCCAATCTTCTTAATTTAGTTTTTTTATCGCTGTAGTACAGAAGACAGGCTGACGGCCCGCTTAGAATTTAGCAATTACCGTCGCCTATGGGTGTTTGAACACGCTGCTGTCCCATTAGGGTACAGGAACTTGGGTCACTAATGCCGGAACACAACACAAAGTTATTATGGCGGCATACTTAAGACCAAAGGTGGTTGCCATCCAGACAGGCTTGGGGCCCTACCACGTAGCTAGGGTGGGTTGTTTTCTCGCCTTTTATGACAGGCCAACCCTTTGCATACCGTCATTGTCACTCCAATATCTGCTATGTGCACTTCTTTGAGATTTCAACATTTTGACTAATAAGACTAGTTTGCCACCCAAATGATTGTAATTATTACATTACTTTAATACAAATCACTTTAAAATAAGTCGTTTCTTATAAAATGTTACATGAGAATGTTTTTATTCCATATCTCAATGTTGGATATAACAGATATTGGTTTGACAACGACGATATACTACATCCATGATTTGGCAATTTTTTTTACCAGTAGTGACCATCGTCACCTGATGACAGGGTAGGTTAAATATAGATAGCTAAATGCACTGAAATGGATACAGGTGGAATGAATTGGGCTATAGTAAAACCTTGCAACGTCGAGAGAGATACCTCGCGGGAGGGATAGCACGGTACATGGCGCGAGAGAGGTGCGCGGCCTGCGGAATCCGGGGCACCACGAGCGCTCTCTGCCAGCGTTGTGTGCATGTACCCCACGCAGCTGCACCAATCATCGTTGCTATGGCGAAGAGCCAAAGGGATGTTCAATACTGTGATAGAGTTAGTATTTTAAGTTTTTAATTCAATCTATTCATTCGACTTAATACTTTATTATTTAAACACATAAATCTTGTGCACGAACACTATATTTGGTTGTTAGTAACATTTTTTTCAATTAACCCATAAGTATCGTACGTTTCTCTCCGTGCAGGGGTCGAAGAATAATACAAACCCCTGCGTTCCGGGGCGGCCTGTCGTAAAATGCGACCAAACACCCTAGCCATTCAGTAAGGCTCCAAGCCCATTTGCATGGCTACCACTCTTGTTTCTAAATGTGTTGTGTTCCGGTATAAGTGACCCAGGTTCGAGGTCCTCTACGTGAACGGCAGCATGTTAGCAGTGCCCCTGGCGTCACAAGCATTCATAGGTGATGAGCCGTCAGTCAATCTGCCGTTCCTTAGCATAAAAAAATGCTTATAATTTTGTGTATATTGAAGTAAAGTTTTTATACGGACGTTCCGGCCGCTCGCATATAGGCGCTCGCCGCGCGGCCAGTCTATCCGTGCTAAGCGTCAGATTTTACCGTTACACAAAATTGTCATGTTTATTACCATTATATAAATACAATTTCAAAATTAAAACCGTATTAGAATCAATTCTAAAATCGAAATTAGAATTAACATCGATATTAAAATTGGAAATATCAAATATGAAATAAAAAAAGTAAAACAAACCGTCTAAATATAAATAAATTTTCAAGATGGCGGCCGGAATGCGGCTTCGACGCGCAGGGTTGAATTTCGTATTATAGTATTTATACTATAATTTCATGCTTCTTACGATATACTATCCATATCTTAGGATAGTACGAAAAAATACTATAATTTCATTATTTTACGTAAATGATTAATATAAAATACCTTTCAATGCCAATCCAAAATTAAAAAAGTTCATTGGGTTATAAATATTTTATATTTTTAGTTAAAGGTAGTTTGTTAATAAATAAATAATCGCCATCGTTGAACTATTTACGGGGACTTCTCGTGCATTATACTTATTTTTTTGATATTCCATTCATTTGTACAGTAACTTTACATATTGCACTCTATAGTGTGAATAATAGAGTTCATAGATGTCTAATAGTAAGACTTGTATATGACTTATTATTTACGGCAATAATCTCATTTCGCCATCCTTATTCAAAATTTAAACTGATCATAATCGTCTGCGAGTTTTTATGTAGATAAATGCAATTCAAAGTGTGGGGGCCCAAACAAACTTTAGGGACTTGAGTCAATTTAGGATTGCCTAAACGAGATTTCTTTATGCGATAAGGCCGCCCATTGTTTGTATACTTTGTAAGTTTTTGTTTTATCTTTATTCTTTTATGTCTTTTTGGTGGTATCTGTGGTGATATATCTTCTTACGGACTTAAAAAAAGCAATAAATTATTGGGTTTTAAACTTTAGGCTCCACCGAAACTCAACTTTAGGATGATTATAATGATTAACGTAATAAGTGTTTTTTATGGGCTGCTCTGTTTTAACCACGCTAGGCTAGAAATTTATTTCACTATTTTAATTTTTTACAGGTAATTTTTTTCGCTTTACGTCCTCCATCTCCTAATAGTCCTATGGGACGGCAGCGTGTTCTACTGCTTAGTATTTAAGTGGGCCGTTAGCCTTTCTGCTGCTCCTCAGCATTAAAAAGTGTTTGATTAAGAACGCGTATTTTGATTTGATTATTTCTCCTTGATTTATTACAGATATGTAAATCATGCTGTGGCCATCTTCAGGCGTCGCAGTGTGAAAATACAGAATGCCCTGTACTGTGGAGGCGGTTAGCATCTGAAAAAAAGGATTTACTAACTCAAGAAGTAATAGCAAATATGCCCTTACAATTAAATAAAGGAAATTTAGAGTTTTAAATTGCTCATTTTCATTTTATATCCCTAGTTTTGAAAATATTTGCTGTTTATCTTAAGTCACGCTGTTTTAGAAAGGTTGTTTTGAGGACCAGTTTAATAATGATTTGTAATTCATATGCACACTCCAGTTTGATTTCTATGTAACAACTTATTAAAGTTAATAGTTCTAATAATGAAGATTGTAACTTTATGTTACAATATTTATTTACGTTGATTACCTCTCATACAGTGCTGCACCTTTGCCGGTGACTTCATATTTTCATTGCAATGACACAGTGAATGGGCTTGATAGTTAATTGTCTCCGCATTCAATTGTACTGCCTGAGGCCCTGAGCACGAGATATTTCAGCCAGGCGGCATATATCAATAGACTTAGGGTTAAGTCACTTTCGCGTAATATATACCTTTATAGTATATACCTTTCACGCAGTGTACCGTCTTTTATACCGCATATCAATCTGTCTCGAACTAAGTCGTTACACAAGTCTGAATTCACACTTGGAAGTGGAAGCCATTTTGTTCAATTCGAAAACATATTGTTCAACGGATTCGAATTCTTGCTGATCCAGCGTGAAAAACTTATGCCGTTCAACAGTTAAATTCTTTTTGGGAAGAAATACTTCATCATATTTATGTAGTAATTCATCGACTGTTTTGATTTCTCCTGTAAATTGGTCACACACTTCTCGACATTGTTGAGACAGTCGGCTCGTCTGAGTCGGCACTCTTTTTACCCCATCAAACTATTTGACCTCATCATCCCATGGGTTGATGAGGTGAAATACCTAGGAGTCACCCTCGATAAAGGCCTGTACTTCAGTAAACATATCAGGACGGTGAGAGAGAGACGCAATTCTGCCCAGTCTGGTATGGACCAGCCCGACGATATAGCTTCCGCCCCCCATAGCTTATAGTATATACAATACAAAATTACACGTAGAATAGATGTGTTGTGGGGGAGTTTCTAACGCCGTTTCTTCTCCCCCAGGCTCCAGCTATACACATTCCGAAACGGTAGTAGATTCGATTAAGAGCGGCTTCACCGGTGATGTCGACATGACCCAAATAAAAACTTGCCATTCGTAGCTGTTTTCAACTGTTCCCCATGCAGCGGTCGAGCCGAGAACACACCTCACAGGAGGCGACCTGCCACGGCTGATCGACCTCGCTCCCACGGGTTAGTATGCCTTTGCCGTCCGCAGTCGCTGTCGAGTCGTCTGAGATAACAACAGCCTCACAAACAAAAAATCTGCGCCCGCCGCATTTATCACACGCGGCTCGAAGAGTGAAGAGCAAGGAAAAGCGTAATGCTGCTACAAAGTCTACATCATCTAACATTTCCTTCAAGCGTACATGTGCTTTTTCATAAAATTGGTATAATAAAGATTGCGTTAAATATTTTCTGCTTGGAGGTACATAGATTGTTTCACTCCCAGGAATTTCTTTTTAAAGTGTTTTTACAAAATTTTAAATTCCCGAGTTTTCTACTAATTGGTTGGTTAGTATATACATACAATGGTTGGTAATCTACAAAATCATTTGTAAAAAAAAAGCAGAACTAAAATTATTTTTTTGATTCTGATTCAGTTTTTTTTTTTATTAATTATTGCTAAACAATATAAATTGTTTTAACTTTTTCGTATTAAGCTACTAGTAACACAATTCACTCACATACCTACTGAGCTGCCCCGGGCAACCACAGGTCGACAGAATTGCACCCCTTAAATTGCCCCGGTCGACCAGCGCCCTCCCGGACTGGCGTCTGTCCTGCTTGTTCATTAGTGTCTTTGTATATACAAATATATATTTATCCTGCTTTTCTGGTAAATTTCTGGCCAAATAAAGCCACAAGCCATCCTTTCATTCATAGAAAAAAATACAAAGAAACGTATTTGACGTAGTCATGTTGTCAAACTGAGAATGCGTCATGGCCGCCGGGCTGGTGTGAAGTGGTTGTTTTTGTTTTTGTTTTATAAAACAATCCAATTATACAAGTGTGATATCTTTCTAAAAATGGCTTTAAAAGTACTATTGATTCTTAATCATTGTTGTTTTTGCATTGTACAATAAGTAGAACAAAAACATCTGTAAAACCAAAGTGATTTCACCGTGTGAATTTTTATATTTCTCAGTAATGGTAAATGGTATTGCTATGATGTTTGTTTATTTTGTAAGAATATGATACTATTTATATATATTTACTTTGTTAGAATATGAGAGAGTTATATAGAATTATTTTAATTGTAATATAAATGTGGTATTTGCTTATTTGTGACATGTAAAGTCTCTAGAATTACGGCTCGCGCCGCCAGTTTTTTGTACAAAATTAAACGGCTGTAAATAAATTATTTTGTATCAAGAAGTGTACTGTTTTATTTTTTATCCTAATGTATAAATAATAATCTTTGTAATTTACAATAAAAAACCCTATGTCATCGATTTAATTTTTGAATTATGATCGTATAAACATAAGTGGTGCTCAAATACGCGCTACCTCTGTGTTCAGCGTCTCGTAATTCTACACCATAGTTGAATAATAATAAACAAAACACTTAAATAAATAGCTCCATTCATACTAAGCTTGAAAAACATAACACATGTTGATATTATTATAACCACTTGAATAGTTTATTGAAAGCAATCGAAATGGGGCCGCCGCGGCGCGGCGCGTCGAAAGATAAACAATGGATGGGGCAAGCTAGGGTCCGCATTTTTAATCTGTAACGGTCATTTGGGCAGTGCAGCGGATACAATATTATAACAAATATTAAACTTAAAACCGAAAAAACCTCTAAGACTTATAATTTATTTCTGTTTGTATAAGCGTATCGTAGAAAACACGTCATTTATTCATCACACATAAGATTTTGATAATTACATTTCACTCCTTCGTCCTTCCTGTATTCTTGATTATGATCTAAAATAGTTTGCCAAGGTTTGGTAGTTTGAGTATGAGGAAGTAGATTATATTCGGGGATTCCAAGCAATAAAGAGCAGTGTTGCTATTACGAAAGATGAGTTGACTGAGATTTGTTTTACGCAGTATGTGATGAATTAATATTGATAACTTAATTGTAATGATATTACGGTGACTTATGACACGGTAATCCCATATTACCTTGACGGTAGATTAAGACCAAATTACGGTGCATCTACGGTAATTAGTAATTACCGTGTCTAAGGAGACACTGAATCGTATTAACTCCACAGATTATGTATTATTTTATTTTTCTTTTAATGTGGCTCCAATACTTTGGGCACTGATTTGCCAATGTCAAAGTATAGTATATATATATATATATATATATATATATATATATATTTATTAAATGTATGATTTGAGAACATGGTTTGTCATTGTCCGCTTCAAAAGGTTAAAGTTATGAGCAGTTGTTTCCACACGTAAAAAATACACCCATCCCTTGATTTAAGTATTAGGCAATGAATTAATTAAAACCGTTGTTAAAATAATTAGGCCCGTTCATGGTTTTATACTTTTATTCTTTAATCTTAACATTATCACACAAGTAAAACGCAACTATCCTTTCGCCATCTTGAATGGAAGAGGAAGAGATTTCAATTAGTGTTGCCAATATAAATGTATATAAATCAACACGCCTCCTTACATTTATATTGTAAAACACTGTTACAACAATCATTATTTTATTTCAAATTTAACATTTCTCTAAATTTTATGAATTTAACATTTCCCAAAGCTTTTGTAAATATATCTGCAATATTATTTTCTGACTCTATTTTTACAACTTCAATATTTCCTAGCTTAACATTTTCATGTATAAAATGATAGTGAACTTCAATATGCTTAGAATTCTTAGTAAAGTTTCCATATTTAGAAATAGCTACGGCTCCTGAATTATCTTCATAAATTTTAACTGGTTTACAAACTTTATTGAATACATCATCCATTAGACACATAAGAAAATTTAACTCTGTTACTGCTTCTGATAAAGCTACATATTCAGCAAATGTTGAGGACTTTGTTACACTACTTTGTTTCTTTGATTTCCAGTAAATAATATTTCCAAACAATCTAATGACAAATCCTGTAGTAGATTTCCTATCTAAAATATCTCCTGCCCAATCAGCATCCACAAAACAATCTAGAATATCAGCGTTACTATTATTACAATATGTTAATTTAAGATCTTTTGTCAAATACAAATACTTTAAAACTCTCAATGCATACTTAAAATGTGTCTCATTATAACAGTTTTGAAATCTACTTAAGTAATTTACACTGTAAGATATATCAGGTCTAGTACCTGAACTAATATACAAAAGAGCACCAATCAAATTTCTATATTTTACATCCTCATTAATATCAGATTGTTCCAATTTTAAATTTATTTCCATAGGAGTCTTATACATTTTTGCACTCTCAATATTATACCTTTTAGATACCTAAAGACTCAATATAAGATTTCTGACTCAAAGTTAAGACATTGTTTTGATTATACATATATTCAATCTCAATACCAATATAATTTTTTACTTTACCAATATCTTTCATTTTAAACCTTTCAGACAATTTAGTTTTTATATCACCAATAACTTCTACATTTTCACAACAAATTAATAAATCATCCACAAATAAAAGAATATAAACAATTAAGCTGTTCTCTTTTCTAACATATAAACAATAGTCATATTTACTCCTGCGAAAACCAAAATTAATCAAAAAATCATTAAAACATTCATACCATGCCCTGGGGCTTTCTTTTAGACCATACAATGATTTATTTAATTTATAAACTTTATCAGTTCCATTTTCATAACCGATTGGTTGCTTTACATAAACTTCAGATAATACTCTACCATTTAGAAATGCTGTTTCAACATCCATTTGATGAATAGCTAAATTATTTTGACAACAATAAGATAATAGTAGCTTAAGTGTAGGCATTTTAGCAACAGGTGAGTAAGTATCATCAATACAATTAGTTTGCTGAAAACCTCTTACTACTAACCTTGCTTTGTATTCATTTTCACTCTTCCTTTTATACACCCATTTCACATCAATTACCTTTTTTTCCTTGGAGGGTCTGTCAACTAGAGTCCAGGTATTATTTTTTATTAAACTTTCCATCTCAATATTCATTGCTCCTTTCCATTTCATTGCGTCATCACATGTAATCGCCTCCTGAAAATCAATTGGAGCTGACGCATCACAGTAGTTACAGTATATGCAATAATAACCAAATTCTTCATCAAAACGAAGTGGAGGTTTGATTTGTTTTCTTAATCTTCTATTTAGATTCTCATCTTCACTTTCTCCTACATTCTCTTTATCATTTTCTGAGTATTTTAACATATTTCTTTCCTCTTGGATACTTTTATCTTCCTTTTCCTTTTCTTTTATTTTATATTCACTATTTTCTTCCTCATCTTTAAAACCACATAATTTAACATCTTCCTCAATTATATCACAATTTCTAGCAATAATAACTCTGTTGTTAATTAACACTCTGTATCCAATATCAGTATAACCAAGCAAAATTCCAGCTTCTGCTTTCTTATCCCATTTAGACCTTCTTCGTTCTTCAGGAATTCTTACAAAAACTCTACTTCCATATAATTTTAGATTTTGCATAGATGGCTTCCTTTTAAAAAATATTTCATACGGGGTTTTCCTCTCAATAGTATTAGTTAAGGTTCTGTTTTTAAGATATGCAGCTGTTTTAGTTGCCTCAGGCCAAAATCTTCTTTCTACCTTTGCTTCTGATAAAAGACATTTACCCATATCCATCAACGTACGATTATATCTCTCTGCTGTTCCATTTAATTGATGAACATATGCTGGACAGGGTTTTATCACTATTCCTTTCTCTTTTGCAAACTGAAAAACTCTTGCATTCATATATTCCTTCCCATTGTCACATCGCAGTTCCTTTATCATTTTTCCTGTCAAGTTCTGTACTTCATTAACATACTGCACCAAGTAATCATATACCTCATCCTTTGATCTGATACAATAAACTTTGACTAATTTGCTGTAGTCATCAATAAAACTCAAAAAAAATTTTTCTCCATTATATCCTGTAGTCTGATGTGGCCCATTTAAATCTGTATGAACAATCTCTAATATCTCTTTTGCTTTTCTTCGATTATTAGCAAATGGTAAATTATGCATTTTATTTTCAATACATATTGCACACTTTAAATATTCATATTCAATCTCTTTAGGTAATCCTTCTAATGATTCATTTTTACACATTAAATCCAATTTTTTAAAGTTAATATGGCCCAGAGTACGATGTAGTTTTTCCTTTACAGTCATATTTGTTTTACTAATATTTGCTTCCAATATTTCTTCACACATGTAACTTTTCATCTTATACAGTCTTTCATCCTTAATTGCAATTGCTATAATCTTTCTATATTCATTGTAAATTTTTGCAAATTTCCCTTTTGAGATGATTGAACAATTATCAGTAATTTTCGAATAACTTAATAAATTTGCCTTCATTTCTTTTACAAAGAAAACATTTTTCAGTGTGACTTCAGATTTTTGTCCATATACTAAGAAATAAGCTTTTATATTACCAATTTTTGTAGCTTCTAATATTGTTCCGTCAGCAATTTTGACTTTAATAGGTTTGTCCAATATCTCATAAGTATTGAAGTATTTATCAGTGTTAATAATGTGGTCAGTACATCCACTATCTAGTAACCAATTTATTTGACCCTTTGGCTTATCATTCTCTTGCGTTGTGTATGTATTGTTTGCAATAGTAATATGATAACTGTTACCTTGACTCCCTTGATTATTATGGTAGTAATTTCTTGAACCTTGTCCTCTGTTATTGTATGAACCACTTCCTCGTCTTGGCAAACTATGTCCTCTATAACTTGGTAAACTATTTCCTCTATAATTTTGTATACTATTTCCTCTATAATTTTGTATACTATTTCCTCTATAATTTGAAAGACCATGTCCTCGACCACGGTTTACATTTTCTGCCTTACAATCTCTTCTTAGGTGACCAGGTTTACCACAACCAAAACAATTATATGATCGGTTAGTATCTGCTTTAAAAACATTTGATGTGTCTTCTGACATTTCACTCATATTTCCTGTACTTTTCAATTTTATTTTGCTTTTTAAATAGTCCACTGTCCTTTCACCCTCTGGCAAGACATCTATTAAATCACCTCATCATCATCATCATTTCAGCCGGAAGACGCCCACTGCTGGACAAAGGCCTCCCCCAAAGATCTCCACGATGATCGGTCCTGCGCTGCCCTCATCCAACCTATCCCGGCGATCTTGACCAGATCATCGGTCCATCTTGTGGGGGGCCTACCAACACTGCGTCTTCCGGTACGCGGTCGCCATTCGAGGACTTTTCTGCCCCAACGGCCATCAGTCCTTCGAGCTATGTGCCCAGCCCACTGCCACTTCAGTTTTGCAATCATCCGGGCTATGTCGGTTACTTTGGTTCTCCTGCGAATCTCCTCATTTCTGATTCGATCTCGCAGGGAAACTCCGAGCATAGCCCTCTCCATTGCTCTCTGAGCGACCATGAGCTTTCTCATAAGGCCCATAGTTAGCGACCACGTCTGCGTTCCGTATGTCATCACTGGCAACACACATTGGTTAAAAACCTTCGTCTTGAGACACTGCGGTATTTGGGACGAAAAGATTTTACGGAGCTTCCCGAACGCTGCCCATCCGAGTTGGATTCGACGAGTGACCTCTTTCGCGAAATTGGACCTGCCTAACTGGATCGTTTGACCCAAGTAGACGTATTCGTCAACAATTTCGAAAGTACAGTTCCCAACTGTTACGGGGGTAGGTGCGACATGGACATTAGACATGATCTTCGTCTTGTCCATGTTCATTTTGAGACCTACTCCTTGGGAAGCTGTATTGAGGCCATCAAGCATATGGCTTAAGTCTTCCATGGTTTCAGCCATGATTACGATATCATCTGCGAATCTAAGGTGAGTGATGTACTCACCGTTAATGTTGATGCCCAGTCCGTTCCAGTCCAGAAGCTTGAAGACATCTTCCAACGCAGCAGTGAACAGCATCGGCGATATGACATCGCCTTGTCTGACTCCCCGCTGCAGTCGGATAGGCTTCGAGTTCTGATCCTGGAGACGGACTGACATGGTGGCGTTTTCATACAAACACTTCAACGCTTTGATGTATCGATAATCAATGTGGCACCTCTGGAGAGACTGAAGCACCGCCCAGGTCTCGATCGAATCAAAGGCTTTCTCATAGTCCACGAACGCCAAGCATAGTGGCTGGTTATACTCCTCCGTCTTCTGTATAACCTGCCGCAGCGTATGTATGTGGTCTATGGTGCTAAAACCTTTTCGGAATCCGGCTTGTTCGGGAGGCTGGAAGTCGTCAAATCTGCGCGCGAGACGATTCGTGATGACCCTTGAAAACAGCTTGTAAACATGGCTCAGAAGTGATATCGGTCTAAAGTTCTTCAAAAGGGTTTTGTCGCCCTTTTTGAAGAACAGCACCACTATACTTCCGTGCCAGGCCTGCGGCGTTTTGCCATCGAGGATGACGGAATTAAATAGCTTCTGGAGGATTTTAAGCACAGGAGTACCACCAGCTCTCAGAAGCTCGGCTGTAATTCCATCATCACCCGGCGCCTTGTTGTTTTTAAGCTGTTTAAGGGCCACACTAATCTCGTACAGACTGACGTCTGGGATATCTACGGTGTAGTGTCGGGTTAATTTGGCTCTTGGGTCTTTAGCCTTGTTGTTAACAGGTGCCCGTGTGGTCGTGTATAGCTGTCCGTAGAACTTCTCGACTTCCCTCAAAAGTTCGGGTTTAGACGAAACGACCCTGCCGTCGTCGGTCTTCAGCTTCGTCAGTTGGCTCTGCCCAATAGACAAGTCTCGTGCGAATACTTTAGAGCCCTTGTTACGCTCTATAGCCGCCTTTACACAGTCTGTGTTATGGCGGCGGATATCGCGAGTCAAGGACTTGGAGATCTGTCTATTTAGCTGCCTATACTGGGAAGCATCGTCCGGGGACTGAAGGGTCATTTGACGTCTCACATCCATCAATTTGAGAGTAGAATCTGAGATTTTTCCGGTTCTTTTTGAACGGCTGGCCTTGAAGAATTTAGACCCGGCCGTTTGAACAGCTTCCACGAACCTGTTATTATACTCGTCCACGTCAACGCAGTCACCGAGGCATTCGAAGCGGTTTTGCAATTCGAGTTGAAAGTTTACCGGGTTTTGGATCTGTATGGGTGCAGGTCGGAGCGTAGACTTCACCAGTCGAGACCTCTCCAATTTTGGATTGATATTCAATGTGCCTCTTACTAAGCGGTGATCACTCCCAGTTTTCACCGAATTGATCACAGAGACATCATTGAATATCTGTCTTTTGGTCGACATAATGAAGTCAATCTCATTTTTGGTGGCACCATCGGGACTAATCCAAGTCCATTTGCGTTGTTCTGGCTTCATGAAGAAGGAGTTCATCATATACAGGTCCTCCTTCTCCATGAAGTCGGCCAGCATCTGGCCTCGGGTGTTCCGATTTCCGAACCCAAATTGCCCCACTCTCAACTCATCGCCGCTACGTTTCCCCAATTTTGCGTTGAAGTCTCCCATGACAACTTTAAAGTGGGTTTTAGAAGTGTGGATGGCTGTTGAGATGTCCTCATACATGGCTTCCACCTCTTCGTCAGGATGTGTCGAAGTCGGAGCGTAAACCTGAATGACCTTCAACGAATACCGTTTGGTAATTTTGAGTATTAGGTACGCTACCCTAGTCGAAACACTCCCCACCTCAGTAACGTTGTTCACAAGAGACTTGTGAACGAGAAACCCGACACCACCTTGGGACAGTTGGTCGCCCTCCCGGAAGTAGAGCAGATTTCCGGAATTTAGGATTATTGAGTCCTCTCCCTGTCTTCGGACTTCAGATAACCCCACAACATCCCATCGCAGTCTGCTCAAAACTTCCTCCAGTTCCTCCAACTTCTCGTTGGTCCGCAGTGTCTTGACATTGTATGTTGCCAGGGCCAAAGGTCGTCGTTCTTGGTAGCGAATCCGAACCCGGGGATTCTTCGCACCCCCTGCCCCGTCGCTTATGTGGCTGCTACCGTAACCACCACGAACGGGGCCGCCGGGGACTAGGGGCCGGGGCCTGTGTGTATCTGTCATTTTAGGGGGGGGTTTTGCCATAATCGCCACGCTTGGCAGGCGGGTTGGCGATCGCAGTATTCGCAGTTGGTGATGCTCTCACGGAAAGATGCTGCTGCCCATCCTCCGTTCTTTCTATCCCTTAGTCGTCTCTTACGACACCCACGGGAGGAGATGGGGTGGTGCTATTCTGGTGCGACACCACACACTACTAAATCACCTATGTAGTTGTAACTCACTGGTAGTGCTTTTAACATGTAGTTTAGTTTTTCTGTTTCTTTTACCGTTGCACCGGCTTGTTTCAACTCATTTACAGCTTTTTCAAAGTCATCGAAAAATAAAGACACTTCAGAATAATTTTTCAATTTAACACTTTCGAGTTTATGTCGACATACTATTTGCAACGCCGTTGATTTCTTTAGGTACATCTCATCAAATTTCTGTATTATTTTGTATGCTGTATTTAATTCACTTATATATTCCAACTGCTTGTTTGTTATAGCACTGTAAATATAGTTTGTTGCTTGTATATCTCTATCGTCCCATTCATCTTTGTCGGTTTCAATTTTCGCTCTCATTACTACATCCTTGCACTTTTTGAACTGTAGAAACTTAATTATCCGTATTTTCCAATTACTGTAATCTGTGCCATCGAAAATTGGAATATTTATATTATCACTATTTTTTGACGCCATTTTTTTTCTTCTTTTTTCTATCACATTTATTCTTTAAACCATTGTACCAACTAAACATTAAATCACTGTTCTGCTACCATTAAACCACTGTTCTGCTACCATTAAACCACTGTTCTGCTACCATGTTAAAATAATTAGGCCCGTTCATGGTTTTATACTTTTATTCTTTAATCTTAACATTATCACACAAGTAAAACGCAACTATCCTTTCGCCATCTTGAATGGAAGAGGAAGAGATTTAAATTAGTGTTGCCAATATAAATGTATATAAATCAACAACCGTAAATTGTGTTAAATTCTTATGTTTCCTCTTAGATAACAGACTGTCAGGCATCCAACATCTTACATAGATATATTTCTCAAAAAGTTGAAAAAAAAATCCGAGCCCTGTCTCGTGTTAAATGGGGATACTGTCCTACTGTCAGTGTCAATAACTTCTGTATGTTTATTGCAATTGTCAGAAGCCACATAAACGGTTATTTCTTAATAGAATCTTGTAAAAAGCATCCTTGTTAAAATTAGATGGACTACAAACTAAATGTCTGAGAATTATTACCGGTGCTATGAAGTCATCGCCAATTTTTTCACATTTCCTTTGAATGTCTTATACTTGTTGTCCCCACTGAAGTATGAACTAAATAGGTCCATGAGTCCACTCCATGGTTGTCCTTGTGCCCTTAAATGACATTCCCCGTCATTCACGTGTCCTGTCAATATGAATTTTTTCCTAAAATTTATAGTTGTTTAGATTCCAAGTAAATTTTTAAAACTTATTAATATTTATTTTTGGTAGTTAGTATATGCGTATAGGTATATGCTTTTTGCGTAGTCCCCAGGTTCTCAGAATTTATAATGAGAATTTACCGACTAAATTTTCTTACATAAAAAAATCTCCGGTCATAATCTGTCACTTTCAAACACTATACGATACTGGCAAAATCAATGCCAAAAGCACTGGGGCCAAACCAAATTATTAAAATAAGATTTTTGTTGATTTTCCTCAATATTTTATTTTTGTGTAAACTGGGAATTATATCGCATATTGTGTCAAAATGGATAAAAATTTAGAACTAAGATTATTGCCCGTGGCAGCGTGGCATAACATTGTACAAATATTAGATGTGGATAATAGTTGGCAAAAAATGATGGATCATATCCCTAAAGACCTCAGCAGTAAAGATTTCCAAAAGAAGTTCAATAGCGAAGATGTAAGGTAAGATTTTAATTAGTTTCGTAATTAATTACTAACGTGCATTTCTTTACTTCTATTAAGAATATACTGTATACTTTACATCTTGGTAAATCTAATCCCCATAGTAACGGTAAATTTTGTAAACATGACATACATTTTTTATTAAAACACCTGTATGTATTTGACGAACAAGTGTTAATTTTGTGACTAAAATCTTATCAATAATTCAGAAATATTTGATTTTTTTATAGACTTATAAAAAAGCATGCTGCAGATACAAACAGAACATGTTCAGATGTGTTATTAGATGAGTGGAGTACTTCTGGTAAAATCAGACCTACCATACAAACCCTGTTAGATGTGCTAAAGAAAGCCCAAATATACAGAGCTGCTGATGCAGTTGCAATTATGCTAGAAGGTACTGATTATAATTACAATGCTTTTTCACTTTCAATTTTGAAGGTGCAGGCGTTCCTGGCCTTCAATAGGTTTCTTGTTGAATCTTCAGACAGGTTTATTCTTGGGAGTTGTGTTCACAATAAAAGTTGTTTCCAGGATTCCATGCTTTATTCAGAAAAAATGTGCTTATTATATTTATATGATTTTATAAGATGGTATGTAAATAAATGCTAACAAAAACAGATAAATGAATGTGGGTGAGATAGTAGATGTGTGAGCGAGATAGAAAATGTGCTATTGTGTGATGCACACTGTTTCAGATAAGTGAAGTGCTACTACACAATGTTTCCCTTTTTGAAGGGGGTGGAGTAAGAATACTGACCACTGTGGCCTGGGCTTCGTTTGTAAAAGGCAACCATACAACATCAGCTAGGTAGTTTGGCTCAAAGCCTGATTCCAATCACACCTGGTTTTAAGCATGTCACCATAATGTCCTTGTGTTGTTCTGGCATAGTGACTCAGGTTCCAGATACTAGTGTCACAAATGTTGTTCCACAGCAATAAAAAAAACATTGATTACTCTAAAATATTTAATTTTTTAAGAAAATATTCTTGCATTGGTTGATAAGTTCAATTGCATGGCTTTTTTTTATAGAAACAATGACGGATACTGCCAGACCAAATAAAAGATTTGCAGTCATACATGTGAATTACACTCCATAGTAATCAAATACAAAATTACCTAACATGATGTTAATAAACGATTATATTAATATTTGTGCTGATATTAAAACTTATATTCCTGACATCTCTATCCTAGAATTAATATTTTGTATTTTTAATCACAGAACCTCTACCTAAAAGGCCAGATGTTGGTCCTGCCAGGGTGATCCCTACAAATGTTACACTCCTTCTTGAAGGTGAAAGCATTGAAGTATGTAGTGATATCAAGAAATCTAATGCTGAAAAATCCTACACTTCTCAGGCAATACACAATGGTATCACCAAACAGATGAAAAGTGTAAATCTAATAGAATTTTTAAGTCAAACTGAAAAAAAAGAAATCAAATCCATTGGAAAACAAACAACAGCACAAATGATATCCAATGAAAAAAGTATACAGCAAGACATCCAAGACTTTGGTACTGATGAACTTCCAAATGTGCCTGAATTACAATATGACAAGTCAAAATTTAATTTAGAGAGCAGTTCTGAATCATCACAGTTTAGTTCAAGTAACTCCAATGTGTTTCCATCAGGCAACGCACATATGCCACCAAGTGTAGACCTATATAATATTGATAGAGACATTTTAGAGAACCCTAGCTTACTCCAATTCAACTATGAAGATTTAGAAATTATAACAAACAATTTCTCAGAAAAACGAACTGAGACTGAAAATGGACCTATAGGGAAAATAGGCAAGGGAGGATTTGGTGAGGTATTCGCTGCATACCATGGCAAATATGGAACCTTAGCTGTAAAACGAGTACGCTGTATCAATCAGTTTGATTGTGAAGATGATATGGTCATAAAAATTTTTAATAATGAGGTCATATCTCTTTCTCACTTGCATCATGTTAATATTGTCCCAATATTAGGCTATTCAGTGAACGGTCCCCTGCCTTGTATAGTGTGCAAATATGTTGAGGGTGGTAACTTAGAGCAAAAGATAACTGCAAAGGTATTAACAGCAGAACAAAGAATGAACATAATACTAGGCACTGCAGAAGGATTGAAGTATATACATAACACAGCTAAACCGATAAAAGTGGATCCCAATTCCAATAGTATTTTCAAAAATGTATTCTTCCTTCATGGTGATGTTAAGAGTGCAAACATATTATTAACACACGACTACATACCTAAGGTAATTGTATAAAGTCTTTATATATATATACATAATAATAATACAGTTCTGCATTACAAAATTGAAGATCAATGTCGTGAAGACCGAGTGCTTGGCCTGCAAGTTCACAGATCCCACACTCATGTGCATATGCGATGACACAGTGGAGTACACAGACCAGGTCAAATACTTGGGATCTGTATTACATGTGGCTAATGACATTGCTTGTGACGTAGAAGGCATGCAATGCTGCCGTGTGGACCAAATGGCGTGAGGAAACTGATGGCATTTGAAGGGACAGGTCTCCAAAACCATCACTAGGCCTTTCCTATTATACCACTGTGACACTTGGCCATCAGTGGAGCGACAAGCAGGAACTGCGCGCTGAATATGCTGCAATGGGTGTGTTAACTAACATTAGCATTAGAAACTCCCTCATCCGTGACAGTCTTCACGTCTATGACATTGTGGATAAATTCTAGGTGTCGCCTCCGCTGGTATGGCCACGTTTTTGCGGCAACAGGCTCCTTAGGTAAGGAGCAAATGTAGCTATGCCATCCATCGGTCTCTGTAAGAGGGGTAGACCCAAAAAGTGCTTCCTTGATGTCGTAAAGGGTGATATGTGTGCCTATAGATTAGAGGTTGTCAAAGACATTGCTAAGGGAAAAGAAAAAGTTAAACTGAACTGGAAATTGAGTTGTTACTGGGATTAAACACTAAGATGATTTACATTAAGGCTTGGACTTGCTTATCTATACATGCAAATACAAAAATATGCTTACAATATACTAAAAAAATCTACTAAAATTATATAAAGTATGAGATTTTTGAAGACATTTCCTTGTACTAGGTAAACCTGTTTTACAGGGTTTGTTTAAAAATATGTAATTGACAAACATACCCAGGCACGTACAAACTATTTTCACTAAATATATTTTTTTCTCTATGTCTTCAAACCTATAAATATGATCATAATGGACTGTTTGTAGCAATTGAGCCAGATTTGGTCATCAGTGTATCTGCAAATCAGCCTCTGCTACTTTTGTAGAATAATATTTTGTAACTATATTTCAACTTTTGCATATTTTTTTTTCATAATTTACTTAGTCTTTGTTTTTTTACAGCTGTGTGACTTTGGACTCGCGAAACAACTGGAATATACATATTTAGTCAGCTCTATGATGGGTACTTCAGCATACATGCCGATGGAAGCCTGGAGCGGTACCATTACGCAAAAAACAGATATATACAGCTTCGGTATTGTTATTTTAGAAATAATAACTGGCTTAAAACCAATCGTTGCTAATGAGGGTGATGAAAAAATTAATATCAAAAGCTACATTGAAGAGACTGTACCTGATGGTAATATAGCTAGTCTCTTGGATAAAAATGTCAAAGATTGGTCAAAAGCGCAAAATCTTTACAATCTTACAAAACATTGTTTAGAATTTGAAAGACATAGAAGGCCTTGTATGGACGAAATCTGTGTAATGTTAAATAAGATTAATCAAGACGACTCATATCAAGTGAATTATTCAGTCTAAAACATTCTCTACATAAGTCTTCGAAAATAATTTGAGCTTAATATTATGATGCATTTATGTATCGTTTCTGTATGTGCGAAAACCAATTTTATAAAAAAGTAAATTTGTAAAAAATAACTGAATCAACTAGGTTAGACAATAGGAGTATGTGATAATACACGTCATGTTTTTATGCCTGCTACAGTGTGCGCAATCTTACTATAAGTACATAAAACGATAGCTTTTTACTCAATGTAAACTATGAATCAAAAGAGAATAGAGTTTCGGGTTTAAGTTTTTAAATTACATTCATATCATTCATGGTCGACATAATATACCTATATATCTGTACTATACATATAACACTTCTTCAACGTTTAATAATTTTTACAATATTATCAGGTAATATTAAGTTATTATATATAAACTGCTACTCTACATAATTATTTTCTTACATTGGTCCACACGTGTCTGTGGAGCTTTTACCGTCTGCGCACTAGGCGTCTAACTCCAGTGCGGGGCACTCGGGATATAGGTATAGTTAACTTGTACGAGTCACATGTCTTAGGCAAGCACCTGTGTCAATTGCGATTCCAGCATTCGCTGCACACACTCACACATAGTATGTGTATATGCCGATAACACGTCGGCAGTTAACGACTTAAAACGTTGGTCACAATTCTATAAGATTATTTGAGAAAGTATGTTGGATTTTGCAAATGCAGTAACGCAATACTAGTTAAGCTGTGATATATATATATACATTCGTAATAGTTGTTAATTTTATATACATCACTATATAAATGAAATGAAAAAGGATATGAAAAAAAAACAATTTCTAAATATTTTTTGAATATTTACAATATTTTAATTATTATGAACTGTTGCTTTCAATAAACTATTTGTTCAACAATTTCTCTTCTTATTTGATCCAACTTTTCAGGGAATTGTGCTTTATCCAAATTTTCTGATATCTGTTTCCGCTCATCAGTTGTGCATAAACTTATGAGGGTGATGATTATATGTGTAATGTTAACTTTGACATTTTCATCCTTAGTCACATACAGAAGTTTTATTAATAAACTGAGGAGTTTGTAGTCTGAAGAAAATTTCCAGCCACACCAACAATGTCGTATCCACATCTCAAGACACTGAAAAAATAATTCATAACTGTACATGTACCTGGAATTAATTGATTTACATGCCAAGTTTTTTAATTCCTTTCCTGTTATTGTTCCGTTCAGAAACTTAATTTATTTCTTATTTATTGTTACACTATGTAACAAATTATATGTACATATACAACTAGTTACACGTATTTATATACACATCTCATCAAAAAAAATCGAAACACCCTTGAAGTTTGGTTTTGCATGAGTTTAATTTTTTTTACATTTAACCAAAAATATAAATAATGCCAGTTAATTGTGGATATTATAAAAGGATCATTTATGGAATATTTATGTTTCAAATTAAAATTATTTTTATTTAGTTCTGACTCTTCAATGCAGTAAGTACTATGCAAAACGCTCTTCCTTTCTTTAGAGAAACTGACACAATATACCGGTCATCTTGCTCAGACGTGACTCGATGTCTACCAGATCCTGGACGGCGAGTAAAAGTACCAGTCTCCCGATAACGCTGATACACTACTGACAGCAGAGGCTCAGATGCAATAGTGCAGTCACAACACGCTGACTGTGCCCTGCATCCAGCAATCATCAGCATCCCCCACCACTTGGGTGGCTTCTGTGGTATCCATATTTTTAGAAAAAGATCTCTTTGGTAGGACGTCACAGAGCTTAGTTAACAATCACGCTCAGCTCAAAGCTCAATTAAAAAAACGATAATTTATACAAAAAGTATTTGATGTGCAGAAATTCCGACAGAATACACATTGAAAACAATCTACATTCAATTGGGTATTTGAAAAAAAAAATTTGTGATAAATGAAAAGAAAACTATTTTTTTTTGCAATAATTCAACGGTTATTTCAAAATAAAAATTAATTTTTTAATCCAGTACCGAAGACGCGCCGACAACTCCCGAACAAACCCGAGCGCGTGTAACGTCATAATGTTAGTTTTCACTCATTGCAGCTGATAGAAAAATAATACAGTGTTTTGATCTATGTAATTTTGTTGTCATTGTTAAATATTTAAATTTATATTAAAAATGTCGAACCTAAAAATTATCGTTCTTGTTTTGTACCATTATGTACGAATACTACAATCAACTCCTGACAAAATGTTTTTAAATGTCCCCCAAGATGACAAATGTCGAAATAAATGGTTTCAAGCAGTGCACCGTGATAATCCCAATACAAAATAATATAATAAAT
Source organism: Malacosoma neustria (assembly GCA_963693495.1). Classification (NCBI taxonomy): domain Eukaryota; kingdom Metazoa; phylum Arthropoda; class Insecta; order Lepidoptera; family Lasiocampidae; genus Malacosoma; species Malacosoma neustria. The sequence continues at coordinate 16,341,107 of OY856379.1, read as the reverse complement.
ACTATATTTTCATTTATTATATTATTTTTTAACAGACTTACCTTGATGCCTTGGCACCTCGAACTTTAGCAGAATGAAACCGAACGTCATTTTTTTAAAAATTTGTTTTAAATATATCAACATCAGGAATATTATCAGACTTTGCCTTAATAAATTCTTTATCACACATAGCTAATCGGAACTAACAACTCGTATTTTAGCAATAGATTTTCAATATTATTGTCTATTCATGTGTAGCCTTTAACGCTGTACTGATATTGAATAGCTATAAGATTATGACGTCACAACTATGGTAACCAATTATGGCGCGTGATTTTTATTTAAATTTCATCAATTTTTAATTGTTTATAATTAATTGAAATTTTTTTTAAGTTTTTTGCATTAAATATCAATAATTAATAATAAAGTTTTAAAATAAATACATAAAAAAATCAATAATTTTTTTTCAAATACCCAATTATTGCATAAAAATTTAAATTCAAATTTGGAATTCTAGTACACCATTGTGTAGACTAAATTGTCAGCTATTTATTGGCGTATTTTCTTAAATGATATCAATTCTCTTTTTTCTTTATTTTCCTTTAAATGCCGCCTGAATATTACTTGCAGTAGTGTGTCGATTTTTTTGATGAGTAATATATTTTAAATGGAACACATTATCTTCTTCTTCTTCCTGCCCTTATCCCAAACTATGTGGGGTGGGCACGACATGGTCTCTCCTTCCACTCTCCTCTGTTAGACGTCATCTGAACATTCACACCCTTTTTTACCATATCATCTTTTATACAACCTATCCATCTTTTAAATGGAACACTTATATTTATACACTAGCTGTGCTCGCGACTCCGTCCGCGTGGAATAGTGACTTTAGGCAGCATTTTTTGGATATATGAGGTCAAATTAAATTGGAAATTCAACCTACTAGTCCAGCCTAAGCTGAACCCTATTTCATATGATTGATGATATAAATCTGAGGTCGACTTAAATAGGATTATAAAATTTCCGAAACTTATCATTTTAAACAAAAACTATTTTTTTTTCTAAAATAAAAATATCCTAAGTTACTCCTTGGTACATCAGCTATCTGCCAGTGAAACTCCCGTCAAAATCGGTGCAGCCTTTTCAGAGATTAGCCGGAATAAACAGACAGACAGACAAAAATTGTAAAAAAATTTGTTTTGGTATATGTACCGTGTATACGTCCGAATGCACTTAGTAAAAAGTCGTTATTTTAATATTACAAACATACCCTCCAATTTTATTTATTTGTATAGATATGGTGACTTATTTATTGTTCATGTTTATTTCTTAATATATTTTAATGCTGTATTCATGTATATTTACAAATTTTTTTGCTATAAAATTACAGAGCTATTTTTTACTCATAAGCTCTTTAATATTTTCTTTTTCAATTTAAATATTTATTTGATAATCCATGTACAGATGTTCTCGTCTATAGATAGGACAGCTAAAGAGAAAGTGAGGCACAGTTTAAGGTACTTCTGGTTATATATTATCACCTAAATGAATTATGAATATTAATTAAATTTATTTTTGAAATTATTATTTTTAAAAAGTCTACTCACCTCAAGTACATGACTCAATAGTATTTCAGCTACACCATCGTTACAACACACATCAATATTATCGCAGAATATTTGTTTGATTTTCTTTCTCTTCACACAATTCACTCTGTGTATCTCTATTATATTAGTTAAAAATCTCAGTAATGCTACTTTTCTATATAAATTTGATTCTATGTACAATTGTTCTAATATCATTGATAACACTTCATCAGTTTTGGCACTCTGAAAAAGGAAAACAATTACATGTTTGTCTATCAAAATATAAAACATTAAAATAATAATAATTAATATAATCTGAAAATGAAAAGTTAATATTTAAGTTTTCTTTTTATTGCTGTGAAACAATAGAAGCTGTCGGCCCACTTAATAGTAAGCAGTTACCGTCTCTTACGGATGTTTGTGACGCTAGGGGCACCAACACACTGCGCCGCAGTGTAAGGGAACTGGAACCTGGGTCAAGTCATAACCCGGGGTGGTTTCATCTAGGTGGGCTTGGAGCCCTACCATCTAGCTAGAGTTGTTTTATCGCCTTTTACGGCAGGCTGTCCCAGGTCGCAGAGGTCAGTATTCTTACTCCGCCGAAAAAAAAATATAATAAACATTTACCACACTACATGTTCAAACCAAGTTCTATTCAGGCAATGGGTACAGTATATAATCCCTGGTAGTTTTTTAAATATAGCACAGGGTATTCAGGGGGTGGCCCCTAGTGACTCCCATGCTAAAGTAATCACCTTGTTGTGGAAGATGAGTATTTTAAGCAGTATTTGAAACTGCAATCAAATATTTTTATTTACTAACTAAAGCTTCATTTATGTATAATTTTCTATTTTAACTAGAATAGTTACATACATAATGTGACCATTTAAGTTTTGACTCAAAACGGGACATTGATTTATTTGCGTCAATTAATCATAGAAAAAAACTTAACTTTTTTTAAATTATTTATTTAGAAAAAGTTAGCTATTATTAAAAATTAAAATATATACCTTAAATGTTTAGTTATATTTATCAGAGAAACAAATTTGCTTTAATATAACTGGTGATGATTTTAATTACAAATAAAACTCTTGGCATGTTTTTTTAATATTTACTTTAGTTATTAACATCGCCTTTAGAACTGGAATATTAAGCTGGGTTTTTTCAGCTATCCACAATTCATTCATCATAGAAAATACTCTTTGCACTGGAGCATTTGTAGGAGCCAAACATAAAATACATACAATTAAAATTCAAGTTTTCAAGTTTCTGAAAACGGGACATTTTTCCATCCCAGAGTTAATTTTAAGTAGAGGCAAACAAAAAAAGGGACAGTCCCGTTCAAAACGGGATGTCTGGTCACGTTATACATACACCTATTTCATAGGAACCTATTTATGTGCCAAGTTTCATTCATTTTGAGCTGTTCCAGTGTAATTGGATATCATAACTGTCCAAACTTTCATATTTACCTTTGTGTCCTCTGGTAAAATCTTCAGTAACCATAGTAAACAATCTAAAAGAAGTTCAGTCGCTTCCAAATTTTTATCACCTATTTTGTTTTTTAAAGTCCTATGTATTACTTCATAGTAATTTCCTCCCGAGAAGGCTTCTCCCTTCTGGATAGACCAACATAATTTAAACATTAGTCTTATTTTAGAATTACATATTAATTTTAACTTTTAATCTCTAACTTTTTATACATATACAGCGCCATCTAGTCTCAAAGTAAGCAGCAGAACACTTGTATGATAGGTACTAGATTTATATGATTTTCTTTTGTAAAAAAATACATAAACATAAATATTTAGACTTAGGATGGGAAGCAAACCTGTGACCCAAGCAGATGTTCTGACATGCAAAAGCTGTTGCAACATATGTTAATTATTTATAATTATATGAGGACAAAATTAATAGCATAGGGTACATGATAAGGTCCTTACAGTTTTTATAATAGCAAAAGATGACATGCGATTGTTTAACAAATATAGTTAAAATAAGTATAAAATAATATTAAGAATGATTTTTTAAATATTTATTTTTTAAATAACAAAGTATGTATTTGTTGTATTAAATTAAAAAATACAACCTTCACACAAATTAAGAAACTTACAAGGATGTTGAGCACAGCAGACAGGCACTTCAGACCCTTGATTCTATTAGGTTCTATGTAATCATCAATCAAGTATAAAGATATTGGTAATACTTTTGGAGCATTTATTGAGAGTCTATATTCCTGAAACCATAAAATTGTAAATTAAAGAAATTTTTAAATAAAATAAATATACTGTGACAATTCTCACAGCACCATCTAGTTCCAAATTAGCATAGCACTTGTATTATGGGTACTAGACAACTGATACACTACATATGTAAATAAATACATATTAGACATAAACATGCAGATGCATGACAGGGATTGAACCTATGACCTCTGCATGCATTTTGACTCATATTAGCTGTTATGCTACAGAGATAGTCAAGATGCATTGTATCATGCATAATATAAAATAATCAAGATACACTTCATATTTTATAAGTCCTACAAATGAACACAGACTACTTTTTGGTGTCTACTGCAACAGCACATAGAATTCCAGCTGATGAGGGCAGATGTATGGCCTCTAAGTTGTACGTGTCACTTACTGAAATTATCCCCTTATATCACACTTTTATAGAAGGATGTGTGTTATAATATACAGGGACATGTAGTTGTAAAACCACAATAATTAACACTGTATACACTATAACAATAATTTTAGAAACTCGTAAGTTGAACTTAACCCATGCTGATTTAGTAAAATTTAATTCGAAAAGGTTAAATATAAATGAGATATATAGAATGTAGAGGCATTTTTGCAATAAAAAATTAATAGTGTTTTCTAATGAGATAGTCATTTTGTCAAAAAAACCTTTTAGTGGGTTTTGCAATCACCTCATATGTGAATGGTAATGTTATTTTTATAGAGATAGCACTAAATTAATATGACTTTATATTAAACATTAAAAAAATATTACTAAAATGTCAATAAAACTTACCTTTATATCTTGAACTAATACACAATAAACTTCAATAAGACTTGGATAATATTTAAAACTCTCAACATTTACCCTACTGTGTAATATTGTAAAGCACTTATCATACAAATCTTGTATATTAAATGCACTATTTGATATTATTTTCAAAGAAAACCCATACAACTGTTCTAAGGTTACATTCAGTTTATCAGCACATCTCTTAGTTAACTCACTATTCCAAGGACCAGCACTATTGAGTTCTTTATACAATATCAATAAGTGGGATAAAGGTTTAGTCTGCTCTTTCAAATCAACTTCTTCCAACAAATTAAGTAGAATATGAAAATTCTTCAGTTTTTTTATACGATTTTCATATTCAGGATGCGTCTGACGCTCCTCTTCTGATTTAGATAGTTTAGGCAGGAGAAAACTATCAATTTGATTGATAACTTCGTTAATATTGAAATACATAATCATCTGATTGAGATATCGCAGTTCTGCCGGAGTGCCGGCTACATACATTAGAAAAGAAAACAAATTAAGCTAATAGGCTTGTTGAAAAAGTATCGATATATTGATGTATATTTTCGGCGATATATTTTAATCCTAATATCGATACAAAATATCCAATATCAAAAACGATATATTTTCTTTATTTATCTAACTAATGTTACTAGAATCCAAAACTGTAAAGGATTGGAACTGGAACGAATGGAAAAAAGTATGTAACTGTATTGGGAACTGACCAATTAGATCATGACATCTGACGGTTGAAATTTTAACTACATATTATTAGCTTACAAATCTATCATCTTTGCATTAGTATTTGTGATAACTAATACCATCTCATATGTGTACATACATAGAAAAGTAAGCTATTTTCCGCCAGTTTTTTCTTAGCCTCTCCTATGTGTTTTATATAATTATTATTATTGACCATAATATTAAAATGCACGTATGCGTGTGTGCAGTCGTACGTCATTCATGAACCATCACGTCACTTATACTCGTGAGTTCTTTTGTTATGTATTGTGTTTTAGGACTTATTAATACTTAACACCTACGGCCTCCTCTGTACCTTCAGAGAAAGTGGCTTCTGCTGTTAATTTGGCGGTTCCTAACAATAGGAGCCGGCTGACTGCGGAGCATGTAAGGAGCAGTTTTTTTACTTTCGCTACCGAACAAACACTGGTTTGCCTGATACAATAAAATAATATTAGAATATAGCTTTTTAGTTTTTGATATTTTTGTTAATATTGCCTATTAAAAGGAATACTGATATAGTACCTCTATTTTTATTGAGATTTTGTTCATTTTGTATAAAAAATAGTATTGATTTACATATTAAGCTAAATACACTAGTATTGTAAAATCGCAAAGTCTTTTGAAAGTGACCGATATATCGATAATTTACTTGATATATAGCCATTGATATTTTAATAAATATCGATTTTTTTTCGCTTTCGACATCCCTAAAACACCAATAACGTATTGAATCAATAGTGTCAATGTCAAAAGTCAAATGCTTAGGTTACATTTACATTATTTCGATTAAATTTATTTTGAAAATTACATAATTTCCACGATAAATAACGTATCGTATTATATATATTTAATGCTCTTAAAATCTCAAGATCACTAAGATGTTAAAGTAAGACAGTTTATTCTTTATACTTTGTATTTTTGTGACATTTTAATCATTGGTATTTGATTTCTTTTAGGTTCGGTGTGAAATCTGCTGTTCTAGGTTCAGCAGTATATTATACGATAGATAAAGGAGTATGGAAAGACAGTGCAACTACCAGTGCGCTATACGAAGATCTCGAAAAGGGTATTTCTCCTTATGTGGGTGAATTAAAAAAACAAATTCCTTATGAGGTAATACATGATAAGATTGTATTCTATTTATTTGAAGTATTTCAAAACTTGTAGAAATATTGAACTCTTGAACATCATAATATGGTAATTGTTGTAATTTGTAAGACGTTAATTTAAAATCTAATAGTCTATTTGATTTAGATAGAAGAGCTTTCTATATAAATTATGGAATATTTTCAGCTTCCCCCACTTCCATCAAATGACAGGGTATCATATCTCTTCAAGTACTACTGGAATTGCGGCGTAAAGACTACATTTAGATTTCTGGTGGATCTCCCCTCACATACAACAGAAGCTGCAACTAAGGCCTACGACTTCATATCTACATCTCTAGAAGCACCTCCCCCTACCACCAATCAAGAAAAATGAGCTAATACACAAAAGCACTAGGAAATAAATATACATATTTATTGTGATTATTATTTAAATAAAATATGCTGTTTTTTTTCTGATACCAACAGAAATTATCAAATGCATAGAATAAAATATATTTCTGCTTGAAGTCTTGTTTTTTATTATAGTCTACAGCTATTGGTTTATATGATTTCACATTTGTCTTTTCTTGGCTAATTGTAATTAACCATACACTGAAATCATTCACAGAAATTATCAAATGCATAGAATAAAATATATTTCTGCTTGAAGTCTTGTTTTTTATCATAGTCTACAGCTATTGGTTTATATGATTTCACATTTGTCTTTTCTTGGCTAATTGTAATTAACCATACACTGAAATCATTCAAGTTATTTATTTGTATTCCTTTGGTTTCTGTATGAAGTGTATGGAATGGGCATTGTTCATTTTTTTTTAAATGTTGTAATTGAAAAACCATTTAGAGGAATAAGGTTACTAATCATTACGGACTAATAAATTATGAAAAATATTAACATTTTATTGATATTTTTGATAAAATTCTTCTCTGCCCTTCAAATTTCACTAAATAGTTTGTATCGTTGCCTCAGAAAATAAAAAGTAAGTGGCAAGTATTGATAACCTGTCATGTGTCAAATTTATAAATGTCAAAAATATTTTTTCCTGCAACTTCTCTTTTTTTCGTATGAACTTTGACAGATATGAGATAGATGACATCGTGTTGACAGCTTTCAATTTTTTAAATTAATTCTAGTGAGGGAACGGCACAGTCCATTGTGCCGTGTGATGACGTCACTTACCTTTAAAATTGGAAATATTAAACATTTTTTTTTAAATAACTGTTGAGTCAATCTTCAAAATTTCTCAAAATACTGTAAATTTTCAAAAAATAAATTAAAATCGATTGTTAAAAATTTTAGACAATCCCCATTGTATATATTTTTTCCCTTCAACATGAAAAGGTCTGGTGTTACATTTTTATCATACGTTTTCAGTAGGTGTAGGCGCTGGTTCTGGTAACTTTTGTACTCTGTAGTCACGTGAAAACCCCCTATTGATAGAGGACGGGAATTGAAAAGGACTCGCCGAACTCGAGGGTCTTCTTTCTTGTACTGCCGCTGTCCACCTTTATATTCTTGTATTACTAGCGTGATACACAATTACAGTAATAACACTGATCCGAAAATAACTTCTTTGATTATATGAAAGGCCCGCGCGCACAGGAACAATGTTAATCTTTAACGGTTTTAACCACACGCTACTAAATACGTCACGGCAGCACGCCATCTCTTGGTGAGACATAGGTATTAGGATAGTGTCATAGCATAGATATAGAATACTTAGTAGAATATTCTATATCTATGTGTCATAGGATGTACAGGTGTGAGAGAGACGGCACATAAGGCGTTCTCGCATGACTACTTAAGTACAGCTGACGGTCCACTTAATAATACAGATACCACGCTAAGGAATGTGCGACGCTAGGACCACTGCTAACACGCTACCCTCAATATAGGGGAACTGGAACCTGGGTCACATGCTGCAACACAATACAAGGTGGTCCAAGTCCTAGCAAATTTGAAAGAAATTTGTAGGCTCAAAACCCACAGCTTGCTCATTCTTTAATTCAACAGCTATGCTAAATCCTAGGTTGTGCGTAGACTTCCATATTTTGATTTGATGCAGTTAAGATTTTGAAATCTATAAAAGTAGCATTCGATGGCTGATATACATCACAATTGTCATTTAAATTCTTACTTGGGGCATACTTCTGTTAATGAAATAAGACCTCTGTTAAAATGTTTTAAACCACTGAGTTTGAATTTTGGATAAATAAAAGCCAATATACAAAAACCACAACTGTGGCAGTTTGATTTATTCCTTTCTCACAATGTCACACATTATATTACAACTTAGTACTCAATTCCACTTAACATCCAAGCTTCTATTTTAGACGAAGTTGATATGAAAATTAAATTTATATGCATTCAGAACTTATTGACTGTAAAATTATTACTCAAAATGACATCATTGTGCTTGTTTTGAGTAAATGAAATTTTTTATATAATAAAGCATGCTTGTTTTCATTTTACAGTAAAATTTAACAAACTTGGAGTAAGATTATTAAACTCTTATATCCATAAACAATATTAAGGTTACATGAAATAATACACTTAGAAAATAAAGCAGAGCCCTAAACATGTGAGCATGCAGATAACATCAAAAACGTGAGAATTGGACTTTGTGCACTTTAAATATCTAAGATACACCAATCAATGTCACTACACATAGGAATGGTTTTAAATATGCTTTGAAACAAGTTTGGCAATATTAGAACTTTTATATACAATAGTGTTCACAAATACAAAGTTACTCAATTTCTTGCAGTATTAAAATAAGTTTTAATTCATTTAAAAAAATATTTAATTCATTATTGAGCTATAGTCGGAACAAACATTAAAATTGGCCAATTTTGTGAGAATTTTAGAAATAGTCAAGGAAATTATCAATTTTGTAATTATATGGGGGTTAGTCCGGTTGCTAGGCAACCGTCTCAACTTCCATTGGTTCTTCAGCGCCAGTTTTCTTTTTCTTCTTTTTGTTGGCTTTCGCCGATGAGTTGAGGAGGGCCTGTAATGCCAGAAGATTCAATTTAGCCATAGACGAATCATATTATGTTTAATATACAACAATAGCGTTTAGAATGAGTTAGTTCTATGAATTCCTAATAGATGGCTCGTTTGACATCCAGATTATTTATTATATATTTCCATTAACCATAATATTTTATTTAATTACATTGTATTAAAATAATGACCAAGATATTTATTAAATCTATCACAGCTACTACTATTTGTGATGTTCATAACTGAAATGTTGTAACGGTTCAAACCGAAGTGTAATGGTTCACAAATCGGCTCAAAAAGGTCACTTTGCTATACCCTGTGCTTGTTCGAGTCGCATTATTTATACATAGGCTTCGAAAGATAACAGGGATAAGTGTTTTTACATTATACAAAATATGAATGTGCACATTAATTTGTCTCACTTGCTTCACTGGTCAAGTAACAGAAAAAAGAAAAAAGTAAATAGAAAAAGTAAAAAGAAAAAATATGAGAATTTTTCACACACATGCACGCTACACCACTTGCCCCACGTATCCGCGACAATAAAACACACACATCACTGAACACGTAGTTCTAATAAAAATCGTTGTTTCTTAAAACTTTATATTAAATGAAGATATCGCTATTTTTTGTTAGTTTAGGTCCAAGAGTCTAAAAAATAAAACTTTTACTCTACCACTATCAAAATAGTAGTTAAACTGTGGCCTTTATAATAACATTTTTATTAGTTATTTTACGGTTGTAACCTTATTTTTCAAGTAAAAAAATATTCAAGGCTTAATATTAATACGTGAAGCAAAAACTTTGTACCACTTTTTATGGAAATTGCGTGGACTGAGTATAAAATTTGCCACAGTTAAAATATATGAGAATTGCAAAAAACTTTTTTTTTGTCTAAAATCCATAAGAAATATATTAAAATAAACATTATACACACTACCTACTTACTTACTTCTATGTTTTTTTAATGAGTTTATGGGCTGGTAAAGACCACAAGGTTAATTTTATAATATAACAATTAAATTCATAATATACATTAGTAAATACCTACATAATTAATTAGTAAATAATAATATTATACAATTATAAATAATATATATTTAATAAATTTACATTAATTGTCTATAAGCTAAGTGTACTATCTTTAGTACAACTTTGTCTCACTTGCTTCACCGGTCAAGTAACAGAAAACTTTGGTTCAAGTGTAGTATATTATCTTTGGTCTAATTAAAATTGACAATAAGAAACTGTTTAAATTGATGTAGAAAACCGGAAAATTGAATGTAGAAAAACTGAGTAGCTATGATGAAACCTTGGATTATAGAGCTAGCCTTTGACAATAAAGTCTAAACTTAAAATATTAATGAATTATGGCCGAATTTCGATCCCTGGGTCAAACAAAACTAGCGGTCGTAGTTTTGTAGAGCATTAGAAAGTTTAGAATAATAACTAGGGCGATTAAAATAGTACTAACATTGATTTCGGGATCCTTAATGGTGCGTTCACTCTTGCACTGGGCCTTGTCGAAGGGTAAGCCCGTGATGCGGTGGGTGCCGCTTGGCAGCAGTAGGGTTGTAAACTTGAACTGGGCCACTAACTCACCCGGACGCTCATAAAGCACCTGTACATAAGATGTTATAATGATTGTAAAGAATTTTGTTACATATAAAATTAGTTAAAAAAAGATTGAAAAACAAAGAAACTTGGTAGGGTAACAGAAAAATATGTCTACCTGGAAAGGTTCAATAAGCTTGTGGTTAACACACTCGACAACACCCATTCTCGCGCTTGTCTCTTTATCGAAGCTACGAAGGTTGAATGGCATTGAACCATGTTTATTGCGAACCTAAAAAAATTAACAATATTTTATCAGTTTTACATGAAAAATCAGCTCATTTTTAATATCCTTTAACAATCTTAAATATGAAAAGAAATTAATTAATGTTCAACAAATACTCATTTAACAAAACAAAAAAAAATTATTACCTGCTGTTAATATCTACAATATCAAACAAAAAGCAAATCTGTGTATTTTTATCAGGAACTGTAGTAATATTCTATGCCTTTGTACTAATAAAGTACAATGGTTCAAACACATTACATTTATCTATCCAGAATATGTCTTCAATATTGCTTTAACAATATCAAATTCATCACACTCTGGACAAAATTAAATATTAATTTGGAAACAAATAAGACTATAATTGGCTGAACATGTTACTTTACATTACTATTTTTTTTAACTTGGAAGATATAGAAAAATACAGCCAAAAGCTGTTATAACGAAATTGAGGGACTGTGGTAAAAACTGGTGATATTTTTATTGTGTGTATGGCATACAGCCCCTTCAATGCTCAATAGAACTGGTATGTGTTCTATAGGATGTTACTATAAACGGTCTTCACTGTATAAACCTTTTTGTATCAATACATTTGGCTACATTTTAGTGTTGCTTACCTCACTATAAAACATTCTTGATGCTTTCAATTTCAATTGATAAATCTCATCAGTTTTCTTATATATTGTACACCTAGTATCCATTTCACGACCCTAAAAAAACTTTAGTCAATAATCATTCTAAATTGAAATGGAAAACAAATTCACAATAATTATTTGTAAGTAATAAAAAAAACTGAAATGACATGAGGAAATTTCAGTTAAGAGTTTTACTATTCAATGTTCCCTGAGTACTGCCAGCAAATGTATTTATAACACAACCTGGAAAGAATTCAGGGCAAGATTTTATATATGGATTCAATTTTGTTTTTACATATTATGGGGTATAATAAATTGGAGAAAAACATATTTGCAACTTTTGATAATTATATCACCAGTTATCAGAATGTATAACTCCATAAACTTTACAGGAGTAAGTAAAAACATTGTTTTTGCTATGCATAGAAATTAACTCATAATAAATTAGCTATAATTTTGTAGAACATACAAAGTAATTTCATAGATAGACTTCAAAATACTCCACTACTATACTCCGGACGCCGAGCAGGAAGAATTTCGGCCATTGACCTGTTATTATCTGTCTCTGTCACTCCCGCGTAAATATAATGCCATCTAGTTAAATTTAAGTATTTCGATATTTTGTGGAGTTCTGCATGCTGATAATAATTAAGTCGACATATGAAGATTTGAAATATATTTTAATAGATGTTTATAGTATTGCTGCATTGTTATTAGTATTTAGAATATATTATTATTTTATTACCCCATCATACATATTTGAATTTTCAAGATAATTTTTTATTGTCTTCATTAATTACAAATTACACAATATTGATAGTATTTCAAGTAAACAACTGACACAATAGTGTCATGATAAGGACAGGTTACACATTGCATAGTATAATAAACTTACCACACCCTCACCAGTAGATATGAGGACATCCATTGCATAAACTTCATATGTTTCAAATGCAGCCTTTTCATGCTCCTTGCGTTGGGCTTCGGATGGATTTTGAATAATGCTCTTCTCCCCGTCAATGCGAAATTGTTTTAATTGATGTGAGAGCATACCCTCAATAGGTTTACAACCATATTCAGCGCTGATCTTCTGTATTGCTTCAGTTACGGCATAGTTCTGAAATAAATAACATGTATATTTCATATCATATATTTAAATAAATAAGTTTGGACATACTAAAGATAGTAAAAAAGACAAGTAACAAACAGTTACGTATATATATAATACAAATATAAAAATTCCACTTTACTATTAGGGATATGTTTGAATCCCATACTGCTTAATTACTTATTTTTGTAAATTTTTGGTGACCTTACGTGTTAGAATTAATTCCTAGCATTTTACGAGAGATGACGTAGGTAGGACAGCATTGAAGGTCATTTGCTGTACATAACCTCTTTTTGAATCTTAATCAACAATATAATTTATTAAATATGTCATCACATTTGTGATGAATAGTGTTTTAGCAGGGAGTTTTACTTCATTATATTATTATGAAAAAAGTGCTGCTGAAGCTCATCGTATTTTAGTGGAAGTGTATAGTGAACATGCTCTAGCTGAGCAAACATTTCAGTGGTTTGCATGTTTCAAAGCTGGTGATTTAGAGTTGGAAGACAAGGAACAACCTGGCCAACCAAAAAATTTAAAGATAAAGACTTGAGAGGCATTGCTCAACGAAGACTCATCTCAAACACTTCAAGAATTGTCTATATTATCGGAAGTTAACTTATCAATGGTAGGAAAACTTCTCAAAACTAGGCATAATCCAGGAGGGACATTGGGTCCCATATGAATTGAAACCAAGGGACATTGAGAGGCATCTCTTGACATGTGAGCTGCTGCTTCAACCGGAGGAAAGGTTTTTTGCATCGAATCTTCACTGGTGATGAAAAATGGATCCATATCAAAGTGCAGAAAGTCATGGGTTAAGCCCGGCCAACCATCATCAATGGCAAAGCAAAATATCTATTGGTTAAGTTCCTGCTGTGTATTTGGTGGGATCAGAGGGGTGTGATTTATTATAAACTGCTGAAACCGAAGGAAGCCATAACTGGGGATCGCTACAGACTGCAATTGATGCAATTAAGTCATGCTATGAAAGAAAAAGGACCGAATACTACAAAATGCACAACAGTAATTTCGCTGCATGACAATGCTCATCCGTACGTCGCAAAACTGGTACAAACATACCTACAAACACTTAAATGGGAAGTCCTACCGCACCCGCCGTATTCTCCAATATCGCACCTTCAGATTACCATTTCTTTCATTCAATGACTCATAGTCTGTCTGAGCAGAAGTACACTTCTTACTAAGTGTCAAAAATGGGTCAATTCGTGGATTACATCAAAAGAAGAGGTGTTCTTCCGATACTGTATTTGTACCCTGCCAGAAAGATGGTCAAAAGTAGTAGAAAGCAATGGGCAATACTTTCATTAGTGTATTTTTTTATTTTTCATTTAAAAAATCATCAATAGATAATTAGAATTAATTCCAAGACCTAATAACATATGATAAGACCCACCCTCCTATAGTTTTTTGCAAACAGAAAGTTAAAAGAATAATTTGTCTGTATTACTGCAGAGCCAAACCCTGCGCGCCATACTTAAAACAAACTCGAAAAAGCGCGCGATTTCTATTAGACTATGTAACGAAAACCAAAGCTCCCAGGTCACAGGTAGGAACCTGTGACCTAGTGTGGTATATATTGAAAAGGGAGGGAGCTACCCTCTCTGAATGTGTCACAAAGTATGGACACATTCCCTTACAGTATAATAATATAAGTTTATATTAATAAATTATGGGTAAAAAAAGCTCAATCCATGCCAACTCACAAGTCTTGGGTCATAAACAAGATTTCAAATTATCATGTATACCTCATTACCAGGCCGCAGTAGTCTCAGGGCCGCTTCACTAGCATAATGGGCAGCGAGGAGCACATCCGCTGCTCGACCGGTCACCTCACCACCACCCACTGCCACTGTGTGTGCAACCACCGCAATGAATCCATCTATGTGCGCTCCTAAGTCACTACAAAATTTAAAATATTTTATCAGTGGATTTTAAACCAGTTAAAATTTTATAGCAGAAGAATTTTATATACATGGTATTATGTAAAATAATAATTTGAAGATTTAGTTTTTTTTATGTTACTTATTGTTAGTAATACAAAGTAATGCAACACAATAAAACTTAAATTAATTTATTAAACAGATATGAAGGAATAATTTTTTAACAATTGATACATTTCTTTAAAACTAAATCTGGCTTAAAAGACCTCAATATAATTATGCTCAGTTTGAGACATTTTCATAAAATGTAGACTTGATTCTCTTTTGTTTTAATAATTTTTTTGATAGTAATAATACAACACTGCGCATGTTGCATACAACTAATCACTCATTGACTTCTCCAGGTGGGCTCAAGTTGCTTAACCTTTAAATAAAACTATGGAGCAGTTGCTTGGTAAAATAAATAATTATTAGGTTGAAATATTTCCACTTTAAATAATGCTTCTTTACCCTCCATAAATATGCTCAATTAAATAAGAATTAAAAAAAAACTGTTTAAAAAAGATACAAAGAAATGTTGTTAAAATATTTAAGTTTTGTGATCCCAGCCCATGGGCTGGGGATCACAAAACTTAATTCCAACTTAATTCCCACAAAATATAATTCCAACAAACATACCTAGGTTATATTTGGTTTTGTAGCTACTAATGGGTTACTCCTATTAGCTCAGTGACAGGAACAGAAAACTATCTAGGTTTTTATTTAGTAGTAAACAAACAGTCTAGGCTCAAAAATCCAGTAACTCAACAATTATATTCCTCTGTGGGGTACTGTGCAATTTCAACATGACAGGCTTGTCACTAACGTATCATTACATAGAGAAAGTGTATGTGTAAAATTGTTGTTAAAGAAAAAGATCGTAAGAGTGACAGAGTTGTAAAACTGCTATTGGATTTAGGACCACTACTATACAAATTTGTGTCTATGTTCTTAAGCAATAACATAAAAGAAATATGTTGTGTATGGTGTTATAACAGTAAAAACTTTGGGCTCCAAATCTAAAGCTTAGGAACTGGGCTGGAACCATCAAACTCTACAGAACTACAGCTGTATTCTATGACCATAATTGGATTGTAGCCAAAATTATGTACTTTATAAATAGAAACATACTAATAATACATAAATCACTATCAATATTAATATCTTATGGTGTAAAATGGGGCCAAATTATTAGTTCATAGGTTATGTAAATTAACTGTTAACTTTTTTATAGCAATGTTATAGTTTAGTACTGATATGTGTTACCAAAATTGGCACACAATAACATAATACTAAGTACTTCATTGTCATTGCATGGAAGTCCTTGAACATACTCACATCTTAGCCAAATCACCTTGCTTCAAGATGTAGTCAGTTTCACTAGGTATTGGCGAGAAGTGGCAAATACAGTTATTTACTGATACACATGTTGAAAACGCTATGCCCTTCTTCGAATCTTTCTCCTTTTTGAACACTTTTGATGTCTCCTCCAATATGAGCTTATCACCAAATTCGCATAATTCTCTTGCTGACGCATCTGGTATACATTTAGCAATGACTTGTTCCAGGACACCTAAAACAATATTGATGAATAATTTTTTAAATTACAAACAATTTAATATAAATTGGCGCCGAAGGGAAACCACATCGGCCGCATGGCGATGACACGCGTCCACCATCAATCAAGTTATGCTTGCTCTGTAGAAAGAAACTCAAATTTTTACTTTACTAAATTAAATATACAATTTATAATAAAACTTACGATTAACTATTTGTCCTGCTAATTTGTACTTGGTTACTACCAAGTCCTCAGCAATAGTTTTCTCAACTTCTTTGTCGTCAGCCATTTCTCAAAACTATGAAATTTGGTCCGAAAACTATCGAGAATTTGATTGGTCCTAAAGAGAATTGATCATGTGATCAAGTTTTAGCGAATCGAATGATCATAAAAAAGAGGGAATTTTTGAAATCAGTCACAGATGATATGTGTTTCTTCAATAAAAAATGAGCCTATTTTTTATTCGTGTAGAATCGAAATCAAAAAAATTAAATTCAAAATACTACAAAATAAGTAAGGAATCTAACTACGATTTATATTAGATGATAATAATAAAGTAACGAGATTGTTTTACCCAACTCTTTTGCTAATATCGCATGTGAGTAAGTTGCGAACTACGATGTACACAAAAAAAAATAGACAGTAATCCCAGTAAAAATTCTGAAAAACTAAAAATATTTGAACTGAACTATTGCGAATGGAACCGAAGTTATGTCGAAGGACAAACAGGCTTTTTGTACGTGCAGACGCGGAGAAAGTAATACTGACCTCTGCGGCTGGGGTCGGCCTGTCGTAAAAGGCGACATAACAACCCACCCTAGCTACGTGGTAGGGCCCTAAGCCCGTCTGGATTTGGTCATAAGTACGCCGCCATAATAACCTTGTGTTGTGTTCCGGCATTAGTGATCCAAGTTCCTGTACTCTTAAGGAACAGCAGCGTGTTCGCGATATTACTGGCGTTGCGACCCCTATGCAACGGTAACTGCTAAATTGTAAGCTAAATGCTAATTCTATTTAATATATATTTAGAATTGCTCATTAGGTTATTATATTGATAGAATAAGGTTATTATATTATAGTAGTCTTGATATACGATTACACACACAAGGAAAATGAAACCTAACCTAACCTAAACCTTTATTGTATAAAAAAACATAAATTGTATGTAGCATGGTAATTCAACTAAAACACAATTATTTCGATTATTGTTTTGTCCATATCGATAACATAATTATACTGACAGTTGAAAATAGAAAATGAATTTCCATTTTCCATACACTTGGATGTTTACTATTGTTTACGTACCTTACCTAGTACCTAGTCCTTTCCTTTATGCCTTGCTTGCCTTCTAAACATGTTCAAATCATGTCCTCGAGTGGATTGAACATGGAACGGTTACTTTCATAACGGAAACATGTTCGCGGACATGTTTGTTGTCAGTTATTATATTTTTATTTTATTATTTTGAAAATATTTTAAAAAGCACCCCACGCTTTTTTTAAAATAAAATTAATTTTTTATTAATCCCATTATCCTTAATTTAAATTTATTGAAAATTATTTTTTACCTTTTAGATTGATTTTTTATAGAAGCGTGTTTTTAGTTTTATTAAACTATATTTTATTTTTAACTTTTTAGTTTCATTAAGTATAAAATAAAAACGTGATAATATAATTTATTTGTTGTCAATATCCAATCGGTAAATATTTTTAATAATTTAACGCCATCTTCCGGCTATATTATTATTAATTTAATGCCATCTTCTGGCATTGTTATTAATCATGCTCCAGATGGCGTTTCGGCAGAATTTTCATTTTATTGTATATAGTAAGTAAAAATCGAGTTGAATTCCGAAAAAATCCATTACATACAGATCAAGTTAATCTAGAACGTGTAAAAAAGAACAAAAATCCCCCGTCACGTGATTTTTTAGGCGGTCACCCATTGCAAACTTAGTAGCTTAGAGCAGTGTTGCCATGTCAAAACTCAAGACGACGGTGCCTCCATTGAAAAAAACGGTAGGTTCTCAGAAATTACGGTAATTGTGCCAGGAGGAATACGGCGTAAAATACGGTGCATTAATTTTTAATAAAACAACAAATTCAGCATAAAATTCACTATTTATTGGGAAAACTACAATATTTTTATACTATAAGAATATTATTAAAATTTAGAACACTTAGATATTATTTATTACACACATGACGTACCGCAACGTACTCACTTTTCTTGTCCTTTCTTAGCCAATCGGGAAACTCTGGTTTCAATAACCCGTCTTCTCGGAACTTCTGTTTGTTTTGCTTTCTTTTTTTCTTTGGCACTTCCATCTCAGACTGAGTATTAGAGTCCCTTCCACTCATTTTCTTTAGTTTTTATGCGAAAAAGTGAATTAAGTATGTGATAAACTTCCAAAACAATAACTCAAAGAATACATCAAGTGCATATTTTAATGTAGTTTAACTAAATGCGATATTTATCAAATTACTTGAAATTAAAACGCTTAATACGTCTACTCAAGTTTGTCGCATTATATTGCGGCAATGCATGGATAAATTTCCAAGCAACAACATAATTTATTCTGTTTGTGTTTACAATGAAATACTTTTCACAAAAGGTTATTTTTTTAATTCAATCATGACCATGGATACAGAATCCTTCAATCAAATAAAGGTAGCAATGTCACGATGATGTCAAGATATCATTGTTAACTTTAACGGATTATGGTTTCAAATAGTATGACTACGGACTTTTTCAAATAAATAAACATTCGCTATAAAAATTGCTAAGCAGTGACCCGCAAAGTTTTTTTTCTTTAAATATTCATACCTCTATAAATTACGGTAGATTTTATCACCGTTGTCCGGCTTCGACGGTAGGTGGTAAATTAGTGCTGATTACGGTGCATCTACCGTAATTACGGTGCACATGGCAACACAACACTGGCTTATATATAGAATATAATTACAATACATAAGCGAGCTTGCTTAGGTAAGTAAGTATACTCTAAGCTTAGTAGTAACCTATGCTAAGTAAGTATAATATACACCCTAATTAATATATTAGACTACTTACAAAATTACAATGTTCACATCAATTAAATTCTCATCGCATAGGATATGGAACTGTTTAATTTGACACAGCGGATTTGTAGAACATGTTTCGCATGGCGGACATAGTTCCTGGAACTATTACGAACTACACAGTATACATACACCTCTACTCTATGTATGCCTTCATTCATTGCCTTCACAAGTTCACAAGTTCACTCAATCAATCAACATCAACTGTCATCAACAGTATTCATTAGTATCATTAGTTAGTAGTCTGTGCCCTGTGCACAGTGTGACCATATGTGGCAGTTTCCTGCCATTTTGGCAGGATTGAGCCCTTATTTTAGGCTGTGGCAGGATGTGTGGCAGTTTTTAAAAATTCGGCAGTATTCGGCAGTATTGGGGAAAATGTTAATTATGGCAATACTACATCTTTAGTTATAGGTATTCGCCTAAACTTCTCTTAGAATTTTTGTGTGACACTTAATTGTGAACTCTAATGATTCATCTATACGGTCTTATAACTATAAAACTGATATTATAGTGTAAATTCTTTTGGAAATGTTGTATGTACAGTGTACATTTCAATCAAATCAACCATATTATTATTCATATAACTTTTGCCTTTTATTCTGAGTACACGACTTTAGGGAGTATAAATATATAATTTGAGTGTGTTTTGCTAAAATGAAGCGAAAGTGTGAAAGAGCGTACAGGGCAGAGTGGGAGCAAGACCCATTACTGTCATTGTGGCTGACTAAAGCTAAAGACAATCCTGACAGGGCATTTTGTAACGCATGCAATTGTAAATTGCCATAGCGTCTATCTGCCCTAAAAACATGGCTGTATAACAAAACATAAGAAAAATATGGAAGAGTATCACTACAGGGGGTAGGCAGTCACCAGTGAACTATCTTTTAATTAATTAATTTTATCGTATCAAACTAAAAATAATATTCTTTGCGTTATGTGTATCTAATGTGTAGGTTTAATAGTCGCTAAAATAAAGTAATAGCAGCAACTTCTGACTAAAATACTCATAGTATTGCGAGACTTTATACGTGTTTTTTCATATAGTAATGTTGTTGTAGGTTACTAAATTTTTCAAGAATTGTGTTTCGTTTCAACCAACCAAAAAATGGTCAAACGGATGACTAAAGACATGATGAATAATTCGATGAATATAATCTTAATTGTGATGTATGATCGACATTTCATATTAACAATAACAATAAAAAAATATTATTAATATACTGGCATTATTTTGGCATTTTTATTAAAAACTTTGGCAGGATTTGTCAGGATTCTATTCAAGCTAAGGCAGGATTATAAATTTTGAGATGGTCACACTGCCTGTGCATTGTGCAATCGACTATTTACTACTTGCCAGATAAAATGATTTAAATATGATTTTATATATTATTAAATTTATATAATTATCCATACGTTTAAACATGGGTTCTCCTGAAGATTTATTAGTCGTATTAAAAGAAAAGATTGAATTTGGATATGCACTTAAACACCAATTAGAACCACTACAAGAGATTGATGGAATGATGAAACTCCAAAGGAAAATTCGACAAGAAATAGATTTTCTAAAAAGAGTGCGTTGCATTTTATTTATTGGTGGTTTTTAGTAATAATGAATAGCATTCCAATAATGTTATAAATTTATTGTATTTTATTTTTTCAGTTGCAAAAATCTGGTAAAGTTAAAGTTGAACAGCTGTCTTGTTCAAATTTAAGACATTTAGGAGCCATGGTTGAATGTGCTCGACGACCTGGTGTGGTTGCAGTCTGTAAAATATTCCATATAAATGAAAGTAATAAGTTACTTATAGATGTAATAAGTGATGAAGGAAAAACTTGGACAAAAGGTATGGTCAAACCGGTTTACGTTAGTTGCAATTTCCTTTAATTATGTCTAATTGTTTGTTTTATGAATTTTACATCTGTTTTTTTAGTTTTGATTGTTATTATTTTAGTCATTTATGTTCCATCTGCTCTTCAAGTGGTGAGTATTGCTGCTGAAAAGTAGCTGATATTATTAGTGTTACAGAAATTATACAAGATATCTTCTTAAACACTTTTATTTTTTGATTATATATTATTTGATTATGTTGTATAGCAATTTGGAGTTTTTTTTATCAGACAAATATATATTTAAAAACACATCAATATTATAGAAACAAAAAAGGTTTTATGTATAAAGTGCATAACAATTACAATAACTAAAATAACTATACTTATTATGATATAAGAGTATTTGTTTGACTTCTCATGGAAACCACCCAGGTTGGGGAGTGAAGTAATGTTTGTGATATACAAATTTTAGGTTGTTGTTGAGGTTGCATGTGGATGAAAGATTTGATTTTGTCCTGGGTACCTGTTGCTGTATCTACAGTTTTTTGGTAACTTAGATGGTGGTCTCTTCCTTCTTATTTTCTCTAGGTCTTTAGTTTTCACTGCAAGTAATATTTCTTCTCTTTTGTTCGTTCTACTTCTACATGTAAATTTGTATGAATGTTATGAGGAGAATATTTTCTGTTTTCTAAATTCCACTTTTAACCCCAGTAAGGACCCCAAATCTAGTCTGGTTTCTACTGAATCTTACTTGTCTAGGTGGCATAGATCACTAATTTTCCATGTGCCTTAAATTGTCCAAATTTACATTTCATTTTCTGTGTCAGGTATTCTGTGAAATATTCTAATATTAAATTTTTGGTTGGTGGTAGTGCCCCAAGCCAATCTAGATGACAAGCACCCTTGGTCGCAAAACATGCCGACATAATAACCTTGTCTTTGATTATATGTATATGTACATAATCAAAGAACCTTGTGTTTGAGTTCTGGTATGAGTGTTCAAAGTACCAATTCCCCAGTATTTCATTTCAGAAATAAAATTAACAAATCTACTCGCAAAGTAGACAGCACAAAGTGATGGGAAAAGGTTTTGTGTCACTAACATACAGAATCAGAATTGCTTCAGTTGTTGTGAATCACAGTGTTCATGAGATAATGATCAGAGGAGTAATGTGCACATATAGAAACAGGCAAATTATTGATCACAATTTTTATTATTTCAGTGATAGCTCGCAATCCTAAAAGTTTATCAGCTCTCAGTTCAGGAAAAGCATCATATGGAGCCCGTTCTATATTAGATCAGGCAGAAGACTATTTGGAATGTGCAAAATTATATCCATGTATGTACCAGCCTCCTAAGGTAGAATATTTTTCCTTCTTTTCATGTTATTAAATAACATAAATTTATTACTTTACCTAAACATTTGCATGTTTGATTTACTCTTCCTAAAGCATGGGAATTATTATCCTAGAATCGTATCTTATAATCTTATATTATTACTAATAAAATTTCTAGGAGGACATGTTAAAAAGAAAAAGTATGTAAATGTTAAATAATTCAATTTGCATAATCAGACTTGCATGGGTTGAGAATGTTCAAGCTTTTGTAGTAGCCAAATATTTTTGTAGTTCCAGAAAATTTATTTGTACCTAAGAGTGTTTGTGAAAGTTTTTTAATTATGAATTTTTTATATACTAAATTATAAATGTAGAATTATACAATATTATCCTTGCGCTATCTTTTTCAAGTATTATGAATACTGGGACAGTTCACACAGCGTGTTAGTTACTTAAATGCTACTTATTGTTATACAAAATGACGTCAAACCAAAGCGTAAATGTCCAAGTGACGTACAGGGGAGCAGAACACGCATCCTGCGCGGACGGTCCTCGCCGAGCTAGATGGAAGCTTCTGCCTGTTCCGGACCAGCCACCAAGGAGGTATACACGTCGTGACCCCATTGTCTAAGACTACAACGCGGACACAGCGCCATCTAGTTCCAAAATAAGTATCATAGCACTTGTGTTATGGATACTAGATAACTAATACATAATACATATATATTTTTCTTTTGGAAATAAATACATAAGCGCCCAGAGGCTGAAGCGCTTTAGCCGTTTATGCACTGGAGGTCGTCAAATTTATTACTTTTAAAATTTAATAGGCATAAAGGGTACATAATATAATTCTATTTCTTACAGGTTGTATTTGAATTTATGAGTGGCATTGAAGAAAGTTTATCAAATAAACTGAAAGCCACGGGAATTATTGTGAAAGGTGAAATTCTACCAGACTCCCATTCAATCGTGGACTATGATGATGATGAAGAAGATTCAAGTGGAGATACATCTTTTAGTGATGGGTAAATTAATTTTTAACTAATGGCCAATATGGATTATATTTAACACCCTCCATAAGGCAACTACTTTGACACAGTAATACCTATGATTAGGTCCCTGGGTCTGGGTTGTATGTATAATAAGTATTTATTTATAAAAGTAAATTACCAGTTGTCTAGTACTCATAACACAAGAACTGCCGCTTACTTTCGGACTACATGGCGCTGTGTCGATTGTCACTGTATATTTAATTATATATCATACATTCTTTTATACTACTTAAAACTTACATAATATATCTTACATTTATATGGCAGTACATCATTTGAGTTTATTTTCAATAAAAATTAACATTTTTGTACTACTGTAACTGTGTACACTGGATCTATAAGTATGTCTTTATAATAATCTTGTATGGTGTTCCGACATTATTGACCTAGGTTCCTGTACCCTTATGGGACAGCAGCCTGTTCGCCGTGACCCTAGCGTCGCAAACATCCATAGGCGACGGTAACTGGTTCCTATTAAATGTTTCTTAGCAATAAAAAATCCATTTGTTGTATTTACCATATTTTAGCTAAATAATAGGGTAGCTTTATAAATTATTTATGACGGAGACTATAAGCTATAAGAAGAGGATTATAAACTATATTATTCATTATCAGCTTCAGTACCCAGGGTCCGCTTTCTGACTTTCTTCTCAACTTTGGTCTTCCGCATCTTTGATAGTGAGTCCATTTAGATGATTAAACATTTTATATAACAATCGAAAGAAAGATCTTAATAATAATTATTATATAATATAGCCAAGAGTCGACGCTCCAAGAAGTGTCCGAATGTATAGGAGAACACCCAGAAATTACTACATTAAATCTGGACGTTACTGCGATGATGGCAGTTGTAAGCAATATGACAAATGGCCATTGTGATTATGTTTTCGAACAAGAAGTATTAACACAACAGTGCCAATGGGAATCGGAGAGGCCGGTCAAGCCCATTTTAGACAGGTTGTTTGAAGGTATGTTTTTTTTATTGCTGTAGGACTGCAGTCAGGCTGACGGCTCACTTAGAATTTAGCTGTTAACGTCGCCTATGGGTGTTTGCAACGCCAGGCATCGCGAACACGCTGCTGTACTATAAGGGTACAGGAACTTGGGTCACTAATGCCGGAACACAACATAAAGTTATTATGGCGGCATACTTAAGAACAAAGGTGGTCGCCATCCAGACGGACATGGGGCCCTACCACGTATCTAGGGTGGGTTGTTTTGTCGCCTTTTACGACAGGCCGACCCCGGCCGTTGAGGTCAGTATTCTTTCTCCGCCCCTGCACTGATAAAAAATGTATTATTTTTGAAGTCTCGGCTACTAATAAGAATAAAAGTTTCCTGTATTGATTATGTAGGCAGACGAAAATTCCCTAATTTATTTGACAGCCGAGAAATGGTGCAATGCTGCTTTCATTTTGTTGTTGAGGGCAAAGAAAGTGACCTTTCAAAAGTTACAAAGTGTCACAAATATAGGTGCGTAGAAACATCTCCAAACTCAGTGGCACCTTGAGCAATTTAGCTTTGGAGGCAATTGAAATAGAATTAAACGGCGAAGACGAAGCCACGTTTTACAGCAACTGGCAGCGTAAGTAAAGCATACGTCTGAGAAATGTTTAGCCTTGCCGCCTCCGCCGGACTTCAACTAGGGGTGTGCGTAGTATTCGATTCGAATAGTTCGAACTATTCTCTCACTCCTAGGGGGAAACTGAAAGGTGTAAGCTTGACATATGTGCCAATGTATTCACTACCAGGGGTGGTGAAGACCCTGTGTAGTAAAATAAAAATGTTGGAAAGCGGACTACGCACACCAAAGCGGAAGTTTGGGTTGATTGGAAGATTACTGTCTGATACGATGTTTATTTTCAGGTAAAACATTTGTATGCTGTAAAACAGCTTGGGATGATTTCGACAAAATAGTCAACACATTGGGTGGACCTAATGAAGTAGAACGGACAGCGGAGCTCAAGAAACGCCTCCAAGTTTATCCAGATGATTTTGGGGGTAATTTTTTTAATTTTTTTATTTGACTATATTGATTTATATTCCGATAGTGAATTTATATTGGCGAACCCGTAACAGACGTAAATACTCTCTCAAAGGTGGAATTTCTAACGTGGTCATTATGTCACCATTGCTATTGAATAATTCGTGTTATATTAAACAAATATATTTGTATTCAGGCGAAGACGATTATCCGAGGAGGAATTTAAAAGTGCAAGGACATGTACGCCAGAGGTCAAAAATTATATTCAATTTCGGTCATCGGATCAAAGCGTTAACTGTTTCAGCGAATGATGGATTTGTTCGGGCAGCTAGACAACAGGTAATTTTTGTCTATGGATAGAATGTATCTATTAGATCGTACCTTTTATTTGGTGTATGGATATTGAGTGTGTTACTACTGCGAGCCTTTTGAGCCGGTGTCCATTTGTGGCATTTTATTTTTAGGCCGACAAAGTCAACTCCAAAAAATTACTTTTGGTACTTGCCGCCTGATCTCTTACCTCGAAGAAACTGAACGACGCCCTACCAGTGCTGACAAGCAAAATACTGATATTAAGTATCTACATCTTATGAAATATGGGGTTGTCTTCTTATTTTTTGGCCAGAACTACATGCACACATCTTGGAGGAAGAGGAAACTGTATGGTGCCTTATTAAATATTATTACAGCGCTGGGGCATGTCCTCAAGTGAAAAATAATTCCAATGCTTAATCCGAAGCTATCTGATGCATATCTACTTGCAGAAGAAGCTGCAGGATATAGAGATATACAAAATAGATGCTAAAATGTGCAAGGTGGCAGGGCTCCAAACCCATCTGGATGGTAACCACCCCTGGTTAAAAATGCCGCCATAATGACTGTGTTCCGGCGGTAACTGCTTATTAAGTGGGCGGTAAGCCTGTCTGCCGTGTTAAAAAAACGGTGACACACACATATATATATATATATATATATATATATATATATATATATATATATATATATATATATATATATATATATATATATATATATATATATATTTATGTCACCGATATATGTCGGTTTTCCAGGGCGTGACGTATGCCGCCTTCATCCACGAATCCCGCGCACTGACAGAAGGCAAAGAAGCGACAGCACAGAAGATCTCTTTATGATGGCCAATCAGTTTGCATCTAACTGTCGATAAAATTATTGTATTTTTTTGCTATCCCATAGTACATCATTGAATAAATACATTGCAAAATCACAAATAAATTAAATTATAAGGAAAATGGACAAATACCTGTTAGGAGGTTCAGGGGTTCCTGGCCTTCAATAGGTTTATTGTTGAGGCATCCGAGCTTCAGGATTCCATGATTTTATTCTCTCCCTCTCGTGGGTCAACTTTCCCTTATTCAGGGGCAGGTAGGGATCTCAAGACATAGCCTCTTTACCCCGGCATCGACTCAGAGGGTGACTACCCCACGGTGGTGTGGTGTTGGCCGCCGGAGTACACTTCCGGAAATACACTTTTATTTGTGTAAAAATTGAGTATAAAAACTTTTATCTGTGCAGGGGCGGAGAAAGAATACTAACCTCTGCGGCCGGGGTCGGCCTGTCGTAAAAGGCGACAAAACAACCCACCCTAGCTTTGTGGCAGGGCCTCAAGCCCGTCTGGACGGTGACCACCTTTGGTCTTTAGTATGCCGCCATAATAACTTTGTATTGTGTTCCGGCATTAGTGACCCAAGTTCCTGTACCCTTATGGGACAGTTGAACAGACCCATAGGCGACGTTAACAGCTAAATTCTAAGCGGGCCGTCAGCCTGTCTGCTGTCCTACAGCATTAAAAAAAAACTTGCTGTGTAAACAAGATAAATAAGTCCAAAAGAGTGAGCGAGACAAGATACGCTATTTCACGTCGCTCGC
Source organism: Malacosoma neustria (assembly GCA_963693495.1). Lineage (NCBI taxonomy): Eukaryota > Metazoa > Arthropoda > Insecta > Lepidoptera > Lasiocampidae > Malacosoma > Malacosoma neustria. The sequence continues at coordinate 16,313,364 of OY856379.1, read as the reverse complement.
CGTCGGTATATAATAAAGCGACTTTCTGTCTCTGTCATTCGTCTCGCGAGCCGTTTGCAGTGCGGTGCTGCTACACCTGTTTAATCTAATTAAACCATTATGTACTTATTGGTGCTTTCAGAAAATGTTGCCTGAATACACGTTTATTGAAAAGTTATATTTGTTTTACTTACTAGTAATAGTATAAAATTGCTTTCATGGTGTGAGATTTTCGAGTGAAACTTTTTCACACGATACCTATGAGGTTCTTCTTTCAAAAATGTGTAAAATTCGATTTTCGACTTTCAATTGTTTTTTTTTTATTTAGCTTAGATGTATATCATCATATAATTTGGAAGTTTATCAGGTCTCGATCGGGGCCCCATTAGGAACCTCTGATCATTGCTTAATATCTTCTGTGATGCGCCCTCTAATTCCCGAACGGGCTCGCCCCACCGCGAAGCGAAGAGTGTGTCCTACCCATGGGGGCCGCTGTGTTTTTCGTCGGGCGATCCTGACACCTGTGCGAACTCGATTGCCGATGTGGTGCTGCAGGGAATGGAATGTTTCATTCCTAAGTCTGTAGTGTCCGTTGGTGGTTCGGGAAAGCCATGGTTTGATAGGCTTAGTGCTGATGCTGTTAAGCTAACGTAAGAGGCCTATGGAGCCTGAACTACAGCAAGGGCTTGTCAGGATCCTAACACCTCTGACCTGAAGAAAAAATATAACGTTGCCTCCAGGACCCTCAAAAAACTGATTGCGAGAGCAAAATTTGAGCACATCGGCAGGATTGGCAAGCATCTCGCCAGCTATCCCTCTGGGACTAGGACGTTTTGGGCCCTTGCCAAAGCTGTCGAAGGAAACTTTTGTCGAGCGTCCATACTTCCACTACGTGCAGCTGACGACCGTCTGGCTCATGCTGCTTCTTCTGCCGAATCGCCGATCTTCTGGGCGAAATCTTTGCAGCCGATTCGACTCTTGATGGCGTCAGACTCCACCTCCAATGTCGGAGGTACTTTTTTCCCAAGAAGCCGTGCGACGTGTCCTCCGATCTCACGACGTCAAGAACTCCACCGGACCAGACGGTAGTCCCGCTATTGTGCTGTGGATGTGCTCGGCTGAGCTGTCTCCAGTCCTTTCCCGACTTTTTACCTTATCCTATCGCAATGGTTCATTTATGCAGAATTAGTTAATTAAAAATGGGAGAATAAACTTGCCCCAGAGATACAAATAGACCTAGTTCTGGAGCAAGTGGAATCAATTATTTTATTTTATCTACTTTTAGCCATTTTATTTAAGTTTGTAGTATTTAAGTTTCACCCTCATAATGTTTAATTTAATTTTAATTAATTTAATTTAAAGTACAATAATCTATTGCTATTTTTATCTTAATTAATTGTAACTTGTAATTGACGTTGTATTTTATATTGTCAATATTTTGTTGTTGAATAAATTATTATTATTATTAATGGTTGTGTCCCGGCTTCGCGGAAGTTGGTCCATGTTCACCCTATTCCCAAAAAAGGTGACCCGACGGACCCGTCCAACTACGTACCTATAGCGATAACTTCTCTGCTCTCAAAGGATTATCAAAGCACAACTCTTGGGTTACCTGGAGGATTCCCAGCTGCTAAATGATCGCCAATACGGTTTTCGGCATGGTCGGTCTGCTGGGGATCTCCTGGTTTACCTAACGCACCGTTGGGCTGAAGCCGTTGAGAGCAAAGGAGAAGCCTGTTGTTGGTTGGTTGGTTGAGAAGGTTGTTAGCCTAGACATCGCCAAGGCCTTCGATCGGGTCTGGCATAGGGCTCTTCTTGCGAAGCTTCCATCTTACGGCATACTTAGGAGTCTGCACCTGGCTATCCAGCTTTCTCGCTGGGCGCAGTATTAAGATCGTTGTTGACGGTTGTTGCTCCAGTGTGAAGCCTATCAATGCTGGTATGCTCCAAGGTTGTGTGCTGTCGCCGACGCTGTTTATTCTACATGTCAATGACATGTGATCCATAGATGGCATTCATTGCTATGCAGACGATAACATCAGCGATGCACGGTACACTGGTCGTGTAAACCTCTCCTGCGGTTTTGAAAGAAAGTCGGGTCAGACTTGTGTCTGAAGTAGAAAACTCTCTAGAGAGAGTCTCTGAATGGGGACGACAAAACCTTCTCCAGTTCAGCCTCTCGAAGACGCAAGTCTGCGTATTCTCTGCCAAGAAAACCCCGTTTGCACCTGCGCCACAGTTCCAAGGGACCTCTCCATCTGAAGCAGTATTGGGATCCTTGGTGTCGACATCACGAATGATGTGCAGTTTAGGGGACAATTGGAAGGTAAAGCTAGGCTTGCCTCCAAAAAGCTAGGTGTGCTAAACCGGTCCAAGCAGTACTTCAGTCCAAGGCAACGGCTTGTGCTGTGATAAACAAAGCACAGGTCAGACCGCTTATGGAGTACTGCTCAAATCTATAGGCTGGAGCACCTGCCTGTCGGCTCAATCCACGGATGGAGTCTAAGGCGATACCATACTCACAAACGGTCTAGACACGCTTGGACTTCGAAGAGACTGCATCTCATTGCATATTCTACCGTCTGTACAACGGGGAGTGTTCTGAGGAGGCTATTCAGAATGGTGCCCTCGTCGTCTTTCTACCACCGCACTGCCCGCCATCGGCTGGATGTTCATCCCCATTTCTTGGAGCCTCTTCTTTCTTGTACGAAACGGTTCTCTAAAACGTTCATGTTGCGTACTGTCAGGATCTGGAATGAGCTTCCGGCCGAGGTTTGCTCAGCGCGGTACGTTATGGGCTTCTTCAAAAAAGGCGTTATAAAATTTCTTCGAGGCCGGTAGTGCGTTGGTAATGCCTCTGGTGTTGCAAACGTCCATAGGCGACGGTGACCACTTGCCAGGGTGGGCCGTTTGCCTGTCTGCTGAACTCTAGACAAAAAAAAAACTACTGAATCGATTTACTTAGATAAATGAAATTTGATACAGAAATAGTCTAGAGCTTGAAAAAAGACATAGGCTACTTTTTAATGCGAAAAAAGGGCTTTTGATTAGATATATGTAAATAAATACGGCATTCAAAGTTTACAAAAAAATATCTTAAGAGGGGTAAAAAAGGGGTGAAAGTTTTTGTGTGATGAAGTCGGTAAAAAAAGCTTACGGCCCAGAAAATAAAAATATAGAAGAAAATACAGTTACGGAGTCATTACACTGTGAAACTGAAATTAACGGAAGTAAGAAACTTTCCAAGCGCCATCCCTAATGAGCGATGCGCCGCCGCCACGCCTGGAGGCGTGGCGTGACGGGGCGCGGCGTACGAAGACCTAAATGTCTACCCGAACGAGCAGAGCAGACACGTGAGGGCAGATGACTGTGCGAGACCTATACATAATAGGAAGTTTTTTTGTTTGTTTATTATATCTATGGTTTATACGGTCAGAAATAAAATTAGTATGGATAATTGGCCTAAAAAATTAAATATGCTACCGAAAGTAAATATTACATGCGGACACAGCTAGTTGGAATATAAAATGGATATGAAATAAAATTGTGTTTTTCCTGCCCTCCCACATTACTCGTATATGGGGTCAGCACGTTCTCTCCTCGGTTAGACTTTCGCAATCCATCACTTTTCTGTGGTCCGCCTCCTGTATTTATCTACAATAATTTCTATTATTTTCCTAGTTATATGGCATTCTTCCCTTTGCATTACATGGTCAAACCACTCTAACTGATACTTTTCAGTTCAATAACTGGCACTGCTTTCACACTTCATATACTCATTTCTAATTTTATCCGTGCAGGGGCGGAGAAAGAATACTGACCTCTGCAGCCGGGGTCGGCCTGTCGTAAAAGGCGACAAAACAACTTACCTTAGCTACGTGGTAGGGCCCTAAGCCCGTCTGGATGGCGACCACCTTTGGTCTTGGCCACTGGCGTTGCAAACACCCATAGGCGATGGTAACTGCTAAATTCTAAGTGGGCCGTTAGCCTGTCTGCTGTCCAACAGCAATAAAAAAAAAACCATTTTCGTAATAGGTACACATCCATACCAAGACCCTTCATCCTTCTCCTTTGTTGCTCAGCATTCTGATCTATACAACATGTAAATTTTTATACTAGGTATATAAATTAAAACATTTAAATTTTTAAACAATTTATTATGAATATTATAACTGTAATAAATTTATTTAAATGACAGTACTTATAATTGCATAACCCACATTATCTTTAACAGATAATTGAAGACTTGGAAAATATATTGGGAGGACATGCAAGTAATACTTAATTAGATCATAAAGCACAGTTTTATTAGGACAGCTGTCCACAGTCAGAGATGACAATTTTCTTGGAAGGCTTGCCAGACTGCGAACCATAACCCTCTACTTTCTTCACCACATCCAAACCCTCGACAACATTTCCAAAGACAACATGTCTGCCATCTAACCAAGACGTCTTCACGGTGGTGATAAAGAATTGAGAGCCATTGGTACCAGGGCCTGCATTGGCCATGGACAGGACTCCAGGGCCCGTGTGCTTCAGGACAAAGTTCTCATCGGCAAACTTCTCTCCGTATATAGACTTTCCACCAGTCCCATTATGGTTTGTGAAGTCACCTCCTTGCAACATGAAGTTGGGAATAACACGGTGGAATGTTGAGTTCTTATAACCAAAGCCCTTTTCACCGGTGCACAATGCGCGGAAGTTTTCACATGTCTTTGGAGTTACATCTGTCCTAAGCTGCAATTAAAAAAATACAGTTCAACATATTTCAAATAAGTTCTTTTTAGATTTTGAGTAAGTATTCACACAAAAAACAATTGCTTTATAACTAATTATCAGGATTACTTTACAACACCTAAGACATTACGTCAGTAGAAACGACATGAAATCATCGATGACGGCAAATTCCATAGGTGTTATCAAACACCTTGTACAATTAACACTATTTCGATGTCATTTATTGTCATAAAGTAGTTCATATTAACAGGAATGAATGCATTATTAATAATGTATAATTAGGCATTACATATCAATACCATAGTTAAATTAATATAGCTTTTTAGTTGAGAAACCGGTATTTTCTTATGGCCTAATAAAAAAAACTAGCGTGGTCATTTAACGGTTACGCCGGCCGGAACTACAAGAATGTTTAACAATTACAAACCTCAATTACAATCCTTCCAAGAGGAGTCGTATCAGCGGCTACATCCAAGAAAACTCGTGGCAAAGACATAATGCTACCTTGCTTTTGATTTTCACTTTTAATCTTTTCTTGTAGACGCCCGCGTGAAAGAATAACTTATGTCAGAATACCATAGAGAGTAATTTTAATTTAATCAAAGATAATCACTTTTTTCTATAAATAAGTAATAAACAGATAAAATAATTTAATATGCATTAATTTTAGTTACAATTATTCTAATAACATTTATTATTTATTGTACTATCAATAATAATATCAGTGAATTATTTTGATAGAGGATTTGGTCTTAATCAATATTCGATCAATTTGGCTGTAGGGTCTAACATCTTTGCCTATTGAATCTTTGCCTCGTGAAGGATAAAAATTAAAAAAGCTATTTGAACTTATTCAACTCAACTCAGTGTTGTTCTTGATACGGCAATTGCCGTAATATACGGCATTCAGGCATCTTAACCATCATAAATACGGTATACGGCAGCTCTTTGATTACCGTATTAAAATATACGGTAATTGACTAAAGTGAACAAAAAAACATATCGTTCTATCTCTCGCACCAAATTGTAAACCATAGATTTAGTAGAAGCCCCACAAAAATAAACGTCAACAGAATTCAATCAAATGCAATCGTATCTCTGAAACGATAAAGTCTAAAATCTTTGATTTTTAGGACGTGTGAGAATCCCCGGTATAATCGTTATTGTACTGTAACTACTGTGACTGTGATTCTCTCATTATTAGAGTCGCATTGCTTCTTTGGTTGGCTGTATGACACGATCTATCAGTGAAAGTTATAAGATTTCTTTAAGTTTATAAGTGATAATGAGTGTGACAATGACGACGGGTTACCTCCACCGCAAAAAAAGGTAAAAAGTAAACACATAAAACAGAAGTATAGAAAGCAACTTTTTAAGATATTTTCAAAATAACAATGGACAACAAGCATTCCACACTTTTTTACAATAAAATTCATTTTTTTTTGTTAATCCCCCTATCCTTAATTTAATTTTATTGAAAATTATTTTTTACCTTTTAGTTTGACTTTTTATAAAAGCGTGTTTTTTTTATTAATTTTAACTTTGCAAAATAAACATTTTGTACAATACGGCAATTTTCTTAATTTTCCCTAAAAATCCGGCAATTTTACAATTTAAATACGGCATCCCTAAATTTGTCAGGAACAACACTGACTCAACTTGAGTCTTGACTGCTGAAGCTGGCTGTATGGACTAAAGTCCTTTGCCTTTCCCATTAGGGATAAATTAATATCATCATCATTGACTGCTGAAGTTGAAGTGCTGAGCTGAAAATCAATCAAACTTTCAAACAATGAAAACTTGTACATGTACATACTTTTATTCATTAATTTATTAAATTATACTCTCTATGTAGGTATTAATCAATGTCTTTACGTGTATACGGTAAAATTCGATATGGACAAGCAACAACATAATGAAATATTTGACTCTCAAATAATATATGAGAATGTTGGATTTTTAGACAATTGTTTTGATAATACATTTACTTTGCAAAGTTCTATTAGCTTTGCAAAAGAATATTCGCATGAAGTTGCACAAAGATATTCACAGAAAAAGAACAGTAAGTTTTGTAGTAAGTCAAATAGTTCTGCATTAAATACCAATATATTAGACCACAGCGTGACAAATATTGGTACAAAACAAAATGTTATGAATAAAAGACTCAGAGACTGGGGTTTACCTTTAGACATCGTAAATAAATATGAATCAAGGGGCATAACTGAAATGTTTGATTGGCAAATTGAATGTCTGGCTAATTCCAAAGTGTTGCTTGATGGTTGTAACTTAGTATATTCAGCGCCAACCTCGGCTGGTAAAACATTAGTTGCTGAAATATTAACTATAAAAACCATACTGGAACGACAGAAGAAAGTAATTATTATTTTGCCTTTTGTATCCATTGTGAGAGAAAAAACATTTTATCTACAAGATATTTTAACAAGTTCTGGTATCCGAGTAGAAGGATTTATGGGATCTTTATCACCACCGGGTGGCTTGCAGGCTGTGCATGTTGCTATTTGCACCATTGAGAAAGCTAACAGTTTAGTTAACAAACTATTAGATGAAGGTAACATATGGGATTTGGGGGCAGTAGTAGTTGACGAATTACATTTGCTTGGTGATCCAAATCGGGGCTACATACTTGAGTTACTTCTCACTAAAATCAAATACATATGCTGCAAAATGGACAATGTTAATATACAAGTCATTGGAATGTCTGCAACATTACCTAATCTGGAAGTATTAGCTGGTTGGCTAAGTGCTGAATTGTTTATAACTCAGTTCAGACCAATTCCTCTCAATGAATTTTGCTTAGTAGGTAATACATTTTATGATAAAAATGGGAAATGCATTAGTGTCCACGGAATTGAGTTGAAAAATTCCGAAAGTGATAATATATTGCAGATTTGTTTAGATACAATAAAAGAAGCCTGTTCAGTATTGATATTTTGTATGACAAAGAATAGATGTGAAAGCTTAGCTCAGAATATAGCATCCTCATTTTATAAGCTTGGTTATGAAGGATGTGAAAGCGGTCTTATGTTGAGAAGCCAGCTAAAATCAGAGAATATTCTAGAAACACTGGAACAATTAAAGAACTGCCCAGTTGGGTTGGATAATATTCTTAAGAAAACAATCTCTTTTGGAGTTTCATATCATCATGCAGGCCTAACATATGACGAAAGGGACATAATAGAGGGAGCATTCAAGACAGGGGCGATACGAGTTTTAGTAGCAACATCCACTTTGAGTTCTGGTGTCAATTTGCCTGCACGTAAAGTAATAATTCGTACTCCAGTATTTCAAAGGCAGCCAATAAATATACTAACCTACAAACAAATGATAGGTAGAGCTGGTAGAATGGGAAAAGATACAAAGGGTGAGAGTATTTTAATATGCACAGAAGCTGAAAAGAAAATTGGATTTGAGTTAATGATGGGTGTTTTGGATCCTGTTAAAAGTTGTATAGAAAGTGAAGATAAATATATGAGAGCAGTTCTTGAAATGATAGCTAGTCAGGTGCTCTGCACCAAGGATCAGCTTGAACTCTATGCCAAATGTACTTTGCTTTATGCTCAACAAGATCTATCGGCTTCTCAAAATATCCTTTTGGATAATACTTTAGAAGAATTGAAAAATTATGAGTTAGTCCGAATTCAAAATGATGGAGAAGTAAAGAGATATGTAGCTACACCATTAGGAAAAGCCTGTCTCTCTTCATCGATGTCACCCAATGATGGTTTATCATTATTCTGTGAGTTGCAAAAGGCTAGACAGTGTTTGGTTCTTGAAACTGATTTACATTTGATATATCAAGTCACACCATTCAGTGTAAGCAATCAATGGGGTGATATAGATTGGTTGCATTTATTGACACTATGGGAGTCTTTGACTAAAGCAATGAAGAGGGTTGGAGAATTAGTCGGAGTACAAGAAAGTTTTATAATAAAATGTTTAAAAGGAAATAACAGAAACAAGTGTGATCAACTTAAAATCAACATTCATAAAAGGTAAGTCAATATATATTGTAAATTAATGTATAAATTTTTTATTTAAAACATGCAATAATATTTTCCAACTTTGATTTTCTATTGAAGATTTTATACGGCCCTAGCTTTACAAGATTTGGTAAATGAAATTCCTCTATCTGAAGTATCATCTAAGTTCCAGTGTGCAAGAGGATTTTTACAAAGCCTTCAACAAGCTGCTGCCACATTTGCAGGTAAAATGAATTAAATATTAATTTGGCAGTTTAATTGTCTGATAAAGTGAATATGCTACCTGTCAGTTATTATTATATAATTTTCATTTTTTTATAATATAATATTCGTTTTGTCTTTCTTATTAGAAAAAGCTTTTGGATTTATATATAAAAAAATTATTGTTATAAATATTTTTAGGAATGGTAACAGCTTTTTGTCGGCAACTAGGATGGAAAAATATGGAATTATTAGTTTCACAGTTTCAAGATAGGTTACAGTTTGGCATTCATTCAGAGTTGATTGAGCTTATGAAATTGCCATCATTAAATGGCGCTAGGGCTCGGACATTATTTGATTCAGGCTATGAAACTATATCGAGCATTGCATCTGCTGATTCAAATATAATTGAAAATATTTTACACAAGAGTGTGCCATTTCAAAGTGAAAAAGAAAGGGATGGAGATGATACGAGTGATGTTAGAAAGAGAAATAAAATAAAGAATATATGGATTACTGGTTGTTGTGGAATGACCATTAGAGAAGCTGCGGAAAATTTAATCAAAGAAGCTCGAAAGCACCTTCAGCTTGAAATTGGTGTGACTGAGATTAAATGGAACAGTTCTATTAAAAAAGTTACAAAACTTGATGACAGGGACGAAGAACACAATAATTTAAATGTCAGTCCTGTAGGAAATGCAGACATTAGCAAAGAAAAAACAGATACTACAATTCCGAGTCAAGTGCAAGTTATTGACATTGAAAAGGTTGTTCTAAAAAATTCTGAACAAAACAGTATTTCTGAAGATGTTCATAATAATATCGGTAGTTGTGCTTCCGAAAGAATTATTGAAAGAGCAGAAATATCTATCCTTCCTAACGAGATTTCTAAAAAAACTCAAAATACAAATAAGACAGTTATAGAAGCTTCTACCCCATTGCTGGCAGGTTGTCTAGAGTGTAACAATTGTAGTCCGTCCATATTAAAAGACGACATTGTTTGGGATTCTTTAAATTTTACAGAAGCAACAACAGAAAATATGACAACTTCACCTATCAGTAATAAATTGTTTTTGCCGAACAAGAGCACAGAAGATACCGACTCTATTAAGTCTTTTAATATTTCTTGCACTTATCCATCAAATTATATATCTATTAAAGATATCAGTTTATTTTCTTCTGAAGGAGAGAGTAATAGTCTTTTTGAAGAGAGTTTACCTATAGACTTGAAACCAAGTACTACACCATTTGATAATAAATTGACAAATCAACCTACAAACCAAGAAAATACTGTGAATGTTAATATAGATTCAGTTGCAAAATCCTTTGACTCCTCAATAATTCGTCTTAGTGAGGACGAAGACGATATTAAACTAGTTTACGAAGAAGATGTTAATATTCTGAATAGTTCTAATGTAAACGAGTCTAAAACTGTCGTAGTTGTAGATAGTCAAGATACACGAAAATTTAACTTTAAAAGTCCCTTAAAGCGTCAAATAATTTGTCGTGATTTATTACAACCCTCAGCTAAAAAGAAACAATCTTTTACTGTAGTTGAAACGGTTAATTTACAATCTGTTACTTTGATGGGTTTAAAAATGAAATGCGATAAGTCAAAAAAAATTAAAATACAAATCAATGAAATAATTCTAGATTGTTTTCTTTTACACGGTGAGGATATTGCTAATAATTTACATGTTATTGAAAATAGAAAAGAAGTAGCAATTTATACGAATGATAACAGTAAAGTTTTACCCAACAGCGAAGTCATTGGAAGTGCCATCATAAATGGCCTTAAAAGTCCGAAAAGTATAGAATCCTTTGACGAATTCCTTTCAGTTAAAGGATTATCTTTTTATATTGGCGAACATACTTGCATTTACGTGGATTTGAGCTCTTTAAACGGCATATTATCTAAATTTAAAAACAGACTTAAGTCCTGGTTTTATATGAAAATGCTTAATGTAAAAGTGTTGAGTTTGAAAAGCAGTTATTTGCATTTAAAAATATTGCTTGGACTTGATATGCTTTTTGAGACCAATGACATTTCTCTGACGGAATGGCTTATTGATAGTGATGAAAAAGTACCCACTATAGCCTATTTGGTAAGTTCATTATTCTCTTAATAATCATGAAAATTAATATTTATGTTTTTTCCTAAGTTAGTTGTAGTTTAAAAGTGATCAAGTTACATTTTAAATTTAGAATTACCTATCCCAAGAACTTTCTTTTGTTTTGTAATAACTTGAATATATCGACTGTTGATAGCAATTGATAGTTATAAATTAAATTTTGTATTGCAGATGAAAAAATATTGTAATATAGACTTTACGAAAGTACACATAAAAGTGGATGATCAAGTGCGAAAAATGAATTATCTTGATGATTATGAAGATATGTGTGTTAAGGCATGGGCCGTTTGGGCAGTTTTTGAAAAACAATCGAAATATATTATCGATAACAATTTGCATTTTGAAAATACTATAGGTGAGTTATTTTGGAATTACATATATCATTCACTCACAAATTTATTATTAAACTAGTAAAAATTTTAAAATCTCAGGCTCCAGCTTGTCTAAATGTGATTTAACGAACAATTAAGTCTGTTAATCTCTCAATATTTATGAAAATCAACATGCGTTAATCAGGAACAAATAATAAATAAATATCTAAATGATTTTATTAATTAAACTCTTGAAATTAAATTTATATCAATGATTTTCGGATCTCTTAAGCAGTTTGTTGCTATTTCTAATCATCCTTAGCTTGGTATTGTCCCAATCATTTGAGGACGACACAATATGCCCTTTTCTTCCATTTTATTTTATCCTGGCATTATTCGTCTGTCACTTCACAAATATATGGTAGGCTATTTCTAAATATACAGTAAAATGTATGTCTCTATAGTTGAAAATCATCAAGAAATGAACTTATTTTACTTGAAATGAATATTAACATAGTAGGTTTGTTTGGACGAGATTCGGATACAAGAATATAGGTACTTTTCGAGTTGGGTGTTCAGATGGCGTCGTCCCTGTTAAAACTAAATATAGCTTTATTTTTCTTGTGTTGATAATATTAGCACAAATAAAAGAGGCACGGAGCTGTGACACAATACATTAGACCAATGGTCGGCAACCTGCGACTCAAGAGCTACATGCGTCTCTTTGACTCCTGGGCTACGGCTCTTACGCGAAATTTTTATTCCTGCCACGGAATATTATTATCTATAATTTTTATATTACCTAATACTAAAAGCAAAGCAAATGTTAATAAAAATGGCTCTTTGAATTAATTTCAATTGTGTCTAGATTAAAAAGTCGCAGACCACTGCAGGTTACGATGATTAATGACTTAAGCATTATATTAACGTAGTAAGTTTTCATCGGTCGCATAATATCACAGATAAAATCTTTTGAGTCCGTCGGTTTAATCTTTTGTGATGACGTCAACAGATATCGAAATCAAAGTTTCGAGGATCCTCGCCGACTGCGAGTTTTATGGTATAACAGTGGATAAAGATCTCGCTTCCAGACTTTTGATTGATGTGAAAAATTCGCAAGAAATTCTACAGAGGAAAGCCTACAAACTATGCGGTTACAATTTCAACTTTAATTCGTCTAAAGATGTTGCCAAGGTTGGTCTTGTCAAGGTTCTAATCGCATGGAATTTAATTTGAAAAAATTTGAGGTTAATGTATTCGTTAAACATTATATAGTAATTTTAAATTAGACTTATGTTTTGGTCTATTGTTCGTTACATTGAATGTAACTAAAAATATTCATTACACAAAAATTAAGTGATAAAAAGAATTTTTTTACTTCTTACGATTTTTTATCAGCTGTATTAAGCTGTATTAAGTCAAAAATGGTCTTATAGAAAATATAATAATAATATAAAAATATAAATAAAAAAATTCTGAAGCTCCAAGACTAGTTTTTCGTGGTTTACAAAACCACTGCTTTAATGCAACCCAGCAATTTTTTTTTTCTAAATTTTCCGTCTTCTAATTTTTTTTTTTTGGTTAAACGACCATATATGTGGTCCATTTAGCCTGTTTTGCTAAAAGCTTCAATTTCTTTTTTAAAATTTTTGCTACGTCCCCAACCCTACCAACATCCTGAACCCATTGTTGTATTGGACTCGCAGAGCACTGACGGCTCCCTGTGTGTAGTCAGTCCAAAGATTGCACGTGTAGAAAACCTGGCAGAAGGACTTAAACAATGTGATCTTAAATTCATCACTACAACGTGCAAACCTTCGAATCAGCTTATTACACCGTACCGCTAGGGCTCTGCGCTCCCTTTCAATGTCAGCGTTGTCTTTCATATCTTCGGTTACCCAATGACCAAGATATTTAAATCTGTACACAAGTGTCAGTGGACTTCCATTCAATTTAAGTGGAGGTATCGAGATTGGGCATCTACCTCCTGCCGCTTTAAACACCATCAGGTCACTCTAACACACGCTCACATTTATAAAATATTAGTTTTTATTAATTTGATTACTGGGTACACGTGGTTACGGACAATGAGAATAGAGCCTATGAGAATAGACAATGAGAATAGACCTCGTAACTCGGTAATTCGGGTGCTTTATTCTTCTTTAGCCAACTAAAGCAAGGATTTTTCCATAAATATTTTTTATAGTGTACCTGGATATCCCAAAGTAAAAGCTTCGCTAACGACCGGGATGAACAGCTTGTGATAATAGGAACACCGATTTGAAAAAAAATCTGTGATGATATTTTTTATATTGATTACATTAAAAATAAATCTAAAACAAATTAACGCTTTATTAATTAGTTAAATTTTACATGTTTTAATGAATTTAATAATAGTTAATATTATATTTCGTCGTCTTATTTTTTTATTGTAATATATGGTGGGTTTAGTAATAATAAAATAATTTCGTAGGTACTTGGAATGTATAAGGGGCGCAGAGTAAGCACTAGAAAAAGCGTCCTATCCTGCCACAATACTACAATATCGAGTATAGTTATTTACTGGCGTAAATTGAATTCCATTTTAACTAAAACGCTTTACCCGTTGACGGAAAAGGCTTGTATATATTCTGAAGGGAATAGGTAAGTATTTGTTTTTCGGGAAAAGCGATCTACCGGGTGTCGCAGTGATTCAATCTGTATTGTATCGAACTGGGACGGGTATAATAAATTTGTCCGATGTAACTTTCAATATGTAGCAGAAACATAATGAAAAAACTTTAGCCGACAACGTGTTAATATTAGTTTATCGCACGGCCCAAACCCAATATTGAAATTATATTATACCAACTTTAATTTTACCGTAAAAGTTTGGTCGTTCATAAATTACATTATTAAAAATGAATTAATTCCGCCCCTGCGTGGATATATATATATATATATATATATATATATATATATATATATATATATATATATATATATATATATATATATCCACGCAGGGACGGAAGAATACTGATCCCTGCGGCCGGAATCATCCTGTCGTAAAAGGCGTCATAACAACCGTAGCTACGTGGTAGGCCCCAAGCCCGTCAGAATGGCAATCACCCTTGGTCTTAAGTCGTCATAATTACCTATATTATCTACATTGTCACCTTGTGTTGTGTTCCGGGGCATAAGTGACCTAAGTTCTTGTACCCCTATGGGAGAGCAGCGTGTTTGCGATGCCTCTGGCTTCGCAAACATCCACAGGCGACGGTAACTGCTTACTGTTAAGTGGGCCGTCACCCTTTCTGCTGTTCCTCAGCAATAAAAGAAATACAGTGAAATTTTCAAACATTATTTAATTAATTAACGCACGGTACCTAATAGTGATATGAAGCAAAACTTTGTGCCTTTTTTACGAGAATAAAGCGGACTGAGGGGTACAGAAGTTGAAGTTTAATGCAAAAACAGCGCAGAAAGCAACTTTTTTAACCTTGAAAATGCATTAAACTAATAAAAAAATATTACACACATATACACACACATACGTTTGACAAAGATATGTTTACACTCTTTTGTTTATGGTTAGTCTGCGATGAAACTGAGAATAGATTAATATTATTGGTTTATAATATTTATTATGGTTGAATTTCGACCACTGGGCGACCATTAGTAATTATTAATATATTCTCCTTTTCTTTCTTCCTCCTGCCCTTATCTCACATTATATGGGGTCGGCACAACATGTTACATAATGTAATAGTTTTCGTTTACTTTTTACAAATGGCCCCCTGTCTGACATTAAATTTGAAAAATTTGTAAAATTTATTTTTCATCGTCTTCCAACTTTGCAAAAAGATTATGAAATACACCATATTCTTCCCTTTCTAATAATGTAGACGCAGACACAACGATCTTTTGCGTGTAACCGAAAGTATATTAAAATATGTATGTGCAATATTTCATTATGACCAATCTTACGTTCAATATGAGTTATTTGCAAACCTTGTGGACTCGGTAGTACAACTAGTCTGACCGTTTAGTTTTAAGTTTTGTTATTCTTTATGAAACTAAAAATCAGAACGGGTGTTAAAGAAAAAAGGATTGCTCAAGGTGGACAGTCTTCACCTTCTACTTATTCGAAGATGTGGAGATTCCACAATGTCGGAGGTACGGTTTTCACAAAAAGCCGTGCAACGTGTCCTCCGATCCCTCGACGTCAAGAAGTACACCGAGCCAGACGGTATCTCCGCTATTGTAATGCGAGTGTGCTCGGCTGAGCTGCCTCCAGTCCTTTCCCGACCTTTCACCTTATCCTGCCGCAATTGTGTCCCGGCTTCGTGGAAGGTGGCCCATATTCACCCTGTTCCCAAAAAGGGTGACCGGACGAACCCGTCCAATGTACAGACCTATAGCGATAACTTCTCTGCTCTCAAAGGTGATGGAGTGGATTATCAAAGCAAAACTCTTGGGTTACCTGGAGGATTCCCAACTGCTAAATGATCGCTAAATTTTTAACTATTAATATTGCTAGGTATATTGTAGTTTCCTTGGCTGACACCGACTCCAAAAATAACAATAATTGTAACTACATTATATTATCGTAATATAGATCGTACCTACATATTGATGAGTAGAAAAAGTAAGTTGATTATTAAGTTATAGAAGAATATGAAATTATTTTTTTACTTTTTAGTGCAAATTAATTTGTCTTGGAATAGTTTTTTTTATTGAAAGCGGTTGATTTTTTTGTTAAAATTTTTGTTTTTCGCAATTACAGACTGCCTAAAGAACCTTCTCAAAATTATAAATCAGCTCTCAGGCTAATTATACTTGTTACGCTTCTTACAGAGTATACCTATCTATACGAATGCCTTATTCATAAATAATGTAGTTCGTAGTGGGGACATTATTTCCTTACCCCATTTTGTGGAGCCCTGCCCATTTCCGTTTATTGAAATTGTTAATGGTTGTGGGTCCGTGTGGACGAATGTTGTAAACGCCGTGAATATTGTGACCGTATATGCTATTTTAGTGCAGTACAGGCTAAATTTATTTCATTTTTAGTTTACATGAAACATGAGCATAGTTCGTGTTAAAATCAGCGACATTCTAAAGGTTACGAACCAACATAGAAGAATAGGGCTTACTGAACTTAAAGTAATTACATTGAAAGCAACGCTTTTAATTTTCGCAGGATAAACCCCACCTACACAATATTCACATGCACCGGCCGCGTCAGCATGCACGAGCCGAATTTACAAAATGTTCCGCGTACGTTTTCAATCCCCGCCGAGTTTCTGACAACGGACAAAGGTGAGGCGGGAATAATAGAATTCAACTGCAGGCATATATTCAAAGCAGCGCGGGGCTACGTCATGGTTTCAGGGGATTATTGCCAGCTGGAAATGAGGATATTAACACA
Source organism: Malacosoma neustria (assembly GCA_963693495.1). Taxonomy (NCBI): domain Eukaryota; kingdom Metazoa; phylum Arthropoda; class Insecta; order Lepidoptera; family Lasiocampidae; genus Malacosoma; species Malacosoma neustria. The sequence continues at coordinate 16,296,590 of OY856379.1, read as the reverse complement.
TTTTAGCTCGGATCCAGTTTTAACGAGTATAATGAGCTCTGATATGGACGTTTTCAAGGCGGTTGCCGCATCTTGGGGAAATATACCAGAAGAAGAGGTAGGATCTTCATTTTTATAGTTTAAATTTAGAATTATATAATTTTCTTATTCTATTGGTTGCATAATTTAGCTGGTGATAAATCAATGCCTAGGTACTTCTGAGTTGAGTGGCTTATGGTGTAACCAAAAGACTCAGAATAAGGAGCGAACATTGCTCTGTTTATTTATCTATGGAAATCATTAAAACTAACATCCAACAGAGACCTGTTATTTTGCCTTCTTTCTTTTTCATAATTCATTCGTCGTGTTATCTCGGAAAAAATGAGACTTGTGTTAACATTTGTAGGGCATCATAAAATTACTAAAATTATTACGTTTTTTTGGGCTTCGAAAGTCAGACTGCAAGTTATACATTTAGCCAGATCTATCTAACGTACTTTATTATCTTTGGTCAAATGTGTTGGAAGAACATTGAAAGATAGTTCCTTATGACAATATTCCGGTAGCGTACTTCTTAAGCGAAAACCTCAAACGCTACCCAAATGAAAGCCTTATATGAAGATACACCGTTAAGGTTCTCGTACATTTACATAATTAAGCCGCTGAATACGTTTATTTGTTGGGTGAACAAATATGGAATGTACACGACGAAATGCAGACGCTCATGAAATATTAAGTTTCAAGCATTTCTAGAGGGATATGTATTCTTTGATTTATTATGCATTCCAGAAGGTGGGCATTGCAGGCTACTATTATTAATTTGCCAGGGGCTCCCCTATTTTATTATATATAAATTCATTTTTTCATGTGACGTATTTCTAAATGAAATTCAAAGTGTAAAGTGTTTTATGAATTTCATAGTTAAATTATATCTAAGTCTATCACGATCTTGTAAATGCCTTCTGTATTCTAAATTTCTCGAAATGTTTTACACGGCCGACTGTAATTTCTATTTTTCCTCGTCATTTGTAGTTGCAACACTAAAGGGAACTTTCGTCATAGCAATAGTCCAGACGAGGCATGCTTTCTGAATAGTTTGCACTCGTTTGCCTTCGCACTCGTTGTGCCCGAGTTGAGTGAGCTTACGCAAAGTCACCGCCCCCTTACGTTTATTAAAACGTTGTCTTTACGTATAGGTTAGTCCATGGCATTAAAAATAAAATATGGATTAATCAGACTCCTTTGTGTATTTAATATTAAAGTTAACATGTGAAACGCTTAAGATGATTCCAGTAAAGTCAGTAAATATTTACAGCTAAAGTAATATACATTTCGCTGAAATGAAACCATTAAACGTTTTTAGGTCGACGACGATCTGCGGCAAAAGACGAAACAGCTTTGTTACGGCATTTTATATGGAATGGGCAACAAAACTTTGGCCCAGCATCTCGAAGTATCCGAAATAGAGGCAGCTATGTTTATGGATTCGTTTTATAAAACTTATCCGGCCGTGAAGGCTTTTACACAACGTGTTGTAGACGATTGCAGGACGAATGGATACGTCGAAACTTTAACTAAACGGCGTAGATATCTGCCTGATATCAATAGTCGTATTGGTTCCAAGAAAGGTGTGTTAGTTATATTTTCATCGCACATGTCAAAGCCTTTATCATAGTTGTAAATATGACACCATATGGCCTATTAGACAAATACGTAACGTTATTTAAAAATATCTGTATATTTATTTCTTTGATACCGTCTATTATTTGTATACAGGGTTATTGGTAATTCGACGTTTTCCTGTTAGGAGGTGATAGGGGTGACTATTTGTGATAATTTTAACCCCCATATGCATTATGTAAAAGTGAACCATTTTTGAGTTATCATGTTTCTTTATTCAAAATAAGTCAAAAATGAAATACCAAAAATTTATTTAAAAATAATTATCAATTCAAATCTCATTTTTTCTTTTGGTTTATAAAACCTATTAGACACTGGTTAATTATCAATATTAAAACAATAATAATTATCGATCCAATTTAAAACTGCGAGACAAAAAACGATATTATTTCAATTTTTTTTGAGTTTCTTTTTCCATTAAAATGTTTTCGTTTTTTGTTTTTAAGGCATTTTAATGGAAAAAATCTCAGTCAAAAGTCAGGGCGCTGTGGCGCCTCTCCAGCCATTCAGCCAGGACCGGCCTCACCGCCTCTATGGTGGCAAGGCCCGCGCTGGAGTGCGCAAGACGCTCCTTCCACTCCACAATGAGCACCTCGTCACGAAGCTCCGCCCGCTTTACCTTTACTTCGCGAGGCATATAAAAATAAAATTTTTAGTCGGCTGTCACATTTTGCTAGTCGTAATTTTTTTAACCTTTATTTAATAGCCCGAACGTAAAAAGGATAAATCACAATTTTACGTATATAAGCAATGTATTTATATAATTTTGTTTTTGGCTCTTTTCCTACTAACTGTAAGTTACTGGAGTTACGCGTTTAATGTTACCGTCGGATTACTAGTGTAATCCAGTTGTTTGGCATAAGAAAATTTGCCCACTACGAAGTCTACTTTTATATATATATATACCTAGTCAGGTCATAAGTATCGTCACACAGTAAAAACTTTTCTTTTAGAATGCTGGCCACAAAAAAGTTTATTGAATTCGAATTTCGAATTGTTCATGAAAATAAAAAAGGTATACTTTTAGAATTTTACTCATTTTTAAATGTGGAGTGGACGCTTAAAGAAGACCGTGTTGCAGTTATTGCGTTACATCGTTGCAGTTACGCGCCAATTCAAATTTTTAACATACTGAAAAATTTGAATATAACCAAAAGATTCGTTTATCGTACCATCAAACGATACAATGAAGACTCTAGTGTAGATGACAGGTCAAGAAGTGGTCGCCCTCGGTCTGTTAGGACTCCAGCAGTGATAAAAGCTGTGAAGGCACGAATTCAAAGAAATCCCAAACGTAAGCAGAAACTGTTGGCCCTTCAGATGGGGTTAAGCAGAACCACGGTGAAAAGGGTGTTAAATGAAGACTTAGGGCTTCGGGCATATCGAAGAAAAACAGGACATCGTTTGAATGCTCGTCTAATGGACCTGAGACTGAAGAGATGCCGCGCTTTGTTGAAGCGGTACGCGGGAAAAAAATATCGGGAAATTCTTTTTTCGGATGAAAAAATGTTTACCGTAGAAGAGAGCTACAACAAACAAAATGATAAGGTGTACGCACACAGTAGTGAAGAAGCGAGCAACCGTATTCCGCGTGTCCAACGAGGTCATTTTCCATCCTCGCTCATGGTATGGTTGGGAGTTTCTTATTGGGGCTTAACAGAGGTACATTTTTGTGAGAAAGGTGTAAAAACGAATGCTGTTGTGTATCAAAATACAGTCCTGACGAACCTTGTGGAACCTGTTTCCCATACCATGTTCAATAACAGGCACTGGGTATTCCAACAAGATTCGGCGCCAGCTCATAGAGCGAAGAGCACACAAGACTGGCTGGCGGCGCGTGAAATCGACTTCATCCGGCACGAAGACTGGCCCTCCTCCAGTCCAGATTTGAATCCGTTAGATTACAAGATATGGCAACACTTGGAGGAAAAGGCGTGCTCAAAGCCTCATCCCAATTTGGAGTCACTCAAGACATCCTTGATTAAGGCAGCCGCCGATATTGACATGGACCTCGTTCGTGCTGCGATAGACGACTGGCCGCGCAGATTAAAGGCTTGTATTCAAAATCACGGAGGTCATTTTGAATAAACTTTAATGTCATAAGAATCTATGTTTTGTTAAGTTCATTTTGGTATATGAATGGTTACATAATGAATAAACTTGTTACAATTATTTTACATTAAACATGTGACAGAATTTATGACCTGACTAGGTATATATATATATATATATATATATATATATATATATATATATATATATATATATATATAGTGTTTACGGGGTGCTACATATTATGTGATATATTATAGAAGTATAATATAGAACTACACGTTATCGATATATTTTTGTGGGTAAATTCTACTCAGGAATATACATATTTAAACGAGTTATTTCCATATATTGATGACACGGTATTTCGGCCTTGTTGAACAGACAGGCAGACGGTCCACTTAATAGTAAGCAGTTATCGTCACCTAAGTATGTGTGCGACGCTTCACGCGATCACGCTGCAGTCCGCATAAAGGTACTGGAACTTAGGTCACTAATAGCAGATCAACACAAGGTTATTATGGCGCCATGTTTATAGTCCAGAGATGGTTGCCATCCAGAAGGCTTGGGGCCCTACCACCTAACTAGAGTTGTTTTGACACCTTTTACGAGAGGCCGTCAGCATTCTTACTCCGCCCCTGCATGGAGGACACTTCCACTACTATACTACTTCAGTAGATTATGTGATATTTTCTAACACAGACCTTATAAATCTAAAAATATCTGGATACTATTTTTTTAAATACCCTTCATTCTATATCTAAGCTTATAACATTGTATAATTTGTAAGTTTTAATAGTGATCACTTTATGAATTAAACAAACACTTGGAAGGAATCCCGATAATAGTTACCCTTTATCTATAGGTGCAGCAGAGCGACAGGCAGTGAACACGACAATCCAAGGCTCTGCGGCCGACATAGCTAAAAGCGCCATGTGTGCCATAGACGCCCGAAGTGATGGCGAGCCAAAACCCCGCCTCATTCTGCAAATGCACGACGAACTCATTTACGAAGTGCCTGAAACAAACAAACACACATTCATACATACTTTGCGGGAGGTCATGGAGAATACAATCAAGTTGAATGTGCCTTTACCGGTTAAAGTAAAAATTGGTTACTCTTGGGGTACTTTGGAGGAAGTAAAACTATGAAGAGAATATTGCATGCTATTATTGGATTGTAATTAACTAATAATTATGTAAAAACTAAAACTACCCACAACAATTTATATTAATATCATGTTATGAATTCTGTGTGATTTTTGAATAAATTATGATGATAGTGTTGATAAATTTGAATTCTGTGATATGTTCAAATCATTGTGATATTTCAAGACTTCTTTTAATAAATTATGAGTTTTAAATTGGTTTTTCTTTCATTGGTATACGACATTAATTGAATTTCATAAATATCTTATAATACTATGTAGTATAAAATAGTACGTAACCTAGAGACGTATCTGCAAAGTTTGTCCGTAATGTCGCAGTGTATTTGTTGCCAAAAACTTCCTTCCAGTTAAGTAGTTCAATGTACCATTTAATATTTAACCCACTTGTTCAGTCAAACTTAGCTAGTCCAGTTCAAACTTAGCTATTCTTTTTTTGTTTTAAAATACTACCCTCATTATATTACAAATCTAATTATTAGGAATTCTGTCTTTCAATTAAACTCAAAGGTGTTTGAGTGGGTTCACGGCAGTCACTTACTAGCTGGGATTTGATTAAATTATTTAATTAATAATGATAATCTTTCCTTACTATAGACGTAACTAAAAGGTTTTAAGTGTCTGATTGATTTGTCAAAGATTGGGTATGGAATCCGAGATTGTGGACGGTCGACCTCAAACCACTCTCTATAGTGAGAGACTAAATAAATAAATACAAAAGTATTTTTATTTGTTCGACGTATCATAAATTTCCAATTTCGAGTAGTTAGTGTTAGTTATTTGAAAATTTGAATGGCCTGCAGCATCTGTGAAAGTAATTTACCAAAAAACGAACTATAAAAGTTGGAAAACATAAATTTATTTTGTAGTTGCTGACTTTTGAATATAAAAAGCATGTTTAAAAAGGGGCAGCGCCATCTCATCGTATTTCCCATTGGTTTTCCCCGCTTTCAGCGTTTTAGAAGGCAGCAGAGGTCGCGCGAGTGCGCCACCCCGTGCGCAATCAATACCTGCGCGGTCGTCCGCCGAGCTGGGAGGCTTGCTTGTCACCCTCGACACGTCAGCCGCGTGACCGACGCGCATATCATCCACCGATCAAATACCGTAGCAACGAAATTAGATAATGTAAAATGAACGTATTGTTTTTATATCCCGGGAAACACAGTGCGAACTTTAGTTTTGTTGTCACAAAAATGTCTATTTAGGTGTAAATAGAAAATCACGATGCATCTTCACTTCGAGAGAAACGTGAACGCGAATTGTGATTGCACCATATTGTCACTGTCTTGGATGGGGAAGGTCCCCGACGAGCTGCCCGAGGTAAGCCCACTTGCAAATGAACGAATCATGCGGCATGCCTAGTGCTGCGAGAACTGAGTGCATATATGTATTTAGCGCAGACGGACGCTGACGGTTTATTTTTAGATTTGCTTTTATTATTTTGCATAGTACTGTTACATAAACTGTGAACTTGTTTTATATTGCGTTAGATATTGGTTTTTGTTTTAAAAGTTTTAAATCAATCAACCTACAGAATTAATTGGTAAAAATTAGTATTTCACTCACTGTAGTTTATCGAAAAAATAATAAGAATAGCATAAATTTCTAGTATATTATGTTAGTTTATACTGAAATATTATTAGAAAACTAGCTGACCCGGCAAACGTTGTTCTGCCATATAAATAATAAAATGTCAAAAAAAAAAAAAAAAAATTGGGGGTGGGTCACCCCTAACATTTAGGGGGATGAAAAATAGATGTTGGCCGATTCTCAGACCTACTCAATATGCTCACAAAATTTCAAGAGAATCGGTCAAGCCGTTTCGGAGGAGTATGGCAACGAAAACTGTGACACGAGAATTTTATATAATTAGAAAATGAATAAAGCAATATTATTACTTTTTATATACTCGTAAGTTATTTTTAAATAAAGACGTTACGTAATTCATAATTATTAAATATATATTTTCCAAATATATCTATATCAACTATTTGCAGTTCTAGTTATAAATAAGATTTTTTATATTTTTTAACTAGACACGTGGTAAATTTTTAAAATAGGCAGCTGAATCTTCTTGCTGCCCTTGACATTATATGGGGTCGGCACGATACTCCTTCCTCTCTTTTAGCCGTTATCTCAACATTCACATATTTTTTGCTATATCATTTACGAAATCCATTCATCATCTCTTTGGTCTATTTCCTATGTAACAATTTGTCGTCGTCATATTCTTCCCTTAGCAATATATTGCTTATATCACACGCAACTTTGTTAACATTTAGCCAACTTTAAAATATTCACTGATAAGGTAAGTTCATTTACAATACATGTAACTTGTGATCAAAAGTAAGCACATTTAAAATAAAATAAATACTACAAAATATTTAGTAAATCGACCCAGTTACCATACAATATACATTAATCACAAACAACGTGCCTGAATGGTGTGGCACCTGCCGTAAATTATCGCACTACATTAAGCTTTAATAATTCCACGAGGTTGATTGAAAATGATTTTCCCTAAAAGCGGTTTCGCGTTTTCCACGAAGTGAGAAAGAAGCATTATTTTAATCCGTGTTACAGGGCCAAGAGGGGGGGGGAGAAAAAGGCTCCCATTTAATTAACTTTCAAAGAACATTGGGGGATTACTTTTGCCCCACCCTGTGTTTGTAGATAATGCGTTTCGACCTCGGTGGGGATCGAACTCACAGCCGCTGTGGTACAAGACCACATACATAAATTACATATAATACAATAAATTATGCTGTACTGCGGGTATATGTCGGCGGGAGCGGGTCCAAATGGAGCGGTACGAAAGGCACTCCAACTTCAATGCCCTCCGACCGCCGTAGACAGCGGCCCCTCGAGAGAAATTCTGCCGCTCATACCTCCTCCACGAGGGTGAGGGAAAGAGTGCTGTTGCGCATATCAATCCCGGATTGACACAGGAGAGCACCGGGGGTTGAAATTTTGACTCAGTCGGGCCGGCGCTGGGTGGACCGTGGGATAGGTCGGTCAGTTTATTCGTTGTCCAAGCACTGGGGCATAGGAGAATTTTTAGTGGGTTGTCTCATGGAGCCTCAGGTACCATCTAACTCCCTCGCGGTCGGGAGGATTCGTAAACGAGCATTTTCTTCAAGAAAAAAAAATTAGATATATACGTATTGAATTAATAACTTTTGTATCGAAGTAACTGAAAAACAGGCCAACCATATACAACAGGAAAACTTGCAAAAAACAATACATGAATTGGTAATAGGCAATAGACGTTTGCGTACCGATGACGCAGTTTACTGCAAATGGAGCAACTGCGGTTAGGTTTGGCTACCATTTCCATATTTATGAACCTTTTTGTTTAAACAAGGTTTGTTTGAATTGTGGCCTCCTTTTTTCCCTTTTTCTGTTCTAACTATTACTGCTACTACTTAACTCGTTTTTTTAAATCTCCGTATTTTACACAATATGTACAGAGGTATCTAGTAGCTCAGTGACAAATCTCGTGACCAACCCTGAGGCCAATCTACGCAAGTTTAAATCCTAAAGTGGCATGCACTGTTTAGGCAGCTTTCCTCACTTATGTTCATTTATAGCACAATTTCCGTGTACTGACGGCGAAGAAAAACTTCGCACGTGAAACTCGCCAATCCGCCTTGATGAAGTGTGGCGGGTATTCTGTTTCCTCAAAGGGGAGTCCAAGTACAGCCGGGGGATGCTATGGGCTGTTAATATAAATAACATATACCATGTGTACCCGGTATGCGTCGCATTCCCACGAAACTTAAAGTCACTTTTCCTAATTTATATATGATAATAAAAACCCTAAAGGTAATAGACAGACATAGATAGATAATTCTTTATTGTCCACCACACAAGAAAACAGACAGAAAAAAGACATAAAAAAGAAGTAATAGTACAACATAGTGAACAAACGGCGGTCTTATCACTAAATAGCGATTTCTTCCAGACAACCTATCAGAAATATTTAAAGTAGTTGTACAAGGCGGTGCACAACAGACATAAAAATCAAGATTAGTAAATACAAAAAAAGAACTAAATTAATCTAACTTATGCAATACAATGAAGCATACACGTGACAATGCAGTTCATGACTTTAGGTAATGGTCATTAAGCAAGTTTTTACAAATGGCAAGTGATTGAAATGGTGAGTAGCCACACTTGTACCAGACGGATTGGAAAACTATCGATGATCTGCTTATGCAGGTTTCCTTATGTTTTGCTTCACTGTTCTCACGTGGCAATTACGTTATATGCACAATAGGCGAGAAAAACATCGTGTCATCATAGGATTCTAACCCGCAACCTTTTTAGGTTGGTCCGAGTGTGTTACCTGCCAATCAAGTATTTGTTTATTTATGTATATCCAGAAACCCTCAGACGCTTCAGACTCACCATACCCTACTAAAGTTTCAACACAATCTGATTAATGGTTTACGATCTCATAGTGGGCAAACATCTACACTAATATTATAAAGTGGATATATTTGTATTTGTAACGAATAATCTCAAAAACTACTGGACCAATTTCAAAAATTCTTTCAACATCAAGTATTTTACATTATCTCTGAGTAACGTAGGCTATATTTATTATTAGAAAAAAATAGGCATCTCAAATATAACAAGCAAAACTAATAATATTTGATTTGAAATTTATAGTGTTTAAACTAATTTTTAATTTTTCTTCCATTAAATATCTGTCGAAAATTATATAAAGTTGAGGAAAAATAATAATAAGCGTTCATATTCAATTATTTCTATTGTTAACAAATTTGAAATATTTTTCGTACAGGTAAAAATACTAACCTCTGCGGCGGGGGTGGGCCTATCGTAAAAGGCGATAAAAGAAGCTACCTACGTGTTAGGACCCCAAGCCCGTCTAGATGGCAACCACCCTTGGTCTATAAGTATGCTACCATAGTAACTTTGTGTTGTGTTCCGGCATTAGTGACCCAAGTTCCTGTACCCTTATGGGACAGCAGCGTGTTCGCAATACCACTGGCGTTGCAAACACCCACAGGCGATGGTAACGGCTAAATTCTAAGCGGACCGTCAGCCTGTCTGCTGTCCTACAGCAATGAAAAAAAATGCAATCTGTAGTTTACTTATATGTGATACCTATAAATACTTTAGGATTGCTAAATTGATAAAGGTAAGTACATTAACCTTTTTTCAATATGCCATAGTAACCTTGTGTTGTGTTTCGGTATTAGTGACCCAGGTTCCGGTGCCCCTAGTGTCGCAAACACCCATAGGCGACGGTATCTGCTTTATTAAGTGGGCCGTCAGCCTATTTGCTGTATGACATTAAGAAGGTGCACGTTTTCATTTAATTACTAAGGACAAGGTCTGTCAACCCTCTTTGGATAAGTGTGGTAAATAAATACTTTCTCTTTAAATATTTCTCTTACTCTATTGTTCAGAATTAAGTGTATCAAGTGAGCAAGCGTTACGCTGGTTGGCGGAGCTGCGCGTGACGAAGGTTTGCCATATTTCGGCCCCCACGCTATTGCTACACTCGGGAGCACGTCAGACTCGTTCCTTTACAAGACGTAATAAGTAACGGCAATCTGGGTACCTACCACCATCTCTTAAAGCAGTATTAAAATAGTCTTACTTTGCCTTTTCGTACCATGACCCCCTAAAAAATAACATTGAAACAATATTGTTTTCAAAGATGGTGGTCGGGCCGCTGAACATGTCGACTAAACCGTCAACCAGCTTCATTCATAAATAAATAAATATAAATATTGGGACAATTCACACAACCCATCTAGTTCCAAGGTAAGCAGCAGAGCACTTGTGTTATGCGTAGTAGAGAACTGATATACTAATTATGTAATTTTCTTTTGAAAATAAATATATAATATATAAACAGCTAGATTCAGGTCGTGTAGCGAACTCCCGCAGCCCGACTTGAAAAACCAAGGTAGTGGCTGGATGAGAAAAGTGGAGGATCGGGTGTTATGAACGATCTTGGGGAGGCCTATGTCGAACTGTGGGTAACGTAAGGCTGTTGATTGGCTTCAAATAACTTTTTTTTTTTTACGGGGTGGGGAAATCCTCATGGACTACCTCCGCCTGGGGAAAGGCGGAGGGGCATGCCGGACTCCTACCGGCTAAAACCATCACCCCGGTGTCTCCTCACAAGTGCGCGCGGGGCCGCGGGAATCCAGATTCTTCCGCAGCCCCACACTAGTGCTGGCCCGGTCTGTCCGGGCCTCGTCTCCTGCACGGGGTAGTGAGGTGTTTAACTACCCTGTGCATCGCCTCAGAGGCGCGCGGGTGTCGGCGCGCGCCTCCACCTCGGGTCCATCGAATAGGGGGCGGGAACTTCCCCAAGTCCCTCGCCCCTGGACCTATTTATGGGGGCCGGAAAAGGGCGTTGTCCGCCCTTCTTCTTCGCCCGGTGCGCCTTCTGCGGCCGGGGAAGGGAGTCGAGATCTCCCTCTCCCGTTCCGCAGTTTCCTTCTGCGACATCACGTCCTCGCAGATGGAGACCACTGCGTCCCACGACTCTGCGCTACCGACCATCCTCCGCACTACGGCTGGCAGCGACAGATCTCCTCCTACTTCATTTGTGAGGACACGGCGCTGCTCCTCCCAAACTACACACTCGGCGAGTGTGTGTTGCGCCGTGTCCTCCCCGCCGTGGACGCAGTGGTGGCACCGAGCGTCCGGCTCCCTGTCTATGCGGCACAGGTACTTGCCGAAGCAGCCGTGCCCCGACAGCACCTGCGTCACCCTAAACGACAGGGAGCCGTGCCTTCTCCCGAGCCAGTCGTCGAGTACTGGCCGGATCGCCTCGACGGTAGCGAGGCCGGCGGTAGGGCGCAGAAGCCTTTGCCGCCATTCCGCCACCAGGCTTCAAATGACTGGTATTAGATCATATTATCCTGAAGTCACTGTGACATTCATAGAATAGGAGCTACCAAAGGTAGCTGGAACGCATTATCTACGTTTATAACGCTGTAAAGGCATGGTGTAAGTCGTTGAGTGGCGCCTACGTCATTGACAAATTGGTTCAGTGAATTTTATTTTTAATTTTTTTTAGCCTTGAGATGGTATTATATAAATTGTAGTTCAAGTAAAATTGCTTCTATTATAGCTTAAACGAGGTTAAATTTAATTAAACGAGTAAATTTGTTTCTTTGTGGACTTGATTCCTTGTTTATTTATTTAGGTCAATGTTAGAGCTTTAAAAAAGCAAATTTGAAAGAGAAAATAGGATTCATTCTAGTGCTATATTTAAAAAAGTTTCGTTGGCTTCTTTATGGCGCGCATCACCTAGTTTTATGACGTAATTTGCACGTTTTATTTAATTACTAAGGACGGTAGTTCATGATATGCACAAACTGTCAGTCTCCTTTGGATAAGAGTAGTAAATATACTTGTCTTACTGTATTATTCAGAATTATGTATCGAGACGTAGTGAGCAACGACAATCTGAACATGTCGAATGAGAGTGACTAAACCGCACACCAGCTTCTTTTCTATAAATAAATAAATATGAATATATTGGGACAAGACACATAGCGACATCTAGTTCCAAAGTAAGCAGCACAGCACTTGTGTTATGGGTACTAGAGAAGTGATATTATAATTACATATTTTCTTTTACAAATAAATATATATGTATATATAAACATCCGGATTCGGATCGTGTATCCCGTGTACCCCTGCAGCCCGACGTGAAAATCCATTACACCATGGAGATCATCATATCTTATAGACTTCATAGAACCTATCTCTGCAGCAATAGGTTGATATTATTTTAAAGAAAGCTGGTAAAGTACAGTTTTTTAGAATACATGCCTGAATTATTGAAATTGGTTAAAATATTCTTAAATATTTCAGAGCCAAAAGATTTACAGCGTACTCTTCTGGCATTTGAAATGGGCTTTCAAATCTCTCGCATCCATTATTTACAGGCTTGACAGAGAAAAACCACGAATGCGTTCTGAGCTTGTAACTCATTTAATGAAGTGGCGATTTCGTTCTGAAATTTCTAATCGATTTCACTCTTTAATAACCTACGAGCGTATTGCAGCTTTTTAAAATTTAACTCAATGTTTTAGGAATAAAAAATTCGAAGATAATTTGATTTCCTATGCAGTTTGCTAATTTAAAGATGAAATTGAAAAAAGGTTAATAATGCCTTTATCAATTTTGCAATCCTAAAGTATTTATAGGTACATACAAGAAATAGGTACATACATATAAGTAAATTACAGATTGTACTTATTTTATTGCTGTAGGCCCGCTTAGAATTTAGCAGTTACCATCGCCTATGGTTGTTTACAATGCCAGTGGCATCGCGAATACGCTGCTGTCCCTTAAGGTACAGGAACTTGGGTTAGAGGAAAGTCACCAAATATGGAATACCATTTTGTTTAAGGGATATAAAAAAAAACTTCATAGAAATTAAAACAGCTTAATGTAATTACTAATCAGTCATACATTTATATGTAGTAATTAGCAGCCTTTAATCAAATATATTAGTTATCAAATTAAAATCTAACACAAAAACTAAAATCACAAATGGGTAACCATATATGGAATATAAGTATAAATCCTCATATCAATAACAAAAATAGACATAAATATCCATGAGATCAAATAAATGAAAATAACATATTGTAATAAATGAAAGAAGTTTCTTAATTCACTTGCAAAAGTCACAAATTCAAGTATCAAACTCTGGACCAGCACAATCATAATGTGTCCAGAGTGCACACATTAAGCATTTAATCCAGTTTTCTCCACTTTTATCCATGGAAAAAAGGTTTGAACAGAACATACATTCTGCATCAGCAGAGTCAGGAGATACTTGGTCCATCAACTCATCTTGTTCACTGTCTTCATCAAACTGGATAACGTCCTGTTCCTCAGAGTCTTCTTCTTCACAATCATTCTTATTTTTCTTCGTTTGTTTGTTTCTCTTTGTAGTTTTCTTCTTATTTTTTGTCTTACTTTCTTTTTCTTGTCTCTTCATATTTTTATTTACTAAATCATTTTTGTAGGGTGAAGATGTTATGACTGTTGCTACAGCAGCTTTTCTTCTTCTGTTAGATACTTTTCTTCGTTTCTCTGGCGCTGGACTTATGACATGCGGAGACACCAGACCCAAACTGCTGCGATTAAGCACGGAAGTCAAGGGTGCAGGTTCAGGTTGTACATTAGCAGTTCTTTCTGGTACAGGTATTTCTATCAGAACTTGACCAGTTTCAGATCTTGATTCCAGTGGAGTGATATTGGTTGTACAACCGTCTCTTGCAGCATTTAGTTGCGCAGCAATAAAGTCCACATCACTAAACACATTTTTATTTAAAGGCCATAATCCAGTGACTTTGAACCCGTTGGCAGCAATTTCGCCTGTTTGTACTTTCAAATAGGATTTGCCAAACAGCTCCACAATATCATATGGACTTAGAGGTCTATTATTGTTTCTAATCCACATACGTATTTCTTCACTGTAGTATGTTTTTAATGGCCCTATGAAAGTCTTGTCTAACGGCTGCAATTTGTGAGTCGTATGTGGAGGTAACGAAACTATGTCCACGTTATTTTCCCTAGCAATATCTATTATATCGATATTGTGAGTATGACTATAGTGTCCGTCTAGTATAAGTAAAACCCTTGATTCAGGAGTCGGGTTGGTATGTTGAATAAAGTGCTTGAACCAGTCTGTAAAGATGTTCATTTGAATCCACCCTGATGGATGTGCAACTCCGACTGATCCTGGAGGACAGCCTCTCATTAGCTGAGCACTCATATTTTTTCGCGGATAAATAATGAATGGTGGCACAAAATGACCAGAAGCATTCATGCAAACAACTATTGTCATAAGAGATCCTCTTTCTACTGACGTCAGTGCAGCTATAGCGTTGCATATCTGTCAAACGATTAAGCTAGATTTTTCTTAAACTATTCTTTGACTTCAGCCTACAACGTCGGTTCGACTGTTAGGCTACCTAGCTTCCCATATATAGATGAGAAAACAACCTTGAGCTAATTTTGTTTCGTGCGGTGAATGAGTTCTTCATTCTATTACTTTTTGATATTTCAAGCTTAACATCATCCTCATTTCCTAATACATTCGTCTTCCCCACTTTCAGATAATCATCGTGAAATTATAATTCAGCCAATTTTTTTTGCTTAAGCAAAGGAATTTAGAAAGGCGCAAAAGAGCAAGATTTAGCCTTAACTCTCCGATGTTTGAAAGTTTCGCAACTAGGATGATGCTTCTACGACGAGATTCCCAAATTATTCTTTGAACAAGAGTCTTCTCATTTAAATAAATCTTGCTTTATCGAACCTTAAATGTCAACTTCTCGAAACTCCTCTCCTCCTCTTTTCCCAAGCTCTTTTTTTTCTACTGGCAGCATGTTGGCAACGATTCTGTTGCGAATGTCATTAGACGACGGTAACTAATGCCATCTGCAATAGCTAAGTTTGAATTATAAAGTATATTAAACATTTATATATATAACATTTAACAAAACCTTTTTGCAGGCCGCGAGAGTTAATTGCTTGCTAAGCCGACATTAAATATTGTACAATTTCCTTTTTATTGGAAAAAGCAATTAAATATACAATCAACGTCATTTACAGCGCGTTAATTATCAACAGATAGCTATATCGGCAGGAAATGTTGCCACATTCCAGGAAAATTGTACGAGAATAAAACTATTGTTTCATCGATCGAATGGAAAACAATTTACCCATATCCGGGGATACGAGCATAACAACCTGTTGATGAGCTTTTATTTTGCTGTAATATATTGTATGGAATTTTATTAAGGCTTGGAACATTACTTTCTCTTTAAGATGCCCAGACGCTTTTACTGCTTCTTCTTCTGGATCTTATCCCCACTATGTGGGGTCGGCGCAACATGTTCTACCCTTCCACTCTCCTCTGTTAGCTGTCATCTCAACATTCACACCCTTTTTCATCATATTATCTTTTACGCAATCTATACATCTTTGGTCTACCTCTCCTCTTGTATCCATCAGCTTTTACTGCTGCCTTATATTTTAAAAAAATAGCCCCAAACGTCCTACTGCTGGGCTCGCCCTTTCCACTAGAGGGAAGGAACAGTGTACCCGCCACGCTTGTCCAAGGCGGATTGACGGGTTACACATATCTGTGATATCGTTATGCAGATTTCATCATAAGGTTGACATTAACACATAATACGATAAAAAACTGTAATATAATAAAAATAAAGTGGTCTCCGAGAATAATACCACTTAGACACCGCGTACTCTCATGAAAGTCTTAACATCAATCATTCTTTTTGATAGACGTCTGAATTTGCTTCCGGTTAAACTTAGAAGCGAATTGGATTTAATGCAAAAATGTCAGCTATTTTCTTCGAGTGGGTATTGACAATAAAGAATTTTATATATACTATAGGTATATAAGTATGTATTGTATCATTGAACAGTCTTTTCCAATTTAACTAGAGAGCCCATAAAACTTTATTATGATTATAAGAAATTGGTCTTTTATTGTATCGTACTTTTTCTTTGATCATATAAGCTTGAAATTACGAATTACTTCCGTTTTAACAATCATAAAGACAAATTGAAAATAAGTAATAAATTGTTAATCTTTTTAAAAATATATTCAAGTTTTTTTATTGCTGAGGGACAGCAGTCACCGGGGCAATGGGCACCGCGCACACGCTGTTGTTCAATAGGGGTACAGGAACCTAGGTCACAAATGTCGGAACACAACTCAAGTTTATCATTGCGGAATCTTTATTAACCTACGGCGGTTTTCACCCAGACGTGCTTGGGGCCCTATCACGTATGCTTGTTTTGTCGCCTTTTACTACAGGCTGACCCCGGCCGCAGGGGTTAGTATTCTCGCTCCCACCTGTACGGAGAGAGACGTAAACGTTTTATAATTTCTCTATGGAAATAGTAATAAAACAGGTTATGACCATGTTTTTAATTTACATCGATATGCACTAAGGTGTAATGTAAGGTGTAATAAATACTCAAAAGGAGAGGGTTTTCGGGAAAGCAAAAGTCTCCTTTACAAAACTGACGATAAATTTAAATTCTTATGACTATAAATATTGGTAGACAGTCGCTAGTTTTTAAATTAAATGAATCCCTTTTGAATGAATGAAATGAATGAAAACTCTTTATTGCATACAGATACTTAAAACTAACTTAAAATAGGTATACAAAAATATAATGCTGTATGACAACGGGCGGCCTTATCGCTTAAAGCGATTACTTCCAGGCAACCCGAAGTATGGAAATTGTAACAAAATACATAGCGGTGATGTGCAAATGATATTACATTTAATAAATACTATACGATTAATCTAGTAAAATATAAACACCATTAAAAGAGAAGTAGAAAAATAAAGAATAAAATAATAAAACACATACATACATACATATATTCAAGAGGTCAACAAATACTGCTACTATGCTTCCTTCAAGTCGTGATCCAAAACTTATGTTCTAAATGAATACACAGTTTTTGCCTTTCTGATATTAACAGGGAGCGAATTCCATAAGTGAACTGCTTTTAATATAAACGAATTATGCACAAATGAGGAACTGATGTGAGAAGGAGTTGCTAGAGTGAGCTGATAACATGAGCGCAAGTCACGGGTAGAGGACGATGGCAGAAAAGTAAAACGCTCTTTAAGGTACGATGGAAAACGAGGATCAAATAGGATATTGTAAAGGAGAGAGAGTATATGAGCATTCCGGCGAAAACGGACTGGCAACCATTTAAGCTTTTTTCGAAATTCCCTTTTATGTTCTAGGTGACTTTTTTCCAATCTATTTAAGAAATAGATTGGAAAAAAGTCGCGGTATATGTCCATGGCTTCAAGCGTCAATTCGTAATACCTAGCTAATTGCCAATTTGCCCTTCGATCTCCGGTCTCTGCTGTCGGGATAGGACAGGCACCATTACTCGTTTGGTAATTGCTCGACTTCCTATTCATTGCTACGGGTTCATGTAGCTATTAACCTGCGTCAGGGGTTTCTAAATTTGAAGGAAATTGATTGTACGGGTTACAGCGGACTTGTGCTTGAGTGAACACTAAAATGGATACAGTGATTTATTTATTATACTATACATTTTGCATGGTTGAAGGTGGTTTATGTTTTGAATAACAAAGCACTTAGTAATTACTAAAACCATTAGCTGTCTGTATAGACATACACAGGAAAAAATAAACATCGATACTTACATTAAAAATAGCAAGTATCGATGTAAGTATATAAAACAAATATTGACGGTTATTATATTGACAGTAATATAGTATATATTTCTCCATGCAGGGTGAAGTGAAAATATGAATCCCTGCCGCTGGGGTAAGCTGTCGTAAAAGGCGGCAAAACAACCCTATGTAGCTATGTAGTAACAGCTAACATAGCTACATTGGGTGTAGGGTGGGGTAGTGTGGTATGTAGCTAACATTGTGGGGCCCCAAGCCTGTCTGGATGGCAACCACTCTTGGTCTATAAGTATGCCGCCATAATAACCTATATAACTAATACACGAATATCATACAGTGTTCCAGCATTAGAGACCCCGGTATCCATATGCGGACAGCAGCGTGTTCGCGGTACCCGTAACGTCGCAAATATTCATTGGCGACGGTCGGTAGCATTTGCTGTTAGTCTGTTAGCCTGTCCGCTGCTCCCCAGCAATAAAAAAATGTACTCATAGCTAATGAAATATACTAGTTTAAATAATAAACCGTCTCGGAGTGAACGTCAAACGAATGTAAAATAAAACAATATATTATAATAATATCATACCTTCATTCAATTATATATAAATACTAGCTGTGCCCGCGACTCCGTCCGCGTGGAATAGTGACTTTGGGCAGCATTGTTTTGGATAAATCTTATGGTTTAATTTGGATTACAAACCCTATAAACCCTAAAATATAAATAAATGAAATGTTCAAACAGTCAGTGTTATCGAATGCAACTGTTACGCCATGCACCTCCGGAATTGGTGCGTTTGAACCTACAAATTCCAGCCTAAGCTAAAAATAAATATCTGATAATAAAATCTGAGGTCAATTTAAATTAGAATAAAACATTTCCGAAACTTATAATTTTTAACAAAACCTATTTTTTTTTAAATAAAAATAGCCTAAGTTACTCCTTGATACATCAGATATCTGCCAGTGAAAACCACGTCAAAATCGGTGCAGCCATTTCAGAGATTAGCTAGAACAAACAGACAGACAGACAAAACTTAAAAAAATGTTGTTTTGGTATATGTACATTGTACAGTGCATACGTCCGAATGCCCTTAGTAAAAAGCGGTTATTTTAATATTACAAACAGACACTCCAATTTTATTTATTTGTATAGATTAAAATAAAATATTTGATGATTAGTATTTCCACATTCGCCATGTATTATGGTAATTCCACGAATTACGTGATTATGTGACAATAGTTCTTATCAGCACTAAACTACTTGTTTAACCTGTTTCTCGTAACACGTCGTTTGCACGCAATACATTGCAATATTCAAGGTTTAATTAATTGCCCAAACATGATAAGGCCATGGTTGAAAAATTGCAAAAATTTGAAAAGAAAACTATAGAACAAATACTAGACAAAATAATAATGAAATAAAAACAGCTTAAACGAGTATATATAGAAAGAGAAAAGGAATCAATATTCAAAAGTAAGCAATATGCTGCTTAATGTGCAGCAGGTGGTCCACCACTGAGAACCTCGATAACCTTTGCAGATGTTGCAAAAATATCTATATTATCGAAAGCATTATTATACTCATGCAACATACGATGTAAAGGAGAGCGCACACCTGCGTTTCTCCTACATTTCCCAATCGCAATTACAGAGTATGCGCCCGCAGCTTGCGTCGATGAACTGTTCTTGGGACAGTGTAACATAATCTATGTATTAGTTATTTCAGAGCAATCAACAAGGCTACGACATATTTTGAGCAGCAACGTTGCAGGAAAAGTGAGTACCGCGGCAACGATAATGCATTGTACGGAGGTATTTACGTTGTACAGTTTCAATTTGATCCACGTATTTTTTGTATAAACGACTCCAAATGCAACAAGCGTATTCCGAGGTCTAATTAATGATTTATATAGTATAGGTTGAGATATGTAAAGGTATTCTTAAAATTCTTGCATGTTCTCACGACGGAACCATACAGTTTAAATGAAATGCTTATTTGTAATAATTTCAATATGCGTATCAAGATGAAGTTTGGAATCCAAGAATACCAAGATCACAAATTGAAGAAACTTTATGTAACTTATTGTTATCCAGTCTATAATCAAAATTAATTATTTTCTAGTTTTTTGTGAAAGTTATGATCTTATATTTTGGATTATTTAAGTGTAGCTTATTGTAGGTACAATAAAGAGAAGGTCTATCTAGATCTTCCTGGAAATTCTCGAAATCTTTGACATTTTTTACATCTGGGTACATTAAGACTTTGGAATGAAGAAAACATGTATAAATATCGTTAATAAATAAAATAATTATTAGAGGTCCAATCACCAATCCTTGGGGTACACCGGAAGTTACTTGTATATATCCTGAGAAATACCTAGTACAAGTTTATAAGTACACATAGGGATATTATACATTATTTGCCAAAAATGTACACAATTATCTAATAACAAGTATACAGTGCACTCTGCAGGGTTTTATTATATTCGTCACAACATTATTATTCACTAGGGTTAATCTGAGTTTTAAGCTTAGAATGAGTAGTGAACTTCTTAATATCTTCTCTAGTACGAATTTCCAGAACTGGAGAAAAATCAGACTCTCGCACAAGAATTGTAGCCTGTCTAACCCAGACATACTTAAAATTACTCTTTGTTGCTGCCTCATGACACTCTCGAAAAAGATGCTTTCTTTTAATTATGAGGTGCTCGTTTATACCTATATAGGTTGTTGGGGGAGCAGGAATACCTAGACAGTCAGTTTTTAATCCTTTACATTAATAATTAAGTACATTATCCCGGAGTATACGGGAGGATAACTTCACAATAATATTCTTAGGTTTTTCGATTCCAATAATTCCACACTGATATCAATAGGATTGGAATTTATGGACTTAGTGCCAAGATGGTCGACTTGTGCTTTTAGATCTTAGTAGTTTTTAGCTTGAAATTCTGAAGTTTAGACACTGATTTTGTTAAGTCCGACAAACCTTTGTAACTCGCCGCCGCGAAGCATTTGCACCGACCTAAGGTACTTTTGTAGAAGTAAGAAATGTAATAATGTAAGTAATTTTATACCTCTTTCAATTTGTCCTACTGTTAATAATGACCTTTGTACATGTTTAGCTTGTAAAGTTTGTAATCGTAATGTTGATTTAAGTGGTTTTCAAACTTGTAGCAACAAAGTCAGTAGTACCCAGTCATTTTCTGTTAACAGTAATGTGGTTAGGAACAGTAGTTCTCAAACTTTTTTCAAAGAAGCCAGTGATTGTCAACCTTTGCATTTTAACCCCGTTTGTTTTAATAAAAATGAACAGCCATTACGGCCGATTCTTAATATATCCATACTGGGTGAACATGGAGTGGGGTTAGCTGACTCTGCGGCTAAAAGTAGCATTGCTGGGCATACTTTATACAAACTTCTTAAACAGAAAGCCCAGCCGTTTTATGCTGTAGCAAAAATTGTCAAGTTAGCCGACGGCCTTAGTAAGACTATGGACTTACTAGCCACAGAAGTTGAGGTGACTCTCGAACATAAAACTAAAGTAGTACGATTTTTTGTTTTCCCTAATGCAACAAGTAATGAAACGTTGCTGGGTATCGATTTCCTTAAGTCATTTAATTTAAATATTGATTTTGGCCATTCTACGTGGACCTTTTCGGAAAAGAAGTCGCGTGTATTTCCTTTACGTTTTGAAAACAAGTCACCTGGGCTACCGTGTGCGTCCCTTGGTGTACTGCGGGATGACGAGGCAACGTCTTTAAATCCGCGTCAACGTACGGAAATTTCTAAGGTCATTAATGAATATGAAGATATCTTTGCACCAGGGGGAGATCCAACTACTTACGTGGTGTCCAGTTTAGATTCTCCAGAAAATGTTTTGGGCAAATTTCACGTTTCACAACTAACGCGACTCTACCTTCGTAATGACAACGACATGCCTCTTCGTCCCGTCGTACCAAAGAGAAATAGAGGCCGTCCGCCTAAAGTGAAAGGGAGTCCTGTGCGAGCGCAGGAGAGGTGTTTCTCTCCTGCTCTCGAGGGGGAGGATATAGCGGCCGGGAGATACCCGAAGCGCGCCACGCGTGGCAGGCCGCCCTTGCGATACTCGCCACTCTCGTTTTTAATTTCTGATAGTGTATTATGTATTAATATTTTCCCCAATTTTAGCGATACTATGGTCCATTTCTGTGCGCCAACTTTGTAGTGTAGTCTGTATATCACACACAAGTTTACCGATATCATAATCCCGCTGAACCAATTGCTGCCAAGGAGTGGTAACGGTTTGGGTAGTTGGTGTGTTATCGTGAGTGTTACAGGATCCAAAGTTGTCACTGGACATGATTAGGCATCATTACATAACTATCCTCGAGGGAAGACATTATAGAGGAACGTACCGGTGTACTTTGATTCGATTTCACGCGTCGCATGAAAAATATTAATTTTTAATTTTATAAACTCTCACTATATTTTTAATGTTTCTTTATTATAAGCTTTCCGTAGCATAGTATATATAAATTATTATAGAATGACATAATTCATAATAATAACTCCGCTCGCATAGCAAATACTAACAATTTCACTATTTACCCTCAAGACAGTTTGAAGTTATTGTCGTATAATTTAAAAGTCACACTTATTGCACTGTTTATACTATGAGTACTTATCATCACTTATTACAAATTAAAGCACTTTTATAATAGTTATTATCTACAGTAAATAATGTACAAATTCATTACTTTATATATTTTTAAAACTTTAAAATAGAATGAACAGAAATGATTACAAATCTACTCTAAAGCGCCACCTGTTGACAATGTCTGAGTGTTTATGTATAATATGTATTTATTTACAAAAGAAAAGTATATATGTAGTATATCAGTTGTCTAGTACCCATACCACAAGTGCTATGCAAATTAGTTTGGGCCTAGATGGCGTTGTGTGAAGTGTCCTAACATATTTAAGTTTATTGATACTATACTCTATCCACTTTACCAAAAAATAAAATGTAAACAAACAAACCAATGTTTCTCAAACAAAGCTATAATAAAAACAACATGGCGGGTATAATCCGACCATAATAGTACGTTGAACAGTACACTTATAATTACCAACATATAAAACTATTAAGATATTTGGAAACATTGTCTTTTTAAGTTCTTTATAATGTAAGTTAGTTATTACAATTAATGTTGTAAATATGTAAATTTTATGTGCACTATATTTATCATTCTTAATTGTAAAAATAAAATTGTTTTATGTTTTTTTTTCTAAAAGTAAGAAATAATAATATAAAAAAATAAAAATATAGGAGCCTTTTTTGGGGGATGAAACCTGTTCTGACATTTATAGAATTGTCCCATAAAATGAAACATAACCTAACTGCATTTAAACATAGCGGTATTAAGTAATATAAAGTTGTTAAAATCATAAATAATAATAAATGTGAGGTTTCCAATAGACAATTCACCCAAAATTATCCCTAAAAATATAATTTTATTATCCATTTTATATTTGGTTGACAGGAAGAAGGATGGAAGCTAAACCGAAACAATTACTACCAAGAGGGGTGGTTGGCGACGGGCAACGTGCGAGGTGTGGTGGGGGTGACATTCACGTCGTCGCATGCGCGAAGGCCGCACGAGCTGCCCCTGCGCACCAACTACAACCTGCGCGGGCACAGATCCGACGTATGTTCTTTTTAAAAGTACTAATGAAATAATCTTTAAAATTTAAAGCTTAATTTACTTTACCAGCGTTTAATTTACTCGTATCATTACTACTTGTTTCGTATTGTAACCGCGTGCTTATTGATCATATTATGTAAATAAATAAATATTTATTTAATTTATATCCAATTAATATAAATAGTTATATCTATATCAAAACATAACATATTACCAATTACTGTTTATCTGTGCAGGGGCGGAGAAAGAATACTAACCTCTGTGGCCGGGGTCGGCCTGTCGTAAAAGGCGACAAAACAACCCACCCTAGTTACGTGGTAGGGCTTCAAGCCCGTCTGGATGGCGACCACCTTTGGTCTTAAGTATGCCGCCATAATAACCTTGTGTTGTGTTCCGGCATTAGTGACCCAAGTTCCTGTACCCATATGGGACAGCAGCGTGTTCGCGATGCCACTGACGTTGCATACACCTATAGGCGACGGTAACTGCTAAATCCTAAGCGGGCCGTCAGCCTGTCTGCTGTTTTTCAGCAATAAAAAAAAAGAAAAGAAAAAAAAATTACGATTTATTATTATAATAAACAAAATAAAAACACATTACACACAAAAATTACACATAAAGTTTTAAAATTAAAACATTAGAAATCAGTCTCAAAGCCAAAAGAGTATTTAAATACGCATAAATCTTAACTAATATTATAAATGGAAAAGTCAGATTGTTTGAGTATGAGGATGTTTGATTAGATATGTAATCTATATATATATATATATATATATATATATATATATATATATATATATATATATATATATATATATATATATATATATATATATATATATATATATATATATATATATATAAGAATTATTTTTACTTCTTAGTTTCATTAATTATAAAAGCGTATTTTAAACTATAATTTATTTGTTGTTTATTCCCAATCGGTAAATGTTTTTTTAAAAATTTAAGTTAACGCCATCTTCCCGCAATTTTATTAATTAAACGCCACCTTCCGGCAGAAAGAAAATAAACCTTTATCCTGATCCTGACTATGGCACAAAATTACTAAATTTGTGTATTGTCATCAGGTCTTGACAAGTGTGCAAAATTTTGAATTAAATTAGAATTTTTTTTGATCGTTCAACGTGGGTAAAAATCGAGTTCATTAATAAATTACATAGATAAGTATATTATCATCTATATATGTATATATTTAGATACATATACATTCAAGTTAATAAAAGCGTGGTAAATAAAGTAGAAAAGATACATATTTATTTGGTAATATTTATTTGCCACAGTGTTCCAAATAGTATTTCCACTGTTTAGCTTTAAAAGTAGGTTTAGAAGAGAAAAATATATCGAGGTTAGAGACATTTTGCTGTAATTAGAAGTAAGTCGACATCTGCTATTTGGCTATTTTGAAGATTGGCATGCATGTCTAGTGCGTTTGTTTGGAACGTTTAAGGCTAATAGGATTTCTAAAAGATCTGTCGCGTCAATTTTCCCGATACACTTTTTTTATTGTTGTAGGACAGCAGACAGGCTGACGGACCGCTTAGAATTTAGCAGTTACCGTCGCCTATGGGTGTTTGCAACGCCAGTGGCATCGTGAACACGCTGCTGTCCCATAAGGGTACAGGAAGTTGGGTCACTAATGTCGGAACACAACACAAGGTTATTATGGCGGCATACTTAAGGCCAAAGATGGTCGCCATTGTGACGGTATCAAGCTGACCTCGTGTTTGGAAGACATCCTTAAGCTTCTTGACTGGTCAGACAGAGGTATTAACATCAGTGGTGAGCGCCTTACTCATCTCTGATTTGCGGATGACATAGTCATTTTTGCGGAAAAACTGGAGCACTTATCAGCTATGATCGGAGAGCTTTATGATGCATCAGTGATTGTTGGACTAAAGATGAACACATCGAAGACTAAAATAATGTGCAACAACTCCAGTATAGACCACATTACTGTGCATGGGCATGCGATAGAAAGACTTGAGGAATATGTCTACTTGGGACAAACCTTGAACCTTGCCAAATTCGGACAAAATAGCGAGATTGAGTGCCGCATCCGCCTAGGCTGAGGTGCTTTTGGCAAACTGTCCGAAGTGTTCAAGAGCACAAGCATTCCCATTAACCTCAAGCGTCGGACCTTTGAACAATGCGTCCTACCAGTCATGGTCTACGGAGCCGAGTCATGGACGCTGACAAAGCAGGTGATACATAAGCTCCAAGTCACCCAAAGAGCCATGGAACAGGCTATGTTAGGTATCTCTCTACGTGATCGAATCAGGAACACAGAGATCCGGAAGAGAACGAAATTGGTCAACATAGCCCTTAGGATCGCTAGCAGTAAATGGAAGTGGGCGGGCCATATATGCCGTAGACAGGACAACAGGTGGGGTAGTCGGGTGCTTGAGTGGAGGCCTAGAATAGGGCATAGAAATGTAGGCAGGCAACCGATGCGTTGGACCGACGACCTTGTTAGAGTGGCCGGTAAGGACTGGATGTGAAAGGCGCTGAACCGAGAAGAATGGCGTGCATTAGAAGAGACCTACACTCAGCATTGGGTGGTGAAAGGTTCAAAAAGATAAGAAGAAGAAGGTGCTACGAATGCGATTCTGAGACCTTGATATTTTATTTTTGGTTCAGCATATTTGATTGTATGAGATCATACTCGCAGAATACTGGTTTAAATACTTCGAAACTAACGTGTATCTGGTCTAAAGCCTGTTTTATACCTTTACCTAAATTATTTCTCGTATCTCTTTTCGTGGCACTCTTGCGCATTCTTCAAGAACATTTCTAATGTTTCCCGTGTTTTAAAAATCCAAAGTAATAATAATTACTGGCTATTAAGTAGTTGATCTGTCTGTATTGTGTGCTTTAGCAGTAAATAAATATCAGGTATCCACTTTCCAAAATTATCGTGAACTTACAGTACTGTGTATTAGTGTATTATTTACTTAGATTCGTCACCTACGAAAAAAGCAGAGTGGCTTATGACGCTAACATGACAACACCTGCTAAAAGAATCAAAGGTCGTTTTATTGTTTTGTCCTATGTAGGTTTAGGCTTCCCACTTTTTTTACAGTCAGCACGCTGCAATTCTGTTACAATATGCATATTAAATGAGTAAAAATAGCCTAACCATGCTACATTGTGGATTTGATCCGACGGATATGCGTATTACAATTGCAATCACTGCAGCAAACGTAGTACACAAAAATAATTACGCATAGAAAACGAGAAGATTTAATTTTTTTTTAAATATAATATATATGTAAGTACCCTTTTCATCAAACACCTAGGAGTAACCGCAGTTGCTTAATGCTGAAAAGCTAAGTCTAACACAATCTAGATATTTTTTCTTTGTATTTCTGAAAATTACATTTTCAACAAAGGAGTCTGCTCCGCCTATTTCATTTTTAATCCAAAATAATGTTGCGCTATCTACTATTTGAACGAGCCATTTACTCCATCCTTCATCTCGTTTCGGCACGCTTCATAGCCTCTAAACAAAACTGAGATCGTCTGCTTCATTACATTGTACAAACATTACTGTGTTTTGTTGATTATGTTTTAATACAAGAATGTAGAAGTGTCATTCTTATGCTATGGTTATTTCTAGTTGATTCTAGATTACGTTATAATGTTAGTAGTGCTTTGTATATGAAACGAGATACTTGGAATGTTTTGCTACGTTAATATATTTCAACAACGATCAGTAATCAATTTAACACATTTACTATGTAATTTTCCAGGATTTTCTCTGTAAAGTGTATTTTCATTTCAAACTATAAATAAATACAATTTTAGAACATTTTGATAATAATTTGTTGCATTAGACATTTGTAGGAGATGATAACCATTTCCCATGTATGATCATAAAGAAGACAATTTTATTTAATGCCGAAAATAATAATAGAGCATAAAATACTTTTGTACCCAAAAATTTATCCGTGTGTTTTTTTTTGTTTCATACACATCGTGTAGTTGTAAGAGTAGAAATTATACGTAAAACATGTATGTGCTATTAATTTTAAAAAAGTAATATTGAATAAAACGATCTAATATAATAATATTAATAATAATAATTCGTGGAGCATTAGCAAACAGAAAGAAGGCAAAAAGATAAATAACAGCATTATAAATGGCTTCTTAAGTAACCATTATCACGAATTCGCTTTTTATTGCATGAATTATTTTGATAAATTATATTAATCTCAAGTAATTTTCCTCGTTGACGCAATTTGAACTGTTTCGATGCAGATATCTTGTAAAAAATTTTTTTTGATTGAAATAATTTGTAATTAGACAATTTATAATTTCAAAATAAAATGTATTTTAACACACTTTTATTAGTTACAGCTGTATGTGTGTTTGTTGGTTTGTTTGTTTGTAATCGATTCCTTGAACTCGATTTTTACCCATTTTAAACGGCTAGATTTCATTTAAACGACTTATCAAGGACCGATGACAATACAATAATTCGATGACATTATCTCATTATCCTGATTAGGATTACTAGGATAAAAAATGTTGACGTATTATATATTACACCGGTTAAATTTTTAAAGCAAATTATAATTAGAACAAATATAGTTAAAATAAAGGAAACATTATAGCGACAAATTGTACTAAAAAGTAATAAATAAATATAGGTTAAAAACACACTTTAAGGATAAATCCAACTAAAAAGTTAAAAATAATTATTTTACTAAAGGAATAAAATAATTAACGAAAAACAAATATTAGTATTATTGTGAAAAAAGCGTAGGGCGCACGACTAGGTAATCGTACTGATTGAATATTTTTGAGAACTGATTTATCGAGCAACCTACGCTTTTCAAGTCCAGGACATGTTATATTTAAAAATTATAATGTAGCACATCTATCCATAAATATATGATTGTATGTCCGAAGTTGTGGCAAAACCTTGGTTGTTATTAAAGATTCTAAACAAAAGAAAACTGGCCTCAATTTTCTAGTTAATTAAGTTAAATAAAAAAGTAAAGAAATTAAATATAAAAAGCTTTTCCTACTCATTTTTTTTGGTAACTCACTAAGAGTAATTTAATGTAACAAAGTAAAACCAACTCTAGAATTATTTTTAATGTAACTAGAAAGTTTCAAGTTTATTGAAAGCCTTTTTATTTCACCTCGGCCGCCTTCAAATAACAACTTTTAAAAGGTTCTCGCCTATAAAATGGACAGCTTAAACTTTAATGTTTCTGTAAAAGTAACATCAGACAGATATTTAATGTTTTTGAGGTCTGATAAGAATAACTAGAGGGAAGTAACAGATTGTATTCAAAAATGAGTGGTGTGTTAACACCACAGTTCATTACACCTTGATGGTGCTTGCTGCTTTAGAAAGCACAGACAAGACTCATGAAGAACTCATGAGTCATGCTCATGAAGAACAAACAGGTCGGATTTATTATACTCGTCAACTAATTTTTTTAGACCGGGGAAAACAAAACTTTATCAGTGCTGCGTTGGAACTTCAGGGGATATCCGGCGCGAGTGTGTGGTGTTCACCGCACTGCCTTACTCCACAGACCTGGCTAGCAAACGATCGCGGCATACCTACCCCGGTTTTCATCTAAGCCTTTGTTTCGAAGGATGGACTTTTGGTCATTGCTCTATGACACCCTCGGCATGTACACCTTACGGAGGTGTCCAGATGACCTCCTGCCTCATGCGCTCCCGGCTAGCGATCTAAATGTCACCGGTCGTCACTCTTACAGGGAGAAGAAGTGTACGCACCAACGCGAGGTGAAGGGTGAATAGGGTGGCCCTTCGCCTGCGTTTAGGTGACGCCGCTGCGTTCTCTCTTTCCCGCTCGTCGACGTCATTCTATTCTATCACCCAATTTCTTACTGTGTTGGATAACTTCTAAATTCGTTGATCCTAGAACGCTTTGGATTTGGAATGAGTTTCGAACTTTCACGCACTACTATTAAAGGTAAAGGCGTCTTCAAATGAAATCCGATAGCCCATGCTCACGGTGTTGAGAATATCCATAGACGAAAGATAGTGGTTTTATTTTATTCAGCATCAAAAAAATCACATATTTATTTCCATGCTAACAGCAGATTGTTCGCCGTGTCTCTAGCGTCGCATACATCTATAGGCGGCGGTAGATAAAGTATTCATCGTTTATAAAGTGTCTTTAAACACGTAGTTTTTTTTTAAATGTAGGACAGCAGACAGGCTGACGTACTTAGAGTTTAGCAGTTACCGCCGCCTATAGGTGTTTGCAACGCCAGTGTCATCGCGAACACGGTGCTGTCCCATAAGGGTACAGGAACTTGGGTCACTAATGCCGAAACACTTACTTAAGATGGTGTTCGCCATCCAAACGGGCTTGGGGCCCTACCACGTAGCCAGGGTGGGTTGTTTTGTCGCCTTTTACGACAGGCCACCCCGGCTGCAGAGGTCAGTATTCTTTCTCCGCCCCTGCACGGATAAAAGCTTATTTATTATACGAGCATATATTCAACTAGCAGCCCGTCCCAGCTTCGCACGGGTATTTAACAAAAAATTAAAAATTAAACCCTTCTATTTTTTTTCGGTCTCGGGGAAAAACCTCTCTTGACGGGTTATCCCGGCCCGGGGGGACCGAGGGATATAAGGGACTCCGGAAAAGATGTTCGACCCACTAAAAAATCCCGCTGTTCTCCTATCGTCTACGCCCGGGCCCACGGATATATGGCCTGCCGATCTCGTGGCCCGGGCCGGCGCTGGCCCACGCTTTGTCTTAAAGCGGGCCCCTTCTAAAGTGCTGGCGCCAGGGGGTCAGGGTTTCGGCCCCCCCGGCACTCTCTTGTAACAACTCTAGGAGTTGAGGGGGGCTGTGGAACAGCACGCTGCCTTCTCCCTCGCGGCAATAGTGCGGGCGGCGGATCCTCCCCCGAGGGGCCGCCCGCGGCCGTTTTCTACGGCGGCCGGAGATCGTTGCCCGCCTTCCGGCGCCGACGACGCGGCCTACGTTGGCGGGAGGGGAGTGCGGTGGCGGACTCCCGCTCCCGTTCCGCCGCCTCCCTTGCAGACACTACTGCCTCGCAAAAGGAGGCGACGGCCGTCCATCCAGGATCGCCCCCGACCATGGACAGAACCAGGGCCGGGAGTGACAGGTCCGCGGCCAATTCCGGACGGGACTCGCATCCCCGTCGCGTGCTAGTCAGACGTGGGTACGACTATCAGACGACAAAAGCAGAGTCGCCTGACGTCGTAGCCGGCCCAGCAAGACCAACCGACAGCGAGGATGCAATTCCCGCCCCGGGAACACTCTGTGCAGGCGCAGTCGAAATAGGCATGGTTTCGACTACCAAATCAGGTCCCAGGGTAGAACCCGGGACCCCAATCAGTATTCGCAATCATCCCACCGGGGACCACGCCACGAACAGAGAGCTAAGTTGGAAAGGATGTAAGAGGTAGACGGAAAGAAAGGTAGGACTCTGTCGCCTCGAACGGAGAGGGGAGTGAAGCGACGGATGCTCGGGCACCTCGGGTACGCACGCCCGTGCACTCCTCGGACAGAGGAGCGCCCCTGAGGGCAAACCCTTCTATTTGCGTCAGGTTACTAAAAAAATAAAATTATAAAGTTTGAATATTATTATTTCTATGAGCTTTTATTTTAATGATTTTTTTGTTATTACTTTTTATTTATTATTCGTTATTTTTTAATAAGTATTCTAATTTTTGTAAAAACCCCAGTGACGCACGCCTACATTGCATAAGGTGCTGCCTAGCTAGCCGAACAGGGTGAGCGGCTACCACGCAACATTTTTCTAATACTTACATTTTTAAACTCGTGATATCTTTCGAATGGAATATCCGAATTGAATAATTCAAAAAGTTATATAAAGGTATTGAAACAGTTTTGAATATGAAGTAATTTATTTTGATAAGGATTAATACCAAGATCCAAATAAAGAGTCTTTTCTAGGGGCGGCATTTCAATTAAATTTTTAAAATAAAAGAACACTTATTGTGGCATAACTATAATAGTTAGACATATGCTGTCGCGACACTTTTTGTAAATAATGATGTGTTCTGCAAAGTTGTAGTACATTATTTTATTCTATCATCAATAGTTTTCGCAACGCACGCGATTTAAATAATATTTTAGGTAATTTTTTTACACTTTGGGTTACATTATTGGAGTTTTAGTAAGGATCCCTAAGTTTTTGAAAATATAATATACCCTATGTCACCCGGGGATAGTGTAGCTTCCCAACAATGAAAGAATTTTTTAAATCGGGTCAGTAGTTTCGGAGCCTATTCAAAGCAAACAAACAAACAAACAAACAATCAAATCTTTCCTCTTTATAATAGTAGTATAGAAGTATAGATTACGAAATTAAAAGCGTCGTGTCTCCATTTTGATTAAAATAATACCTACAAATATAATTTCTTCCAGAACCTTCAGAAGTGTCACTCTCATGTATCTAAATGCCCTCCCTTATCGTATTTTACCGACACTCAACTCATAAAGACCTGAAGTTCCGACTAATTAGGTTCCCGTTTTAACGCAATTTACTTATATAAAATATACGAGTAAAGGCTGTATGTCACTGAAGGCAGTTTAATTACAAGCCCTTTATTATAGGTATCTGTGTTAAGAAGACAAAGGCCAGACGTTTAGGTACGTTTAATAACTTTGATTACTTATTATGGTTGTAAATTTTTATTACACTCAAAAATGCTAAATTATTTTCATAAACAGTCTTTTTTTTTTTACATGCTCATCTCAGCTGCATCTGCATAAAACGGACTCGTTCTTTTATCAAAATAAGTTGCTAACTATTTTTTTTTATTATTAGATATGTATTATATATTTATGTATAATATATATTAAAATTATTACTGCTTTACAATGTATTTGGCTGTTACAAGGAGTCGTAGCGGTAAGAAACTCCCCAGCAACACGTCTAACGTACTTATAATATATTTTTGCAAATCACAAAATAACCTACAAGTTTATTCATAGAGTACATAAAAATGTTTCACACTGTTTTATAAGTATGTATAGACTATTCAGCTTGCAAATATAAAATGAATGAAAGCTTTGTGACAGTGCCTTTTCATGATGCTTCAGTGTTTTACGTTAGGAGAAAAAAAAAATGAAATAGATGCGACAAAATTTATGTAGGGACGAAGGAAGACAGAACGAAGCTCACACTGTCTGTGCATTTGAAAAAAAAACAATTAATTAATCACATTTTACGATTACCTTAGTATGGGGTAGCTTTAGCTGGGACGAAATAGCCAAATTACTCTATATTTCATTGTTTGAGATGCGACCATGATTCAATATTAAGATCATGATGAATCTTCTTAAATAACGCAATTATGACACCTCTTAGGTAATCTTCAAAAAACAGTTATATACAAATCGCTTTATTACTAAAAAGGCCTAACTCGTCGGATTCCTTCACATCTTGAATGTTTTGGCGTAAATGGGTGTAACTTACACAGTATGTACGTGGAATGTCTAATAACATGCATCTGAGAACCACCTGCCACCCTTTAATACCCCTATAACTTGCTTGACATAAAAGATTATATTCCTTTAGTATTGAAAGACGGAGCGCGGAGAAATGCGTTAGTATGAGAATAGATTTGCAAAGGTTATGTATTGAGTGTAATTATTTATTTTATATTCCAATAGAGTGAAATTTATGGTGTTATAACACCATAAATTTTACTCATAAGCTGTAAGAATGTGGCGAAGAAGAAGCAGATTTTTTTCTAAAACAAAGTTTAAAAGATAACGGAAATTGAAATATAAACAAGAATTATACTTTGAGATAGTAGCGACATAAATCTATTTAAAATAAAACTAGTAGATGGGCTCCTTCGGGTACCGTGGTTTCATTGTAGTAGATTAAAAAGACGAACTAGCACATACGATCAGGTCCGGACATATTCCTTCAAATAGCTTCAATTGTCTTTCTTCCATGTAAAATGTTAGTTAATAGATTGTATCATATCTTCTCTAACATTGTATAGTCCACATTATATGATGTTTCTTTGGTCAATTTCCAATATAATTTTCAATTATATGCCGTGTGATCATTTTTGTACAATATAAATAAATCTCATCAAACAAAACTCCATATTACTGAAAACTGATAGTATTTAATAAACAGTCTCAAATTTAGTGAAATAAACATTAGTGTTGCCACCTTATAATATAAGTTGTCAGGGTCCAATTTGCCTATTGAAAAATTTTTTTCCATTTTTTTTGTGTTATTTTGACAATGAAACTGTCATGTTGAAAATGCGTAATGTTTTTTAAATGTTTAAAAAAGTTTGCTATTACTTTACCGCGAAAATAGCTATTCCGTGCACCTTGATAAATTTTATCATATGGGAAACTGGAGGTCTCGTGGATACAGTCGGGTTTAGTCTGATCATTCTTCTTATTCGTACACTCTTGACAGAGTGGTTGTGGTCATGCGTCGGTCAATTTCTGCACCACCGCTGTTTTTGCGATGCGCCGCCATTCGCATCGATGTCTGGCAGAGCGAGAGCAATCATTGATGCCGGAGTGCGTCACAGATTTGATGAGGTCTGTCCACCGTGTTGGAGAGCGCCCGCGAGATCTTTTGCCCTCGACTTTCCCTTGCACAACCAACCGTTCCATCGAGTCCTCGTTACGGGTGATGTGCCCGAAGAACTTTAGGATTCGTATTTGTACAATCGACGATAATCTCTCTTGGATGTTAAGTTCCTTCAGGATCGAAACGTTGGTACGGTGCACGGTCCACGGGATTCTGATCAGACGTCTCCAACACCACATTTCCAGTGCGTCAATCTTGCGACGGTCTTGCATCCTCAGCGTCCACGTCTCAGCTCCAGTATAGGAAGATTGGAAAGACCAGGCATCTCAGTCTGACCATGAACGTAACTAATTTCCGAACTTTTAAAAGTGATTACGTATGTCATAAAATAAATTTACGTAGTATGTTCTAAGTAAAAGACGATATTATATCACAGCAGGTGGATTCAAGTTCGAAAACTAGAAATTAATATAAGTTAACCTTGTCTTGCACGAACTAATTAAACTGTACTAAAGTAAATCCCATGTATGGCTACTGAAGCCACAATACTGTTACGTAGCGGAGAAATTCTAATTAAAAACTTTGTTAACAGGTTATATTGGTGAAATGGAATGAGCCCTATCAGAAGTTGGCTTCTTGCGATAGTTCTGGTGTAATATTCGTATGGATCAAGTATGAAGGCCGATGGAGTATTGAGCTGATCAACGACAGAAGTACTCCCGTTACCCACTTCTCGTGGTCACACGATGGACGGATGGCGCTTATCTGTTACCAGGTTAGAAGTCTTTTGATTAAACATACTCTAATATTACGTTAAAATTTAAAAACAATTTCATACTAGTCTAAATTATTTGCAAGTAAGATACTTTTATATTACGTAGTTAATCCAAAATCAACGAAATTCTTACTACATTCAAATATCCTTGACAAATATTTCAATATTTAACGCTTGCAAACTCGACAAACATTAATTTACCTCTCATCGTACTTTTTATTTTGTAAACGGTTGTACTCGTAGTTGTACGTCACATTTCGCCAATAAATATTCTTGTTTCTTCCTTCTTTGGTCGTAAAAGCACAACAAAGTGACTACATTATCTGTAACATAAAAGAAAGAGTTTTAAAATGTTTAGTTTACGAGCTGGGATTACAGGGGTATACGACTGAAATTTAAGCAGGAACTATTTGAACTTTTCTTAAGCCTCTTGAAAAAACATGAAGTGTGTTTTATATGTATGAAGAAAGAAGGTTTCCTTAGTGATCAGAAAAGAAAAGTTAAGCAATACCTTGTTAGATGCTAAGTTTGACATTTTCAAAAAAGGGGGGATTAGTAAGAATTTGTACTCCCATGCGGCCGGGGGCAATCTGTCTGAATGCCTCTGGTCTCTCTAAATATGACATCATAATAAGCATGTGTTATGTTCCGGCATATGGTAAATAACCCAGGTAGGTACCAGTTTTCTTACGTGTATGGCAGCGTGTTAGCGGTGCTCTTGGCGTCGCAAACATCCATAAGCGACGGTAGCTGCTTAGTATGAAATGGGCCGTCATTTTTTCTATTGTGTATAGGCGTACGTTTGACCGCGATCTCACCTGATGTTAAGCGACGATGCGGTCGACGGTGTAGAATATGTATGTCGTCATCGGCATATCTGCTGTTCCACAGCATTGAAAAAAGGGATGTTAAGGCCAATATATTGTCAAGTGAAAAAGTATTGAATATGATATGTTTGAAAAGGTCAAATCAAATATTACATACCATACAAATCTGTGTAACATAATTATCGAGCTCTCTCACTCACATTTTTCCCAAAATACTCATAAGCCAAGCATTGAATTATTTCATCCTTCAGGGATGTCAATAATAATAAAAAAGATTGGAGGAGTCTAATTTCAAGATATAGCCCCGAGATGTTATATATACAGCCTTAAGGATATTTCGGGAACTATTTTAGCGGCACTATTCGGATAGATGTTTGCGACGCCAGGGGCACCGCTAACTAGCTGCCGTCCGCGTAGGGGAACTGGAATTTCAATATTATGGCGGTATATTTATCCAGACGGGCTTGGAGTCCTACCACGTAACTAGGATTGTTTTGTTGCCTTTTACGACAGACCAGCCCCGGCCGCAGGATCAGTGTTCTTGCTTCACCAATGAACAGATACTATTTTTAAACTTCTTATACTATACCTAATAAATTCAAAGTTACGAGTATATACAATTATTAAACGAACATAAAAAATATTATACAATGGTTGGGTTTAATATTGTTATTAAAGAGTATAAGGTCAAAGGAAGATCAAGGCTTTTGTATTCGATGAACTCGAAAATAATTGATCAAATTATGAATAATACATTGAGATATAACGTGCCTCAGTAGGTTTGTCAAAGGCTTTTGAAATGTTTTTTAATTATTTATCAGCTGTCTGCGTAGTCCTGACCTCGGGATCAAAGATGCTAGGACTTTTACGCTAAGA
The DNA here is from genome assembly GCA_963693495.1 of Malacosoma neustria. Classification (NCBI taxonomy): domain Eukaryota; kingdom Metazoa; phylum Arthropoda; class Insecta; order Lepidoptera; family Lasiocampidae; genus Malacosoma; species Malacosoma neustria. The sequence continues at coordinate 16,259,733 of OY856379.1, read as the reverse complement.
TTATATTAATAATTTAAATATTGGTTAAAGATTTCAATAAAATTTCAAATTTCTGCCAACTGGAATCTATATAGAAAGTAAAGAGAAATCTGGTTAAGAATTATTGTGTATTCGAAAAACTTCAAGACAATATTATCACCATTTTATAAAATAATCTAAATTTATGTAAATTATTCTACGAATGAGTTAAAAAAAGCTGCTTTTATCAAAGAGTTCTTAACAGAGTATTTTAATTACCGGAGGCGTAGCATGTGCGATTGTAAAAGTACATTCGTGAGAGATTTTCAATTAATTACAGCTGTTATTCACGAGTGAGATGTTAATTTGTTACATTGTCGTATCAGTGCTGGCTTAAACGCGAATCCTCATGAAATGGGTCGTTTCGGAGCAATTAAGTATTTTATCGACATCAACATTGTATGGAAAACAATATAAACTTTAAAAACAAAGTATAATATAATAAGTTGAGCTGAATAATTTATACAAGCGATCCAGGGTGTAAGATGTTGTACCACAAAAAGGACACAAGCTGGACAACTGGAAGCTGACAATATATGAGGCACTAATACAAGGTTTACGTATAGATAATGTTTTCACTGAGGAGGAAGAATCCCAATAGGTTTTTCTTTTTAGGACATGTGTCATTTCTGTAGAAACCAAATCTATTTCAAATGTCTTGGACAGACAGTTAGCACCTCCTGTGATAGTAACTCAGCAGTGGACTCCGAGATCGCAAGTGGAAGCATCAGATGTAAATGGAGTCAAACGCTTGTTGCTTGAAGATACTCGTACAACAACTACATTTGGGCTGATTTGAATTGAATTATGACGCTTTATGACTCTAATAACCGGTTGCTCAAAATAATGTTAAAATCACGACCATAACTATCCTATATCCTATACTTTTCCATTAAATCGTTGTTACTATACATTAGTTGCAGTATAATTGAAAAATACAAATTTAATTTGATTATATTTTAATGTATTTTGCAGTCGGTTTTTATTGCTGTGTGACAGCAGATAGGATAACGGCCCACTATATAATGGCAGTTACAGCTCGCCGAGAGTCTAGAACAACAACGTTTCCCAAACACCAACAACGTTGACCCGGCCCACCTACTTGACACACGACACCGAGGTTAAACGAAGATCCTCCTTTACCGCGAAAGACTCACTCGAGTCGATCACGGTGAAAGAAGTACAGGACCTGATCAAAGGCCTTAAGTTTCGGAAATCTCCCGGGGCCGATGGCATTCTCAACCGGCAGCTCAAGATTCTACCAATTCACTTTTTGCTGATTCTGGTGAGCATCTTCAATGTCGTCATGGAAAATTACTTCTTCCCATCCGCCTGGAAGGAAACCGACGTCATCGGCATCCGAAAAACAGGCAAGCCCGCTGCGAAGCCCAGCAGCTACCGTCCGATCAGTTTGCTCAGGGCCCTGGAAGACGAGCGTTGTCTTCTTCGATGATTGATGAATGAACGGCTTGATTTACAAGTTGTACAAACTAGGAGTGCCGGATAGACTCGTGCTCATCTTGCGAGACTTCCTCCTTAATCGGAGCTTCTACTTCAGAGTGGAGGGCACGCGCTTGTCCCCCTACCCCATCAGGGCCAGAGTCCCCCAGGGCTCGGCTCTGTCCCCCTACTCTTCTCGCTGTACACCAGCGACATGCCCCGCACCCCACAGGTACATCTCGCCTTATACGCGGATGATACCGCCCTCTTCACGTCCGATATCAATCAATATCGGATCTGCAGTCGTATCAACGCGGCGGTTGAGACGCTGGGCAACTGGTTCCGCAAATGGCGGATCGAATTGAATCCGGACAAGAGCACAGCGATCATGTTCGCTCGCGGCTCACCTTCCCAAAAAGGAAGACGGCCGACTCGCCTGAGTCGGTACTCTCTCTATCCTATAAAACTATTTAACCACGTCATCCCTTGGGTTGATGAGGTCATATATCTAGGAGTCACTCTAGACCAGTATTTTTCAATCTTTTTGAATTTTCAGGCTTTTAGGGTTGAAAAATTCTAGCGACCCCCTTGGGTCATAGAGAAACAAAAAGTTAGTAAGTAATTATAAGACTACGTTTATGATTTTCTCTATTTTGGTACGTATATTCATTATTAAGACCTACATTCTGTAAGAAGCCGCGACAGCTTTGAAACTAAGTACGAGGTAAGTTGGTAAGGCTGCTTGCGGCTTTGATTTGACGCCAGTTTGCGCGGACTTCGCGGCGTTGCCACACTGAATTGTCATCGCGGGCGAGAGCTTTTTCCTTTTGCCGGTGACCCCCCGAGTAAGGCTAGCCTTAGGGGGGTCGCGACCCACATATTGCAAAACACTGCTCTAGACAAAGGCCTGTACTTCAGCAAGCACATCAGAACGGTGAGAAATAGAGCACACTTCGTGCTCGGCCGCCTCTGCCCTATGATATGCGGGAAGAATAAGATGTCCCTTAGGACATTTTATCCGTGCAGGGGCGGAGAAAGAATACTATCCTTATGGGACAGCAGCGTGTTCGCGATGCCACTGGCGTTGCAAACACCCATAGACGACAGTAACTGCTAAATTCTAAGTGGGCCCTTAGCCTGTATGATGTCCTACAGCAATAAAAATAAAATAGGAATAAGGTGACACTTTACAAAACCTGCATCCGCCCAATCATGACGTACTCGAGTGTAGTCTTCGCCCAAGCGGGCAAATGCTACATCAATTCTATGCAGAGGTTGCAAAAGAAGTTCTTGCGCATAGCCGTCCAAGCACCACTTTACATGCGCAACGCGGGCCTACACTGCGACCTGGAACTCCTTCCCATGTCCCTCATGGTACATGGCCTCCCTATCGCGATCGTTCTTTGGTCTCCCTCCCCATCACCCCAATCCACTGGTGGCGGAGACAGTCAACTAACACGTCCAACCGCCGAACCGCTCCCGCGCGTATTCGCCCGCGAAACGTGCTCACGGACAGACCCAACCCCATCACTAGGACGCTAATGCGAATGTTCTCGCGGACGCAGTTCTCCCCAGTCTGGCATGGACCAGACCGACAGAATAGGTTTGGGAACGCTTTCCGCCCCCCATAGCCTATAGACACACAATTCACACGATATAATGTTACACGTAGAATAGATGTGTTGCGGGGGAGTTTCTTTCGCCGTTTCTTCTCCCCCAGCTAAACACATTCCGAAACGGTAGTAGATTGGAATAAGATTGGCCGCACCGGTGAAGTCGATAGACCCCAATTAAAAACACTTGCCACTCGTGGTGGTTCTCAATTGTTCCCAATGCAGCGGTCGAGCCGGAAACGCACCTCACAGGAGGCGCGTCGCCGAGCACGCTACCACGGCTGATCGACCCCGTTCCCACGGGATTGGAATGCCTTGACGTCCATAGTCGCTGTCAAGTCGTCTGAGACAACAGCAGCTTCTGCTTTAAGAATACAAAATCGCCTATCGATATTGCGCCAGTGGCACCGTCAACACGCTGTCGTCCGCGTAGACTGGACCTGGTCATTTATGCCAAAACAAAACACAAGGTTATTATGGCGGTATATTTAGAAACCCGGAATGGTTGCTTTCCAGAAGGGCTTGGAGACCACCTAGTTAGCGTTGTTTAGTCGCCTTTTACGACAGGCCGCCCCTAGCCGCAGAGATCTGTATTCTTACTCTACGCGCACGGAGAAAAAACATTACAATTTATTGTGTTACACATTTATTGGACATTGAAAACATCTTCACTTTAATCGATATTCCGCGTCTCAACTTGTTTGTGACAACATAAGCAGAGTGTCCGTGACGTCATATCCCGTTTGCTGGAGCGATCTAGTCAAAATGACATTCCAATTTGTTAAAAGGCTTCAATGTGCTTCCAGGCGGGAACGTAACCTGACACCGTTAAACCATAAAATACTGGAGTATAGAAATAAAATCCTGCGTATATTTACTTCTAAATAGAACGCAACAGTCAATAACATCCCACTTCTAGACTCCGGCTTCATTGCAAAGGAAACTGCTTAATACATCCTAATGATTTTGGGGTGCAAATTTCTTCATGATAGTTATCATTATTATCACGTGATAGTTACGTAATAGTGCACATTAATTCATTATCAATCTATTGAAGTCCACGGCTGGATATAGGCTTCTGCCAAGGCTTGCCACAAAGCCTCATCTTCGTAGCTCGGATCCAGCCCTTGCCGCGCATTTTTCGCAAGTCATCGCTCCACCTCGCAGGTGCACATCCTACGGTACACGGTACGACCTGCCGAGCAGCGATAAGGCTCTAGAGATCGTGGTCTTGGCGGTGTCCTAATCCTAACCAGGTTATTCTCAGTTCTAACAATGCGTAGGCTGACAGTGGACAGTAGCAATGTCAGCGCGAAGAGATGCATCTGCGATCATAAATCCGCACTTGCCAAGCGATGAACTGGCTAAATAATGCACTTATCCGTGCAGGGGCGGAGAAGAATACTGACCTTTGCGGTCGGGGTCCGCCTGTCATAAAAGGCGACAAACCAACCCTAGCTACGTGGTAGGGCTCCAAGTCCGTCTGGATGGCGTCCACTTTTGGTTTTAAGTATGTCGGCATAATAATAACCTTGTGTTGTGTTCCGGCATTAGTAACTCAAGTTCCTGTACTCTTATGGGTCAGCAGCGTGTTCGCGATGCCACTAGCGCAGCGTTGCAAACACCCATAAACGACGGTAACTGCTAAGCTCTAAGCGGGCCGTCAGCCTGCCTGCTGTCCTGCAGCAGTAAAAAAATCAACCCTTGTTCCTATGATTGCTATTAGAATCTGATACTATTCTGATAGTATGCTAGGTGATACTTAGTCTGCTAAGTCATACAGGTATTAATTTTTTTAACTAAGCTGGACTATCGTCTTATATTAGACCAGCTTATTATGAAAAAAGTTATAATAAGGAAAGATGTGTAACGATACTCTTATTATATTATTAACGCCTAAATATTCACGAATTCCGAAACTTTATATACTTGTATTATGTCTTAACACATCGCAGTAGATATTTGTAGGGTTTTTTTTTATTGCTGTAGTACAGCAGACAGGCTGACGGCCCGCTTAGAATTTAGCAGTTACCGTCGCCTATGGATGTTTGCAACGCCAGTGGCATCGCGAACACGCTGCTGTCCCATAAGGGTACAGGAACTTGGGTCATCAATGCCGGAACACAACACAAGGTTATTATGGCGACATACTTAAGACCAAAGATGGTCGCCATCCAGACGGGCTTGAGGCCCTACCACGTAGCTAGGGTTGTTTTGTCGGCTTTTACGACAGGCTGACCCTGGCCGCAGAGGTTAGTATTCTTTCTCCGCCCCTGCACGGATAAAAAGGGTGGTGTATTTATGTAGTAAATAATAATTTTTTGTGCTTAGAAAATCTTAAAACGAGAATATTAAATATATATCATTTAATACCTTGCAAACCTGATGCAGAAACCGATGTATTCTGTGTGTCGAGAGCGGGGAATATGAAGGTTGATTTCTATGCTTGTGACTTTTGTAGTGGGGAATAAGTTTTGCTAAGAAAGGTGTGTGCGAGTGTGAGGTGGGCGTGTGTTTATTCTTTGAAGACGATGTGAACATGCGGTTGATTTTATGAGGTTTGGCATTGTTTTTATATTTAAAGTAATGAAGAATATCTTGATTCTGTACTGTGTGGATGAGAATGATTTGATCTTACACGAAAACCTACTTGGGTAACTTACACTTTTTAACTACTTATTTTTCAGTTGATTGACGATTTCACTCGAGTGCTTAGTTGTCATTGAGACCGATCTATAAGAATTTATGCGATGATTTGGAACCATAAATGAAACCTGAGTATTTTTGGAGACTTGAACGACGAATGTAGTTTAGATATTCCAAAAAGTGGTAAAAACGATTTAATCTGCTAGACCTCAGTTTTCGGGAATTTAAAAAAATTAATTTCAATTTCAGTCTGTTAGATATTCATGAGATGAATAAAAACGGTTTACTTACTTGGTTGAAAGGACAAATTTTGTATGGTAGTAATCTTAGAGTATACATAAGCAAGCCATAGAGCGCGCGCATCGCTTGTTGTCCATTGTGCCAAGCTGTTCTTTAAATACTGATACCTGATGTTGCGGTCGAATAGTGATGTGCCACGATTGACGTACTCGTATGTAAGTATTAGGTAAGTATATAGTAAAATGTAGGTTTTAGCAGATCAATAAAACACAGTTATGACTTTTTAAAATAATAACAATAAAAGTTATTTCACAAAAGTATGTACTTAAGGGTAATAAGATGTTCATATTATAAATAATTTTAATTTAATAAGGTAAAAAAAGAATGAAAATTGATTTTTATTAATTAAATAACACAAAAAAAAAACTAATCTACTTACTGCTCCTTAAAAAGGGTAAACTTATTGTAAACTTGTCGTTTTGTTTGCATAATCAAATTTCTACGAACAAGATATTTTATTCTAATGTCAGTATATTTTTGAATGACAACACGCAACAGATGAACCAAATGGTTGCTGCATGGCAATTATTGGAATATGTGTGCCAGAAGACATGAAAATATATCTTTTCCTAACAATTTCATAGTTTCGGTAACTAAACTAAGAGCCATTATATTGCATATCATTATGTTCTTGTGTTATTAGTTGTTTTTCACGAAGCTGCGCAAGCATTTTTGTTATACTCTACTTTCTTAAACTGAATAAAGAAAGAAAAAAAATAAAGAAATAAAAAAAAATTATGTTATTACACATTATTGGAGTACAACGTTGTACAGCACTAGCTCCAATGCTGAGAAGGTCGGAAGCGGGGGGCGCGGGAACGCATGCTGCGTGAACCCACCCTTCATCAACATCCTTTCTTGCCCTGGGTTATTTTCTTAAAATCTATGTTTTCTAATCCAAACACTACTTACCGATGAAAAGAAATATCATTGTTCATTTTAGTTTGCTTCCGTGAATCATTCTTACAACTTGGTACTGCACATTTGACCATTATAACATTAAATTTAAATAAATATCGGCGGGAGCAACAATCAGCGCATTCGACCCTTCGTGACTAATAGCGTTGCCCTTGCGACTTCGATACTGTTCAAACCCGTGCTAACAGTTCATACTCGCTAACGGGTGCTCTATAGCTTGCTTATGTATACTCTAAGGGTAGTAATCCATTAGTGTGGCTTTGTTACCCCACGTTTCGCATTGCACGTCTAGTCTATCATACTTACTATTTACGGGGAATATGTAAGTAACTGTCTCGTTTTAATAGGTTGCGGCTGATGTCAATGCATGTTTAATTAGCCACGAAATGAGGGTTAGGTTGGAATTGATGGTCGTAAGCCTACCTAAGTTAGCGCCACAAATCTCGATATCATCCTTTTCCCTGGATGTCCAACCGGTGATTATATTCAAGTTTACCGTCTCTTGGGTTGGGGGGTGGCTTATATTACGATTGCTGACATACGGTCTTCACTTCAGAACTCTGCGCACTAGAACATGTCGGTCCTGCAAAAAACCCCTCATATCCCGGCTATTTTACATTTAATATTACCAATATACAATTAAAACTATATAACTTGAAAAGGGAGAATATTAATGCAAATAAAATAAAGCTCCCTGCTTGAAATGAATAATATTTAAAATGAAGTTATGCAAAGAGATATCGCTTCTGTGCCCTTTTGCTTTTGCACGTGTGACTTCAAAGGTCGAACCGTACTCTGACCTTTGTACGTTTACTTGGAATAGCAAAATTTATTGCACGAAAATTAACAATCACAATTTATAGTTTCACTTGATTAAATAATATAACACCTTCAATTGAGATTAGTTTCTACACTTAATATAATAATAATATTTTGTGACAATTCATACAGCGCCATCTAGTCCCAAACTAAGTAGCATAGCACTTGTGTTATGGGTACTAGATAACTGATATACTACTTATATACTTTTTTTAAATAAATACATATTATACATAAATACCCAGACGTGAGACGGGAATCGAACCCGTGACCTCCGCAAGCGTACCGAAGTGCGTTATCCGTTACGCCACCGAAGTCGTCGACAACACTTCTACACTTAAAGTTCTAGTACTACATGTTAAATCTTTTGAACCAGAAAGTTATTCCTTCAATTTCATTAAATAATGAGGTGATCCCTCTCTCCAACCACGCTAAAAATTTTGGTGTTATTTTTGATAGTAAATTATCCTGGGTAAATCACATTAATGAAATCAGTAAAAAAATACATTATACCTTTCAGTCTTTGAAACGCCTACAGAAGTTTCTTCCTCATAAAACTAAAATTACTTTAGCCCAAACATTAATGTTGCCTATTCTAGACTACGCAGATGTGTGCTTCCTAGATGTTAATGAAGAACTTTTGAATAAGCTCGAACGACTTCAGAAATTGTGCCTTAAATTCGTCTTTGGGCTACGGAAATTTGACCATGTCTCTGAATTCAGAAAACGACTTAAATGACTTCCGATTCGTCGTCGATGTGATTTACATATTCTAACATTTCTGTACAAAATTCTTCACAATCCTATTTCTCCTATGTATCTCCGTGAAAGATTCAAGTTTCTTGTCTCTAGCGACACTAGTTGTAGGACCTTGAAATCATTAGCCTTAAAGTACCTCGATGCCAGAGTGAACGGTATAGTGGCTCCTTCACCGCTCATGCAGTCAGGCTGTGGAACGTCTTTCCTCACGAAGTCCGTGAAAGTAGCTCGGAGAATATTTTTAAAATAAAACTAAAAGAATATTTACTGTCTGAAACATATGATGATTTTAATAATTAATATCTTATATACATAACTTTAATTTCTTGTTATATATGTAATTATATATATTTTAGTGCATGTGTGTGTTTATTATACATTATTATATTTACATTATTATTATATATTATATTTAAATTTAATTTTTTATAGTTTCGTTAGAGTTTATGAGCACAACCCTGCCTCTTTATTCTTTCCAATCTCCAACATTAGGTTTCTGGAAGAAAACTCTTTTATGGTTAAGCACGCCTATGTACACGTCTCATATCTTTAAATTTTATGTGTGCAATCAATGTAGTGTACAAAAAGAATAAATGAAAAAAAAATGAAATGAGATTAGTTTCTATTGTTTTTTTTACTTTTTAATTTTATATAACTTCTAGAAAATTATACGTATTTCTTTTATTTATAAAACAAATATTACTCAATATTTACAAGTAATTATTAAAGTTTTAAGCCCATAAGTCGTACACTTTCATTGACGATAATTAAACGATGATTATCATAAATCCCCTTAGAGATAATAGGATAATACATTATCCCATGTTCCGAGACTTAGATAAATTAGCATGATAATAATCAAATTTAGGGTATTTTCAAATTTTCAGATTCATGGACGTTATAGGTATAGTTGGTACTTGTAACATGACTGATATTTACATAGTCAACTGGCTATGTGCTTATAAACACAATCGAATTATTTTTCATACATAGTGAAGTAGCCATTCAAAGCCATACACAGTCTTAATTCACTTAAGTCACACATGCACATGTAAACACCCGGACTCTGGCTTTCTTTTTCCATCGTTCTTCGTTTAAGTCATATAATGTGCGGAATTAGACGATGTCACTGCATCAGTTTCTATAACTATTGCAGTGCATTTTATTAGTTGAATCTTTATCCGTGCAGGGGCGGAGAAAGAATACTAACCTCTGCGGCCGGGGTCGACCTGTCGTAAAAGGCGACAAAATAACCCACCCGAGCTACGTGGTAGGGCCTTAAAACACGTCTGGATGGCGACCACCTTAGGTCTTAAGTATGCTGCCATAATAACCTTGTGTTGTGTTCCGGCATTAATGACCCAAGTTCCTGTACCCTTATGGGACAGCAGCGTGTTCGCGATGCCACTGGCGTTGCAAACACCTATAGGCGACGGTAACTGCTAAATTCTAAGCGGTCCGTCAGCCTGTCTGATATCCTACAGCAATAAAAAAATAAAAAAAGTGCGTTGTCACCATTGCAATTCTGCTTTTGTATATGATTTAATAAATAAATAAGTTTAAAATAAATATTTATATTATTACTTAAAAATACACTGTCACTATTCACACAGCGGCATCTAGACCCAGACTATCATTAAAGCGTTTGTTTTATGAGTGCTACACAACTGATATACTACTTAATTAATTTTCTTTTGTGAATAAACACATGTTATATTCGGAACGATAATCGCATCCCTGATCCCTCGCCGGAGTTACAACGTGCGAAAGCGCACCACGGAGGACATTAATTTATTTTCCGATGAAAATATAGAGCTACCTGATCTTCTACTTTCTACCCCTACCCCACATTATATGGGGTTGACACAACATGTTTTATCCTTCCATCCTGTTAGCTATCATTGTAAAACCCGACAAACGGTTGCCATTTGTTGTATTTTAGGAGATTCGAGGAGTAATTCTTCTAGATTAGTAGGGGTAAAGGAAATCTATCATTCCTATTAAGGTTGGGGTTAGACAGAAGTCGTTTTTTGGTAAAACCTAAATTTCACTCTGTCTCTTTTCTCGAAAAATAGAATAACCACGGAAGAATCACGATGCTTAGATACCTCCACTTTCCTAGTTCGATCATGGTATTGAGGGTAGATAGACACCATTAATGTAATAACTACTCAACCAAACAAACTGAAACGAAGTTTCATAAAATCTGTGGTACAATCTAATTTATTATAACAGCTCTCAGCTGTAACGGACGCAACGCGATCCGAAAAGGATGGAACCTTTCCAAAGGGATTTAGAATTTATACATCATGTCGGATGAGTTGATTGATGGCCTATTTTGCGCGCCTTTTAGAATCGCTTCTTTGTAAACGAACGGTTTTCTACTATAGTTGTGTCAGTAAAGAGGCCTACACACATCCCTAAATCAGATTTCATTATTCGATTTCCTGCTTGAGGGAAATAGAACTCAAATGCAAATAAAAATCCAATTAAACCATTATAATGAAGTGTTGGAGCACTAAATCACACAAAAAAACATATTTATCTCTACGAATGTTCATCTTAACCCTTTGAGCCTTTTGGCCTTATGAGCTCGATGAGCCTGGCCTTATGAGTACAGTGAAATCTACTATTGAGTATACATTTTTATGTATACTCAATTTGGAGTGCTTGAATGATTTGTATAAACAATAGCACTCCAAAGTAAAAACTTGAGACGAAATATTATATCAATTTATTAATAATGGAAATTGGTTGATAGGATCGCAATAAGTTTATATAAAACCAATTTCCCTTGAGTGCGTTAATAATTGAATTCAGGATTTTAGATAAATCAATCAGCCTTTTGGGTAAACAAAACAAATTACTTGTAAACTTCCCTCAATTTAGGCACAGAGGAACCATTAACAGGTATATACACTCGCGTAAATTTATTAAATTAGTGACAGGCGCGTATACCTCCGTTGGCAATCATTTTTCTGGCCAACAGTAAAAGGCAGCCGTTGACTGTTGGAACGGTGAGGTTGACATAACCACACCTACTTCGTCCCGGAGTTCTAGGTCTAGGGGCTCTGGACTACCGACGCCTCCTTCTACAAGGCATTTACGTCCGGGAAGGAGATGGTGGAGCGGGAGCTGAAAAACCAGCTCCCTTCCTACTAATGCAGGACTAGATAAAGATGCTGGAGGACGTTGTATCTTCCCTCAGAGCCGCGGATGGACCCTCGGGGAGATTTTACTGCCTGTATTTATTCCATGAGACAGAAATCACATTTTTTGCTCCGCGTTACCCCATCAATCGTAGATTGATACAGAAGAGCGCCTGTAAATGGCGGACTAACATTGGCCTGGGCCACGGCCAAGCTACTGGTCCGTCGGCCTAGGCACTAGCTGTTAGGTGAACAGCAGGGTCTTTTAGTGGGCATACGCGTAAAGTCCCTCACACTATTCCACTACCTGTAGTCAGGGGATTCACAAAAGAGATCTGCTTGAATTACCATCAGTTTTGTAGGTTAAAATATATTATTGATTAAACCTCAGTATGTTTTTTCTGTACAGGATGGTTTTGTACTGGTGGGTTCGGTAGCCGGACAGAGGTACTGGTCGTCCATGTTGTCCCTAGATGCACGGATCACCTGCGGCTGTTGGACCCCCGACGATAACCAGGTCTACCTGGGAACGGCGAACGCGCAGCTTGTGGTCATGGACGTGCATGGGGCTATGGTGTCACAGGTAATTTTTATTACCTTTTTTTTATTACTATAGGATAACAACAAACAGGCTGACGGTCCGCTTAGAATTTAGCAGTTACCGTCGCCTGTGTGTGTTTGCAACGCCAGTGGCATCGCGAATACGCTGCTGTTACATAAGGGTACAGGAACTTGGATCACTAATGCCGGAACACAACATAAGGTTATTATGGCGGCATACGTAAGGCCAAAGGTGGTCGCCATCCAGATGGGCTTGGGGCCCTACCACGTAGCTAGGGTGGTTTGTTTTGTCGCCTTTCGTAAAAGGCGACAAAACCGACCCCGGCCGCAGAGGTTAGTATTCTTTCTCCGCCCCTGCATGGATAACGAGCTGATTTTATTTTTATGTTTTGCCTGTTTTGAAAGTGTTTAATATATTTTATATATATAGAGCTTCAATCTCAAGAAAGTTTGCATCTCGAGTATAATATTTCGAAAGTAGGAGTTTTGGAAAAATGATTTTTACCGTTTTAGAACAGCGCTTAATTATAGAATTTACTTTATTGTTTTTATATTCATTAGGGCCCCGATTGAAATTTGCTCTCGGAATTTAATATTGAGATGGTGATTGGGAATTAGAATAATTTTTATATTACAGATGAGTATTATAAAATTAGCTTTCTTTCTTGTTTCAATCAAATATTTTCTCAATCAAACCATTATAAATTATAAAATCATTTATATAAATTTTTGCCATTTACTTACAGCATGTTTAATCTGGCCGTAAAATTAATAAATACTAGGAGTATTTGTGTTATATTTGGCGAGACCATGTCGCAATGCGGAGCATTCTTACGTTCAATCATAAGATATAAAATGGTATTTATAACATCATGTGAGAAATAATACTGAATTCCGCATTGCCACGTAAACATTTTCCGACTAAATGTTATATGGGTTTTTATATGTAAAAAAGTACACAAACTGAGACAAAAACAACATAATTTTTTTTCTTGCAAGCACATCTTAATATATATTTCATAATGAGAGTATAACCAATAAAAAAATTAAACCGCCGAAAAAACTGAAAAGCAAAAAATAATAAACCTTCTTTTTATTAACCTTAATAATTAAGTTCTTAAACTAATGTAAGTATACCTAAGCAATTTTGAGCAATTTTGTCTGTTGGACTTCCCAAGACATATCTATTACAAGTTGCATATTCATGAATCATGTCACAGTACTTTCTATATAAGTCACTGTTCTCCCTGGTTTAGTATTCAGGGCAGGGAGGCAATAATGTGAATTCTGAAACAGGTACAACTGGTAGCTGAAGGTGGCATAACATCAATGGCGTGGTCGTGCGAGAAATTCAAAATGGAAGAAGGTGAAGAGACGACAGAGAGTAATGGAGGACATGTCCTCGCCGTGGCTCTTGGCAACGGAGAACTTGTACTTCTCAGAGGACACGATGATGTCAGCCCCGTGCGGGTGAAGACAGGACTGAGGGGTAACACGCTTGTCATGGAGTGGGCCAATTCGAGGGAATTGCTGGCGGTCGCTGGAACTTTGCTAGCAGGTGGGTGTGATAAAATTAGATGGAGAGAGGCATCTTTTAGAATTATTAAAAACTAACACTAAAGAACTAGACGACCGACTGTTTGTAACGGAAGAACTATAAGAACATATAAACGCTCTTACAAGCAGTCGATGTTGTGATGAATTTTATTCAATTAACAAATAGTTTTTGCACTCCAGTACGCTTGCGGAGATCACAGGTTCGATTCCCGTCTCGCGTTTGGGTGTTATATATGTATGCATTTATTTACAAATGAAAAGTATATATGTAGTATATTAGTTGTCTAGTACCCATAACACAAGTGCTATGCTATTTACTTTGAGACTAGATGGCGCTGTGTGAACTGTGCCAGTATATTTATTTTATTTTTTTCTGTTTGTAAACTAGAAATTACAACGCTGGATTAGGTTACAGCACTGTTCTTCGCGGCAGCAGGGTTTTAAAAATATATATAACGTTGTACTGTTGCTATGATGAAAACATTTTGTATCTTTTCTTTTATGTCCAGGTGGTCTGCATTGCATACACATGGTGTAGTTAAAACGTGTTTTTTCTTCTATAATTAATAAGGATTTTGGCAGTACTCCAACTCAGCACAAATTCAAAATATATCTTTATCAGCGAAGAGGCGAAAAACAAGAAAATTTTATTAATCTAAATTTATGTAAAAATATTGTACAAGGTTGTGCCCAATTTTTGATTTACGAGCCAATTTGAATTTTGTAATATAGGTACTAATATTGATTTTATACCTTAAACTACTATTTACATATTGCCTAGGTTGTACTGCCTCAGGACAGGCGAATAATAACCATAGCGCAATGGGGTGCGTGTGTCGGTACGCCTGCGGGGGTTATAAATTCGATTCTTGTCTATACCTAGTCAGGTCATAAGTATTGTCACACAGTAAAAACTTTTCTTTTAGAATGCTGGCCACAAAAAAGTTTATTGAATTCGAATTTCGAATTGTTCATGAAAATAAAAATGTATAACTTTTAGAATTTTACTCATTTTTAAATATGGAGTGGACGCTTAAAGAAGACCGTGTTGCAGTTATTGCGTTGCATCGTTACAGTTACGCGCCAATTTAAATTTTTAACATACTGAAAAATTTGAATATAACCAAAAGATTCGTTTATCGTACCATCAAACGATACAATGAAGACTCTAGTGTAGATGACAGGTCAAGAAGTGGTCGCCCTCGGTCTGTTAGGACTCCAGCAGTGATAAAAGCTGTGAAGGCACGAATTCAAAGAAATCCCAAACGTAAGCAGAAACTGTTGGCCCTTCAGATGGGGTTAAGCAGAACCACGGTGAAAAGGGTGTTAAATGAAGACTTAGGGCTTCGGGCATATCGAAGAAAAACAGGACATCGTTTGAATGCTCGTCTAATGGACCTTAGACTGAAGAGATGCCGCGCTTTGTTGAAGCGGTACGCGGGAAAAAAATATCGGGAAATTCTTTTTTCGGATGAAAAAATGTTTACCATAGAAGAGAGCTACAACAAACAAAATGATAAGGTGTACGCACACAGTAGTGAAGAAGCGAGCAACCGTATTCCGCGTGTCCAACGAGGTCATTTTCCATCCTCGCTCATGGTATGGTTGGGAGTTTCTTATTGGGGCTTAACAGAGGTACATTTTTGTGAGAAAGGTGTAAAAACGAATGCTGTTGTGTATCAAAATACAGTCCTGACGAACCTTGTGGAACCTGTTTCTCATACCATGTTCAATAACAGGCACTGGGTATTCCAACAAGATTCGGCGCCAGCTCATAGAGCGAAGAGCACACAAGACTGGCTGGCGGCGCGTGAAATCGACTTCATCCGGCACGAAGACTGGCCCTCCTCCAGTCCAGATTTGAATCCGTTAGATTACAAGATATGGCAACACTTGGAGGAAAAGGCGTTCTCAAAGCCTCATCCCAATTTGGAGTCACTCAAGACATCCTTGATTAAGGCAGCCGCCGATATTGACATGGACCTCGTTCGTGCTGCGATAGACAACTGGCCGCGCAGATTGAAGGCTTGTATTCAAAATCACGGAGGTCATTTTGAATAAACTTTAATGTCATAAGAATCTATGTTTTGTTAAGTTCATTTTGGTATATGAATGGTTACATAATTAATAAACTTGTTACAATTATTTTACATTAAACATGTGACAGAATTTATGACCTGACTAGGTATAAGTTGTCTAGTATGTACCCATAACACAAGCGCTCAGATGCTTGATTTAGGGCTAGATAGCTTTGTGTAAAGTGTAACAATATATTTATTAGCACTTTATATTTATATAAAAAAGCAATCGCAGATTTGCAGGAGCGGTCGCCTTTTATGGCACACTAAAAACGAGGTAGCCCTGATATCCTCATTGGCTAAAAACACAAACAATTTTTTGAAAGAGTAGAAGAGAAGAAGCTAGAAGCGAAGCCCATGCAGTGTTGGCGTAATTACTGACCCCGGCGGCCAGTCGTAAAAGGTGACAAAACCGCCTTAGGCGTACTGCTCCAGGCCTTTGTTTTTAAACGTGCCGCCATAGCAACGTATTGTATTCTGGTATAAATGACTGGTTTAAATTCCTCTAGTCCTAGGCGAAAGGCGGCGTGTTTACGGGGCTTCTGGCGTCGCAAATATCCATAGGCGACGGTAACTATAAGTGAGCTATCTGTCTGTTGTCCTAGAGCAATAAAACTTAAATTTTAATAGTTATCATTTATTTCAGAACAAGACGAGGAGTCGCCTCCATACAAAAACGTGGTGAAATTCTACTCTGATACGGGAGTGCTAATATACACTGTGCCGGTCCCATTCACTCAGGTGGGTTTACCATACATTTGAATATCAAATCGGTGAATATTAGGTAATAGCTTTCATGAACGTTTTATTACCGTTTTATGGTTATTAAGTAGTCTGACGAAATGGAGAGGATAGTTACGACCGAAGTCGTGTGTAATAAAGTGAGCTTGATTTAATCCAATCTTAACAAGAATTTTGTGTAATTATCGAGTTGATATTCAATTTGTTTGTCAAAGGCGTTTTTTAGTATTTTTTATTATATCAAGGGGTGAAAGGCTAATTCTTTTAAGCGACATTTTACTAACATTACAGGAGAGCCGTCTAAAATTTTGCACTAAAAAGTCTCTGATTTAGAATATGTATATAACTCAATACTCCCTAAAATATCGCTTAAACAATTAGCTATTCACCCTATTTTTGCTCAATTTATATTAAAATTTAATATTTTATGTAAACAGAATGCTTTGAAATGTTTTGTACCATGGGCATTTGAATTTTTATAATTTACTAGCTGACCCGGCAAACGTTGTTCTGCCATAAAAATAATAAAATGTAAAAAATAAAAAATAAAATTTAGGGGTGGACTACCCCTAACATTTAGGGGGATGAAAAATAGATGTTGGCCGATTCTCATAGATACCGGATAAGCACAAAAAATCACTAACTCAATTTAGTTATCTGCCTACTGCCTACCCCCTAAGTACGATGGCGTGATTATTTATAGCCTATGACCATTTCTAGGTTATCATCTATCACCATACCAAATTTCATCAAAATCCGTTCAGCCGTTTAGGCGTGAAAGAGGAACAGACAGACAGACAGACAGACAGAGTTACTTTCGCATTTATAATATTAGTATGGATATTAGTATGGATTAGTATGGATTTTTGGTGCGTATGGTTGGTAGAAATTCTGAAACAATGTTTTTCGATAAGTCCAGAAGATGTTACGGTTTAATTTATTATTAAATCTAAAATATTATTGTTGATTATTACCCAAACAACGTACATGTATGAGTATATACAAGTATGGATATGAAATAATTTACGTAAATGATTGTTGAATGATAAGACACCTTCTTGGGTGTATGAAAAGCGAATTCTGTCGGTATCACTCTTGACAGAGTGGTCGTGGTTATCACTTCAGATGTTGGTGACAAGCTTCATAACACGCCGCGACTCTTCTCTGATTACCGCCTTCCTCGTGCATTCGTGTAGTGATGATGAGCCATTTACTGCCGCTTTTATCTGGTCAGTCCAGCTCATAGGCGATCTTCCTCGTGGCCTGGTACCCTCAACCTTTCCCTGGACCACAAGTCGCTCAATAACTACCTCCCCTCGGCGGCATACGTGACAAAAAAGGTGAGGATATAAGAATGTACCAAAGATGACGCTGCTTGATGCCGAGTTCTCGAAGTATAGACTCGTTGGTACGGAATTCAATCCACGATACTCCGAGCATTCACCTCCAGCACCACATCGCTAGGGCGTCTATCTTCTTCTTCTCTACTTCCCGCAAGGTCCACGTTTCTGCAGTGTACAAGAATATGGGGAATACAAGTGCAATATGTCCATTGCGGACCTAGAAATTGCCATACGTCTCTTCACCTCGTCGATTCATCCACCGTTGTTCGTAATTAAGGCTCCCAGATGATTGATGACAGTATGATTGCACCACATCACAATTAGCAATTTGTGTAGTTTCTGAAGAATTGTTATTCATGCGGTCGACAGTCATCACTTTTGTTTTATTCCGGTTTATCTTAAGTCCAAACTCAAGGCTAACGCATTCCATCTCGCCGAGAAGTTCTTCCAAGTGGTGGGTACTGGTGGCGAACAAAGTGGTATCGTCTGGATATTGCAGGTTGGAGATTTTCAAGTCACCGATCGAGATGCCATTTGTCCAATCTTCAAGTATAATCCTCTTTATGAGCTCTGTGTACACATTGAACAGTAATGGAGAAATAATACATCCCTGACGGACTCCGGCGATGGGGTGGAAGTGATTGGATTGATAGTCATCTGCGTATAGTGAGGCTGTGCCATCCTCATACAATCTTCGCAGGAAGTGTACCAGGTGTTTCGAAACACCCATCGCCGTCAGCGTTTCGCAGAGTTTGGGCCACTCGGCAGTGTCGAACGCCTTAGAGAAGTCCACAAAGCATATGTAGGCGAGCTTGTTGAATTCTCTGGCTTTCTCTATAATTTGTCAAACTATAAAAATTTGCTCCCGATTTCCCTTCCCTTTAACAAAACCAGCCTGTTGAGGAGCAATTTCTTTGCTTAATATGGCTTTAGACGCTCGTTCAGTACGTGCAGTAAAATCTTGCTTGTGTGAGAGATAAGAGCAATAAGTCGGTAATTACTGCACATTTTGGTGGAACCCTTCTTGTGCAAAAGGACAAAAACAGTGTGAGCCCATTCTTTCGGCCATTGCCCCGTGAGCCATATCTTATTTCACAGGGTGTTGAAGATTTGGAAACCATGTTCGCCCGAGGCCTTAATCATATCAATCGGTATGGCATCTGCCCCATGGCTTTGCCGTTCTTCAGATGTTTAATAGCGGCTTGTATTTTATCTTTCAGAATATCGGGCTCAAGATTTTGGTTTCCGGATTCCGTAGGGGTCTGACTGCGGAACCACTCTGACTGCGGGTCTTGAAACAGGGACTGACAGTATTGTCTCCGTTTCAACGTTTCAGCTATTGTCTCTTGTTTGTAACCGTCTCTCCAGTAGTTTTCAATAGCCCAGGTCTTGTGACTCAGGATTTTTATGATGGCGGGAATTTTTCAGTGTTAGATTTATGCTTATTTGCATGGATTTCCACTTCTACATACAAATGTCTCGAAGTTGGTCGTTCTGGTCCCGCTTACAAGCTTCCTGAATTCTAGCGGACGTTTTGTTGAGGGATCTTATATCAGCTCCAGATGCTTTCATGTTTCGCCGTTCATCTACAAGACTTAACGTTGCATCGCTCATCCAATGCTGCCGTTTCCGTTTCCGTACGTGTACACTAGACTCTTTGACCGAGCTCACCATAACGTTTTTAGCCTGATCCCACTAGCCCAAAAGCGAATAAAATAATTATATTCGGATTCTGTTTTCCGTGGTAGAGTTATTCCTCGATTTAATTTTTATGAGTAAAGGATCACTCTCAAACTCATATATATTCATTAAAATCATTTGTCTGAACTTAGTAATCATTTAGTAATTATTTTTACAGAATTTTGTTATATTCTTGTTTTCCATTTGAGAATAATGCTGTTTGGTTAAATTTAGGCACGCGTGACGGCGCTAACTTGGGGTCATGCAGCACGGCGGCTGTTCGTTGGCGTGGGCGGGGCAGTATGCACAGCGCGAGTGTGGCGCGTGGTGGCGCCGCTGCAGCTGCTGGCCAGGGTGCGTGCGGCGCAAGCGTTGCGACACCCGCGCCTCGCCGCCCGCCTTCCACTGCCTCCGCGCCTTCAGCCCGCTTTGCACAATCTGTTTGCACACACTATTAGGGTAAGCTAGCCATTCTGATGAACTAAATTTCAGTCTCTTAATGGTTACTGTGTACCAGTTGCGCAGTTGCCACTAACCGACTGTAACATGACTGTAAATTGACTGAGTCATGTTTTACTATCATTTCTTTAGTGTAACGTTCCCGAAACAAACGAGCTTCGTCGCTTCGTGTCCCGTCCGCCATCTGCGGGGGGCCGCTTACATTGCACCATGTTAAGACACGATGATGAAGAAGCGGGTGCATATACACTTTACTTGGAGCACCTTGGAGGGCTGGTGCCCTTGCTCAAGGGTAGGAGGACCAGCAAAATACGACCAGAGTTCGTCATATTTGATCCGCAAGCTGAAGGTATAAATCATATTCTAGATATACAAGATGATCATCTTGGTCATTGACAATGTAGATTTAGTTTATCAAAAGCTCAATTTCTAATTAACAGCTTCCACACATGTCATCTCCGTAATCTTTTATTAGTCGTTAACTTAACATTCATACTTTTTTCAGCTGTATATCATTGTGATACTACACTATCTTTTGGACTAATGGCAAACTACTTTTCTGAAGATATTGATATTTACTTATTAATTAATATTATAATGATTGTGAATAGCATCGAACTAAAATATTCATTTACAAATAACTGTAGAAAATGCGTATTTCTCAAATATGCCGTATTAAATTGTGTTTGTAGAGCAAGCGTGCATGGGCGGGGGTGCTGGCGTCCGCGAGAGCAGTAGCAGCAGTGGTACGGGTAGCTCGTCGAGTGGTAGCGGCAGCGGCAGCGCAGGCGGCACGGGCTCCCCCCGACCACGCACGCCCCGCACGGCGCGCCGCCCCCACCCGCAGCCCCTCTCTAACCACACCAGCTCCTCTGACACGGAACGCGAAGAAGGTGCGTCAACGAGTTAATAACTTTTCTTACGGAACTACTAACCTGCCGTGTATTTATCAACAACAAGACGGCAAGTAGGAAGATTTATTGTTACTGTAGATCAGTAGACACGAGGATAGGTTGTCTAGTATTTTTTATTGGTGTGGAACAGCAGACAGGCTGACGGCCCACTTAATACCGGGCCACCAGCCTGTAATTGTAATATATCTGCAGTTACGGTCGTCTATTAATGTTTAGTTAACATCCACGTAAAGGAATTGGAATCTAGCTCACTTATGCCAGAATACAACACAAGGTCCACATTTATCCGTGCAGGGGCGGAGAAAGAATACTAACCTCTTCGGCCGGGGTCGGCCTGTCGTAAAAGGCGACAAAACAACCCACCCTAGCTATGTGGTAGGGCCTCAAAACCCGTCTGGATGGCGACCACTTTTGGTCTTAAGTATGCCGCCATAATAACTTTGTGTTGTGTTCCGGTATTAATGACCCAAGTTTCTGTACCCTTATGGGACAGCAGCGTATTCGCGATGGCACTGGCGTTGCAAGCAGCCATAGGCGACGGTGACTGCTAAATTCTAAGCGGGCAGTCAGCCTGTCTGCTGTCCTAAAGCAATAAAAAGAAAAGGTAATTAATTAGTAGTATGGTGCGATATTAAGAGACTGCTGGTGGTTGCCATCCAGCCCAGACCACCTAGGGCTACCACCTACAGCTATACCACTTAGCTCAGTTGTTTTGTTGCTTTTTACGGCAGACTACCCCTGGACGCAGAGGTCAGTATTCTTACTCCGCCCCTGCGTGGAGAAAAAGCAGTAAGCGGTTATCTGCAATTATTTGTTAAATTCGTGTTACACATGTATTATTTTTATAAATACTGTCCACGTGTTTATTTGGTGCGTTACAAAGTTCTCTTCTTCGTTCCTTAATCCATAGAAAACGCCCTGTAACAGTACTCACAGTGACTTTCAATTGATAGCTTTGGTGGAAAGTGGCAATAAGCACTTGGATGAAGATGAGTTTTACGCGAAGAACATTTTTTCTTATTCGCAACCTTATGAAATTTATGACATTAGTAAAATTTATATTATTAGGTTGTTCAGGATCACCAAGACTGCAAAGGAGGCGTCGGGCCCGCGAGAGGCGCAAGGCCAGGAGTACCAGCGAGAATGATGACACGCCCGACGAACTGGCTTACATTGATTCCCTTCCTGAGGTAAAAAAACCGGTCTTCATGTTTTTTAATTTAGTATCATCATTCGCAATATATCTAACAAAGAAAATGCTAGAAATGAAAGTGGGCAAAAGGAGGGGTAGACCAAAGAAAAGATGAATGGATTTTGTAAAAGATGATATGGCAAAAAAGGTGTGAATGTTGAGAGTAGACTATGTAGACTTATAGAGGAGAGTGGAAGGAGAGGACATGTTGTGCCGACCTCACATAGGGCAAGGAAGAAGGGGCACGCCGCCGTAGCGGCGGTAAGGCCCATTCTAGAGGAGTGGCTCAATAGGAGCCACGGCGCCCTCGGCTTCCGGCTGACGCAGGTGCTTACCGGACACGGGTGTTTCGGGAAATACCTGTGTCGCATAGGCCGGGAGCCGACGTCCCAGTGCCACCATTGTGGTGATTGCCGCGACGATACGGCGCTGCATACGTTGGCGGAGTGCCCAGCTTGGGCCGAGCAGCGCCGAGATTTGGTCGCGGCCGTAGGAGCTGCGGGAAACCTCTCGCTTCCGGCTGTTGTGTCAACCATGGTCGGGAGCGAGTCAGGGTGGAGTGCCGTCGCCACCTTTTGCGAGGCCGTGATGCTCGCAAAGGGGGCGGCGGAAAGGGAGAGAGAAACTGCCTCCTCTCTCCCCTCTCGCAGCAGACGCACTGGGCGCCGTAGGGTGGCCGACTTCCGGCCACCGTAGGGCGCGGCCTGCGGACGACAGACTCGGGACGTCTTGTCGTCCGATCAGCGGCAGGCCTCGAGGCGGCGGCGTCTTGTTCCGCGCGCGCCTCATAGTGGAGTCCTGCGGCCGGGGTGAAGGCCGCAGTGGGTGACGGGGCCCGCCTGACCATCTGGCGGGCCAATACCCGTCGGGGGGTGGCGACGAATGCTTCGGCGATACCCGCCCCTCCGACACACGGGTACATGAGGAACACGGGTTGGTTTTTAGTCAGTAAGAGTCTGACAGTCCCCTTCGCCCTTCCCCGAGGGCGGAGGGCCTCCATGAGGATTTTCCAACCCGATACAAAAAAAAAGGGCAAGGAAGAAGAAGACTCGCAATATAACTAAAGGAGTGGATTCCGTGCGATAATTACTTGCAAGTTTGTATTCTACTTGTGCTTTTTGAGGAATGCTACAATCTTGAATAAGCCTTTTTATTCGTGCAGACGCGGAGAAAGAATATTGATCTCTGCGGCCAGGGTCGGCCTGTCGTAAAAGGCGACAAAATAACCCACCTTAGCTTTGTGGTAGGGCCGCAAGCCCGTTTAGATGGCGACCGCCTTTGGTCTTAAGTATGCCGCCATAATAACTTTAATGCCACTGGCGTTGCAAACACCCATAGGCGACGGTGACTGCTAAATTCTAAGCGGGCCGTCAGCCTCTTTGCTGTCCTACAGCAATAAAAAAAAGAATTAAAGTCAACAATACTTTCTCAATAAATTTGTATGGTTCAAACTCCCATTCTGTTAGGCTCTACGACACCATGAAATTTGGTGAATATGGGAAATTATTATATTCATTGTGAATTGGCATACAATTACACTATACAATATGTATCCCTAAACTATGCATATATACATATATATATATATATATATATATATATATATATATATATATATATATATATATATATATATATATATATATATATATATATATATATATATATATATATATATATATATATATATATATATATATATATATATATATATATATATATATATATATACCTAGTCAGGTCATAAATTCTGTCACACGTTTAATGTAAAATAATTGTAACAAGTTTATTAATTATGTAACCATTCATATACCAAAATGAACTTAACAAAACATAGATTCTTATGACATTAAAGTTTATTCAAAATGACCTCCGTGATTTTGAATACAAGCCTTCAATCTGCGCGGCCAGTTGTCTATCGCAGCACGAACGAGGTCCATGTCAATATCGGCGGCTGCCTTAATCAAGGATGTCTTGAGTGACTCCAAATTGGGATGAGGCTTTGAGCACGCCTTTTCCTCCAAGTGTTGCCATATCTTGTAATCTAACGGATTCAAATCTGGACTGGAGGAGGGCCAGTCTTCGTGCCGGATGAAGTCGATTTCACGCGCCGCCAGCCAGTCTTGTGTGCTCTTCGCTCTATGAGCTGGCGCCGAATCTTGTTGGAATACCCAGTGCCTGTTATTGAACATGGTATGAGAAACAGGTTCCACAAGGTTCGTCAGGACTGTATTTTGATACACAACAGCATTCGTTTTTACACCTTTCTCACAAAAATGTACCTCTGTTAAGCCCCAATAAGAAACTCCCAACCATACCATGAGCGAGGATGGAAAATGACCTCGTTGGACACGCGGAATACGGTTGCTCGCTTCTTCACTACTGTGTGCTGGAAAATGACCTCGTTGGACACGCGGAATACGGTTGCTCGCTTCTTCACTACTGTGTGCGTACACCTTATCATTTTGTTTGTTGTAGCTCTCTTCTACGGTAAACATTTTTTCATCCGAAAAAAGAATTTCCCGATATTTTTTTCCCGCGTACCGCTTCAACAAAGCGCGGCATCTCTTCAGTCTCAGGTCCATTAGACGAGCATTCAAACGATGTCCTGTTTTTCTTCGATATGCCCGAAGCCCTAAGTCTTCATTTAACACCCTTTTCACCGTGGTTCTGCTTAACCCCATCTGAAGGGCCAACAGTTTCTGCTTACGTTTGGGATTTCTTTGAATTCGTGCCTTCACAGCTTTTATCACTGCTGGAGTCCTAACAGACCGAGGGCGACCACTTCTTGACCTGTCATCTACACTAGAGTCTTCATTGTATCGTTTGATGGTACGATAAACGAATCATTTGGTTATATTCAAATTTTTCAGTATGTTAAAAATTTGAATTGGCGTGTAACTGTAACGATGCAACGCAATAACTGCAACACGGTCTTCTTTAAGCGTCCACTCCATATTTAAAAATGAGTAAAATTCTAAAAGTTATACATTTTTATTTTCATGAACAATTCAAAATTCGAATTCAATAAACTTTTTTGTGGCCAGCATTCTAAAAGAAAAGTTTTTACTGTGTGACAATACTTATGACCTGACTAGGTATATATATATATATATATATATATATATATATATATATATATATATATATATATATATATATATATATATATATATATATATATATATATATATATATATATATATATATATATATATATATATATATATATATATATATATATATATATATATATATAAGACAATTTGGGGTTTCATTCTAGAACATGCAGACTAAATGAAATGCAGGAAAAATGTATACCCTGCCGGAAAACGAATCCTAAACCTCTTGGTCGAGATTATTCTGAAAAAGCAGTCTTATATTAAAAAGCACCAAGTGCTTATGGTATTAAAAATATTTTATTATTATTTAAAATGCAATTACGCTCAACGCTCTTCTTGGTGCTTCTATCTTTTTACTTTGTTATGTTGCTATTTAACTCTTAATTTTATTACATATTAAACTGAGTTCTGCTTTCAGGATGTTCGATTAGTAGAAGTCACGTCCAACATTTGGGGGACAAAGTTCAAAATGCATGGTTTAGCGAAAAATGTTCCAGCCAACCTGGGACAAGTGACATACAAGACATCCCTACTCCATCTACAGCCGCGCCAGATGACGCTCATGATAACCGAACTCAGAGATGACTTCCCCGTCGGCCCCGACCCTACTTTCAATCCCAATATCTTCTCAGAAGATGATGAAGAAGTCTTTCAGTCCAACGATTCCAACGACTCGCCTTCGCACACAAATAATAATGTCAGAAGAAAACTGACATTGAACGAAAGAATAAACAATACAAATAACATTTTAATACAAACTGATCCCTACAATTCAAATAATAATAACCCAAACGGCCCGTCACTGGCGCGCGCCGAATCTTACGAGGAGTTCCCTTATATCGATACTAACGAGGCCATGAATAACCTGTCGGAAAGCGTATATTCAAGCCCAGTAAGGCATCCGCAGACAGCGGAACGGCGCGTGAACAGCGCGGCGCCCGTACCTAACCGCCACGCCATCTCGCCGCTCAGATGTGAGAGCTCCGTGCCCACTCTACAATCACCCAAGAACGCAGTTGCCCCCACCGATATAATATTCGAGAGGCCCTCGCCACAGGCAGTCACGTGTGGCGGGCGAGGCGACTTCTGCGGTGGGCGGGCTGACTATGGCGTCCGAAGTGACAACGTCTCTCTCAAAGGAAACCTTGCGAACATGGAGCAGCAATCTTTCAGCTTGAACCTCAGCCTGGAGCCGAGTAGGCAGGTCACGATAAAGAAGTGCGACAACCACGTTACCGACAATTGTCTGTCAAAACTCCGCAAGAACATCTGCAGCAGAAGTGAGGCGACCTCATACGATGTTAACACGAGGATATTGAAATCGTTGTGCAACAAAAACTTCGAGCACGAGGTCCACCCGGATGCAATGACCCGGCGCACAGACACGCTCAGGAATCTGCAAAAAAATGAAGATCTCAAATACATCGATGAGGAGACTCCCGCAGAGCCGGCAACAAGCGTTTGTACTGAGCGGCCGCGAGTAGCTCGCACTACCACAGTTGTGCCTATCAGCCCCGTGTGCGCACCGCTACCGGTCTGTGATACTATGACTCGCAGCTGCAGCGTGGGTTACTTAGATCTCGTGGATCCGCAGGTGTTACACGCGCAGGTGAGTTTGACGGCACTGCGAGGAGAACCGCCTAGACGACTGGTGCTCGTCAGCAATAAGCGTCCGAGGCGCGCGAGGCGGCCCTTCCGCAATAACGAGCCGCGTCCCGGCGAGGCATCTAAGCCACCGGGATTACGCCGCTGCGGCAAGTCACGGAGCCTCGACTCGAGCGAGATGGCGCTAACGGCGGACCGAGCAAGGAGGCCGACGCGGAACGAAGCACCGGCGAAATCGGAGATAGCCCCGTCACGGGGAGGTGTGTATCGTGAGAGCACCGGTGACGAGGACACAGGTGGTACGAGCGCCGATGAAGGAGGTCGGGTGGCGCGGCGCGACTACCCCGTCTGTACATCGTGCCGACTGGTGGCGCCTTACGACCGGCGGGATGTACCTGCCGAAACGTACGTGTGCGCGGCGTGCAGCTCGCGTGCGACGGCTTCTCCTGCGCCTGTACCACCACCGCCCCGTGCGTCCAACACTGATAGCGACTCCGACTACAGCAAGTATTATAGTTAGTATTACAGTAGATGCTTATGCCCACCTGCACTCGCTCCGCCCCCAGTCGGTGATTTCGATAGATTATTCAAGCAGTCATGAAAAGCATTGCTGCCCAGATTTCCCGAAATGTCTAGACGCGAGGTAACTTCAGAAATATACAACAATAGATACACAATATTTACGCTGCATCCCTATAGAACCCGACACGAAGCTTCAGAGTCACGTAATGGCTTCTCTGACAGATTTTGAGTAGCCACTTTCCTTATTAAGCGTTCCACTTTGAGCTTGGCATATTGGCTTGGTTAAAATTAAAAATGTCTAAAACTGCGTGCACTTCTCTTAGCTTTTAGGTTTCTGCATGGAATTAGTAATTACCACTACTGTAATATAATACTGAATTGCCGCAAACTTCTTTCCTGTTACCATGACACACGACTGATGAAAAAGCGTGGTATCAGGCTTCGTAGTATATTCGAAGGTAGCTAGTAAGAGTCGGTAATAAATGGACAGTATTGTGCATGTCAGGTTCGTTGGAGCAACTTGCACTGCGGCTATTGGCATCGCGGGCAGGCAAGCGCGGGGGTGGGTCCGCCGACCTCGGGAGTGCATCTCGCGAGACGTCATCTGCGCCGGCGTCGCCGCGACCCGCGCGCAGCACCCCTGCCTCCCCGGCGCCTTCCTCGCCCGCTCCCCACGCCACTCCACGGAGGCAGAGATATTCTTCTGCCTCGCCCATTAGGTGAGTGTTCCAATATAATACATAATAATTAAAAAAACTCTCCCAACTTCTTGTAATGTACAAACATAATAGCTATTGATATAGACTTTATTTTATTATTTTGTTAAAATAATAAAATAAAGTCAGGCCATTTCAAATCAAAATAATTTTTGTTTGGCTAAGAATTCTAATTTCAAATTAATTTTATTTTAAAACCATGGAATTCTTTTCCCAAATGTAGTCATTTGTTTACTGACTAGTGTTACATTTTCATCGCATTTCAATCTTTTTCGTCAACATGGATACGTTAAAAATTCGAGTAATTATGGAATATGAGTACCGTCGTGGCAGCAACGCGGCACAAGCGGCACGCAAAATCAACGACGTTTACGGAGCTAACACTACAAACCAACGCACCATCTGTTATTGGTTTGCTCGCTTCCGTTCTGGGAATTTCGACCTGAAAAATGAACCTCGCGGTCGTCGAAAGACTTTGGTCGACAATGACGAATTAAAGGCGATTGTGGAAGCTGATGATACACAATCTACGGCTGAATTAGCAGCAGCTTTCGACGTTAGCATAAAAACAATATTGGTCAATTTGCGTCAAATTGGCAAGGTAAAAAAGCTTGACAAAGGGGTGCCCCACGAACTCAATGATCGCCAGCGCGAAGTACGCGTCGAGACGTGCCTTTCACTGCTCAACAGACAAACAAATGAAGGAATTTTGAACTGCATTGTTAACTGCGATGAAAAATGGATTCTGTTTGATAACCGCAAGCGCTCAGCAAGTTGGTTGGATCCTGGTTCAGCACCTAAATAATGCCCTAAACGAAAACATACCCCTAGAAAAGTGATGGTCACTGTTTGGTGGTCTAGTGCCGGTGTGATTCATCACAGCTTCTTACCAAACGGGGTGAGCATTACTGCAGATGTGTACTGTGAAGAACTGAACACAATGATGGAGAAGCTGGCACATCTCCAACCAGCATTGGTCAATCGCTCGTCTCCGCTGCTCCTGCACGACAACGCGTGACCTCATACTGCACAGCAAACGGTCTCCAAGTTGCAAGAACTGGGGTTGGAAGGTCTCCGTCATCCGCCCTACTCATCAGACCTTGCACCTACAGCCTACTACTTTTTCCAGAATTTGGATAACTTCTTGGCGGGAAAAAAATTCAATACCCGAGAGGCAATACAAAATGCCTTTGATGAATTTGTTGCCTCCCGTCCAGCTGATTTCTTTAAGAAGGACATCAATAAATTGCAAATGCGTTGGCAAAGATGCATTGATTGCATGGGTGATTACTTCGATTAATACTAATAAAAAGTACATGAAAAAAATTCGTTCAAATTTTTTCATACAAAACGGCAATTTCATAGGTAAAGACCTAATATAATTCTTGTATGTGTATTTGAGAAACCAAAACCAGAAGCAATAAGAAATTGCGGCCACCAATCATAATAAAAGCCGTCTCCGGCTTATTTTGAACTAGCAGTCAGTTCTAAGAACGTTTGTCCTACTTGTATGGAAAAAATTACATCCATGAGAATACGTTATCACAAAAAAACTCGATTAACATTTAAAAAATGTGACAATAAATGAATTCTAAAAGCATCATATTTTGCTATTCATCATAAATGTTTCAACTTAGTGTATTGATATTTAAAAATATAATTGTGTAGTTGTATGTTTGTTGTGATCGGTGTTAGAACAGTTAGGCATTAATGGATAGCAGACATGTGTTCCTCAGACAACTGCTCAACTCGCCCCTCCTGAACCGGAGGAGGAACAAGAAACCGTCCGAGAGCTCCGACGACGAGTACTCCAACGGGGGCTTCAGCGAGGTCAACGGCCGCAATTACAGGGACCTCGAAACCTTCCAGAAGGCGCAGCTCAGGAATAAGGTGAAAATAAGTTGTTTATATATATTAATTATGTGTACTCGTACAACATGTCCCACTGTTGGGTTCAGGCCCTAGAGGGAACTAACTGTATAGCCGCCACGCTCCTCCAAGCTGGATTGGCGGGTTACAAGTACCAGTGCACTCTCACTGGCAATCGTGTCAATATCGAGAGGCGCACGCGAAAACATATCCTTCTCTCCCGGGCAACGGGCAGAAGAGGAACTCTGGGGTGGTTTTTAGTGGGTACACCAGCGACGTACGTCCCCCTTGTCCAATGTGGTGGGGGGGGGGGGCGCAGGCGCATTGCACGGGATTCCCACTATGTTATTTAATAATGAAAATACAAGTTGTTTAAACAGTATTAAATGTGCATACTCATTTGATTGACCATACAGTCGGTTCAGTAGTTAAATTTGCTTATATATAGTCGTATCTGTTGATTCGATAAAATTTGTCAATTGAATATTAGTAAGCCTGCGCGGCTAAGAGATAAAAACATCTAAGAAATTTAGTTTTAATATGATGAATGTGTAGATAACTATACCGTGATAAGGAAGCAGTCGACACCGCGGATATAGCCACCATTATAAGTGAACAAATGTTAATTTGCCAATAGATGATAATAGGAATATAATGCAATTATAATAATAATTAATATATTATATACAAATATACGTCCATATAATTAGAAGAGGAAGGGCAATAGCCCAAATAATAACTCGATCAAATAATTTATTGCTATTACTTAGTTTGCTGCAGTTGCTTGTTTAGGAATCCATTTTTTATGTATGAGCTAACGAGGTTGTACATTAGAATTTGATTAAAAATTTTGTTACTATAATACAATATATTATAATAAATTATTAACATTGCAACAACTAAATGTAGGTCATAGTTATAAATCTTTAGGAATTCACGACACAAGAAAAATAGAATATAATACAATTAGGGAACAGATCATAATAGAGAATTTAAACGAATAAAAAATACTTTAACACACACAGCTCACGTAACGTTATCAAATACATAAACAAATACGCAGTCCCAGTGCTTCTTTATTAATTAGGCATCATCAACTATAAAAACAGCGACCTAAAGAAAATAGACACTAAAACTAAAAAATTACTTATCATAAAATAGCATAC
The DNA here is from genome assembly GCA_963693495.1 of Malacosoma neustria. Classification (NCBI taxonomy): domain Eukaryota; kingdom Metazoa; phylum Arthropoda; class Insecta; order Lepidoptera; family Lasiocampidae; genus Malacosoma; species Malacosoma neustria. The sequence continues at coordinate 16,228,546 of OY856379.1, read as the reverse complement.
CAAAAAAAGCCCAAACAGAAAGACTTTACTTACCGGTAAGACCCCTCCGCCTTTTAAACATAAAATACACTTAGAAAGCGAGACATTCTGAAGACATCAGTAGACGGGAAATGCCGTATCTGCAACGCCAGACGAAACCGCACAGCACATCATCTCCGGGTGCTAAGAACTGGCAGGGAATTATAATGTCAATCAGGCATAATAATCTTGATAAGATAGAAGTTTCCCCCCTTTGGTGGAAAGACTCGATGGTACAACCCCAAGTTAAGGAAAACGAATTCGTCAAAATTATGTGGGAAATGCGTGATCAAACAGATGTGAGAGTAACACACAACAAACCAGATTTAATTTAATATAAGATAAACAATAAAACATATTTAATAGATATAACAAAACCATCTGACTACAACATAGGGGCCAAAAAAATATAAAAGCATAACAGATACCACCTACTCAAAACGGAAGTCAGTTGGCTGTGGAACACACAAACCACCGTCGTCCCAATAGTGATAGGAGCCACAGGCGTAGTAGCTATAGTACAAAAGCAAACAGCCATACAGACATCAACCATACTCCACAAAGTTCTAGGGGATACAATTTTTGTTTGCAAGACAAATGACACATAGGAGCCACCAATACCAACACGGTTCCGCACCTACCAGACACACAAATTTCAAAAGAAATTGGTTCCTGAGAGCCTCATAACATCACACATGATGCCCCTTTTACAGGTAGTGGTCGTGGTACGTGGTCTACCCCTCCATCTGGAGGGGTAGACCATGGATTAAACAATCACACAACAACAGATCATCACAAACATCCAACTAAGATGCACACCAGGAAGAGAGCAGAGGGAGAAAAAGAAAGAGCAGGCAAATACAACACACATCACTTAATACCTAGGGAGACATTAGTATCTCTCTTCCCGTGGGCTACGGGACGGGTTACTCAAGAAAAACCGACATAAGTCGAGAGAAAGTCTAATTAATCAAATATAGAAAACATCTTCGTTTAAAAATGCTCCAACCAATTCCTTTTCAATATCAGCTGAAGCGAGCCAGCAACACAGCAGGGCCGCAATCGAACAACAACGAGGTCCGTTCTTCTGGCAGCGGAAGTACGAAGCGGCAGCTGGTGATGCACAACAAGGCGCCCATGTGGAACGAGAACAGCCAGGTCTACCAACTGGACTTCGGTGGACGCGTCACTCAAGAGTCGGCCAAAAACTTCCAGATCGAATATCACGGCAAACAGGTAACTTGTCACTATAAATAATTCACTGACAAAAGCAAACTAATAGTATAATTAAATTTAATAAAAGCATATAAAACGAAATTGATCGATTTTCTGTAAGTTGCTGCTACTTACCTACTAACCATATATGTATTAAATATATATTTATTCAAATAAAAATTTTAAATAAATATATTTTTTTTAAATATAATATTCTTTCTGACATATATTATTGTTATTATAATATTTTGACCTCAGAGAATAAGAGTAATATCATTTGTTATGTACAAAAATATACCTATACGACTTTACAATGTAATCGGATTGTCATTCTTATACTATCTTATATCTCTATTCAAACGTAACGAATTTTAAATATATAAAACAAAGTTTTGGTTGGCAAGATGACAATTTTTAGAGCAACATGTTATAAAATTATTACTTTTACAAGTATCAAATTACGCGGAAGGTGTTATAGCAAGATAATACATGAATTATATGTGTTAAGATAAAACCACAATAATCTTGGAAATGCATTCTCGCAAAAATATATTTTATAAGGAATTTTATAGGAAAACTAAAAGACGTTGTCCATCATTAAGTAATTTAGCCTTACAGGACGAAGGTAAAGGTTTTATGGTTATTATAATCGTCATAATTATTATACAGGTGATGCAATTCGGTCGCATAGATGGCAACGCTTACACCTTGGACTTCCAGTACCCATTCTCGGCGCTGCAGGCGTTCGCGGTGGCGCTGGCCAATGTCACCCAGCGTCTTAAGTAATAATACACACACAAACACACACACACACACACAGTAGTCAACGGTTCCTATACATAAAGGGCTAGTGTCGAGTCTATTATGTAAACTGATCTATAATAATGTATACGGTTGAAATGTATGATATATATATGTACAATGTGGCGAAGCCTTACTTTCTTAGCCTGCAACTCTACATATCCCACACCCTTACGCATAGGCGGCAACCCGGTCGAGCGCATGGATCAGGGGAAATACCTAATACCTGTATTTCACGCGTCTGGTTACATCGATTGCAAGGCACGCATGGCTTCCACGTGGGCCAAATGGCGTGAGGTATCATTTGTCACCCCAAAATGCTGGTTAAGTTGAAGGGACAGGTCTATAAGACCATCATCAGGCTATAAAGCGCGGCCGGTGCTAGAGCGGTATAAGCAGGAACTGCGTGTCACGGAGATGAATATGCTGCGGTGGATGTATGGAAATTCTGCAGAGCTTTCATGTCCCTGACATTGTGCATAAATTGTAGAAGTGTCGCTTACGCTACTATGGTCATGTTTTATGGCAATGGGCTACTTACGTGGGGGACAAATATCTAGCCATGCTGCCTCCGCCAAGCCTTGACCAGAAGGGTAGACTCTAAAAATGTTGTTTTAACGTTTTAAAGAGTGATATGCGTGCCAATGGACTGACTACCAAAGATGCCAAAAACCATGAGGTAGAGAAGAAAAAAGTGAAGCGAAAGTTTAAGTTCCAACCGGGTTTTCACAATATGATTATCATAAACTTCAACTATTTTAAATTAGTGATTTTATACAAACTAACTAATTTAATTGATTTTTCAATAATTTGCAATGGATATTTCAATCAATTGACGAACAAATATAAAATTTGTTTCTTTTCAGTTTTGTAATTGAAATATTTTATTAATTGATACTGTTTACATAATAACCTCCACGAGCTCTGCTTTTCATATATCGTTTAATATAAGCTGGAATAAATATATAAGCTCATTTTTATACCATAGGAACATGACGGGAGCTTTATAAAAACTATTTTATGAAGCTGCTTGCGCCCTGTCCTCTCGTTTAAGAATGTCGCCTAAGAATTTGAATCACACGATACAAATCAACAATTCGGCCGAACCATAGATATATTTTTCACAAGCTTAGATAGGTAGTTTAGGATCAAATTCAATGTCTAAAGCTCTAACACCATAGCCGGGATCATCAAGCTCAGAGTTCATTTAGAAATGGATAACGAGCATATATTTTAGGTACAAATGTTAAATATTTTCACAATAGGAATATATGAAATCACGTTTAGATGTAAAATGGTCTATAGTTGAAAAGTTTACATTCTTGTTGTTTATTCAATTCCAATCGCTCATATACGGATCTTGGTTCCAAATTAGAGAGAAATCTTTACAATAATGTAATCTTGAACTTTGATGAAATTTTAATCCAATGCAGAAAGAATAAGAAAGTTGCAAAGCAGGAACGCGTCGGGACGACTGTATGTGCGATTGGAATGATGGCCTTTGGCATTTTAACCTAAGTAAATTTAATGAAAGGCCATTTATTGTTGTATAATGGCGACGAATCTTTCTATTTAAATATTATTTTCAATATATTAATATGAAATTATGCGTTATATCGCGATTTTTGTTTATAAATAATAATAAATAATTGTGTATTATCAAGACTCGTTGCAATATGCACTAATATATTTTCTACATAATATGTGCACATATTTGAACTATATTTATTTGAAAACAAACATTTAGTTAATATAGGTCCGTGCATATTTTAGGCATATTTGGGAAAATATGAGGTAAATAAATTGTTGTATTGAGTGTTATCTTTAATGAAATTGTTGTAATCGTAACTTTTAAATATTTTGCTCTATTTGATGTTTTATAGACATTATTGATAGTAATTTGGTTTGTTAATATCAATATGATATACGCAGTGCACATTAGTTAATTGGATTTTAGTGAAAATGTATTTTTGCGAAATTAGCAGTCGAAAATCATGCTGTCTAGTAAGATACTTATTTCATTTTATGTGATCCTCATATTAAGTATGTAAAATATAAAAACTGAATGGGATCAGCTATATTTAGCGATTCCATGAGTTTTGATCGGCGACCTGCTTTATTCTACGAGGCCCTTAACTTCGAACAACCTCAGTATCAACAATGATGCCGATATGTAGGAATTTACATTATCACGTCCAAAGCGAAATAAATTCACGACTTATAATTTTTTATATTGAAGGAGGATAGATAAGGTTTTTAGTTGCAAAACTTACAATTTCGATATTTTTATGTAAGCAAAGACAGCCTAGGAATTTATGTGAGCTATAATTCTATGTTAGAATAACATCTTTGATATTATAGATTCTGTTTTAATTTGATATTATCTGATCACATTTTTTTTTAAATTGTTGCTTTAATAAGCACTACTATACAAACTCTCGATAGTTTTCATTTATAGATGAAAATTTAAGATCGTATCGACAAAATATGGTAAGATATTTTCTAAGTAAATGAGATGCAATAAAAAAAATATTACAAAAATTTTATGTTGATTGACTTTTTTAGAAATTACAAATAGTTAATAATATAACAATTAATTACAAATAGGTCTTAACAAATATAACTATTATATTACTTTAATTACCTGTAGATATTACTTTTAAATAAAAAGGCTTAGTTAATACTTTATGATTCAATTGAAATTCGTTATATTATAATAGGTCTTTACCTATGAAATTGCCGTTCTGCGGTACTGGCCATTTCAAATCAAAATAATTTTTGTTTGGCTAAGAATTCTAATTTCAAATTAATTTTATTTTAAAAACATGGAATTCTTTTTCCAAAAGTAGTTATTTGTTTATTGATTACTGGTACATTTTCATCGCATTTCAATCTTTTTCGTCATCATGGATACGTTAAAAATTCGAGTAATTATGGAATATGAGTACCGTCGTGGCAGCAACGCGGCACAATCGGCACGCAACATCAACGACGTCTACGGAGCTAATACTACAAACCAACGCACCACCTGTTATTGGTTTGCTCGCTTCCGTTCTGGGAATTTCGACCTGAAAAATGAACCTCGCGGTCGTCCGAAGACTTTGGTCGACAATGACGAATTAAAGGCGATTGTGGAAGTTGATGATACACAATCTACGGCTGAATTAGCAGCAGCTTACAACGTTAGCGTCAAAACAATATTGGTCAATTTGCGTCAAATTGGCAAGGTAAAAAAGCTTGACAAATGGGTGCCCCACGAACTCAATGAATGCCAGCGCGAAGTACGCGTCGAGACGTGCCTTGCACTGCTCAACAGACAAACAAATGAAGGAATTTTGAATCGCATTGTTACCTGCGATGAAAAATGGATTCTGTTTGATAACTGCAAGCGCGCAGCAAGTTGGTTGGATCCTGGTTCAGCACCTAAACAATGCCCTAAACGAAAACTTACCCCTAGAAAAGTGATGGTCACTGTTTGGTGGTCTAGTGCCGGTGTGATTCATCACAGCTTCTTACCAAACGGGGTGAGCATTACTGCAGATGTGTACTGTGAAGAACTGAACACAATGATGGAGAAACTGGCACATCTCCAACCAGCATTGGTCAATTGCTCATCTCCGCTACTCCTGCACGATAACGCGCGACCTCATACTGCACAGCAGACGGTCTCCAAGTTGCAAGAACTGGGGTTGGAAGTTCTCCGTCATCCGCCCTACTCACCAGACCTTGCGCCTACAGACTACTACATTTTCCAGAATTTGGATAACTTCTTGGCGGGAAAAAAATTCAATACCCGAGAGGCAGTACAAAATGCCTTTGAAGAATTTGTTGCCTCCCGTCCAGCTGATTTCTTTAAGAAGGGCATCAATAAACTGCCATTGCGTTGGCAAAGATGCATTGATTGCATGGGTGATTACTTCGATTAATACAAATAAAAAATACATGAAAAAAATTCGTTTAAATTTTTTCATACAAAACGGCAATTTCATAGGTAAAGACCTAATATAATATATATGTATTAGCCGTTCCCACCCGCTTCGCTGTTCGAATAACAGAAAAAAGTAAATCGAAAAAATATGAGAAGTTTTCGTACGCATGCGCGCTACACCGCTTGCCCCCACTTCTCCGCAGTCAGAAACACACATCACTGAACAAATAGTGCTTATTATAAAGATCGTAAAACTTTAATAACTTTATATTAAACTAGCTGTGCCCGCGACTCCGTCCGCGTGGAATAGTGACTTTGGGCAGAATTTTTTGGATATCTTATGGTTTATTTTGGACTAGCTGACCCGGCAAACGTTGTTCTGCCATATAAATAATAAAATGTCAAAAAATTAAAAAAAATTTTTGGGGGTGGGTCACCCCTAACATTTAGGGGGATGAAAAATAGATGTTGGCCGATTCTCATAGATACCGGATAAGCACAAAAAATCACTAACTCAATTTAGTTATCTGCCTACTGCCTACCCCCTAAGAACGATGGCGTGATTATTTATAGCCTATGACCATTTTTAGGTTATCATCTATCACCATACCAAATTTCATCAAAATCCGTTCAGCCGTTTAGGCGTGAAAGAGGAACAGACAGACAGACAGACAGACAGACAGAGTTACTTTCGCATTTATAATATTAGTATGGATTACAAACCCTATAAACCCTAAAATATAAATGAAATCTGCAAACAGTCAGTATTATCGAATGCAACTGTTATGCCATGCGCCTCCGGAATACGTACGTTCGAACCTACAATGTCCAGCCTAAGCTGAACCCTATTTCATATGATTGATGATATAAATCTGAGGTCAACTTAAATTGGATATTAGTTTCCGAAACATCATTTTTTCCAAAACTATTTTTTTTAAATAAAAATAGCCTAAGTTACTCCTTGGTACATCAGCTATCTGCCAGTGAAAGTCCCGTCAAAATCGGCGCAGCCATTTCAGAGATTAGCCGGAAGACAGACAAAAATTGTAAAAAAATGTTGTTTGGTATATGTACCGTGTATACTTCCGAATGCACTTAGTAAAAAGCGGTTATTTTAATATTACAAACAGACCCTCCAATTTTATTTATTTGTATAGAAGAAGATATCCCAATTTTTTGTTAGCTAAGGGCCAAGTATCTAAGAAACAAAACTTTAAAAAAATTATTGAAATATATCCAGTAATTTTGCCGTGATGCGCTCACATCTGCAGACCTGTATACTTCTATTTATAATTACAGTAAAAGCTCCTTATCGCTTCCTTCATTCACGTTTTCACTATTCGCGAATTAAAAAAATGCGACCGAATTCCTATACTCGCGGCTAAAAATTTCTTTATTCCCGGTACATATATATTAATAAAAAAAATGTGCTCGGGGATTCCCGTCAGAAACGAAGTTCCTTACGTTTAAAAAATAAAACAGAAATAGAAAAAGAATCAATCTTCCTGGAATCCTGACATTCCTGGACTGGACAACCATCTAAATATACCGCTTTAATAACCTTGTGTTATGGCATAAGTAACCCAAGATGCCTTTGAAGCCGGTGCGTTGGAATTGCATCTGGTGATGCAAAGATCCCTAAGCAACGGTAACTGCTTTCTATTAAATGGGCCGTCAGTTTTTTTTGTATAAAGCTATAAAAAAAGTGTATGTGTGTACTTATGTACCTAAGCACGTAAGAAGTTATACTTCTTTGGCGCAACGAGATAAAAATAATTCTAAAAATTATATCCTTTGCGTTATACTATGTTTGTAGAAAAAAATTATTTTAGTTTATGATGTAAATAAATAAATACATACCGTCAATTAACCTTAACTTCTACAAACGTACTCAAAGTAATATGTAAAAACCAGTTTTATCACTTGTAATCTAAACGGATTTTTTTATATATTTGTGTTTTTATTTTGTCACCTAGGAACGTATCGCCTATAATCCCATATATAAATTACCATTCCATATTCACGGTTTCCGTATTCGCGGCATATTTACGGAATGTATACACCGCGAATAAAGAGCTTTTACTGTATTAGATAATTAACAAAAGGAGATATATAAAATTGAGATGAAAATTTTTATATTTAGTATATCGTAAATTTTTTTGAGGTGGCTTCACTATCTTTAGGTGCCAGCGGTCCACTCTGGCTAGGCTTCTGGACTAATCTAAACTGGCTAAGCTTCTGGACAGGGTTTTCGAGGTTGAGAAATGGGACTGCAGTAGCTGACATGCACCTCTTTGTCACACTTCGAACGGTCATGAAAAAAAGCGTCGGGCAGCAAATAGTTTGCTTTCTGGCGTATAGAACATGCAATATCCTATATTTCGGATAGCAGTGCAGCCGTGCGTGCGTCGGTTATATGCAATCAGGATATTGGAGTTTATCAAACGCTTAAGAAAAGTTCAAATTACTACTTTAACAGAATCTCGGAAACTAGTCATAATTTGAGAAATGTTTTAAGTATACATATCTGTTGTTAATTATTTATTAATTAGGAAAATAATGAATTTTTAGTTGGTACAGATTAAATTTAAGACTGCACGGTAGAAATATATTTTGTGATATTTAACTATTGTTTAATGTAACAATTTAGAATTAGTGCGTGTTATGTGAACCAAAGTTAAAATTGTTTTGTTTGCTCAATAGTTTTAAGTTTTTATATGCAATACATACTGTTTTTAAATTTTTAATTATTTTTTACTTTTTAAATTAAAACAGTTACTTAATATTTGTGCTGATAGCCAAGTTAAAGAACGTAATTAAAAATAAAATAGAGGGGACGCGTATAAGGAAAATCTCTCGTATTTGCGTTCAATTGTTATTTCGTTGAATTATTATGGATCATTTAATCAAACTTATATTAGGAACCCCAAATGTTGTTACCTAAGTAAATGTATTTGTTTATTACTACATATATACCTAAGTAATGTATCATCAACAGTTTATATATTTTTATTTTATTAGGGATTTTAATAGATAGGATGGATGAATGCGAGAAATTATGGCTATGAAAGGTGGGAAGAACCATATGATGGCTAAAATATAGCAAATTGGAAAAGTAACACTAATTGTCATGATATGGTCAACATAATAAAAAAAAATATAACATAGAAAATTTTTATTTATTTAAATTTATAGATCAATTAAAATACAATCTAAGCAAAGTAAACATTATCGACGATCCCCGTGACGTAACGGATAACATACTTCAGTACGCTTGCGGAGGTCACGTATTCGATTCCCGTCTCGTGTCTGGGTGTTTATGTTTATATGTATTTATTTACATAAAAAAGGTCTAGCAGTACCCATAACACAAGTGCTATGTTATTTACTTTGATGATACTAGATAGCTCTGTGAGAGTTGTCCCAATATATATTTATTTTAAGCCTAAGTCTGTAACGTCCCGCTGCTGCGTTTAGAATTTCAATATAAAACTCCTTTTATAGGCCGATATTATAGTATCTTTATTATTGTTGTTCGCGCCGGTATTCGATTTGGCTAGGTTTACCTAGCTAGCGAGAGAAATGAGAAGGGTACTCACGATTCTCGTTAATATTTTACTACTTGACCCGGCTAATACCAGTGCATCAAAATTGATTGAGCGGTTTAGGCGTGAAAGCGTAACAAACAAACAAACCCACTTTCGCATTTATAAAATATTATAACTAATAAGTTAGGATAGTAAGACAAAACCGACCATTCACGAACGGCCGTTAGACATTATGTTGGTCACACTTGTTCCGACAAGGATAGAGAGCTGACATAAGGTAATAGGAAAAGGGAGATGATATAGCATCAATCTAAACCCATTGTAGCCAACCCACGTTAACAATTGTTATTGTTTAAGCTTGTTTTATTGTAAGTTCCCATTTATTGCGTTTAATTAGTTCACATTAGTTGTAAATAATACAACAAAATGTAAATAAAATATTCTCCAAATATCTTTGTGTTTTATTTAACATAATAAATAATATTAAATGTGTCAAAGGCCGCGTATGGATTGCCAAGTATTACAGGTTCGTTCACTATCACTAATCACTTTCGCTGCCACTCTCTCCTGGCACATAGTCTTCATCGTCTTCATCTGATATCTCCAGGTCATCCAGATCTTGGAAGAGGGATTCATCTACTTTGACTGCATCACCTACAAAACAACACTATGAGTGCTATTCAAATAACGCCTAGGTTGCAGGTATCTTTTATACGAGATGGAACTGAACTAAATGGCAGCAATAATAATAATATACTTTATTGCACTCAAAAATCATTTACATAGTAAAAAAGTATATAAGTATCTATATATTAAAAATAGTACAATCGGCGGTCTTATTGCTGTGAGCGATTTCTTCCAGACAACCACGTGGACAAAAGCTTTTGTCAATGGCCGGTATTGAGAACACATAATTGCAAACTTATATTGACGACCTCGATGGTGTAACGGATAACGCACTTCGGTACGCTTGCGGAGGTCACGGGTTCGATTCCCGTCTCGCGTCTGGGTGTTTATGTATAATATGTATTTATTTACAAAAAAAAAGTATATAAGTAGTATATCAGTTGTCTAGTACCCATAACACAAGTGCTATGCTATTTAGTTTGAGACTAGATGGCGCTGTGTGAATTGTCACAAAAAAAAATATTATGGTATATATATAAATACATAAATAAATACATTCTATATAATTAGTACTTGCAATTAATAAATTGCTATATATAACACATATATCACAAATCTATCTACTTATTTTGCATTGATGAATAGTGGCAGTACATTAGATATGGACAAATGTCTCCTATTACTTCCTCCAATTTATCCTATTCTTCCGTATTTATGGCCCACTCAACAAATGTGCCTGCTTTGGATATTAAGGATTATCCGCTTCGATATTGTAATCGCTCATTTGCTAGGTGGTATAACTCCAAGCCCGTCTGGGTGGCGACACCCCCTGTTCTCTAAATATTTTAAAAACACGACATAGGCCTAACATCCATAGGCGACAGTAACTGCTTACTCTTATGTGGGCTGTCAGCTGTTTCACAGCAATAAAAAAGCTAGCTAGAGATAGCCAGGATGGTCACGGCGGAATATCCATTAAAACCCTGGTAGGCACACAGTCTTCAGTGGGTCGCAATAACTATAACTTAATGGATATATAAGGGATGCTGGAGACCGTGCGAAGTGGAATAGAAAAAGTCGGAAAGCGGACCCAGGGCACCGAAACGGAAGTTTGGATTGCAACCGGGATGCTACGCTGAGATGATGATGCATAACTATAATTTAATATTATTTTAAAAACCCTATAAATGGAATACTTAGAAATAGCTCAATCAAACACTATGCACATAACACTAAAAGCCCGAAAATAATATTAATTATTGTACCATCATCGAGGAATTTGAGATCAGATTCATTGAGTGTTGTGTCTCTGAGGAACAATTCTCTGCCAGTGAGTTTGTTTTTGTCTTTCGCCTCCCTCTCTCTCTTTGCCGGGATGCCCATGTCTATCTCAAACTGCTTTCTCCATGCCAAGAATGATTCCACTGTAACTCTTGTGCCTTCAAACCTTTTCTGGAACAAAACAAAGATCCACTATTGCCACATATAAGGGTAAAGCAAAAATAAATATCTTTATAATACATGAAATATATCCATCCAAAAAAAAAACAGTGTTTAAATAAATAAATATTTAATTTGTTTCAAACTGTTTCATTCATAATAAAAACAGATGTAATAATAAAAAAGGTAATTTACAATATATTATGTAAGCTTATCTAGTGGTAGTGGGCAGGTATGTACGTCAAACTATGATAGAGTAACTCTTCTTCTTCCTGCCTTTATCCCAAACTATGTGGGGTCGGCACAACATGTTCTCTCCTTCCACTCTCCTCTATTAGCCATTAATTGAACATTCGCACCTTTTTTAACGATATCATCTTTTACACAATCCATCCATCTTTTCTTTGGTCTACCCCTTCTCTTGTATCCGGACGGATACAAGAGGAGGGGTAGTAGAGTGGACACTCTCATTTCTAGCATCCTCCTTATTACATGATGCTCCTCTCTTCGCATCATATGGTCATACCAAGCTAACCTATTACTTTCAGCTTCTCAGTCACTGGCGCTACTTCCAAACTTCCCCTAATGTACTTACTCGTTTCTAATTTTATCCATTTTTGTAACTTTTACATACAATTTCGCATTTCTGCTGCATACAATAATCTTTCATCTTTCCCCTTTGTGGCCTAGTATTCTGATTCATACAATATTTAGATCTTATATGGACTTGTAAATTTTTCAGCATTCTTTTCTCTATCATTCAACATTCTATAAAGATGTTTCTGACCACTAGAGCGTCCCAAAAACTCATACAGCTTGGCTTGTTCCCTGGCCTTTAAAATCACCACCCACATAAACATCTTCCTTATCATGAATGTATCAAAATTCCCCCAAAATGTTTCTTTCACTCTGTCGTCACATCCAGCCTGTGGGGCATAAACACTCACTATGTTTAACGCACAGTCGCCCACCAATAATTTTACCATGATTATTCTATCATTTATCCTCTTCACATCCATCACACATTTTTTCAATTCACTATCTAATACTACAACCACGCCGTTTCTTTTATCATCACTTCCACAATAGTAAAATTTATACCTAGACCCAATCTTTTGAGATCTCGAATCCTTCCATTTCGCCTCTTGCAAGCAAGCTATATTTATACGTCTTCTTTCTAATACCTCTGCTATCTCTCTTTCTCTTCCAGACATCGTACATACATTCCAACTTGCTAGTCTCATTCTCATTCCACGTTTTTGCGTTCCTCTCATTTGAGTACATGTAGTAATAGTCTTAGCTTGCTTTTAATGACCGGCCGCCTGCCTGATGTCAACCCCTTTTTGGGGATTATTCAAATATCAAACCTAATATAATTATAAAAAAATACTCATATAAATGAAAATTTAGATGACAAAGATGTCCAATGGTCCTTTGGCCTCTCCTTCACAATATACATTGCCACTTATGTCTATTTTATTCTAAGGCTGTAATACTTCTTGTGAATCCATCTCACAATATTATATGTTGTTCTTTGTAATGTTCCAACATTGACACTTGACTGTACTATGTTTAATTTTTCACCATTAGAATAGATTTGTGTTTTACTTTATTATTCCAAACATGTAAAAAGCAGATAAAGTTTTGTAAACACAATTTCAATTTTGGCTAGTTCTTTTGAAATTATAGCAGAGTAACTAAACTTTAGAATGCAATGGTTGTGATTTGGCAAAGGATACCTTTAAATCAGGTGATTCAGTAGATTTAAAAGTGTAAGGGCAAGAATCCCACAGACAAATACCATGGGTTAGATTTCATTGGATGGTTCTGGAGTAGCCTTTCTGTTACAGTGAGCAACATAGGTCTGATAATGATGTATTGAAAGTTGCATAACAGAAATGAAAGAGATATTGGTCACTTATCACACCTTTCATTCAATTTCTGATTTTCAATTTCACCCAGCAGGACATTATGGATGCCAAACATGGGCTTTTAATAATACAAAAAAGAGAAAAGACTAAAAGTCTGTCAAAATGGTATGCAGAGAAGCATACAGATTATTAAAAGAAGAAAAAGACGAAATTAAAATCATTATAATCAGGGATAAATTTGTACCTGTGATTAAATTTGTACCTGTGATTTTAACTATAATAATATTAAAATGGACAGGTCACATAGTAAGAAACAAATGGTCAAAAAAATCAACATTTTGGTATCCCTGAGATGGTAAAATAAAAAAAGTTAGATAGAGGAAGAAAGAAGAGAGATTTTTTTTATTGCTGTAGGATAGCACAGGCTGACGGCCCGCTTATAATTTAGCATTTACCATCGCCTATGGATGTTTGCAACATCAGTGGCATCGCGAACACGCTGCTGTTCCATAAAGGTACAGGAACTTAGGTCACCAACGCCGGAACACAATACAAGGTTATTGTGGCGGCATACATAAGACCAAAGGTGGTCGCCATCCAGACGGGCTTGAGGCCCTACCACGTAGCTAGGGTGGGTTGCTTAGTCGCCTTTTACGACAGGCCGACCCTGGCCGCAGAGGTTAGTATTCTTTCTCCGCCCCTGCACGGATAATAGAGATAGAGGTCACTGGCCTATATTGGATTAGAACGGTCCAAAACAGAAATAATTGGAATGGATTAAAGAAGTCCATTGTCGGATGACAGGCTGAGAAGGATGCTGATGTAAATTTTAAGGACCTGTAAATTTCACAAAAAGTCACCAAAGTAAAGACAAAGGTTAGACTACTTCAACCTACTTACCATTTCTGCCTCTTCATCAGCTTTTAGTTTTGCTAAAGTCTGTTCCTCTCGTTCCTTTTTGACACTGTCCCATTTCTCATTGAGCCATTCTTGTCCGGCTGACACTAACGTGAAGATCATTACCATACCTAAATTCTCTTTTCCCTACAGATTGATAAAATGTTTTTCTAAGATACGGTTATGTTATTCATCAAAAATATTTCAAATACAATTTTAGTTAAACAAGCCCTATAAGAAATCCTATACAGATATTACAAATATCCATAATATGCTGAGTTCTTCTATTTTTATTATACCTCCTCACCCTATGAAAATTAGAGCTTGGACCCTTTTTTTTCTTGAGGAAAATCTCAGATTGTCAAGTGGCCATGATCCAGGGGATCAGGGGATATATGGGACTCCGGAAAGATTGTTGACACCTGACTTCCCACAAAAAACCCAACTGTTCTCCTATTTCCTAACACCTGGAGCCACAGAAAAACTGGCTCGCCGATTAAGTGTTGCAAGTCTGAGTGGTTGGAATCTTAACAATTATTTGCTTACGTATTTTATAAGCAGTACAAAAATCATGAATATAATTTAAAAAAAACACATATGCATGATTAAAAGGAGCTTTATGACCTCAGTCTTACAAAAATAATTCATTTGCAAAAAAAATTATAAACTTTTATAAAGTTTTGTGTTCATAAATACAATTACCAAGAAAAGGATTATGTCCTTAGTGGACTTGTAGTCTGTTTTAGTGTGCAATTTGTAGTTATACCATTAGGTTATCACTCAATACTGCAGTTTACAAAACATTGTTCATATGAAAACCTACCTGTTCAATTAAATGGTAATGTAAATCATTTTTGTCCACAATATTGTCAAAATTCTCTTCATCGTCTATTTCAATGATTGGTAATTCATCTGGATATTTGGCTGTGTATGTGAAAATCAACTGGCACGCTAGGCCTTCTCCATCATCAAACCCCTCAGATTTGATTGGTATAACAAACTTGTGAAATGGCTCAGTTTCTAACACTGAAAAATAAATAATTTACGGAATTTCAGTATGAAGTGTAGTATACTTCAGATTGAAATTCCGTAGAAATAGTAATAAAGTCTCAAAACACATTCAGGGCAGGCCTGTAAATTCGTGAAATTAACACAAATTTAAAAAAGTTAATTATAATTTAATCCTTTACCGGTTTACCTTGCATGTCTCCATAGTATATTGAATCCAAAGCTTCGACTTCACTGCTTTGTTCATATTGGTAATCCATTATGGATTTATGGTTTAATTTTTATATATTAGATTTTTCGAATTTGTGTACATGCACGTTTTCTGTTATCTCCTGAGTTCTGTTTTTTTTTAATCACAAGTCACAACTGTCATATTGACGTTATGTATCATACTATCATCAAATGTCTGAATACTATTTTGATATTTACATTTACAAACGATTTCAGTTTTTTTGGAGAGAATCCGTATGTTTTGCTCTGCAAAAATAATGAAATTGGCATTTGTGGAAAAATTAAGAAAAATGTTGGGAAAGAAGAAAAAAAGGGCTAACCAATTAAATTGACGGAGTGAAGTGAATTATAGATATACATCTGACAACACTGTATGGCAGTGTGACCGTTTTTAGTATATTCAGTACCAAATTGGTATAATTTGGGCTCCGTAAAACTAATTTAATTTTTTTTTGGTATCCTTTCATATTTTGGTATTTTTTAGTACATTTTTAAACTTTCAACATTTTTAAACACATTATTGATATATTTTTGGATTGGACGGGCAACATTAATTTCTATTCGTTCGTATTTGGTTCACATAATTTTGTCTTTGTCTGATGTTTACCGCAACTGTATCATTTTGTCTCTTTCGAACGGAACGGCTTTAGTTACATATCTACGTTAGATGCTTTACGTCGCGGGGAATTACTGAAACTTAAAAAATGATTACTAGCAATAAGATATGGGACCACGGATTTTTTTGTTCTTTATTTATGTCTCTGTGTTATCGTGTGTGTGTGTAGTGAAGATAATGTCTAATATGCATACCCATTGCAAACGCTGAATGCGAAAGAATTTTTTCAAAAGTTAATCATATAAAAACTGAATACAGAAACAGGTTTATAGCTAAACATATTGCTTGCCTGTTGCATGTTAAGCAAGGTCTAAGTGAAGGGAATGTAGGTTGTGTCTTATTTTTTTTTTTTTTGGTCTCCGGGAAATACATCCGACTACCCACTAAAAAACCCCGCTGCCGATCTCGTGACCCGTGCCGGTGTTTTATTTGACCCATCGAAAGATATGGTAAAAAATAATCCGTCGAATACTATTTAAAATAAAACTTATTGTAAATATTTATTATTATTTTAATATGTCAGTATAATGAACGTGTGTAATTGGTAAAATTAAAAAGTAACTGATAATAAGTATTTTAATTCAATTGTATATGGTATTATTTAGTACCGGCACCTTGTAGTTTTAGTAGATCACCATTTTTTAAAACGGTCACACTGCTGTATGGACAAGTCATTTTGCTTAGTATTTTGAATTTGATATTTTGAGTTTGACAAATTAGATAATCAACGCCCAAGCCAGTGTGACCGTTTTTAGTATATTCAGTACCAAATTGGTATAATTTGGGCTCCGTGAAACTAATTTAGTTTTTTTTTTGGTATCCTTTCATTTTCTGGTATTTTTTGGTACATTTTTAAACTTTCAACATTTTTAAACACATTATTGATATATTTTTTGGTTGGGCGGGCAACAATAATTTCCATTCGTTCGTATTTCGTCTCATAATTTTGTCTTTGTCTGATGGTTACCGCAACTGTATCATTTTGCCTCTTTCGAACGGTTAATAATAACCAAACCGCGAATCGTGCTTTAGCTACATATCTACGTTACATGCTTTACGTCGCGGGGAATTACTGAAACTTAAAAAATGATTACTATTAAGTATAACAGGGACCACGGATTTTTTTGTTCTTTATTTATATCTCTCTGTGTTATCGTGCGTGTGTAGTGAAGATAATGAATCGCAAATACGATCAGAAATATACATCTGAGTGGGAACAAAGTTTTTTGAATAGTTTGTTATGTATTGTCGATTAATTGTCGATTTCCCATTAATGAAAAAATATTTTCCGAATTACGTTTTATAGACCCACAAGTAGCGGCTTATGAAAATTTTACATCTCATATCAGCGTTATGAACAGGTTTCCGAAAATTACTACAAATGATACAGGAACACAATTAATTGACAAGGAATATCGTCAAATTAGGTATGATTCAGGGGTACAAAACCTCATGTGTGGTTCTAGTAGTAGTGCTAGTGCTGTAAATGTTGAACAGTTTTAGAGCAATAAATTAAGTTAAATTGTTAACAGTAAAAATGTTCATAAGTACAAAAATTTGACTAATTTTGTAAAATGTCTAATATCCATACCCATTTCAAACGCTGAATGTGAAAGAATTTTTTCAAAAGTTAATCATATAAAACTTAATACAGAAACAGGTCTATAGCTAAACATATTGCGTGCCTGTTGCATGTTAAGCAAGGTCTAAGTGAAGGAAGTGTAGGTTGTGTCTCATTTAACCCATCGAAAGATATGGTAAAAAATAATCCGTCGAATACTGACTATTTGGAATAAAACTTATTGTAAATATTTATTATTATTTTAATATGTCTGTATAATGAAGGTGTGTAATTGCTAAAATTAAAAAGTAACTGATAATAAGTGTTATAATTAAATTTTTCCTCTTCTGCTTTTTATTTTAATATATTTTTAGTATAATTCAGCATGTGTTTTGGTATTATTTAGTACTGGCACCTTGTAGTTTTAGTAGATCACCATTTTCTAAAACGGTCACACTGGCCCAAGCCCAACGGGAATGTCGCCATTCGGGTTGTCGGGGAAAACATTTCGTAAAATTTCATTCGAATTTATATTAATTGCATAGATTTTAATATTAAGATCAAAATATGGATTCGCCAGATATAATATCGTCTTGTAATTCAGAAGTTGTGATGGATACAAATGATACTGGGTAAGAATTAAATGGGCGAGTATTTATACAACTTATTGACTATAATATATAACTTAGAAAATGTTGTCTTTTCAGAACAAGGCAGAGCCTAAACACTCCTGACAATGAATATTATGCGGGTCTTCACGAACAGGCTATGTCTAATTTCCAGAAACCCAACATACCTAATATAAATGTGCCGGAAAGAATAATACTTTGTTTAGATATTTGTTATCAGAGCCCAAATTCCTTATTCCGATTGGGAGATGGAACTACTTTTACACCTATTAATATGATGAAGCGAGTGATAGAATTCTTCGTCCATTCTAAACATGCAATCAATAAGAGAACAGAGTTTGCCCTTATAACACTAAACCAGGTGGAGCCTTTTTGGGTTTTAAACTTTACTAACAATATGAAGGATGTAATTAATGTTATAGACAACATTAATCCTGAAGAGTCGGTTGCAGAAATCTTCGATTTTCGAAAAGTATTTGAAATTATAAAACAAAAGGTTGACATACCAGAATATAAGCAAGGTGAGAGCATTATGCCTCCACAAAACGTTGTTCGTACAATATTTTTGTATGCACGATCAAACTGTATTCCCATTATTCCAGAAGATGATCACAACTTTGTATATTTAAAGGAGCAGTTGTATTTTTACTTTGATATACTTTACACACATGAGGAAGACTGTGCACTACATAAATGTGAAGAGGTGTATAATGCTTTACAAGACTTGGACAATGGTTACTCGTATGTGTATGAAGTGTCAAGGAATGCCAGAAAAATCCATGACTGTATAGCAAAATTATTAGCCCATCCTTTGCAGAGACCGTTGCAAAAGAATGCAGATTATATATTTGGATTACAACTAAGATTCCCATAAACATATCAGGCATGTTATGAATATATTTCAGATCTAGATATAAGAATAATGTTATATCAGTTTGAAATATGTTTACATGTAAGAATTTCAGTTATGAACATTAGATTTTTGAGAAATTGTTAAAGTACAAATAATTGGCTGAGCCCAGCCCAAACGATCTTTCACCTGTGCAAAGTAGCAGGTCAGACGCACCATAAAAGTAGGGGAACAGGATTTGTGGCACAAACTAGGAGGTCTAAGCAGTTGGCAAAGTTTCACTGTCAACAAATGAATGGGCTTTATTCAGGTTATCAGAATGAAAATTACTTGTACAACTGATTGGCCATATAAATAATAGGTATTCTTTTAGGTTTACATGACTGCAATAGTACAATATAAAATTTATTATGATTTTGTTAAATTAAGATATCCTTCTATTTAATAAATAAAAACTGATATCAGAGTTTTAGTTTCAGCTGCACAGCATTCCTGAAATATATCTACAATTTACTTAATTTTAAGTGCACTCAGAAATTTAATATTAATTAAATAAAACTTATTGATTAGAAAGAAAATAAAATATTCATAAGTTTTCCAGTATTTATTTCAGCTCTTGAAAGAGTATGATTGGTACAAAAAAAAAACAATAGTTTATGTTAGATACATCAATCATAATAATCTCTCGACCACCTGTTATATACAACATCCTGACTGAAAGCATATGTGAACACTTGGTCCTACATTATTCGATTAGCCTAGTCACACATGTATATTGTGATTTTAGGTATGGTGGTGAGACCACTTTGGATATCCTTTGATAACCAGTTCAGTTATCATAGTAAGTTGGTGAACCCTAATTGTATACAATTGTGATTTTAATTGAGTATTTTAAAGAAAATAATAATATGTTATTAGAGTGTTATAGTTTAACAATTAGACAGCATCTACAGAATACAATGAAGTAGAATTTAAAGTTCAAATAAAGATACAGTATAAGTAGTGATGTGATTTAATAAAATGTTTCCTTTGCTAATGATGATGATGAAGTGTTTCATAGATATGACCACTTCGCTGTGTGACTAGGCTCTTAATTGTAACAAGACAAGTTTATTTTCTTTCACCTCTATCTATATTGAATCATGTTAATCTACATTCCTGCACAGCCACTTTGTAATTCTGTACTTATATTTAGAGAATTTTTAATACTTTTCAACCAAAGTTGAATTTCAATTTAATTAGATGGAAAAAATGAATTTACAAATTGAGCAAGTTAAATAAATAAATAAAATGTTTACAAACAATGTATATTTTCTTTATTTATAGTTAATATTGATGCTGATAACATACTAAGTATATAAGTCACAAGCACAGAGCCACACTAAAACAAACACTCACCAAGCCATACCGCAATATAAAAATTTAACATGTAAATAATAAAAAAATAGCAATTTATTTACACTGATTTACATCCAAATGTAAATAATACACAAAATTCTGATTATAAACTGATCAGTTCTGTTTCATAATAAATGCAAATATAAGGTTTAAATAAAAACAAATACAATTAAATAAAACTATGCGTTTTATTCATATTTACATATATGTAGCATGTTATTAAAAATTACATTCTATATTTTTTTATATTTGGATATATAATCTACATATAGTATTAGTGATATATCCATGAAATATAACTATAATTATCATAATTTACAACTTTCGCCGCAATATTATCCTCATTTCAGATTTTTGCACCACTTTTAATTAGAATATTACTTAGATTTTTTTTAAATGAATTCAACACATCAAGAATACTCGATAATCAAATGAAATATATTTTTGGGTATAATTTCATGCTACATACTGAGGTTGGAAAAAAAAATTCATACAAATATCATTCATAGGGATTATATAATAAAAAACAAATATATATAGACATTAAATTATTGCTAATTTTGAGCTATGCCAATTAGCCTTTAAAGTATAAAAAAAATATCAAAGACGGAATACGAATCCAGCTTGTAAGCATCACTTTGCAAGCCACACACAAGAAGGCAGCTAGAATATACGTACAGTGTAAATTTTGATGAATGAAATCAGTGTTTAATGGAAATTAAAGCTCTCATTACTCTCTTCATGACACATTAATCTTCAAAAAAATAAAATAGAAAATATATTTAAGAAACCATTTCCATGTTAACAAAATCAAATAACAGAGCTTCTAATACCCATAAAGGCGATCTAGCCAACTTACTTCCTGATGGCGTCATATAGACAAATGTAAAATTGATAAATTTCGGTCTCCGCGTTTGTGATTGTAATCGACTAAGGAAATCATTGTTCACCAATAAGTAACGCTAAACATTAAATAAAAAAAATTGCGTTGTATGACGTAATAGTTACAAGCGCCAATCGTTCCTTTCTATATCTACGATACTATTTGAGATCCTAGGGGCCATACGATACACTGTCGATGCCTAAGATTTGACACAGGTTAATTTACGAACGAAATAAATTACTTCACGTATCAGTCTCAACACTTTGAAAATCTATTTACATTATTGATTTGGCTGTTGTCAAATTAATAGAAATAAAAAAAATACGTTAAATTAGAATGAACGGTAATTTTCAATTCAAAAGTATTCACTAATTGTTAATGCAATTAAATCGATTGCATCACATAGTGATCCACGCTAGTTCGCTATATCGATTTTTACTAAACGCTTCGTTTCAAAGTTAGACGTTACTAAAGTCTATTGTCTCTGGTATACAAAGTATATCCAATAAACAAAATTACGATTAGTCTCAGAGGTAACGAACTGTTAATGCATTAGTTTTATATTAACAAGTTCCCTTTACTAGGTGAAAACCTACATCGCCTGGCTCATGCTTTTACACTCACGTGTTCGTCAATTGCATAAATAAATATATTGGAACATTTCACACAACGCCCTCTAGTCCCAAATTAAGTTGTATAGCATTTGTATTATGGGTACTAGACAACTGATATACTACATACAGAATTTTATTTCGTAAACAAAAACATATTATACATAAACACCCAGACGCGAGATGGGAACCGAACCCGTGACCTCCGCAAGCGAAGTGTGTTAGCCGCTACGTCACGGAAGTCGTCATTTATGTGTGTACATATGACCTTGGTGTGTACCAAGAAGGAAATAAACGTTTGCATTGAAATTACGTTCAACGCGTTTGTACGTCTAACTTTGTTGAACGTGACATTATCAGAACTGCTATTTCGCTATACGATTCAACGTTTAAAATCACCAACAGCCAAATCCGATCACGTCTCAATCTCTCTTACATCAGTATAATGAATTATGGTACATTATATATGGAATGATAAATGATCTTATAAATAAGCCAATATTTGTGATTTTTTTTTAATATAACCGTAATGATAACTAAAGCATATAACCGTTCAGCCTCATCGCCGACGACTCTGTGATGTTTTTGTATATTAAAATAATAAAACAATCCTTTATAAAAGGTCGTTAAGATATCAAATGGATAAAACACCGAAAGCGGATGTTTCGATTTATTAAGGAGCAGCGACAATACCAACAATCGATATCTTCGAGTATTATCGATACTAAGAATATTTATATCTAGTCTAAAACAGTTTTGTTATTTGCACGAAAACAATGGGACAATAATGTTCGGAATTGGACTCGTGTCCAGGGTTTGGTTTTCAAGGAAGACAGGACTAGATGAAACGATATTATCAAACTCACAAATCGATATTAGATCGTTCATTTTTAGACTCACTCACACTACCTGCACGATTATCACCCGTGTCATTTTAAATCGATTAAATTATATCGATACCCTAATCGTTATCTAAAATACAATTTAATTATGATTTTTTATACCATCAGATCCCTGTAATACGAATATAGGAACTTTTAACAATTGGGGTAGCGCTTAAAGGTGACGCCGGTATGACATAAATGCTTCTATTAATAAAAAACATTGATTAATGTTAATTATAGCTTGTGCACTACCCTTAGGCCTAAACTATCGTAGCCAATGCGTAATTACAGGAATCGGACGGCGTGTTTATATTTAAGCAAGTTATCAACATAGTTCATTTATATAAAATATAGTATTAAACAAAAATACTAGATCTATTGAATAATTTAGTATTTAGCTGTCGATAACTGGCTTTAAGTTTATAAAATGAATATATTAATGCGTTGAAGTAGCCCACAACTGTAATGTACGTGATTAGAACGAAAGTTACGGTTTACAGTAACCGGCTTTAAATAATGCACATCGAGCTGAATACATACAAATAGACATCTTCAAGGAATACTATGCCAATTGGAAATCGAAGGTTTACAGGAGAATGATATCTGGAAGGGCCGCGAGCCTATCCAGTGGAGAGGAGTGTTCCATATCCGACTTATCACTTGGTCAAGTGACGCACGAGTCAGAGGCGTCGCAGTGCAATGACCAAAAGTCGATCCTGTGACCCTGCACACAAAGCTAAGGGTGGAGATCGGGGTTTTAGTTGGTATCCTGTTGCAGCTGCCGCTGGTATCGCGTCACAGCAGCACCAAGGCGGCCGCCGTAGAGTTAGAACGGTGAGGCCGATATAACCACATCGGCTTTCCGCCGGACTCCGGCGTGGTCATAGGTTTCCCCGCGATACAACAGTAGGAGAAGCTTCAGACAGCTAATGAAACATTTTGAGAATAGCTATATCACTAAAGTTATTTTAAGGAAATGTTCGGGGGTTCAATAATCCAATTATAATTAGTTAAAATTATTTGTAATGAGTGATTTTTCTTCAAAAACACAATTTATTCTAAAATTTAACTAGCATAGTATTCTTCGGAGATGTCGAAATGATATACAGGTGGTAGTGTATCTATTTATAGATGGATAATGAAAATGTTCCACGAAGTTCGACCAGGCGGTTGTCTCCCTCTTTAGCCCGATGTGCAGTATTGTATTACTATAAATAATTTTGGGGCATATTACTTAACAATCGTCACCATTGATGTACGAAGATAGTTAACGGATGTTATCTAAGCCCAAGACCCCTTGGTCTTGGGCTTAGATAACATGCACCAAATAAATTATTGTGAGGACCCCTTGGTCCTCACAATAATTTATTTGGTGCAGTTACATGTAGTTTAACTGCTCAGGGGGCTAACCTCCAGAGCAGTCGAGTAAATTGCATATAAACTCGAAGGATGTAATTGATTAGGAAATTCTCAATAAAACTGTTGTGATTAGAATTAATTTAGTCAAAAAATCATTACACTGCATTATGACATGAAGAAATGAACTCTATTTTTTCGCGTTGGACTACAAAGATCCTTACTAGACGATGAGAAGTCTTGGGCTTGAAATTGTTTTATGTCAGACTCCAAATTGAGTTTAATTAATAAGGGTTTCGATGAATGTGATAGGTTATTAGTTAGTGGGCGTGGTTGGTTCATGTATGGATGTGGGCGCAGGGGGCGGCAGACAGAGGCACAGGCAGGCGGTGGCCGGGGGTGTGAGTCAGAGCACGCACGCGGCGAACACCGCCATGGCACGTCAGGGGGGCGGCGCATGCGGGTGGGCCGCTGCCACCGGCGCGCCCCGCTCGGGGAGCGCGGGCGCCGCCTCCTCCGCGCCCGCCCCACCAGCACGCGATCGCATCACGTACGCGTACGTACGGTACCGCTTGATCTGAAACAAGTGATATTTAGTCATTAAAACATAAAGTCTCGCCACTGTTTTTATGTTGAATAATGAACAAGGACATATATTTTCCTCGAGAAAATCTTACAAGCAACTGTTCACGGATGTATCAATCAAGGGGTACGCTTTTGATTATTGTCGTAGGACTTCTGTGCGCCAGTTGGCGTCGGCACTCTTACTTTCCTTACAATATCTATAAGCGATCTAATCTCCAGATCTAAAAGAAAACAGTACCTCGTGCACCAAGTAATGCTCCTTGTCCCTGGTGTGCGGCGTGTTGTCCCTCGCGTGCCTCAGCGCCGCCAGCTCCTCTTCCAATCTAGCTGCTCGCTCCTCGTGTTCCGCTAATTGGTCTCGCTATACATACACACATTTGATTAAACAGTATTTTAAGTGTTAAACGAAATTGGTATAACTATGAAAATGTGATATTAAACGAGAAATCACTACAAAGGGATTAAGAAAAGCTGCATTAATCTGAATTCTATTACGAGGGCTGTTTGATAGCTCCGTGACTTTTTCAATTTCCCGCGCAGTAACTTTAAGGGGGGTGATACACATGTAAAAAAACTATTTTTTCTATAAATAGTTAAAATAATATCTCAAAAAATACCTGTAATTTTATAGAATTAAATTCGCATTCATCGCATCAATTACAAACTCATTTAAGTGCTCCACCTAGGTTAACTGAGCGCTCGACTGTTCGCTACCTGGGTCGACCCGGGTCAGCAGATGTTTAGAAAGTCTTTTGTTCTTTAATTCTATAAATAGGCCGCCGGCGGCCGAATCTGAACTATTGGTCGACCGCTGGCCCCGACACCACACACAGTCGCTGATATCGGCGCCGCAACGCGCCGATATGACGTCGCGATGAACCCTTGGCCGAAGATGACAGTCGTCTGGCAGTCGACGATGCCTAGTTCCGGCAGCCAGCCCCGCCTGATAAGGCCCCGTCGGGCCGTCGTCGTTCCCTCGCTCCGGCGGCCAAGGCTGTGGCAAAGAAGATGAACACCCAGGCCGAAGAGGACCGTCATCGGCCGCCGTGTTGCCCTACCGCTCACATAGGTGCGCATGCTCGCGGGAAGATGTCACTCCCTGAATCGAAGTCGGGGTTAAAAGGCTATGCCTCGAGGACCCCTACCTGCCTCTGAATAAGGGGAAGACCCACGACGACGGATTCATCACTATACCCCAGAGACCAAGGGACAACGAAAACAGTGGGATTTACCGGGTGGACTTGCACCAAAGTAGGCCAAGATGGGTCTGTCAGCCAACAAGGTCATGGCCACAGTTTTTTAGGATGCACGCGGTGTCATTCACATAAATTGCCTAGAGAAAGGTTGAACAATCACCGGAGAATATTATTCAGAACTTTTAGATTCGATATTGATTTAAAGCAAAAAACGACCACATTCGGCGTTGCTGGCAGTTCCATCAAGACAATGCACGAGTGCACACGTGTGTAGTCACTACGGCAATAAACCATAAATTGGGCTACGAATTGCTATCCCATCCAGCATATTCTCCACATTTAGCCCCCTGCGATTGTTTTCTTTTACCAAACCTGACGAAATGACTGGGTGGTATGAGATTTGGGTCGAATGAAGAGGTCATAACCGAAACAAACGCCACGCCTATTTAGAGGGCCTTGAGAAAACCTATTACTTGGAAGGAATAAAAAAAATTAGAAAACATTGGACTAAATGTATTGATCTAAAAGATTATGTGGAAAAATAAAACGCTTATATAAGCATATGGCATATGCCAAAAAAATTTTTTTATTCCAATAGTCACGGAGTTATCAAACAGCCCTCGTACTTCAACAGATAAATATAATAGTAATAATGGTTTCCTTATTTGCCCTTTAGGCGAGTTAAAGAATAAATAAAAATATTATATTTTTATAAGATTTAAACTTCTTTTTTAATATTTGATGTCTGTCTGCTATTTAATGTGATGAATGCGTCCTAAATAAAAAAATCTTTCTGTCATTCTTTTTAAAAGTACTATTCGCTTTATCGTGTATTGCAATGTAAGGGTTAAAGTAGTTAGATTAATGACAAACAGTACAACATACCATGGACAGTTTGGTGTGCGTGCAGGGCAGCAGCGGGCGCTGGAACTTGCGCTGCGAGCCCACGGCGCCCGCCAGCGGCGCGGCCGAGTACGCGGCGCACACGAAGTTTATCGTCTCCACCCACGAGCACAGTTCTTTCGAATCGCTAACAACACGAGACAAGATCAAGTTATTTCCATGGACGGGACGCATGGCCACGTGCCCCTTTCACCCGGCCCTCCTCCTATAGGGAACGGACAGTACACCTACTTGTCAGAGGCATATCCGTAGCCCGTAGCCGAGTTTCCTAACGATGTATTCCCTCACCATCGGTACGTGGCAATCATACTATGCACACTAGGCCAAATAAAAAAAAAATGATTTGAGCCAAATAATTGTTATATATCGACTTCCGCCTCCCAAATCCCAAATTAATTTTCAGGTATACCTGAAAATTACTTCTATCTGGTATCTGCAAGTTAGTAGCAGTAATCCATTTGTTCCTAGCTTGTATCAAAATATATGCATTATAATGCTAGAGAACATAGCCAACAATAAGAATAATAAAAAATTAATTTGAAATAGTTCATATACATATCTAGTTTAATTCTCCTGACCCCTGAACTAGTTTACACTGTATCTCGGGGGGGGGGGGGGCAGGTTGTTCTCTGGTGGACAATAGTATCATGCACATATAAAAACAATATAAAATTACAAAGAGAAAGAAAACAAAAACTAAATTATACTAAATGGGCCCATGACAAACTAACGAAGGACGCTTGAGTGTGTGCATGTGTCGTGCGTGCATGTGTGTTTATGTGTTGTCCAGCTGTTGTCTTGTAAATAGATTATGATAAATAGAGTTTACCTCGTCTGAAACAAGTATTCCGCCTGATCAGCCGTTTGCAATCTGAACACGTGCTGCTTTTTCGTGTAATCGGTGGCTTTCGTCGCTAAAGCATGGTGTATTCTATAAAATATTGAATGATTATTTCATTTCATTGCTGTTCTAATCAATATTTTGTATCAATATTGTATCTTAAATTGATTTTTGTACTAAATATTTAGGTAATTAAAATGATGGTTCAGATTATTTTTTTTTAGAATCACAATGTGTCTTCTTATTTCTGACCTTAACGCACATTATGTAGGCTTGCTATCTTGAGAGATCTTCCTCAAATTTTGAGATGACAGCTACGACACACAGCGTCTTACACCTTTTTCACCACATAATCTACACCTTCTTTATTTAATATATGAATTATTTATGATTTTTCTAGTTATTTGTTTTATTCCTATCCGTACAGGGGCGGAGAAAGAATAACCTCTGTGGCCGGGGTCGGCCTGTCGTAAAAGGCGACAAAACAACCCAACCTAGCTACGTGGTAGGGCCTTAAGCCCATCTGGATGGCGACCACCTTTGGTCTTTAAGTATGCCGCCAAATAACCTTGTGTTGTGTTCCGGCATTAGTGACCCAAGTTCCTGTACCCTTATGGGACAGCAGCGTGTTTGCGATGCCACTGGCGTTGCAAACACCTATAGGCGATGGTAACTGCTAAATTCTAAGCAGGCTGTTAGCCTGTCTGCTGTCCTACGTAATAAAAAAATTCACACGATTCACATGTAAGAAAATGTCTTTTAATTTATTTATTTAAAAAAGTACTGCCACATCACAGACATATAACATTGAAAATAACAAACTATTTAATTTATGGCCTGATGCATGTGACAATAATGGCGTACATAACATTGGCAATTCATCGGCTCGAAGATGTAATACAATAATTAATTTAGAAAAAGAAATAAAAAAGAATACCTAATGAATACTTTGAAATTCAAATTTAACAAATAATACAGTAATAATTGATGAAATATTAATATGAATATCTAATAAATGTCATGTCATATCAAAAAAAGAGGCAATGTCAATATAATAATATATAATCAAGTAACAACAAGTCAGTTATAAAACAATAAATGATTAATGACCAAAATCAAGGTGCATTTTTTATTTTGTTTTTAAATATACGCAACTTATCGTGGAACACATCAAGATCGGGTATCACTGTGATAAGGGAATGATAAAATAATAAAATAAAAAATAAAATAAAAAAGCCTTTTATTTCTTACAGAAATTTCTAGTTCATAAGTTAATTAGTTTTGTTAGTATCAAGATTTTTTTTTTTAGTTTAATATGTAATAATTAGTAGTTTTAGCTTAAAATAAATAATTTGAGATACGTTGTTATGATTGTTAAAAGTATATATATATATATATATATATATATATATATATATATATATATATATATATATATATATATATATATATATATATATATATATATATATATATATATATATATATATATATATATATATATATATATATATATATATATTAATAAAGTTATTCTGTAAGAACCCCTCTGCAGGTAAAGGCCTCCTCCAACTTGAGCCAGTTTTCTCTTGATTGTGCTGTTTGTGCCCAGTTTGGACCCACTATACGTTTGATTTCGTCCTCCCATCTGATGGTAGGTCTCCCTATCTTTCTTTTCCCTACTGGCCCCCTCCATTCTGTCACTCTTTTTGTCCACCTTTGATCTTGCAGGCGTGCTATGTGTCCGGCCCACTTCCATTTTAATGCAAGAGCTTGTGCTAAACCGTCTGTGGCTTTTGTGATGTTGCGTATTTTTGTATGTCTTATTTTATTTATTCTTTTTATGTTTAGCATACTTCGCTCCATTCCTCGTTGGCACGTTATAATTTTATTTTTAATGTTTTTGTTAAACTTCCATGTCTGACAAGCATATGTCAGGCACGGTATAAGGCAAGAATTCATAACCTTTGTCTTCAGTTTGATTGGCATGTTGCTCTTAAATATTTCTTTAAGACTCCAGTATTTATTCCATGTTAGTTGGGCTCTTCGCTCAGTCTCTTGGTAGTTATTTAGTCTGTCGAAGCTTATTTGCTTACCCAGGTAAATGTATTTGTTGGTGTATTGGAGAGGTTCGTTGTCGACGTATATTTGTACTTTGGTGTTGTTGGTCATTACCATAGTTTTAGAGAGGTTCATCTCTAGCCCGGCGAGCTTACTAGCTTTATTTAGTGACTCTACCATGTACTGTAGTTCTTTTCCTTTCTCTGATATCAGCACCAAGTCGTCGGCAAAACGTAGGTGGCTTAAATGGTTATTTTTTATTTTTATTCCGCATTTTTTCCAGTCAAGTTTGCTTATTATCGACTCTAATGTGGCTATAAATAGTATAGGTGAAAGCGGGTCCCCCTGTCTTACGCCTCTCTTTACAGGAAACCAGGGACCGGTTGTTTCTAGTTTAACTCTACTTTTGCTCTTCCTATATATGCTTTTGATTACTCTTAAATATTCGTTTTCCACATTCTGTGTTTTTAGAGTTTCCCAGATGTAGTTGTGTGACACTGAATCGAATGCTTTTTTGTAATCGATATATGCCAAGTACAGCGGTCTATTTCTTTCTTGATATTTCTCGATGAGAAGTTCGAGTGTGTGAATATGGTCAATGGTAGAGAATCCCTTTCTGAATCCTGCCTGTTCAATAGGTTGTCTTGTTTCTAATGTAGAGCTAATTTTTTTGGTCAGGATTGTAGAAAATAGTTTATATGCACTCGGCAGCAAACTTATAGGTCTGTAGTTCCCAATATCCTTTGGGTCGCCTTTTTTATATAACAGAATTATGTTAGATTCTGACCATTGGGTGGGTGTCTCTCCAGATTCGAGGATAGAATTAAATAAATTTGTAAATGGTGTAGCTAGTATTGGGGCAGATATCTTTAGGGTCTCGTTTGCTAGGTTGTCCGAGCCCGGACTTTTGTCTAATTTGAGTTTGTTCAATGCCTCAATAACGTCCTTTTGTTCAAATTTGGGTCTTATGTTTCCGTCGTTGCTGTTATTTTGATTTTCGTGGCTGGTGTCTTCTGGCTCTTTGGTACTGTATAGATTCCTGTAGAACTCTGTCGCTATGCTAATGATGTCGCCGCGGTTGTTTTTAGTTAGATCGCCTCGTTTTAGCTCTTCGATCCAAGTTTTATTTGGTTTCAGCTCTTTATATGCTTTTTTTGTGCTACCAGTTTGGTTTAGGTGTTTTTCAATAGTTTTTTGTCTGTAGTTGGTGTAGTCTTTTTTTATGCATTTATTGACAAGCTTGTAAAGCGCAGAGATTTCGTTTCTTGTTGCTCTGGTTTTATTTGAAGTTTTTTGCAGGTCTTGTCTTCTTTTTAAAAGTTTTGATGTTCGCTCCGAGATTATTTTGTGGACTTTATTTGGGTTTTGTGCTATTCGGGCGTTTTGCAAGCTTGAAGTGATAATTCTGATTAAGTTGTCGTAATAGTTCTGGACTGGGATAGTAATCTCAGCGAGCATTTGATCTTTTGATATGTAGGAGTTTAGGTATTCTTTGAACTTGGTGATTTCTTCTTCGCTTGTTATTTTGTTATGTTGACAGTTAGTAAACTTTTTTCTACTTTTTTTAAAATATGTGTCATGTGATATTGTAGCTCTTACTGGCCTGTGATCCGAAGGGTAGTTGATGTTCAGTACTTCTATGTTTTTAAACAGACGAGGTCGGTTTGACAGCACGAAGTCGATTTCATTTTTGTTGGCTCCATCCGGTGATCGCCAGGTCCATTTATTTTTTGGTTTTTTTTTGAAGAAAGTGTTCAAAATGGACAGTTTGTTTTCACTGGCATATTCGATTAGTCTTTGTCCTCTCTCATTTCTGATTCCATATCCGTGTGTTTTCGCGATTAAATGTTCATCATTTTTTGGAATCCCAATTTTAGCATTTAGGTCACCCATCAGTATGAAGTCTTTGTGTGCTAGATCTATTGCTCTATTTACTGTTGCATAAAAGTTATCGATTTCATTTTCACTTGCTTGTGCAGTAGGGGCGTAGACTTGAATGACGGATAAGCTGGTCTTTTCGAATTTCAGGTTCAGTATGGCTACTCTTTCAGAAAGGCCGAGGTAGCCTTCTATATTATTTTTAAGATGATATTTAACTATAAAACCTACGCCATGTCTTCCAGGTGTGTGGCCTGTGTAGCAGAAAATGAAGTGTTCGTGCTCTTCAATTTTGTTTCCAATGCGTCTTGTTTCAGCTAATCCTAATATGTCGTATTTAATTTCTTTGAGCGCTTCGTTTAGCTCTAACAAACGTTCATATGATGAAAGTGTTTTAACATTATATGTCAGAATGTATAGCGTTTTTTGTGAGGTTTTTTCATTTTCTGGAGGGTTGTTTGGAGGGTTTTGGTCATGATCTTCCACGGTGACCAGCCGGCTTGGAAGATGAGTATGGTGTTCTGATAGTGGTTGTTGTATGTTGACATTGTGGGAGGGAGGCGGTAATTGCTATATATTACCGTTATTATTTTGCTGCAGATCAGATGACTTGTTTGTGTTTCTGTTAATCAGGTAATTCAGCATGCCCGGTTTTAAAGTACCTTCCGATAGGCTTGAAGTTCTTCTTATTTGTGTTTGGGATTTATTTTTCTTGCAAGCCTGCGTGTTTGCTTCTGCTCCTTTTGTGGTTTTGTTTTCAGGTGAAATTGAAAGCATTCTTTTGTTATTTCCAGTTGTTTTATTTCTTTCACTTATAATAAGCTTGTCGTATTTTATTTTTACAAGGTTTCCCTTTTCCCTTTCGATTTTTGCTTCTTTTTGAAGTTCTTTCCTCTTCTCTAGGATATTTTGTGGGAAATCTTCCGTTATGTAGTAACCGGTATTTTTTAGTGCATTTCTATTTTTAAACAAATTAATTTTTGTGCCGAGTGTACAACAAGTGACAATTATTGGTCTGGGTCTTTCCCCTTTCTTGCCGATTCTCCTGACTTCTTGAATGTCCCTGCGGTCCAGTTCTTGAGAGAAATGTTCTTTGATGAAGTTCACTATCAGGCTTTCTAAGTTAGAATATGATGTTTCTGTTTCTTTTATTCCGAAAAAGACGATGTTGTTTTTTCTTGCCTGTTTTTCTATAAAATATAATCGTTTTTCTTGGTTTTCACATTTTTCCCTTAGATACTCGTATTTTTCATTGAATAATTTAAACTTATCTTCCAATATGCAGTTTATATTTTGCGTAACTTTTTCTGTCACTTTCTCTCCACTCTTTTCTATTGCGGTTTTATGTTCATCTAAGTCTCTTCGAATTTTTCGAAGTTCTTGCATAATTTCCTCCATTTCTTATTTTATGAATTGTATAACAATAAATGATTGTTATGTTACTACTGGCGCCCTCTTGTGTTCCTGTTCTGACTTGCTAAGATAGCTAGTTCCTTGGCGGATCGATCACAGATCGAAGATGGTTCGTACTTGTGTTAGTAGTACGGGTATCTTTGCACAGATGTCGCTAGTATCTTTGTGCAGTTCTCATTCACTTGTTATTGCAAGTCATTTTAACATTGAAAAAGTAGGGTTATATAAAACGCTTTATTTTTAAAAAAGAATATTGCCGGGATTGTGAAAGCACGAATTACTTCAGTTTTAGTTAGTCTTACACAAATGTATAAAGTGTGGAGGATAATATGTCTGTATGAACACGTATTACGACTATTTCACTGTCAAGACGTTTTCACTGATTACATCGTTTTCATTCAAAGGTAGTTGTTATCCACAATATATGATGTAAGTCACTTCTTTATTTCTTCACTTTTAGCTTTTCCACTAAGTAAATGCACTTATTTTTATTTTGAGATCACTATTAGTACGTAGCCGAAGTAAACATTGGCACTGTGGCGCCTTCTCTTTTGATAATAAGGGAATGATACTCATCAATTATTCTATGGAGAGGTGCTTGCCGTCCCAAATTAGACTTTACAGGTGGGGTGTAGAAAATATATTTGAGTTTCCCGCGAGGATAGGTACGGGGAACCCTCAAAGGCATGCTCTCCAGAAAGTAGCTACACTGATATTGACCGCTCACGATTTTGTGAAAGAAGGACATGTCTAATAAAAGTCTCCGTTCACGAAGAGAACGCATTCGAAACCTAATTAGGCGCTCTTTGTAAGGATTTCTGTGAGAAAAACCGCTAGAATTATAAGCTAGATGCCTAGTGAATGCTCTTTGTATGCTTTCAACACGCTGCGAATGCACGGCATAATACGGATTCCATACAACGCTGGCGAACTCAAGATGGCTGCGCACCAAGGACTGGTAAAGCAAGATTTTGGTGCGCTGATGTTTAAATCCGCCCGAGTTACGTTTTAAAAACCCGAGCATTTGAGCTGCTTTTGTGACAGACTTGTTAATGTGCGAGGTGAATTTAAGTTGACTGTCAACTATCACGCCAAGATCTCGGATTTCGTTAACTTCTGCCAGTACCGTACCATCAAGCTTATATTCTGTAGCAAGTTGCTTTCTTTTTCTAGTGAATTTAATGTGAAAGCATTTACTTGCGTTGAGTGTCATACTGTTATTACGACACCATTGTAGGATCGTATCTAGGTCACTTTGCAATTGGCGAGAGTCGACAACAGAATTTATGGTTTTGTACATCTTGAGGTCATCGGCAAAGAGTGAACCTTACAGTGTCTTATTTTATCGACTATGTCGTTAATGAAGATTATGAAAAGAAAAAAGAAAATTTTAAGAATACAATGCTGCTTGAGAATCATTGAAATTAAATTATTATATATTTATAATACGGAGGGTAGAAGAAGAATCACCGTATATGAGGGAGAAGTTAAAAGTGTCCAGCTGTACGCTGTAATATAAATATAGTTCAGAAATTGGCCAGAGTGCGGCGCTAGTGCAACTAGTGTGCGCTATGAATATAGTTGTCTACAACTACGACGAATTTTAGTATGCCGAGTTAAAAATCCTCTACCCCACTCTTATAACTTTTGGCGTATTAATATTGGAACTGGTGCGAGTGTGGCGCCACCTTTTGGACGCACAATTCAAACATGAGATGATTCCCATTAACTAAAACCCACTATAATTTCTTAATATTTTTATAATAAATAACATTAATCACCTGATAGCATTGTGCAAGTTGTCCGACATCTGGCTGCGCCTGAAGCCGTGCTCGTCCTTGTGGAGGTACAGCACCAGGTCCCGTAACGTGCAGTAGAACATTTTCCAACCTCTTCGGCCGAATGGTGCTGTTTAGAACAGTTATCAATATATTATTAGTACTAGAAGCAATAACAATATGATATTTGACACAGTTAAAGTTTACATGATGAATGAGCATAAAAAGTTTTTTTATTATAATAATGCTAAAAAAATACGATATTAATAAAATAAAAAATACACACATACACAAATATACAAGATCTATCATATATGGGATGATAGATTGTTGGAAAGAACGGAACGTTGCGTGAATGAGTGAACGAGAGGTATGAAAGTGTGAAAGAGATACGAAGCATGACGTAAGACGAGGAGTTGCGAAAAGATGGCGTTTGAGCAAACGACGCATTAGTGCTTCTACAATTTTTGTATACAGTAAAATGAGGTCTAAAGTAGTTTTTTTTTTCCAAGTAAATATACGTTTTTGTGGATCGACCTGTTTAGTTGCATGGAGTATGCAAGCGCTATATTTAACTTCTCTCCCATATGAGATAGTATACCTTACCTACTGGGCCACCCAAGACGTCAAGTGTAATTCAGTTTGTCTATGGCTATTTGTAGATTGGTGCAATGATAACTCACTTTTCTTGCCGTTGGGATCCGTGCAGCACTTTCGCATAACATAGCCCTTCTTGTACTCAATGGCGCGGCTCTGGTCCGGCACGTCCAGGAACGGGTTGCCCGCACTTCCACCGATGTTGGCACCAGATCTGGACTCACCCGTCGCAGATGGGGTTGCTTCAGTGTCCCTTTAGGATAGACGCAGAACGATTTTTTAATTAAAATTATTTTAACTAAACATACTATAACACACAGTGTCTTCTAGATATAAAGTAATCAGAAGATTGCTTATTTTGTTGGTACTGGACAACTGACATACACTTTTATTTTGTGATAAACGACCAGGCACCCGCGCGAAAGCAGTTGCGATACGAGTTCGTCAAATACATAACCATAAAAATACATGTTAAGATAAAGTATATAATATTAGGACTTGTAATTTAAACTCTCTTTGAATTCAGCATCAATACAGCAGATGAACTAGTTAGCATTTTTTTTATTGCTGTAGGACAGCAGACAGGCTGACAGTCCACTTAGAATTTAGCAGTTACCGTCGCCTATGGGTGTTTGCAACGCTAGTGGCATCGTGAACACGCTGCTGTCCCATAAGGGTACAGGAGCTTGGGTAAGACGGACTTAGGGTCCTACCACGTAGCTAGGGTGAGTTGTTTTGTCGCCTTTTACGACAGACCGACCCCGGCCGCAGAGGTCAGTATTATTTTTCCGCCCCTGCACGGATAATATTGTTCTATATACTCTCTCCCTTTCTCTTTCTCCCCTCTTTCGAAATAAGAAGCACCTTGGTAATGTAAAAATCCATAGCCAGAAACAAGACTCTATATTCTAAAAATTCGAAGGTAAGTAACTTGTGGTGAAACTTAAAACCGCTACTCACAACGCCCATTGGAGTGGATGCGTGCGTATCGCATGGTACAGGTGCTTTAGGGTCTCCCGCGGGAAGTTGTCTCCGTCGTTGAGATCGGCCAGGTTGTCTATGAACTCGGCACACGACATGCGCCTGAAGGCCGCGCCACCGCCGCACCCGTGCAGGTCCGTGTTCAGCAACATTATCGCGCACGTCAACGTGTGTACAGCGTCTACAAGAATCATCGCTCTTTTGGGTAACAAACCAAACGTGAGATATTAAGTCAATTGACTGGAAGAAAGCGCTCACTGCAATAAGATCGTCCATTAGTCTCACAAGCGTTGTAAAATGCTCATAGGCTAAGCTGCGACCTTTCGTATTGGCCCTCTTGTGTAACGTACCTACGAACTAAGTATGGATTACATTTGTAGGATTGTAGCTTGTAACGCTGACTTTTTTTTTTTAGAGGTTAAACTCATTTATCAGTGGTGGGGTATTTGTATGTCAACGAGGTTGTCCACTAACAAACCCTCGGGCCCTTTTGCACGAAGTGTGCCAGAGGGTGCAGCTTATGGCTGATTTATTAATGACGCCAATTAAGAGGGGTAGCACGGACGCTAGAACCTCTCCCATGGATTAGCCCACGACCAGTGACGGATAAGCAAGCGTGGGGCCCGTAGCAAATCTTTTCAAAGGTCCTCGCACCTGAGCGCATGTGCGCTTCCATATCTCAAACTACAGCACCAACGCAAAAACTACATCATTAATGCACTTGTCACCGATGGCTCAAGCGAGCTCCTGGGACGTGACTTCATCAAGTAGCCACCACCTGATTCGGCGATGGAAGCGCTCAACACTTTTGTCTTTGGGCTTCACGCAGAGGTCCGTGACATGAAGACGGTGTTGTGCAGTGACAGTCTCGCCGGATATGATCTTGCAGTTGGCTACTTTGCTGATGAGGTGTCTCCAGTCTACAGGAAAACTTGAGTTGGTCCGCGGCCCGATAATGAGCTCTAGCTCATTATCGGACCGACTCAAATTCTTCACATTTATACGAGCGACTTTTTGTAACATGTGCTTTTATCGCATAAAATTCTGTTTTATTTTCGCCAAGGAAATAATGGGGGTTACCGAATGTATGATGTAGATTGTGTTAGTAGGAAAAGATGTAACGTTTCACCTTTTTGTGACATCAAATAAATTCAATATATTATGTTACCACGTGTTAATAAGTTTCATTTAAAAAATTACGCTCAGGCCGAGATGAGCGGGTTTAAATATGCGGGGCCCCCTTTTGCGCGGGGCCTGTAGCAATTGCTACTCTTGCTATGTGGTTAATCCGGCACTGCCCACAACCGTAAAAATATCTTGCATTTACATCGGCTGCCTTTTGTAACAGCATATTAATTTGGAATTTTGTTATAATACATTCTTAGTTATTATTTATCTACTTATAGGATAACATTAAAACAATACGCATGATTGTCTTCACGTAGACATAAATTGTTTTTAACTACATTCTGCTTTGCGCCTTTATTTTAACCGTTCTTCGGCAGAGACGA
The DNA here is from genome assembly GCA_963693495.1 of Malacosoma neustria. Lineage (NCBI taxonomy): Eukaryota > Metazoa > Arthropoda > Insecta > Lepidoptera > Lasiocampidae > Malacosoma > Malacosoma neustria. The sequence continues at coordinate 16,190,430 of OY856379.1, read as the reverse complement.
ATGGCAATCACAAAAACAAAACACATAATTGATTCTTACAAAGACCTGGGAATTACGCTATAAATAATAATTTCATCAACATAATAATATACTTAATAATTTCAATAGAGTAGTAATTTTTAAAGAATAAGCTACCTTGTGAGTTGAACGATCCCGGATTACACTCCAGATACCGTCTCGAGAAATGCACCAAAACCCTCTCCCTCTCCTGCGTTTCCCCGCTGAGCGCGAACCTCGCCAGGAACGTTCGCAACGCGGCGTCCAACGTGACGTTCGCGAAATCGAAGTGTTTTACGTACTCCTCAGCCACTGCTCGGGAGAATTCGTTGCTAAATACAATATTGAAAATTAATACCGCTCGTATATTAATGTATTAAAATATAAATTAAACTTTTTTCTTGCGCTTCCTTATTCAAGAGTAGGATAAGTCACCGATACGAACGACAAGTGGACGCAAAGTGCGAACTTAAAGGATACAATACAGATTAAGCACTTGGAAGGTGATTAAGGAATGGGATTCTGTTGTTAACGAGTGCCACACGACGCACTCGTTCACTTTTACTTATACAATACATGCACTCGTTAACAGTGTACTCACTTTTTACTTAAATGCCTTGAAACATCCGACTTTTTGAAACCATCAAGGTGATATAGCCTTTTGGCTAATCTCTCTGCTGATGGCATGTCCACAGCCTTGGGACTATAGTGGAATGAATGGAGCGAGTCGCCGTCCGAGCCTTCGTCTGAACCACCGTCCGAACCGCTGCCTAGCTCCTGTCGTAAAAATATCACAAATTATATAACGGTACGTGCAAGTTATCGAAACCGATCTAGAGTCAACCTAGTTGACGAGTTCGAGTTTCGTCGTTTTTGCTTAATGAGCAGGAAACGTAGGGATGTAGACTTATGTCAGATGGTGCTTTATGGAACTTAAAATATGGTGCTCGAGATTTGATATAAGCCTGTACTCTCAATGTCTAATGACAATGACTGGTGGGACGTTGTAATAATTACGCTAGTATATAAATCCAACCCAACCATGGAGGGAGGTTCACGCGAAAGTATCCCTATACGGATGGCAGCGTGTTCGCGGTGCCCCTGGCGTCGCAAACATCCATAGGCGACGGTAACTGCTTACTATTAAGTGGTCCGTCAGCCGTTCAACCGTTCCTCTGCAATAAAAAAATTACCCGATCCAATATCATATTTAATCCTTATGAATAATGGACAAAGCACCTGCGCAGGTTTTATTGAACTCCATGACATTTTTTTAAATTGTTGTTATCATAAAAGTTTCCGAAGTATTAATTTTACACGGTAAGTTAAATAAGTAAAGGTTAAATAAAAATATGTAAAACCATACCTGATACCCCTGGTTTTCTGGCGAATTGTACCCATTCTCCTTTCCATTTTGTGTGTAATTCGTATTATTGTTATTATTATTTACATTATCATTGGCGTTTTGTTTGTCTGGTCCCTTCACTTGTATCACTATCCTATGATCGCTGTCTCCGTTCAACGTGACGTCACTGCCGTGTTCGTTCGAATACATCGAGTTGGATTTGGCTCGCTTGTGACACGGTTCGGATACGAGAATTGTCGAATCCGAATCCGACGGATCGGACAGTTCCATTCGGGGACACTCCCGACCCGTTTCGAACATATCGTCCTGATCTTGGTAGTCGGGACTCGATATGTTAGAAACTGCTTCCGATAGGCTCATGTCACCTGTAAAGAAAAAAATACGTTGAAACAATTATTGACAAATAATAATTCGATATCAAACCAATAACTATAACGTTTTTAAAAGTTTAGGGTTGGATGAGCGGGAAATTAAAAGGATTACTCACCCGCCACTGGGACCCCGTGCACTAGTTCGTATCGGAAGCGGGCACTACGGGATCTTGCTCCCCTTTCTTTTATTTGGTCAAGGCCGGGGGCAGCGGTTGCCTCTAAACGCGGTTCGAAGTGGACTGTGGCGCGGGGGGCCGATCGCCGCGAGAGCTCGGCCGCACTCCTCGCCAGCAGCATGGTATCCGTCCCTCTCATAGCGGGTGTAGGAGCGGGAGCGGATAGCGGAAGCGGGTATAGGAGCGGATTACGGAAGCGGGTGTAGGAGCGGAAAAGGAAAAGACCGGTGCATGCTCAACGCCCGGCGCATACAAGGGTAGATCTAGTTTTAAAATATTATAGATATATAGTTAGGCACCAATTTCTTGCCTACCCACAAGTTAGGTTGGATGCCTGACGGTGATCTGAGAAACTATTCAACCGCCGCTGCGCTAAGGCGTTCTTGGCTGGCACCCACTCCAGTGCCGCAGTGTTTGATTTGCGACCAGACCACGCGCGCCGCTTATTCGCGCCATTAACTTTAACCTCCCCGCAAGTTTTTTTATATATACTATTAACACAACTCGTTTTGTTGTAAATCGCTATTTGTAAAATCCAAATGTCAAAAGTGCAGAATCAGCCGTGGAAGGTAGCAGACCGGAGAACCTTTTTTTTATTGCTGTAGGACAGCAGACAGACTGACGGCCCGCTTAGAATTTAGCAATTACCGTCGCCTATGGGTGTTTGCAACACCAGTGGCACCGTGAACACGCTGCTGTCGCATAAGGGTACAGGAACTTGGGTCACCAATGCCGGAACACAACACAAGGTTATTATGGCGGCATACTTAAGACCAAAGGTGGTCGCTATCCAGACGGGCTTGGGGCCCTACCACGTAGCTAGGGTGGGTTGTTTTGTCGCCATTTACGATAGGCCGACCCCGGCCGCCGAGGTTAGTATTCTTTCTCCACCTCTGCGCGGATAAACCTCAGGTGAGATGCCGCTCTTTCTGACTTGCTGGGTATTTTCCCTCTACCTTCTCTTACACGCCATAAAAATGACTTCACTACACGTCAGAAAAATGAAGTTCTAGAGAAGTTCTAAAATTTACAAATAAAAGCAATAAAACAAATTAAATACCATGAATAGTGGCCAAGGCGCCATCTAGTCCCAAAGCACTTGTGTTATGGATACTAGATGGGAATCGCACGCGTAACACCCGCAGGTGTTCCGATGTGCCAAAGCCATTGCGGAGGTGATTTAACCTGGTAATACTGACCGTTGAGCTTGTGGTGGTGGTGGGCGTTGGTGGGTATTAAGTGTCTGAGGGGCGGCGTGGTGCGCGGGGAGAGGCCACACGACGAGCCCGACGTGGGGGACATCGGCGACGAAGATCTAGAGTCAAGTGTAAGGCAACATCCAATACATAGTGTAAACAAAACAAAGTTAGTCAAATCTGTTTATACAAGAAACTTAATACCTCATATTAAGCCAAGTTCGTGTTTTACGCTCATATAATACTTGCAAGTATTTTTTCTTCTTGCAGAGATGGAGTAACAATACTGACCCCTGCGACCGGGAGGGCCTGGTCGTAAAAAGCGACAAAACAACTCTAGCTCGATGGTAGGGCTCTAACCCCAGTTGGATTCAACCATCCTAGGTCTCTACATATGCTGCCATAATAATCTTGTGTTGTTTACGTAAACAGCAACGTGTTCGCGGTGCCCGTAGCGTCGCAAGCATCAATAGGCGTCAGGGTGACTGCTGTTACACAGCAATAAAAAAATAGTTCCTCTAGAAAATTAAGTTTATAACTAAAAACAGCCTCCTCTGAAGATTTTATTTATTATTACTTATTTATTATTAGCAAGTTTTAAACTATATTATATATAATTATTGACATTCAAAGAGTAGCACTTATTTTCGGGGGTTCTGCGTGAGATGCCATCTCAAAATAATACCAATGCCGCGGTTTAATCACTTCAGGGTCCAGCTTCTGCTTTATATTGCATCTTCAACATTTTGTACATATACTACAGACAGAGTGATTATTAATTAACTTACCTTTGCGATATACCGTCAGATATCGACGTCGAGTTGGACGTGGCCGAGCCGTTGCACGCGGTCCGCTCCGACGCACAAGAAACAGGCGCATTGTATGTCCATACGATCCTGAATATAATAAATAAAAAATATTCATTAATTCAACAATACAATTAGAATAATCATTTTAAGACATCTCATCGGTATTTGGAACACAGGAAAACGCCGGGGGTCGAATTCTTTACACCCTGGCGCACTCCATGAAAGAGGCCTGTCACGACAAAGGGACGGGCTCGCGTCGGCCAGTTGCCCCTCAGCACAGGCGACAGGAGAGCGGCGGGGTCAATAATTTTTGTCCCTATTAAAATTCCACTTTCCCATTTCTCTCAAAGAACAAGGACAAAACACAGTAAAGAAGAAAACGGTAGGTGTTTCCGCCATATTTTTTTAACGCATTGAGCATAAGCTCAACTTAATAATAACCAGTTTTCTATCACATAAAAGTTGTCAGTTGCCAATAATAAAAACATGCATCTACTTTGTCAGCTATCCCGCTGGTTAGCATTGGTTTTAATTCAGCACTATAGACACCATAACTGTAGAATATAAAAATAATTATAAAGAACTGTTTCAAAAGTCTTGATGACAAAGCTATAATACTCTTTAACAGCGAAAGAAAACAACATCTAGGAATCTGTGAATAATGCTTAAAATCACCTGTCTCTCTGCGAATCGGAGTTCGGCGTGGGCCCTGGGGTGGCGGAGTCCGGCCGCGCGTCGAGCAGCGTGTTGAGGGACGAGGTGACGTCCTCCTCCATCTCCACGGCGACCGCGCTCAGGGACCACTCCTTCTGGAACTTAATGCTATGTGCTCAAACTATCGCATAACAAAGTTAGAAAAGCTCGAAGTCATGTACATTGCTTTTCGTTAAACATTGTTTTATGATATATTTGTAATAACCTAATAAAATTAGGTAGAATAAGATTCGTCAGAATTTATTCTAAGTCTGCAATAAGAGCGCGAAATTTTTAATATTGAGATATTCTATTTTACTTGGATGAGCGGGAAATTAAAAGGATTACTCACCCGCCACTGGGACCCCGTGCACTGGTTCGTATCGGAAGCGGGCACTACGGGATCTTGCTCCCCTTTCTTTTATTTGGTTAAGGCCGGGGGCAGCGGTTGCCTCTAAGCGCGGTTCGAAGTGGACTGTGGCGCGGGGGGCCAATCGCCGCGAGAGCTCGGCCGCACTCCTCGCCAGCAGCATGGTATCCGTCCCTCTCATAGCGGGTGTAGGAGCGGGAGCGGATAGCGGAAGCGGGTATAGGAGCGGATTACGGAAGCGGGTGTAGGAGCGGAAAAGGAAAAGACCGGTTCATGCTCAACGCCCGGCGCATACATTACTACTTACTGTCAATCGCCCTAAAACCCCGAAAGAAAATCTCTGCGCCAGGATCTCATAAAACTATATACAAAATATACCAAACACTAAACCTAACATCTGTTTATTTAGATATATTTTTATTATGTCAGTTTGCGCGACATATTACAGAAGTAAAATGCCAATATCCTGATTAAAATGCAAACGCTACAAGATTATACCTGTAGTTACATATTGTACATACCTGTAAGTGGTCTTCGGACCGCGAAGTGCGTACTGTGTGCTGTGTGCGTGTACACGCTTCACCCGTGTTGTTGGACACGCCACCTGCCGGTGACGCCGGTTGTGATATAAACCTGATAAAAATACCTGCATTTTACACTTTACTCCCTATGTTCCAACTATAATAAAAAGAGTACAACTGTAAAATATTCATGATTAAAAATCAAGGCATATGACTATCGACGTTTCAAGTTCTAAACGAGAAGCTTAAGATATTTTTCAAAAAGCAAAGGAGTATCAAACAGAATCTCAGGTCATTAGCATCAAGAGAAGTTTCGGCAACAGCAATGTCCAAGGACAATTTCTGCGACGACATCATCCACACAGTAAAAAAATGGCATGTGGTAAATGCTCTCCGTACGACGGAATCGATGCGTCATAAAAGGCGACAAAACAATCCAAGCTACGTGGAAGGGCCCCGAATCCGTCTGGATGGCAAGCAACCAAACATAGTCTATAAAGATGCCGCCATAATAACCTTGTGTGGTGTTCCGGTATTAGTGGCCCAGGTTCCTGTACCCCTATGGGACAGAGGCGTGTTTACGGTGCCCCTAGCATCAATAACATCTATAGGTAACTGCTTACTATTAAGCCATCAGCCTTGCTGCTGTTCCTCAGCAATAAAAAAATGTCTTTTTGAATTGTGTGCTATTGCTACTTTTAGGGACTCACGTACATTTTGGACGCATGGTCGGTGTTGAGGCCAGTGTCAGGGGAGGAGTTGTGGCGGTGCGCGAGGATGCCTCTGGAGCATGCGCGCGCCTCGCTCGGCGACGCCGGAGTCGAGTTGTACCTAACAAAATGCTCTATTATATTTTAGGGAACGTACCCATAGGATGTGGTCCGTTCAGGGGGAGGGAAATCTTCAAAATATCACGCATCACAGAGAGGAGGGGGTGGGGTAAACCCACCAAAAGGTAATCATTATCCTCTATAGGAAATCTCGCGCTTTTTCGAGCTATATTCAAGTATGGCGCATTTTTTACTTTTTTTAAATTAGCGTTTAGCGCTGTATTAATAAATACAAATATGAGTCAAATTATTATTTTTTAACTTTCTAATTGTAAAAAAATAAAATGTATTTATGAATCTACGTACGAATAAATCTACGCGAAAACTAGAATGGGAGAGTGGTCTTCTCATATTTTATACTACTGATGGTTACCAAGGAGAGGGAGAGGGGTAATAAATTATGAAAAATACGTGGAATGGGTACGTTCCCTTAGATATAAAAGTATAGTAGTATAGTAATTGTAAGAATTAGGACATAATAATATAGAATCAAGTCAAACATTTTTTGATGGCATAGAATATTTAAAAATATTAGCATAATGTATATGACGATTAAGACAAAGAAATATATCTTGACGAAATGAGAATTTGTAGAGATAATGAGTGCCATAAATGGACAATGTCAATACATTTACGCGGATTTTATTTAAACTCGGTTTGAGCCAATGTTTAGAAATATGAATGTTAAACAATACTTACCGATGGTAATGTGTCCGATGCGCAGGTACATGATGGTTGTGATGAGGATGTTCAACTCTGGAGAGGTTTAGTATGAGGTCACCCGTCATCATATAGGCTTCAAACTTGGGCGGGCGTCGCGAGATTTCCCCCTCGCCCGCCTCACCCACTAACGCTTCACAGCTCTCGCCCGAGGCGACTCCACAGCCGTTACTGGACGAGTTACTCGAAGAATTGCTATTTGAATTACTGGAGGCGGGGGAACTTGATCTTCTGTTTACAAAAAAAAAAAAGATTATATATAGTAATTCGCACTATGCCTATATTGAGATCATCAAAGACATGTACCATGACTCCGATTCCGTAGTTCGGACCGCTGTTGGCGACATAAAACCTTTCCCCATCACCGTCGGGATGCACCAAGGATCCTTCCTTAGTCCGTTTCTGTTTAGCGTGGTATTAGACGTATTGTCATACAGCATCAGAAACTCACATGAGCGGCCCCAGTGGCTGCTCGCTCATGTATGCTAATGATATCGCGCTGGCAGATTCGGGCAGGGGCAGGCTGGCGCGACGCGTAAAGGCGTGGAAGGAGTCGCTTGAGAACGGTGTTCTGAAGCTTAATGTGGCGAAGACCGAGTACTTGGCCTGTAACTCCACAGATCCCACACCCGTACGCATAGGCGGCGACACGGTCGAGCGCATGGACCAAGTGAAATGCCTGGGATCTGTATTTCATACGTCTAGTGACATAGATTGCGATGTCAAGGCACGCATTGCTGTCGCGTGGGCCAAATGGCGTGAGGTAACTGGTGTGATTTGTGTCCCAAAGATGCCGGTAACGTTGAAGGGACAGGTCTATAAGACCATCATTAAGCCTGTCCTTTTATACGGCTGTGAAGCGTGGCCGGTGTTAGAGCGACACAAGCAAAAACTGCGTGTCACGGAGATGTGTGGAGTGACGCGGAAGGACCGCGTTAGGATTTCCCGCATTCGCGGCGGTCTTTATGTCCGTGACATTGCGGATAAATTGCAGGAGTGTCGGCTCCGTTGGTACGGCCACGTTTTACGGCAACCGGATACTTACGTGGGAAACAAATGTCTGGTCATGCCACCTCCACCGGGCCTCGGCAGGAGGGGTAGACCAAAAAAGTGTTGGTTTGACGTCGTAAAGGGTAGTATGTGTACCAATGGGCTCACTACCAGGGATGCTGAAGACCGTGCGAAGTGGAGTACAAACAGCCAGAAAGTGGACCCCGGGCACCGAAACGAAAGTTTGGGTTGCAACCGGGACATAACGCTGGGACGATGATGATTACTTCCTAGAGACTAACTTATTTACTGATATACGCATGATCTATATTTATGATAAATATCGGGTGCAATCCCAACATTCGTTTCTGTGCCTAAAGTCCGTTTTTCAAGTTTTTCATCTCTACTTCGTACGATTTACATTTACGGCTTTTTTGGTCCGTTGACAGGCATGTAACCCGTCATGACCAGCACATCTTGACTGGTTACTTTTATTGTCGAGGCCCAACGAAGCCTGCATAGCTAGACATTTGCTCTGTAAATAAAGACTGCCGCCGATGCGCGAGTTCAGTCCTAACGCAATGTTTCCACATAACACACGTCTGTAACATATTCGACGACATCCGTGGCGTAGCGGCTAACACACTTCGGTACGCTTGCGGAGGTCTTGGGTTCGATTCCCGTCTCACGTCTGGGTGTTTATGTATAATATGTATTTATTTGCAAAAAAAAAGTATATAAGTAGTATATCAGTTGTCTAGTAATTACTTTGGGACTAGATGGCGCTATGTGAATTTTACCAGTACATTTATTTATTTACTAGCTGTGCCCGCGACTCCGTCCGCGTGGAATAGTGACTTTGGGCAGAATTTTTTGGATATATTTTATGGTTTATTTTGGATTACAAACCCTATAAACTGTTACGCCATGCGCCTCCGGAATACGTACGTTCGAACCTACTATGTCCAGCCTAAGCTGAATCCTATTTCATATAATTGATGATATAAATCTGAGGTCAAGTTAAATTGTTCATTAAAAATTTCCGAAACTGATAATTTTTAGCAAAAATTTTTTTTCTAAAATAAAAGGAGTAACTTATACTCCTTGTTGCATCAGCTATCTGCCAGTGAAAGTCCCGTCAAAATTGGTCCAGTCGTTTCAGAGATTAGCCGGAACAAACAGACAGACAAAAATTGTAAAAAATGTTGTTTTGGTATATGTACCGTGTATACGTCCGAATGCATTTAGTAAAAAGCGGTTATTTTAATATTACAAACAGACCCTCCAATTTTATTTATTTGTATAGATTCAACTCCGCGACATAATATAGTTCCTGCTCGCACTAACCACGATTCACAGTCGTAATAAAAGGTAGTAAGGCAGAAATATAATAATATAGTCACTCCAAGAAATGTAGACGAATCCAGACATATGTTTAACAGAATAAAATCTATTTTGTTACGCACAAACGAAGTTGTCGACATAGTACTCGTTAATCGCATTATTTCCACCACACTGCCACCGCAAAGATACACGTGTAAAAGAAACAAACGACTGTTGTTTATGTAATACTTTTTACAATAGTTATGTCACAGAGGCATTGTCTTTTGTTGCATTAACTAACCGCTTCTAACCAGCCCAACAGATTATATGCCTTATAAGTTATCTACTTTTATCAAACAGCATACACAGTAATAATTGCAGATGATTTCGTATTTCCTCTGACATTCCACGTTCCCAGCTAACCAGCGTCGCAATCGAATAAAATTTACATCAATAACTGTTGTGTGTGTTGTGTATCAGCTGGTATTATGACATAACACAATACGGTAATGTTTAAAAGGCACCGATAGTTAGTGCAACGCGGGCGAACTCCGTGGGAGGATTCAATAAAGGTGCCTCGTTCGATAGCATGATTCATTCGCCTCTTCAATACATAATTTCATTAACACCACCCCGTTTCTAATGTCACGTTTTGTACGCGTCAAAATACGAGGGGTGCCAGCACATATGGTTCCCGTAGTCGCTTATCGCAGTCGGAAATCAGCTGTCAAACTTAGGGGGGGCCCCTAAGAACACTTTCCATAAGCAGGGTGGTTAAATATAAAGTTATAAAGTAAAGCCGCACGAAACGCGCACAGAGACTAAGTTTTCGTTCGATATAACTTTTCATGAAACTATAAACTTGTTTCGGCCCAGTTGTGAATGGGCGCAGAGGTTGAATAGCGTGAGTAGTTGTGTGCCAGCAAATACTCTTTCTATAGCTTTAAGTCTATAAGCTTCCATTATATATTATTAGCCGATCACGCCCACTCCGCTGGGCGATTAACAGGCAAAATTAAATCGAAAAAAATGAAAAAATATTTTTATTTTCAATAAAAAGTATCCTATGTTACTTCTAATACCTCCAAGAATATGTGTACAAAGTTTCATGATGATCGGTTAAGTAGTTTTCGCGTGAAAGCGTAACAAACAAACTTGCTTTCACATTTATAATAACTAGCTGACCCGGCAAACGTTGTTCTGCCATATAAATAATAAAATGTCAAAAAAGTAAAAAAAAAAATTTTGGGGGTGGGTCACCCCTAACATTTAGGGGGATGAAAAATAGATGTTGGCCGATTCTCAGACCTACTCAATATGCTCACAAAATTTCATGAGAATCGGTCAAGCCGTTTCGGAGGAGTATGGCAACGAAAACTGTGACACGAGAATTTTTTAAATTAGATGATTAGTGACTTACTTATCGTTGGTACTACGCGCTGAAGCTGCGTTAGCCCGCCGTTCGGCAGCAGCGGACAGGTACCGGCGCACGCTGGCTTTGATCTGTGGATCTGCACCACAAAAATATTGTCAAACAACATCATCTAACATACAAAAAAAAAACTATTAAAAATATAATTCAGTAGTTTATTTTGAGAGGTCTTGAAAGGCCCAACAGACTGACGCATGTTATGAGACCAAAAAAATAACAAATTGCCAACACAAATAAGAGCAGCCCGTAGTCTATATTCTTTTAAATTTCGGCTTAACAAATGGCTTAGAGCACACCTATTTTATACAATTAATGACATACATTTTAATTACTAATTTTATGACAGACTATCTATTATGACTTGTTTATCAATAGTACAAAACCATACATAATTCTGTGTTTACCTATGACTTATAACAATAAGTTATCAATAAATGAGTTTACTTCCACCAAATATCGACATGTGTCTGCAGCGATAGTACATTAACAAAGGGAGGCAAGCCACTGCCGTTATGTGGGTTATTCCGATGCGAATCCCGAGAGCCATCTATAAAATTACTTAGCGTACATATCGCAACTCTTATTTGTAGCGGCTCACAAGATCTAACCACACGGGGATAAACAAACTTTATTACACGCAGCTGCCGTACACACGCTCGCCATACGAATGTCGTAGTTCATCCAACACCTGATAAATAACTCACGTAAGATCATTGTTGGCTAAAAATACATACACTTACCCTTTCTCAGTCTTAATGTGACGGGGTCCGAGGACAGTCGCAAGCATTTTAAAACTGTAACAATCGAGATATTATCTTTTTATCGATTTTAAATTGTGAAACGAATAACTACGATAACAATAGAATAATGTACACTGATAACATCTTTTTGAGTAAATCAATTTGACCACCGCTTGACTTGAATTGTATTTTTATATGTAAGCCAGTACATAAGGCGTAAATTGCGAAGTTGTGTGTTAACTGTACGCAGTAGCTCGAGCCGTCTGCAACGCGATCATTAAATTAATGCCAATAAGTTCAAAGATAGCGGTCACTATTGAGACTATTGACGTTTTAATAGCACCAACATAATTTTATAACATTATATTGGTGCGTAAATTGAAACAAGCGTCGCCCGAAGCGGGGCGGCGGGGGCGTTCCTTCCACCAACCTCCACAGATAACAAGGACAACACAGGCGTCATATTTCCCAGACCTTAATGCACTCTATAATTGTGTTGTTTTGATAGACAACGGTTGGTACACATTTCATTTCTCAAATAAGTCATCACTTCTTAGAGTGCAGGCCTGAACTCATTAATGAAACTAAGAAGCTGAATGTCGACAAAATTGACTACCTAGAAATAGCTTTCATTCTGAGCTGATCTACCCGCTTAGAATTTAGCAGTTACTGTCGCCTATGGATGTTATCAACGCCAGTGGCATCGCGAACACGCTGCTGTCCCATAAGGGTACAGGAACTTGGGTCACTAATGCCGGAACACAACACAAGGTTGGCGCTATGCTTAAATTAAGGTGGTCGCCATCCAGACGGGCTTGAGGCCCTACCACGTAGCTAGGGTGGGTTGTTTTGTCGCCTTTTACGACAGGCCGACCCCGGCCGCAGAGGTTAGTATTCTTTCCCCGCCCCTGCACGGATCAACAGTTTACAGGTTCATCCATGAATACAATAATGTTTATTGTTAAATTTAATGTTTTCTCCGTGCAGGCCCGTCGTGAATGGCAACAAAGCAAACCTAGCAAAGTGGTAGAGCCGCAAACCCACCTGGATGGCAAACACCCTTGGTCTGTATGTATGCGGCCATAACAATCTTGTATTGTGTTCCGGCATTAGTGATCCAGGATCCATAGGCGACCGTAACTGCTTACTATTAAGTGATTCGGCAGCCTGTCTGCTGTTCCTCAGCAATAAAAAAAAATGCTCAATTAAGTCGGGTTGAGTAAATTGTAAGTAAACCTTATGAGCTATGTATGACAAATTCCTTACCTTCACGGGTAGTGAACCGGTTTACATCAGTCCCATTAACCTTGAGCAAAACGTCTCCCGCCTCGACCTGCAATTCAACATACGCATTCACTTACATCGAATACAAAATAAGTTTTACAGACTTGCCAAGTACAACTTATACGAAAATCAATCGTGTATAATGTCATTTTTTTGAAGGTTTTATAGTCCGGTCAAGTTACACAAAAAGATATGGGTACCATTGCATAAATTCCCAACAAGCTGAAAATTTGCATGAACGTTAAGGAAACTATTCTAATGAAATTGTGAAAAGTCCCCATCGATCCATGTGTGCAATTTTTTTTAGTTCATATTTTGCATAAATAATTTTATTTTTCAGAGATGTGTTTAATTGGTTTTATAATAAAAATGTCTTCGACAACATTGTAGATCATGCAATTATAATATATTAACCATTTCTGTGAGATAGCGATTCCAAAATTGATTTTAGTTGTATTTTCTATAATATGCACACGTTTCCACACCATCTACGGGTTAGTGCACTTGAACCCACAGACACAACCATAGGTCACACACGTAGCCGCTAAACTAACCCTGTCACATTGTATGTATATATGTATAATACGAGTGCCAAACATTTAGAAAGTCGGCCAATTTAAGAGCATATGTTCAACATTACACCCTTGAGTTCGTGAAAACGTAATATTGGTAGAAGCCATGACCTACCAACGGGGAACGAGACTGCAAACATTTAATTAAGAAAGTCGGCGAATATATTGTATTTTATTAAGTTGTTAACTTGTTTGTGTCATTTTAATAAATACAGTGATAAGAAAACATAAAACATATAACAGTAGTAGTAGACTATTTTCTCTATACTCATATTATAAATGTGAAAGTGAGTTTGTTTGTTACGCTTTAACGCCTAAACCGCTGAACCAATTTTGATGAATTTGGGTATAAACATAGAATGGACCTTTTAATTTATATGGCAGAACAACGCTTGCCGGGTCAGCTAGTATAATATATTATAAATACGAGTATACGAGGATAATACAAACAACGCCATGTATCTCCCAAAGTGAGCAACAGAACGCGTGTGTAATAGATACTAGATAACTAATATATTAGTTAAATAATTCATTGGTTAATAATTACAATTGTTGTACATAAAAACCTAGAGAAGTTCCAGAATCGAACCCGGGACACGCGTAAGCGTTCCGACGTGTGAAAACCGAGTATGTATAATACCGGTATTGATGTCTATAATATCTAAATACTATGAAGGAAGGAAATCATCGTGAGGAAACTTGCAATATTATGCACCGGTATGTGAAACCCGCCAATCCGCTTAGGAACATGGTGGGTATAATGACCAATACCACTAGAGGGAGACCCGAGTATAGCAGTGTGCCATTATGAGCTGTTATTATATATTTTAATTATATCTATTACAGCCATGATAATCTCTCCGTACTGAATATTAACCCCTGCGACCGGGAGCGGTTTGTCGTAAAAGACGACAAAACAACCCTAACTAGGTGGTAGGGTAGGCCGTGCCGTCAGCGTGTTTGCTGTTCTACAGCAATAAATTAAAAAATACTTCTTCATATACTAATAATACTTGGCAGTGTGGCCTCAGATAAGAATAGGGTTACCCCGTTACTTTCTGAAGTAGTCGTACAAGGCTACAAATGGATTCTTTTGCTAATTCCTATATATCAGATGTACGCTAGGTTCGGTTTTGACTTCGACTTTAGGCGAAAGACGGCAATTTTCTTAAAATAAACCTGACTAGTTTCACTTATTTTAGCTAAGCTAGCTTTAGCTCTTAGAAAATATCAGTCTCAGTGAGTATTTTTTATTATTACTGTAGGACAGCAGACAGGTTGACGGCCCACTTAGAACTTAGCAGTTATCATCATTGCCTATGGGTGCTTGCAACGCCAGTGGCATCGCAAACACGCTGCTGTCCCATATAAGGGTACAGGTACTTGGGTCACTAATGCCGGAATACAACACAGTAATTATGGCGGCGTACTTAAGACCAAAGGTGGTCGCCATCCAGACGTGCTTGGGGCCTGCCACGTAGTTAGGGTTGTTATGTCGCCATTTACGATAGGCCGACCCCGGCCGCAGACGTCAGTATTCTTTCTCCGCCCCTGCACGGATAGAATCCAAAAAAGGCATTTGGGCACATGTTTTTAAAATATATTGGGAAAATTCACACACATCACCACCTAGTTTCAAAATAAGTAGCATAGCACTCTTGTTATAGGTCCAAGGCAACTAATAAACTTTTATAAATAAATACCATAAACACCCACACTTGGGACGGGAATCACACCCGAGACCTCCGCTAGCTTTCCGACTTGCGGTCCGAGTTACGCCACGCTCGTCTCAAATGCCTCAGATCAACGTACCTCAGGCTCGTAGTGTTGACAATTTTTAATGCTGTCGATTAATGTTCGTTAGCACCTCCTCACTACAATATCCATGATTCACCGAGCAATAGTTGATTATCGAGACCGGTTTGATAAAAAAAAAACACAAAATACACACACAAACTATAAATTCTCGAATGCAGACACTACGAAAGTTCGTAAACTCACTCGAGTAATAAATTTCAGCACTCGGATTATTTGTATTGGAAAGGATGTGTTTATTTAAAAACGAGATGAGATGCGGGTGAGGGCGTGCGGCTTGGCCGACGCGCCGCTCTCAACTTGTCCTTATCACAGGAGAGCGCCCGAGCCCGCTAATGGGCCGAGTCGAGACTGAGGGGCCACAGACGACTAAACACGATTGTCAATTCAAGTCATTGATCGAATTCAAACTTGTTTTTATTTTACAAATTGTGTTTACATTGTGTCTATCTATTGTCTTTATATATAACAATTTCATTAAAGATAACACTCAATAGAACAATTTGATAGCCTCATATTTTCCCAAATATGCCTAAAATATTCACGGACCTAAGAGAGACGATCCTGAAAATTTGAGCCCGATATGTGCATATCCGGCAGCTGGAGAATTTTTTGAATTATTTAAAAATTTTTCACTAATTTTCAAATATTTGTATCTCAGCTTCTATATAACTTAGACTCCTGCTCAGCGGCATTTTTCTCAGTAAGACTTCTACTTTTATGAAAAAAATAGATATTAGGTCTAAACTTACATATATAGCTAATAGCTTCCAGCTAAACAACTGTTTTCGTTAAATTTTACCTAATTAAAAAACACTATTATATGTACCGTATTTGAAGTTAAGAGTCGACCAGCAGCTAATATCTTTTGTTGAGGTATATTTTAATGGAATCTGCCCAGCTTTTACTTAATTGCTCCGATTTTGTACAGTTATAGCTATTTAAAACTAATCAAATTTAAAAAAAAACGCTGTTTTTAAATAGCTAGAACTTTTTTCTCCGAACTTCGATTTGTTTAAAACTTTCAGGAAAGTTGCTTTATTTGCTTTAAGAAGCCCTGAAAATTTTAACTAGGGAATCGAGCTTGTATTTGAGCTATAAATTTTTTAATATTGTCAAAATAGCATTGAACTTGACAAGGAATTCCTTAATAGTCACCACTTTAGCACATAAAATAATGATTATGGAATTAAATAGAAATGATTTCAACATATTCAATAGTTATTGGAATTTTATGTGATGATGTCTATTGTATGACTATTGTAAAAAACTAAATGTCTATTGTAGAAAATTTGAATTTTTTTTATTTATAAATTCAGTTTAACTATTTTAAAATCTTTTTCAAAATAAGTCACCCTTACTTCTAAAGAATTGTCGTTGATAGGTGTAAAAGAATGGTCAATTCGAGTGTCCTTAACTATGAATGGATTACGAAAAACTTGAATGTTCAGATAACGACTTATAGAGAATGGAAGGAGAGAACATGTGCCGACTTCACATAGTTTGGGATAAGGGAAAAGATATCTATCATATACACCACGATATATACAAAACTATACACTCGATTGACTTGAAATTTACCATAGTTACTCATTATGCGATGAAAACGCTCATTAACAACTAATTTTACGGAAATGCTATCCAAAATGTAATTTTTATTTTATTTTATTTAGCAGAACAACGTTAACCGGATCAGGTAGTATTTACCTAGTCAGGTCATAAATTCTGTCACATGTTTAATGTAAAATAATTGTAACAAGTTTATTCATTATGTAACCATTCATATACCAAAATGAACTTAACAAAACATAGATTCTTATGACATTAAAGTTTATTCAAAATGACCTCCGTGATTTTGAATACAAGCCTTCAATCTGCGCGGCCAGTTGTCTATCGCAGCACGAACGAGGTCCATGTCAATATCGGCGGCTGCCTTAATCAAGGATGTCTTGAGTGACTCCAAATTGGGATGAGGCTTTGAGCACGCCTTTTCCTCCAAGTGTTGCCATATCTTGTAATCTAACGGATTCAAATCTGGACTGGAGGAGGGCCAGTCTTCGTGCCGGATGAAGTCGATTTCACGCGCCGCCAGCCAGTCTTGTGTGCTCTTCGCTCTATGAGCTGGCGCCGAATCTTGTTGGAATACCCAGTGCCTGTTATTGAACATGGTATGAGAAACAGGTTCCACAAGGTTCGTCAGGACTGTATTTTGATACACAACAGCATTCGTTTTTACACCTTTCTCACAAAAATGTACCTCTGTTAAGCCCCAATAAGAAACTCCCAACCATACGATGAGCGAGGATGGAAAATGACCTCGTTGGACACGCGGAATACGGTTGCTTGCTTCTTCACTACTGTGTGCGTACACCTTATCATTTTGTTTGTTGTAGCTCTCTTCTACGGTAAACATTTTTTCATCCGAAAAAAGAATTTCCCGATATTTTTTTCCCGCGTACCGCTTCAACAAAGCGCGGCATCTCTTCAGTCTCAGGTCCATTAGACGAGCATTCAAACGATGTCCTGTTTTTCTTCGATATGCCCGAAGCCCTAAGTCTTCATTTAACACCCTTTTCACCGTGGTTCTGCTTAACCCCATCTGAAGGGCCAACAGTTTCTGCTTACGTTTGGGATTTCTTTGAATTCGTGCCTTCACAGCTTTTATCACTGCTGGAGTCCTAACAGACCGAGGGCGACCACTTCTTGACCTGTCATCTACACTAGAGTCTTCATTATATCGTTTGATGGTACGATAAAACGAATCTTTTGGTAATATTCAAATTTTTCAGTATGTTAAAAATTTGAATTGGCGCGTAACCGCAACGATGCAACGCAATAACTGCAACACGGTCTTCTTTAAGCGTCCACTCCATATTTAAAAATTAGTTAAATTCTAAAAGTTATACATTTTTATTTTCATGAACAATTCGAAATTCTAATTCAATAAACTTTTTTGTGGCCAGCATTCTAAAAGAAAAGTTTTTACTGTGTGACAATACTTATGACCTGACTAGGTATATATGTACATATGTATACATAGTTTTCTTTTAGTTAATACATTCATTTTATACATTCACGGTAAGTTTGTCTCCCTAATGGAGATCACATAAAAGAGACTTATGTTTTTAAACATTCGGACATTAATGAGATTGATTCAATTGGCACATCAATTAATATACTTAATGGGAAAAATTAACGACGTGTTACTGGATATCACACACAGTGGTGCATAAATTGCGAGGCGCAGAATATTTGGAAATGTCACCGTGAAAGAACGTAACGCTAAATATGTTAAATAACATTTTATATACTCGTTAGCTTTTCTAACTAAACTACGGTAGCAACTAACTAACTACTAGCAACTGATCCGAATTTCTTCGTGGTTTAGTTATTTAAAAAAAATCATCAAATATTCCTACAATTAAATATCGATTTACGTAGAATTTGATAACGCAATATTTATTTTTTTAATGTACTACACAGATACAAAGAATATAAAGTTCAATTAAAGGCTTTCAACCTTGTTAAATTGTTAAAATTAACATTTTTATAACTACATACATATACGTTAACAACCATGAAGTACGTCCCAATCAACAATATTAATAAATTTATTTAGGTACATCATATATTTATAATTGTGTTACTCACAGTAACAAATACATTACATAAACAACAAATGTAGAAAGGAAACATGAATCTGGTCGATTCGTGTAAACAACCAACTGAAAATATTTAATCAAGGAAGATGTGCATCTGTATGATATTTATGTATGCAATAATCAGGATAACACTGCATTCAGCCTTCATATAATATCAGTATTTTTAATAAATTAAAAAATGTGGGACTCATGCCGATGATGCTTAGTTTTTAAAAACAAATGCGATTCTCGTGAAATAAACAAAAATGTTAAAATAATAAACAATCGAAACATTATTCGTATAATGATTAGGAATGTAAGAACAAAAAGTTCAAGTTCAGCCGGCAAACATCTTGAAATAGCAAAGGCCACGTACAAACGTCAACACAGTCGATAAACAATTTAGAAGGCCGATCTCCACATTTGGCCGTGCTACCGTGCAACCTTACTCGTGAAGATCCTCATCGTTGACCTGGCTGAAAGTGCCCAATTTATAATAATAATATAATAATAATATAATCTTTATTTGTAAGAAACATGGTGAATACATAGGTGACTTGTTCAAATTTTATAAATGTACAACACGTTTCGCCATTTCTGGCATACAAATTTCTTTATAAACCTAAAAAATAAAAATCTTAACATTAAATTATTTTATATATGTTACATATTTTTGTTAATCTCTTTCCCTGTAATGTCCATAAAGATAATATAAAGTATGTCAGTATTATTTAAAAATAAATGTCATCGAATTAATTATTGTCATTGAATTATAATTGGATTAATTACATGTTCTTTGGTTACAATTATATATATATATATCATGTCTATAATTAATTTTTCCATTTCAGTGTTCACAATACCTGAGTCCGCGTGATTTAAAGTAATTTTAAACAATTTATAAAAACACATAAAATAAAACATTATTGAAATAAGTCTGATAATTTATAAAAACACCTTTCAACCAGCCATATAAACATCTTTTCCTTAAACTGTTTAAGAGGCAACTGCCTTATCGAAGCGGGTATTCGATTGTACACTTTAATAGTTATAACAGGTATATTCTTATGTCCTAAAGCAGTGCCACGGATCGGCATCATTAGTCTTGTAGGATCTCTATTTTTTATTTTGGAATATTCGCAGTCACCGTATGCTGTAAAATAATGTTTGTGTTCTTTTACAAATACACATGATTGATAAATGTATAAACCAGCTAAGGTAAGTACTTTTTGGTCAACAAATAGGGACCGACAAGAAGTCATAGGACTCACTCCGCAAACAGCCCTCAGACACTTTTTTTGAACTACAAAAGCCCTACCTACGTCAGTTGAATTTCCCCATAGTATAAGGCCATAGCGTAGGACTGACATAACATATCCATGAAATGCTGTCAAAGCGGTATTTTGACCGGCTGTACAGCGTAATCGTTTTAAGGCAAATACGAATTTATTTAATTTTTTACATATAAGATCAATATGAGATTTCCAATTTAAATTTTTATCCAATATAATACCAAGAAATTTAATATCATTTACTTTCTCTATTTGTTCATTATTATATATGATACTATCATTTAATTGTTCATTAGTCTTATAATTCAAAAACTCCACATACTTCGTTTTACTTATATTAGCCTTAAGATTATTAGATTTTAGCCATCTCATAATTTTATCGATCTCTGAAATCATTGTGTGTTCAAAATAATTAGATCTATCCTCATAAGTAACTATAGTCGATACATCATCCGCGAATAAAATACACTTTTGATGCGTGACTACAGGCAAGTCATTTATGTACAAGAGAAAAAGTAAAGGGCCGAGAATACTCCCTTGTGGAACGCCAAATTTGTTTTGTTTAATTATAGATTGATACTCCATTTTCTCCATTTTATCATTTAATCTACTTATCTCAACATATTGCTTTCTATCCTCAAGGTAACTCCTCAACCATGATACTGCATGACCCCTTATACCGCAGTGTTCACATTTCTGAATTAATATGTCATGGTCAACAAAGTCAAAAGCTTTCGTCATATCATAAAAAATAACAGAAACTGGTATTTTATTAGTAACTTTTTCAATTACAGAATCAACGAGATCGAATGTCGCTAAAGTAGTCGACTTTTTCTTCTGAAAACCATTTTGCTCCTTCTGAATAATGTTAAATTTATCTAGAAATGCATATAATTGAAAATGCATAGCTTTTTCAAATATCTTGGCAAATATCGGTATGAGAGTTATAGGACGATAGTTATTCATATCTTGCTTATCACCTTTTTTATACAATGGTTTAACTACAGATATTTTAAGCCTCGATGGAAAAATCCCTTGTGACAGAGAAAGATTCACAAGGTAAAGTAAAATAGGACAAATTATATTTAGGCTTTCTTTTATTATATAAGTAGATACACCATCAAATCCCACTGATTTAGTATTATTAAGAGAAATAATTATGTTATAAAGTTCTGAGTAGGTAAGTGGTTTTATGAATATACTATGACTAGCTCTTAAAGATTCAGGTAAAGGATAAGCTTTTACTTTAGTACCTTTATTGGTTGTGTTAATAAAAAACTCATTAAAACAGTCAGCAACTTTTTCAGGTTCAGAGTGGTTATTTCCAAGATAGTTAATACTTTCAATTCCTTTTAATACTTGTGGTCTATTTATTTTATTTTTTATTACATTCCATGTTGCTTGGCATTTATTTTTTGCTTTAATTATAATATTATTATTACAAATTGCTCTACTCTTGACAATACATTTCCGCAAGATAGTGCTATAATTTTTGTATTCTACCTTAAATCTTGGTGAAGTACTTCTATAACAAAGAAATCTTAAACGTCTCTTCTCTTTAGTCGACCTTTTTATACCTTTTGTTATCCATCTAGGTGAATTCATATTACATTTTAATTTATATTTAGTAATCGGAAAACAAAGATTATAAAAAAGGCAGAAAGTTTCATGGAAGCAATCAAAGCACTTGTCTAAATCAGCCTCATCATAAACACCAGTCCACCCTAGTGATGACAAATAATATTTAAATTTATCAATATTTTCTCTGTTAAAATTTCTCCTGTATGTAAACCAAGAATTTAAATTAGGTATGTGACTAACAGGAAACGTAAGAATTTGACCAGTATCGTGGTCAGATAGATAAGTCCTAAGAGTAAAGCCTTTTGCATCACAAATATTGCTGATAATGTGATCTATGCAGCTAGTTTGCCTAGTGGGCTCTTTAATGTTAAATGTTAATCCATAATTCAAAACAATATCATTCAGTCGATGTTTAATTATATTATCTTTTAATAAATCAATATTCAGGTCACCAGCAATAATAACTTTTTTATTAGCTTTTTTATTAATATGGATATTATGCAAAAATATGTCAAGTTTGTTGAAAAAAATGTTAACGTCACTGTTCGGAATGCGATAAATACATAAAACTGTGCAATTGATTGAAGGAATATGTATGCCGCATAATTCAAAGCTTTTTTCTAATGTTACATATTCTGGGATATTAAGCGATGTATAGTCTAAATTAGTCTTTACTAATATACACGTACCACCACGTTTTTTGTTTTTTCTCAAAAAACAGTCAGCCAGTTGATAATTGTTTATTCGTATATTTGTTTCATCACCAGATTTTACAAAACACTCACTTAAGCATATTATATCAACATTAATTCCTTTGCGTTTACGTCTGTAAATTAATTGATACAATGTATGTTTAAAAGCTATAAGGGACTTATGTGTTTATATTAGCAATCAAATGAACGACAGTGTTTTAAAGCACTTTAATATATAATATGTATAAACTAGCTGACTCGGCAAATGTTGTTCTGCCATGTAAATAAAATAAACATTTTGTAGTGAGCGAATTATGAATCTAAATTATTCTCGAATACATGTAGTCCAGCCGTTTAGGATATATAAAGGTAAACACTAATGATAGCCATTATTAAGAGATGATCACACTCATGGCGTAAAGATTGCCCAAAAATCAACGAATTTAATAATTTTTAACAAAAAAATTAAGTGTATCATGTGTTTCTTAAATATTAATTAAAATGTTAATAAAAATAATTATGTATAACAATATAAACATACGTGTTGCCATGTTGGCAAAAACGTATGAAATGATTTGTAATTACATTATTATATTACATCTGTTGCTGGAATACAGACCCTAACGTCTCTACTGTACATAAATAATCACAGCTTTAAGTAATTAGAAAAAAAAATGTATTATCCACGTATATAAACCGTATGCTGAATCTGATAGAAATTATAGCATAGCCATAGTTTTAGCACTTAATGTAGTCTTCAACAAATGTAAATATGAGTGCAAGGTGACCTACATTCGATATCTCTTTCACTATATGGTATACGATAGGCCAGTGTGCATAGATGAAAGGCGCGGGCTAAGTAGGTATATCGAATTGCCGATAATGCCCCACGCCCAATCGTAAAAAGGGTCGCGGCTACGACCTGTCAGTATCAAATTTACGATCGCAACTCAGGAAGCATCAACTTTTAGGGTTTTCTTCGTTAAAAGCTGGTTAGAACTAACTAGACCGTCTCACAACATTAGTTAAGAGAACGTTTGCATTCGGTTGGTTTTAGAACGTGACTCAGATCGGGCAATGCAATAAGCGGCACGTCCACCGATCCTGCATCGGCTATCGGTCTTATCCTTACGTGTTACTAATCACCTTGAGTCACGGATTGCATTTCCAACATATTGTAACTATTCAATTAACATTGAGAAATAAAAAATATGAAATAGACGATAAATTTTTATAACTGGTCCGGATATAAATATTGTTTCAATTCTGTTCTATATGAAATTTGAAACAAGTTTACGTATGTACGTAAGTAACAGTGCAACGTAAGTAGTAATTTATGTAGCAACTTCGTACGATTTTCTGTTATTTTACTATTTTTGTGATGAGTGGGGTATCATGAAAAGTAGTTTGCATTGATTCTTACATACAGTGGGTCCACACTACTAAATTAGCATACCAAACATCGCTCGTAGGCATCGTGTATGTACGATGTATGAACGTAGAAATAAACCAACGACTTAAGGAAGCCAAGTCTCGTTATCAATTTTACCACAGCCATTATTCGCCAAAAATAACCTAAGAAAAAATCTTACGTTGACAAAATTATTCCTGCTAGAAATTAGTTGCATTGCAAATTATGAAATCAGACCTGGAATATACCCCCGATATATATGACATGACCTAAAACAATGTCTAGTTAAGGAGTGGATCGCTTAATATTTTTTATTCTGCTAATGATAACGGGAATGTAGACAATGATACGAATTCCTCATCACTAATGAGGGGTCCACCACTACGCGTAGATGGAGCGAATTTTAACATTTGAGACGGTTGCCGCGCTGTTGCTCTGTTGAGAGGTTATATGTACACGGATCTACGACTATCTAACAGTAAATACTCAGGCTCAGGTTACTGATAAATATACGCAAACAGCTCTAAAGGTTTACAAGCGGCTGGAAACATAGAATGTCGCGCTTAACCTTGGTCAGGTTAATTTGGCAAGGTGCATCTTTATCAAAGGAGTTACGATATGCTAGAAGCCAACGCTTTACATTTTACAATAGTTGACGGGACCAGATCCTTTAGATTTAAAATTATGGATTATTTTAGAGGGTATTGGTATTAATTGTTTCATTTAACATTATATTTGCCTTTTTATCCGTAACTGAATTTATGGCAATACTAGATATATTCACACGCAAATGTACAACAGTAACTTGACAGCTGTATTATGAAGGCTGTGGGCATTCAGTAATTTCACTGAATTTAGATATGCCGCTGGTATTGCTTAATTCGTTAGCGCAGTCAACACAAAATTGCAATTATTAATATTTAGTATTATAATCAGCAATGACAAAACGAATCGGGTCATCAGTAATTAAGTGTATTACACGTACAGTTCGTTTAACCACAGACCAATTAAGGCTAATATTTTAATAACTTCAAGGCCATACAACACATTAAAGAAACAATTAAGAAGTTATTCCTCAAATGAAAATATTAACTAGTCAGGAAATTAGAGCAATTCGTAAGACTATGCGAATTATATTTCAATAATTTACTTACATATAATAATTTAAAGCCGGATTCGATTTGAAGGAAATTAATCGAACGGAAAAAGATTTCCAATATTTCATTAAGAAGTTGTGTAGCGAGGGGTTAGGCGAAACTCTTTCACTGTTAATGTGATAATTACAAATACTACCTCGACTTTTCAAGATTATTGTAATTACAGTGATGTCATAACACGTATGTTGAACATTTTACGACAGGCATAAGTGAAGCAAGTATTTGAGCATATTATAACAGAAAATTGAACACAACAAATTCCAGTCACAGATACCTAATGTAAACGTTTCTATTATCTCGTTTACAACGGGAACGTAATGCGAATTCAATGAAAATACTATTTGAATGATCCAAATGCAATACACGAGTGAAATAATAATTTATATGTGTATCAAATGCATAATATTCCGATGGACTAGACAATGTAGCATAAAACAGGGCAAAGGTGTATTGACGCAAATAATTAATAGTTTGCTGGAAAGACGTCAGGATCACCATGAGCAATAGTTTTAATGGTGTTTATTCAAAACATTTCATTTACGTCATTGTTAGTGATGTTATTTACGTAATAACATTGGGAAACTTGTTGATATCAAACCGTGCAATATAAGAAGATGGAATAAAGGAAAATTGCAAGTCACGAACGTTGGATACCTGGTTCCTGCTAGAATTAAAAATAGGTCTAACGAATGAGTTACGCTCTTTAAATAAATTATAAGATCATAGACAAAAAGGAAGAGCTTCGTTCGTTTTCCCATTCAGGGTTCGCGAAGTGAGGCAACTATAATCTTCAGATACTTACCTCCTTAACAGTGTACATTTATATATATTTTTTTGGTCTCGGGAAAAATCCCTCTCTTGACGGGTTCCTCCGGCCCGGGGGGACCGAGGGATATGTGGGACCGGGAAACATGTTCGGCCATCCGACTACCCACTAAAAACCCCGCTGTTCTCCTATCGCCTACGCCCGGGCCCACGGATATATGGCCTGCCAATCTCGTGGCCCGGGCCGGCGCCGCCCCGCCCTGTCTTAAGGCAGGCCCCTTCTAAAGTTTTGGCGCCAGGGGGTCAGGATTTCATCCCCCGGCGCTCTCCTGAATCAACATGAGTTGAGGGGGGCCGCGGAACAGCACACGGCCTTCTCCCTCGCGGCACCAGTGCGGGCGGCGGATCCTCCCCCAAGGGGCCGCCCGCGGCCATTTTTTACGGCGGCCGGAGGTCGTTACTTTGTACATTTATACATATATACATAATGTTCTTAACGTATACCATCTTTTGTAACTATGCTTTGAGAAAATAAATTATTATGATGACACTTTAATTTTTTTAATGCTGTAGAAAAAGACAGGCTGACGGCGCGCTTAGAATTTAACAGTTACCGTCGCCTATAGGTGTTTGTAACGCCAGTGGCATCGCGAACACGCTACTGTCCCATAAGGGTACAGGAACTTGGGTCACTAATGCCGGAACACAACACAAGGTTATTATGGCGGCATACTTAAGACCAAAGGTGGTCGCCATCCAGACGGGCTTGAGGCCCAACCACGTAGCTAGGGTAGGTAGTTTTGTCGCCTTTTACGACAGGCCGACCCCGGCCGCAGAGGTTAGTATTCTTTCTCCGCCCCTGCACGGATAAAAATTTAATTAGTGTTTTATGTGACACACGTTAGGTTAAACTCTTTTGTCACCCCTGAAACGGAAATTCAAAAAGTACACATTCGTCATGTAATACCTACTTGGGAATTTAAACAAGGCAATAATGCCTAAAACAATATGGTGAAGGATTAATAACTGATCTTGCAGTCAGAAATTGGTTTATAAAATTTCGTTCTGGAGATACGACATTAAAACTGAAAACGAATTAAGGACGGAAGGTCCTTTTGACTTTGCTCACAACTATGTAAAGACAATGTTAGAGCAAAATCCAGGTCAACCAACAAGAGTTACAAGCAGGAAATTTTAAAACATTTTACTCCGTACAGAAACGTAAGAGTAGGTATACTGACTACTGCGGTCAGAGGTGACCTGTCGTAAAAGGCGACATAACAACCTCACCTAGGCGGTAAAGCTACAAGCCTGTCTGGATGCCAACCTGATCCCTGAGTTCTGGTTTCTAAATATACCGCCATAATAACCTTGTATTGTGTTCCGGCATAAGCGACCCAGGTTCCAATTCCCTTAGGCGGACGGCAGTTAACAATGCCAACTGGCGTTGCAAACATCAATAAGCGGCGTTAACTATTACTATTAAGTGGGCAGTCAGCTTATCTATTATTTGTGAGGAATAAAAAAACATCAGAAACAGCTGTCAACCGCCAACTGGAGAAAATTTTTATGAGAGCAAAATAAAACTAATTTGATAAAAAACGGAAGCTTAGACTCGACCTAAATAGTTCATGTGGGTAGTCCAACCGATTAAAGTTCTCGAAGCATTCAACCATACAACCGCTAACTCTTGAATCCTATTATGTGGAATCGGTGTTCTATACTTCAATTCAATGCACAAAACGTGGGATGAAACTCCTACATAGGGATCAAACTATATATTACCGGAATAAAAGCTGTCAAGCACCTTATTCGTTTCAGACATCTCTAGGCTAAGCTTTATAAACTCAAAATAATTTATTAAATATTAAAGTTTCGCTAATTTCATCACTGTAATACAATTTAACAATATGTATATAATTTATTTACGATAAGAAATAAAAATACTGTAGATGGTCTATTCCAGAAAAAATATTTTTCGGAAAAAGTTTGACATCGAAAACAAAGGCGTAGCACATTTATGAAACTTTTTGTGTTTATAGGTGATCTGTTTGAAAGTGATTTGTTACCCATTTGTTATCTAAATATACATTGGAATATTAACGAATCGGCTCATCGAATTAATTACGTTATACTGTTATCGACGGACAACGAGACTTTAGGCATATAAATGCACGACCACTTTTAGTGTTGAAACAAACAATTTGTCACGCATAATTATTATTATAGATAGAAATACGCGTTATCCGTTCAAGTTTAGTTTGCACGCCCACGACGCTACGCGAGAATACGTTTGAGGATCATGACCACGGCTGAGGAGGGCAGTACTAGTATTAGCAGTGAAAACTTGTAAATCTGGATCACTTGCTTTATAAAGATATGTTAAACCAGCAACGAGTGATCCGTTGAAAGTTAATGTAGAACTCAGTTTGCTAATTAGTTCTCGGTCAATTCTACACAGCCAGTTGAAGCCATTCCAGTTGAATCATACTTGACTTGCGATCTTGCGGTATTCAACTTTTTGGCATTTTACTAATGATATTTCTAATGAAATCGCGACAGGTCTCAGCAACAATTTGTGACCCAAGAGTACCACTTAAACTAAAATTTATAAATCCGTAATAAGGCCTGTCGAATTGTATGGATCGGAATGCTGGGCCACAAAGACGAGGGACGAAGGGTTGTTACATGCTGGGGAGATGAGAATGCTGAGATGTGTGGAGTTACGAAAATGGATAAAATTAGAAATGAGTATATTAGAGGAAGTGTGAAAGTAGCGCCGTAGTCTCCATCTCGAAGGAGCTTAACATCGGCGAGAGACTGTCAACGGTGGTGCAATCCCGAATACTCCAGTTCTTTGGATATGTGACGCGACGCGGGGGGGACTCCGTGGAGCGGCTCGTTGTGCAGGGCCGGGTAAATGGCAGCAGATCGCGAGGACGTTCGCCTTTGCGATGGACGGACCAAATTAAGTCGATGAAACACACATCCCTAAACGACTACGCAAGACAGGCTTCAGCTAGGGACAAATGGGGCGCGGTGGTGAAGCGCTGCCGGGCGTCTTGCGTGTGACCATGACTGCTCTGTCAAGAGTATCCGACTGAGAAGAAGAGAAGAAAGTAGCGCCAGTTATTGAAAAACTTAAAAGTAATAGACTAGCGTGATTTGATCATGTAACGCGCAGGAAAAACTGCCATATAACGAGAAAAATGATAGAAATGAGAGTGGATGCATACAGGAGTAGAGCCGTAGAGGTACACCAAAATGGATTGCGTAAAAGATAATATGGCAAAAAAAGGGTTATGAATGTTGGGATGACGGCTAACAGAGGAGAGTGGTAGGAGAGAACATGTTGTGCCGACTCTATACAATGTGGGATACGGGCAGGAGGAAGAAGATGCTAATGATATTTCCAAAAATTGTTACATATTGACAACCCTCTAATACGTCTTGGAATAACATAGCGGGTATATTGTTCATATTTGTCCTAGAGGTTGGGTCTCTCTCTAGACTGGAACGTTATGTTATATGTTATTATTTTAAGCTATACTTAGCATTGATTATTTAAAATAATGAAGGAAACCAAAATATTTTGTTTAGGTATGGCACTTTTTTTACTTGCGTTCTGCCTCGGTGTGATTTGAAGCTTGCTTTATACATAAGCAGCCCAGTCTGTAATTGGGATGGGTAACAAACCCTCTCAGGCACTCCGACGTGCAAAAGTTGTTGCGTAAAAGAGGTAAATTGTTGAGTATTATTACGGTACGAAACTTCAACGATTTCTTAGACCAAAGTGGTAATTTGTGAAATTGTCTTCTTATACGACTATGGGGAAGAAATAGGGTAGCCCTATTCTTTTTGATGGTGAACAACATAGCCAATGGTAAATAATACATTACCAAAAAGTTATATTTCTCCGTGCAGGGGCAGAGTAAGGATACTGACCCCTGCGGCCGGGGTCGGCCTGTCGTAAAAGACGACAAAGCAACCCTAGCTATTTAGTAGGGTCCCAAGCCCGTCTGGATGTCCACCACCCCTGGTCTATATGTATGCCGCCATAATAACTTTGTGTTGTGTGTGTGACGGCAGCGTGTTCGTGATGCCTCGGGCATAGCAAACATCTATAGGCGATGGTAACTGTTTACTATTAAGTGGCCTGTCAGGCTGTCTGCTACTCCTCAGCAATAAAAAGAACTATAATTCAGTCAGCAACAACTAGTGTAAGTGAAAATACTTGCGCTCAAATTCATTACTCTCAGGCCTTTTGTGCGCGTAGTCTACGCAAATAAAACACAAAGGCAAATAATTAAGTTCCTCATTCACAAATTACAACGGAGATATTTTTTTACATCTCGCCTATTGTATTTTTTCCAACCCGGTTGAACTTTCAATTTCATTTATCTGTAACAGCTATTAAAATTCTTTACCAAATAAATGGCAAAGGACTTATCTGTCGGCCTTGGCGTCATTTGTGAGTGAATTTAATTCATTCATCGAGACGACCGCGTCTGCCTGTGCGTCATCCTGGCGTCAACGCCAACAACAGCTACAAGTGCTACTTCACATGTAAACCGTCTAATAACTATCAGTTAGTCTCAAATAACGTTAATGATGTCAGGGCGCTAATAATAGTCGTTATGTTCAAATTTTTATAGGACAAGCTGCTTTACATGTGAATTTTTTTGAATGTGCTTTTAAGGTCACTCTATCCAGAGGTTAACCTGAAAAGCAACTAATGGAATTGCTTTTGCAAGACAGCCGGTTTTCCTAATAGTATAAGGGGAGTCAAAGATAGCTCTCTATATAAAAATCAAATTAAACCACATCTATTCCACGCTAGAAATACAACAAGTTTTTAACGGAGACAACATTTATAAGAGCAGGCCTCAGGTGGCAATTACATCGCCATCTAGACCCAAAGTAACAAGCAGCGCGCTTGTGTTATGGGTACTAGACCACTGAAGCAGTACTTGTATACTTTTTTTCTCTTTGTGTAAATAAATTCGTTGCGCCATGGATGTACACGGGCAAAGAGAAGGTCTATCATATATCAAGCCTAAACGGGTTTAAATATTTATTGTATGTAATGATTGATTAGTTCTTTGAAGTTTTTTATGTCGATAATAGTAAAATTTTACATTATATAACATTAAACATGCGCACATATTACGCTCGCACGCACAGAAGTAATATTTGAAGGAAAAATATATATAAGACAATTTGTCTGGATTATCAAGGAATCGACAAAATAAACAAATGTGTTGCTCTGAAAAAACAAAGAATTTATTTAAAATCTATGTTTACACTTTTATAAATTACCTATACTATTCTTTTAACTATCATACCTGAAAAAACAAAGAAATGACATTTAAAGTCTATTATATTAATTAAACTTGTCGATTCCGTTATATTAATTTTGTAAATTCACTCCACTTTGCTAAATAAGTTGATTTTGACAGAACTGCGATGACATCTGTGGCTGTGGTTGAACAATGTTTCTTTATGTTGA
The DNA here is from genome assembly GCA_963693495.1 of Malacosoma neustria. Lineage (NCBI taxonomy): Eukaryota > Metazoa > Arthropoda > Insecta > Lepidoptera > Lasiocampidae > Malacosoma > Malacosoma neustria. Next base: position 16,159,177 of record OY856379.1, on the reverse strand, counting down.
AATCACACTATTCCTATTTTACCAGGAATCGAACATGTACATTCAAAAGGGAATTAAAGAAATATAATTTCTTTACACATATATATAAAATAACATGGATAAAGAATTAAATGTCAATTAAGGAGTAAAGTAGTAAACCCACATTAGTTAAGCAAGCTAATAAATCTTGTCTTGAAACTATTATTAATAAAAATTAATTGAATAATAAAATAAATACTAATTATTGCCTATACTCTCAAAGTACATACATATATAAACCTGTATTTCAAATGAAAGGTTCAAAAGATCTCTATCAATTTTAAAAATCAGAAATTGAAAAGCTCTTATATCACATAATAAATGCAGAGCTTCTCTGAAATCTGAATGCTGGAGCAGAACAATCCACAATCATATTTTACTTTCACTTGTGTGAATTCCTAAGCCTCAATTGGATGATTTGTTTATTTTTTATTTTATGTGTGAATTCAGTTCTATTTAATTGTAATGGGCTGGGTATTTATTTATGACTTAGATATATTTTTTAACATAATATAATATATTAGACTGCCATTATTTTAATATTATAGTAGTAATCCAAAAATTTGTAACATTAAAGAAATCCTTATAAGCTGGCCAAGAAAAAGACCAACGAGGAAGTGCTGAATATAGCGAAATAGAAAAGGAACATTTTGAGAATTATTGGGAACAGAAGAGGACAGATGCTGGGACACTTGATACGACACGACGATTTAATCAAAACCATCATAAAAGGGAGAATTGAAGGAAAGCGGAAGAGAAAGAGACCAAAAAGGACATTTATGGAGCAAATAAAGGAAAGACATCCTGAAGGAAAAGGTGCTTTGTAGAGGACTGGAAGATGCTCCACCGACAAAAGTGGTAGCTTTTAAATAATTCATGAAAGAAATCCTTATACATCAATATTGACACTGCAAGTAGTTTTAATAATATTCAGATCAATTAATCTTAAAAAACCAAGACAGTGACATTTATAAGGCTACATTTCATGGTGAACTGCAAGCGAGTGACCTAAAATAGTATGCTATCAAGTATATTCAATGTTTTTAAATGGTTAATATGTAAATTTTTATAAATAAATGAAATGCTTAATGTAGTACAGTCACCTGGGTAATTAAATGTCTCAGATAAATGATGTCACCTAAACATGGTTACCATGACATAAATGAGAAATAATTGTTTATGTAAATAGTATGATTCTTCTCCTTTTATGATGTTTAGGGTATTTAACACTGTTGTATTGAACCCATTAATATCCTAATAACACCCAACATACTATTTACATAAACAATTATTTCTCATTTATGTCATGGTAACCATGTTTAGGTGACATCATTTATCTGAGACATTTAATTACCCAGGGTGTTATTAGGATATTAACGGGTTCAATACAACAGTGTCAAATACCCTAAACATCATAAAAGGAGAAGAATGTGTGTTAAAGAGATGGAAAGAGTATTTTGAAAGTTTGTTTGAAAGAGAGGAAGTGCAGGTACAAAATTCGGCACCATCCATGGAAACTAATATAAATGTTGATGAAAGTGAGATAAGCACAGATGAAATAGTGAAAGCGTTGAAAAGTATGAGATTAGGTAAGGCTGCAGAGTATGACAGGATTACCGTCGAGATGCTGAGGGTTGGCTGGACAGGGCATAGTGGCTAGCCAGTTGTATCGCTTTTTCAATTTGTGCTGGCGAAATGGGCAAGTATTGGGAGACTGGTGCAAAGCCGTAATCGTGCCATTATATAAGAAAAAAGGGTCACGGCAGGACTGCATAAATTACCGCGGTATAAGCCTTCTCAGCGTCGTCGGTAAATTGTATGCGAAAGTGTTGATTGAAAGGGTTGTGAATGAAACAGACGAAAAAGTATGGGATGCACAAGCAGGATTTAGGAAGGGAATGGGATGTACGAATCAGGTCTTTTCCTTGCGGTGCATAGCCGAAATGTGTTTGGCTATAAACAAGAAGGTCTATTGCACGTTCGTGGATCTAGAAAAGGCCTATGATAGAGTGGTGAGGAATGAATTGTGGTCAGCATTGTCCGTGAATGGTGTGAGCAGTATCCTCATACGAGCATTGCAATCTCTTTATAGGGATTCTAGTGCTTGTGTAAGGATAAACGGGGCATACACTGAATGGTTTAATATCGAAAAAAGTGTTAGACAGGGATGTGTAGCGTCACCATGGCTGTTTAATCTGTTCATGAAACAAGCTTGACAGGTTTAAAAGAGAATGAAAATGGGTTGAGAATGAATGAGTTACTCATCAAATGTTTTCTCTATGCTGATGATCAAGTATTACTTGCGACTTCGGCCGAGGAGTTACAGGAGATGGTAACTGAAAAATGCTATGAGTGGAGCTTTTGTTAAAAAGGGAATGAAGATGAATGTAAAGAAGACGAAAGTGATGGTGTTTGAAAGAGATGAAGCAGTGACAAACTGCAATATCATGATTGGAGATGAACAAATTGAACAGGTGAATGAGTTTGTGTATCTGGGTTCAAAGTTTACAAGAGATGGAAAGTGTGAGAGTGATATTGAAAGAAGAGTGAATGCAGGAAACATGGTGAATGGAGCTTTGCACTCCTTTATGAACAGTCGGAAGGTGTCTAACAAGGCTTGTCTGGCTGTGCATGAGGGCGTGTTGGTTCCGACACTCACGTACGGAAGTGAAAGTTGGGTATGGCAGAAGAAACATGAAAGCAGAATAAATGCAGTTGAGATGAGAGCGTTTTAAGAAGTATGATAGAAGTTAAACTGAGTGACAGGATAGGCGGACGTTTCGAGACCAGATCAGGGACGTCTTGAAAAAAGGCCAGGTCAAGAGTACCCTAAACCGAAGGGCATGTATGAAGAGAATGAAAGTGGATGAAGCGAAACAAGTATGTAAGGATCATAGCAAGTGGAAAGAAGTGGTAGCCTACCCCTACGTGAAAGAGGCGTGATTATAGGTATGTAAGTGCTTGCAATCTTGCATGAAATGGTTTGATTCTTCACCAATATAGATACGAATGCCACTAGCAAAATTTTTAAATGTCTATGAGAAAAAAAGTGGGAACCTCTAATATAAATTATTTTATTATCAAACAATTTATAATTTAGTTTAAAATGAAATTTTATTAGGATTATCAACATCAATTGCTAAACATGTCACTGTTGAGCTTGAGATTTTCAAAGGGTAACTACAGTATTATTCATAATTTTGATTGATACAGATTAGTTGGTTGCACATATCTATGCAAGGAGTGAGTGATTTTTTATTGCTAAGGAACAGAAGACAAGCTGAGGGCCTATGGATGTTTACGACGCTAGGGGTACCATGTACACACTACTGTCCGCATAGGGATGCTGGAACCTGAGTCACTAATGCTGGCATACCTATAGACCAAAGATGGTTGCCATCCAGATGGGCTAGGGTTGTTTTATCGTCTTTTACGACAGGTCGACCCCGGCCGCAGGGGTTAGTATTCTTAATCTGTCCTTGAACAGAGAAAGTTCTGTGTACACATGTACACATTCTTGAAACTTTCTTCTTCGCCATAACTCTGTATAATATTTTAATCGATTACAAAAAAAAATAAGTTATCATGTACTAGTATCAATCAAATTTAAAGCTTTCGCTAATAACTTGAGTAACAATATTGTCAGGTCACAATTATTTATGAGATTGCTTGTAATTAAACAGAAATAAAGTATCTTGGAAATTATCTGATATCAACAATAGTAAAATTTTACAATAATAAAACAACAAATATAGGCATATAATATTTCAATGTTCTTCTCATATATTATAGATAGTCACCAAAGGGAGGGAGGGATTAAAAAATTGGGAAGGAAAGGTGTTATGAGAACCTCCCCTTATACTAGTCCTGTTTCAGAAGTTCAAAAAGGATCAAGTAAACATGATTGTTAATGCAAAGTAATTTTAATGATTCATTTCTCGGGCTCAGCTTGCATGCGCCCCGTGTGCACCTGCACCCCTTGCACCCCCAGGTAAAGACTGCCCTGATAGTAGGTCTTATTACTAATAGCAATTGTTACTTCAAATATCCATGAATAATTTGACCATTCCTCATTGCAAATAAACATCAGTCACAACAATTATGTTGTATGCATGTATGCAATAAAACAAAGTCAAACAAGAATGAGGTAATCTTTGAAAATTGATGTGAACTAACTGCTTTTGTCTATAACATTCAGACAAATGCTCATTATCACTCCAATGTTATTGAGCTATCATTAGAGATAATGATAATAGCCCTATAAAGATATGTAAACTACTTCATTCATATTTAAATGCTATTAAAAAGAATTATGACATTAAAGTTGTAATATTTCATTGAAATAGTTCATCCAGGATCTGACCTGATGAAGTAGGAAGTTGTACATTGAAAGTGTAATATATCATTATAATTCCGGAATTTGCCTCCTTCAAAATGCCTTAACAAGGTGACTCAGATCCTAGTATCCATAAAGTATTTTTAAGCATAAATATAAAAAAGGATATATTAATAGCTAACCCAAGATGTGCCTATATTCCTCTCCAAGGTCCAATCTATCTCTATATTGAAATTCATCAAAATTGGTTCAATGGTTTAGGTGTAAAAACTTAACAGACAGAGTTACTTTTACATTTAAAATATTAGTATGAATATACTTAATAATTGCATCCTATACCTAGTCAGGTCATAAGTATTGTCACACAGTAAAAACTTTTTTTTTAGAATGCTGGCCACAAAAAAATTTATTGAATTCGAATCTCGAATTGTTCATGAAAATAAAAATGTATACTTTTAGAATTTTACTCATTTTTTAAATATGGAGTGGACGCTTAAAGAAGACCGTGTTGCAGTTATTGCGTTGCATCGTTGCGGTTACGCGCCAATTCAAATTTTTAACATACTGAAAAATTTGAATATAACCAAAAGATTCATTTATCGTACCATCAAACGATACAATGAAGACTCTAGTGTAGATGACAGGTCAAGAAGTGGTCGCCCTCGGTCTGTTAGGACTCCAGCAGTGATAAAAGCTGTGAAGGCACGAATTCAAAGAAATCCCAAACGTAAGCAGAAACTGTTGGCCCTTCAGATGGGGTTAAGCAGAACCACGGTGAAAAGGGTGTTAAATGAAGACTTAGGGCTTCGGGCATATCGAAGAAAAACAGGACATCGTTTGAATGCTCGTCTAATGGACCTGAGACTGAAGAGATGCCGCGCTTTGTTGAAGCGGTACGCGGGAAAAAAATATCGGGAAATTCTTTTTTCGGATGAAAAAATGTTTACCGTAGAAGAGAGCTACAACAAACAAAATGATAAGGTGTACGCACACAGTAGTGAAGAAGCGAGCAACCGTATTTCGCGTGTCCAACGAGGTCATTTTCCATCCTCGCTCATGGTATGGTTGGGAGTTTCTTATTGGGGCTTAACAGAGGTACATTTTTGTGAGAAAGGTGTAAAAACGAATGCTGTTGTGTATCAAAATACAGTCCTGACGAACCTTGTGGAACCTGTTTCTCATACCATGTTCAATAACAGGCACTGGGTATTCCAACAAGATTCGGCGCCAGCTCATAGAGCGAAGAGCACACAAGACTGGCTGGCGGCGCGTGAAATCGACTTCATCCGGCACGAAGATTGGCCCTCCTCCAGTCCAGATTTGAATCCGTTAGATTACAAGATATCGCAACACTTGGAGGAAAAGGCGTGCTCAAAGCCTCATCCCAATTTGGAGTCACTCAAGACATCCTTGATTAAGGCAGCCGCCGATATTAACATGGACCTCGTTCGTGCTGCGATAGACGACTGGCCGTGCAGATTGAAGGCCTGTATTCAAAATCACGGAGGTCATTTTGAATAAACTTTAATGTCATAAGAATCTATGTTTTGTTAAGTTTATTTTGGTATATGAATGGTTACATAATGAATAAACTTGTTACAATTATTTTACATTAAACATGTGACAGAATTTATGACCTGACTAGGTATAAATGCACTAGGTGCTTTAAATAAATGTTAACTCTGTCTAAAACATATTATATCCTAGAATATAATATAATTCTTCTGAGCATTGTTATAATCTTAGCCTTTAGGTAGTGGCCATAATTTTTTTTTATTTCTGGCACCTATGGGTGTTTACAAGTACCAGAGGCATCGTGAACATGCTGTTCTCCCATAAGGGAACAGGTACTTGGGTCACTAATGCCAGAACACAACTCAAAGTTATTATGGTGGCATAGTTAAGACCAAAGGTGACCACCATCCAGATGGGCTCGCCCTACCACATAGCTAGGGTACCCACCCTAGCTATGTGGTAGGGCGAGGGTATGTCAAGGTGACAAAACAACCCTGTTTTGTCACCTTTTATGACAGGCCGATCCCAGCCACAGAGGTCAGTATTCTTTCTCCGCCCCTGCACGTATGAAATTAATAATCAGGATGACTGGGTAGATATGAATTTATACGGCTTATATATGTATACCAATGACCAATGCCTCTAGGGTCTACTGCCCATTCCTTCTAGGGTGAGATTAGGATTGAGCAATGGGACACTTATTGCTAAGTAACTGCTTATTGCTAAGTAGGCCGTCAGCCTGTCTGCCATTCTTAAGCAATAAAAAAAGGCCACATGTCTAGATGTGACTAGAAAGCCAAACAAACAAACTAAAGCCAAACAAGTATTTGCTATTCTTACTAATCTTCTACATTAATCTTGTTGGACAAGGTCAAATGACTTATAAAATAAGTTCATATCATCCCAGCAAGAGGAATAACTAAGATTTTGAAGTCTGATCTTCTACAAGTTAATATATGAATATTAACTTATAGAGCTTATGTAATTTATATAAGTTCATTGGACTTATACCAGGAAACATTATATTTATGTTCTTAGTTTAATTTTAATAAAATGCAAATATTTCATTTATAACATAGTTTTTTCTTAATATTCAAATTAAATCCTAAAGGTGATTTGATGATGATGAGAAAATTTAAACTTGAATCATTTGTACATAACACATCATATGCGATCATACAAACAAACACATTACATGAGAATACTCCAACAACATGTTTCCTGTAACCCGGAACTAATCTACAGTGTTATAGGGGGAATTACTGTACTGTTTCTATGCAAACAAACTACAAAATTAAACAAAAAAAATGTAATAAGACTATGTTTTTTAAACTAAAAACACTCATTTATTTTGGCTTTAATAGAAGTTTTGACTATCAAAGACATTAACAAAGGTTGTAAATGATCCTTACATACGTACAAATGAAAACACTATCTATACAGGCTTGTGTTCACCAAGACCATATCCTATCTGTGCTGAATTGTGTTATTGTTTTTCAACAAGAATATTATTAACAACACTACTTTATTAAACAAGAATAGAAGAATAGATTATACTGATCTATATTTTACGATATATTAAAAAAAAATTAAAGCGACTAAAACAGATTATAGAATTATTTAAAGGTGAAGAATAAATAAGAACCATAAATATACACAATTTCTATTCTAATATAATAATTAATTTGTGATAAATTTAATGTACTAATATTTCAAACTAATATTACTTTTTGTTAATGTTCATTATCTATCATTATTTAAACTGATAAAGAGCACATAATTGTTTTTTTTTTCACTGTTTTGAATTTATCCATAAGATTATGTATATGATTATCTAGATAAGTCTCTAAATGAATCTATTTATTTATTAATTGAATTGAAATTTGAAAATTATACCTTTAATATTCATTGAATAAATATCATTTACCTTTACTATTCATCAATATTAAATGAAATATTTTCTGGCTACATATAGAAGTTTTAAAACAAAATAATTAGTCATTAAACTTGCAAATAATATGACAAAGGTTTTTCTTTAAACAAATTTTGAATTTCATGAATACATATTTCTAAGAAAAATAAAGACCTAACATTATAAGTATTATAAAATTATCTTTGCATTACCTTTCGATCCTTTGCAAATAATATCGTGAGGACGAAAGTAGGTAGGTGACTAAGTCGTTAAATAATAATAGATGAAGATTTAAAAAAATAACTCACTTCGCCACTACGAGCTGCAGGAGAATTCTCTTCGATCTTGTAAATAATATGTGGCAAACCGGCTTCCCCAAGCAAGGAGAATCCGAATCCCAAATTGTCACTACTACGATTGAGGACCACTAGTCTTTCGTCAGCCATATTCAGTATACAGCTGCATTGATTAATCCTTCAAAGGATTTCACTATAAACACCTCATTAACACTACATTGGGAAGTAACACAAATTGGATTTTAAATTACTCAATATAAAAATGAAAATATTCACAACTGCAACGCACGACAAAAAGCAAACGCACCCAACCAAAGCGAAGTCAGATACAGACAAATAAATAAATTGACGATTTTTGAAGTTTAGTACAGTGCTACCAATAAAAAAAATTAAACTCACTGCATAGATTATTTGTAGAGTAACTAGACTGACGTAAGCGGTAAAAAAGTAATATTTAATCTTTGGATTTATAATTATTGTAAATAACCGTTCTAAATCAAATCTCGGACCAGTAGTGATAAATGTAAAGCGCAATTCCCAATAACCCGTAAATAAGGAAATTAAATTACTGGCAGCATTGGTTAAATATTCTTCGTAATCGGGTTTTCTTGGCTTGGTCTTGCTTAGTTAGTATTATAACTTGTACATATTAACTCTTTAATAATTAACTTGTACTTATTAACTCCATGGTTACTTGTTAATGCTCTATCTTGTTAGAGCCCTCTGTTTTAAAGGTCCAGCTAAAATACATACGCTAGTTTTCCTCAAACTGTTGGTAACATATTATCATGATTATTTTTCTTATAATATATCACTATCTCGCAGGATAGTATAAAATTAGGAATGGTTTGTATCCTGAAATCCAATTACTAAGCATAGTGTTCAGTCAAAAACGTGACCGTTATCGACTGTTATTAAGAACCAATAGGTCCATGGTAGGAACACTGAAGTTTTGATTTGACAAAATTTACATAGGATTGTTAAAGGAATTTGACCGAATTTGAATGTTGAACAAGGGAACGAGACCACTCGCTTTGCAAATGTGGACTAGCTGAAGGAACAATAGAACACATCTTCTTTTCTTGCCCCAATACTACACAACAGTTGTATGTTCTTTTTCCACATGATTTTCCTCGATCTGTTAATGTCAATTCTCTGCTATTAATATGTGACTTTAAACATGTACTTACTATAATGGTAAATTCCTATCAATAAATAACATTTATTATTTATAGTTCACATTTTTATTTTTATATAAGTAAAGGTAATTTTATCCCATCATAACACTATATTTATTTATACTTCCTAACATCTATCCTCTCCATTTTGAACCATTTATCCTCTCCACTATGACATTGGCAAATCGATGCCCATGGCGTTGGAGCCAAGACTCTCAAGACAAGAATACTGAATAGAATGTTGAATTTTCAAGGATATAATAGTGTTATTTTTTACTTTTTAATTCAATTCCACTTAATTTTATAGGTAAAATAAAAAAAATATTATCCCTGCAAATTTTACCGTACAGTCAATGTACTACTTAGACTTATCTTGTTCTTGTTTCAGTGTAGCCAGTATAGCAACTGTAGTCTGTTGTGAGTCTGTCTGTATCCGCGTACAGTGTGACCAGATTTAGCAGAATTCTGCCGTTTTAGCAGAATTAGATCCCCAATTTAAGGTTTAGCAGATTGTGTTGCAGATCTGAAAATAAGGAATTTTTTGGCGGAATCTCATAAAACCTTAGCAGAATCGTAGCAGGATTTGACATCTAACTGTGTTTCACATTTTAATGCTAACTTAGATATAAAACATTGCATTAGGTTTGGTGCTGATACTACAAACGTGATGTTTGGTGATGAAGGTGGTGTCATTGCTAAGATTAGAAAAATTAATCCACATTGTGTGTTCGTAAAATGTGTTTGCCATTCTATCGCTTTATCTGTAAGTCACGCCAGTAAAAATACTTTGCCAAGAAGTTTGAACCAAATTGTCACGGAAGTTTATGAATACTTTGTTCATAGTAGCAAACGCCAGCGTGAATTTCAAGAATTACAAAATTTTTAAAATTCTGAAAACCATAAAATTCTCCAGCATTACGATATACGTTGGTTATCACTTCATGCAAGCATCAACAGAGTTATTGAACAATGGAATCCACTACAACTTTATTTCCGTGCAGAATATAGGGAAGATAAATATACTATCAGCTGAATTTTTAGCTCAAAATTTTGAAAATGATATTTAATAATATACTCTAAATGTATCTACTTTTATGCCATAGACTATATTTTACCTATCCCAAATAAAATTAATGTTATTTTCCAAGGCGAGTACTCCACAGTAAAAGAGTATACAAAGATTCGGCAGATATGTTTGTACTTCTTTTAAGTTGTTACATGAATATAGATTATTTGAAAAGCACACACATCATCTGTAAATTTTTTGCCTCTATCAGAAATATACCTTGGACTGCACGTAATGAAACTAATTGAATCATTAGCTCGAGATGTAAGACAAAAAACGGAAAGCACAACTTTCCTGCAACGAATACAGTCCTTTTTGATTAAACTTTGCGTTGATCTAAAGTCACGTCTACCTCTCAATGAACTATTTGAGCAAATGCAATTTCTTGATCCACAAAACGTTTTAGACAAAGAATTCACAAGTTTGGCCAGAACTGTTTCTAAATTTCCTAATTTGGTTAAAGAATCTGACGCAATTGACTCCGAATATCGGGAGGTTAAATTAGACAAAACAGTGGCCGATCTGTTATAATCTGGAGGAAGTTCTAATCCCACACCTATGAGTTTGAACACAGAAATTATTTTGGGGCCAAATTTCAAAAATTACGAAGGGTGATAGAACTAAAAAGTATCCATACTTGGTTGATTTTGCAAAAGCCATGATGATTTTACCTATGTCTAATACAGCTTGTGAGCGCCTATTTTCTCAAATGAACAATAAAAAAACCGCATTGCGGAACAAATTTAAAAATGAACATGTTGCTGCAATTCTACATGTCAAACAGGCAGTTAAAGAACAAGGTGGATGCATCAATTTTACGCCATCAAAAAATATGGTAAAGGCAGCACAAAGTTCGACAGTTCTTTAGAAAAACATGGACGCCACAGAAAATTAGAAGTTATAACTGGTCAATAAATATTTGAAATTAATTATTTGCCTTTTTTTCTTCCTTTAAAACCTTGTACAAATGATGACCTCATCTATTAGCAGAATTTTGGAATTATTTACAAAAACAAAGCAGATTTTAGCAGAATTTATACGAGTAACTGGCATAATGTTCGATTTAAATCTGGTCACACTGTCCGCGTAGTAACTGTCCTAACTGTAGTATAGTAAGCCGCGTGACGCGTGCAGTACTTAAGTTTGGTTTGTATGTGTTGACAGTGTTGACACTGTTGACAATTGAGGTTGTGTAATAGTAGTCAGGGCACTGGGCAGTCACTATACAGTATACACATTTAAACATTGTATTGTATTTGAAGCTTTGAACACATTGACCAAACAACCATGTATTTTGTATCCAACTTGGTTAAAGAAACCATTCCTAATTATCTAGCTGGTTTACCAATTCCTGATTCTATTGGTGGATGGTTTCGATTGGGTGGTAAGTTTAATTTTATAGAACTAAAAGCAATGTAGATTTTTTTCTATTAAGTGTTATATTTTAGAACAATTCAAGGTTTTATGTACTTTTATTATAGGTAGAATTTTATTTTATTTGAATGACTTGTTACTTTTTGTGTATATATTTTGATACATTTAGTTTTAAATGTCAAGAAATGTATGAGTTTTATTAATCATTTTTCAGTCAAAGACTGGCTGGCCTTGATTCCACCAACTGTGGTTGTAGGAGGTATATCTTACTACTCTTACCAGACAATTAAGAAAGCCAATGCAAATGGTCAGATAAATCCTGGAATTAGAAAGGATATAAATAAAGTGGTGGACTTTATTGATATTGAGGATATTACTGAAAAGGCAGCATTATGTAGATGTTGGAGGAGCAAAAATGTATGTATGCTTACTATATTTTATATTTAGGTACTTAATTTTTTTTCTATTGCAGTTTCACAAGACTGAATGCATCTTGTAAGAAATTATAAACAGGATTCTTATTTGTATTTTTTTTAAATAGAATAGTAATTAATAACCGTTGATTTAAGAAGTATAGTTTGTAAAACTTATTCCATTTTCAAATTGCATGACTCAACTTACAAAGTACAGTAGGAAAGTTGAATGTAATTCGCAACTTGTCAAGGCCAAGTCCCCTGTTACTAATAAATTTAAAACCCTCATGTAATGGTGAGAAAGTTGAAATTTGCATGATTTTTATAGACATTGTGATATTAACCAGAACAGCATGACAGGCACATCTTTTTGTAGTCAACAGCATGATTTTATGTGTAAACGTAAAATACTGTTTTATGGTAAATTTATCAATATCTCAAACAATGATATTTGAAGGTTATTTAACTTTGCTAAATCTTAATGATGAAGGTTTTCCAATTAACACATGTTTTTTCCTTTTTAATGGGTTATTCCTATGCATTGTAATTAAATTTTTTATACATAGAGGCAACAGTGTTTATTTAATCAGCATAATTACATAACATGTATAATTAAAAATTAATAAATTATATAGCGGCCGGGAGATACCCGAAGCGCGCCACGCGTGGCAGGCCGCCCTCGCGATACTCGCCACCCGGGACTCTCCTTCAGTCATAATACTCTGCCGTTGGCAGTAGGCAGTCGCTTTATGACCGCACGCGATCGAGAACGTAATTTAATAAAATGTCCTTATAATGTTGTAAACGTTTCATCGATATTTCAAATAAATCATTTTAAAATGCACCCGTCGTTTAACATACGCAAACCCGGAACCATACACCACATCTGGCGCCCAACGTAAATAAAAAAATAACCAGTGTTAAAACCGTGTTTGTGTAGTGTTGTAGTGAAAACAAAATGCCGCGTACTCGTCAAGGTGCTGCTGCGTCGTCGGATGGTGAAGAAGAGGGAAATCAGAGTGTGACGATGTCACAAGAGATGTTCTCCAACCTTATCACGTCGTTGCAGAAGTCACAGCAGGAGTTTTGCTCTCAGTTACTTAGGGAAGTACGAGCGTCAACTCCAGATCCGTCCGCTATCTTTTCGGACGTTGCTGTTCAGAAGTGCGGCAATTTCACACAATGTACGGCACGTTTCTCGGGAAGTCCCGATGAGTCCGTAGATAACTTTATAGACGCAGTAAGTGTATATAAGTCATGTCTCAGGGTCAGTGATGAGGACGCCTTGAAGGGCTTGTCCATGCTTCTCATTGGTTCTGCAGCAGTTTGGTGGCAGGGCGTCAAGTCTACCACAACCTCTTGGGCGGAAGCAATTACGAGGCTTCGTTCGGCATACGGAATGCGTCGACCGCCTCATAGGATATATTCTGAACTCTTCACATTGTCTCAAGGAAGCGAACCTACGGACTTGTTTATAGCCAAGGTGAGAGCGTTGCTGGCTAAGCTTCCTGTTGGAGATTTATGTGAGCGAGTGGAATTAGACATGACCTTTGGACTTTTGGATCGTCGTATAAGAAAGCGGGTCGATCGCGAGAGCATATTCACCTTTGAGGATCTACTTCGGAAGGCTCGCAGCATTGAAGATTCATTAGCTGAAGCTCGAGAGACCAGTGTAGTCCCCACGGTATCGTCGAGACCGCCTCTTCACGCCGAAGCGCGTTCGAGCAGCTCACGCAGTGTTCCAGTGGAGACCGACATTAAGACAGACAGTGCGTACGTCAACAGCAAGCAAAATCGTTTGTTTTGTGTCTATTGCAAGCATCGCGGTCATTTAAAAGACACGTGCGAAAAGCTGTTATGTGTTAAAAGTGATAAAAGGGAAAAAGTTTCAATAAAGTGTTACGGGTGCGGTGCAACGGGCACAGTCAGGTCTAAGTGCGTAAAGTGTAACCCGAAAGAAACCAAAAACCCAGGTACGAGTGCGTTTTACTCCGTCGAAACCGGCGCGATTACGTCATGCGAGCCGCGCGAGCGCGACGCCGGAAGTTTGAGGACTTTCCCGCATATTCGCCAAGCGCCGCGGCCGCCGCGATCCTTTGGCGCTCCGCCGACAAACGTTTCTAACACGCCGCCGCGGCCGCCGCGATCCTTTGTGGCGCCGCCGCCGACAAACCTTTGTAACTCGCCGCCGCGAAGCGTTTGCACCGACTTAAGGTATTTTTGTAGAAGTAAGAAATGTAATAATGTAAGTAATTTTATACCTCTTTCAATTTGTCCTACTGTTAATAATGACCTTTGTACATGTTTAGCTTGTAAAGTTTGTAATCGTAATGTTGATTTAAGTGGTTTTCAAACTTGTAGCAACAAAGTCAGTAGTACCCAGTCATTTTCTGTTAACAGTAATGTGGTTAGGAACAATAGTTCTCAAACTTTTTTCAAAGAAGCCAGTGATTGTCAACCTTTGCATTTTAACCCCGTTTGTTTTAATAAAAATGAACAGCCATTACGGCCGATTCTTAATATATCCATACTGGGTGAACATGGAGTGGGGTTAGCTGACTCTGCGGCTAAAAGTAGCATTGCTGGGCATACTTTATACAAACTTCTTAAACAGAAAGCCCAGCCATTTTATGCTGTAACAAAAATTGTCAAGTTAGCCGACGGCCTTAGTAAGACTATGGACTTACTAGCCACAGAAGTTGAGGTGACTCTCGAACAGAAAACTAAAGTAGTACAATTTTTTGTTTTCCCTAATGCAACAAGTAATGAAACGTTGCTGGGTATCGATTTCCTTAAGTCATTTAATTTAAATATTGATTTTGGCCGTTCTACGTGGACCTTTTCGGAAAAGAAGTCGCGTGTATTTCCTTTACGTTTTGAAAACAAGTCACCTGGGCTACCGTGTGCGTCCCTTGGTGTACTGCGGGATGACGAGGCAACGTCTTTAAATCCGTGTCAACGTACGGAAATTTCTAAGGTCATTAATGAATATGAAGATATCTTTGCACCAGGGGGAGATCCAACTTCTTACGCGGAACATAGAATTGAAACAGGTGACCACGCTCCTATCGCTGTCCCTCCCTACAGGTTAACGCCAGCCAAAAAAGAGGTTATGCGTAAAGAAATTGACAAGATGTTGGCAGAGGGTGTCATAGAGGAGTGTGAGTCCGCTTGGTCTTCTCCGGCCTTGATGGTGCCCAAAAAGAATGGTGAAGTGCGTTTCTGCGTCGATTATAGGAAGTTAAATGCAGTTACGAAAACAGACGTTTACCCTATGCCGCTTATTGACGAGCTAGTTCAGTCAACAAAAGAAATTGTTTCATGACTTCTATAGACATGCGTAGCAGTTTTTGGCAAGTGTTAGTAAGAGAATGCGATCGTGACAAAACGGCGTTTGTTTCACCTTTTGGTACTTTCCGTTTTATTCGAATGCCCTTTGGCCTCAAAAACGCGCCGTCTACCTTTCAAAGGCTCGTCGATCGACTCAAGTCTGGTTCGTCTCTCAAAGACGTTACTATTTTGGCTTACCAAGACGATCTGTTGATCATATCAGAAGGTTTCGAAAAGCATATTGCTGATCTTCGCGCCGTCTTTGATAGATTGCGTCTGTTCAAGTTGCGTGCAAATCGTCAAAAGTGTGTTTTTGCACGTGATAAGGTGAAATACCTCGGTCATGTCATCACTCAAGATGGGATTTCACCTGATACCGAGAAAATACGTGTTATATCCGAAATGAAACCTCCTACTACGTTGCGTCATCTTCGAACATTTTTACAGACTTGTTCGTGGTTTCGAAAATTTATTCCAAATTTTTCTGCGATTGCAGAACCACTCACTCGTCTAACTAAAAGGAATCAAGAATGGTCGTGGTTTTCAGAACAAGCTGGTGCTTTCCAAGAATTGAAAAATCGTCTTGTCTCAGCTCCTATTTTGATTCAGGCAGACTACAGCAAGCCTTTTGTTCTTCGAACCGATGCAAGTAACTATGCTTTAGGAGCCGTTTTACTGCAAGGAGAAGGCAAAGATGAAAGACCAATTGAGTTTGCCAGCCGCCTGCTTACACCAGCCGAAAAAAATTACAGTACTACGGAACGCGAGGCATTGGCCGTAGTTTGGGCTGTCGAACGTTTCAGAGGTTACATCGATGGCCATGAAGTAATTGTAGGCAGTGACCATCAACCTTTGAGATGGTTGCTTACGTTGAAATCTCCGTCTGGTAGGTTAGTTAGGTGGGCTCTTAAGTTACAAGGTTTTAATCTACGGTTTCAGTACACACCTGGAAAAGCTAATGTAGTTGCTGATACCCTTAGTCGCCCTCCTTGTGAATCCGATACTAGAGATCAGTGTGGTTTGTGTTCAGTTCTGGTTGACTTGCCCACGCGTCGTCCGAGCGACTTGCGTCAGGCTCAGTTAGGAGACCCAGAACTTAACAAAATAATTTCAGATTTTGAAAAAGTTGCTGACCCCATATCCGTTGATGTGAAGCGTTGGTCCGAGCGTGGTTATTTTATGCAACAGGGAGTTCTTTATAGATATAATCCAGATGTCGACAGCGAAGAGCCACAGCTCGTTGTGCCTGAAAGCCTTCGCCTCGAGATTTTGAAGGAATGCCACGATTCTCCTCTTGCAGGGCATCACGGCGTAGACCGCACGTTTCACCGGGTGTCACAGCGTTTCTATTTTCCTGGCATGCGTCGTATCATTTCAGATTTTATAAAGACCTGTATAACATGCCAGAGATATAAAGCTTCAAACGAAAAGCCTTCAGGCCTCTTGCAAACTCCTATTTTAAATCAGAGAGGAGAGGTTTTGGCCATTGATTTGTTTGGTCCCCTTCCAGCAGGTCCTAGTGGGGAAAAATGGATTTTGCTAGTAGAGGACACCGCGACTCGTTGGGTTGAGCTGTTTGCATTAGCAGAAGCTTCTTCGGTAGCAAGTGCTAAAATTCTCGTCGAAGAGTACTTCCTTCGTTACGGTCTACCCCGTCGAATAGTTTCAGACAATGGTGTTCAGTTTATTTCTGCTGTAATGCAGCAAGTCATGTTCGTTTTAGGTATCAAGCAGGATCTTCTGCCTCTTTATCACCCAGAAGCAAATCCTGCCGAACGTAAAAACAGAGATTTAAAGTTTCAGCTGGCTCAGTTAGTCAATACCAAACACGGGTCATGGCCTCAGCAGCTTCCATTAGTGAGGTTTGCCATGAACTCAGCTGTTTGCCACACAACAGGTGTTACGCCAGCTTATCTTAATTTTGCGCGAGAGTTGCGTTCTCCTTTAGAGGTCCATAATGATATAAGATCGGTACTGAATAAAGAGAATTTCATTCCTCAAATCACGCCTTATTTGCAAAAGTTCGTAGATTCCTTAGTAAGTGTCAGGGATCGAGTCGAAAAACAGCAGGACAAGAGAAAAGCGTACGCCGACAAGTCACGTAAACCAGCAGAGGAGTTTGCGGTAGGTGATAGGGTGCTCATAAAGACACACACCCTTAGCGACGCCTCAAAAGCTTTCTCAAATAAGTTTGTGCCAAAAAGGGATGGACCTTACGTTATATCAAAAAGATGTAGCCCAACTACTTACGTGGTGTCCAGTTTAGATTCTCCAGAAAATGTTTTGGGCAAATTTCACGTTTCACAACTAACG
Source organism: Malacosoma neustria (assembly GCA_963693495.1). Classification (NCBI taxonomy): domain Eukaryota; kingdom Metazoa; phylum Arthropoda; class Insecta; order Lepidoptera; family Lasiocampidae; genus Malacosoma; species Malacosoma neustria. The sequence continues at coordinate 16,141,426 of OY856379.1, read as the reverse complement.
CGACTCTACCTTCGTAATGACAACGACATGCCTCTTCGTCCCGTCGTACCAAAGAGAAATAGAGGCCGTCCGCCTAAAGTGAAAGGGAGTCCTGTGCGAGCGCAGGAGAGGTGTTTCTCTCCTGCCCTCGAGGGGGAGGATATAGCGGCCGGGAGATACCCGAAGCGCGCCACGCGTGGCAGGCCGCCCTCGCGATACTCGCCACCCGGGACTCTCCTTCAGTCATAATACTCTGCCGTTGGCAGTAGGCAGTCGCTTTATGACCGCACGCGATCGAGAACGTAATTTAATAAAATGTCCTTATAATGTTGTAAACGTTTCATCGATATTTCAAATAAATCATTTTAAAATGCACCCGTCGTTTAACATACGCAAACCCGGAACCATACACCACAATTATAATTATTTTTATTTTAGATGTTATATATGGTTATATATGGCATAAAATCCTATGGACCATTTGATTGGAGTTTGCAATGCCACAGTAAATGTAAACACTAAATTTATTTACCAACTATATTTCACCAAATATATTTCATAAGGCTATAAGAATGTTGTACAGCCCTTTGTCCTTGTATTATTATAATTAATGTATTATAAAAAGAAATATTATTCTAGTTATAAGTCATTGCATGCAATCTCATTATAGTATTTGTATTATTTACATTAATCTTATCAGATATGAAAATTGTACCATAACATTTATCTTCAGAAGCATTTTGGTACATGTGATCTATAAACTGTTAAACTTTAGGAAATATTTATAGGAGTAATTTTTAAATTTTACATACATATATTACATATATTCACGCCTCTTTCCCATAGTAGGGTAGGCAGAGACTACTTCTTTCCACTTGCTACGATCCTTACATACTTGTTTCGCTTGTCCACTTTCATTATTCCCTTCATACACGCTCTTCGGTTTAGGGTACTCTTGACCTGGCCTTTTTTCAAGATGTCCCTGATTTGGTCTCAAAACATCCGCCTAGGTCTACCCCTTCCAACACTTTCATTCACACTCATGTTGTACACTTTTTTCATCAATCGTTCTTCATTCATTCTCTCAACATGGCCAAAACATCTCAGCATACCTTTCTCAATTTTTGTCACTACATCTTCTTTCAGACCACAACGTTTTCTTATCTCACTATTTCTTATCCTGTCACTCAGTTTAATTCCTATCATACTTCGCAACGCTCTCATCTCAACTGCATTTATTCTGCTTTCATGTTTCTTCTGCCATACCCAACTTTCACTTTTGTACATGAGTGTCGGAACCAACACCCCCTCATGCACAGCCAGACGGGCCTTGTTAGACACCTTCCGACTGTTCATAAAGGAGTGCAAAGCTCCATTCACCATGTTTCCTGCATTCACTCTTCTTTCAATATCACTCTCACACTTTCCATCTCTTGTAAACTTTGAACCCAGATACACAAAATCATTCACCTGTTCAATTTGTTCACCAATCACAATATTGCAGTCTATTACTGCCTCATCTCTTTCAAACACCATCACTTACGTCTCCTTTACATTCATCTTCATTCCCTTTCTAACAAAAGCTCCACTCATAGCATTTTCAGTTACCATCTCCTGCAACTTCTCGGCCGAAGACGCAAGTAATACTTGGTCATCAGCATAGAGAAAACATTTGACGAGTAACTCATTCATTCTCAACCCACTTTCATTCTCTTTTAAATCTGTCAAGCAATTGTTCAAGAACAGATTAAATAGCCATGGTGACACTACACATCCCTTTCTAACACCTTTTTCGATATTAAACCATTCAGTGTATGCCCCGTTTATCCTTACACAAGCACTAGAATCCCTATAAATAGATTGCAATGCTCGTATGAGGATACTGCTCACACCGTTCACGGACAATGCTAACCACAATTCATTCCTCACCACTCTATCTAGAAAAGGTCTATCCTTTTCTAGATCCACGAACATGCAATAGATCTTCTTGTTTTAACCCTTTTTTATAGCTATGGGACAGCAAATTGACTACATAATAATAAGCAGTGACCCTCACCTGTGAATGTTTGCGATGCTTAGGGGATATAGATCACTAATACCTGAACACAACACAAGCTATTATGGCATGTTATTTAGAGATCAAGGATGGTTGCTATCCAGACAAACTTGGAGCCTTAACACCTATCTAGGGTTGTTTTGTTTCCTTGCTGCAGGGGTCATCATTCTTACCCTGCCTCTGCATGGGGAGACTCCTTGTTGTTACTCAGAAATAGTTTACTATTGTTTATAATTTGTAGATATAGCTTATCTTCAATCAGCAATGATAATAATGAATGACTTACAATTATTATCTGTTTACTCAATGTCAAAAATATTATTTTTAATGCCTAAATTATGTTGAAATTATGAGGTACTTTGCGGTAATATTATTCAGAAACGCCTATTATTTTACATAAAAGCAGTATTTGAAATAAGTTGCAAATTTAAATTAATTCCCTAAAGAAAAAATTGTGTAAATATATCTATAATTATACAGTGCAATCTCGATATAACAACTGAAGGGAATTAGAAAAAAATTGTTATACCAAGTAATTTGTTACAATGAGGTTTGTTATGTAGAGGCTAGGTTAGACTATGATTCATATTAACTCAGTAAGAAAACTTGTTAATTAACCTCACATAGATAATCATTTGCTTAACTTGTCATAGGGAATACTTCCCTTTATAAATAAGAACACATTTTAATGAAAACACATTACTTTTTGTATGGAAAGAGTTTATCAATTTTAATAAAAGAATAAAAGTTATTTAACGTATAATAATATTTTTAAATTTTTTTTTATTGCTATAGGACAGCAGACAGGCTGACGGCCCATAGAATTTAGCAGTTACCGTCGCCTATGAGTGTTTGTAAAACCAGTAGCATCACAAACATACTGCTGTCCCATAAGGATACAGGAACTTAGGTCACTAATGCCGGAACACAACACAAAGTTATTATGACGGAATAATTAAGACCAATGGTAGTCGCCATCCAGACGGGCTTGGGGCCCTACCACGTAGTTAGGGTTGTTTTGTAGCCTTTTACGACAGACCGACCCCAGCCGCAGAGGTCTGTACTCTTTCTCCCGTCCCTGGATGTTTAAAACATGTATTATTTAATATTGAAAATTCATTATAGAGTTATAAATGTATTCGTAATGTAAAGGTATATTTTGAATTAGCTCTAACGGGCAGTCCTAGGCGATTTAGAAAAAATTGTTGAATCCAGGAATTGTGATAAGGATTAAGGTTTTGAAAGATTATTCATTAGTATTTTTTTTTCAGTGGCCATACTGCGACGGTGCTCATGGTGCTCACAACAAAGCGACCGGTGACAATACGGGCCCAGTTGTCGTAAGGCACAAAGAAAATTAGTGAAAATCCATCCACACACTTCATGGTGATAGCTCGTTTTAAACATAATGTAAAGTGTTACCAAATCAAAAATGATTAAAAAATTAAATAAATCACAATTTAATGTAGTCTAAGAACAAATTAATTTTATTTGATTTTTGAAATACCTACTTTGTTGCTTGTTTAAGTGCAATTATTATTTTTCGATTATTGATGTATTTTTATGTTATTTTATAAAGAGCAGACATAATAAAGTGGACTGTTGAATATTTGTTTTAATTTTTAGATAAAAATCCCTCAAGGTGGGTACTTATTTTTTTTAAATTAATAAGTAATTTTAATCAATAAGTGGAGGTAGTAAAACAAGTTTTGTACTTGTAATTTTTTTGTACTCTACAGAAACCTCTATTAGAACTGTATTGCAGTTGCAACCACGAATTCTAAGCGCCCAGAACCCATAGCCCTATTAATTTCTAGATATGACATAGATGGTTGTGTTATGTTGTTTCTACCCCATGAAGTGAGCTTTCTTTTGCTGCCAGCCTATAGAAATTGTATCTTTATGGCATGAAATATTGATGACCTTCGTGGCGCTATTGGTTTCGCACATCAGCATCGGGTCTGCCCCAACTCGCAGGATTTTTATGTATTTATTTACAAAAGTAAGGTATATAAGTAGTATATCCGTTATCTAGTATCTGTAACACAAATGCTCCGTTGATTCAGGACTAGATGGCGCTGTGAATTGTCACAGTACATTTATTTATTTTTCTACTAATGCAACCACATTATCAAATGACAAAGACGTTGAATCATATCTTCTGTCAACGGTTAATGTCCATTAGGTAAATATAGATGTAATAATAATTTTTCTTTGTACTCGATAACTTATATGTACAAACATATTGAAAATATATTCTACATTTCTAATGCTATTGCAACTTTACAGATCTGGAAAGGGAGTTGTATAACATAAAAAATCACTTTATATGTAAATATTTATTATATTTCCAATAGATCTTACATTAATCACATCACAGAGTGTTGACTTGCAATTTAAAATAAATTATTTTATTACATATCTCGCCAATATTTTACATGTAACACTATGGCACGTGGAAAATTAATTATTTTTACAATAAAAGACCTTTGAATAGGTGTAAGTTTTAGAGAGATTAAAATAAGTTACAAATTCGAAACGGGTAAACGGGGTTATTAATTTTCACTCCAAATTGCACAAAATTGACCTCACGAAAGTGAACATAAAAAAATCTGTTACGACACTAATACAACTTTCAAGGTACTTTGTAGGTACTAAACTTTCAGTTAAATTTCATTAACACGAGGAGAATCTAATATAATTTCATGGAAATTTATTATAAACATACAATAATTTTTTAACACAATAACTTATGTTTTACAATAAAAATCCCCCATGTAGCAATTAGTAAATACAGCTAAAAAATGGTTAAAACGCGAATTACCTAGTGAAAATTTGTAAAACTTGAATTCATTGAAGAAAAAATGCCGCGAAATGTAGAGAAAATCATATGGGTACGTTAATATGCTTTAATGAATAGCAGCGGGTTCTTATTACGATAGATATCTCTGATAGACAAAAATACGATTTTTTTTTGTTTTCGTTTCCATTTTGTTAATGGTCTCCCACTTGATGAGATGCAAAAAGCATTCAATTTGCATAGTATATTAAAAACTCTAAAACTAGTTTTAAGCGATACGGTTGTTTGGTAGAAAGTGATAGCTTTGTGCCACTTTCGATGATATGTCCGTTTAGATAGCCTATAGGCAATTCCATATGTAAAATATGAATTAAAGCAAGATAAAAACAGAAGTGGCAAACGTTTTGAAATAATGATGATTGAAACGAACATTTTTACTTTAAGGTAAAAATAATAATCTTTGTTCATTCAATAAGATGAAGATAATACTTTTGTTAAAGAAATTTTAAGCTTTAAATGTGTTTTGATTTGATGTTTAATTTTATAATTTATCAAAATTAAATCAAAATGTTATAGCTAGAAGTTATAAGCAGGTTACAAATGAAATGAAAAGTAAAACGACTGACCTATATCTAGGAACAATGACTCGTGAGAAATCGATGCTAATTATTCTAAACGTTTGATGAGTTCGCTAATGATGAAGTATTGTGTGATGAATTCTGCTTATTATCTTGTAGAAGCATACAACACTACAGCGTTAAATTCCTATTGTATTCTAAGATCACCTCCATATTATACGTGTCTATTTTTTTATCATGTACGACATTTTTGAATATAATTTTTGAATGTTTCTTGGAATTTCATTTGTAAATCGTATTATGAATTAATACTCTTTTATTCGTACCTATTTTTGGATATTGATCCGTTACACTCTATAGGAAGAACGAAAACGAACGAAAAAAACGAAAAATAATATTTATATTTTAAATATTAAAATTGTATGTTCTTAACTAAAATAAGTATTTTAAATTTAAATTATTTTTAGACAAATAGTTTAGCTATAGAAGAAAGCAATAAAAAGAGAATAAAACAGCAGTTTGATAGCAACGCGTTTCTTCGTTGGATATGCAATTTTCTACAAAATGTCTTAGAATCCTGCTTAATTGACTACTTACCATGGGCGTACACAAGTCCCTTATTACAATTTTCTAGGATTTCTTCTAAAAATAAATATTTTATTGATGTTTCAATAATTAAATACCGTTAGATCATTATTTTACGTCATGACTATGATAAAACAACGTAATTATTTTTCGCTTAAAATCATTTTTCTTCTTTGTCAATCCTAAACTACATTTTATTACAATTTCTATTAATATATTAAATTTATATTGAGTTCTATCAGTCTTCAAATATTCGCAGAGCAAAAGTAAACTCGCTTTTGATCCTTATGAGGAAATTCGTAAAACCGGCGAGATTGGCATAGCAGAAGCAACTTCTTCACAACTGAAAGGAAAAATAATTAAATGAATCATTAAGCAAAACAATATATTAATAATAATGTTACTAAATCCACTTTTATATTTATCTTAGAATAAAATTCTATTTTCCGCTTCTATGTTCGGATGTTCCAACTTCGCGAGCGGATCGTTCGGGATATGGATTAAGGACATTAACTAGGAAGGCGATTCCTTCGTAGAGTAATGGCTAACGCACTTGGTTACACTTGCGGAGGTCACGGGTTCGATTCCCGTCTGGCGTCTGGGTGTTTATGTATAATATGATGTATTTATTTAAGAAAGCAAAGTGTGTATCAGTTGTCTAGTACCACTATCATGCGTGCACAAGTCACATACATTCATTTATTTACCAACTACCACTATGGTGGTGCCATAAAACTTTTTTGGTTTGTTCTCTAAAAACCTTTTTTAATTTTATGTGTTGTTCTTCTTTATAACTAATAATTATTTAGGAATATTTAGTTAATAAGATATTTACAGAGACTAACAAACTATATGCGTCAACGTTACGTGCGGATAAAATCCAGACAATGTAGTACAATGTATTTAGCCACTGAACCAGAAATGTCGATAAAATAGTCGCAAATTATCATCAAATATTAGTGAACGTATACTAATTTTAATAAAAATCATTCGATTACTTCTCCTATCCACACTTGACACACACACAGGCACACTATTATGTTCTATAGTTTACTGCAATTTACAAAGATCGATATTGAATTATTAGTTTCGTGGGTGGATAATAACAGAAAATGGCGATTGGATTTTTAATTTAAGCGATACTTCTACGTAATGGAAAGAGAATTTTTATTTATTTATATTTTCAATTTCATCGATCGAGGTCGATCATTAGTAAACTTTTGCTATAAGCTCAATAATGAACGAATAAAAAAAGTAGATAGCATTAAGGATCTTGGAGTAATCCTAGATAGTAAACTTTTATTTGATAAACACATAAACAATGTGGTTAATAAAGCATCTAAAGCATTAGGTTTAGTGAGAAGAAACTCCACCAACTTTCGTTCTCAGATAGATAACAAACATATTTTTAATAGTATGTATGTATAGGCATATAAAATAAAGCTCACAAAACAGCTTCTTAGTTGTGACTACAAGTTATGATATCATTTCGGAAGGAAAAGGTTTCATTCACGCAGTAGAAATTTTGACGCGAAATTGCGAAACCAGTCATTTTGACTGTTCCGGTAAATCTAATGTACTTGTAAAAGGTAAATGACTAAATATCTAAGATATACTCACTTCGATTCTTGTTTCAGCAACGGTCTCCTCATTTCTAAGTAGTTCGTGCTTTAGTCCGTTTCTTTTCCTGAAATTGATGAATGGTGTGAATCAATTATAGTATATAACGTAAATGGAAAAAACGTCATAATTGTATCAGTATAGGTCAACGGTAATGCGGGATTATTGCTCCCTGTAGATCATTTAATGCTAAATATTACTCGTAACAATAAGACGAAGATATTAGTCGACGACTATCAAAAAAGTGTAGATGACTTGATTTCAGAGACAATTTCTTTAATCAATTAAGAAGCATTTATTTTACCACATAATCTAAAACATCCTAACATATCGGCATATATGTATAGTATACGAGTAACTTTATTAGGAATAAAATAGCTTATATTGGTTTACAATATCATCAAATGCGACTATAGTTACTAGAACAAAATAAATAAAACAAGACAATATAAATAAAATACGTAAACGAAAAGTCGTATTATATCTAGTTTATTATTCGATTATTCTCCATACAAGAGCACTAGAATATAAACTCCACGGACCAAGCGTGGGTTATTTGTAGGGGCTTGTATAGCAATAAAACTGGCTATAAACCCGAGTGCTCTTTGTTCGCGGCAGGTGAGTCTCCGTCCCAGTTGACCGCTTCCTACGCCGGGAACGGAATATCGAGTTACTTATGTACAGTGTGAACAGCACGTTTCCAACACGTATTGCGCAGGCGTTTATCTATACTACTATTATAAAGAGGAAGGATTTGATTGTTTGTTTGTTTGCTTTGAATAGGCTCCGAAACTACTGACCCGATTAAAAAAATTCTTTCATTGTTGGGAAGCTACACTATCCCCGGGTGACATAGGCTATATTATATTTTCAAAAAAATTAGGGATCCTTACTAAAACTCCAATAATGTAACCCAAAGTGTAAAAAAATTACCTAAAATATTATTTAAATCGCGTGCGTTGCGAAAACTATTGATAGAATAAAATAATGTACTTCAACTTTGCAGAACACATCATTATTTACAAAAAGTGTCGCGACAGCATATGTCTAACTATTATAGTTATGCCACATTAAGTGTTCTTTTATTTTAAAAATTTAATTGAAATGCCGCCCCTAGAAAAGGCTCTTTATTTGGATCTTGGTATTAATCCTTATCAAAATAAATTACTTCATATTCAAAACTGTTTTAATACCTTTATATAACTTTTTTAATTATTCAATTCGGATATTCCATTCGAAAGATATCACGAGTTTAAAAATGTAAGTATTAGAAAAATGTTGCGTGGTAGCCGCTCACCCTGTTCGGCTAGCTAGGCAGCACCTTAAGCAATGTAGGCGTGCGTCACTGGGGTTTTTACAAAAATTAGAATACTTATTAAAAAATAACGAAAAATAAATAAAAAGTAATAACAAAAAAAATCATTAAAATAAAAGCTCATAGAAATAATAATATACAAACTTTCTTTATAATTTTATTTTTTTAGTAACTTGACGCAAATAGAAGGGTTTGCCCTCAGGGGCGCTCCTCTGTTCGAGGAGTGCACGGGTGTGCGTACCCGAGGTGCCCGAGCATCCATCGCTTCACTCCCCTCTCCGTTCGAGGCGACAGAGTTCTACCTTTCTTTCCGTCTACCTCTTACATCCTTTCCAACTTAGCTCTCTATTCGTGGCTTGGTCCCCGGTGGGATGGTTGCGAATACTGATTGAGGTCCCGGGTTCTACCCTGGGACCTGATTTGGTAGTCGAAACCATGCCTATTTCAACTGCGCCTGCAGAGAGAGTGTTCCTGGGGCGGGAATTGCATCCTCGCTGTCGGTTGGTCTTGCTGGGCCGGCTACGACGTCAGGCGACTCTGCTTTTTCTGGAGTGTCGTCTGGTAGTCGTACCCACGCCTGACTAGCACGCAACGGGGATGCGAGTCCCGTCCGGAATTGGCCGCGGACCTGTCGCTCCCGGCCCTGGTTCTGTCCATGGTCGGGGGCGATCCTGGATGGACGGCCGTCGCCTCCTTTTGCGAGGCAGTAGTGTCTGCAAGGGAGGCGGCGGAACGGGAGCGGGAGTCCGCCATCGCACTCCCCTCCCGCTAACGTAGGCCGCGTCGTCGGCGCCGGAGGGCGGGCAACGATCTCCGGCCGCCGTAGAAAGCGGCCGCAGGCGGCCCCTCGGGGGAGGATCCACCGCCCGCACTATTGCCGCGAGGGAGAAGGCCGCGTGCTGTTCCGCAGCCCCCCTCAACTCCTATAGTTGTTACAAGAGAGCGCCGGGGGGACGAAACCCTGACCCCCTGGCGCCAGCACTTTAGAAGGGGCCCGCTTTAAGCGTGGGCCAGCGCCGGCCCGGCCCACGAGATCGGCAGGCCATATTATATCCGTGGGCCCGGGCGTAGGCGATAGGAGAACAGCGGGGTTTTTTAGTGGGTAGTCGGATGGTCGAACATCTTTTCCGGAGTCCCTTATATCCCTAGGTCCCCCCGGGCCGGGGGAACCCGTCAAGAGAGGTTTTTCCCCGAGACCGAAAAAAATAGAAGGGTTTAATTTTTAATTTTTTGTTAAATACCCGTGCGAAGCTGGGACGGGCCGCTAGTTTAACTTATTTTTAAACAGGATACTACATCGATATATAATTGGACAATGCAATAATTATGGATGTTCTACACTGATACCTATGTTTTAACTAATTTAACTTTCCATAAAAATAAGCCTTTAATTCTAGTAATCGTCTTCAGTCTTAATTATTATAATATTTATTTAGTTTTGGTTACTAGTATTTAACCAAAGAATAAGGGACCTCTTACATTAGAGATGAGGTTTAATTTCACATTTGAAACAAAGAAGTTTAACCTAACGAATACAGTTTAGTTCAAGTACAGTCTGGAGGCGGAGGAAGCTAGACTTAGAGCGGGGGTCGAATTGTGAGGGACTGTAATGTTCATCAAAGGTAGAAGACGACTGTCTTGCTGTCGATAGGTAAGGTTATTAGGAGTAGTTATCGTCCTTGAATACAAAATATAGTGTGTGATATTGTACACTTACAAGTAAATCCTTCTCCAAACAACCAGTGCAGTATATGCCAAGACTACTATACTGCAAGTAACGAGCACCATGATGCCCGCCGCTGCGCCCACCGGCTCCCCGCGACTGCTTCTGTATCGCAGTTTTTGTGAATCTTTCGCTACTGTGTCTTCCGCAGCTAAAATACAATGAATGATATTTAGATGAACAATCAATACGTGCCACATCATAATTTAAAAAAAAATTCAGTTTAGTTTGCTACAGCAGACAGGCGGCATTCTTAATAGTAAGGAGTTACCGTCGCCTATATATGTTTATGACACCAAGAGCTAACTGGGACAGGGAACTGGAACCTGGCTCACTTATGCCAGAACACAAGACAAGTGTATTATTTTATACGTTTAGCGACCAGGGGTGGTTGCGATCCAGGTTTTGGGGCCACACCATTTAGCTGGGCTTGTTTTGTGGTAATTTGCGACAGACCACCTCCAGCCGAAGGAGTTAGTATTCTTACTCTGTCTCTGCACAGAAAAAATCATTTCAAATTCTTTATGGAATATTCCTCATAATCTAAGTGTTTTTTCTATTGCAGTTTTTAGCCAAGCTCATTTTTGACAATTTATTTTTTTACGCCAAGTACCCCGAAGGTTTTTTAAATTTGGCTACATTTGGCTGCATTATATTTAGTCACCTTTGTAAAAACAAGGGTGACTAAAAATAGTGCGGAGTGTATAAGGTGACATGTGAGATTTAAAATAAGCTTGAAAAATATTAGTGGAATTCATCAAACTTTTGCTAATCAAGGAAAAAGTATATGTATCTCCGATGTTGGTTGAATATAATTGATCCCTAAAAATTTTATAAATTTCGTACTTATCGTTTACAGTCTCTATTTATTTTGTTCTGAATACAATGAGTTTGATTTATTTATTTATTACAAAGGCACGCAAACAGCAAAGTATACGAATTTTTAAAATATATAGAATATTGTCACTTAAATATATACTATATAATATCAATTACTTATAGGCATGCACAACTTATTGTTAATTTTTATTAATAATTGTTATAAAAATACTTATGCAGGTAATTATCATTTGTATTTCATTTAGTAAAAAATTAAATGGCGAAGTAGCATACCTTGCAAGAACTCTGCTTGGGAATCAGGAACAACCGGGACGTCGACTCTTCCATCTTCTGCGTCTTCGGCGAAAGTAGGGAGATCTATATGGTTTTTATTTTCATCACGTGAAAGAAGCATGTCCCAGACTTCGGACCTATAGTAAGAGCTATTTATTATAATTATTATGTATTTATAATATTCTCTTCCTCAGCATTTCCAGTATCCGAAGATGTCGTTTGGAAGTCCACTATATGTTCTTCCTTATCACACATTACGTGAGTCGATATAAAACGTTCTCTCTCCTTCCACTTTTCGCTATTAAACATCATGTCAACATTCACACTTTTTCTTTGATCTACCCCTCATGTACCCATATTTTTTATCTATACTACTATTATAAAGAGGAAAGATTTGATTGTTTGTTTGTTTGTTTGTTTGTTTGTTTGCTTTGAATAGGCTCCGAAACTACTGACCCGATTTAAAAAATTCTTTCATTGTTGGGAAGCTACACTATCCCCGGGTGACATAGGCTATATTATATTTTCAAAAAAATTAGGGATCCTTACTAAAACTCTAATAATGTAACCCGAAGTGTAAAAAAATTACCTAAAATATTATTTAAATCGCGTGCGTTGCGAAAACTATTGATGATAGAATAAAATAATGTACTACAACTTTGCAGAACACATCATTATTTACAAAAAGTGTCGCGACAGCATATGTCTAACTATTATAGTTATGCCACAATAAGTGTTCTTTTATTTTAAAAAATTAATTGAAATGCCGCCCCTAGAAAAGGCTCTTTATTTGGATCTTGGTATTAATCCTTATCAAAATAAATTACTTCATATTCAAAACTGCTTCAATACCTTTATATAACTTTTTGAATTATTCAATTCGGATATTCCATTCGAAAGATATCACGAGTTTAAAAATGTAAGTATTAGAAAAATGTTGCGTGGTAGCCGCCCACCCTGTTCGGCTAGCTAGGCAGCACCTTATGCAATGTAGGCGTGCGTCACTGGGGTTTTTACAAAAATTATAATACTTATACTACTATTATAAAGAGGAAAGATTTGATTGTTTGTTTGTTTGTTTGTTTGTTTGTTTGTTTGTTTGCTTTGAATAGGCTCCGAAACTACTGACCCGATTTAAAAAATTCTTTCATTGTTGGGAAGCTACACTATCCCCGGGTGACATAGGCTATATTATATTTTCAAAAAAATTAGGGATCCTTACTAAAACTCTAATAATGTAACCCGAAGTGTAAAAAAATTACCTAAAATATTATTTAAATCGCGTGCGTTGCGAAAACTATTGATGATAGAATAAAATAATGTACTACAACTTTGCAGAACACATCATTATTTACAAAAAGTGTCGCGACAGCATATGTCTAACTATTATAGTTATGCCACAATAAGTGTTCTTTTATTTTAAAAAATTAATTGAAATGCCGCCCCTAGAAAAGGCTCTTTATTTGGATCTTGGTATTAATCCTTATCAAAATAAATTACTTCATATTCAAAACTGCTTCAATACCTTTATATAACTTTTTGAATTATTCAATTCGGATATTCCATTCGAAAGATATCACGAGTTTAAAAATGTAAGTATTAGAAAAATGTTGCGTGGTAGCCGCCCACCCTGTTCGGCTAGCTAGGCAGCACCTTATGCAATGTAGGCGTGCGTCACTGGGGTTTTTACAAAAATTATAATACTTATTAAAAAATAACGAAAAATAAATAAAAAGTAATAGCAAAAAAAATCATTAAAATAAAAGCTCATAGAAATAATAATATTCAAACTTTCTTTATAATTTTATTTTTTTAGTTGTTGTTGTTGTTGTGAGTGCCTCTCCTACAGGAGGTTAGCTGTCAGCTCTGAGAATACTTTCCTGTCCTGGGCCAAGCGAAACAGTTCTTCTACGCTTGAGATATTTGTCCACTCACGGATGTTGTGGAGCCAAGACTTTTTCCTCCGTCCAACTCGCTGTTTACCGCAAACTTTACCCATCATAATGAGCTGGAGCAGCTGGTATCGCTCATGTCTCAACACGTGGCCTAGGTACGTCACTTTACTTTTCTTGATTATGGGCAAAAGTTCGCGATCTCTACCGACAAGTTGGAGTACTCTAACATTTGGAACTTTCTGTGTCCAGCTAATGCCGAGCATTCTACGGTAGCACCACATCTCGAATGCTTCTAAACGCTTTTGGGTATCAGCTGTCAGGGTCCAAGCCTCGCTACCATAAAACACATTTTTTTAGTAACCTGACGCAAATAGAAGGGTTTGCCCCCAGGGGCGCTCCTCTGTCCGAGGAGTGCACGGGTGTGCGTACCCGAGGTGCCCGAGCATCCGTCGCTTCACTCCCCTCTCCGTTCGAGGCGACAGAGTCCTACCTTTCTTTCCGTCTACCTCTTACATGCTTTCCAACTTAGCTCTCTGTTCGTGGCATGGTCCCCGATGGGATGGTTGCGAATACTGATTGGGGTCCCGGGTTCTACCATGGGACCCGATTTGGTAGTCAAAACCATGCCTATTTCGACTGCGCCTGCACAGAGAGTGTTCCCGGGGCGGGAATTGCATCCTCGCTGTCGGTTGGTCTTGCTGGGCCGGCTACGACGTCAAGCGACTCTGCTTTTTCTGGAGTGTCGTCTGGTAGTCGTACACACGCCTGACTAGCACGCAACGGGGATGCGAGTCCCGTCCGGAATTGGCCGCGGACCTGTCGCTCCCGTCCCTGGTTCTGTCCATGGTCGGGGGCGATCCTGGATGGACGGCCGTCGCCTCCTTTTGCGAGGCAGTAGTGTCTGCAAGGGAGGCGGCGGAACGGAAGCGGGAGTCCGCCACCGCACTCCCCTCCCGCCAACGTAGGCCGCGTCGTCGGCGCCGGAGGGCGGGCAACGATCTCCGGCCGCCGTAGAAAGCGGCCGCGGGCGGCCCCTCGGGGGAGGATTCGCCGCCCGCACTATTGCCGTGAGGGAAAAGGCCGCGTGCTGTTCCGCAGCCCCCCTCAACTCATAGAGTTGTTACAAGAGAGCGCCGGGGGAACGAAAGCCTGACCTCCTGGCGCCAGCACTTTAGAAGGGGCCCGCTTTAAGACAAAGCGTGGGCCGGCGCCGGCCCGGGCCACGAGATCGGCAGGCCATATATCCGTGGGCCCGGGCGTAGGCGATAGGAGAACAGCGGAGTTTTTTAGTGGGTAGTCGGATGGTCGAACATCTTTTCCGGAGTCCTTTATATCCCTCGGTCCCCCCGGGCCGGGGGAACCCGTCAAGAGAGGTTTTTCCCCGAGACCGAAAAAAAATAGAAGGGTTTAATTTTTTGTTAAATACCCATGCGAAGCTGGGACGGGCTGCTAGTATTATATATTTTGATATATTTTGACCTCTTGGCGTAACGGATAATGCACGTCGTCGTTACGCTCGCGAAGGTCACGGGTCCGATTCCCGTCTCGTGTCTGGGTGTTTATGTATATAAATATGTATTTATTTACAAAAAAAGTAGGTATATAAGTAGTATATCAGTTGTCTAGTACCCATAAACCAAGTGCTATGCTACTTAGTTTGGGACTAGATGGCGTTTTGTGTGATATCCCAATATATTTTAAATTTTTTTTATCCGTGCAGAGGCGGAGAAAGTATACTAACCTCTGCGGCTGAGGTCAACCTGTCGTAAAAGGCAACAAAACAACCCACCCTAGCTACGTGGTAGGGCCCCAAGCCCGTCTGGATGGCGACCACCTTTGGTCTTAAGTATGCCGCCATAATAACCTAGTGTTGTGTTCCGGCATTAGTAACCCAAGTTCCTGTACCCTTATGCGACAGCAGCGTGTTCGCGATGCCACTGGCGTTGCAAACACCCATAGGCGACGGTAACTGCTAAATTCTAAGCGGGCCGTTAGCCTGTCTGCTGTCCTATAGCAATAAAAAAATTTATATTTATATATTCACTCTCACTTTTAGCATTTTTCTTGTCACGAGGCATTCTTCCCTCCGCATTATATGGCCATACCACGCGCTAATCTATTAGTTTTTAATTTATCAATCACTAGTGCTACTTTTAAACTTCTGATAGAATATGGGTAGTTCTAAGTATGCTTTTGCTTATTTTTTTTAGAGCAAAACTGGACGTAGTTACGCAAAAAGGATCCAACCCGCAAAATGTTACTTTTGAATTATTAAAGATTAAAGTTTTAGCTGTATTTCTGCATTGATGTATTTGTTAGTGTCTATGGGTTCTTAAGAAAATATAAGCGTAAATGTATCATTTCTCATACAAATAAGTTTAACTGCTCTTATTTTAGGCCCAGAATGAGTACTTTTTTATACTAACTAATTATTCTACCATATTGTGGGTTGGATCCTTTTTGCGTAACTACGTCCAACTTTGCATCGCTTAATTACGGCGGTGTTTATGCCACTTCAGTCACAAGAAAATAGATGAAATATATGTGGTGAATTTTTTTATAGGAGGATTTGCTGGCTGATAGTGAACGGAAAAACCTGCAGTACCCTTTTCCTGTCTGTGAACGACTAAAACAAGTAATTAATTTGCCGCCTTTTTCCATGACATTATTTTTAATTCTGGAAGTAAAAAATGCCATTACGCAATGACTGCCGTATAAAGTGACGGCAGATATTTTCCTATATGATAGGAGCTAGGAGCCACCGGCCTCAATAGACAATTTACAGCGTTTTTTTCCCACATAGACTAGGTGAGTGTACAGAGCCCTCTTTACGGTAACCTATCAAAGTAATTGAGTATTTAATTTTCATTCTTATTACTGGCTAGCATCATACGACCAAAAAGGCCTGCCAATATTAATGATTAAATACTCTTCAGTATTATTTTTATCTATTAAATGTAAGGTCATCAATAGCTAAATGCTTACCCACTAACTCCATCTTTGTCACCAACAAGAAGATTAAGCACGGTCTGATTTGCTTCGAAAGACTTGTAGCGACTGTTATCTTCAACTTCCTTCGCAAGGTTGGGCAACGATCTCTCTTGAGCGCTCAGTGTGTTTGGGACAGGGGTGTCTTGACCCAAGCATAGACCTGCAAAAAATTCAAATTTTCATATAATAATCGGTACACTAAATAACTACATATATGTGTATATTGCGGCTGACAGAAAGACAATCTCTAAGCCTACTATAAGGTCTTTCTCATATATTAATACCGGTAAACCGGGTGAAATAGTTTTTGAATTTGCTCTGCCAATTATTGAATCAGTTATCATAAGGTTGGTTCGGAACTGAAAATGCTCCGACAACTTGACCAGAAAAGTTGTCAATTGGTATATCTAAAAAGATGTTCTTTCAAAAGAGATTATCGATTTCTTTTATTAATAGTTTAGATTGATCTACGTAAAACTAGTTATGTTAAATGCCGTTATTTAAGAATATTCTCCATGCAGGGGCGGAGTAAGAATACGGGGTGGACCTATCGTAAAAGGTGACTCATCAACTCTAGCTAGTTGATAGGGCTCCAAGCCCGTCTGGATGGTAATCACATGGTTTCTTAATATGCCTTCACAACAGGCTAGTGTTCCGGGATATATGACCAGGTTCCAGTACCCATACGCAGACGACAACGTGATAGCAGTGCCCCTGGTGCAAACATATATAGGTGTAGCTGTAACTGCTAACTAGTGGGTCGTCAGGCTGCCTTTTGTCCCACAGCAATAAAAAAGTTTTAAGTATAAACCGATTCTAAATAGATTAATTACCTCACTAATCGTAAAATAAAGTACGTATATGTACTTAATACGTAATTATATTAATATAATACGTAATAAAGTAATACGTATTATGTGAATTCAATAAAAGTTAATTGAGTTCAATAATAAAGTTTAGGTATATTTGGTACAAGTTACTTTACATTGTTGAATGTAGAATTATCATATCTCAATATATTTTATTTTAACATTAGCTGACCCGGAAAACGTTATGCTATAGTATAAATAAAAAAATACATTTTGGATAGGATTTCGTCTACATCGCAAAATGAGTAACCATGCTCTATTTTTACGGGTGTTGTTAATATGATAAAAAGGCTTACAGTAAACGAAATGTTTATAATAATCAGTACGTGGTAATTACGTGGCCATCGCGGGATCCGAGCCTACCTCTTGGTTGGTTTACGAGCGTGATATATTTGGCTAAACATATTGTATGCAATACTATAGATATTTCTTAACTTTAAAACAATATCTATAAATCGGAAAAAATTGTCATACTTTTTTATTTTCTCCGTGCAGAGGCGGAGTAAGAATACTAATCCCTGCGGAAGGAGTCAGCCTGTCGTAAAAAGCGACAAAACAACCCAAGCCCGTCTGGATGGCGACCACACTTGGTGTACAAATATGCCGCCATAATAACCTTGCGTTGTGTTCAGACATTAGTGACCCAGGTTACTGTTGCGCGATGTCTTTGGCGTCGCAAACATCCATAGGCGACGGTAATTGCGTACTATTAGATGGGCCATGGTGAGCCTATCTGCTATTGCTTGGAAATAAAAAGAAATCTTTGTTATTAATACAAACAACTTTTATGTTTGAATTAAATATTTATAAAACAGAAAAGCCTTTCACATAGGATTAGTTCAACGTAGACGGATACTTCGACCAAAGAATAATATTTATCGAGTTAAAAGTGTTAAATGATAAAATTGGAAATGCATTCAAAGAGTTATTGATATGCAAACATTTGAATCCGCTCAATGATAACACCTACGCAGGGCTATCAAAATACGAATAGTAAAAACGTTGATTAAAAAATATGACATATATATAAATATGTAAATGAGTTCGCAAATGTATATAATAAAAGTCTATTAAAGCAAATTTACCGTTAATTCACATACATTTTTCAATATATACACATCCAAAAAGTCTAAGCAAGATGTACTAATTCAAATTTTAGGATAGTTTTGGCCGCTGTATGGATGAACTTCCTGAATGCACCTGAGCCTTTCAATATTTCCAGGCCGACTGTACACTCGCACCCTTCTTGTATCAGGCCTAAACCCGAATCGCGACTGATCGGAAAACATAATTTTATCCCATTGTTCCTGGGTCCATGTTCTGCGTTCTCTACACCATTCATTTCGACGAGCGCGATTCCCGTGACGTATTGGTGGGCACCTAATTGGGCGTCGAGCTCGTAGGCCGTACTCATGCAGTTGATTTCGCATAGTTTGGGGACTTACATCAACACCACTTGAATTTTGTAGCCTCAAACTTATCTCTCGAGTGGTTAACATTGGCTGGCGTCTTACAGTCAGTTGTATGTACCGGTCTTGCCGAGTGGTTGTACTCCTTTTACGGCCTGGATGCTGTTCAGCGGGTTCCCTTGTATTATTGTAGCGCTGCCAAAGACGACAAATAACACTTCTATGAATGCCAAAATGCCGAGATACCTGAGATTGATTACTTCCCGCTTGCAATATCCCTACAGCTCTTTGCATTTCATTTGCCGTCAAATGACGTCGCTCCATAACGTAAAGAATATCTAACAATTCAATTTTGTCGCTAACTTTATTTAAATGGTTGGTAAAATTATAAATTCAAGACTAAACGTAGCAATAAAAACGCACTTAAATTCAAACTAATTCCCTTTCATTTAATTTTATGAAAAAAACAAAACATAATCGAAATTTTTTTTATAACCAGCCATGTCATCAGTAACAAAAAAGTTTATATACCTACGCACTTTGAGTGAGTAAAGACTTAGAAATTAATTAGTATAAATGGTAAATTTGTAATATCATGCATGTTGCTTAGACTTTTTTGATGTGTTTATATATACATAATTTAAATATCGTTTATATAAAAATTTAAATTAATCGTAATTCTATATTAATTATTTATCTTTTTTATATCGGCTTTTTAGGTGAAGTGTAGATATTAAAAAGTAAACAATCAATGAAATTTTTTATTATATAGGTATAATTTCACAGACATTAGATGTCCTTAAAAATCGTTTAGTAAACCTTGGTTACATTGCTTTATACTATCAGGGAAGTCACTAGTCACACTAAGTCGGCATGCCTTTATGCCCTCGAGGTCCATTATCCGTAAATTTTCCCAAAACAAAAATACCTTAGAAGCACAACGTAGATAATATACTTAGAAGCCATATTCGCCTTTTCTAATTGATACACCTATTGCGCAAAGGTGGCTCAGGTGCAGGTTTTTCCTGTCGTGTGGAATCAAAATGCAATTGTCTCTGTAAAGACCCTTCTGGATTTTGCACCTTAAGTGTACCTAAAATGTATATTCATTGATTGCTAATATGGTGCCGCTTGGCAACCCTAAACGAAAGCCTCAATTAGTGGGTCAGGCGCGCCTTTGAGCTTATGTATGTTTAACGGTCCAAAATCCGGTTTTTAAAGTTAACTTGATTTGGGAGACAGCTTGCTTTGTGCATTAAGCTTGCAGCGA
This sequence comes from Malacosoma neustria, assembly GCA_963693495.1. Classification (NCBI taxonomy): domain Eukaryota; kingdom Metazoa; phylum Arthropoda; class Insecta; order Lepidoptera; family Lasiocampidae; genus Malacosoma; species Malacosoma neustria. The sequence goes on along the minus strand of OY856379.1, from coordinate 16,121,223 downwards.
CACTCATTGCGAGGTCAAGCTATCTTCCAATGCTTTAACGATGAGTTCGGCTCGTAATTTATTTTCTATGGCCGATAATTGATTTTACCTTAGAAAATATGATGAAAACTTTTTTTGCAACTTTCAGGCAACAAGGTGTTCCTTCAGGGTTCATCGTTCGTCGTAAAGTCAGACGGCATCAAGCGACCTCCTACCATGATAATATTCAGGGCCGAATTTTGTGAAAATAAACTTTTTCTCCAAAATGGAAATTCAATTGCAAATGGAAGAAGATGAAGATATTTTTTAAGTTATACATTTTTTGGAGCGTTTGTAAAAAATTATGAGAGTAAACTTTTAAATATGCGCGCGCACAACGATAACCAAAAAGCGATATGATAAAGTTACCTGCTCTGTCTGTCAGGTTTCCGAGAAAGCTCATAGCTATATTCACAGGAGTTTCTCAAATATTCACAAATCTAACAAGTGGTTTATATCAGTAAAGATAAAAATATATAAATAATAAATATAAAATATACGCGAGACGGGAATCGAACCCATGACCTTCACAAGCGTACCGAAGTGCGTTAGCTACTACGCCACGGAGGTCGTCGATCGTAATATCGTGTTACTTCATTGAATCTATAAATAACACATAAACTATCCTTTTGCCACTGACTCACAATAATGTACTCGTTTTATTCTTTTATTTAGACATATACTAAATAACTAAAACCAACAATTTCTAATTGATTAATGAGTCATTACTCGATCTTACAGATAGACAATCATAATAATATGAATCAAGCCAAACTAGAAGTTCCGAGTGAAAGTATTGGAAGAGACAAATCGACTGCCTCGAGTTATAAATTAGCGTGGCTGAAAGCGACGTCGGTTTTATTACTTATTAGTTCTGCTAATCCTGAGTCATATATATTGTATGTGAAAGTTTGTTTCACAGTAGTTAGTGGTAATGGCACAGCAATGTAGCAAGCAATAGACAATATTTTCACTATAAAGAGAATATCTATGAAAACAATAAGACATTTCGCTTAACTTTAATCATCTAAGAAAAGCCGATGCATAGAGCCTGAAAGTCCTAACAACTCAAGTAATCATAAGCAGCTAGATCATAAAAGATTAAGACTTCAGGAACTCCAAACTTCAGGAAACCAACTCAGGACTTCAGGAAAAACCAAATTTTGCATACTTTTGTGTACTTTTGAATAAGAAAAAATTGCCGACCGATCGGAAAAAATTTCATTCACAACACTACTAAGCATATCTTAGTCTAAATTACTGTAAACATCGTATGAAATAATTATTGATCACTATATAATGAATTAAACAGATTAAAGAAGATATTATACGAGCTACCGCTATAGCGATTTCTTGCAACACAACCTCTTCTTCCTGCCCTTATCCCAAACTATGTGGGGTCGGCACAACATGTTCTCTCCTTCCTTTATTAGCCGTCATCTGAACATTCACACCTTTTTAACCATATCATCTTTTACACAATCCATCCATCTTTTCTTTGGTCTACTTCTCCTCTTGTACCCATCCACTCTCATTTATAGCACTCTCCTTGTTACATGACTCCCCTCTCTTCGCATCATATGGCCATACCACGCTAACCTATTACCTTTCAGCTTCTCAATCACTACTTTCAAACTTCCCCTAATATACTCATTTCTAATTTTATCCATATTTGTAACTCCGCTCATCCATCTCAACATTCGCACCTCTGCTGCATGCAATAACCTTTCATCTTTCCCCTTTGTGGCCCAGCACTTCTTGTTCCTGCCCTTATCCCACATTATACGGGGTCGGCATAACATGTTACATGTTGTAGTAGTTGTGGCTTAGTTTTTACAACCGGCTGCCTGACTGACGTTAACCCTTTTTTGATTTATAAATTTTACTTGTGAATCGCAAATTGTTCCTGAGACCTGACGCCATTTCATCCATCCTGCATTCACTCTGTTTTTCACATCTCGGCTTATCTCACCGTCATTCTGGATTAATGCTCCGAGGTACCGGAAGTTGGAGCAAGTTGGCAGAGACACGTCTCCTAAGGTAATCGGGGTGAAGGCGGAATTTCCACCAAAGTCGCAAAATAGATGTCAGTTTTGGTTCTACTTATCTTCAATTCAATCCCTCCAATCTCTCCTGTCATTTAGCCAATCTGCTCTGAACCTCGTGACCATTTTCTCCAACCAGCATAATGTTATCGGCAAAGAGCATATGGTAAATAAGGCATATACTAAGGCATATACTCAACATTTAGGAAGCGGTATCCCTACCCTCCTCCCGGAGGTAAAAAAAGTTACGGCGCGTGATATTTCAAAAATTGCGTTAGGTTATACATGAACAGCCCCTTCCATAGTAATAGGGGAGCCCAAGAAGAATTTTCGGATACCTAGCCTCATGCTGAGTGCCTTTCCCATATATCCTTTTATATAGGACCGTGATCCTAGGGTGGCCTGTCAGATTAGAAAAAAATTGATAGAAATATTCTGATCGTTATCAAGTTTCAATTTCTATAACTCAGTTACGAGTACGTATTATTTACTTAGCTGTCTTGTTATATCTTCCAAAAGAAACTAATGACCGACTATTTCCTCTGATAAGATAGTTAATATCGGTCAATAACTGAGGGTTACTATTAGCTAACGATACTAACATTACAACGTTAACTTCCGTAATAGGTTTAATAAAGCTACAAAACGTTTGAAATACGGACATAATAATTTTACCTTATATAGTTATGTGCATAATGGAAATGAAATAAATCTCTTTCTTCCGGATTACTACCGGATCTAGATCATAGACAATTAAAGAGACGATAGACGCTATTTCAAAAGTCATTTTTTGAAATCGAATTTCAAGTACCACATCGGACTCCGAGGAGAAGTCAACGTGGTTATATCGGCATCACAGTTCTAAACGGCAGCTACCGTTATGCTGCTGGCCCACATGTGATGACCAGCATCAGCCACAACGGCATACTGTCTAAAACCCCGGAAGCATTATGTGAAGGTCTCGCAGAATCGAATCGATGTAAAAATTTAATTTAACCAATTTTAACTGAATTTAAACTCCTCATCATCCTGGCGTTAAATCTTGGTTGCATCGCAAACTTCAGCTTCGGTTATCTACTTTGTGGCTTCGGCACCTGTGGTCCGCTTTCCGACATTTTCTTCTCCATTTCGCATGGTGAGTCCATTGGTACGCATATCACCCCTTACGACGTAAAGCCTTTGAATCTACCCCTCCTTCCGGGGCCTGAATTTAAACCGAAAAGACGTATATTATAATTTAAAGTTCCCTGATAAAGATTAATAAATAGGAACGTAGTCCTTTCAACTCATTGCTTTACTTACTATTTATCTATACATACGGTAATAACGCTTCTCACACTACTCCGGAAGAGAAACCTTCGACATAATTAATGAGTAATTAAAATTATCTATATATGTGTAACCTAGTGTTTTTATTTGACAGAATCGGACATTCGAAATAGATTAATAAAATTATTCCGTGTAGAACTTTCGAAATTGATGTCCAACTTTTGTTACGTGGGAATATAATATTTGATGTTAATATATTTTTGAATGGCTAAGGTTAAGAAATTATAGGTAAACTTCGTCATCGTAATCTAAAGAATGCCTTCCGCATTCACACGAACCTTGGTTTCCTTAAACTCTAAAAAATGTTTGGGTTCCGTTCCTTAAGGGAAGCATTCGGCAATCTAACTGGTACTTATGCGTTGATGTATATTGTAAAAACATTTACCTTCATTTAATACAAATAAATTAAAAGTAATAAATATACTTCTCATCAAATAAAATCGAAACACTACTGCAAGTATTATTCAGGCGGCATTTAAATAATTTGAATGCAATTCGAATTTTCATACAATAAATGAATGTAGAGATTGTTTTCAATGTGTATTCCGTCAGAATTTCTACACTTAATCACATTTTTTGAAGTGTAAACTTCTTTAGCGGCGTTGTGCACTTTTTTTGTGATGGGTAAAAATTTTAAACTCACGTCAGGTCACCTGTCTTGATCGAAAATTCGTAAGATTCGTAAGACGTAGTTTTGCTCCAGTAATACTAACCTTATTGATAATGAATTAAGGTTTATTTTATAATGTAACTTTTAAATGATTGCATTGCATTACTAATACATATCTATTCGAATTGCGACTTTATTACAATGAAATACAGTTGAGTTTATTTCAAGTGAAAACTTCTATAGGCGCGTTGAGCACTTTTTGGGTGACTTACCTGAACAAAAGCTTATTTTGTGTAGCCCCGAGAATATATAATCACTTGCCCAAATTGCTACAAGATACTAATTCTGAACATTCTTTTAAAAACAAATTGAAACAATTGTTAATTGAGAAGTCGTATTATAACTTAGATGAATATCTGAAGGACAAGTTTCTAAATTACGGGCAAATTATTATGGAATTGACATAAAAAATTGATACATATTATTTTATTAATTTGATAAATTATAAATATAATGTAATATAATTATGATAATTTTTTTCTTATTTGTTAAAATTTTAATTCTATACTTTTTGTGTTTCAAATTAATAAAAAAATTTTGTTATAATAAAATTATAATTGCAAATAAATGAATATGTTACTATTATTTTAAATAATTTGAAGCATAAAAATACATTTACATTTAAATATTGTACGCCTTAAAAAGGCAAACTGTTGATACAAAATGTACTAAACAACATTATAATGTACACAGTTCTAACAATAAATAAATAAATAAACAATTTTTGGTTTGTAAAGAAGTGTTAATGACCAATTTAATCCTTGATCATAAACACTTCTTTATAAATCGAAAATAATAATTTAATAGCTCAACGATACAATTCACAAGTTATTTAGTTTCACTTCTATAGGCAGTCCCCAAAGACTGCCTCGCATGTTTTTTTTTACCATTTTTCTGTTTTACATCTTTGTTTCTAACATTTAACAATTTTTTCTTAAAGGATAAAAACATACCTGTTGAACAAAACACAACAGCTAAAGAAATTTAATTTTTAATTTGAACCGTGCGAAGTGGAGTAAAAAAAGTCGGGAAGCGGACCCCGGGCACCGAAACGGAAGTTTGGGTTGCAACTGGGATACGGCGCTTAAATGATGATGATGATTATAAATGTGAAAGTAACCGCTGAGCCAATTTTGATGAATTTATATATAAATATAGGTTGGACCTTGGGGAAGGATACAAGCTACTTTTTGTTGCGAGAATGAAACTTGAAGAGGGTACAATAGGGGTGAATGTCATTAATTTCTGTTTTTTGTAATTAATATGGCAGAACAATGTTTGCCGGGTCAGTTAGTTAGTATAGTATTTATTATTCGATATGATTACAGTTGTTTCCCTCCTACAGGTGTGTGTGAGTAATACACACTGAAAACAATATCCAATGTTTTATGAAAATACTCACGCTGTTTGTTTTATGTTTTTTATGTTATGTTTTACTATCATACTCGTATAATATTTTGTATGTATATAATAATATATATAGTCAACGATGTAATACCCGTTCTAATATTAAAGTAAACCAGCTGGATGACCGAGCTTTGCTCGGTATTTTTTTTTATAAATTGTGTTTTTTGGAAATTAACAATTGATTTTCTTAGTCTAACCTCAAAGCAAACACTCATTGACTTCGTGTTATTTAACAACGCCATCTGCTGGAATAGCTTTAGTGTTGTTGTGTCATTAAAGCAATTTAAAAAAAATAGTATTATTATTCGCCGATAGATGTCAGGAAGAGTCATTTTTCAGTTTAAATTGGGACTACTCAAACGCCACCTTTTTGTTTAAGTTGATAAAAAAAATGATTCCTAGCTAGATCGATTTATCGCCCCCGAAACCCCCGTATACTAAATTTCATGAAAATTGTTGGAGCCGATTCCGAGATTCCAATTATATATAAATATATATACAAGAATTGCTCGTTTAAAGATATAGGATATACATTAAAATAGAATATAATAAAGAACAAAATAGAATATAATAAACAGATAAGATTCTCATAAGTTTGTTGCATAAGAAAAAGATCCTGTCTGTGATAAAGGATCGATACAGGATGTGGCTTGCCATATGATTTAACGAGACGGCAGGTGCGGCGACTATGTTAGTGATCTTGTCGATCATGTCACTATGATCATGTACCCAGCATATCGTGTGTGGTGATCGCATGATAAAAATCATAAAATATTTTAGTATACGTACGAGTATGTTGCGTTACATAAGTGGGTGATTAAAAATACCTTTTAAGATGAAAAATTTCCAATTCCCTTGAGTTTTTTCCCCCATCTAAGCCGTGTTCATTAATTGATTTAAATAACAATCGGAGTTAAATATCAAAATTAATTTTGGTCTAACCTCAAATATTTCAAAATTCAGTTGTACTTTATTTTACAAATACAGCTAATACACATGAAAAAATACTATTATGCGAGATGTACGTGCCCTCTTAAACGCGGATTGAAACATGAGAGCACCAGGGGTCGAAACCTGTAACCACTGGCATAAATCTTATAAGAAACCCGCCCTGGGCATCGGCAGGGCAGTTGTCCGTTGGTATAGGTACAAGGCGATACAAGAACATCAGGGATTTTAGTGGGTAGTTTTACGGAGTCCCTTATACCACCCGATTTCGCGTAGTGGGTGGAATTCGAAATCGAGCTTTTCTCGAAAAAAGATCAGTGAAAGTGATAGCAAATTATACGTTGCAAACAAAGATATGGCAAAAAACCGTAAAGCAAAACCTGCTTGCTAATTTTATCATTATATCCTTTAAAATTGTTTGATTTGGAACCAATTTGGATATGTTTACAATATGTTACTAAACGATTACCGTCTGGTCTTGTTTATTTTAAATATTTGGATGTATGTGTATTGTTTTGTTGAAACAATCACATAATGAGGGAATGCATTTCAATTTGAAATGAGGGAATAACGTTTTATGAAGGAATAACTTTTATTCTTTTAAGACCAATTAATGGCAAAAAGAAGAAATTATCCGACACAGAGGTAAAATTAAAAAAGAAAGAATATGATAGGAAGCGCCGGGAATAAATGAGTCTACTCCTGAGAATTTAGAAAAACTTCGTTAAAAAGTAAAGGATATTTGAACAAAAAAGGAAAGGCAAAATGAAACCTATTACTGCTATGAGTTCCGGAGAAAGACGACTGAAAAGAAAAAAAAAATTGAAGAAAAATAGTAAGACATAGCGACCAAAAAGCAAAAATCCATAAGAATTCGACAAGACCCTCAAATGAAAACCCACCTTCTAATTCAAAACCTGTTTTTCAAAATAATATTATGCGTCAAAGCTTCATAACTACTCAGAAGGATACAACTACGAAGGCGTAGAGCAATACAATATGCCAAAATAATCAGGTTGGAGAAAAGTTTGAAAGAAGAAATAAGAAAAAAAAAACAGAAATAACGTAAAAGATGTCAAAGGCAAACCAAAACCATTCTATCGTCACTTGAAGCTAAAGTATCGGCAGTTTTAAAAACGTTCATGTTTCTAAGGAAGTGAAAAAGAAAGCTTATTTTTTCGGAAGTAATTACTAAACAACTAAAAGACAGTTACATTCAGTTGAAGAAACATAGTAAGAAGAAGAAATTCTACGAAATTTTAAAACCCGACCTTTTGAAAAGGCATAAATTGCTGCATTTATCCGAACCTTTTTTACAACCTGAAACCTACAAAACGAGCGCATCTAGGAAGTTGAATGCACAACCTTCGATCAACCTGTTGATCGAAGTGCACAACTAATATAAATTAACAAAACGTTACAGATTTTTTTAGAAAAAGATGACAATTCCAGGATGTGTCCCGGGAAGAAGGATTTCATTAGGTCAAAAGGACACTTGTTACATAACACAAAAACGTTTATTAACGGACACTATGAAAAATTTTCACAATTTTTTTTTAATTACACTTGTCTACAAAATAAGCTTAGCAACATTCTGTAGATTTTGACCTTTTTGGGCGACTTGGGCGAACATAAAAGACCGAAATATATGTGAAGGAAGAACGATTTAGTTTATAGACGAATAGGTTACAAATATAACTTTACCGTAGTTATGTTTGAAGGTTCCAAAAATACTCGACCACACAAATGTTGGCTGTTTGTCGAGTCATTAAACTATTGAGTCACGGTAGAGACCTATTTGGGGGCACCGGAGATTGGTTAAGTGCCTTGTTATCTGTCCCTAAAACGACTCTTTCCAGAATAGTCAATAGTTTACTTTAAACTTGACTTAAAAAATTCTTTACACTGCAATCGTAATAACCTTTACATGGAATGTCGTATTCGGATCTCATATTTGTGTAAGTTAATGATTATACTGTATAAATTCTTAACGTCACGAATGATTTAACGATAAACTCCTTAAAACCTTGAAATTGCTTGACTTTGGTTGTTTTGCCTTGTTTTCTATACAATAATACACTATATATAACGTTACGCTCACTCTTTTTAACGATAACAATACAGCGATGAGAAACACTGGTGAACAATAAGTGGATGAGGAAGATGGAACAGACGATCCTGTCCCTCCACCAAGCATCAAACAAGCACTTGATGCAGCAAAACTATTAATAGTAATATATATCTATATAATCAAGTTGATCCGGCAGTTTCTGAAGATATGAGTAAAATACATAAGAAAATACAAAGAAGAGACTATACGCATAAGTGTTGTTATTTGTATGTTAGAATTTATCCGTACAGGGGCGGAGAAAGAATACTAACCTCTGCGGCCAGGGTCGGCCTGTCGTAAAAGGCGACAAAACAACCCAACCTAGCTATGTGGTAGGGCCTCAAGCCCGTCTGGATGGCGACCACCTTTGGTCTTAAGTATGCCGCCAAATAACCTTGTGTTGTGTTCCGGCATTAGTGACCCAAGTTCCTGTACCCTTATGGGACAGCAGCGTGTTTCCGATGCCACTGGCGTTGCAAACACCTATAGGCGACGGTAACTGCTAAATTCTAAGCGGGCTGCCAGCCTATCTGCTGTCCTACGCAATAAAAAAAAAGTGTCGTTATATAGAGTTTACACTGTAATCATCTTCTTCCAAGATTATTATCCCGATTGTATCAACAGGCATTTGGAAGATAAGGCCTCTGTTGACTATTATCACAGGACAGAACTTTTGGTGATATAAAAGATGATATGACGAAAAAGGCGTGAGCGTTGAGATGACGGCTAACAGAGGAGAGAGCAGAAGGAGATGACATGTGCCGACTTATCTTGTAGGATCCTTAATCCTTGTAGAAAGAAAAATTGCGTGGCTGCATCGATGCCTTTAAATTCACCTTTATTTCTCGTACAATAAAGGGCTAGAAAGTAGAATCTGTATATCGTCTATTCTTAGGATCCTTCCTATTTCTTGTCAGGGGTGGCTTAATAAGCACAGCCCAACATCATCATTATTCTGGCCTTAAATCCCAGTTGGTACCCAAACCTCCAATTCGGTGCCAAGGTTCCGCTTTTGACTTTATCTTCTCCACTTCACACGATCTTCGGTATCCCTGGTAACCTAGTCCAGCCTTACTGTACTTATTATTTTTATTCGACGTTATTCGATAGTTATATGTCTTTAAATGAATAAATAAATATCAATATGTGCAATTTCTGAAACATACCCACTAAAAATTCAATATTATTAATTTATTTTCTTGAACTGTTCAGAAAATAGATTCCAATCGTATTTTACTGTAGAGCTCAAGTTTATTCATGTATCTAGGCAGTTTAAACCGATGACCTGAGCCGAGTAAGGAAATGTCGAGTGTGCGCACCGCTGAGTTAGGGCACAGTCACGATTCACGATCTTAAAGACACGTTGACTTAATCAAGCTAATTAAGCCGTTTCTGGAATGAGTTACTGTTACAAAATCACATTAATGTTATTCATACAAGCGTTTCATTTTGGTTACTTGAGATTATTGTCATTCTTCAGATGTTTCTGGAACAAGCTGTGGTAAATTTTTACCATAGACATATCCTATATACACAATGTGTAAATTTTATATTCCATCCATTTGTGAGCAGACGAATAAAGGTTGTATTAAAGCCAAATGTGTCATGCCTGGTAGCTGAGTAGTTACACTCGGATACAAATCCCGGGTCCAGGATTCGAAGCCCACGGTGGCACGTACCGCTTTGACAGTTTTTTTAGCCTCATTTGCATATTAAAAGTGGACGAAGCGAAACAAGTATGTAAGCATCGTAGCAAGTGGAAAGAAGTGGTCTCTGTCTACCCCTACGGGAGAGGCGTGATTATATGTATGTATGTATGTATTCGCATATTAGCATAATTGCCATGTACCGATGGCGAAGGAAAATATTGTGAGGAAACTTGCACACAGATTACCCGCCAATCCATCTTGGAAAAGCGTGGCGGTACTGTCGGTTCGCTCTAAGGGAAGGCCCGGGTAGTCGAACTCGAGGCTGTTACTAGATTATTATAGCCAATGGTGAATATTTACGGATACCTTAAATAATAACGAATTACGAATTATTAAGCTTGTCTGTAATGCAATATTATACATTTTTGAAATAAATAAATAATAAAATAAAAAATAAACTTCTATTTATTAAAAGGGTGACAAAAAGACCAGCTGATGGGGAATTAGATGAAATTTAGAAATGTACCGAAATTGATTATTATCGTCTGGAATACGATATAGACTATTATTTATACCAGAACTATATTGTCTAATTAAACAAACGAAGTTGTGGGTAACAGCTAGCAAAATATAAATGCGTTTAAATTTCTTACATAACTTGCTATTACCAGCTTTATAATCTATAGTACTTCCATTCTTATTGGACAAATAGAGAATATATAATATTTTGTTATACCAAATACATAGATACACACCCTATGAGCCCACAGTTGACCTCTGACTCCAAAGTACAGGTTTCGAATGCAAAAAACTATGATAATAGGAAACCGTCTGTTTCATGAACCGGTTACTTAAAGCTTATAAAGCAATGTTCACCTTTTGTAATACTTTAAAACAACATTGTTTATTTCTGATTCAAATGATTTCCTTATATTTGAACGATGCGGATGCGGATGTTGGAATCGTGTTTATACTTTAGTTGAGAGAAATAGTGAGATAATAAAAAAATTTGTAGTATGTACGCATTGCAATTTTTTTTAATGCCGTAGGACAGCAGACAGGTTGACGGCCCGCTTAGAATTTAGCAGTTACCGTCGCCTATGGGTGTTTGGAACGCCTGTGGCATCGCGAACATGCTGCTGTCCCATAAGGGTACAGGAACTTGGGTTACTAATGCCGGAACACAACACAAGGTTATTATGGCGGCATACTTAAGACCAAAGGTGGTCGCCATCCAGACGGGCTTGAGGCCCTACCACATAGCTAGGGTTACGTAGTAACTATTTATTAATCTGTGGCTAGGGTGGGTTGTTTTGTCACCTTTTACGACAGGCCGACCCCGGTCGCAGAGGTTAGTATTCTTTCTCCGCCCCTGCACGGATAACATAATTTCAACGCTTAATGTTTTAATTGTTTACAGTTGTTCAAAATACAATCCTAAAATTGCATTATCGTCAGAGTAGTTAATTTCAGTTATACATAAAATCTAAGTATTTCTACTTACTTAATATTTGCTTCAATATTTTGTATTAAAAGACGAATTTGAAATTTGGATCAACTTGGACCAAGTGATTCTTCCAATATTCGTAGGGGTGGTCCAATATCACTTTTTAGACGTTTTTATTTAAATTAAAACATACATATATTCCTTCTAGAGCCTTGTGCAGTATTACTATATGAATCTAATATATTTATTAGCAGTGCACTTAACAAGGTATCACTTTATTCTTAATTGTTGACATACTAAGAGTATTATGTTCACCTATTCATCACCCATTTCTAGGATGCGGTCAGTTATACCATAATAAATGATATACGAGCATTCGCATTTATTACTTAAAATAATAAAGAGTAATGAGAATACGTGAGAAATTATAATACCCCATAAAGACGTAAAAAAAAATGCTTTTCATCACGAGACATTATGCTAACAAGTTGTCTATGTAATAGGTAACCGGGTTTTAACGATGAGTTTACGGCCATGAATAACTGTGCAAATCAATTGTGTTCAAATTTAGAAAATGTAACCATTTGTGTAAATAACTGCAGACAACCAGACGTGGAAGTAGGTTTCATATTATCATATCAATTAATAATAAAATAAAACTTTATTGAACAAAAATTTTGACATGCAAAAGGATAAAGTCCCTTGTTATTACCTTCAAGCTTATCTTATATGTTACATGTATGTGCATTTGGGATTTAATATGTACATACTAAAATATTTTTTACATTTAATTTTCTCAATGACAGTTGCTATTAGAGATTTAGCATGGTTACTCAATTCGCTATGTCGATGTTCAATAAGAACGGATTTTACGGAAATCCTATTAAAAAAATGAAATCTTTTCAATTTATATGGCAGAATAACCTTTGCCGGGCAGCTAGTTTAATTTACGTTTAATACGCATATTTCAGTATTAGTAATTACAAGTGTAATATCTCCAATACTATGTATTGTGTGAAGCCTTTGACCAACGCTATTGTGAAATAAGGAACGAATCGAAAGGTCACGTGTATGTACCTAATGATTCAGAGATTCATTCACTGACAGCCTCAAAGACAGCCTCGGTTTCCTTGAATTGTTGCCAGATACTGTGGTTTAAATGGAATTTTGATTATTTATCCGTGTTATGACGTATTTTTCTTTAGCTTTATTAGCTGCTAGATCGCACAAAACTTGTATCATATTTGTCGTACCTTTACTTTTAAAGGTACTTTTTTTAGCACATAAAACTAAAAGTGCTAAAAAGACTTTACAACTTGCTTAATTTTATTGCAGTAAAATAGATTTGTGAGCAATTTTCATTTAATAAAACGTAGAACAATAACTTTTCATTAATTGTTCCTTAAATTATTACATCTAGAGGGTCATTTGGGAATTTCAAAGTGCGTATCAGACGCCGGCTGTTTGATCCCCGCGGAGACCAAAATGCATACAGGTTTGTAAGGAAGGTTAAAAAAACTGGTTTTTTTTTTAAATTAAAATCTTATGCACTTTTTCTGTTAGTAGCATCCGAAGTTTACATTGTAGATTGAAGTGCCTCGTTGGGCATTGATATGGAGTAAAATTTGAGGGCGCCTTGTTGCTTAACTCTTCGCAATTTTAAAGTACTAACCAGAGTTATGTTAAGTATTTGGTACGTGGTAGCCAAATGAACACTCGAGAGATCAATGCAAAGGTTTGGGTACGAATCCCATGATGGTTTGTACACTTAGACTGTTTATCTCGTATAATTTAGGTTAAGAATAACATCCCAAGGAAACCTGTAAGATCACCGGCATGTGTAACCTGCGAATCAAGGGTGTACTGACTCAGTAGTGATACATTATGGGTTGTTATTACATAACTCCATGTAAGTCAACGAAGTATAAAGATTGAACAGCTAAAGTAATAATTTTTAATCCACTGGTTAAATTACGATAATTATCCATGAATTCTGGCAACCCTACTTTACGAGAATGACTCACCGTGTAAAAACACGCTACGCTATTTTACTACAAAACATACACGTATTGTACAAAGATGTATTCGCTATATCACCAATCATCCAAATATGATTCACTTCTACGTGTGATTTATTTCTCGGAATTCGTTTTAATTATCCTAATAATTGTACATAATTAAATAATCATTAGGTAGGTATTTCCTCTTTATGTAAATCATCACCCAAATAATTATTGTTGTTTTTAAAGATATCACTTTTAAATGAATATACTGAGACCATTCTGATAACGTCATCATTGTTATGGCTACAACAACTGATACATAAGATATAAACTTTTCGTTTACCAGTAGCAGTAAATACATATTATACAAAACACCATCACTCGGGACGAGATCCGTACGTATATATCCAGTTTGCAGTGTCTGTCGGAGCCGGAGCATGGCGAAAATGGTTTGCTTCGTATCTGCGTTGTTATCCGTGACCCTTATTTTTCTTGTGACGAGATGTAACAAAATATATTACATGAAGCTTTAAGAAAATTCAGCTATACAGAGGTTCTTTTCTTCTTTAAGTAAATTATACGCAAATAATTTAATATCCTAACCATTGTATAGGTATATAGTATACAAGAGTAATTTTTATTAAATCCGTTTCTTCATAATTAATTAATTTATATTATTTTATTATTGCTGTGGAGCAGCAGAAAGGCTGAAGTCTATCTACTTGAAGCCGATACCGTCGGCTTTGGCTGCTTGCGACGACAGGGGCTAACATGCTGCCGTCTGCGTAGAGGAACTGGAACCTGGGTCACTTATATCGGCACTCAAGCCAGGGTTATTATGAAAGCATATATGGAGACCAGGGGTGATTGCCATCCAGAAGGCAATATTTACTTCCAAATAATTAGACCATATAATCATATTTTCATTTTTAGTCTACTACCTAATGACATTTCGTTCTTGATCGATCTATTGATTTAAAAATCTGCACTAGGAGAAAACCCGTTGCGGAAGGTAATAAGATAGATAACAATAGGTATAAAAAAATTACGGTTACGTACACCAAAAATGGACCAAGCTACAGTATTTACTTAGTATAAATAAATAAAACTCTAGATATTATATCTTCTGTGTGGTAATCGAAACCAGCCGTGTTATTTTCTCTTCCTTATCAGTCAGTCCGTGTACGATTTACAACAAAATTTTAAGACTCAATATTTCAAGTTGGAGACCTGGATTTACGATCACGTTCAGCGATAACGGTCTTGAAATGTGTTATATCCTTATAAAGCTTGTTTCTGCGGGAGAAAGCTTCGTATTGTTAATAGACTGCCATTACTGCCAAACATTTAATTGATCAGATAATTTCAATTGTTTGGCAAATATTTAAAGCAAATAAATACTTGAAATAAGAAGTCAAATATTGAAGTAATGTCTTATTATAGTTTAATTAAATCAAGTTTTAAGTGATTTCTTTGAAAGAGTCCATTTTTACCCTTCTGTTTTCACTACTACAAAGTTGAAACATTTCAAATATGCTTAAATATCTTAAAAACGTCGCGCAAATTTTGCCGAAAATACTCTGAGATTATTTTAATAATATAAAAAAGAAACAGTTCTAACAAAACCTTTATAAGGAATCGGCAGTCTGGAAATGGCACAGTTTTGATAAAATATATATTTAATATGTAAACATTTCAGACTATTTAACGAGTTCGTAAAAAAATTCATAAGTAATTTTATGTTGAATAACTGTTATTAGCAGGATATTAGCTCCAATGATGCTAAATAAAATAAATATGTTAACGTTTGTATTAACAGAGCCAATATTTTTAGAATGTCTCATAGCACGATAGGAAAGTCTCAATTTTAAACTAGTCCCATATCCAGCGCCGTCTTTAAGTATATCTTGCACCGGGGTGCGGGGTGGTCAGCCTGCGCCCCCGCCCCGCAACCAAAAATACGCTATATAATTTAAATAAAATTATTTAATATTGGTGGCATTTGACGTAACAAAGTGTACGTATCAGTGCAACGACGTTGATATTGAATGAGTTAGAGTTTATAAAATATCAAAATTTCTAGCGCTCGGCTTGCGTGCGCCCTCTAGGAATTAGCGCCCGGGTGCACCCCTTGAACCTTCGGGTAAAAACGGCCCTATTCGTATTTTGAATACAATTCCTTCTAAAGCGGAAGAATACTGACGATGGACATTTTGGCAAAGCGTATCAATACCGTCTGTAAGAACTAGATCGTACCTCTAAAACTTTAAACAATTATATACGAGTAGATACCCTATCCCATAAGTGCGAGTACTCAATTCGATTATCGTACATTAAAATGAATAATGAACTCATACCTAAAACAGCTGCGACGATCAGCAATAGGAGATCCGCGTGCGCCATTTCTTTACATAAATGCCCTGCAACAAGATAACATTGCTGTTTATTTATTATAATAGTAGGTTATGTAGTAATCTCATATTGGTCACACATTAATGCCAGCATTATCGTGAAAGATAAAGCGGACGGTCTTACTGTTTCAAATTGCCATTATTTCAGAGCGTTGACTCCACTATTTTTGAATCATATTAGCGTTACATTGAAAACACGCTGAAAATAGATTTTATTCGCGAAGAGAACTGCGTTGTTAGGTATTGGCAGTTAGATTGTATTTTATTTAAAAACTGTGATTAATATAAATATTTTTGAACAGTAATTATTATAGATTAAAATTATAAAATAATTAAGCGGACCACTTACTTTATGCCTAATTTTTAGCTTAAACTTTGAGGGATATCTCTAATTTTTATATAAAACCATCACAAATATTTCCACGCTCACGTTGTTGCAAAATATTTTAAAATTTAAAAATACTATAATTTACATACCTATATTGAAGCAAATTTGAGCACTTTTACGGTGCTAGAAAACCAGTTCTGGATTCTAAAAATATCAGGACCCGTCTCACAGTCCGGGGGTTGCATTCAAACTTTTTGTGTTCACTTTATCACTTTTTTATTTCGGTCGTGTGCCGGTCCGGCGCCAATGCGCGTGCGACGGCGACTGGGTCGAGCGGCATTCTGAAGCTAATGGCGATCAAGAGCCAAGAGCCAGATCATAAGATCAAACCAGTGAGTCCAGATTGCAAAGTTATTCATTAGATTTAAATATGAAACACCCTAATAGCCAGCTTGTCTAGTCTTTCAAGTCTTCTTGCTTGATAACTTTAATTTAGAGGCCATTTAAACTCTTTGTCTTCCAATCAGGTGTTTAATTCATATTGGGATAAGAACGTAGGCATTTTGAGACCTACATTTCAATGTTGCAGTATCTTTAGTATTGAAAAAATCGTCATAGACTAGGTTACTCTTACCTAATTATATAAAAAAACGTGTAAATATGGACTTATACAGTAAATTGCATAATTAAACAAGGCAGAGGGTAAATAATTTAAAAGACACGTTAACACTGCACTTATGTTATAATTAAGAATGATAAAATAATTCTTGTGGAATTATGCGTTTGAATTCACAGTTGAGAGAGGTCACAGAGTGCACGAACCGGCTACTGAAGCAGGAAGTCGCCGCAATAGCTTTTTGAATTCGCAGGATAATCGGGACAATGACCTAAGCTTTTTTGTACTTTATTGGACATTTCAACATAATAATAATAAAAATGGAAGCTTCTTCTTGGGTTAAAAGATTTATAATCGTTGCCTAAAATGAAAACCGTGACATAAGTAGAAGTCGATAAATCACGGCTTTTTTAATTTTATTTAGTACTAAAAAGTAGTCCTTTGACCTGTTCCCATTTATATGAAGTCACCCACATGCTAATACCTACTTACAATTTATTTATGTGGGTTCTTTTGCTCTCTTCGTATAATCTGTGGGCGATTACAATGGTTCACATTTTTTATAACAGTAATGTTTTTGAAACTATTTTGTGATCCAAAATGCCTACACCAATTTAAAAAATAATGACTTTTCATAATGACGACATTTATTGTCAAATATCTGTTATGAACTAAACACCTGTTAAAACTTTGAAAACTTTAAAATGTAAAAAAAAAACCGAAAAAATTTAAATTAACTAATGAAAAACCATCAAGTACTGTGTAACATATAATGAAAATATAACATATTATTTTATTATTAAACATAACTAATCCGTGAACTAAATTCAATAGTTCGAAAGTCACAATTAACTAAAAATGTAGTGTTTTTAAATAAATATAAAAATATCACGAATCAATGCTAATAGAAACTAGATGAAGGTAGTTTTGCTTCCGGCGAGGCTTCTTCGATAGCACATGCTTGGTAAATAGATGCAAAATGGAGCAGGAATACTGCCCTTGCGCGCCTTACAGAAATGAAGATGATAATATTAATAAAAAGGTTTTGAATATACGAAGAAAAGAGCACATTTTACGACTGAAAGAAAAAGACTTGTGCGAAAAAAACAAGTTGTTAGAAGAAAAGATTGCTACATATGAAAAACTTAGAGCTGAACAAGCAAAAGTAGATTTAGAAACTACGCGGCGATTGCGAAAACAGACACAGAAAAAGATATCAATGTATATTAAGCTTATAGCATGTAATTGTTGTCAAAAAAAGAGATATTTGGCGAAACCAAAATTATTATTTCAAGGAATAAAGCTTCCCAGAGAGTTTGCAAATCGAACGTGTGGACGTGCAAAAGAATGCGAAAAAAATAAAAAACCACGAATGCGAACCAGAGAGTCTGACTCATGTTTAAGAAAACGTTATCCCCAATGTATGTACTCGTTTTATAATAAGTTGAAAAGATTTACACAGACTTCCTGTCATCCGCAACCAACGACATACATCGATCTGGGGCAACGCAGGCGGTTGCTATTAGATGGCATCACAAGGGATGCAATATATTATCCTTCTTGCAGGATAATTCCAGAATTGAAGATTAATTTAAAAATAGTATGTTTGTTATGTGCAGGTTTTCTATTTTGGATACCATGTCTTCTATGCCTCGAACTTGGCCAATGTTTTTGTTGCTGTTGTTCTGATTGCTAATAAGTAAATATGTGTATGCAATGATGTTCAAAAATAGAGAGAAATGATAAACATATGTATTAAATAATATTCATTTTTTTATTATGTCATTTTATGTACATTTGCTTTTCTAGATTTGGATTTCTATGTAGAACGTTTTGATGTCACTTACTAAGAGTTTCCAGCCATTTATGTATATATTCTACAATTAATATATTTTAATATAACCATCATAATTAGCAAAAATTTTGACTTTGGAGCCCGGGGTCCGCTGTTAAGTACTGTCATGTGCTCAAATAATAAAAGAACAGCTTTCTTTTAAAATAGCGTGGAATGAACAGTTAAAATTGGCGGTTTAAAAATGTACACCATAATTAGGATGAGGAGCATTTACGCACACATTTATAATTGTCGGCCGGAGGTTCTAAAGGACTTAGTCAGAATTTATCATTTACAGAAATCTACCTACATCTTATGAGTCACCGGTTTAACTGCGGTTTCCATTAATTGTAAAGACCTTAGGACCTGCGCGTCTACTTCCGCTAGGTAATAAGGTTGTAATGTGGACTGAGTTGAATGAGCATTCAAGTTCAAAACAGAGGGTTTTTCAAACAAAGACGTTCAATTTTATGTTCAAAAAAAAACCTGAATAATGCTCATGCTCTGCTGCTGATAATTTTTTTATTGCTGTAGGACAGCAGACTGGGTGACGGCCCGCTTAGAATTTAGCAGTTACGCAGGGGTCAGTATTTTTTCACCACCCCTGCACGGATATTTAGCACAGGATGTTTATTATTCCTGAACTGGATGTGAAAGGCGCTAAACCGAGAAGAATGGCGTGCATTAGAAGAGACTTACACTCAGCATTGGGTGGTGAAAGGTTAAAAAAGAAGAAAAGAAGTTTTTCGAAGAAAATTATTTTCTAGTATCGTGCCGGAATACCAGAGGAAGTCGCCGCATTATGTCTGGTTATCCGGTACTACCTCTTTACCATACAGCGGCCACTCAGCTAGTAACGGGAAATTAGTAGTGGACTAAAAACTACGGTCGTCATCCCGAGCCTTTGTGTGGTGAGGATCAAGTTTTGGTAATTGCTCTGCGATACCTTGCACAGCATGCTAGATGTGGTGCAGCAACTTAATTAACCTCAACTCATTACTTACTCCTTACTCTCTCTTTACTCTTTGGTATTTTGTGAGTCAATTTGACGGGCTTTTCTTTAATGTCATAATTATACTCTCTCTTATTGTATTGTAGTATTTTTTGTTAAAATAAAACTTTAGTAATGTTGAGTAAATTATTAAGAAAATAGGGTTCTAATGTATAGTTAAAAGTATATGAGTATACATCACTTACATGTGGTTAAATTCGAAAACTGTCCAAAAGAAGGTGCAATAAATAAGCCTTTTGAATATGAATTTGAGAAAAAACTAATAGAAGGAAGAAGTAAACCTAAGGGTATCATTAGTCCCGGTGCTAATACTCACGGATTATCTAAACTGAGTAATTCTAATAATGATAACGGCACCATTTCTCATGAAAGAGGTAGAGGAAAGGATTTGGGTAAAAATCAAAAGAAATATAAATCAAATCATAATGGCAAGCTTAATATTAATAGAAAAGAGTTCCACACTCATAAAAAGAAAACAAAAAAGGAAGGAAAAAAGTTCACAGATTTTAAAAATAGTAAGTATATTGATTATATAAATATTTATGTATGTTTCAGCGGTTCAGCCTTGTATTGCTTTATTTATATATTGCTTTATCCATGCAGAGGCGAAGAAAGAATACTAACCTCTGCGGCCGGGGTCGGCCTGTCGTAAAAGGCGACAAAACAACCCACCCTAGCTACGTGGTAGGGCCCTAAGCCCGTTTGGATGGCGACCACCTTTGGTCTTAAGTATGCTGCCATAGTAACCTTGTGTTGTGTTCCGGCATTAGTGACCCAAGATCCTGTACCCTTAAGGTATGATTCCGAACTACGCTGCACGCAGCAGTGCTGCCGCGACACTGCTGTCGCGTCACTGCTGCCGCGGCACTGCTGTCGCAGCAGCACTGTTGCGTGCAGCGTAGTTCGGAATCATATCTTTATGCGACAGCAGCGTGTTCGCGATGCCACTGGCGTTGCAAACACACATAGGCGACGGTAACTGCTAAATTCTAAGTGGGCCGTCAGCCTGTCTGCTGTACTACAGAAATAAAAAAAATAAAAAAATTGTAAATGTAAGATTATTTGAAGTATTCCAGAGATTAGATTAAAAAACCTTAACTCCGTTAAAAATGATTCCCACAATGTAAATATAATTTCTATATTTATTTAAGGTAGAAGGCACAAGAAGATTAAACATAAGAAAACAATAAGCTTCGAAAATATCATGAAAACGCTTTCCTTTGAAAATAATAAATATTTTAACAGTTTAATGAATAAAATTAAAAGGCTGAGTAAAAACTCTAGCTTGCTGCCAATTGATATAACACAAAGACAGAATAAAGTCCCTAACGAGCGTAACGAGGTAAAGGTTTTATATGTGTCCGAAAAACTCAATCCATCGACAAGAACGAGGAATAATTCACCAAATAATACACAAAATATGTTTACACGCGTCAAGTCATTTTCAAGTCATGATCTTTTTGGATTCCGGAACCGATCTACGCGCCCACACTTCCATCGTGATCATGGAAAGTCGTATGATATACATTTCTGTAACCCATTTAAAAATAAAAGAAGAACGGAATACTGTCCACAACATTGCCCGTGGAGAAATTTGAATGATGTAAGACGAGTCCAATCGAGCTCCAGTTATACATACAACAAGCCTATGCACCTTACTTTAGTTGATTTCCCATCGGCAATGAATAAGTGCTGTCCTTTAAACCACTGCACGGTACACGGCGATGGCGCAGTGCATAAAACTCGTAAAAGAAAAGAAGACAAAGCAGTTTTAGTCACGCCCTCTAATTTTTCAGTTTCCAAGTGTCTTTGCAATGCTGCGGTAGTAACTAGCCGTTCGTTACAACGTAATTCCTTGTGCTCACGTGAGAAATGTGCTCAATGGACGCAATGCGCGAAAAAAAACGTGAGGAAAACTTCATCAGCTTCACGCACCCCTACTGACATATTTAAAGAAATGTTTTTCTCTAAATCTGATTGTCCAACGAAAGAAAACAAATCAGTGGAAGCTAGTATGAAAAACATTTTATTTGCTTTGATGATTGTGGTATGGCTACCATGTTTTGCCACACTAGGTCTCTTTTGGTTGTTAACATATCCTTTCAAATCACATTATAAGTCACCTGAAGTAAAATGTAATAAAAACAAGAAACTTAAAAGAAACAATGTCAATAGATGCGAGAGAAACAGTCTGCAGAACCCAGTAAAAGAATTAACTAAACAATGTGTTAAGAATACTCATAGTACGTTAAAAGTCATCAACAGTATATTTAAACCAGGTGGTAAAAATAGTAAAAAATGGTCGCGGACATGCAGGAAATCCCATACTCGTCTAGCAAATTATCGCCCAAAAACACATCCAGATCCCAATATGAAATACAAACTTTTTTACGCTAATAAAAGAGGTTGGATGATTAAACCTATACATCATCATTGTTACCAACCAAAGAAAAATAAAAAAGGAAATAATAAAATTCATGTTGCCGTTGATAGTGTCAGCCGAGAGTATAATAATATTCTGCATAGAGAATGTCACAAATCTAGAACACGGATGAAAAATTCAAACATGCATGAAAATTCTCCCAAGTATGGAAACTTTAATTGTCCAAATTGTGAATATCAGAATGACTCCATAGTCAATAAAGCTAAATGCGCTATACAAGGACATGTCTCTGAATATCAAAAGAAAGTTGCTGAAAAGAATCAAAAACTTACTTTTGGAAAGTGTGAACGCCAAGAATATGAACAATTACCTACATGTCAAAATAATTATAACTCACAAGGGGATTGTTCATCTAATAATGCAAAACCTACTCAATCTGTCCCAGAGGAAAAATTATTATCATTGCATAATCAAGACAGAACAACTTCTGGGAATGTATTCGTATCTGAATGCTCATGCTTTGCAGATACTAAGAAGCATATCAAAAACCGAAGATCATCTACACGTAAAATACAACTAAACGAAAATACACTTGATGAACAAAATAAATTACTTACCAAGTCTCATTGTAAGTGGAAAAGCAAAAAAAGAAGTACAGATCGACGAATTTGGAAAAAATCAAAAGGAAAGAAGTCACAATGTAATTTACCTAAAAAGAAAATTTGCGTATCATGTAAAAAGAAAAAGAAACGAAGACTGATTTCCATTTTTAAAAAAGTTAATGGCTATTTCAAATCCGCTGACGATTGCGAAAAGATGTTTAACAAAACATTGAGAGCAAAGCCTTGTTTCCGTATTTACGAATGCTGTCCGTCGATCTATCCTTTCTTTTTGATGTGTTATAAATGTTCACAGAATTGCTTTCATATATGTTTGTATGTGTGTTCGATTTGTATCTGGGCTCCTATACTTCTCAGTTGGTATTTTTGTTATCGGTTATGCTGCTTTTTCTTTTGAAAGTAAATATTAACAATAATAATATTTATAAAAGCAAGTCCCGTTTTATACAGGTATTTCTATAAATATTTAATAAACGAATATAAGTTATCACTATTAAAATGATTTGCCAAATAATACTTAACCAAGATGTGTGTGTATATGATAATAATTAGGTTTTAGTTGTAAAGACTTCGGAGGCTTATGAATAAGGGTTTTGGGTGAGTTGGTATGTTCCTATATAAAATGTAGCATCAATGCGTTAAAAGGACGCGTCAATTGACAGGTGAACATGAATTGAAAAAAAATTTAAGGTATATGAAAAAATATAATAGGTATCCAACAAAAACTTCTTTTAAAAATTACAAGAAAAAAGATGTAGGATAAAATGCTTATTTTATATGTTGACTAGCTGACCCAACAAACGATGTTCTGCCATATAAATTTAAAAAAAAAAACTAATAAAAGTAGCCTATGTCCTTCTTCAAGGTTCACTCTATCTCTATACCGAAATTCATCAAAATTGGTTCAGCCATCGCGGCCTTTTATATCGATCTGTTTAACCGACTTCAAAAAAGGAGGAGGTTATTAATTCGTCTGTATTTTTTTTATGTTTGTTACCTCAGAACTTTCGACTGGGTGAACCGATTTTTATGATTCTTTTTTATATGAAAGATAGTGCTTGCCGTGTGGTCTCATTTCAATTTGGTCCAGTTCTGACAATGGCATCCATGACAAAACCATATACCATATAAAAGACTGGTGGTAGCGGAGTGGCAAAGTAACCGACCTGCAACGTACGAGGTTGCGGGTTCGATCCTCGGTGTGATGTAAAAAAAATCTGAGTCTGTGGACATGTTGCTCCTTCGTCTCATTAGTTAGACAATCGTGCATTAAGCCGAGACGGTCGGCACGTTGCTCCTCCGGTTCTTTGGATAGACGATCGTGTAAAACACTGAGTTGGTGGGCACGTTGCTCCTCCGTCTCATTCGATAGACGATCGTTGATCAAGCCGAAACAGTGACTACGTTTTTCGATATTTTCCCTGTTCAAAAAACTTTTTTCATGTAAAGCCGAATTTTCGCAAGTCTATTTTTGCGTTTTTCCTAAGTCTTTTTTGAAATTGTCTTCGAATTAGATTTCCTCTGTTGAGATATAGATGTTTCTCCCTGACTTCGTTAGTTTCATTTAAACGGTGCCGTCTCATATGAGCAGCACGTTTAGTAGGCCTACCCATATTGAGACAAATTAGTTAGTGTACTTCAGATTCACTAAAAATCAAAAAATAAACAAAAAAAACAACCGCCTCAATAAAAAAAACTATTCCAAAACAAATTAATTTACACTAAAAGGTAAAAAAATAATTGCATATAACAAGGAAACACTACAACATACCTAGCAATAATAATACACAAGCACATCTCACTTATAACTATGTATGTAGTTCCAAACCTACCTTGGCTGACACATACATACATACATATTATTATAATCACGCCTCTTTCCCGTAGGGGTAGGCAGAGACCACTTCTTTCCACTTGCTACGATCCTTACATACTTGTTTCGCTTCGTCCACTTTCATTATTCCCTTCATACATGCCCTTCGGTTTAGGGTACTCTTGACCTGGCCTTTCTTCAAGACGTCCCTGATCTGGTCTTGAAACGTCCGCCTAGGTCTACCCCTTCCAACACTTCCATTCACACTCTCCTTATACATTTTTTTCGTCAATCGTTCTTCATTCTACATGGCCAAACCTTTCTCAATTTTTGTCACTACATCTTCTTTCAGACCACAACGTTTCCTTATCTCACTATTTCTTATCCTGTCACTCAGTTTGACTCCTATCATACTTCTTAACGCTCTCATCTCAACTGCATTTATTCTGCTTTCATGTTTCTTCTGCCATACCCAACTTTCACTTCCGTACATGAGTGTCGTGACACCGACTCCAAAAATAACAATAATTGTAACTACATTATATTATCGTAATATAGATCGTACCTACTGTATATTGATGAGTAGAAAAAGTAAGTTGATTATTAAGTTATAGAAGAATATGCAATTATTTTTTTACTTTTTAGTGAAAATTAATTTGTTTTGGAGTAGTTTTTTTATTGAAGGCGGTTGTTTTTTTTTGTTAAAATTTTTGTTTTGAAGATATACAATTCCGAAGTACATTAATTTGATCAATCTCATAAGCTTTATCCAGTGTTTGCGATTTAAGCGCACAAAAATATGTTTGATACATTTGCATTGTTTGGCTTTTCTGTACTATAATATGTATGTATTACACATATAAACCTTCCTCTTGAATCACTCTATCTATTGCTGAACTGCATTGCAGACGACTTGACAGCGACTACGGTCGTCAAGGCATTCCAACCCCGTGGGAGCAGGGTCGATCAGCCGTGGTAGCGTGCTCGGAGACGCGCCTCCTGTGAGGTGCGTTTCCGGCTCGACCGCTGCATGGGGAACAATTGAGAACCAGCACGAGTGGTAAGAGTTTTTTAATTGGGGTCTATCGACTTCACCTGTAAAGCCGATCCTATTCTAATCTACTACCGTTTCGGAATGTGTATAGCTGGGGGAGAAGAAACGGCGAAAGAAATTGCTCCGCAACACATCTATTCTACGTGTAATTTTGTATTGAGTAGGCTATGGGGAACGGAAGGCATCCTTACATTACATATTACATTCAAGAAGTACAAAATACAAAATTTCTAGGACTTCATATTGATTCAAATTTAAATTGGAAAAGTCATATCGATCACTTGAATAAGAGACTTAATCAATATTCCTATGCATTATACATGTTATCAAGGGTATCCAATACACCTACGGTAGTAACAGCTTATCATGTCACATCACTTTTGCGATACGGCATCCTGTTCTGGGGTAACTCTACTGATAAGGAAATTGCGTTCAGATCACAAAAAAGATGTATATGAGCTATATTTAAATTGAAAATTACAAATAGTTGTAAACCATACTTCCAACAACTAAAAGTACTAACTCTTCCATCTCTATACATATTTGAAGTCATACAATTTGTAAGGAGTTACAAACATCTGTTTTGATTTTTTAAAAGCACTAGAAATAAAAATTAACATATACTGTCCAATAAATAACACAGCTTTCCTAAATAAAAGTATATTTTGTATGGCTCCACGCATTTATAATCATCTACCTGGTGAACTTCTAGACCTACAATCAAATAATATTTTTAAATATCGTCTCAAGAAGTTGTTAGTTGAGAAATCTTCATACAAACTAAGTGACTATTTAGATGACAAATTGTAAGAATGACAATATAATAATTCTAACAATTTATTATTTACACCTAAAATGTATTCTGTTTGGTATTTTTTGACATTAAATTCATGTATGTTTTAAATAATTACAGTTAATGATTTTTATGTTGTAATTCAAATAATAATATTGTACACACCTATTCCGTCAGGCTGGGCCATGTCGGACTGGGGAGAACTGTGTCCGCGAGAACAACTAGTGTGGGGCTGCGGAAGAATTTGGATTCCCGCGGCCCCGCGCGCACGTGTGAGGAGACACCGGGGTGGTGGTTTTAGCCGGTAGGAGTCCGGCATGCCCCTCCGCCTTTCCCCAGGCGGAGGTAGTCCATGAGGATTTCCCCACCCCGTAAAAAAAAAAATGTCCGTGAGCACGTTTCGCGGGCGATGACGCGCGGGAGCGACTCGGCGGTTGGGCGTGTAGTTGACTGTCTCCACCATCAGCGGATTGGGGTGATGGGGAGCGAGACCGAAAAAGGATCGCGATAGGGAGACCATGTACTCCTTCAAGTAGGGCGAAGCGCGGCCTTCGACGCGCTATATATAGGCACGCGCCGCCGGCCCCCCGGCCGGTACCGCCGCAACCGCTCCTGCTCACGCAGAACCACTCGTCGCCGGAGGTTGGCGACAGACCTCCGGCTGCCGTAGTGAGCGGTCGCGGGTGTGGGCCCCTGTGAAAGGACCGCAGCCCGCACACACAAGGTGAGGGAGAGGGGCGCGCGTTGGTGTTCTACGCGCCCAGCTTCTCCCTGCGTGAGAAAGAAGATGCTGGAACTTATCAGCCCCCCCCGGCTTTGAAGAGGCCCGTGAACGTGGGCCAGCGCCTGTCGGAGCCGCGGCTTGACTAATCCGTCGCGTGGCCTCGGCACTTAAGGCGTATCAAAGAACACCGGGGTGATTTTAGTGGGTATACCAGCGACGTGTGTCCTCCAGCCTAGAGAATGGGACGTACGGGTGCATTGCACGAGGAGTCCCACACTACCCCGCCGCCTATTGCCACGCGGCGGGGTGTGGGTCATGCATTTTCACCTTCCCAAAAAAACAAAAAACGAACATTATTCCTGGCCGAAGCTAAAATTAATCCTTGTGATTGTCTTAAATGTAAGATCTGTGGTCGTGTGGTCTATGATCTTAGTTTCTTCATGGAGCAGAAAAAAAATCCCCTGTTAAGTGTGTCAGATGTCATTTTTTTGACATTTTAACTTCAAAATACGACTAGGGTTGATATTTCAAAATGAATCCATTGCGATTGCATTATTAATCGACGTCTTTTTTATTTCTATATCTTCTAATTCTAATCTTCTTTTTATATACATATTTTTATCCTTTATTCTTAAGCGACAGTTTTCATTAACTGCCAAAAGATAAATATTAACATCGAAACTAAACTATTTTAATTTACAAAGAACGTAGGGTTTGCCTTCATTATAAAAAAAAACTATTATTTATTCTAAGGGTTTTCAGATAAGATTTCATTTTTGACAAAGTTAGTTTTGTATGTGTCATAATATTTATATCTATAGTCTTTTTATTAGGACTTATATAGTTACAGTGGTGACTTATTTTTATTCTACAGAGTCTTACTCATTCGTTGTCAGTTCGGTTTCCCTTTGGCAAAGGCCTCCTTTAGCCTACTCCATTCTTTTGTATTTTCTGTTACTCTGTTTCAGGTTTTTGCCGGCGACCTGGTTTGTGTCGTTTTGTGTGGTCTGCCTCGTTTCCTTTTAAGGTACTTTTCTGTGATTATTTTACACCATTTGTCTCTTCCTCTCATAGTATGGCCTTCCCACTTCCATTTGAGGCGCCTGATCTTTTATGCTATGTCAAAAGTTTTTGGTTTGTATCTGATAACAGCAGATTTTATTTTATCAGATTTCCTTGTTTCCAACCTGCTTCTTTCCATTGCTTTTTGGTTACAGTTTGTTCTTGATAATAAGTGACAAAAACCATGATTGACGGATGTCATGTATGGATATACTACATGCATATATTGAAAAGCTTGATTTTGCTTTTGTATGTAGTTTCTTATCTTTAATTACTTCCATCATACTCCAGTATTTTTTTCTGCTCTTTGCTATTTGTTTTTTTATTTCATTTTTGTATTTCCTTGTATCAACATGAGCTGGCCAAGCTATATGTATTCCGTTGTGTAGTCAATTGTAATCTCTCCTACCTTAATAGTATTTTTCTCTCCATTTGTCATTAGTTTTGTCTTGTCTGGGTTTATTTTCAGTTGAACTGTTTTGCTTTCGCTTGCTTTAATTTACCATTAAACTTTGTCATTTATAATTATATAATTTATTATTTATAATTATTTATAATTTATAGGTGTTTTTGCGAACGGAACAATGTTATCCGTAAATTTTAATTATCATAATTAGTGATGTATTTTTTCATCTCGCTGACTTGTGACCTTGGCACCATCTTTATTTATAAAAAAAGTTTGTCAAATTAGATTTCTTAAATATAAGTAATCTAACTAATAATATAAAAAACTGATAAAAAAGACGTTAATCCTACTTTTGCTGCCAGTAAGTTAGTAAAAGTAGTAATCCATATTGTGACTGACAAATAAACCTTTTAAGGTTTACCTGATTCTGTCTTTTAAAAGTAATGGAGTATCACTATTCTTATTTCTAATCGAGATCAAGTAGTTATGGGCAATAGCATATAAATTAAACTACTATCACTTGTTAGAATATTTATAATCAGTCTAACGTACAGTTTACAATGTTCGTATATCTACCGAGTTTTACGAATTCTAATACAAAGGGATACGTGTTATAGGGGCACGTGAGAGTCTCGAGACCAATGGTTATAAAAACACTGGCTATTGGACCGGCGCGCTTTGTAACCGACGTAAATGGAACAATTCTGTAAAGCACCGAAAATTAATATCGGTTGGCGCCGGAATCTATATGGTAACAGTCCGCCAGCCACACAGTTATTGTGCTGTGTCTAAGCTGCTATGTTATAATATAGCCAATAGGTCTAATATATTTTTCTATATAAATGAAAATCATAATCGGATGAATCGGCTTTATAATTTACTTTGAACTAGAGAATTGTCAAAGGATTAAGTTGTTCATTGATTAACATTTTAATCGATTATTATTCCATAATTATTTCTGTTCAATTATCACAAATACGTATAAATAATTAAATTTCCATTTTTCAGTACATCTCTAATTCTGTGAAACGTCAAAATTATTTTTAATTTCATTTTTAAAACCTAAATAGAAAAAAGCGCGGGAAACCTTCGAACTTGGCGGACGCGGTTTTTAAATTTTTGCAAATATAATTGTAGATTTATTGTAATTAGTAATCAGAATAGTTATAAGTTGTGTATAAATTTAGATTAGTGTTATTCCTATATATATTATTTGTTTTTTCTGCGTAGGGTAAGTCTTTCAAAATACTTTTATGAACGAGCCGCCAGACCCAGGGGGCACAGTGCCCCCTGCGGGAGCATTTGTTACAATTTCCAACGAATCTGGAATGGATTCCGACTGTTCGTCGGTATCCAAGCGTAAATTAAAACGGAGTTATCTCCATAGGGTATGCAAGCATTGTAACAAGAGGAAAAGAAAACATAATAATGATGCATTAAAAAATACTGATTGTCATTGTAATGATGAGTTTATAGAATCCCCCATGAATAATTTACCTTCTTCTACTCTCGCTAACGTTAATTCTTCTTCCCAAGCTCCCACACAAATAGGCAGGACTAGTTATGATTGCAATGATCATGGCCCTTACATTGTGCATGTCCATAAAATACAGTCTGCGGAAGACGACGGCACCAATCTGCATCCTATTGTGTTCGGTAGGTTTTTAAAAAAAAATGCTTTTAAAAATATTGTAAATGGCAGTTTGAAAAGGATAGGAAGAAACAAAATGTCTCTTTCTTTTAATAATTATTTAGATGCCAACAGCTTTGTCCAGTCAAATTGTTTATCTGAAAATAAGTTGAAAGCATATATACCCACCTTTAATATTACCAGAATGGGATTAGTAAGGGGAGTTCCAACTGAGTGGTCTCCCGAAGATATAAAGGAAAATACTAATGTGCCCATGGGATGTGGTGATATAATTAAAGTCAGACGTTTAAATTATAAGGTAATTGTAAATGGTGAACCAACTTGGAAACCCTCCCAAACAGTTGTATTGACATTTGATGGCCAAGTATTACCTAAACGTGTTTTTATGTGTTTTAACTCTTTGCCTGTACAACTATATACTTACCCAACTATACAGTGTTATAACTGTTGTCGTTTTGGCCACACAAAAACAAAATGCAGGTCCAAACCAAGATGCTATAAGTGTGGGCAAGGTCACACTGGTGACAGCTGTAATGTTGAGGAAGATCAGGGCTCTTGCTGCTTATGTTCTGGGCTACATTTTGCGTTAAGCAAAAGATGCCCAGAATATTCTAGGCAAAAAGAAATAAAAATTACCATGGCTGAAAACAGCATATCGTACATGGAAGCATCAAAACTACACCCATTAATAACTAAATCATATGCTGATGTCTTAACATCCATACCAAATAAAACGTTTCAAGCAGGCAATACTATTGTACCCGGCTCACCCCCATCACGCATTTTATCATACAAAAAAACAGTTTTTACTAAACCACGAACCCCACCTAAACCTAATAAAGGTTATGACCGTGAAGCTCATGATTCTCTTGTAAAGGATTACAACATACCCACACCCTCTAATGGTTGTGCATTACAAATCTCATCCAATGCTGACAAAGAGAGTGAACAGAATTTAACAGACTTAATTACAACTTTAATTAAATTGCTATCTCAATCAAATTTAACCATACCGACCAACGCTGCTACTTTATTCAACCCTAACATTAATAATAATAGTCATAATGGACAGGATAGTTCAATGGAACTGCAGAAGTATCATAAGCAAAAAACATGAACTTGTACATATTGTAAATACTTTTAACCCTTTTATTCTTTCTTTATCTGAAACTTGGCTTAAGCCGAATTATACATTTAAAATCCCTGGCTATTCCTGTTTAAGGAATGACAGGGCTGATGGGTATGGCGGTGTGTGCCTACTTGTCAGAAACTCTCATCTTATATATCCTCTTCCTCTTCCTTCACACAGTGATGATTTTTCTATCATTGCTGCTATTGTTGATAATATTTGTTATGTTTCCGTCTATATTCCACATCCTTCTTTACAAATCCTTAGTGAAATTAGAAATATAATTTCACTTCTTCCTCATCCTTTCATGATCTTAGGTGATTTTAACTCTCATCACACAACCTGGGGTAGCTCCTTTTCTAATTGTTATGGACATGAATTGTTGGATATTTTGGACTCATATGATCTGTGTATCTTAAATACAGGCTCCCCTACCCGGCTCACTAGGCCTGATGAAGCAATCAGTGCTATAGATCTGTCTATTTGTACTTCTAATTTAGCGTCTTTATTATCTTGGTCTACTTTGTCTTCCACATTCAATAGTGATCACTATCCCATTGTTATTTCCTTTCCCTATAATAAACAAAATCAAACATTAATATCAAAGCCGCGTTTAAAACATAAAATCATTGATTCTCAATGGGACAAATATACTACATTAGTAGAAGAAACATTTCTTCAAGACACAAATATTTGTGATACTGACTATTTTAAGTCTGTTTTATTACAAGCTGCTGATACTGTTTTTCCTAAGCGAAAGCCACGTAATAATAAGTTATCATCACCACCATGGTGGGATGAAGAATGCACCAATGCTATATCTAGGCGGAAACTTGCTGAGAGGAACTATCGCATTAACATGTCATTGGAGAATTATGACGCGCTGTTGGAGATAGTGAAAGAGACACGGAAGTTGTTTAAGAAAAAGAAGTTCGAGGGTTGGAGGAATTTTTGCAGTTCCTTGTCACCCGAAACACATTCGTCAGTTCTTTGGCGAAACATTAAGAGATTTAGAACAGCTATAAATCCTTCCAGTGCGCCTCTCCTTCCTATTGTATTAGCCGATCAATTCCTTGACCGTTTGGCCCCTGCTTCTGTACCACACCAAGATTTAATTATCCGTTCCCTACCCGTTAAAACCAATAGCTATTCCTCTTTAAATCTTCCTATTACTATGGTCGAGTTAAAAGGAGTGCTAAACCACGTCAAGGACAGTGCTCCTGGGGAAGACGGGATACCATATTCCTTTTTATCACACATTGGTGAAAATGGCTTAAATCGCTTTTTAAATTTAATAAACAAAGTTGTTTTGTCGGGTGACATTCCTTTATCTTGGCGAAAGCAAATAGTGTTGCCCTTTTTAAAACCAAATAAAACACAGTATAATGTTGAATCTTATCGCCCAATAGTTTTATCATCGGTAATTACTAAAGTAGTTGAACATCTAATTAAAAACCGTCTTGAATGGTTCATTGAGAGTAATGAGCATCTCTCTCAGACACAGTTTGGTTTTAGAAAGGGGAAAAGCGTGGCCGATAACTTGGGGATTTTTACTACTGATATTCGTTACGCCTTTTTAGACAAAAAATCCACAGTTGCTGCTTTCTTGGATATTAATTCTGCATACGATAACGTTTTACTTCCCGTTCTTAAACAAAAGCTGAATAATTTAAACGTCCCACACCTTTTAACTAACTTTATTTTTAATCTTCTTTTCGAGAGACAAATTATTCTGGACCTCGGAGACCCGTATACACCTAGTAGATTGGTCTGGAAGGGGTTGCCGCAAGGTTCCGTACTAAGCCCTTTACTGTACAACATATATACACACGACTTAGAAAGGTCTGTTGGTGATAATGTTAGTATTC
Source organism: Malacosoma neustria (assembly GCA_963693495.1). Taxonomy (NCBI): domain Eukaryota; kingdom Metazoa; phylum Arthropoda; class Insecta; order Lepidoptera; family Lasiocampidae; genus Malacosoma; species Malacosoma neustria. Next base: position 16,087,893 of record OY856379.1, on the reverse strand, counting down.
TACAGTATGCGGATGACTTGGTCATATACGCCTCTGATAAATCTGTAGCAATTGCGTGTGAGCACATTTCCTCATCTTTATCTTCTTTAAAAACTTGGATGGATACTAATGGCCTAGATCTATCTCCGTCAAAGAGTAGCTCCGTTATTTTTACCAAATCTCGAATTTCTCACACACCTACTATTTCTTATGATAATACACCTTTACCATGCAAAAATCAAGTAAAGTTTTTAGGGGTTGTACTTGATGCTAAACTAACAGGTCTAGCCCATTGTGAGTTTGTAGTTTCAAAATGTGAACGGAATTTGAATATGCTCAGATGTCTACGCGGTGTCTGGTGGGGTGCTCATCCAGCTACTATGAAGTTGGTTTACAACGCCGCTATTAGAAGTATTTTAGATTTTGGTACTTTCTTTTTAGATCCTGGTAATGTGGCAGGTTTTAAGAAATTGGACCTGATTCATTCTAAAGCATTAAGACTGGTTACAGGTGCAATGAAATCCACTCCCGTTAATGCACTTCAAATAGAATGTTGCGACCCCCCTTTAAGCTTTAGGCGCCAGTATCTCTCTGACAGATTTATTTTTCGGCTTGTTCAATTTTCTAATCATCCTTTAACTTCCAAACTTGAATTATTGTCAGAGAAATTGTCTTCCAGTAATAAGCCTTTTCCATGCCTATTAAAAAGTTTTCAGAAATATAAATCGTTACAAGCTCCTATTCATTCCTTTAGAGTCCTTCCTTTATTTAAAACTTCATATGATTCTCTTCTTTTCTCTCCTAGTATTTGTTTTTCTCTCAACATAGATAGGTCCGATTATAATGCAAACACTACTTTTAATCATATTGTAAATACTAAATGGCCAAATTGGCATCACATATATACTGATGCATCCAAACATCCCATAGGGTGTGTTGGAGTAGGTGTATTTCATAAGCAATATAATATAGTCCAAAAAATAAAATTACCACCAGAAACATCTATATTTACGGGAGAATGCTTCGGTCTTCTGAAAGCAATAGAATATGTTATAAGTTTTAAACTTAACCAATGTGTTATATTTACAGACTCACTCAGTTCTTTACAAAGCTTAGAAAAATTTTCCTTAAAACTGAATCCTTTTTTCCACATAACATTTGAATGTAAGAGAAAGTTGTTGCATTGCCAATTAAATAACTACACAGTCACTTTCTGCTGGATACCTAGCCACTGTGGCATCATAGGAAATGCGAGAGCTGACAGTTTGGCAAACGAGGCAACTGTGAGTGGTGATATATACCCATACACGATTTTCGGACACGACCTGAATGCTTTACCTAGCACATATCTCCGTGATACATGGAATTTGAGCTGGAGAGAGAGCGGTCAGGTCAAGGGTCGCTTCCTCTACGCTATACAGCCTTTAGTCCCAAGAAAACCATGGTTTGCCAAACTATGTTTTAATAAAACTGCCACTTCGTCTTTAATCCGCATGCGTCTTGGACATATTTGCCTTCCGGTACATCTGCATAAACTTGGCATAGTATCTAGTACTGCCTGTGAATGTGGTGAGAGTTATTGCGATATGAATCATGTTTTCTTTTCCTGTCCTTTATATGACCACTCTTCCCTATACGAATCTCTATTAACTCTCTCTATTCCTCTTCCTTCTAATATTTACTTACTTCTTAGAGATAATAGACCCTGTGTATATAGTACATTAAATAAATTTATTGTAAATAATAAGATTAGATTGTAGTTTATATTTATATATATTACTTGTTTTCTTTTATTATATATTTTCAATGATTTCTCTTTTGCTGATTCTCTTTTTATTTATAAAATATCATTGTATATATTTATATATTTTTGTAGATATGAAATTATTCTGATTTGTTTTGTTTAATTCCCGGTACGGTTTAATTTTAATTCGCGATATTAGTTTCCCTAGCTTTGTTGACAAATTAAAAATACTTGACACTGGCCCAATGCACGAATGGTGCCGAGCCATAATTAAGAAGAAGAAGAAAACCTAAATAATTAATTATTTTCAGTTTTTACAGTATAGTGTTATATCGAAGAGTTACAAAAATTCAGACTATATATATGCATTTTATATTTCTATAAATTGTGTATTACATTACCTCATATGAATATTTTTGATTTGGTGTATTGTTTTGAAAGTGCAACAGAAAAATGCAAGTAGAAGAAAAACGCACGAAACAAACTATAGATTTGGCTTCTTTAGAGCCAGCAGCGAGGGTGAAGCAACTAGCCAACTATGGCGCAATGGTAGAAGTTGATCCTAATGTGCCACCAAGAAGGTAAATTTCAGAAAACAGATGACTCATTTTTATTGAATTAGCTCAATATAACATTTGTTTATATTCTAACGCTCTAATTTAATGATATACATAAAAGGTATAATAGCTATTATAATGTTTGAAAACTCATGAAATATATGGTACAGATTTGATACTTATTCAAATTATTGATTACATGTGGTAGATGTAAAACGTGGTAGATCATCATTCAGTGTTGAGCAAGCAACTAGTTATACTCGAGCCCTAAAGGTGTTGCTGACACCTTTTATTGCAGCACTAATTTTGTTTCCCTGCCCGGTTAATCCTCACCTTAAATCTATAAATATTTTATGTAAGTTCCTTGCTTTAAATAATATATATTTATAACTGGTTAGTGGCCTTAGGTTCTCAGGAAATATTTCTGGAGATTGACTAAATTAGACTCACAAAAGCAATTTTTGCTATTCCATCACCTGACAATTCTTAATACGATTTTATCAAATACAGTGCCAAAAGCCATATAATAAAAACCAATACCAACATTAATTTTCTGTTCCATTATTATAACTTAAGTTTAATTCTGGTATGTAATATATCTTCTTGGCATGTTCCATCTTTGACTACAAACTTTTAACACATCTTAAGTGGGAAATAAGTAAACTCTTCATATCCTATTTTATAGTAAAACATGGGAGACAAGTTTACTTGTTCTGTTATGTGAAGTGGTAAAGCACAAGATACTTGTAAACAAGGGGGCTCTAAACGGATGGGGGCTCATGCATTATCTATTGTTGATTGTACCCGATCTATCTACCTGCCGATACATTGAGTTACATACATTCCGTTAATGTTTTCAGGTATTACAGATCAGGTTTAGAAATGGTCAGGATGGCAAATGTGTACCTAGCAGAAGGGAGTCTTGAAAATGCTTATATGTTATACTTGAAATTTATGACACTGTTCTTAGAGAAGATAAGGAAACATCCAGAATATTGCACTGTGCCTGCGCAAGTGAAAGCTGTAAACCAAGCAAAGTTGAAAGAGGTTATGCCAAAAGCAGAAAAACTTAAACAGAAGCTTTTAGATCAGTATGCTAAAGAATATGTTATATACCAGGAAAATGAGGTATGGTTAATTTTTATTTTCCTTAAACAAAAAATATAATAAAAATATTCTATTAATTTCTGGTAATAAATAATTCTGATGTTTCTGTTGATGAATTCTGATATGATTTTCATAGTGTTTTTGTTGATACTTATGTCTTGTAGACTTAAGTATATGTGTTGTATTATACTTATGTGTTGTAGACTTCTTCTAACAGGATTATCTTTGAAATATCTGAATCTGTATAGAAGATGTTTAGGAGGCAAAATTTCTGCACTTCTTAGGTTGAAGACTTTTTGATTCTGTCTTTTATGTTTAAAAGTAGTTTAAAACATGCAAGAATATAATATAATGGAATCATTAATTTCGTATATGAACAAATTTTAATGTCATTGTCTATAGGTGATGGTAAAAAAACCACCTGCTACTGTTGGGCTGAACTTCAGTTATAAAAATTGGTTTTTTATATGAGCGAATGCGATCTGATACCCTAAACCTGATAGGAAAATTATATTAAACCCTGCTGATGTGAGATAGTAGAAGAAGAAATACAGTTACGTCATTTTAATAAAGCAATGAGATGTTTAAATTTTTCTCTTTGGCCAGAATCACCACATTGAGGTCTGGCCTATGATAATGATGACAAATACAATATAATTACATATTTGATTCCTTTAAAGTATTTTAAAAAGTCATAAGTGATCGTTAATTATTCGTAAATCTATTAGAATAATATCAAAACTATTTTAAGGCTAAAAGACGAATTGCAGAAGAAGAGAAGAAGAAACAGGAACAAGCGGATGCAAAACTTGCGCAGAGATTGCAAGCTGATGAGAATAAGAAAGATGCACATACTACTACACCTCACCTACGTAACACGGTACTTGATATATATAACTATATAAAAGTTAATGTTTTCTAACGGTATTGACTCCATATTAAATTATATATAGCAATTAGTATTTCCATATTCTACACAGAATATGAGTTACCACAGTTTGAGTAATCAAACATGTCAGTCTTGGTTTTTTTTTATATTCTGTTCTGACTTTGTGTAGTTTAGGTTTTGACCTGTGTAAATCACCAATTAAGGTTATGTGTTTTCGTTCATCAGTTTTACAAGTGTTTGTCTCAACTCAGCTTCTTCATACCTTTTAGCTGTGATGCCTATCTATGATATGTTCTTTGCTTGTAAAAAAAGGCAATATGTTTTTATATGAACTTCTTCTACTTCTCACCTAATTAAGTTTACATAATTTATACACAACAAATGAGTATACAATACTTTAATGTAATCAAATAATTACTATTAACCTAGAGCTTTTAAAATTGTTTGTGAAAAATAATATACAAAATAAATTGTAAATTTGAAATAAAAATTTTATATTCAAAGAGGAAGAAATATATATTTATCCATATTGTTGTATAGGATCAGTGGGCCACTTCACCAACAGCCCCATCAGTGGCAGGTGTGTTGTACCCTGATGACTTTGCTGCAGAACCACCAAGGGCACCCCCCAGCCATTACCAACCAGTACCACCTTTGATACCTCCATCGAGACCACATAAGTAAGTGTCACTTTAATTTTACTATAATAATAGTTATTCTTGTTTTAAATTTATGAAAGCGACATCTTCCAATGAAATTCCATTAAACGTATAAAGGTCTAATAAACTGCACTTCCTACAATACAAAAAGGTATATAGTTTATTATAAGTATAATATCATATATTCTGGATGGCGACCACCTTTGTTCTTAAGTATGCCTCCATAATAACTTTGATTTGTGTTCTGGCATTAGTGACCCAAGTTTCTGTACCCTTATGGGACAGCAGCGTGTTCGCGATGCCACTGGCATTGCAAACACTCATAGGCAACGGTAACTGCTAAATTCAGCCTGCTGTCCTACAAAAATAAAAAAATGTAGATTTTTGAAATTTGAGGTAAACAAGATAAAAATAAATCAGATAAATATAATTGCAGTTTTAATCATGATACCTATAGCATAAACACTTCTTTAGATATTGTCACTTCTTGTTTACGATATTTGTGAAAGTGATAACTAATATATTATAATTTATAAGGTTAGATACTTATACGATATCAATAACGTGAAATTACTGGAGCTTAATCATCATCCGTGAAGTTTCTCAATGTTACTTCCTATATTTCAAATGGCATAGAAGATTAATGCTGAAAATAATGATAATGTGTTTTCATTAAAGTATGTTTGAAATGTTTCAAATGATTAACTACATAATGTTTAACCTAACCTCATTGAACTGAATTACTTGATATAACGAATATTATCTAATCCCTTTCACTTTCGTTATTTCGAGGTAGCATTGTATATTGATTTGGTATTTTTTTTTATAGTGAAAGTGGTTTCGACACAGTCCCCTTATACGGTTCTTCGCGTCTACGACAAGTAGTAGTTCCCGCCTCCCTCATGTCCAAATTCCTGCGATTGGCAGACGACAATACCCAAAAGAATAGAGAAACATGTGGCATACTTGCTGGCATATTGGTAAGGCCATAATTATTATACATATTTTTTTTGTTGCTATAGGACAACATACAGGCTGACGGCAGATGACGATAGTAAGCAGTTACTGTTGCTTATTAATATTTGCGACGCCATGTGCTCCGCTAACACGCAGCCGTCCGCGTACGGGAACTGATACCTGGGTTAATCCAATTTCGGGTCCAAGGGTCAGTAATCTTACTGCGCTTCTGCAGGGAGAAAACTCACTACTAGTACTTGTTTCATGTAGGAGATATGAAGAGTGCTAAAGTATTAATTTAAAAAAAAAATTTCAGGAAAGAAATCAACTAAAGATAACACACGTGATAGTTCCCAAGCAAACGGGCACCTCAGACTCTTGTAGTACGAACAATGAAGAGGAAATATTCCACTATCAGGACCAACATAACCTCATCACTTTGGGTTGGATACACGTAAGTTTCATACTATCAATTTTAATCTCTTATGAAATATATTCCTATAAACCACTAGTCTTTCTATATGTTCAGATTTAAATTAAAAACCTAATAGAGTCAATAATACAGAGAGGGATATACAGGAAGAGAAAGGGAGAAAGATAGTTGTAATAATTCTTTTTTTATGTTTGCAAAACAAAATGTAATAAAAAACATTGTACTGTATTTTTATATGCCAACATAACAATTTAACATCATATTATTTTTGTTTTTTTTTTTGCTGTGGGACAGTAGATAGGCTGACGGCCCGCTTAGAATTTAGCAATTATCGTCGCCTATGGGTGTTTGCAACGCCAGTGGCATCGCGAACATGCTGCTGTCCTATAAGGGTACAGGAACTTGGATGACTAATGGCGGAACACAACACAAGGTTATTATGGCGGTATACTTAAGACCAAAGGTGGTCGCCATCCAGACGGGCTTGAGGCCCTACCACGTAGCTAGGGTGGGTTCTTTTGTCGCCTTTTACAACAGGCTGACCCCGGCCGCAGAGGCTAGTATTCTTTCTCCGCCCCTGCACTGATAAAAGTTTTTTGTTAAAGTTTGTAAGGCCAACTGTAATAATGTTACGTTATAAAATATATTTGTAATAATTTAATCACATTACCAAAATTCATGAGATGATTTTTCGCTCTCTCATGTTAGAAATGCGAATGTGATTTTGTTTGTCAACTTGTAATATTCACCTTATAGTATTGTACATCAATATCATTGATGTATGTTACTTGCATATTTCTTTTAAACAAGTTTTTGGGTATATTTTACAGTGATAAGCCAGAGTTTAGCAGTTGGATGTTATAAACTAACGGTTATTAATCAAAAAGTGACAATAAATTGGTTTTAGATTTAATTTTGTTTAAATTAATGTTAATTTCCAGACTCATCCGACGCAAACGGCTTTCCTGTCGTCTGTCGACCTGCACACACAGTGTTCATACCAATTAATGATGGCTGAAGCAATCGCAATAGTCTGTGCGCCTAAATACAATGAGTTAGTATATTTTTAATCTTCTTCCTGCCTATTATGCCCTTATCCCAAACTATTTGGGGTCAACACAACATTCACGACTTTTTTCCATATTATCTTTTACGCAATACAATCCACCTCTACTTTGGTATACCCTTCCTATTATATCCATCCACCCTCAATTTTAGCATTTTCATTGTTATATGTCATTCTTTTCTTCACATCATTAGTTATTATATTTTTAATATAATAATTATTACATTTATCCAAATTTGTATTAAAAAACAATTTTAGATAACATAATTTAAATTTCAATAATTCTGTCAAATATTAGAGCTGTAACACCTTTTTGGTATCGGGGAAAAAACCGATTCTTGACGGGTTCCCCCGGCCCAGGGGGATCGAGGGATATGTGGGACTCCGGGAAATATGTTCGGCCATCCGACTACCCACTAACCCGCTGTTCTCCTATCGCCTATGCCCAGGCCCACAGATATGTGGTCTGCCGATCTCGCAGCCCGGCCCGGAACGGCGCCGGTCCACCCTTTGTTGATCAGGATTTCGTCCCGCCAGCGCTCTCATCTGGTAAGAACTGTAACACCTGCGTATTTTAGGTGTACAGTGTTCTTATGGGTGTCTCATTGGCTCTGTAAGAGGACGCACCCATACAGCGTGACCTATTTTTGTAAATTTTTTGGTGACCATCCGTAGTATATGAGAAGATCCTCCCCTTCTAATTTACACGTCGTAGTAATTCATAAAACGGTTTTCGATTTCTCACAAACAGAAAGTTTTCAATCAGCTAGCGTCCCGGTATATGTGCGTCAGTTTTGCCACCAGTGTGTTTTAAAAGCGCTAAACGCTGCGCGCCATATTTGAATGTAGCTTTTCGCGGATTCCCTGTAGAGGATATTGTCTACGTGACTGTCCCCTGGTGACCTGTGACTAAGCTTGGTATTTTGAAGACCTGCCTCCACCGCTGAACCGGTCACGTAAGGAGTGATCTCCCGGTATATCTGTATGTCACTCACATTAGTCCATAGTGTCTTGACAGTGACATTTTGACAACTATACATAGACAGTATAGGTATGCTGTAAATACATTCCATAGACTAAATCACATTACAATGTTTTAATCTATATAAATAAAATGATAAAGGTCTGCAGTTGTGTGTACATCACGGCAAAACTACTATATAGATTTCAATTATCCGTGCAGGGGCGGAGAAAGAATACTGACTTCTGCTGCTGGGGTCGGCCTGACGTAAAAGGAGACAAAACTACTAGGGCTAGTTACGTGGTAGCCCAAGCCCATCTGAATGGCGACCACCTTTGGTCTTAAGTATGTCGCCATAATAACCTTGTGCTGTGTTCCGGCGTTGCAAACACCCATAAGCGACGGTCACTGCTAAATCCCAAGCGGACCGTCAGCCTGTCTGCTGTCCTACCGCAATAAAAAAATCTAAGTTTTATTTCTTAGACACTTGGCCCTTTACTAAAAAAAATATTACGATATCTTCGTTTAATATAAAATTATTAAAGTTTTAAGTAACAACGATTTTTATAAGCACAACCTGTTGGCGGAGAAGAGGGGCAAGTGTTTAGAAACAATATAATCAAGCAAGGCGGATGAAGTTGCGGGTACCACCTAGTCTAAAATATTATAAGGTCAATCTATAGTAGAGGTAATATGTCACAGGAAATTAGTTTTTGTAATTTTAAAGTGGTATTATATATTAATGTAACAAAAGCTTTAATTATTAAAGTTTAAAAGAAATAAATATTAATTAATCAAATACTACAATGATGTGATATCCCTCAGGACCGGATACTTCGCGTTAACCCCAGAATATGGAATGCAGTTTATCACAAATTGTAGGCAAACTGGATTCCACCCCCATCCCAATGACCCACCACTATTTCATGTAAGATATTTTTACTGTGTTTTTAGTATTATTTAGAGGTTAAATATTTATATAACATGATTATGAATATATTTTTAACGACCTCCACTGTGTAACGGCTTTCGTACGGCGGAAGTCGAAGTCTCGGTTTCCTTTTCCGTCCCAAATCTGGATGTTAGTGTATAATATAGAAATTATACCTGAAAATAAAATTAGTATTACGTTTGTTGAGACGTCCGAAGTCCATGTAAGATATTTCTGGTGTACAATTAACCTTTGTATTATGAGATTACTCGTACCAATGAACATTAGAGAAAGAATACTGACCACTGCGGCCGGGGTCGGTCTGTCGTAAAATGCGACAAAAAAAACCTCACCCTAAGCTACGTGGTACGACCACCTTTGGTCTCAAGTATGCCGCAATAGTAACTTTGTGTTGTGTTCCGGCATTAGTGACCCAAGTTCCCGTAGCCTTATGGGACAGCAGCGTGTTCGCGATGCCACTGGTATTGCAAACACCCATAGGCGATGGTAACTGCTAAATTTTAAGTGGGCCGTCAGCATGTCTACTGTCCTACGCTATAAAAAAAACAAGGAATGTCGGCGGCTTGTTAGGGTTGATTACAGATTTGGCCACTAGAGGCGTTGTAGTCGGGTGAGTCGTAGCGGAAGTATAGCGGTTTTGAGCGATCGGCGACGGAAGTCATAATGTACGCTCATAAGGGATTTCGGACGTCGAACGGAACACATCTAATATATAAAATTCTCGTGTCACAGTTTTCGTTGCCATACTCCTCCGAAACGGCTTGACCGATTCTCATGAAATTTTGTGAGCATATTGAGTAGGTCTGAGAATCGGCCAACATCTATTTTTCATCCCCCTAAATGTTAGGGGTGACCCACCCCCAAATTTTTTTTTTAATTTTTTGACATTTTATTATTTATATGGCAGAACAACGTTTGCCGGGTCAGCTAGTAATATATATTTATTTAATTAATAGATATATAAAAATAGTATACCAGTTGTCTAGGAGCCATATCACAAGCCATCTGCTGCTTATTGGAATAAATGGCGTTTTGTGAATTGTCACAGTATGTTTATTTATATTTCAGAGCGTGACGCACATTCGAGTGGATGAGACAGCTTTGGTGGAAATAGTTGATCTTAGGAGATGAAATGCTTTGGTCGCATAACTAGTTTACTGTTGCATCACACTCGTGTATATGTATATATATACCTATAATCAGTGTCAAAACACGCATACATTTATCGATTAACTGTTATATATGTTGTATTTTTGCTTATAACATTATTGAAAATTTATTTTATATCTCTGATACTTATATTTTTATATCATTGAATTATTAATGTGTACATATGAACAAAGGTTCTTGTTTTGTGTTAAAAGGCTTTCTTAGGTTCGCTTTCCTTCACAGCATACGTTTCTAGGTAGCTTTATTCGCTTAAAGTACGAATTATAAAATTTGCCTGATTATAAGGATGTTACCAATACTGGCATACTACTTATTCGTTGTATTAAGAAGAGGCCTAAGGCCTGTGGAATGTTATGGAGTGAATATATTCTATTTTACTTATATTTTAACCAATCGCATGGGGTTTGGGCAATACTGTGAACCAGGATGGTATCTGGCCGTCTGTGTCAAGGCAGGTCATATATATATATATATATATATATATATATATATATATATGTGTGTGTGTGTGTGTGTGTAAGTGTGTAAATGTAGCCCAAGACTGAAACTCTATTAATAATTGTTATATGAATGTTATATTCGAATATTTGTTGCGATTATTAATTTTATTGAAGTTTTCTCCTAAGTATATTTTATTATAAATATTGATCGACACATTAACTGCCAAGCATTATGACCAGTATATGCCGGTTTTGCCGTTTGCGTTATATATTTTAATTAGTGGCCACCGAAAGAATCTATAAATTCCCAAAGACTTGCGATCAAATTGCCACAAATTAAGTGTCGCTCATCGGTGACCGACGTGGCGTTTAATGTGTTAATGATGTTTTTGTTGAGTTTTAGTTTAAACCTGGGAAATGTTGGACTAAATAATTTCAAAGATTCGATTTGTTTGATATTTACATTATTTGACCACATGACCTTAGTTTTTAGTATTCAATATTAATTGGTATATTATACACGTACTGTTCATTTTTGTAGATGTTTATTTATTTATAAATAAAATTCATTTAAAAAATGTATAATTTAGTTTTGAGCTTTTGTTCTAATTAAAGACGTTTAAATATATGATTAATATATATCAAATTAAAAATTGACTTTATTAGATTTTTTTTATATAAAATATGAATGATTATTGCACACTACACATTCCATGTTTCAAGTCTATTCTGTGTGAACACTACGATTTACGTGTATTTCGACCTATTTCGACACAAGTTTTTTAAATGCAATAGAAGAAAAGAATTATCTATTCGTCTGCTAAAAACTAGCAAATAGTTTTTTAAATATCTGCTTTGGTCCCTTCAACCTGAAATTCCATTTACGATTCTCGACAGGGTAAATTTAAATTTCTCTTTTCGTTATTTTGGCCTGAGTGTTGGATTCGGCACAAAATATATTCTGATTTCTGATGAAAATTTGTTTATTTTTGGACATACGCTGATATGGTAATTGTTTTTGTAGATTTTTGCCCTGTTATGTTATTTCAAGAAATGTTAGTTTTGGAACGCACTTTTACAAATTCGTTTGCAGTATCTTTAACTACATTTTTATGTCATACACTAATGTTGAAAATATTTAACATATTGAACTTAAAACTCAATTTCCTGTAGCTAGGTATGAAAACAAATCACTGCATTTACTGATGTAACCGGTATTAATCATTGTGCAATTAACAGGTCCGTTCCAACACGTATGTCGCATTTACGAAAAATACCAATGTTGTCCATTTTGAAATAAAAACATAGTCGATGTGCCTGTGTTGGAACAGACTGTAGCGTAAGAAGTAGCGTAAGTCTTATGTATTTGTGACTAATAAAGGACCAATGTGAAATAAAAATTCAATTGGATATATGAGTTTTATTACATTTATTTCTACGTGTGAACAATTCGATATATGAAGTGAGACCTACAGTAGCACAAAACAATGAAAAATTTAATAACAAGCTCTCTAAGTAAAATAACCCACCTTACAAATTACAGATTACGTTCAGACATTGTAATTATAATACTTATGTAATTATATTGGTAAAATTACTTTTTATAGCTAATATTGGCAGATAGGCAGACTGTCCACCCGATAGTAGGTGGTCACCGTCGCCTATAGACGTTTGCAACATCAGCGGCATTGCCAACGCGACATATTTTAAAACCTAAGATGGTTGCCATCCAATCGGTCTTGGAGCTCTACCACCAAGTATGCCGTCATAATAACTTTGTGTTGTGTTTCGGCATTAGTGACCCAAGTTCCTTTTATAGGACAGCGTGTTCGCGATGCCACTGACGTTACAAACACCCATAGGCGACGGTAACTGCTAAATTCTAAGTGGGCCGTCAGCCTGTCTGCTGTCTTACAGCAATAAAAAAAATAGTAATTAGATTTAGTTTTAATGATGTTATGATCTGATCTAACAATCTGCAAATTATTGACAGTTTGAATGTTTTACGTTATTAACTTTTTTGATTTATAAAAACTTGTATCTATTTATAATAAGTATGTCATTACATATTATTAGCATAATTAACCTAATATATTGAACTGAATGATAATCTCCTATAAATAGATAGTAGTCATCTGTCTATAGATATCATACTCTGTGCATTTAAAAAAAACGAGTGTTATAGCACACTTCTAAAGTTTTCTAAAAGGAAACTATATAAATACGATTAATAGCATTAAAAATATTAATACATTTATTTCTCATTGTTGCTGAAACTTGAATATTAAACATTCAAACATTACATATCTCGAATACTAGTGTGAAAATTAGAATAGACTTGTTTTATTAATAAACTGTCCCTAAAAGTATTCTAAAATATTAATAAATATGAAATATTAACACTATTTTTTACACACTACGGATTTAATAAGGCACTCGGTGCTTGTCCATTCCTTACAATAATACTTTAAGATGATCTACGATCATAAGGCAAGGCCTCATCGTTATTGCTGTTAAAATTACTCTACGCGAAACACTACAGATAAAAACTTCTATAATTTATAAAATAACAACTCATTAAAACCAAGTAAACATAACTATTCAGTATTTTCTAAATTTAGATATTTTTAACAAGCAGTTAATTAAAATAGTTGTTTTAGTATTGCCGAAAAGGGCGCTAATTGCACCCTGATAGTCTAGCAAGTGGTCACAGCCATCTATAGATGTTTACAACCAGTGGTCTTGAAAGACAAAATAAGAAATCTATAGATCTACCGTCCGAATAAAATCTATTTTGGACCAAAAATGGTTGGGTGGGGATTTTCAGGGTTAAAGCAATTAATTTGGTTATTGTGCAGTTCTGTAATTGTATTCAGAGATTTATTACAGCCTGAATACTAAGTAGTTTCATATTATTTTTTACAAAATATAAATCATAATTAGAAATCGTAGAAACATCACTTCATTACGGTATTTCGGTAGGACAGGCGAAATATCGGTAGAAATACCGAAAAATCGGTAGTTTCGAGACCACTGCAACGTAATAGAAATCAGTGATAAATAATGCCTTAGCTACCTTGATAGCTATAGGGAGACATCTCGTGAAGAATCTGCATAACATCATCAAACATAAGTTTGAGGTTATTTCTCAATTGCTTATTCGAGCTTCTAATATGTGGCGGATTATAATTGCTTCAACAGAGATGGCGTTGAAACACTCAATCGTCCTTTTTAGCCCAATGTACAATATTTATTCTCAGATACTGATTGTTTATCTATAGAACTAAATGTTTGAACATTATCAAAAGAAATACAGAAAAACTAAAATGAGTGACATATTTTGCTATTACCTACATTTCGCGCTACAGTGCATTCTAAATTCTACTCAATGTGTGTATGATCTTAAATTCAGATTCCAATATACAATAAGGCACCACATCGGGATATGATATGACAATAAAAGTATTGATTAATTATTATATAATAAAACCTATCTAAACTACATATTTTGTATCTTCTAATAAATTAATAAACATAATAATTATTAATTATACTTATTTTCTTAAATTACTATTATTAATAATTTGCTAACTTATTTCTTTCATACACATAATAAGGGTATTTACTTCTACTCATAATAATTACCTACAAATACATTAATATTTTGGCATGAAAATTCATGCTATACCGAGCCCGAATGTGCGCAGGCCGAAACGTGTTGCACTACTCGTTTGTATTCCCTATTTTTAATAGCATTTCCATAATCAGTATGCCGCCATAATAACCTTATGTTGTGTTCCGGCATTAGTGACTTAAGTTCCTGTACCCTTATGCGACTGCAGCGCGTTCGCGATGCCACCGGCGTTGCAAACACCCATAGGCGACGGTAACTGCTGAATTCTAAGCGGGCCGTGAGCCTGTCTGCTGTCCTACAGCAATGAAAAAAATCGTTTGCGACTATTAATCAAAAACATTGCAATCAGTGATCAGTGTACTATATCATAATAGTATTTATTAGTAATAATAATATTTTTTTTATTGTTGGGGAGCAGTAGATAGGCTGACGACCTACTTAATAGTAGGCAGTAATCGCCTATGGGTTTTTGCGTTAGGGGCATTGCGAACACCTTACCTATAGGGGTACAGGAACCTGGGTAATGCCGCCGGAACATAACACAAAGTTATTGTGGCGGCATCCTTATATGCCAAGGATAGTTGCCATCCAGACGTACTTGGAGCCCTACCACGTAGCTAGGGTTGTTTTGTCGCCTTTTACGACAGGCCGACCCCGATCGCAGAGGTTACGAATCTCACTCCGCCTCTGCTCGGAGAAAAATATCTTTATTAGCAAATGATATCAAAGTTTTAAGCTCTAAGAAAGCAATTGGATATGTAGCCTATAAAGTGTCTGTGTTTTTGCTAAAGATATTTAGTGTAGCTAAGGGATAAACAGCGCAGTCTATCTTCACTTCTAACCTTAAACAGCTTATTCTACCACCGTCCTGGTCTTTAGCCACGTTTGCACATCCAAGCGGTAAAAAATTTAAATAGTTTCTATTTTTCTTTAAAATGAGTTTAAACTCAGTTTTCATGATAAGCTTCTATAAACACGCTGGAACACAGGCTATTAGGCACTATAGAATCGTCAGCAAAATTATTTCAAACTAATATTTGTTAATTCGAATTCTGTATCCTTTTATGTGTATTTCATTTCTAGTTTGTTTTTTACGCATTTCTCTCTGATCCATTATGATGAATTATTATTATTCTTTAAAACAAATTTTTATGTCATCAATTTGAAAATTAATATACCACTATCATTCTAATAAGTATATATGTAATTCTGTGAAATAAAAGATACGTTATTATTATATAAAAATTACTTAATTAATATATAATTTTAATTTGCAAGAATATAAATGCTAACATCAGCCAGTTGGCTTTAAAAGTTATCGAAGAACTGGAGTGAGTTTTCTTTATTTTCGAGGGTAGTTCGATTGGCACTGTTTTGTTCATCATCCAGAAATAAACGTCCATCAGACCTTGCTCCTTCAATTCGGGTCCTACTGTTTTCCTTATCCGGTCGTTGTAGGTGTTTAACCAGGTTATCTTAAACAATAAATATTTATGAACATATGAGAATATTGAAAAATTGTTGAAGTATTAAATACTTGTCTTCGAATAAATTATTCGAAGGCAAGTATTTTTTTATCTATGTTGTTCCTCTTAAATGAGGCGACATTGAAACGTGTTTGCGAAACGTATTGACTTTATACTCTTTTTAGTTTTTTATCTACCTAGTTGCATCCAAAAATAAGAACGGGGCACCCAAACTCTTTTTGCTGTATCATTACCTTAAATAATAATAAAAAAATGGTTTTATTCTTACCTCATATTCAGTGAGCATACTCCTATCGATCAACTTTGGTTCATATGGCACTAAGGTGGCTTCCCTAAACGTAAGATAGCCGTTTGGTTTTCCTATTACCTCCAATACATTCCCTAGACGTACTCCAAATTTAGTAGGCTCGTACCATCCAGGCTCTGGAATTCATTATTTAACTATGTCAAACAAACTAGTCCAGCAGGTTCTTTCGTTCGGCTTACAAATTACGATGAATGTAAACTTTAAAAGAAAAAAAAATGCAATAACCAACTAACTAGTTTGGTAGGAATGAAATCTTTGTTATTTTTTTAAGATCGCTTGAGTAGCAATCGAATTTAGGCGATTATATTGCAGCTGTTTATTGTATGATTGCGAGGGACCGAATTTTAAGCGCATTGTGTGCTTGTAACTTAAATCTCCATATTATAAACATATACTCTAAAAATACCATGTATTGTCTCTATGCTTTTAGAAATATGATTTAATTTTAAAGAAATTAGTTCAATTCAAACAAAAATTCAATTTGAAAAGATTTGCAGCAGTGTGTGATATTTTCGTTAGGCGTTATTATGTCAACTACTTAATTATATAAAAAAACAGGTCTTTATAAAAATATGTCACTTACCGCTAGTTACAAAATATCCTTCTTTGAATGTGTAGAGATTTGTGTCTTGTCTGTAATCGATTACAACGGGATCTGCGAAAAAATTAGTTGGATAACATAAATAATTAAAAAAATATATTTTTTCCATATTTTTGGGCCTCATTTTACCGAGTAGAATTAATAAATTGCACTTTTAGCGCTTAGAACTACTATTGTGTACCTTCTTTTCGATTGAGTGCTGCGCCCACGCCATGTCCAGTAGGATGCGGGTAGTCCTGCCCAGCTGCCCACAAGGGTGCCCTAGCTGCAGGGTCGGCATGGGCCGCGGGAACCATAGCCGGCGCGGTCAACGTGGCTAGGGCTCCCAGGGACCGCAGGACAGTGGTGTAAGCACGACGGTCGTCGCGAGTTGGTGTGCCAAAATGGACTGTTCGCGTTACTATAGTTGTGCCCTCTGAAATATTTTAAGATATTTAAATATGCAAATACGGTCTATAAATAGTAGTATCTACCTAGGACAGGACATACACGAATCAGGTATTACCAAGTTAATTACATCGAACATTAAACTATTTCAATTTATCAATATTGAAGGAAACCATACACGAGTTTCTTAACACGTTCACACCAACGGGTTTGGCACCCGTTGGTGTGAACGGTGGGTCGCACATGTCTCCCTCGCTCAGTACTATATATACTACACTCAACAATAGTGCAAAAGAGTAATGCATGAAAACTGCGAGAACTTAGTTCAGGGCCGTCCGATAGAACGAAAGTTAAGGGCAGCCGTCTATGAGTGAGAAACATGAATTACAGCGTGAAAGTGTTAATGTAAGTTTGGTAATTAGATAGAATTATATATTAGAATACATATTTGAAAATATGAACAATTCCTATAACTATTCTCTATTACTCAAACTTTCTTCATAATACAAAAACCTGGTCGTTAAGAAGTTTCAAAGATGAAATGCAAAATGACTAGTTTCAAAGAAATAATAATGGTCAAGATATTACGGCCGGATAAGTCCACGAATGGGATCGGGCCTCCCTTAGAGGGAACAAATAGTTTTCTCACGATGTTTTGCTGTGAACTTATAACTCAGGTTCCAATTCCCCTGCGTGAACGGCAGCGTGTTCGCGGTACCACTGGCGCAAACATCAACAGGCAACACTAACTGATTATACTATTAAACGGACCGTCAGTCTGTACTAAAAAAAACACATCACAAAATCTGAGCAATAACTTACCAATATACTGTCCGCCAGACTGAATCACGAGAGTAGCATTCTTGAATATTTTTTTATTGGTCCTGTTCGTGGGGCGATATTCTGGAATGGCCGCGTTGGCGCCGAAGGACACGCGGGTCTTAATGGACGTGCTCACAAAACCCGCTTGCGTCTCTCGTGTTATGTCCACTTTCTTTGTTATCGACTTCTCGGTTAGACCAGTTTTGCCCTGAATTTAAAATTCAACTTAGAAATTTTCAATAATATCGAACGTTATGTTTATTTTTTGAATGAATAAATTAATGAAA
Organism: Malacosoma neustria; assembly: GCA_963693495.1. NCBI lineage: Eukaryota > Metazoa > Arthropoda > Insecta > Lepidoptera > Lasiocampidae > Malacosoma > Malacosoma neustria. The sequence goes on along the minus strand of OY856379.1, from coordinate 16,069,454 downwards.
AACTCTTTATTGTTCGCCTTAAATGCACGTAAACATAAAATAAACTTACAAGCTATTGAATGGAAATGGGCGGCTTTATCGCTTAAATCTTCTAGGCAAACCTAACTATGAGGAATGATTGAAAAAATAAATAAATCTTTTTTGTTGTAATATAAAGAAAAAAGGCCCGAACAAAAAGAGAGAGACGATTATAGGAAACACTGTATATTCGTATTCTATCTTATTCACTTTGTCTCTTTTTGGTGTCGCTTTTTCGTATTAAATAAGTTTCACTATAATACAATAACAATCTATTCAAAGAAAATGTTGCTATATCAATTTGTTTAGAACTAAATAGATTTATCGCTAATCAGTGAGCAAATTAGAAACAAGTTTCTACGAAGAGAACAACACGTTTGCAATATATATATTGCAATTATATATATATATATATATATATATATATATATATATATATATATATATATATATATATATATATATATATAATTTAATAAAATTATATTGCAAACAATAATATCATATCATCTTTTTATGGCAAATAACATTTGATAAGACATCTAAATTGCGTCCTCTAAAAAATGTAAAGCTCATGTAACATTTCAACGGACTGCTATGTCTATTGTGTTAACTTCAGCATAAGAACTATGATCTTGATACGAGTCAATCAGTATTTGCTATGTATCATCTATAGATAAAAAAGGAAGTATTCTATTATGGAGGATCGGTGGGGGGTTGATTAACCGGGAGAATCAGCTTATAATAAATTTTTTTTATAAGAAATATATAAACATTGAACTTACATATACCTCTAGATAGTTCAACAGCGTGCACATAGCTACAGCGTCTCTTAAATGCGCTCGCCTCATGCCCTTCGCTTCGGCTTCGTTTTTCTGTGCTTTCAGATATATAATGGGAGATAGTTGAAACATCCTCTTATTCTGGGGTACACTCTGCGCGATGGCCGCGGACGCACCACGCTGGAAGGTGCCTGCAGCTGGTATCAAGACCTTTGCCTCAGACGAGCGACGTAATTCCGCGTAGATTGTTGTATACTCGATTACCCTTTAAATACAAAAATAATAAATAAAGGGACATATGTAAGTTTAAAATAATAACTCGGGACTGCTTAGGCCTTCCTTGAAAAGGAAGGGGCAGTATTAAGTATACCTGCCATGGTTGTCCAAGATTGATTATACATCCCAGTGATTGGGGTAAACAGGTTTCCTCACGTTGCGTTCCCTCACGATCGGTATACGGCAATCAATGATATTTTAATACGCACATTTGGAACATAGTATAACTACGTGGTTGGTCTCCGAGTGTATCATTTGGTATATACGTACGTACACGATGTAGGTATCTAATACAATAATTGGTATAAAATACAATGAATTTTAAATATTATCATCATCACAGCGTTAAATCCCGATTTCAACCTAAACTCACAATTTCATTTCGGTGATCTGGATCCGCTTTCGCCCGCATATCACCCCTTACGATATCAAACCAGTACTTTTTGGGTCTAACCCACCTGCCGGAGCCCGGTGCAGGTAGAATAGCTAGACGTTTGTTTCGCAGAATTTTAAACACGTACTTTTTATTTAATAGTAAAATCTACTGCACATTATCAACACAATTGATTTCCAAATAATAATATAATATTTAAATAGAAGTTTAAATTAAAAAATACTTAGTGTTTACTCCGTGCAGGGGCGGAGTAAGAATAATAACCCCTGTGGCCGTGGTCCCCCTGTCGTAAATTCGACTAAACAACCCTAGTGACATGGTAGGGCCCCAAGCCGGTCTGGATGGCAACCACCCTTGGTCTATAGTATAATTAAGCCGCCATAATAACCTTGGTCTGTGTTCCGGTATAATGACCAAGGTTCCTGTATCTCTATGGGACAGCGTGTTCGCGGTGCCCCCAGTGTTGCAAATAGACTACGGAGACTGCCCACTATTAAGTGGGTTGTCAGCCTGTCTACTGTTCTTCAGGAATAAAAAAAGTAAAATCATAAGTTTATTAAAACAGAACTTATTTAAATATTATCAATTGCTTTCGTTACTAAAATCGATGGATTTTTCATAATAATATTTTATGCCCTATTGTAACCCAAGTTTGTGTTAGTAGTGTCCAAACCTGTCCAATTTAAATAACTTATTAATTCTTACCTCGTGCAATTATTCGTATTCATAAAACAATTACTGACATCCAAAGCCTCCCGGACACGTAAAGGAAGTTTTCCGGGAGGGGCAAATATCTTCACATCCCTTGTTCCAATCACCACAAAAGCCTTTAAGAGGGGTGAATGTGGAAGGTCTAGACCTCTAACATTGAGGAGCCAGGCAACCTCGTCTAATGCAGTTACGACCATTGCATCTACGCCGATTGATTTCAGTTCTGTACGAACAGCTGTTACCTTTTCACGCCAGCTTACACCTGCATTTCGAAACGAGTTTTTTTTATTTTATTTCGTGATACTACAAACGAAACTTCGTATTTAAGCAAAGATACATCAAGCAGATTATATATATTATATATCTGTAGGTCCTTAGTAAACAAAAACTGTTAACTGTTTGCTGCTATAAGTACTTATATAGTAAATTAGTTGAACCGGCAAACATTGTTTTGCCATATACATTTTGAATTCCTAGGTTTTCCGTAAAACCCCTTCTTAGTGAGCGTCAACAGCACGAAAGCTAAATACTATGCTAAATTTCAAGTCAATCGGGTATATAGTTTTAGAGATATCGTCAACATTATCATCTTCTTAGCGTTGAATCTCGGTTGCAGTTTTAGAGATATCGTGATGAGTGATATTTGGTTTTCACATATATAGTTCTCTCCACTTTAAAAAGAGGTCTTCTCCGAAATATCTGTTCGCACAAATAAATACGTTTAGTAATCAGACATTAGTCTGTGAAATTGAAAATGAATATAATTTCATATATCTGATAGAGTTATAAACCTACGACCTCTGTGGCGTAACGGATAATGAACTTCGGTACGCTTGCAGAGGTCATGGGTTCGATTCCCGTCTCGCGTTTGGGTGTTTATGTATAATATGTATTTATTTACAAAAGAAAAGTATATAAGTATTATATCAGTTGTCTAGTACCCATAACACAAGTGCTATAATATTACTTAGTTTGGGACTAGATGGCGCTGTGTGAATTATCACAAAATATTTATTTAACCTTAATTACACTTAGAGAGAGGCTTATTTTAAACATCAAATGAGTAATAAGTATAGTGTTTGTCCCAATACAGCGATTTTTAAGATAATTCCCTACTCTTGGTGGAAACTTCTGAAGGATTATTTTTTACAAATGTCTATAATTGACAGAAATTTAAACCCAGACTAGAACAAACTATGTATTTAAACAATCTACTTTTGTTTTGAGAAGAGTGTCCTATTTAATTTCTTTTGTTATCCTCAAAGCTTCTCAGAAACAAAATATAGGTAATCATAAACTGACATTAATAAGACATAAGGACCCCAAGTGGCTATAAGAAGTAAAAATTATTACAAAATTTTAATAGAAACAACAATAGAATTCATCATCATCATCTTTGCGTTGTATCCCGGTTGCAGCCCAAACTCTCGCTTCGGCGCCCGGGGTCCGCTTTCCGACTTTTTCTTCTCCACTTCGCACGATCTTCAGCATCCCTGGTAGTGAGCCCATTGGCACGCATATCACCCTTTACATCGTCAAGCCAGCACTTTTTGGGTCTACCCCTCCTGCCGGGGCCCGGCGGAGGCGGCATGGCCAGACATTTGTTACCCACGTAAGCAACCGGTTGCCGTAAAACGTGGCCGTACTAACGGAGCCGACACTCCTGCAATTTATCTGCAATGTCACGGACATGAAGACTGCCGCGAATGCGGGAGTTCCTAACGTGGTCCTTCCGCGTCACTCCACACATCCACCGCAGAATATTCATTTCCGTGACACGCAGTTCCTGCTTGTGTCGCTCCAACACCGGCCACGCTTCACAGCCGTATAAAATTAGAAGTAATCTCGTGTGCAATGTTATTAATATTATTATTATACAATTATAAAATAAATATAAACAACATAGAAACAACATAAAATAAATAGAAACAACAATAGAATTATGTAATTATATTAAAAACTAAATAGAATGGAACATTGTACATTCATCTTTATGCACCGCACTATATTTTAGTGCTAGTATTCTCCATAATAAATTTATATATGGGTTGCCTGAAAGAAATCGGTTAAAGCGATTAGGCCGCCCACTGTCTTCAACATTTAGAATATTCTCTTTAACTTGTATTATATCACAAGGTTAAGTTGGTGACAATAAAGTATTATGTATCTATGTATCTACATTTACGTTATATAGAAAATAAAATTTAATAGAATAAAATAGAAACACAAGAATAATATGAAAAAATATAATTAATAACTAAGGAAAAAAAGAAAGAAAGAAAGAAAATTTTTATTAGCTTAAAAATGACGCATATAAAATATACAAAAAGCAACAAATTTTCAACATAATAGACTAAGACATAAATAACAAATTATCGTCTCGTATTGTTATTAAACAATGTACCTACAATTATTAAAGCTCCAATTTTCTAGCCAACGAGGTTTGGCATTCAGCATTATGCTGAGTCGAAATATCGACACAGCGCTAAGGCAAAAAATAAAAAAGGAAAAAAAAACAATTACTACTCGCTAGTTAAAAAAGAGCAAATAAAAAAAGATAACACTCAAAGTGTCTGCACCTGCGTACTGCAAGCTGTGCTCATTAGCCACAGTCTTTATGAAATCCGGGCGGCGCTTCTCCGGGTCGGACTCCTCATTCCATAGCTGGTCAACAAGGGTTGGGATGTGAACTAGTTGAATGCTTTCTCGGTTTAGAGCAGAAGATAAGGCTTGCCATTCAGCCACAGAGGTTAAACGAGCGTCTCCACCTATTCTCCCGCTACGACCTAATCGCTCCTGCGTTGTTACAAATAAGGTTTCAGTTGCGTTGTTATAGTTCTAGTCATAAATAAATATAGTTTAAAAATTCACATGTATATATAATTTCATCCGTGCAGGGGCGGAGAAAGAATACTGACCTCTGCGGCCTGTCGTAAAAGGCGACAAAACAACCCACCCTAGCTACGTGTTAGGGCTACGTGTTAAGTATGCCGCCATAATAACTTTGTATTATGTTCCGGCATTAGTGACGCAAGTTCCTGTACCATTATTGGTAACTGTAAAATTCTAAGCGGGCCGTCAGCATGTCTACTGTGCTGTCCTACAGCAATAATATATATAACCTCAGTCTAACCTCAAAGCAAACACTCATTGACTTCGTGTTACTTAACAACGCCATCTGCTGGAATAGCTTTAGTGTTGTTGTGTCGTTAAAGCAATTTAAAAAAAGTAGTATTATTATTCGCCGATAGATGTCAGGAAGAGTCACCTTTTTGTTATTTTTCTTCCAATAAAAAAAACCGAATAAAATGACATTTTCTAGAAATGATTCCTAGCTAGATCGATTTATCGCCCCCGAAACCCCCCGTATACTAAATTTCATGAAAATTGTTGGAGCCGATTCCGAGATTCCAATTATATAAGTATATATAAGTATATATATATATATATATATATATATATATATATATATATATACCTAGTCAGGTCATAAGTATTGTCACACAGTAAAAACTTTTCTTTTAGAATGCTGGCCACAAAAAAGTTTATTGAATTCGAATCTCGAATTGTTCATGAAAATAAAAATGTATACTTTTAGAATTTTACTCATTTTTTAAATATGGAGTGGACGCTTAAAGAAGACCGTGTTGCAGTTATTGCGTTGCATCGTTGCGGTTACGCGCCAATTCAAATTTTTAACATACTGAAAAATTTGAATATAGCCAAAAGATTCATTTATCGTACCATCAAACGATACAATGAAGACTCTAGTGTAGATGACAGGTCAAGAAGTGGTCGCCCTCGGTCTGTTAGGACTCCAGCAGTGATAAAAGCTGTGAAGGCACGAATTCAAAGAAATCCCAAACGTAAGCAGAAATTGTTGGCCCTTCAGATGGGGTTAAGCAGAACCACGGTGAAAAGGGTGTTAAATGAAGACTTAGGGCTCCGGGCATATCGAAGAAAAACAGGACATCGTTTGAATGCTCGTCTAATGGACCTGAGACTGAAGAGATGCCGCGCTTTGTTGAAGCGGTACGTGGGAAAAAAATATCGGGAAATTCTTTTTTCGGATGAAAAAATGTTTACCGTAGAAGAGAGCTACAACAAACAAAATGATAAGGTGTACGCACACAGTAGTGAAGAAGCGAGCAACCGTATTCCGCGTGTCCAACGAGGTCATTTTCCATCCTCGCTCATGGTATGGTTGGGAGTTTCTTATTGGGGCTTAACAGAGGTACATTTTTGTGAGAAAGGTGTAAAAACGAATGCTGTTGTGTATCAAAATACAGTCCTGACGAACCTTGTGGAACCTGTTTCTCATACCATGTTCAATAACAGGCACTGGGTATTCCAACAAGATTCGGCGCCAGCTCATAGAGCGAAGAGCACACAAGACTGGCTGGCGGCGCGTGAAATCGACTTCATCCGGCACGAAGACTGGCCCTCCTCCAGTCCAGATTTGAATCCGTTAGATTACAAGATATGGCAACACTTGGAGGAAAAGGCGTGTTCAAAGCCTCATCCCAATTTGGAGTCACTCAAGACATCCTTGATTAAGGCAGCCGCCGATATTGACATGGACCTCGTTCGTGCTGCGATAGAGGACTGGCCGCGCAGATTGAAGGCTTGTATTCAAAATCACGGAGGTCATTTTGAATAAACTTTAATGTCATAAGAATCTATGTTTTGTTAAGTTCATTTTGGTATATAAATGGTTACATAATGAATAAACTTGTTACAATTATTTTACATTAAACATGTGACAGAATTTATGACCTGACTAGGTATATATATATATATATATATATATACCTAGGTAGGTATATATATATATATATATATATATAGACTAGGTATATATATATATATATATATATATATACCTAGTCAGGTCATAAATTCTGTCACATGTTTAATGTAAAATAATTGTAACAAGTTTATTCATTATGTAACCATTCATATACCAAAATGAACTTAACAAAACATAGATTCTTATGACATTAAAGTTTATTCAAAATGACCTCCGTGATTTTGAATACAGGCCTTCAATCTGCGCGGCCAGTCGTCTATCGCAGCACGAACGAGGTCCATGTCAATATCGGCGGCTGCCTTAATCAAGGATGACTTGAGTGACTCCAAATTGGGATGAGGCTTTGAGCACGCCTTTTCCTCCAAGTGTTGCCATATCTTGTAATCTAACGGATTCAAATCTGGACTGGAGGAGGGCCAGTCTTCGTGCCGGATGAAGTCGATTTCACGCGCCGCCAGCCAGTCTTGTGTGCTCTTCGCTCTATGAGCTGGCGCCGAATCTTGTTGGAATACCCAGTGCCTGTTATTGAACATGGTATGAGAAACAGGTTCCACAAGGTTCATCAGGACTGTATTTTGATACACAACAGCATTCGTTTTTACACCTTTCTCACAAAAATGTACCTCTGTTAAGCCCCAATAAGAAACTCCCAACCATACCATGAGCGAGGATGGAAAATGACCTCGTTGGACACGCGGAATACGGTTGCTCGCTTCTTCACTACTGTGTGCGTACACCTTATCATTTTGTTTGTAAAAAAGAAAAAAGAATTTCCCGATATTTTTTTCCCGCGTACCGCTTCAACAAAGCGCGGCATCTCTTCAGTCTCAGGTCCATTAGACGAGCAATCAAACGATGTCCTGTTTTTCTTCGATATGCCCGAAGCCCAAGTCTTCATTTAACACCCTTTTCACCGTGGTTCTGCTTAACCCCATCTGAAGGGCCAACAGTTTCTGCTTACGTTTGGGATTTCTTTGAATTCGTGCCTTCACAGCTTTTATCACTGCTGGAGTCCTAACAGACCGAGGGCGACCACTTATTGACCTGTCATCTACACTAGAGTCTTCATTGTATCGTTTGATGGTACGATAAACGAATCTTTTGGTTATATTCAAAGTTTTTCAGTATGTTAAAAATTTGAATTGGCGCGTAACTGCAACGATGCAACGCAATAACTGCAACACGGTCTCCTTTAGGCGTCCACTCCATATTTAAAAATGAGTAAAATTTCAAAAAGTGTACATTTTTATTTTCATGAACAATTCTAAATTCGAATTCAATAAACTTTTTTGTGGCCAGCATTCTAAAAGAAAAGTTTTTACTGTGTGACAATACTTATGACCTGACTAGGTATATATATATATATATATATATATATATATATATATATATATATATATATATATATATATATATATATATATATATATATATATATATATATATAGAAAACATATACAAGAATTGCTCGTTTAAAGATATAGGATATTTAATACCCAGATTTGAGACGGGAATCAAGCCCGTAGGTCTTCCTACGCACAAAGGCCTTTGCGCAATGGAGATCGTCAAAAAATCGTGCATAAAATAAATACTTACAGTTTTAAATAGATTATTTGTCTTAAAATAGCACAGTTGCGTGATGCCGGCGAAAAATAAGAATAGGGTGTATTCATCACTGGTATAGGGAGTGAAAGGCCCGGGCAGGAGACGCAGGCGAAAGAATATCCCTACCCCTGGGCTTCAGGCTGTAGAACACTGTGCTTGTTTTAGTGGGTATACCAGCGACGTGCATCCCCTTGCCAACCATGGGGCCACAGGGGCGCATACATTACACGGCAGTCATAAAATATTTTCACTTCAAAAACTAAAAAAGTGTATTGGAAACTACGGATCAATATTAGAGTTTGCTGAAAATAGATATTTCAATAATGCAGAACTTACCACAATCCACTCAGAGATAGTGGGTTGACTAGGGTCATCAGCATCTAGTACCAGCCACGCGCATGAGAAGGTGGCCCTGGCCCGTTCCAACTCTCCATTAGGAACCCACACAGCTGCCCCACCTTCAGCCAGTACAGCCGCTGTACCGGCTCCATCCCAACCGCTTATATATTCCAAGCGCCTTTCTTCGGGTGACGGTTCTTCACTCTGACAAAAATATTTAAATAAAAATTGGTTATCTTTAAATAGATGCCATCAGTATTTATGGTTCGACGGAAGTACTGTTGTATACAAAACTGTTCTAAGCTTTTTGGCTTGCAGTATTGAACTATCGCATGTCTGTTTTCTGCGTTTTCCATATTATTAGGTATATCAAAAATCTCTAAAATGTGCCAATTTTAAGAAATACAATTCATATATTTTATGGTAGTGAAATTTCTGTGTTATTTTTACTTCTTTTACCTGTCATGTCTCATGTTTTATTGAATAATACTATTTTGGATTTACCTAATTTTAATTATTTGCAATAAATTGCTTCCTACACTGCAAATCTGTGTGGGACTTCAGCTCTGCATAGTGATCTTGTTATTTTTAGTTTATTTTAATATTTCATGTTTGTTTAAATTTAAAAAGGTCGGTAACCTTTATTAATTAAGAATTTAAATCAGTTTAGAAAATTTTAAGTAACCACGTACCAAATGTTCATCGCTGTAGAAAATCAAGAAAGCATCAAAGAATGCGTTCATTTGAGTGTAGGCAGAGTTACGCATTGCGCTGCGTAATCTTCCAAGTGGGGCCATTGGGTTAGTAGCGTCGGCACACTCAGCTGGCGACGCCATTGTCGCTATGTCGCTCAGTACACTAATAGTTACTGGTATCCGCGAAACTGTGGCAGGTGGAGTCATAGTCGTTGTTGTTGTTTGTGGTAATTGTTGCGACATGCGTGCTCCATCACAAGCTGAAACAAAACAAAACTACTCTTTCATCCCTAGATACAGTACAATATCTGAGACCGAGAAACTTTGACGCGGTATTCATTAAATCATTACATTATCTGAATTAATTGCCCTGCGAAACACGTGTGCAAACCGAAACAAAACACATCTCTCCCTTTCATGTACTAAAAAAGCTCATCAGAAGGAGAAAGCGGCTAGCGACAGTGGAGTTGCAGGCGCGGGAATGTACCAGGAGTCCATAGCGCCCGAGGAGATTGCATTGCGTGAAAGCTGTGCTAAGCTCATGCGAGTGACAGGGATATCAAAGGGCGCGTTGTGATAACATCCCCTCTCGTTCTCGCATTATGTTACAAGTGAGATTGTGCCCTCTCACTCTTTCATATTATTCACAACATCCAAATACCTATATGACTTCAGAGCGTTAATTTAACGACAAAACATCAAACTTTTTAAATCGAAATAATCTGTTGATGACAAAATATAAAATATAATATGGATTAACATTTTTGTCTATGCAAGTACCAAATGTAAACACTTGTTTTAAATAAGTTTTAAAAATACCTTGTGTTGAATAATGAGTATATGTCTGTGTTTACCGACTTATATGTGTTTAAGGATGTAGTGGTGATTGATTGCACTGTGAAACCAACACGCATGCGAGATAAAAGTGAATGACCGGGAGGTACCCAAGGGATGTGGATTCTATTGGAATGACGTCAACAACTAACAGGACAACAAAGTACGGCAGGAGATCATTTTGTCCTTTCCCTTTTCAAGCACTTTCTATGACGCAGATGAAAAGGAACTTAGTTATGACGCCTATGAGAGATGGGACATTAAAAATACAAAAATGGCCAATATTTTTAGTTTAGGTCTTTATTTAATTAAATTTATAAGGCCGTCTTTGCTTGGATTCAATGCCTTCTTTCTTTGTGTGTGATATGAATTGACGACATCTGTAACGACGTTACGGTTAACGCACTTCGGTACGCTTGCGGGGGGGGGGGGGAGAGGTCACGGGTTCGATTCCCGTCTCGCGTCTGGATGTATATGTATAATATGTATTTATTTTCAAAAAAATACTACATAAGTAGTATATCAGTTGTCTAGTACCCATAACACAAGTGCTATGAAATTTTCTTTGGGACTAGATGGCGCTGTGTGAATTGTCACAAAATATTTATTATTTATTAAACTACTCCGTCCTTTTTTCAGAATAAAAAATACTATCATATGATAAAATTGTTTTACGCGAAGTATTTCATATTTATATTAATTATTTTAAATAAATACATAAACATTCAAACGCGAGAGGGGAACCGAACCCGTGACCTCCGCAAGAGTACCGAAGTGCGTAAGCCGTTACACCACGAAGAGCGTCAATTGATTATAATCATATAGACGTTGGTCACAAAGTAGTTAGTATCAATTTATGAAGCTACTCGAATCGTGTCGTCCCTTAAGGATCCCAAGTATTCCCAAAGGGACGAAATATCCTGCAAGCTACTAGGACAACACAACGTTAGAGGAGTTGAACGTGACGTATTGTCCTTAGCAAGGATACTCAAGGATAAAGGCAACGACCGGAGCCGTCGGCAGCGGGCGTTGCAGCGGCCATTCACTCGAGTGCATTGATAATTATAATGCACCAACCAATAACGAGCAGATACGGAGATCGCTACATAAACATGTTGACTACAATAATAATATTTATATACATATTTACGAGTATAATAAAATGCAACATGTCCATTATTATGAAAGTAGTTTCAAATTTTGTTTACAAGTGTTATGCTAATAATGTATAAAGGTTAATGTTTATTTACTACTAGTTGACTCGGGAAACGTTTTCTGCCATATGAATTTCAGCGGTTTAGGCGTGAAAGTGTAACATATAGATGTATAACAGAAGAATAAAATGTAAATAAATAAAGTGGAAAAAAAAAAATTCTGATAACACGTATCAGGAGGATGCGAATGATTGAACTAAAAGATAACATTATTTACGTAGTAGTACTTTGCCAAAAGTAGAATTTTAATTTGAGAACTCTAAACATAACAGCAATTTCATTTTTGATATTGTTTGAAGTGTTTCGTAAAACTTAGTTTTAATAGTTCAAATTACAGCATGGTGCAAATGATTTTAGTATCGTATACAAATATTGTAGTAGCTGGAAGGGTAGCTTGAAAAGGGAAAGGACAAAATGATCTCCTGCCGTACTTTGTTGTCCTGTTAGTTGTTGACGTCATTCCAATAGAATCCACATCCCTTGGGTAGCTGATAGACAGCTCAATAGTAAGCAGTTAACGTCGCCTATGGATGTATGAGTATGCGACGCTAGGGGACTGGAATCTGGCCTTGATTTCCAATTACAGCACTAGAGCGCATTATGCGACATAATGCTCAACGTTGATATATCAACTACAGCAACGCTTCGCACAATCGAGCACTCTCAAAAGTGATGCGTGCAATCGAATACCAACTCAGTGACAGAAAATTAACAAGTGTTTTTTCTTTAAATTGGCATTGATCGAAATTTTATTTATATATTATCGTTAGTAATATTGTTTGTTGAAAAAAATGTTAAAGCTTTCGTTTTGTCGTAGTTTTTTGGAAATAATCAAAGTTAATTCAAATTGTGTTAAAAAAATAAGTATGGATGAAGGTACAAACATTAACTTTTTTTTATGTTCCACATTTAAAATGTGAATAAAATTTCATTTTAGAATTCGAATCTATATTCTATCTATTTTTTGAAACACTGAATTTAGCGCACTCTGCTGGTGCATTTGAAAACTAGTTCACGTTCCAATTAACCATTAGCATAATTCAGCATTGTGCGGCACTGAGTCGCATTATGCTCTATAATTGGAAAACAAGGTCACTTGCCGAAACACAACACAAGGTTATTTTGGCGGCATACCTATTTAGAAGCCCCGGCTGATAATCGTCCAGTTGGACTTGGAGCACAGACCTACCACCTGGCTAGGGTTATTTTGTCATCTCTTAGGATAGGCAATGTACAATTAAAAGCCCTCGAGCCTTCCTGATGATATCATTTTTATTTTTGCTTATACTTAAATATCTATTCGAATTGCGACTTTATTACAATGAAATACAGTTGAGTTTTGTCTTTTTCTTTATAAATAATCTACTTTGGGGAATAATTTCATTTGATATAATTTTGAAACAGTTTATGGAAAATTTTAAAATTCTAAATTTTGAGTTAACTTTAACACTAATAATTTCACTCCAAAACTTCGAGCGGATTATTAGCTCATAGGTTGGGTCTCTGAGTTTCGGATCAGTTCGAATCCTGACTTGCATAACTCCAAAAACTTTTCCTTTTCTGTTTATGTTTTTAATTTAAAATAAATTTAGAATAAATTTTTGGAAAGATTTGTAAAACGTAGCGGATCCATCCAAGCGGATTTTAGCTCTTAGACGTTAGACGCTCATTGACGTTTTTCTTTTTTATATTTAAGTTTACATTTTTCAAGGTTTCACTTCCATCACGTGTGAAGTGCACACATGTTTTAAAGTTATGAAATTGTATGTAAAGAATAGCTTCTAGGAGAGCAATTCACTAGTGAAAATATTTTGCTCTGCTAACTTGGATACAGCAAAGCACCACCATTCAATTTTCTGTTTATGTCTTTAATTGGTAAATATACATGGCTATAAAAAATCAGAAGCGAGCTGGGAATCGAAACCGTAAGCTCCGCAATCGTACGAAGTACCTATGTTAGCCGTAGCTCGTAGTTTTTATATTGCTGTAGGGCAGCAGACAGGCTGATGACCCACTTAGAATTTATTAGTTACCGTCGCCTATGAGTGTTTGCAATACCAGTGGCATCGCGAACTCAGAACGGGACTTGGGTCACTAATGCCGGAACACAACACAAAGTTATTATGGCGGCATACTTAAGACCAAACGTGGTCGCCATCTAGACAAACATGGGGCCCTACCACGTACAAGTGTTATTTAGTAAATAAATACATATTACAAATATAACATCCAGACACGATACGGGATTCGAATCCGTGACCTACGCAAGCGTACCGAAGTGCGTTGCTGTTATACTACGGAGGTCGATCCTATTCAACTGTCTTATACATTATGATGTATAGGATCAATTAAAATAGAAAAACCTCACAAAGACCTAGAGGGTTCAAATTCAAACCAAACTCAAGTTTATCAGGTATTTACTTAAAATAGCATATACCTAACGGAGCAGGTCCTCAGAGGCAGACCCTCGGACAAGAGCGGATATTACTAACAAACGGCGAATAATAATATCTAGCGACTCTACTTATAGTCTATCAGAGGGTGAAAGAACACGCTATTTAGTGTTAGCTTTTTCGTGTTATTTTCCTGTAATTTGGAGTACGTATAAGAAAAAGTTAACTAAATACAAGTTGTTAAATTAGATTTTTGCGACTACTATCGTCAGATGCTCAACAGAACATTCTCAGGTAAAAAAGAGACTGATGTCTTTGTTGCTTACATGAAGGGGTGGCTCTTTTTTAATTAATGAGTATAGCTTGTCTTCATGGCCAGTATTTACTGGTATATATTTATATAAATAACTATTTATCTCCTTTCAAGACAGTTAAAATGACTAAACAATCTTAACTATTTTAATGTATCTTAAAGTTTTGTTTTTCTCTTGTAAAGTAAGTAACCTTACTCTAGTTTTGTAATATTTTCATTAGCATTGCCAGGAGAACATAAACAGGCGAAGATAATTCTTACATGAGTTAGCAATAAAATAACAAACAAACTCCACACGAATGGGCGTGGCTTTTGTAAATGGTTTTCCCACGTGTATTTTCGTTTAATTATTGCACAGCAATAATTTAAATAAATACTTATACTGGAAGAATTCATACAGTGATATTTAGTCATATAATTAATTACTAGTTGACCTGTCAACCGTTGTTCAGCCATAAAAAAATAAAAATAAATGTAGTGGTCCGAATTGTGAATCCAAACAATTTCAGGAGTTCAGTCTCATACACACAGAAGAATTATATGAGATATACTTGCTGTGTAATCTTTTACACAGCAAGTGCACCTGTGTTATAGGTATTAGACAAATAATATAAAAAGTATATATACTATAGTAAGTATATAGGTATACTTATATACTTTTCTATTGTATAAAGAAACATATTATCCTCGAACACACAGACGAGGGACTCCCGTCCCTTGTCGAAACCAATTTGTTTAATTACAAGTATTATTATCCTTTTTAACAGACTAGCATGGTTTGGCCATGTAATGCAAAGAATGCCATATAACAAGAAAAATGATAGAAATGACAATGGATGGATACAGGAGTAGAGGTAGACCAAAAAAGATGGATGAATTGGGTAAAAGATGACATGGCGAAAAAGGGTGTGAATATTAAGATGACACAGGGGAACTGGAAGGGGAGAACATGTTGTGCCGACTCTATATATAATGTGGGATAAGGTTTCCTATCAAATAGTTTGTCCATTACACTATTTAATGAGTAAATTGATATTTAAATGTTTTTCAATGGTTCTTTTGAAAGCAATGTGTTCGATTTATAATGAATGGAATGCGTAAAATTGCGTGTGCGTAAGAACAATGGTTTGCCCCCTTTTTATACCAGGGATGTAAAGGCGTCGCGGAGATAAAGCTTCCAAAAGGATATCGACTGCGTGGTTCGGGGAATGGGGAACAAAATTGCTCCATACAACTTTCTCTTTCTAACGAACGCTGAACACAAATAAAAGAAAATACAACATGGCGGCGTAGCTTTGCCGCCACAATACTTTTGATCACTTATTTATTCTTTAAATATGTTTAAATTGAAATGGAATTTAGCAAACAAACAAAAATATTTTTAAAAGAATTAAGATAATAAGATAATTGTTTTTATTGTTTGTATACAATTATTCTGGAGTAAACTTAGATAAAGTGAAACAGAGATACAGCTTCCCTTTTTCTCAAAGGACAAAAAGGATCCGCCTCTCAAGCTGTCGTAGAATCATATGACGTCAGTTTTCACTAGGCTTTCATAAGGCAAGAAGAGTTGGGGAATCGCTACACTGACTACACTCGATATATACTAGAGGCCCGTCCCGGCTTCGCTCGGTTGGAGATTTATTTTTAAACATTTTGGGATGATCATAGACTAAATGTATCTTTATGTATCCTTCAAATATTTTTTATACAATTTTATATTTTTATTCTCAAAGTTGTTTTGTTTTAATTGATAGTTTTAATTTAATAATTATTTTTGAGCGGAATGCCCGATCTAAATAATTCAAAGTCATTCACAGTCAGAAATCTACAGGTATTGAAATAGTCTTAAATACGAAATTATTTATTTGAGGATAATTAATACAATGAAAAACAGGCTCTGATTTTGGGCGACATTTCTATTAAGTTTTAAAATGTAAAAAAGTTGTTATATTGATATATGTAACTACAATAGTTGGACACATGGTATTAAGAAGTTTTAGGTAGATATTGACGTATTATTTAATATACCGCTGCAGCGCACGCGATGAAAGACCTTTTATGGCTTATAAGCAATACACTTTTTACAATTTGGGTTATATTATTGATTTAGTAGGGATTGCTAATTTTATTCTAGTAATAAATATAGCCTATGTTTCTTAGGGATAATGTAGCATTCTAAAGATAAAATATTTTACAAATTGGTTCAGCGTTTTTAAGTTTATTCGGTCTAAAGGTATGTAAAGGTGCGTATAAGTGTGAAATGGATCATTGGACCGTTTAGAGGAATGTTTGTTTTTTAAAGTTTCTGTTTGATTGTCATGATGGATTACATTTAATATTAAACGCGGCCAGGCCCGCCAGTTAACATACAGTGTCATTATCAGTCGGCATTGTAATTTACTGACTAAAACTTTTAGATGAATATTGTAATGTAGATATATCTCAAGAATCTTCGCAAAAGAATTTGGCTGACTTGGATATTTTTACATGTGCCCAGAGTTAACTACCTACGTATCTTAAACAGAAGTTTAAGATACGTAGAGGGCGTTTGGAAAAGCATGTTGGTTTTACTGGCTGGCAAAGCTTCACACTGACATCGTCTTAATCCTAGATGGATCGGCCTTGTCGTGAATGATTCATGTGTAGACACCCTGGCACCGTCTCATCTGCCAGTATCTAATTCTAGGGCTGGCCAATAGACTAGCGACGCAAGTATGCGGACTTAACATAACATTAGTTTTAATTTATTATTTTTAGAAGAATTGATTATTCATATTATTGACTTTAGGCTATATTACATTCCTTAGTATAATATGTATATTTGTCATTCTATCCAAAGTATATGTGTAGTACATAATAAATAAAATGTATTTACGTGAAAGAGCCAAATGCCATCATGCATGAACGGGACATCATGCACCGGAACGCAACACAAGGTTATTAGGTATGGCGGCATACTTAAGACAAAATTGGTCGCCATCCAGACAGGCTTTGGGTCCTACCACATATAGGTTTATTTTGTCGCCTTTTCGACAGCCCAACCCCGGCCGCAGGGTTAGTATTCTTCCGCTCCTGCACGGATAAAACGTACGACGCGTCGGTAAAGGAAAACGTTAAGTAACCCGTTCGCGTTAGAGGCGGTTTATCTACTAGGAGCGCTTAACTTAGAGAAGATGTTCGTTATTCAAACTAGGTAACTAGGTTATTATTGCATATGAGAAGGTATATTATGACGTCATTAATCCTTTAATAGAAAACTAGAAAATCTCTGTATGGTATTTAAAACACATTAGATTTAAATATTATAATAAAAAAAGATATACACATAAAATTATTATTGATTTTGCCAGATCTCGCAAACCTTAGAAAGAAAAATCGAATATATATTCTTGAATTATAGAATAAGTGTATTTTTAGAAACAAATTGCAGTAAATAAGTAATGTGTATTACATACAATTTTATGTTAACAAGATTAAGTATATTAATTATCCCATAATTTTCAGACATAAAAATTATCTCGTTTTATGAATAAATTAATGAATGAGTTGAAATTGAATGAATGAAATTCAAATATAAAATTCACAAATTGGTTTTAAATGACTTCAAACTATTTAATACGAAAGAACGAACCCTTTGTAAGAAATCGAGTTAAATATCGACCAATACAATTTGAACTTAACATGAATATTGTTGTTCCGTATAAAACCTGCATCGGAAGAGAGCAGTTAACTGAAAGTTAGAAAGGGTCCGTGATAAAAAGGGAAGGTCTAGTTATACTGGCCATTTTAAGGCTCAGCACATATTCACTACAAATCGAAAAGCCAGTTCAATTAAATCGCATCACTATTATAGTCTTCGATCACAACTAGTACTTAAAGTCTAATCCTCCATAAATATTTTTACCTCAAAACCTTAAGGCACACATAAAATTACATTTATAAATTATGACCTGAACTTATTTTTATCTTTTAAAGTAGTTTAAAGTACTTAGTTGTACATTATTTTATTCTATCATTAATATTTTTCGCACGCGATTTAAATAATATTTTAGGTTATTTTTTACACCTTTAGATTATTGTAGTTTTAATAAGTAATCCCTAATTTTTTTGAAAATATAATATAGCCTATGTCACCCAGGGATAATGTAGCTTCCCAACAGTGAAATAATTTTTCAAATCGGTTCAGTAGTTTCGAAGCCTATTCAATGCAAACAAACAAACAATCAAATCTTTCTTCTTTATAATATTAATAGTATATTATTATACCAAACATTTCCGTTCGAAGTGCAGTCCATTTATTAAACTTGGATTATAGAAATCTATAAGGTGCCGATTCATGACCGTCTAGGGTTCACTAAATTAGTTTGCCAGAGAAGTTTCACTTCTGACATGTGTACTTTGTACGCACGCACTTTTTTTTCATAAATAGGTACCTACTTATTATTACACCCAGATTTGAGACGAGAATTGAAATCATAATCTGATCGACGGTAAAAAAACTGCCATACAGTTAAAAAGTTAAAATATAATCTGAACTGTAACAAATAAATAATGAATTCACTCAATAATTACTACAAAAAAGTGACTAATTCATCTAGCAAGTATAATATCAATATACTGGCAACAAACAAAGATTTTTTAATATTTATTTTATATAACAGTGAAATGAAATATGTAAGTTACATAAATACTATTAAAAGCACTAAAATAAAATATTTTTAGTAAAGGATAAGTGCACGTTTGCAAGAGAAAATAGGAAATATGTAGCGGGCCTTAGGTTTTTAGTTGCATCTCCTCGCTCCCTTGTTACCCTAATACAGTGGTTGTACTTGACGCATGTCATTGCGTCATTGGGGCGTCCGCGGCAGAGCGGGCGCGGTGCTCGTTTGCCGGCCTATGCCTTATGCCAGATAAGTAATTAAGCCGGCAAGCCTTATAACTAGGTTTTGCTGTGAATTATTAACAAAGGGCCCATTATTATTATAAATGTAATGGAAAAAAAAATATTTTCATATCTTTCATTTTACTTTCAGGTATACATAATTATATAGTTTAACTATATAATAATTTTTAAACTATAAAGTTTGTTGACTTTCTGCAATCACTTTTACAATGTTAAGTGGTACTTATTTGAAAGATTGCTTTACCAGTTTCCTAAAGAAGTCTGACATGTGTAGAAACGGCGAAAAATCCCCCCCCCCCCAGTAATGATGATATTTGTTATTTTTATGATTAATAACATTTCAAATTACATTATAGTATATACATACTTAACATTATTTTTTGGTTAAAGTTAAAATTTATACAATTTATAAGTATGCCTATAATAATTATAAAACATCTGTAATGTACAAAAATGTCATTTTTGAAGTACATAGTAAATATAAAATATACAAGGCAAGGCTACTTATAACATTCATAAACTATATTTAACATTTTGTGTACAAAATTAATACATTTCATGAAGCCTTTTCAAGACAGTCTAGTGTCACATGTGTGGAAGCGAACACATGTAGCCATATGTCGGCAAGGGTTGTACGTGTGGACTATATGTACCAGGAGAACAAGGGTTGAAAGGAGTTAGATAACACATGTTCATCTGGGGTGGTTCCCCCGGCATCATGTGAAAAGGGAGCGCCCACGTTGGCAGTAATGCCCGATATATTTTATACCTTACTGCTAAGTTATAAAGTCTTTTTGATGACTTAGGCAAAACATATTGGAATAATAAATTTGATGACCTCCATAACGTAACGGATTTTACACGTCGGAACGCTTACGGGGTTCATGGGTTTGATTCCCATCCCGAATCTAAAAAAAGTCAGGTCTTCATTGGAGTATTTTTTTTATTACTATAGCACAGCCCAAAGGCTGACAGCCCACTTAGAATTTATCAGTTACCGTCTCCTATGGGTATTTTCTATCCGTGCAGGGGCGGAGAAAGAATATTAACCTCTGCGGCCGGGGTCGGCCTGTCGTAAAAGCCGACAAAACAACCCACCCTAGCTACGTGGTAGGGCCTCAAGCCCGTCTGGATGGCGACCACCTTAGGTCTTAAGTATGCCGCCATAATAACCTTGTGTTGTGTTCCGGCATTAGTGATCCAAGTTCCTGTACCCTTATGGGACAGCAGCGTGTTCGCGATGCCACTGGCGTTGCAAACACCCATAGGCGACGGTAACTGCTAAATTCTAAGCGGGCCGTCAGCCTGTCTGCTGTCCTACAGCAATAAAAAAAAATTTGCAGCGCCAGTAGTATCGCGAACTCGGCACGGGACTTGGGTCACTAGTGCCGGAGCACAATACAAAGTTATTATGGCGGCATAAGTACTTAAGACCAAATGTAGTCGCCATCCAGACGGGCTTGCTTGCCTTTTACGACAGGCCGACCTCGGCCGCAGAGGTCAGTATTCTTTCTCCGCCCCTCTCTCTGCCAGTTACGTTTTCACGCCTTAACCGCTGAACCAATGTCAATGAATTTCGGTATAGAGTTAGATTTCACCTTGGAGAAGGACATGAAAGTTGAATAGAGATGAAATAAGGGTAATGTAAGTTCTGTTTTTTACTAAATTTATGACAGAACAACATTTGCCGGGTCAGCTAGGAATTACTAATTTACTATATTTTAAAATTTATCATTATTACTTTACTTTTGTTTTTAATTTATTTATCAAAGCTATTTTTGGACCACTTGTATTACCATTCCATATTTATTAATTTACTAGCTGACCCGGCAAACGTTGTTCTGCCATATAAATAATAAAATGTCAAAAAATTAAAAAAATTTTTTGGGGGTGGGTCA
The DNA here is from genome assembly GCA_963693495.1 of Malacosoma neustria. NCBI lineage: Eukaryota > Metazoa > Arthropoda > Insecta > Lepidoptera > Lasiocampidae > Malacosoma > Malacosoma neustria. The sequence goes on along the minus strand of OY856379.1, from coordinate 16,048,266 downwards.
CCCCTAACATTTAGGGGGATGAAAAATAGATGTTGGCCGATTCTCATAGATACCGGATAAGCACAAAAAATCACTAACTCAATTTAGTTATCTGCCTACTGCCTACCCCCTAAGAACGATGGCGTGATTATTTATAGCCTATGACCATTTCTAGGTTATCATCTATCACCATACCAAATTTCATCAAAATCCGTTCAGCCGTTTAGGCGTGAAAGAGGAACAGACAGACAGACAGACAGACAGACAGAGTTACTTTCGCATTTATAATATTAGTATGGATTCGCTTTCATAGTTTACTTTTTGAGCGTAGAGTCGCCACCTATAATTGATAATTATTAATTTAATTATGCCTGAATAATATGTTTGTGTAATGTGTGACATGTTGAAGATATCTTTAAATAAATAAAATAAATCTAAAAGTGGATACTAAATATTCTATTTTTATGTAATAAATTTATTAATCGAACGATCTAGATCATTTATGTATTATTGTATCTATCTTGAACAAAGTATAAATGACATCAATGTAAAGAGTTTTAGTTCCAAGACGGAATACACCACTTAGACAGTTCTTCTTCTTCCTACCCTTATCCCACATTATATGGGGTCAGCACAACATATTACATGTTGTACCTAATAGTTGTGGCTTACATTTTGCAACCGGCCGCCTGCCTGACCTTAACTCCTTTTTAGGGAAAAATCTGTCATCATTTTTATTTAAATTATTTTTCTCGTTTCACATTAAAAGTCGGACAAGAAATTTCGTTGCTAATCATCTAATATTATAATCTTCAAGCGACACTTTTATTGTTTTCTTCACTTTGACAGTTATGCTAGCCTAAAAGGTAATAACGTAATACCTCGTTCTGGTGAATAAAAACATCGTGAGGAAATCTGCATAACGAGATCATGTGTATACAACCCCTTAGATAAGCGTAGCGGGTATACGTATTCCCTTTTGGGAAGGCCCGAGCCCAGCTGTGGGACGCTAGATACTGTTATCAGTATATATGAGTGAATGAATGAAGGAAATTTGTCAAAATATCCTGAAACAATTGCGGCAAAAACAAATAAGTACTACTCGTACAATTACAAACCATTGCCAAAAATTTGCACGTAGCAAATAGTAATCTGCGTAGCGAATTGCTACGATGACGCGTCGAGGTCTATTGGTTGATTACGTAATGCCGGCTACACACGTAACGATATATCGTAGCTATTTCAGACTGGTCAGATAAATCGATCGTTCCTAGTGCCTCCACACGCCTCCGATATCGGCGTCAATCGTCAGTTCTCCGCAGAAGCTTGCGCAAGAAACATGTCATCCAGGATAGAAAATGATGACTTGCGATATTAGACCTGGTAATGTGTTTAAAGAAAAAAAGGCGTGAAGTATGTGGTGTAAAGAATGGCTCATGAAAAGGAAGCTATTTTCTCATACCAACTATATATTTATACTAATTTTCAATTTAATTCAACAAACTAATTTTATTAAGCTCTTTTTTATAGGTAGTTCTAAGATTATTAATCTTCTTAACCACTATATCTCGTTTGGCATTTGGATCGATGGCTTTGTATTTTTCGACTAGCTTATTGTAGGCAGCATTTTTTTGTCGCGATCATGGTAATCTAAAGATTTGGTCTTCCAAAGGCAAGTTTCGCTTCTGTGGCTTTCTATGAACTCTTGCAGTTGTTCGCGGTGTACACCCCTTTCTTCCTCCGATATGTTGCAAAGAGAGCAATCCGCACGTGCGCATACAAGCGAGCTCCGTGAAGTACTGCCGAAATGAGCGATCGCCATCCACACGCGACGATAAAACTGTGCAAACGCAATCGACAATGATTTATCTAATAGAAATTGCAACTGCCATCGATGAACGATAATCTAAAACGATTTTTCATACACACGACCGATAAATCTGCGCAAATCGGTTTGCACAGATAAATCGTTACGATATATCGTTGCGTGTGTAGCTGGCTTAACAGTGTGATGTACTACGCTTGCGCGCTTATCTACATGTTTCTTTCAGAACGGCACTCGACATGGTTGAAGTTCATTTAGCTATTAAAAAGATATATATAGAGATATAAAGAGATATTATAGAGATAAGATTCGTAGATAGATAGATAGATAACATTGTATAAAAGTAGTTTACATTGGAATCCTATAGTTGACAATATTCTATAGGTTAGCCTTACCGCTAAAAGCGATCTCTTCCAGACAACCCACTACAGGAAACAAATAATTTATAAAAGTTGCTGGTGGGATAACCAATATACAAAATCCATGATAGTACAAATATCATAATTAACAGTTTAAACAAATAAATACTTACACATTTATATATAACTAGCTATGCCCGCGACACCGTCCGCGTGGAATAGTGACTTTGGGTAGCATTTTTTATATATATCTTTTGGTTTATTTTGGATTACAAACCCTATAAACCCTAAAATATAAATAAATGAAATATGCAAACAGTGTTATCGAATGCAACTGTTACGCCATGCGCATACGTGGAACACGTGCGTTCGAACCTACAAAACCAGCCTAAGCTAAACCCTATTTAATATGATTGATGATACAAATCTGAGGTCCACTTAAATTGAATAACATCCTAAAAGTCCAGCCTAAGCTAAACCCTATTTCATATGGTTGATGATATAAATCAGAGGTCAAGTTAAATTGGTCATTATAAATTTCTGAAACTGATCATTTTTAGCTAAAACTATTTTTTTTTTCTAAAATAAAAGTAAGTAAGTTACTCCTTGTTTCATCAGCTATCTGCCAGTGAAAGTCCCGTTAAAATCGGTCCAGCCGTTTCAGAGATTATCCGGAACAAACAGACAGACAAAAATTGTAAAAAATGTTGTTTTGGTATATGTACCCGTGTATACTCCAAATGCACTTAGTAAAACGCGGTTATTTTAATATTACAAACAGACACTCCAATTTTATTTACTTGTATAGATATATACACACATACACACACTCGTATACACTATATATCACTATACTGCAAAGACAGATAGTGCCGGTACATCTTACTTTTAAATATGGGTAATATTTTAGCTTGTCTTGTCGGATAGCTTTTATTTGTACTGTGAAAGAGTTTTTGAAAAGAGAAGAATTATTTGTAGGAGTAACAATACGTATTCTAGTGGAAACATGCATATTTTGAGCAGAGAAGGAAATTCAAAGCACTCTTTTAAGTTAAAAGGAGTACTAGGAATATATACAAGTATACAACACTATAAAGTAAAGAAAGGATATGAGTATCTCGGCGAAAACGAATTGCTAAACTCTTTGCAAAAATCAGAGACATGGTCATATTTGCGTAACCCAAATATGAATCTTATACAGAAGTTTTGGAGGCGCTCAAGTTTATTAAGCCGTTCTTGTGTCAAATCAAAATGGCTGACGTCAGCATAATCAAGTATTGGAAGTAATGAGGCAAACTTAACCTTGGTGGCAGTGGATAAGAAAGTTTTTTAATTGCCAAAGAGCTAAAGATGTGTTATGTATATAAAATTACTCTAAATATATTTAAATAAGTTGCAATATAAATTTACCAATATAAATAAAGCCTATAAATAAAATTATAGAACTATAATGAGATGCATAGTGTATATTGAAAATATAAATGTGCGTTTCCATTGCTGGAATTCCATTTACTGCTTTCTGTTTGTGTTTTCCTAGTAACTGAGATTCAAGTGAGGCCATCTTTGATGGAATATTTTTATGTTGTTCGCATTCTTACGTCACTGACGGATGACAATTTTTTTAACGAGCTGAGCTATATTTATTAATTTATGTAAATTAATAAATAGCTCGTAATAATAATAAATTACGTAGATAGTTTTAGTATGTTTTATTTATAGTAGCTCTATAAATACTTAGTATAAATACTTACTTATACTTAATAAATCAAAAGTAAAGTCGCTATGATTAAATACCTAGAAATCAATAACAATTCGTAAAAAAGGTTAAATTTATTTCCTCAGAGTTATTTGTATGTACATCTTTGCATAATAATAATAATAATAATATTTTGTGACAATTTACACAGCGCCATCTAGTCCCAAACTAAGTAGCATAGCACTTGTGTTATGGGTACTAGATAACTGATATACTACTTATGTACTTTTTTTGTAAATATTAATACATATTATACATAAACACCCAGACGCGAGACGGGAATCGAACCCGTGACCTCCGCAAGCGTACCGAAGTGCGTTATCCGTTACGCCACCGAGGTCGTCAACAACATACAAAACACTAGTTTGTCTCTTCGTTGTTATTTATTGACGACCTCCGAAGCGTAACGACAGTCGCATATCGATACGGTGGTGGAGGTCACGGCTTCGATTCCTGTCCCGCGTCTGGGTGTGTATGTATAATAATACATACTAACTAACTGACTAATACACACTGTATTTATTTACAGTACAGTTTACTGACACATTCAACTTTTGGTGGAAACCTTGACCAAGACCTTGACCTTGAATAACTTTTTTTAGCACCCATGGGATTAATGGGGACTTTTGGCACTTTATTTCTACTGGTGTACCCTACCTAGGTTTCCACCAAAATTTAGCTCTGTAGGAATTTTTGTTGTTTGAAATGTCTAATTTTACCGAACTATTGAAATTTCGCATAGTTACTCGATTCGCAATGTAAGACGCTCACTAGTAACGAATTTTAGGGGAAACTACAGAAGGTAATTTTTAATTTATATGACAGACAGAACAATGTTTGCTAAGTCAGCTAGTTACTTGTAAAGTAACTCAAGGCGGCAACGTTTATCACAGTGTGAGTTAAAACTCAGTTGTGTTGATCTTCTGTTTACTCACAAACACAATGACGTTCGTTTACTAACATTACATTCAAAGGCAAAGGCCCTTTACACAATACTCTTTTCGTGTTTTGTAATCCTGGTATACAAAGTCATTGGGAGTGACATGCCCATTATTTCTTGTTTGACCAGGCCCTTCTGCCATTTACACCTTTGTAAGCTCAAGGGCCTAGGGAATCATAATTTACATTTTTAATTACAGTTAATTTATGTTCTTGTCATGTAAATGGTTTTAAAGTATTTATTTATTTTAAACGTTGTTGGCCCTATTGGATAGATGACGAATAAAAATTACAATAAAAAAGGTCTGCCTTAATTGCTGAATGGACATTACACATTGTTAATATGTAAAAATACATCAGATTGCAAATAATTTAGTTGTTTGTTGTTTGTCTGTCGGTAATATTATTTGAGCCCTTTTAAATTATTTATAATATAACACAGATCACTAGGAGCGCAAAGATCGTGGGAAGTTAAAAAGGGCCGCGGAAGGGCCTGACGCAACTCAAGGTTCTGGTTACGCATAGGGCGGAGCGTTCTCAACCAATCAGCGAAGATTTAGTTACGCAAGAAACACGCACAAACTCAATGCGATATACACACCAGTCCTACGTATATGAACACAGTTATTTTTAAAAGTATGATGATATGCATTTTTACATTTCGTTTCGTCGAGATAATAGAGAAGAGTGGAAGAAGAATATGTTATGGCAACCCAACAGTCTTGGATAAACGCAAGAAGAAGATAAATCTAGCCCAGTAGGCAAGTAAGTGGTCCCGTAACGTTGTATTAGATCCTCACAGACAAAATATTCGAATGATACAAATTATTTGTTCTAGTCTGGGTGTATTTCTCTATAGATGATGTTTGTGGAAATTCCTTACAATACTGATTTTCAATTAGAATAGCTACTTTAATATATTTTTATATCTGACTAACTAACGCATGAAATACAGATCCCAAGTATTTCACTTGGTCCGTGCGCTCGACCGTGTTGCCGTCTATGCGTACGGGTGTGGGATCTGTGGAGTTACAGGCCAAGTACTTGGTCTTCGCCACATTGAGCTTCAGACCACCGTTCTCAAGCGACTCCTTCCACGCCTTCACACGTTGCACCAGCCTACCCCTGTCCGAAGCCAAAGGATTTTTTTCTTTACCCTAATTTGTTATTGTTGTTTATTTCTTAAGAAACATTTATTATTAGTTATATTATTAGTTTATTTTTGTAATTGTATAGCTTGTTCTGAAATAAAAAAGTGTGTACGTATAAAGTACACATGTCAGAAGTGAAACTTCTTTGGTAAACTAATTTAGTGAACTCTAGAAGGCCATGAATCTTATAGATTTCTCTAATCCACGTTTAATAAATGGACTGCGCTTCGAACGGAAATTTTTAATATAATATTATTATGTAATGTAATAGTATAGTATATTATATTGTAATGTAATAGTATATTGTATAGTATGTAATAGTATAGAGGAAATATTTGATTGTTTGTTTGTTTGCATTGAATAGGCTCCGAAACACAGAACCGATTTGAAAAATTCTTTCACTGTTGGGAAGCTATATTATCCTTAGGTGACATAGGCTATATTATACCTAGTCAGGTCATAAATTCTGTCACATGTTTAATGTAAAATAATTGTAACAAGTTTATTCATTATGTAACCATTCATATACCAAAATGAACTTAACAAAACATAGATTCTTATGACATTAAAGTTTATTCAAAATGACCTCCGTGATTTTGAATACAGGCCTTCAATCTGCGCGGCCAGTCGTCTATCGCAGCACGAACGAGGTCCATGTCAATATCGGCGGCTGCCTTAATCAAGGATGTCTTGAGTGACTCCAAATTGGGATGAGGCTTTGAGCACGCCTTTTCCTCCAAGTGTTGCCATATCTTGTAATCTAACGGATTCAAATCTGGACTGGAGGAGGGCCAGTCTTCGTGCCGGATGAAGTCGATTTCACGCGCCGCCAGCCAGTCTTGTGTGCTCTTCGCTCTATGAGCTGGCACCGAATCTTGTTGGAATACCCAGTGCCTGTTATTGAACATGGTATGAGAAACAGGTTCCACAAGGTTCGTCAGGACTGTATTTTGATACACAACAGTATTCGTTTTTACACCTTTCTCACAAAAATGTACCTCTGTTAAGCCCCAATAAGAAACTCCCAACCATACCATGAGCGAGGATGGAAAATGACCTCGTTGGACACGCGGAATACGGTTGCTCGCTTCTTCACTACTGTGTGCGTACACCTTATCATTTTGTTTGTTGTAGCTCTCTTCTACGGTAAACATTTTTTCATCCGAAAAAAGAATTTCCCGATATTTTTTTCCCGCGTACCGCTTCAACAAAGCGCGGCATCTCTTCAGTCTCAGGTCCATTAGACGAGCATTCAAACGATGTCCTGTTTTTCTTCGATATGCCCGAAGCCCTCAGTCTTCATTTAACACCCTTTTCACCGTGGTTCTGCTTAACCCCATCTGAAGGGCCAACAGTTTCTGCTTACGTTTGGGATTTCTTTGAATTCGTCCCTTCACAGCTTTTATCACTACTGGAGTCCTAACAGACCGAGGGCGACCACTTCTTGACCTGTCATCTACACTAGAGTCTTCATTGTATCGTTTGATGGTACGCTAAACGAATCTTTTGGTTATATTCAAATTTTTCAGTATGTTAAAAATTTGAATTGGCGCGTAACTGCAACGATGCAACGCAATAACTACAACACGGTCTTCTTTAAGCGTCCACTCCATATTTAAAAATGAGTAAAATTCTAAAAGTATACATTTTTATTTTCATGAACAATTCGAAATTCGAATTCAATAAACTTTTTTGTGGCCAGCATTCTAAAAGAAAAGTTTTTACTGTGTGACAATACTTATGACCTGACTAGGTATTTTCAAAAAAATTAGGGTTCCTTACTAAAACTCCAATAACCCAAGGTGTAAAAAAATTACCCAAAATATTGTTTACATCGCGTGCGCTGCGAAAACTATTAATGATAGAATAAAATAATGTACTACGACTTTGCAGAACACATCATTATTTATAAGAAATCTTCCGACAGCATATGTCTAACTATTATAGTTATGCCACAATAAGTCTTCTTTCATTTTAAAAATTTAATTGAAATGCCGCCGCTAGAAAAGGCTCTTTTTTTGTATCTTTATATTAATCGTTATCGAAATAAATTACTTCATATTCAAGACTGCTTCAATACCTTTGTATAACTTTTTGAATTATTCAATTCGTACATTCCATTCGAAAGATATTACGAGTTTAAAAATGTATGTAATAGAAAAAACGTTTCCAATCATCATGACGTTAATTTCCTTTTCATCCATAAAAATTTTACCCTCATGCGTCCAAAGAAGTTTCACTTCAATAATTCTTTCTTTCTTTCTACTTCAAATAATAATTTTGTAGTAGACCGAATTGCGAATTCAAACCATTCTTGAATCCACTTGAACCAGTTATAACCATCAGCCAGTAAGAGTCAGCCCCATATACAAGCACAAAAGAATTTTGTATGTAAATATTTACATATATTTTAATTTTAAAGTCTGTTACATGCGGAGTTCTTTTATATCTGGTAGGAATAATTGCACTTCAATAATTTTTAAACGGTATAAGGCATCCGAAATGTTTGATAGGTACAGCAGCCATCTTACAAGCTGACGCGTATGGACAGCAGAAGTAAATATCACTTTAGCTTTACATTTTTTTTATTGCTGTGTAACAGCAGACAGGCTGACGGCCCGCTTAGAATTTAGCAGTTACCGTCGCATATGAGTGTTTGCAACGCCGGTGGCATCGCGAACACGCTGCTATCCTATAAAGGTACAGGAACTTGGATCACTATTGCCGTAACACAACACAAGTTTATTATGGCGGCATACTTAAGACCAAAGATGGTCGCCATCCAGACGGGCTTGAGACCCTACCACGTAGCTAGGGTGGGTTGTTTTGTCGCCTTTTACGACAGGCCGATCCGGCCGCAGAGGTTAGTATTCTTTCTCCACCCCTGCACGGATAAAAACTTTGACATCGAAACGGGCTTAAAGCATTACCACCTAGTTGAATTGAATATAATACCCTCTTACGGAACTTATTGCATGTAAGAAGGCTAGGTCGCACTTAAAGCGACACTCTAAGGTGGATGGAAGAGATGATGATATAAGTACATAGAATAAGGATCTAGCAGACAAATCCGTTGCGAGGGTATACCATTATTTACAAGAGAGCTTATGTGATCTAGACTGGATATTCAACTCTTGCTTCGTGTCTGACTTATGGTTTTAAACTGCTGTCTAATAGATCTGCCTATAAGATAAAATGACGACTTCTGAGGCCTGATAAAACACGGAAGCGATATCTATGCGCTGTGATGAAATATATATCAATAGCCATAGAGGCATGAGCAAACTAAGACACTGAATTGACTGAGGTAGTTCAATGAAAATAAAATACATATAACCCTACAAAAAGTTGATAATTTGAAAATTTTCATATATTTCGTTAAATTAATACATAGAAATCTAGTACCTATGTATTTTATATAAATATTTGTTCTACAATGACGAGTCTTGTCCTTTCAATTGGCTGTAGCCATTTTTGTAAAGGTTGTATGTATATAAGTACCAATGAAGTTCCAGAATACCTTTTGTTGAGTTTTGTTATCCTAGTACATTGGTGCGTGGGTCGTCGCGTATCCGTCTCTCCCTGGCGACCATTTTATGCTATAGAGCTACTATTTTAAAACATTCATTTGTAGTATGAGTCAGGATTGTTATGTGAAATGATCTTTCTTTCTTTCATCCAAGAACAAGATGTTTTTTGATTAAATGTTAAGGATTACTTAAAGGGTACTTGGTACAATTTCCGGTTAAAACCGGATACAGTTTGACCGGAAATATTTTTCTTATCGACTGTAGTAACAGAAAAAGCAAGGTAGCCAAACTGTGGTTCACTAACTACACAATTCATAAAATATTACTTTTACTATACCGTAATTTGTAATAAATATATACATTATAAACAATGAATCAGACCTAAGACGGGAATCAAACCTATAACCTTCGCAGGCGTTCCGACGTGCACAAGCCGTTGCGCCACGGAGGTCTTCGAATACGAGTTCGATTCGATATCCCCTAGGGCGGGCCTAGGGTATGTGGATGGAGGGGAGGTATTGGAGATGTATTGGTGATCGCCGATAATGCCGATTCGTTCGGAAAACACTAAGGCTACATAAACACGGAGAAGGTGTCCTGACCAGAAATCGATATCCCATTAATATCAGTTCGAAGCTATAGGGCACGGTATATCGGAAACAGGTGAACGGCAAGATGGATAGAGACAGGGGATGCGTTTAGGGGCGGAGCGCAACCAATGGAGAGTGAGCGTCGAGCCGCGCACAAGGTGCGAAAATGTGAAAAAGAAATATTCTTTCATTTGTTTGTATTATCGGATTTAAGAGAAATATATGAGCTATTTATACATGTATCTACTTGAAAGATTACTTGCTCATTACTAAAAACATTAAAATCAATTCCGAGACGTTGTATACAATAGTTTATAAATAAAAAGTATGCCGGCCATTTATAATATACGCATTTTAAACAGAACATAAAAAATACTAATGATATGCGTAATTAGACCGACGAACTACAAGGAGAGCATATATTGTTGTGGGTGGACAAAAATCGGTACGCGGGAAAAATTACCATTTACAACGCAAAGGATCGCTCCCTTTCATTTAAATGTCCAGGAACGTCAAACAGCTGTTTGACGTTCTGTTAAAACATTCTATGTTTTATTATTACAGACGGAAAGTTTAATTTCATTCAAAATATGATGTAATAAAGAGACGCAATGCGCTCAGAGATGCGTCTTCCTGCCCTTCCTGAAAGCTTACAGTCAGTTTGGAACAGGGATGCATAAACGCGAAGTGGTATATCGAAACGTGGTTCATCCTTCTCAGCTAGGGGTAGGCGGAGACATGCGAGCGCGTGGGTGTCGTCATGGAAACGGTTTAGCCCACTTACCAGCGCACTAAAAGCACAAGGAGCTTTTAAAATAAAGCTTCCCCTTTGAGCGCGAGTATTGGTAGATAAAACGAAAATGGATATGATAACTTTAGATGATTTTGTAATGAGTAAAATATTATTTTAAAGTTTGTGAACAAATTAGAAGTTCTCAAAAATGAACGAAAGCTGGTGGTGGTGGCTTGTGGTATTACACTCGGAGAAGTAGTGGTCTCGGATTCGAATCTCACGGCGGCATGCACCGGTTAGCCAGTTTTTCTCGCCTAGTGTTCATATTATAAAAATAAACATGTATTAACACTGAAGAAAAATATCGTAAGGAAACATAATATATAAATCATATAATCATGGATGTGTGTAACTCGCTAATCCGTCACATACGGGTGTGGCTGGTACACTGTCCATACCTTCCAGGGGTTGAGACCACCAATGAAACGTTATAGGTAGTTTTATTAAGTAATAATAAAATGTTAGTTAGTCTTTGAGCATCGGTAAGAAGCAAAATTTCGCTATGATGGAATTCAATTTTAATCCAAAATATTAAATACAATGTTATTATAATTATTTTATTGATTTTATTTAGCAACATAAATAGATGTAAACTTATCGAGGGAGCACCCCCGGGTGTGTTTGAATCCGTAACTTTTCGTCTCAAAGCCGAATGCGATAGATAGTCGTCCTCAGTGCCGGATTAAGCAAGCGCGAGGCCCGTAGCAAATCTTTTCAAACGACCCCGCACCTGGGCGCAAGTCTGCTTCCATACCTCAAATTACATCACCAATGCACTTGTCGCCGATGGCTCAAGCGAGCACCTGGGACGTGACTTCATCAAGTAGCCACCACCTGATTCGGCGATGGAAGTGCTCAACACGTTTGTCTTTGGGCTTCATGCAGAGGTCCATGATATGCAGACGGTGTTGTGCAGTGACAGTCTCGCCGGATATGATCTTGCAGTTGGCTACTTTGCTGATGTGGTGTCTCCAGTCTACAGGAGAATTGAGCGATAGTCCGATAATGAGCTCTAGCTCATTATCGGACCGACTCAAATTCTTCACATTTATACGAGCGACTTTTTGTAACGTGTGCTTTTATCGTATGAAATTCTGTTTTATTTTCGCCAAGGAAATAATGGGGGTTACTGATTGTACGACGTAGATTGCGTTAATAGGAAAAGATGTAACGTTTCACCTTTTTGTGACATCAAATAAATTCAATATATTATGTTACCACGTGTTAATAAGTTACATTTAAAAAATTACGCTCAGGCCGAGATGAGCGTGTTTAAATATGCGGGGCCCCGTTTTGCGCGGGGCCCGTAGCAATTGCTACTCTTGCTATGTGGTTAATCCGGCACTGGTCGTCCTACAAATACGCTTTGAATTTTAAGTTTAATTTCATTTAGAAAACTATTTAAAGGATAGATTGGAGAAGTGTATTATATATACATCCATTACATCCCGCTCCTGGCCTCAAGTGTCCAAGATAGTTTTTTTTATAGGTGGTTTTGTTTAATCTAGCGTGGCTAGAAGTTTATTTGTCATTTTTGATTTAACCAGTCACACTATCGCAATTTCTCATTTTTCGCCTTGGCGGTTATGTTTTGTTGGTTTATATTTTCTTTTTATTTTATTTTGTCAATTTTTTTACATTTTCATTATTCTATCTTCTATTTTCTATTATTCTGTACAAGACAGATTGGCGGGTTACATATACTTACCGGTGTTCTCGTATGCAGGTTTCCTGGCGATGTTTCTCTTTACAATCTTATGCTAGATGCACATTAGGCGAGAAAAATTTCTTCAGGTGCATGCTATCGTGGTATTCAAACCCAGAACTTTAGCCTCTGAGTGCAATACCACTAAGCTACTAGGTACTCCACTAAAGTATTGGTATATGTATACCACCATTATTAGATAAAAAACTTTCTCATTACCGCCCTACAGTCAATATACCCAGGGATTCTAGGGGTGCGGGTGCACCCGGGCCCAGAGTCTGAGGGAGCGCACGCAAGCCGAGCGCTAGAAATTTCGATATTTCATTAAACTCTTAACTCATTCAATATCAACGTCATCGCACCGTTTTTTAAACTTTTTTTACGTCGAATGCATGCACCAAATAAAAGTATAGGCATCAATCAATATGGTATTAAATTATTTTACTAAAATTACATTGCGTTTTTTTGTTTAACAAGATTGGGGGTGTAGAATATGTTTAAGGCGCCAAACTATGGTGAAAATTTTATTGTATTAGTTCTGAAAGATGCGTTTGTTAGGAATGCTATCACCAGCACGCATTTAAAAAAATTAGTTTATACCTAGTCCTTCGGCAAAACTGAACGCGTTTTTATCGAAACTATGTTTTGATCTACCTGGTTGACAACATATATCCGATTTGTATGCATTAAATCTTGAATTGTTCGAAAATGTAACCTCTATAGTAAATGTAACCCCATAGGGATTTTCTTTCAGCCTCCTACTATTTTTTTAATATCAACGCTGAAAATTATCCATAAAAATCGTAAATAAAATTAGCTGGTCCGTTATTTCTTTTTTTTTTTTCTAGATATCAAAAATTCCCGTATGTGATACATTAATTAAGCATATATTAATTATGAGCAATAATGAAGAAAATTCCATTCATCACTAGCCGTGGTTTGGTGCCTAAAGATGTTGCTGTGTTAGTGTGGGTGTGTGTACAGACAGATAGCGTAAATGCGTTGTCACCGTATTTGTCTGCCTGCTTGCCTGTCGGTTGCCAAGTGGCCGGCGGCGGGTGCCGGCGTACGCGGCCATGTTACCAGGCGCACAATACAGCGAGGCAATTGATGCATAGAGTGCATTCACCGGTCATGCACTTTACAACACGCATGCAGTTGGCGTCGGGCGCTGTTGCGCGCGGATGTCTCTTACGCTTCTATATTTGTAATTTAAATATATTACAAATATTAACACGTTCATAAAAATAACTTTTAAATTGCCTTGTAGAGTCTTGTGCTTCATTTAAAAATCAATGCATAAAAATCAATGTCAAAGAATAGATTTATTTAAGTTGTATTTATGTCAAAATTAAGAAGTTAAATTTATTAAAGAGCTAATTAATGGTGTATTATGTGATTATATTAGTATGCAGTAATTTACGAGTTAGGTATTATTTTTGATATCTCTATACTATAATTCTGATGGCGTCTTTTGAAAGGCGCCAGGCAGTGTTGTTAGGTCTGTTTCATTCCTTGTTAAAATACATGGATTACGGTTTTAAGCACACAGAACTTTCTAACTTTATGAAAAATAGCGTGAAGTGTTCTCTATGATTGTATAAGCATTTTGTTGTGTTTTTACAACGATTCTCAACGAAATTATTAGACCTATTTAATAATCAATAATATATTTAAATAAATATATCGGAACATTTCAATAAACGCCAATTAGTCCCAAAGTAAGTAGCATAGCACCAATGGGCACTAGATAACTAATATACTACATTAATATTGTTATTATGTAAATAAATATATGTTATACACAAACACCCAGATACGAGACAGGATCGAACCCGTGACCCCCGCAAGCGTACCGAAGTGTGTTAGCCGCTACGCCACAGAGGTTGTCACAATTACAATTTATGCCTTGTAACACCTAGTAATGGGCGCTGAAAGACAGTCTCGCTCTATCCTGACACACTTGACTAGGGTTGGTACTGGTAATGAATTCCTTTGTAAGCTTAATGACGATTTATGACGTCGACGCCTTCAGGGGTGACCAATTCCGTTCCGAGTCTAGGAATCTAAATATGAATTTATTTACAAAAGAAAATTATATTAGTAGTATAACAAAATCTCCCTGCTGCTCAATTGAGGGCGAGATTGTGTGAATTGTCGCAGTGCAGACCAAAGAAAAGGTGATTGTGTAAACGATGATATGGGAAAATAGGTGTGAATGTTCAATTGATGGTTAATAGAGGAGAGTAGAAGGATAGAACATGTTGTGCCGACCCCACATAGTTGGGATAAGGGCAGGAAGAAGAAGACTATTTATTCTCTGAAACATCTCAAGGCTTACTTATATCGAAAAGAAAAGGGCTATTAGCTACTAGTCCTGGGATGTAAAAGGGGTTTATTTATTGTTTAGCAGATAATTTGTGTATCAACAATCTTGCTTACCTATAAAAATAAACTCGTCATTATTATAAATCTAATCTAATATTATAAAGCCACATATTTTATATCCGTGCAGGGGCGGAGAAAGAATACTGACCTCTGCGGCCGGGGTCGGCCTGTGGTAAAAAGCGACAAAACAACCCTAGCTATGTAGGGCCCCATGCCCGTCTGGATGGCTACCTTTGGTCTTAAGTATGTCGTCATAATAATCTAGTGCTGTGTTCCGGCATTAGTGAAACAAGGTCCTCTTTCCAAACGATTTCATGAAAGTGTACTCCAGTGTATTAATCAAGTATGGTCCATTGTATATTTTATACCTACTACTATACCGGCACGCTATGATGGCCGTTTTAATGTTTGTCCACTCATGAAGTGTCGTATTAATTAGTAATTACATTTGAAGGAGCAAATTGCTGTTTTTTATTATTAATAGCGACGTGCAGTTATTAATTACTAATTAATACGAAACTTCATACATAGAGTGGACAAACGTCAAAACGGCCATCATCATAGCGTGCCGGTAGCATAGTATACTTTAGTAATTAGTATGAGAGCCAATAGATAGATATCTGTTTTTTTTTAATCGAGTATAACTAATAATCGCTGACATATGTTTACTATTGGGTATTATTTATTTTAGACCCAAGCGAAATTAGGACAGGTTACTAGTGGTGATAAATTACGAAACCAGCACTATTACAGCAATTACGGCAAACTAAAGCATGTCAGTATAATACCTAAATCTGACAAAGTCGTTTAATGGGGCATCAAAAGAGGTCAACCCTTCAGTAATATATAGAGACAATAGACGCCATTTGTCACGACACCCCCTCGCAGCACGCACCTTTCAACTCATTTATAGACAATGAACTGGCTTAATTACTTTTTATTGAACTTAAATTTAAATATTTTTCAACTTGTATTAAGACAAGTTACTCTTCAGTGTTCAGTAAACTTCAAAGACTTGTGAAAACAGATACAGTATACGAGTAATGTCATATTACAATCCTCTGTTCAGGGGCGAAGACTGACCCCAGCTAGGACCCACCCCTGGTCAATACTATGTTGTATTTCGGTATACGTGATCCAGGTTCCCGTACGCGGACGGTCGCGTGTTATCGGTGCTCCTGGTGTCAAATAAAAAATGGTGACAGCATAAAGTTTGAATAATAATATTTTAAGCTACTAGTTTGATTTGGACGGTCATACACCAGTGTCCGTGGAATCGAACCCTCCCGGGATGTAATTAACGACTTTTAACTAAATTTTTAATCCAAGGTAATTTTTAATGCCAATCCAATGGCACGTATAAGGTTTGACCTGCGACAACAATTAATAGCGTATCCCGTATGTAAGAGAGTGCAGCTGAGATTATATACGTTTGAATGGTTCTGACGTTTTATTTTATACACATATTTCAATAATAAAAAATTATTGTTAAATAAATTACCACCGAATCCGTTTTCATTTTAATTTCTTCGAAAATTTACCACATAAGGCCACCTATTTAATTTCTAGAATAGCCAGTCTTCATAAAAGCATTCCGACGGTCCCTAAACAACCCAATAAAATCAAGCAAAGAGGTAGGGAAGGGACATAAACAGGTTAGTGGGGCGTCAGTTGAGCGAAACGAGCGCTTTAGGGTGCGGCGAGGCCTTTCCAAAGCTTTCGCTTGCGATGTTACCCTGGTAGATATTTCTTTTTATGGTCTACGGATAAATGTCAGGGGAGTGCCGGCGCGCCTATGCCGTGCATTACGGCCATGCTTTATTCGCCTATTATAAGGGCTAGAACAGACATTTGCTTAATCGATAATATTATACCTGTGGGTTTATGACAGGACGTCACAAACGTGACCTTTATGTTGCAGAAGGAGGTTTGTTGAGAAATCCTTTTCACCTACTTTAATGAAATTAGCGAAAAGAAAATGCATACTAATATTATAAATGGGAATGTACGCTGTCTGTTATATTTTCACGCCAAAACCGCTGAAACAATTTTCATGAATTTCGGTATAGAAATAGATTGGACATTGGAGAAGAACATAGGCTACTTTTTGTCGCGAAAATGGCAGAACAACTGTCAGCCAGGTAGAACAAGGACCAGCTAGTACTGTATATTTTGTTAACCAATCAAGCTAAAAATAAAATGTATCGATGACCTCCGTGGCGCAACGAATAATGCACTTCCGGACGCATGTGGAAATTACGAATTCGACTTTTCAAGTCTCGATATTAATGTGAAATGTGTTTTTTTTTACAAAAAAAGGTAATAAGTTGGATATTAGTTGTTCAGTAAACATAACACAATAGACAGCGTATTTTAGAACTAGATAGGTTTGTGTGAAGTGTCCCAGTACATTTATACATTTTATGTTTATATACCTTTATAATTCGTTGCTGGTATCACACCAAAATAAGAAACATTACCCGCCCCAAAATACTGGAACTCAGATCGACTTCGTAAACATTTGCGTGCACCATCATACAAGATATAACGCTATGATAAGACTAAAAACATTAAATAGGATCGTTTTTATTAATATGTATGGACGCCATTTTGAAATTTCCTATCTAGGTTTGTTTTATAAATTTAATAGAATCACACACTCGTGAAAATTTCATTTCTATGCCTACTGTATATTTGACTGATGGACAACTGAGCCTTAAGTATTAGTTGTGTTTGCTATCTCTGGACTGTGGAGCTCTTACGTAGAGTATGAAATTAGGCTCAGTAAAATTTTATATGGAGGAGTGAACAAAGCTAATATTTTTATAATAATACTTAAAATACATAAAATTAATTAATACAAGTAAAACACTAAAATACAATATGTGACGTACATATTGTATTTGACAATAGATCCTTAATAAATGGTCAAACTTAAATTTTTTATAAATTATGGCCAAATTTTGATCACTGAGCGACCTCTACTTAATAATATTATCTGAAATAACACGACTCAAAAGATAATATGTATTAATAACTCGTAATAATGTTATTAAACACTAGCTGATTCAGCAAGCGTTGATCCGCCATATAAATAAAAAAATAGAGCTTTAATTACGTTCACCCCTATTTTACTCCCTTCATGTTTCATTTTTGCGACAAAAAGTACCCTGTCCTTTTCCAAGATCCAATCTCCGAAATTCAACAAAATCGGTTTAGCAGTTTAGACGTGAAAACGTAACAGACAGAGAGAGTTACTTTCACGTTTATAATATTAGTATGAATAGAAGTATAACATTATCTTTCACACTACTACATGCAATTGACGTGCGGTCATCAGTGACGTTTACAGTAAATAAAATTGTAACCGATAAATCCGCTATGAAAGCCCTGCCCTTATGAATTGTTCCATACGTCAAAAACGAACCTGTCTCGTCTTTTGCTCTCCTAATAACTGAGGAATATCTACGTCCCATATTTCTCACGCTCGCCTTCGGGAACTCATCTCCGTCTTTATCGGTTCCTGGGAAGTACCACTCATACATCATGGGAACATAAAATGGTAGCTAATGACCGATGACATTATTTGCCTGACATTTTTGTATTACCGATCAGAAACGAATATAACTCCTATCTATTATTGTGTATTTTTGAGTTATATTATTATATGCGACTTTTTATTTAAATTTGGAGTTTTTTTTAAATATTACATTTCGTAGGTTATTTTTTACATAATGTAAATATTAATTTAAAAACCCCACGATGGCACACAATTTTTTTTATCCCGCTTTTATTAACTTGTATGTATATAGATACAATTCCATTATGTACAACAGATAGAAGATAGAACAGTGACATTAATTTTCTTGTCAGTAATTTTACTCTTATTTTAATAATTTTTAGCACGCTCTTATTTTTTTCATTTTAGTTTGTTTCGTATAAATGCATATTGTATCACAATTGCATCGAGATCACGATACTAAATTTACGACCTTCATGACGAAACTGTTTTCGCACGGCTTGCGGGGTCACAACTTTCACAAGTTTGACCCTAGCCCCGAGATTGGGAGTTTGTGTATATCGTCAATCGGCTTAATTATCAGAGTGCATATCTCCAAAATCATCAAAATATCGAAATAAGACTCCTAGTGTCATCTAGTCTTAACTTGACACTGGCAAGTTCGCAAGTCGCGACATGCCAAAAAAGACAAAAAAAAGTCATCTAGTAGGGTATTTTGAAGCTTAAATTGGATTACTTCGTATGTCCTACAAAAAGCTGGCTAATTTGTTATGAGTGGCAGTGTTATGAGTAAAATACTTTTTTTATCCATGCAGGGGCGGAGAAAGAATACTAACCTCTGCGGCCGGGATCGGCCTTTCGTAAAAGGTGACAAAACAACCCACTCTAGCTACGTGGTAGGACCTCAAGCCCATGTAGATGGCGACCACCTTTGGTCTTCTTATCTTAAGTATGCCGCCATAATAACCTTGTGTTGTGTTCCGGCATTAGTGACCAAAGTTCCTGTACCATTATGAGACAACAGCGTGTTCGCGATGCTACTGGCGTTGCAAACACAATCGACAAACATAGACGACAGTAACTGCTAAATTGTAAGCGGGCCGTCAGCCTGTCTGTTGTCCTACATCAATAAAAAACCCATGCATAGCAAAAACAAAGTATTTACTTGCTCTTGTAAACCTTATCCAAATGCAGTTACGCATTCTGATAACCAAGCCGACGATATATATTTATTTATAAAAGTAAAGTATGCACGTACCTAGTTAAAAAGTTTATCAGTGGTATCTAATACTTAAAAATAAAAACGTTTTGCGGCTTACTTTGGAACCAAATGCCGTTGTGTGAATTGTTACAGTTTTTTTAACAGTCTGCTACATTTTGTTGAGTCCGAATATTTTTCTTTGAAATTCCTGCCTGTGGCCGATCTACATAACAGGTACGGTAGGGCTGTGATTTATATTTATTGATTAATAATTAATTCTGTTACCTTTTATGATTTATCGAGATTGGTTACGTAGTTCTGCGTAAACGTAAATTAACTACAAAATATGTGTTACGGTTCTTTTGATTTGATATGTTTCTGTCACTAGGCCGATTAAATAAGAAATTGCATAGCAGAGGGTACCATCGGCTTCAATTTTATACATTTACCAGCCAATCACATCCACTCCACTGGGCGATTAACAGGTAAAATTAAATCGCAAAAAAATTATAAAATAAATATTATATTTTTTTTCAATAAAATGTATCCTATGTTACTTCTAATACCTCCAAGAATACGTGTACAAAGTTTCATGATGATCGGTTAAGTAGTTTTCGCGTGAAAGCGTAACAAACAAACTTACTTAATATTATAAGTATGATTTGCAACTGGGATATGAAGCGCCTGAAAATAGAAGATAATTCGTATATTATTAGATATTGGTATATTACTAGGAGGCTCTGATTAATGTTTTCATTGGATTAACGTGAAGTACATATCTATCAAAAATGCTTATAAAACAATAACAAAAGCCACGAGAATAAAATTCAATTGATGGATATCAAATAATAGATGTCATGTAGTAATCGCATTGTGGTTTTTGTTTAACATTTTTGTAGATAATATTATAAATCTTATCTTATTTTGGGGCCGAGAGTTATCTCGGACACTTCGACCCAATGGGATCTTTTGTGTTCCCCTAGATAGCAATCACTCCTCTCCAATCTCATTGAAGATTTGCTTCATGAGCCTAACAATGAGATATGGAGATAGGAGCCTGTAGTCTTCCGGTGTCGGATATCCTACCCCCAAAAGATTCATTCGCTTCCTAGCCAATGCATCGCATGTACACAGTAGGTGTTCCATGCGTTCTGTATGTTCCCCACACAACCTGCACATAGGTGTCGCGGTTAGACCCATCTTCATGAGCATGTTGTTGGTTCCAAAGTGCCCAGTAAAGGCCCCAAGCAAGTAGCGTATTTGCCCCCTGCTCATGTTCCAGATGGATCCTCGTGCTTTGTACGTGGATCCCAAAAATTTTTTGGAGTGTTCCAGACCGATTCTAGTCAGCCAGTGTTGTTGTTGACTGCGATCTGCAAAATCCCTGAATGTGGCTTTCACGAGACTAGTCGGAATGCCTACACATGGTTCTGGACCCATAAAATCATTAGATGAGCCCTCTCTTGCCAGTTCATCTGCCATTTCATTGCCATTAATATTATGAATACAATAGCCGATTAAATTAATACAAAACGTCATTTAACTTAGTTTTTGATAAATACGGTTCAAAGATAGTATTTACCTAAGGTTATTTGTTATCGCGGTTATCAGCATAAATATTCTCAACAAATACTTAATTTCCAAGAATGTTTTTCTACCAGAGGCGTAGAAAGAATACAGCAATAAAAAAAATACAAAAGCTTGTCTATTCTCAAACTCAATGACGCAACGGTGCACGCTTGCGGGAGTCACGTATTCAATTCTCGGTCCGAGTCTGAGTGTTTTCTGTTCAATATGTATTTATTTACAAATGAAAAGTGTGTAATATATTAGTTTATTTTATAAATGAAAATAAATATATAGGATTTGACTTACATTACTATCTCTAAATTTAGTTTCAGTAATGTACAACAAAAATCTGTTAAAAGTTTCTTATTCCAGAATAGACAAATCACGGAAAATACTGGAATTGAATGTCCGGGTATTGTACTCGGAACCTCGACCTTAACTGGCTAATAAGTCAACAAAAGAGGTCGTGTAATAATATATATAATAAAAACTATTATAAGTTTGATGAGCGGACGATTTACTTCTATACTATACTATTATACTTCTATTACATTAATATAAAAAATCTGTATTTAAAACATATTTTTACCACTTTTTAAATAATCAAGACTACTTACCTGAAAGAATAACGGCCAAAATAACAATCAGATGCATCTTCAGGCTTCTCATATTGATTGACACTTCAAATTTCAATTGTTCAATCTATAGGAACACGGCATTATTTTATAAATATAAATAATTATATAAAATAAATTATATTAAAATAATTTGGTACTAATTAAATTAGTAAAAAATTATACCACAAAAATGCTAAATAATAATTAGGAATGAATAAATTTTATTTAAAAGAAATATAATGAAGTTAAATTAAAATATTAGGACATGAAAACGTAGGATATTTCTGTATGGAGTCCGGTCTGACAATAGTATGACTGCGCTAGCCGAGGCGCTCGTCACTTTGCCAGTCACCCAACTATTTCAGCTTGCACCCCACGGTTTCCATTTTCCAGTCCCCGCACAACCCCACCAAACCCACCCTTTGGCGATGGTGTCAGAATGGGGACAGGGAGCGTCCCGGGCCATAAAGAAAACTGTCTTGACTCCACTAATTGAAGCGATATTTGTTTTCCGCGAAATTTAACGCACTATTAAATTTAATCAAACTACGCTTTTACGTGTTTATAGATGTTAGAACAGATTTTAGAAAAATCCTTTCTGATTACCATTCATGAAAATTTTTTACTTACACGAAATATACTTAATTATTAATTATGAATGAATGAATAAAATAACTCTTTATTGCATACAGATACTTAAAACTAACTTAAAATAGGTAATTACCTATATACTTCATTATTCGTATACGAATTGTTATTTGTACTTTTATTCTAGTCAAAGATTATATATTATTGTTTATAACAATTTATTGCATTATAACCATTATGTAAGTAGAATTAAGCCATATTAAATATTTTATGTATTTGAACCATTATGAATATTTGAAACTATTTTCAAGTACCGTCTTTTATTAGAATTTTATCTTAACTTTTACTTCAGAGTCTGACCTAAGAAACAGTAAAAAGAAAATATAACGGCCTCTCGCTACATTTGAACCTCCGTTCGTCATAATTCGTAAATTTGTTAAGTTAAATATGTAGTAAGTGTCACATCATTTATTTACATTAAATTACTTGAACTTTTGAAAATTATTTTATGGACAATATTGATAACTTGATGACATCTGTAGAGCAACAGCTTTTGCACGAGGGAACTACGGGGGTAGTATATTTAGTAGTAGTATATTTGTCTAGCATCCATAATTAATATTCTACGTTATTAACGTTGGGACACGTCTGTCGGATTTCCTGCGGAAGATTCGATTCCCGTCCCCAGTCAAAGTGTTTATATAATATGTCTTTATTTACAAAATAAAAGTATTTAAGTTTCATTTATATAGTATCCATAACACAAGCGCTATGCTGCCATAGGTCGCACTAGACGCCGCTGTGTCAATTTTCCTAGTATACTTATTTATTAATATTTTGGAAATTTGTATAATTTTAGAATGGACAATATACGTCATAAATAATTATACCGGCAGCTCTATAATTGGTGCAAGTGCAGGCAATCTCACGATAATTTCCCATTAATATCAGTCCTTATTCAGTGGTGTAGTAGGTAATAATAGGTCTATTGCACATTAGCCAGGAAAACTCGTCATTGAAGATGTGTTTGTCACAACGGGCATTGAACTGGAGACGGACTAATGCCGAACCGAGTGACAGCAAAGGTTTTAACTCTTTCTTCATCTTAGCTTTTATTATAAGAATGCCTAAATATTAATTCAAATTCAATTTTCTTTTCTTAAATGCTGAGTAACAACAGACAGGCTGACGCCTCACTATTGCTGTACGTAGTGTATACGCAGCACATACTGTAAGCAGTTACTATCGCCTATGTATATTTACGACGCTAGGGACACCGCGAAGACGCTGCTCCACATTATCATGGCGGCATACTTATAGACCAAGGGTGGTGACCATCCAGATGGCTACGAGCCCAGCAACGTAACTAGGGTTGTTTTGTTGCCTTTTACGACAGGCCGACCCCGGCCGCAGGGGTTAGTATTCTTACTCCGCCCCTGCACGAAGAAAATGTTGTTACATTAATTATTTCGTTGAATATGACAAAAAGTTGCAAACATTCATCTTAACAGTAATTAGAAAGTACGTGATAGCCAAACATTACTTGGAGACTAACCGAGAGTCACGAGTTCGCATCCCACGATGAAATGCACCTCAGATAATTTTTCGCCTTTCATTTCATCTTATAACTACTTGTGTACAACTAATGTTAAATATGTTTGTTTATGAAAGCAACGTAATTAAATGTTATTATTTGTATTAGACGCCACGCCGGTTCCGTGACTGTCTTGCTCTTTGGCATAGGCCTCCCCAAGTGTTCTCGACAACGATCTATAGGATAGGGATCCCAAGGTATAGATCGTTTTTCGCCTTACTATCATGTTGTAACTGTCACGTGCCAACGGTGGAGGAAAAATCATGAGAAAACCTGCCGAGATGTATAACCGGGCAATTCGCCTTACACAAGCATGCTCTGTACTGTCTGTTCTCTTTAAGGAGAGGCCCAATCCCATTGGTGTAACATTTACCAGTCAGAAAGCGTATTTATCGTCAGAAGTAAATTTTTTTTTCATTATTCAGATATTACAAAACAATCTAAATATGCGTGGTAAAATAAATTTTATATTGAAAGATATATTGGTTGTTTTTTTATTTATTTGTTTCATAGGCATTTTCATTTTGCTAACTGTAGGATCAGATTTGAAAAACAGTAAGAGAGATCTGTTCAAAACTACCTTCATAGGTATTGTGTGACTTCATAAAGATTTACAATCTTGACAAGGTTAACGTTCACTTCGATACAAACCAAACAAGGCCACCCGACGTCCCCTAATTGGATAGTTCTGCTACAAATGTTGGTGTGCAGACAATCATGTCGTGACATTTGCCGGTTTATGGGTTTACCTTTCGCCACCCTCTTTTGGGCAGCCGCCACGGCATCGGCTGAAGGCAACTTAATGATGCCATTCACGTGTCTATCCTTCTAGCTATTATGTATATTTTCGTGTTTATTATTAAGGACTCCATTTTTATAATACTTAGTGGTCGCGTGTGGTATGGGGTGGTATATGGTGGTATATGGTATAAATATTGTTGGAAAAGTTTTGATTTATGGTGACAAAGGAATTCTGGGATACATTTAGAGGGCGGTATACCGACGTACCTTATCCCAGAGAGGAGCACGCGCATTTCACGAGGAGTCCCACTCTACTGCGTGTTTCCAAGTGCATTTCAGCCACTGCACATTTTTTGAAACTCAGAAAATAAAACTGGCTTAAACAGTATTATTGTTATAAGATTAATATTGTATTTAAATAAAAAATACAATAAAATAAAAATGCTAAATAAATCAGTGGTGCGCAAACTTTTTTTGACTACGACCCCTTCAGTAGAGAGAAAATTTTGGCGACCCCTAGATAAATGTCTACAAATACGATGTATATTTATATCGCGCATTTCTTTCGGTTTCTTTGAATAAAAACATCATTGTATATTGACTAAATCTTAAACTGATTTCGAAGAGTACCATCACTAATCAAATCTACCAGTTGCTCTTTCTCACTAACTTGAATAATTAACTGCATATGTCGTAGGGAAATGGATCATGAATCCTACCAAGATCGTTTACAGGAAAATCTTTGAATTTTATTGAAAAAATAAAATAAATTAGCGACCCTCATAGGGTTGCGAGCCCTAGTTTGCGCATCACTTAAATAGATGGCTAAATTTTAGAAATTAGCAAAATTAATTATTAATATCAACAGACATTTATTAAAACAAAAGAACAAAGCAATTCTTAAACTTTAACAAAATTAAATACCTAAATTATAAGAGAGAACATCGATTTACTCGTCATTTTAAATGGTCACCACTGGCATGAATATTATTTTATTAAGTATATTCTAGCTCATGCGGGTCATGCGTTTCTTGACGCTGGCATATGAAACCATATTTACTACATAAAAGTCAGTCACGATATGACAATACAAAATCATTCAAGTCCAAAATTTTGTATTTAATCAATAGTATTGATTAAATTTACACGCATGAAGTACTCATTAAAAGAATATACCTAACGAATGAAATTAAACATTACGATAAATATTTTACGCACAAATAAAATGATAAGATTGTTTTTAAAGATCCAAAATAGATTTTTCATCGTCACCGTTTTGGCGGATATAGGTAAACAATTTCAATGTTAAAATATCAACATTAGTGTGTATTTTACACACTATTGTTGATATTTTAATATCTTTAGAAACGTGGAGAGAATGAGATAAAAGATATTATATAGTGTTTCGTATATTTGTGGTATCTTCTATGTGCGGTGTGATACTGAAGGTTTTTATTGGTGTGGGACAGAAGAAACGCTCACGGCCCACTTCGAATTTAGCAGTTACCGTTGCCTATGCATATTTGCGATATTAGGGGCACAGCGAAGACGCTACTCTTTCCTATTAGAAATTTTCACTTGAAAAACATACATTAGTGATCCATGCTCTATTCTAAATTAAATTTTTAACACATTTCCAATTACTTATAATTTACCGTACAATGAAAGACCACACTCCCATTTCAAGGGTGTCGTAAACGGAGGGAATTGAATACGATTACAAGATAAATCTACTAATTTACAGATACAAAAAGGCACGCTCAATTTGCCGCTGCAATGCAATGTTGCTTGTACCTTACAATTAGGGATTAAACAGTCATCATAAAATCTAATCATATCATATCCATTGGACGACCGCCGTGGCACAACGAATTTTGCTCGTCCTAACACCTGCGTGATTCACGAGTTGCATTCCCACCCCGAATTAAAAGTTTACTGTAAGTATACAATGAAGAGTTCAAGACCACTCTCTCATTTCAAGGGCGTCACAAACGGAGGGAAATCGATTAGTAAATCTACTAGCTTACAGGTAGAAAAGGACGCGTTCAATTTGCCACTGCAATGCAATCGCACACGAACCGCACCGCATAAGGCCCGGCCCGCACACGCTCACGTACCGCACACGCCTCGCACTTTCACCGTACACATTAATACTTAGACGGTATCTGTAATAAGTATAGCGGAAATACCGCGCGTTGCGGCCGTCCGCCCGCTTGAATGATCTACGATTAGGTTTGAAGAGACAAACTGAAATTCCTCTCTTATTAATATTTTTGTTCAGGAAAAGGAAGTTTCATGGAGGGACCCTGACAATGTGCTGAAACTTAGCCCCATGACAGCGTATTTCAAGCACTTAAAAAAATTTCAATTGAAACCACACAAATTATTATCAAGTTGTATAAATTTGATAACGCGAACACGCTGCTGTCAGGGGTACTGGAACTTGGGTCACTAATGCTGGAACAAAACTCAAGGTTATTACTTCTTCTTCTTCGTTTCACTCTTTACAGAGCGGTCGTGATCAACTGGTAGTACTATTAGAGGCAGATATTGTTCGCTGTATGATTTTACGCCATTTCTCGCGATTCACAGACATTCTGGTGCACTCATGCAAAGGCCTGCCCACAGCAGATTTGATCTGGTCGGTCTATCGCATGGGTGATCTTCCACGTGATCTGGTTCCCTCCACTTTACCCTGGACAACGAGACGCTCTATGGAGTCATTGTTTCGCCTTGAAACTTGGCCGAAAATTTTGAGAATACGTGACTGGACCAAAGCGGACAGATGCTGCTTGATGCGGAGTTCTTCACGGATGGAGGCATTGGTCCAAAATTCTGTCCATGATATTCCCAGCATTCGTCTCCAACACCACATTTCTAAAGCATCTATCTTTTTCTTCTCAATGTCTCGAAGCGTCCACGTCTCTGCAGCGTCTCAATGTTATTACGGCGGCATACTTATAGACCAGGCGGGTTCGCTATTCAGATGAGCTTGGGGCCCTGCCACTTAGCTGATTATTTAAAAATTTAAGATTAAATTATATAAAAAATTAAGATTATTTAAAGAAAATCAGAGACCAATTTGGAGAACAGTTTTGAATCCCACGATAGCTTGCACTTGACAATTTTTTCGCATATGGTAATATAACAAAGCATCCACGAACCGATGGTAAAGGAAAGCATCGTAAACCTGCATACCGTGATCACTGGTGTAACCCGCCAATCCGTTTTGGGCAAGCGTGACTTTCTCACTAGGGTAAAAAGGCCCGAGCGCAAGAGAGCTTATCTCAGGATCCTTATTATAACATTAACTTCGACTAAATAGGGCTGCATTAAATGAAACCAATATGGATTGTAAACATTTTTTTATTAATAAACGAAAAATGTTCATTAATTAAATTACTACAATTTCATACATACATAACAGGAAGTAGGTACATTCAACAACAACATTGTTTTACGTCAATTTATTTAAATTATACTAAACAGTACAATACATGTACGAATTCTTTCTAGTTTACAAGTCCTTTGCCTTAAAAAATTTATGAATATTATATATATATATATATATATATATATATATATATATATATATATATATATATATATATATATATATATATATATATATATATATATATATATATATATATAGAACATATGTAAATATTATTGCGACGAGAAAATTTAGCTCTTTAATATTTTAAAAGCGGGTAACAATTGCTATTTCAACTGTTACCTGCCACTTTGGAAGTAACTAATGTAAATTTCTAAGATAAATAGTAACGAATATTCCATTCCACGTCAAATCTATATGCTAAACTTCATTCATTACATTTACTGCTCTAGTATAATTGGATAACAAACAAACATTCAAATTCTCAACTCATCTCAACATCAACAGCCTTTTTCGCATTTATCATATTTTACATAATCCATTCATCTGCGTGGCGCAGAGCTCCGCGCCCTCGTCGCCCAAATCAGCGTGGACCTGTCGCTCCCGGCCTTGGTTATGTCCATGGTTCGAAGTCGACCACCACATTCCCCTTCCGCCAACGCAAACCACGCCGACGGCGCAGGAGAGCATCCGATGATCTCCGGCCACCATAGAATGCGGCAGCGGGCGGACCCTCTGAGGAGGATCCACCGCCCGCATTATTGCCATGGGTGAGGGCCACGTGCTGTTCCGTGGCCCCCCTTGTTGAAGTTTAAAGGACAACTCAAAGTGTTGACCTTGAGTTGTCAAAAGAGAGCGCTGGGGGGACGAAACCCTGACCCCCTGGCGTCAACAATATGGAAGAGGCCCGCCTTGAAACAAAGGGCTGGGCCGACGCCAGCCCGAGTCACGAGATAGACAGGCCACATGTGCGTGGGGCCGGGCCCAGGCGATAGGAGAACAGCGGGGATTTTTAGAGGGTAGTCGGATGGCCAAAAATCTTATCCGGAGTCTCACATATCCTCGGGCCCCCGGGCCGGGGGAACCCGTCAAGAGGGGTTTTCCCACGAGACCACAAAAACAGCAAATGATTCTTAGACTCTTCGAATCCCAAGATTTTATTTACGTCAAAACAAAAAAAATCATGCATTATAGGCTTAAAACTTTATAAACTATAAACAACTCGTACAATACACACAAATAAATTCGTCCCTCTCTTTCTATAAATATTAAATTATTAATTATTCGGTTATTATGCCATTATCTACACCTGGAATAAATATTAATCGAAGGTACAGATTAAAACTGTCTAAATATTTTATTTACCAATGTATTAATTAATATATCGCTTTTAGGAAACTTGCTTTACAACATTTAATTCTCGTCGCGTGTTTTCCGCGGAGATTTAGGAGTCAAGGAAACTTCGTATTTTAAATCTTAATTATTACTTTCTATATAAATATGCCATTGTAATTTTCTCCATGCAGGGGCGGAGTATACTAACCCCTGTGGCCGGGGTCGGCCTGTCTTAAAAAGCGGCCATACAACCCGCCCTAGCTGCGATGCAGAGCCCCAAGCCCGTTTGGCTGGCAACCACCCTTGGTCTTAAGTATACCGCCATATCTTGTGATGTGTTCCGGCATTAGTGACCCAGGTTCCTGTACCCCTATGGGACAGCAGCGTGTTCGCGGTGCCACTAGCGTCACAAACATCTATAGGCGACGGTAACTGCTTACTGTTAAGTGGGCCATCAGCCTGTCTACTGTTCCTTTGCAATAAAAAAAATACATTTATCTACTAATTTATTTACCTTAACTCTTAATGATATAATTGAATATTTTTATGCTAATTAGCAGTTATCGAAGGTGTTCTACTTTTTATTATAATTCATTATAAGTTTGGATAAGTTGGCAGTATAAACAATAAAAAATTAGAATAATACAATATGATACAAATAATTACAACATACACGCTTTAATTAAATAAATAAAAAATAACAAATCTAAGCATTACAATGGTGACGGTACTTTTACATGTCAGTGTTGCCACCATCAAAGTTAAAACGGGTTTAAAACATTGGAACCAAAAAACTTACATTACCTACGTCTATATTATATACATAATTTACACACATTCTCTACTTTTTCTATGTATTGACATATGTATAGGTTACATGATCAAATTCTCGCTAATAGTATTCATAACTTATGGACGCAAAAGAAATATTATATTAAATAAATTCATATTGCTTCATTAACAGGTGCAGGAGAGAAAAAAAATGTAGTTTAACACATTAAACGCAATGGAGGTCACCGGTGACCTCATTTCGTTTACTTGATTCCGCCATGGGGGATCACCGGCGGCCTCAAGCAGTTTTGTTTATTGTTCATTACGAAACCCCTAGATAGACAGTTTGGGTACATATCATAAATTAAATTTTCTATGGTGGAGTTTAACATGTTAATATATCAAATCATATTTACTTTATATAATAAAATAGATAAGGGAAAAATAATACACCTTCATTTGGTAAGTATTAGTGAGAAATTTCGACAGAGCATAGATCATTATTTTATATATACATAAAAGGTTGTAAATGAAAGTATAATATTTCCATTAAATTCCATCAAATTTCAATTTCCATCAATATTAGTGCTTCATGGAATAGATTCTTTTCTAAATTCAGCTATAAAATACAGGTTTTTAAATAACTAATTGTCACACAAGGATTTTATTGTTAAATTAACATATCTAATTGAAAGTTGAAATTTTTACATCTGTTAGAAAAAAAATGTTACATTTCATAGTTTGTTAAAAAAAAATTACAATAATATATTGTCAACTTTATAAATTATACCATTTCACCCAAACAGTCAACCAACTCGTCGATAAAACCATCGTCGCCCTATGTTAGTGACGGCCAGTCGTCAGACGGTCATTTCAAGATAAGTGGATAGGTGTTTGTAGTAGACTATAGTGGTGACGCCACTGGGATCACCGGTGTCCTCCACGACAAATCGTTATATTAAACACGGGACACATATTTTGTTAAAATACGTAAATTAAAAAAAATAAGATTTTTTTCTGTGATGACGTTTATCGTTATGAAAACTTACTGTCATTGAGATAAGTTGAATTTACGAAGCACGGTTATTATTTATATTTAATAGTTAAAGTAAAACTATAAACTCACCGTATATTAGGCCACTTGCTACACTATTCAAACCTACTGAACATCGCCAACCACTATTACGAAAGATATGTGTTGGCGTAAATCAAATTATTATGATATTTTCATATATTTCACACAGATAATGCAAAATATATTTTTATACATAAAAACGAGATCTGTTAAGACAATATACAATTATAAAGCAATATGTACAATTAAATTGAAATAATAAAGAAAATTGGGCCTATACCTATTATATAAGCTTACGCAATAATAATAAAATATTATAGTTTATTAATTTTGATTATTAAATAATTTTCAATATTTTCCTATTTGCTGAAACTTAACTAAAAAGAAAATTAACGTGAATTAATTGTATTTAAGCAAAAAAATATACATTTGAAATATATATATTTTTAAGAAAAATTATATGTTATCTTGTGTTGGTAATGCAATTTATTTTAAATGGGATTAAATTATTTACATAGTAAATACCAGTTTTAAATGAAATTTATTACAACAAAAAAAAAATAGTTATTTTGCTTTTTGCATATACAGACAAATATAGATAATTTAATTTTGAAATTTGAACACAGCTATTATTTTTATACCTTTTGCTGTACTTTTAGATCATTTCGTATTAATACTACTTATAACTTATAAATAAATATTTTCATCAAAATAAATATTAAAAAATTAGTACTAATGCCCACAAACAAATATCCTACCAAATGCTACCACCCCAGATCTTTGTTTTTCAACTTCGTGCGAATCTCATTCGTATGTGATATTTATGAAGTAGAAATTAATAACTCAATGATTTTAGACACGAAAAAAAAATTATACACGAAAGAAAATTTTTTCATGTTTAAAATAATTAAGTTTCATCGATGCATATTCTATGATATCACGAGTTATTTATTATTACAAAACTCGCTATATTTCAATTAACACTGCTGATTATACATATTTTAATTTCCAATATCAGTAAGATAATTTCTAATTTTTTTTTATATAACACATTCAAAATCAACTAAACGGTGTAAAAATTGAATTGGTGTTATGAGTATTTAAACAATGCTAATGTTATTAAGTACTAATTTTATAAATAAATAATACAGACTCTAAATTAAAAATAACAAATACTTAAATCAGCATTTAATGTAATTTTTGGATTAAATCTACATGTTGGCGAAACTCACAATCGGTATTGCCAATAAGTAATTTTAATATTATACGACACTTGTAAATAATTATAAAAATTATTTGCCAGTGATAATTGACTTGAGCAACCACTAACCAAGCTATGGAGAATCATAGGTCTGTTCGTACACACAGTTCGTTAATGCAACGAGCATTAGATCTCTTTTGAGATATGATAGGCTCCAAGACCCGAACCGATTTACTTTGTGCAGAGGCGGAGTAAGAATACTAAACTGCGGCCAAGGCCAGCCTGTCGTAAAAGGTGTTTAAACAACCCTAGTTACCCTGGATGGCGACCACTCTTGGTCTATAAGGATGCCGCCATAATAACATTGCTGTTTATTATGTTCCGACATTAGTCACCCAGGTTCCTGTACCCATATGGTACAGAAGCGTGTTCGCGATGCCCCTAGTGTGGCAAACATCCATAGGCGACGGTTACTGCTTACTATTAAGTGGGCCGTCAGCCTGTCTGCTGTACCTCAGCAATAAAAATATACCAATTTGGGGACTAAAGAAATGTAGAAACAAAGTTAATAGCTGTCGATTTTCTTGTATCACCGTCCTGTGTGTTGGGGCAGACCACTGAATTAATCAATTTAAAAATACATAAATCCATTATACATTATTACGTGTACTACGGGTTTTTGAATTACAACACACTACATCATTAATATTAACTATGAACAAGACAGGTCATCAA
The DNA here is from genome assembly GCA_963693495.1 of Malacosoma neustria. Lineage (NCBI taxonomy): Eukaryota > Metazoa > Arthropoda > Insecta > Lepidoptera > Lasiocampidae > Malacosoma > Malacosoma neustria. The sequence goes on along the minus strand of OY856379.1, from coordinate 16,014,907 downwards.
AGTTATCTTAACAAAAAAGTCTACGACGGGTAAATAAAATCAGTTATAAATATTAAATGTTTTGTGACTATCAAACTTTTGAGGGCTGTAAAAATATATATAAACTAAATATTTATGACATCGTCCCTAGTATGAAGTGTGCGGTAGTTCACAAAATATTATGAGGTATTATTTGAATTTATTATATTTTAAAATTTACCATCGATAGGTAGGATACACCTAAGATGGGTACGGTTGTAATAATAATAAAAATACTTAGATTATTATTATAATTAAACTAGCGCCTAAATAAAATTGGGAATAGATTTGGAATTTTTAATTGATATGATCGGTTATAATAAAAGCTTGATGTTTGATTGTTCTCAACAGAATTAATGTAATTTTAATATAAATGTTATATAATTAAAGATAATGATAAGTTCTTATTGTATGAGTCCCATATTAAAGGAACTCTTACGCCGACATGCAGGTCTATGTGTCACAGCCGACTTTATATACGAGTATGATAATAATGACTTATGTTTACCTTTTGTTACACAATTACTTTCAGTATAATCATATTGCAAATAAATTGTACGAAATTGTCAACATTTTCCTTATAATTCATGTCAAATAATTGAATAATTAATGATGTAATAAAAAAAAGCGCGTGCGTACAAAGCACACGTGTCAGAAGTGAAACTTCTTTGGCAAACTAATTTTTAAATCTTCTAATAAATTTAGAAAAGGGAATTTATAAAATATTATTATTTTATATCTTATTAAACAAAACTCAACTGTATTTTATTGCAATTCGAATAGATATGTATAAGTAATGCAATCATTACTTATACATATCTATCATTACATTATAGAATAAGCCTTAAGCCATTATTAATAAGGTCAGTATTACTGGAGCAAAAGAAAAAACGTTTCACATCTTCGTGACGCTAATATTGCGTTCCATCCGTAAAAATTTTACCCTCATGCGTGCAAAGAAGTTTCACTTCAAAAAACGTTAAATAAACGAAGTCGATAGTAAATTTATATTATAAACACAAATAACACTTAACACAAATCCAGTTAAACATTATTTTTACTATAAAATTAAATATTGTGATGATATGAAGTGTTCAAATTTAAGTCTAGATAATTGTGTTTTCTAAGTCAACGCTATCCATAATTTTTTAAAAGTATCATTTGATATTGTGTTACAGGTATTATTGTGATGTTGATAAAAATTAATACCACAAAATATCACAAAAAAGAATAAATATCCCAAATCGCTAAGGAACACCAATTTTAGTAAATACTTCATAAAACACTTGTTTTATAAAGTATTTCGTGGATAAATAGAACAATGAAAAAGTTATGCACAAATTATTATTATATCTTCAGGAATTAGCTGTAGTAGATCGAATAAAATAATGAGTAGTAAAACTCACGAAAAGTAAATTTCGTATTGCACCGGTATTTTATATAATAATACCTGTAGCACAATATCTTACTGTTTTGGTATTAAAATATAAACATTTTTTTATTGTAGACAATAATATCGCCAACTAGTCATTTTACCGAGTGACATACAGTCACGGATATAAAAAAAAAAGTTTTATATTTGATTTTCCTCTTTGTCGTTGTCGAAAGTTTGGATTTTTTCCGCTGCTCGGTACAGTGGGTTCCTACCTTTGATGGGCAAGGGATGCGCCTCGGTGTTGAACACCCACTCGTCCAAGGGTAATAGGGTATCGTCCGAGAACAACAGGTATAAGTACTGGAAAATAAAATATTTCTAATACAATAGCTGTCAAAATATTTATTATTTAAAACTATATTTTTATTGCTGAAGAACAGCAGATAGGCTGACGGCGCATTTAGTGGGAAGCAATTACAGTCGCCTTTGGGTTTTTACGAAGCTAGGGGCACCGCGAATAGGCTGCTGTCCGCAATGGGGGTGCTGAAACCTCGGCCATTAATACCAGAATACAACACGAGGTTATAGTGGCGGTATACATATAGACCAAGGGTAGTTGCCACAATAAAGGGCTTGGCCCTGCCACCTAGCTAAAGTTATTTTACGACAGTCAAACTCCGAGAATTTTTTTATTGATAGGTCACATATGCTAGGCTCTGGGCTCCCCCATAGGAGACCGGACATTGAATTCACCACTCTTGTTCAAGCCAGATAAAATCATTATACACAAAAGTGTTATGTATGTTTCCTTCAACATTAGTTTTGGACAATTGTGTTTTGATATTCATATTAAGTGAAGAAATTGCCAACGAAGGCGCATGCCACGCGGAAATCGAACCCGTAACATGCGTAATGCGCGTGCGACACAACCTCACTCGGATTTATTTTCTCATTCGAGAAGGAAGATAGACATACCTTCAGAGTTTCGGCGAGGAAGAAGCTTTGTTGCACATCATCCCCTTGCGGGTTCTGGTGGTAGACGTTCACTAAGCCAGTGTAACCACCTTCTACTCGACAATGCTTCTCTAAAGCCTGATAAATATAAAACATTTAAATTATATTAAAATAAAATAAAAAATAAAATAAGCCTTTATTGCTGTTTTTCTTTTTAACAATAGTATTTTTTTTTTTATTATAAATATTCAAGTTTTTCTCGACAATCGGTTACATGTCTTCTACAACAGCTTGTCTTTCGACAAATGCTTCCTCTAAGGCTTTCCAATTTGTCCGATTTTTTGCAATACGTATCCATTCTGGGCCAGCTAACTTCTTAAAATCATCTTCCCAACGTTTAAATTGTCTTCCTCTACTTCTTTTACTTTCTCTTGGGTAAATTATATTAATAAATATTTAATAAAGAAAGTGTTTTCGCGCTAAAATTACAAGAATTAAGTTTATACAATTTGGTACATACATTTTAAGATTTTTATAGAATTAATTAATACAAGAATGAAATTGAGAAATTGCTTGAAATTTTTTTTTGTTACAGTATAACAGCAGACAGGCTGACGTCCCACTTATAATTTAGCAGTTACCGTCGCCCATGGGTGTTTGCAACGCCAGTGGCATCGCGAACAAGCTGCTGTCCCATAAGGGTACAGGAACTTCGGTCACTAATGCCGGAACACAACACAAGGTTATTATGGCGGCATACTTAAGACGAAAGGTGGTCGCCATCCATAAGGGCTTGGGGTCCTACCACGTAGCTAGGGTGTTATTTTGTCGCACTTTACGACAGGCCGACCCTGGCCACAGAGGTCAGTGTTATTTTGTCGCACTTTACGACAGGCCGACCCCGGCCACAGAGGTCAGTATTCTTTATCCGCCCCTGCACGGATTTGTAAAATTAATGATACTTTGGTAGGATTTTCTATTGAGGACGATTTCTAATCACGCAAGATGTACTTTATAAGTGCGGATTACTTCGCTGCTCTCATTTGCAGGTGCCAAAATTAACTTCCACTAGTTCTAAGCTTCGTATGTTTATATATTTTTGCGCGTTCAAAACATATCGAGCTGCGGTTTTATATTTAATCGCAAAATAGAAAACAATATTACATTTTAGTCTTTATTTTTAAGGAACTCGATTGTTTATACACATCAGTCTCATTTTAGTTATTAAAACTTTAACACTTTACGGTCAGACTTCATGGATCTACGTTTATGAATGAATTGAAGAAATAAAAAGAAAATAAAGAGTCAAATGACATTGAATATTTAACAGCATGTCACACGCTCAAAAATACTAAACGTTCTATTAGTTCCACTTGAGATCTATACATTCCCCTAAAAATGTCCAGAAACTAGGAAAGACAGAATAGATACGACCCGTCTGTTAAGTGTTAATATTTTCTAATAAAAAAAAATAAACTACTTTTGCTTAGGTATATGCCAATTAGATTCTGACAACACAAATCAATGTTCACAATTATATTAGTTTCTATAAAACACAGTGGGAGTAAAATCTGTTCGCGCTAAATGCAACAACATGCACGAGATAATCGAAAAATGATAATTCACCTGCACAGCCTCCCATCCCCAATCGCGGTACTTCTGCTGCTTCGTCAGTCGCCACATTATGAAGTAGCTCTCGAAAGTCTCGGGTCTTAATAGATACACTTTCTCGTTACTCTTTTGAGCTCTCGCTTCAGCCGCACCAGAAAATCTGAAAATTATAAATAGACTAGCTGACCCGGCAAACGTTATTCTGCCATATAAATAATAAAATGTAAAAAAATTAAAAAAAAATTTGGGGGTGGGTCACCCCTAACATTTAGGGGGATGAAAAATAGATGTTGGCCGATTCTCAGACCTACTCAATATGCTCATAAAATTTCTTGAGAATCGGTCAAGCCGTTTCGGAGGAGTATGGCAACAAAAACTGTGACACGAGAATTTTATATATTAGATAAATATCACTTTCTTGTTTACAATCATAATAATATTTGTTAATAAGAGAACACAATGAAAATAAAAGTAAAACAAAAGGCGATCATATCATTCACTCATCACAATAATAATTAATAGTTAAATAATTATACATATTTGAATAAATATAACACAAAAATATACTATTTTTCTTTTTCTTTTTACCACTCCGAATGGGTAGTTTTCTAAATGAAATAAGTGAGAATTAATTGGTTTCTTGTGCTGTGAGAAGATGTCAAAGAAGTAAAGTTGGATGGGATCACTTTTTGATTGGCCAACTTTACTTTATTCACATCTACTCACAGCACAATCAATTAATCAATTTACCAATCAATTCTCACTTTTTTCGCCATCTATTAATTTGTGACTGGAACTCAGCCGCAAATTTCCATACTAAGATCTAATATTCACATTTTTTTGTCGAGTTTTGGGAATATGGTAGAAATGTAGCTACAGGGGGTCCACCGGAACCAGCTAAATTTTGAAAGTGGTCTATGAGAAAAAAAGTCTGGGAGCCTTTGCTTTAGACCAAGAGTGGTAGCCATGTCGACGGGCTTGGGGCGCCCTACCACGTAGCTTGGATTATTTTGTCGCTTTTTATGACAGACCAACCCCGGTCGCAGGGATTTTTTAGTATGGGACAGGGACTATTTAGTATGCTTACTCCGCCTCTGCACGAAGAAAATTTTTTTTGTAAAAAAATTTTCTTTAGTGCAATGCTTAAATATTCTAACCGGGACCGTGACCTTTGCAGGTGTACCAATTTGCGAAAACCATGAAAGTAACCTTAAAAGGTACGGCGGAACATACTCATATTATAGCTTTTGCACTCCATTTATTATGGTACATGCCGACTTAAGCATTTCAAGTTCCAGATATTGTAATTAAAATATGTATACTCATTGTATCGTGAAACACATTGAGCGAATAAATATTTATTTTATCTTTTAACAATCTGGTCCTTCGAGCCGAATCATAAATTTTTTTACCTGAAAGCTTCTGGTCCCAGTTTGGTCTCTGACCGTACGTAACTTTCGTGACATGTGTTTGTCAGTTTGTGCGCAACATCCATGTATCTATCCGACAACGAATTCTCCAAAGTGGTTGATGCTAATGCGAACATTCCACCTGTAAAAAATTGTTCACGAATTATAGAGGTTAAAAAATTTAACTATCGTATTTGCCTGCTTATACGTCATTAAATCGTAGTAATCATTCTAGATAACACTGGGCCAAAAAAAAAAACTACTGTACCAGACACACTAAGAGATATGCGCTGAATTTGAATTCAAGGTTCGTTTGATCCGTGCACAGTCAATATTTTGGGCAAATTATATAAAAACAATAAAAATGAATATACACCATAATTGGATCTAATCAAAGGTAAAAAAACATTTTTTATATATTTGAACTAGTGTAATTAATATTTTTTAATATAATTTGTTATAATGTCTAAGAATAACACCGTTAATCAATTTTAGATCCCAATGCAATTTATTCAAAAATAATAATGTATTTTCCAAGAAAAGGATTGAGAATTCATTTTGCATAATTAAAAACATCTGTTGGATAATATTACATTAAAAAGAACCACGATATTAAGTAATACTTGTAGTTAAATATTTACATATTTTGCATTCATGAATATATTATATTATAATGAAATTTTTGTTATAAAATTCAAATTTTGTTGTGGATCATATTTAACCTGTTAACCGGGGAATAAACATTTGTTCAACTTGTTTCACAATAGGGAGTTATTTCTTCATACACCTCAAGTAACAAAGGGAAATGTTCTTTAACTTATTGATTTTATGTATTTCGACAAACTATTTTATGACATATAAGTAGCAGAGAAAGGTATGCTGAGATGGTTTGGCCATGTCGAGAGAAAGAATGAAGAACGATTGACGAAAAAAGTGTATAAGGCGAGTGTGAATGGAAGTGATGGAAGGGGTAGACCTAGGCGGACGTTTCGAGACTAGATCAGGGACGTCTGAAAAAAGGTCAGGTCAAGAGTACCCTAAACCGAAGGGCATGTATGAAGGGAATAATGAAAGTGGACGAAGCGAAACAATGTGAGGATCGTAGCAAGTGGAAACAAGTGGTCTCTGCCTACTATACCCCTACGGGAAAGAGGCGTGATTATATGTATGTAAGTAAATCAAATAAAAATGTAGAATAAAATAATTGAACCAATTTAAATAATTATTTCGTAGTATGATATTCCAACTTTCCACGACGAAAAGTAGCGTCATGCCCATTGCAGTTACATCGTGTATGATGAAATATTTCGTCATACCCATGTAGGCATCGTAGAATACTATTAATTTATTTTTTAAATTTATAATCTTTTTGTTTATTATTTATCGTCATAATCTTTATTGTAATTATCATTAATTCATTTATTTTCAATTTAATATTTCATTATAATGTAATTAATATTTTGCACGAGTGCACCCGGCAGACAAATATAGCTCGAGAAATCGAAACTTCTCTCGCCGGGTGTACATTTGAATAGAAATATTTTTATTTAAAAAACGCAAGGTAGTCTTGTGTTTTCATTCGCACAGTGCACTCTCTCCTTGCTAACTACTGTGTTGACTTGTATAAATTGTAAAAATCATTAAGAGTTGTGCATATTCTTATAATTGTAACGTAATAAGCGTGTTACCGTATCTAAATAAGTGTGAGAGTGTAAAAATAAACGCGATTGAACCGTAAGTATCTTTTACTTCTTCGCCCACTTAACAGTTTAATCATTTGCGTATAGTAAAAACATGAGACCCAATTAAAAGAAGTCCTTACCAGCAAAACAAGAGAGGTGGTCCATCTTCTCTTCAACAATCCTTCCGTATTTCAATTCGGCCAAGTATGCGAGCCCCGAGGGCGATACCCGCAACATCTTGTCGAGCGCCGCCTGCATGGCCGTATCGAACATCACACGCGCCTGCTCATCCGTCTGGCCCGACATCAGCCAAGCTTTAAGCAAATATTCGTAGAACGAATCCCCAAGGGCACCCAGAGATATATGTCCTGAAACAAGATATAATTTAGACATTATAGACCTAGGTGACATAGCGGCTAACGCACTTTGGTACTCTTGCAGAGGTCACGGGTTCGATTCCCTTCTCGCGTCTGGGTGTTTATGTATAATATGAATTTTACAAAAGTATATATGTATTGTACTAGCCGATCACGTCCGCTCCGCTGGGCAAATAATAGGCAAAAGTAAATCGAAAAAAATAATGAAAGTGTCGATGGAATCCAACGAAAAATTCCGCGTCGAATAGTAGTTAGTAATCCCATCCCGATATGTTTAGTAGTTTTGTTGTGATGGTGCGTCAAAAGAACCCCATTTTCCTATATATATATATATATATATATATATATATATATATATATATACACCTATATGTTTAGTGCTATGTACTTACTTTAGGACTAGGTGGCGTTGTGTGAATTGTCAAAGTATATTTATTTATTACTAAAGAAAGAAATAAGTTTATTTTAATATAATACACAAAATAATTTAAAAACCTATTTATAAAATAAACAAAACAGAAACACAAAAGTAATTAAATAAAAGAAGTGTATGTCCTAAATAAGTATAATAATAATAATTTATTTCAGAATCAAGTCCCATACATTATACAATCATATTAAAAATTCAGTCAAAATCAATAAAAGTCACCATAGGAATGTGATTAAAAATAAAAATAAAACTAAACTAATATTAATAAACTACAAAATAAACCAAATAAATTAATAAACTGTAAAGTCATTGAATATAAATCTAATTTGAATTTAAATTTAAAAGGGTTCAATTTCAGTAAGTTTAGTTAGGAAGTCAAATTTTTATTTTTGAAGAATGTGACAATGAACCCATTTACTTAGCAGTGGAGAGTCCCATCTATCAGAAAATACTCTGAGGATTGTGTTGGTGTTATCTCGAACCCGTGCCAGTAGAGAAGCGCATCTTTTGCGGATAATTGCAACGAAACCGTCTATCCGAGCTTCAGCAAACATGCCGGACGCACTATGCCTCGACGGTAGCCCCAACAGCATCCTCAGGCCATTGTTATATTGGACATAATAATTAATTAATAATAATAACGCAGTAATATATACATAATGTGACAATTCGCACAAGGCAATTTAAAGTTGTATGGCATTTAGTTTTCTCCTGCCAATAAATACACATACATAAATAAACATCAAGCCTCAAGACGGGAATCGAACCCGAACCCTCGTAGGCGTTCCGTGTCAAAGTCGTTGCGCTATATAAGCTCAATCTATCTAACTCTCCAAAAAATATGTGGTACTATCGATTAAATTTGACAAAGAAAAAATATCTGTAATTTTTCATTTCATACATTTTATTCAAAAAAAGTTTGTTTTATACTTAAAAATAACAAAGTAAAGGTACTAAGGTAGAATGTTGTTATTAAATTTAGTTCAACCAGAACCATGTATAAATTAATTTATTTAACTAACTTTTTTATCACAAACACCATAATATAATATATAAACAATCAACATTAAGAATCTCGTTTTCATTGAAATATTTATCACTCATTGTTTCAAACACAAATAAATTTATACGGAAGTTATCTTCTCGGAATTCACATAAAAATATACTCATTCCTTATCTTAAGAAATTAGTTCCACTTAAACGCACTGATAGTAAATTCCAAGTGACAGAAAAAACAAACATGTACCGATAAAACAATCCTGGTATTCTTTTGGTTATATGTATAAGAAAGAACTAGTTTCGTTAACTTTATCCTTAATAAATGGAAGAATAGATCGATCCATTTATATAATAATTGTAACGATGTAAAAAGGCGCTAAGTTTTGCCGCCTTTTTTCTTATCCTTATCCCTTAACATTCACACATTCTATCCGTACAGGGGCGGAGAAATAATACTGACCTTTACGGCCGGGGTCTGCCTGTCGTAAAAGGCGACAAAACAACCCACCCTAGCTACGTGGTAGGGTCCCAAGCCTGTCTGGATGGCGACCACCTTTGGTCTTAAGTATGCCGCCATAATAAATTTGTGTTGTGTTCTGGCATTAGTGACCCAAGTTCCTGTACCCTTATGGGACAGCAGCGTGTTCGCGATGTCATTGGCGCTGCATTCAAAGCGGCCCGTTAACCTCTTTGCTTTCCTACAGCAATAAATAAAGGGTTAAAGTTGACCATACTCAGAAGTAACCTCCTTCTGAGTGCTTTACCCGAATCTTAAGCATGTGTTAATTATCTGCGAAATATTATATATTCTTACTTTGTCCCCATTGTCCCGTGCGGGGGTTGATGAAATTCGGATACAGGTCTCCGGGTTTCTCGATGTTGTTCAACACCTCACGAATCCGTTCTACTTTCTGTTTGTACACTGCAAATATGAAATACACACATAAATATCAATAGTAAGAGCAAATCAAATATCGGGAATGATAAAGAAACGGCCAGAAAAATGCAGTGAGAACTTAGAAGAGAGAAATATTGAGCGTTAAAAGGAAAACGTAGATGTAGAAGAAAAGAGTAAGAAAAACAGGATCAGTTCAAGGTTTTTTTTTGCTGTCGATATCGCACTAGACGCGACGCCTAAGTAGGATATAAAGTCAAGAAACTCGACTTCAGCGTTGCTCTATTACACGCAACCGTGAATACACTTGATGATCGTAGACATAATTCATTACCTTCACGGCCCGTGACGTCACTTAGGTATGAGAACTCCAAATGTAGGGTGCCCAATTCCGACAATATACTGTTTGGACCCGCCCAATGATACTGTCTGCTAGCCTAAAATGAAAAAATAAAATAAGTGTGTGTGTGTGTGTGCAATTCACATACGGCAGGAGTGGAACTTCAGAAAAGTAGATTATATTTTATATATTAGTATACAAAAGCTATGAAACCCCAAACAAAGAGACGAAGATTATAGGAAACAGTGCATACTTGTATTCTATCTCATTCTCTCGCAGGCTAAATCCTATTTGTGAATATTGAATATGTTTGTTTCTTTTTGGTATCACTTTTTCATTTCATCGAATTTTCAAATTATAACGGTGCTAAAAAAGTTTCACTTCAATAATATTTATTACAACAATGTGGATAAAACAGATCATTTATTAGAATATAGATTTCTTTATGGTACAATTATTTGACAGTAAATTATTCCCGTTTTTATATCGCCTATCCGTGCAGGGACGGAAAAAGAATACTAACCTCTGCGGCCGAGGTCGGCTTGTCGTAGAAGGCGACAAAACAACCCACCCTAGCTACGTGGTAGGGCCTCAGGCCCGTCTGGATGGCGACCACCTTTGGACTTGAGTGAGCCGCCATAATAACCTTGTGTTGTGTTCCGGCATTGATGACCCAAGTTCCTGTACCTTTATGGGACAGCAGCGTGTTCGCAATGCCACTGGCGTTACAAACACTCATAGGCGACGGTAACTGCTAAATTCTAAGTGGGACGTCAGCCTGCCTGCTGTCTCGTTGCCTCATAGCTTGGCTATAAGATACGAGCCCTACAGTGGTACAATTATATGCCAATTTTATTTTGTTTCACCCTCTAATCGGTTACTCCGTACTTTAATACAATTGTAGTTAAAAAGGGTTGCTGCGGTGGACGTGTGTTCTGATATGAAGGACTGCGTGCAATTACAAGAGTTTGTTTGAACTGTCGCCTTCGCTGGTATGGGCTCCGTGGGGAAACTAAGACTAGCTGTGCCACCTCCGCCAGGCCCTATCAGGAGGACGGAGGTGGCTTGATGTCGTAAATATGCGTGCCGCTGGAATCACTCGCAGGGACGTCGAAGACTGTGCGGAGTGAAGAAAAAACGGAAAGCAGAACCCAGGCACCGAAGTAAAAGTTTGAGATTTAACGCTAAGATGATAATGTAGGTAAAAACGGTATCCATTGCTGGTTGGTTGAACACTTGACATTTAAATACCACAAAAATGGGTCACTCGACGTGTTGACAGTTAATAAATATGTATATTTGGAATAAATTACTTTCGAAATGGGAACGAGCACCGAACCCCTATCGTGGTGGCAGATCTTGCAGTTAATTAACTTATATCACGGCTCGTTTGGTTGTTTATGAATATTTGTTATGATGAAGCACATATTGATTAAGAGCGTGCAGTTTATATAAGTAATTAATAAAGACGTAGTGTCTAGTATTGTACATAATTTTAAGTCGAGTTTCACTGACTAATCGACTAATTTCGACGAAAAATCCTTTTAACACGTCTTCCTTCCTTTGGCAATGTTGTTAAAAACCCCAAGACCGATGGACAGATGGCATGACTAATACTGCATGCTAGGTAAGAGCCGGTGCGCTCTTCGTGACAAGGCGGGCCACTTCCAAGATGTGCACCAAGATCTCTAAAAGTTAGATTTAAAAACGTGGTACATGTCGAATATAATTTTTTGTTATAATTTAAACAGCGCCACCTATTCACAAAATAAACAGTATAGCGCTTGTGTTATGGGAACTAAACAACTTATATACTACTTCTACACTTTTCTTTTGTACACTCAGACTAGGAACGGGAATCGAAGTGTTGCGCCGCAGAGTCAATATATAATTTAAAATTAAAAATATAAATATATTGGGGCATTTCGCAAATATGAGTCAACTTACCTTGGTGGATGGATTTATCAACGCATACGGTAGACCGGTGGGTGTCTCGAAAGCTGGCAACAAAGCATCAGCCACTTCAGCAGCCTTGTCCTTGAATATCGTGTCTCCGGTGAGGGCGTAGCAGGACAATAAGCCTCCCACAAAACGAATTGTCGTTTCGAATACAGATAACTCTGAATCCTAAAATAAAAAATATATATTTTAAATTTGATAACAAATCAATATGCTTATATATTTAGAAGAATATGAAAAATATTTTAATTTAAAACTTCAAAACAATTTAGAAATTTAAAATTATAATGTTTTATCCTCCATGCCCCTGCCGCCGAGGTCGGCCTGTCGTAAAAGTTGACAAAACAATCCTAGCTGTATGGTAGGGCCCCAAGTCAGTTTAGATGGCATGTGTTTCGGAATTAGTAACCCAGGTTTCAGTACCCTATGCGAACATCAGCATGTTCGCGCAGCCTCTAGCATCGCAAACATCGATAGATGACGGTAACTGCTTACTATTAAGTGAGCCGTCAACCTGTTTTCTATTTCTCAATAATAAAAAAGCGCTAAAATAAACACTGAAATAAAATCAAGGAAAATAGTGCGCTGGCACAACATAAACGTTGATAACAAGTTTGAAGTACATTGAGAGGATCACCGATAGCTCAGTGGTGTTACACTCAAAATTAATGATGATTATAATAGGTCTTTACCTATGAAATTGCCGTTCTGCAGTACTGGCCATTTAAAATCAAAATAATTTTTGTTTGGCTAAGAATTCTAATTTCAAATTAATTTTATTTTAAAAACATGGAATTCTTTCTCCAAAAGTAGTCATTTGTTTATTGATTAGTGTTACATTTTCATCGCATTTCAATCTTTTTCGTCATCATGGATACGTTAAAAATTCGAGTAATTATGGAATATGAGACAGTCGTGGCAGCAACGCGGCACAAGCGGCACGCAACATCAACGACGTTTACGGAGCTAACACTACAAACCAACACACCACCTTATTGGTTTGCTCACTTCCGTTCTGGGAATTTCGACCTGAAAAATGAACCTCGCGGTCGTCCGAAGACTGGTCGACAATGACGAATTAAAGGCGATTGTGGAAGCTGATGATACACAATCTACAGCTGAATTAGCAGCAGCTTTCGACGTTAGCGTCAAAACAATATTAGTCCATTTGCGTCAAATTGGCAAGGTAAAAAAGCTTGACAAATGGGTGCCCCACGAACTCAATGATAGCGAGCGCGAAGTACGCGTCGAGACGTGCCTTGCACTGCTCAACAGACACACAAATGAAGGAATTTTGAACCGCATTGTTACCTGCGATGAAAAATGGATTCCGTTTGATAACCGTAAGCGCTCATCAAGTTGGTTGGATCTTGATTCAGCACCTAAACAATGCCCTAAACGAAAACTTACCCCTAGAAAAGTGATGCGTCACTGTTTGGTGGTCTAGCGCCGGTGTGATTCATCACAGCTTTTTACCAAACGGGGTGAGCATTACTGCAGATGTGTACTGTGAAGAACTGAACACAATGATGGAGAAGCTGGCACATCTCCAACCACTATTGGTCAATTGCTCGTCTCCGCTGCTCCTGCACGACAACGCGCGACCTCATACTGCACAGCAGACGGTCTCCAAGTTGCAAGAACTGTGGTTAGAAGTTCTCTGTCATCCGCCCTACTTGCCAGAGCTTGCGCCTACAGACTACTACTTTTCCAGAATTTGGATAGCTTCTTGGCGGGAAAAAAATTCAATACCCGAGAGGCAGTACAAAATGCCTTTGAAGAATTTGTTGCCTCCCGTCCAGCTGATTTCTTCAAGAAGGGCATCAATAAACTGCCACTGCGTTGGCAAAGATGCATTGATTGCATGGGTGATTACTTCGATTAATAAATAAAAAATACATGAAAAAAAATCTTTTAATTTTTTTTATACAAAACGGCAATTTCATAGGTAAAGACCTAATATATTTATGTATACAATAAGATAATGAGCATTCGATTACATGTAATCAGTGATTTTACATATACATGTATGTATTTTACTTCCTATTTTAACCCAGTTTCGACTAATAAGACGTATCCGTAATTAGTCCCCTGACCTCTGTACCATTTAACTCAGATAGTCCGGCCACAATATTACGTTTATTAATAGCTCGCTTATTCATTTGGATTAGGCCGGTGTGTACGGTATCATTTTGATTAATCGTGTTTTGATGTCCATGTACTGAAGACGAAGATGCTGTCAGTACATGAGAACGAGCGGTAATGTTTACTTAAACTTGGGAGTATTTAGTTAAATGTCACTTAAACTACTTAGTTTAAATGACCCGCCACTGTTTTCAAAGGCGGAAAGAATCATATAGCGTTTTAAATTTATCCGAACTCGTTAATATACTACATTACAGTTGAACCTCGGTAAATCGAAAACCTCCATAATTCGAAAAAAATTGTGCTTACTTCCCCGTAAACCTCCGATGCTCGAAATCAGATTCCTCTATAATTCCACAATGTACAGCATGTTCTTTATAACAAGGATTTTAATTTATTTCATCTCTAAGTAATAATTAGTTGGAATAAATCTTAACCTCTATAAGTCGAACGTTTCATTACAAAATTCGCTAAGTCGAAAACTCTACGAGTATAACTCGAATTTTTTGGCTTCTCTTAAGTTCGACGTGAGGTTCTACTGGGTTATTGATATCTGTGAACGAATCGTTCTACTAATAAATGCTTCTAGCTCTTACAACTCAACATCAACGTCCCGTATTTGATTTATAAACGATATTTCCGGTATTTTCTTCGATTTTGATGTAAAAGTTTAGCCAGGTGTATTCCCTGAAATATCCTGTTTTATTTTTTATCCACTGTTTAATTTGAACTTCAACGATACGTACAAATATACAAAGAATATTTTGTATTATGCGGACGGCTACGTAGCTTCGTATCCCAAAAGCTGTTTTATAACCATGTTTATATAATAACTAGCAGCCCGTCCCAGCTTCGCACGGGTATTTAACAAAAAATTAAAAATTAAACCCTTCTATTTTTTTTCGGTCTCGGGGAAAAACCTCTCTTGACGGGTTATCCCGGCCCGGGGGGACCGAGGGATATAAGGGACTCCGGAAAAGATGTTCGACCCACTAAAAACCCCGCTGTTCTCCTATCGTCTACGTGGGTACGACTACCAGACGACACTCCAGAAAAAGCAGAGTCGCCTGACGTCGTAGCCGGCCCAGCAAGACCAACCGACAGCGAGGATGCAATTCCCGCCCCGGGAACACTCTGTGCAGGCGCAGTCGAAATAGGTATGGTTTCGACTACCAAATCAGGTCCCAGGGTAGAACCCGGGACCCCAATCAGTATTCGCAATCATCCCACCGGGGACCACGCCACGAACAGAGAGCTAAGTTGGAAAGGATGTAAGAGGTAGACGGAAAGAAAGGTCGCCTCGAACGGAGAGGGGAGTGAAGCGACGGATGCTCGGGCACCTCGGGTACGCACACCCGTGCACTCTTCGGACAGAGGAGCGCCCCTGAGGGCAAACCCTTCTATTTGCGTCAGGTTACTAAAAAAATAAAATTATAAAGAAAGTTTGAATATTATTATTTTTATGAGCTTTTATTTTAATGATTTTTTTTTGTTATTACTTTTTATTTATTTTTCGTTATTTTTTAATAAGTATTCTAATTTTTGTAAAAACCCCAGTGATGCACGCCTACATTGCATAAGGTGCTGCCTAGCTAGCCGAACAGGGTGAGCGGCTACCACGCAACATTTTTCTAATACTTACATTTTTAAACTCGTGATATCTTTCGAATGGAATATCCGAATTGAATAATTCAAAAAGTTATATAAAGGTATTGAAACAGTTTTGAATATGAAGTAATTTATTTTGATAAGGATTAATACCAAGATCCAAATAAAGAGTCTTTTCTAGGGGCGGCATTTCAATTAAATTTTTAAAATAAAAGAACACTTATTGTGGCATAACTATAATAGTTAGACATATGCTGTCGCGA
Organism: Malacosoma neustria; assembly: GCA_963693495.1. Taxonomy (NCBI): domain Eukaryota; kingdom Metazoa; phylum Arthropoda; class Insecta; order Lepidoptera; family Lasiocampidae; genus Malacosoma; species Malacosoma neustria. Next base: position 15,998,842 of record OY856379.1, on the reverse strand, counting down.
CACTTTTTGTAAATAATGATGTGTTCTGCAAAGTTGTAGTACATTATTTTATTCTATCATCAATAGTTTTCACAACGCACGCGATTTAAATAATATTTTAGGTAATTTTTTTACACTTTGGGTTACATTATTGGAGTTTTAGTAAGGATCCCTAATTTTTTTGAAAATATAATATAGCCTATGTCACCCGGGGGTAGTGTAGCTTCCCAACAATGAAAGAATTTTTTAAATCGGGTCAGTAGTTTCGGAGCCTATTCAAAGCAAACAAACAAACAAACAAACAAACAATCAAATCTTTCCTCTTTATAATAGTAGTATAGATAATACAACCATGAGCAGAGTGCACTTTGTAGAAGAGATTGGTTCCCTTCTTGAAGATCTAGATATGTTGACACTCATAAATTATTCTGTGATTGTTAAAGAATAACGTTATTATAGTCTCATGCGAATCTTGCTTAGTTTTTTATTTAATACTGATAATTCATACAGCGTCATTTAACCCCAAAGCAGCACTTATGTCTTAAGTAACTTTAATGTTTTTTTCTATTTTATAAATTAATAGTGACCTACGCAGACGTTCTGCCGTGCAAAAGCCATTGCGCTATGAAGGCATTTCATATAATGTGTCTTTGTAATAACGACTTAAATATGTTAGCCAGTCAATACTCACAATTTCATTAATGTGCAGATGTTCAGCGACCCAGTCCCTTCCTTCGCGGAATTCGTCATGTAGACCCATGAGGTAGAGCGTGTCAAGGCCGTCAACGATGGTGGCCCCAAGTTCCCCCCCGCCAAACACGCTGGACAAATGGGCCCGCTTCGATATTGGCTTCAGCTCGTTCTTGCCCCACGCGTACAGTTTGTAGTTGTTCCACGCGTGGCGCATCATCTGCAACCAATATAAAAATAAGATTAATTAAAGCCAGTGGAACTTCAAACTATCATATAACAATATTCAAAAACAAAGTTATTATTTTATTTAAACTTTATCTAGTATATTCAACAGTTGTGAAATTTAGTATAATAAATAGTGCTTAATAAAATCCAAAAAAAAAAAACAGAAGACATGTCTTATAGAGCCAAATTTATTATCACTATAATTATTAAGAAAAACAATAAATTTATAGATTGTATGCAATAAATAGTTCTTTTTTAATTTTATTATATGCATTTTATCCCGTTTTTATATGAAATTACTTTTTATACTATACTCTAGAGCACTCACGCCTATGTCCTTTACATCTTTAAACTTTCTTTTTTTAATTATAATAAGGATATTTTTTCTGAAGCAATTACTGTTCTGCCTCTAAAGGAGAATCGAATAGTGCCTCATTACATGCTATGATGTAGCATAAGAAGTAAATCATTAGTGGTTTTTTGTAAGTATTTAGGTGCCTAGACTCTTATTTTTGAACCAGAGCTATATCACCCATTGTTTCTAACACGTGAATAAATATTTTCTAATATGAACACAGTACAAATATGACGTCAAGTTAAAAGTATTAAAACAGCAATACTAGCAGGTGCGTATTGTTGGTTTCAAAATATCGCAGCCTGCGAATATAAATATTTTCATAAAACAACCGCAAGGCGTAAGTCAAAGGCTCGCTTTGCCGTGAGTGAAGTATTTTTAAAAGAGAGCGCTCGTAAAGCCCTCGTCCTGAACAAGTTTTAATCTCGACTCGCTTTGGAGACGGGACACTAATGAAAGGATATCGGACTTTTGTCGGGACCATTAATTATTATTAGGTCCGGGGAACTTTGAAAGTTGCCCAATGACTTGGAAAAACCGTCGACTTTACCAATTACGCTTTAAGGCAACTAGGAGAAATGATCAGTTACATTTAAGTCCATTTAAAAGCTTCGAGAGAATTAAACAGTTAAAGTTTAGTTAAACACTTAGATGTGCAAATAAATATTGTTAATTTGTATTCTTACCTCAATGATGTGTTTGCGTTTTTGGTTATCGGAATCGATTTTTACAATATTTGTATCGATTTCAGTATTGTTAATATCAATATCCTGTGGTGAAGCACGTGCTAGGCGAGCAGCCCTAGCGGCAGGGTGCACACGCGATCCTTCGACATCGGATATTTGTATTAAAAAAAATAAAGTCAAACTAATCACAACACCCGCAAATACTATTCGGTGTACTATTTTCATTGTTATATTTAGTCGAAAATATTTACAAGACTTTTAAAATTTTATAAAATTATAATAAAATAAATGATTTGATTAATAGTGATTGAAGACAAACGCGTGCGCACTACTCCATTCACAACGTGTGATTGATGGAGCCAATTGTATAAAACAGAACAGACAAATACGTTATGTTCAAGACAAAAACAAGAAACAATTGTTATCAATGCGAAATTTAATTCTTATTTATCGTTTTATACGCTAAGTAGGAATATCAACACGAATCATCTAAAAAACACGCTGTGATGATAAAGTGAACTAGAAAAATGATATGATAAAAGAGTAATGATTTATCGAGCACTCTATGACTTTTTCACAGTGATACTAATATTTTTCGTTCATTATTTTATTCCTGTATATTATGAATTATTTTTTAATTTTAGTTCGATTTATTATTAAAGCGTGCTTATTTAGGTATTTAAATTATATTTATTTTTTACTTTTTAGTTTAATTTGTCACTAAAACGTGTTCTTTATTTTAACTATATTTGTTATACGTAATTAAAACTTGCTTTAAAAAAATTATCAAGCGTATAATATACGAGGGCTGTTTGATAACTCCGTGAATTTTTCCATTTCCCGCGCAGTAACTTTAAATGCAACACTGCTGCCGACAACCACCATTATTTAATAGACTACTGTCAAATTTTGAGCAAGCTGCGTCATTTAGTTTGTATTATGTGTGTGCCATCAAAAGCAACCTTGTGAATGGATCCAGCACAACCCCAGAGACCAAGGAACTATTAAAATAGTGAGTTTGACCGAGTGAACGTACACCAAAGAAGGCCAAAATGGGTCTGTCAGCCAACAAGGTCATAGCCACAGTTTTTTGAGATGCACGCGGTGTCATTCACATAGATTCCCTAGAGAGAAGGGTAGAACGATCACCGACGAATATTATTCAGAGCTTTTAGACAAATACGATATTGATTTAAAGCAAAAACGACCACATTTGGCGAAAACAAGTGCTGTTCCTTCAAGACAATGCACGAGTGCACACGTGTGTAGTCACTATGGCAAAAATCCAGCATCCAGCATATTCTCCAGATTTAGCCCTCTGTGACTATTTTCTTTTTCCAAACTTGAAGAAATGGCTGGGTGGTAAAAGATTTGGGTCGAATGAAGAGCTCATAACCGAATCAAAAACCGAAACCTATTATTTGATTGAACTAAAATGAGATTATGTTGAAAAATAAAACGCTTATCTATACATTTATACAAATAAATAAAATTGGAGGGTCTGTTTGTAATATTAAAATAACCGCTTTTTACTAAGTGCATTCGAATGTATACACGGTACATATACCAAAACAACATTTCTTACAATTTTGTCTGTCTGTTTGTTCCTGCTAATTTCTGAAACGGGTGGACCAATTTTGACGCGACTTTCACCGGAAGATAGCTTTTTTTTTTTGGTCTCGGGGAAAAACCTCTCTGGACGGGTTCCCCCGGCCCGGGGGGACCGAGGGATATGTGGGACTCCGGGAAAGATGTTCAACCATCCGACTACCCACTAAAAAACCCCGCTGTCCTATCGCCTACGCCCGGGCCCACGGATATATGGCCTGCCGATCTCGTGGCCCGGGCCGGCGCCGGCCCGCCCTTTGTCTTAAGGCGGGCCCCTTCTAAATTGTTGGCACCGGGGGTCAGGATTTCGTCCCCCGGCGCTCTCCTGGATCAACAGTTGAGGGGGGCCGCAGAACAGCACACAGTCCTCTCCCTCGCGGCAATAGTGCGGGCGGCAGGTCCTCCCCCGAGGGGCCGCCCGCGGCCGCTTTTCACGGCGGCCGGAGGTCGTTACTGGGCCTCCGGCGCCGCCGGCGTGGCCTGCATTGGCGGGAGGGGAGTGTGGTGGTCGACTCCCGCTCTACCGCCTCCTTTGCGGACATGACTGCCTCGCAGAAGGAGGCGACAGCCGTCCATCCAGGATCACCCCCGACCATGGACAGAACAGGGCCGGGAGCGACAGGTCCGCGCCGATTTGGGCGACGAGGGCGTGGCGCTCCTCGCGCCACGCAGGGCACACGGCGACAGTGTAGTCCAATAGCTGATGTAACAAGGAGTAACTTAGGCTACTTTTATTTTAGAAAAAAAAAAATAGTTTTTTAAAAATGATAAGCTTCGAATTTTTTTTCCAATTTAAGTTGACCTCAGAGTTATATCATCAATCATATAAAATAGGGTTCAGCTTAGGCTGGACTTTGTAGGTTCGAACGCAGTTTGTATATTTCATTTATTTATATTTTAGGGTTTATAGGGTTTGTAATCCAAAATAAACCATAAGATATATCCAAAAATGCTGCCCAAAGTCACTATTCCACGCGGATGGAGTCGCGGGCACAGCTAGTTTGCTATATATTTCAAATACTCACGGATATATCAAACAGCCCTCGTCTCAGTTTTTAAATCCTGGCGATCGTAATCTGGATAATGAGATAATCTTATCGAATTATTGTATTGACATCGGCCCTTGATAAGTCTATAGTCTATAACGTTTAAATGAAATCTGACCATTTTAAAGTCAAAATCGAGTTCAAATCGTTAAGTTCGTAATAAAAGCTTGTCAAAAACTTAACATCTAAAGAAATACTATATACTAAAATTCGATTACAATCAATAAATAAATCTGATAAATCACAAAATCAGCTGACGTCAAGGTATTAAAAGGCAAACGACATTCAAATTCCCAATTGGTTTGAAATAAAGATAATGAGAAAAAAACTTACAGCTATCCGTCAATCGAATACGCAAAATTAAATCGAAAAGATTGAAAACTTTTTAATGAATTATGTTGATTGAAGGAATACGAAATACCATAGATTTTTCGTACTTATAATTTTAATTTCGTACAAAAATGTTTATGATAACAAAAAAATTCGTACTAATCGGCAAGGAATGTTTTCTTAGCCATATTTAAAACATAAATTATGTTGTATGTTAATTATTTTCTAAATATAAAAGAGAAGGGAAAAAGCACTAAATACTATTTTTTATTTCTATGAAACAGCAGACAGGCTGACAGCCCACTTAATAGAGAGCAGTAACCGTAGCCTATGGATGCTTGCGACGCTAGACACCGCTAACACACTTTGGGAACTGGAACGTGGGTCACTTATGCCGGAATACAACACAAGATTATGGCCGGCATATTTAGAAACTATAGATGATTACCATCTAGACGGGCTTAGGACTCTACCACCTAGCTAGGTTGGTTTGTCGCTTTTTACGACAGTACGCCCCTTCACGGGGAAAAATTTAATATTGAACGAGCATTGTAAGATATATGTTTTGCATATTTAATAAATATGATTTAATTTTACTAGAGCACAAGATATACATTACCTAAGTCAAACGAGATAAGAATAAAGGTATTTCCGAAGTCTCTTCATATGGACCAAAGATAACCTACCAACCCAGTGAAGATAATACAACCTGACTAAATGGAAAATTGACAAAATATGATGTCAATGTAATGGCCTTTGTTATCGATTGAAACCGTTGCCCTCTTGAATCAGTTTTGTAAGATAAAAACAAGCAATTATTTGTCATCTCAAGTTTGGAGGATAGGAAGAATTAAGAGCTTTTAAGGGAACGAATAAAAGAAAACGATAAAAGGGCGGTCGAGGACCGAAGAATTAATGACGTCAAATACATCTTACGTTCGCTGAATAAGGAATGACGAGGGTAACGAGATTTCTTTATATTAGATTCCTTTAAATTAATACTGCGTTTTTTCACGAACAGATTCAATGCTATTTGCTGGTTATATGACTCACTCACTTAACTGTAGATATTATTTAATACAGACTAATATACTGGCCTCTGCGACAGGGATCGATCTGTCGTAAAAGGCGACAATACATCCCACCCTAGCTATGTGGCAGGGCCCCAAGCCCACCTGAATGGCGACCACCTTTGGTCTTAAGTATGCTGCCATAATAACTTTGTGTTGTGTTCCGGCATAAGTGACCCAAGTTCCTGTACCCTTATGGGACAACATGAGAAGCTCTGATTACGAAATAAATGTTTGAGGATGAAGATGAAGTATTATTTATTAATAACCTAAACGAATTATGTGAAATACATGGGTCACACTGAAAGTCTTTAAACATAATATGTGATAATACTTGTATTATTTTTCGAATTAGTCTTCGTTTCTCTCTGTTCTCTCCTTCGCTCTTCTTACTATCTGCGCATTCGAGGGGACAACTGAGAAAAGCAGTGAAATAAATGAAATATATCACATTAAGTAACCAAAGAGTTCTATAATCGAATATTAAAAGAAATTTTCATTGCCAATCTTTCTATCTGGTTCTAAAAACCGCCACCTAGGTATGCAAATCTATGATTATAAAATGTATTGGACGTGTTCCTGGCTTGATAGAAGATTATTATAAAACAAATTGTGAAGCTTGGGACCAGGATAAAACAGTTCGCAGACGAAAAAGATGTATTATTAGATATCTTACACGTGTAACACGAAATATGTAAAAGGTAACTAAATATACGAGTAAAGTAACATATTTTAATCGCATTAAAACGTGTAATCAGTTGGCCTCATTTAGAATAATTTGAAACAGACATATAAGATTATTGTGAAACATAGCTAATATTATATATAAACGTTTTTTAAAAGTTATTATTATATTATTTCATTTAAACGAAACTTCGTCATTCGATCATTAGGCTAAATATTTAATACTAGCTGACCCACCAAACATAGTTCTGCCATATAATTAAATCAAAAAAAGTAGCCCATGTCCTTCCCCAAAGTCCAGTCTATATCTATACCGAAACTTTAAAAAAAATTAGTTCTTTTATCATCATACGGTTTAGGCTATATAAACTTTCACGTTTATAATATTAAGTATGGATAAACATTGATTATTTTTTTTTTAATCTAAATAAGAATGGTCTCGCTTGCTTTAGATAAATGTGTTCAATTACTGTCGACTACTGAAAGTATCCGTAGACAGCGTATAGCACGCGCGTGCCGACATCCTCGCCACGGGAACTAATCTCGGTGGGCGGTAATTAAGTGCCAGCCGGGCCTCGCAGAGCACTCCGGCCAGCGTAAATCCCTCCTCCAGATTTACTGTTATGGCCTTCGCAGACACCATAACAACGCTCCGAGACTTCTTCAACAAGACTTATTGCCACTGCGGTCCGAACGAGCGGGTTAACTGCTATCTGCGACACCGCTTAAACCTTTAACCCTGTCTAAGTCACGTAACCACTTCATGTTCTTTATTACACTTTACAGACGTTTCCAACCCACTCACCGTAGCAAACTTGACGTTTAAGAACCTATAATTTCAGTCCATTCCTATTCCTCCGTGCAGGGGCGAAGTAAGAATACTAATTCCTACAGCCGGGATCGTCCTGTTGTAAAAGGCGACAAAACAACCTTAGCTACGTGGTAGGGCCCCAAGCCCGTTTGGATGGCAACCACTCTTGATTTTAAGTATGCCGTCATAATAGTTTTGTGTTGTTTATCGGCATTAGTGACCAAGGTTCCTGTACCCCCATGGAACAGCAGCGTGTTCGCGGCGCCCCTAGCGTCGCAAACATCCATAAGTGACAGTAACTGCATACTATTAAGTGGGCCGTCAGCCTGTTAGCTGCTACTCAGCAATAAAAAAAATTTAATAAAATAACATTATGGATTATATAACGCAGACGTGGTCGCTAACTATGGGCCTTATGAGAAAGCTCATGGTCGCTCAGAGAGCAATGGAGAGGGCTATGCTCGGAGTTTCCCTGCGAGATCGAATCAGAAATGAGGAGATTCGCAGGAGAACCAAAGTAACCGACATAGCCCGGATGATTGCAAAACTGAAGTGGCAGTGGGCTGGGCACATAGCTCGAAGGACTGATGGCCGTTGGGGCAGAAAAGTCCTCGAATGGCGACCGCGTACCGGAAGACGCAGTGTTGGTAGGCCCCCCACAAGATGGACCGATGATCTGGTCAAGATCGCCGGGATAGGTTGGATGAGGGCAGCGCAGGACCGATCATCGTGGAGATCTTTGGGGGAGGCCTTTGTCCAGCAGTGGGCGTCTTCCGGCTGAAATGATGATGATGATGATGATGGATTATATCAAACTACTCTCGTATTGTACGTGGCAATCAAGTGGTATCGCACCAAGAATCCAACCTAAACGTAACAGTTTCGATTACCAGGATAACATACGCCGCTTAGCCGTAGTTATTTTCAACGAATGTACATCATCGTCGTAGTCGTAGAATAGTGACGGATCTGACATAATATATTAAACTTTACAGGACAGCCATTTTAAAAATACATAAGCGTCATTTTACTATGAGAATCTGTCATATGTGTCACTTTACCGACTGCTTAATTTGAAATCTAAAATACATGTAATTTTTTTTAATGTAGCAATAATATTTAGACAATGTAGTATCCAAATATGGTAAAAAGTGAATTTTGGATTTTTTTCAAATCGGACGTTATTCTACGATCACGACGTTATGTCGGCGCGAAGTCAAAAGACGCCGGTATCACAATAAAGACGAACGAAATGAAAACAGGACAAAGCGGCTGTTGGCAGAAAACCATGTTTACATAAACATTGTTTAGGGGAATAACCCAGAGTACATCTTTGATATTGTCGGCTGCGAAGTCAAAGGTGCTGTTGGCGGAAACCATGTTTACATAAACATCGTTTAAGGAAACAACCCCCGAGTACATCTTTGATATTGTCGGCTGTGAGGCCAAGGGACGTCGTGGAGGAAAATCCCGAGCAAATATTGTTTACCTCAGAATTTCGTATAAATACGAGGTCTCTGGCGGTACACAATTGATCACAATTCAGTCAAGTGCTAACCACCGATACGAATCAAATCAAAAGCTCTTTGGTAGATATTGTGAATAAGCTACCGACTAGTAACCAAGTTTGTGTTTTGCTTCACTCACCATGAATACCAACGATGTTGTCGAAGATAGTGACGCCAGCCCTGCTGGTGCCACGCATTTTAAAAACAATATTAACACCGAGTATCCGTGATACATACATATAGCATATGTAATTGATATGCACCTACGGTGAAAGAAAACATCCTGCACACCGAGATTATCATAATTACGTTCCCCCTATGGGGATTACTATACGTTCCTCCTATGGGGAGGCCCGAGCCCAGCACGGGTCCCACTGTTGGGCTCGTTATGTTACTATAAACTCTGATTACTAACATTGTCTAATACATTAGTGGCGAAGACGAACAAGTTAAACGATGTCACAACAATCACATTAATTGTTTGAATATTCAAGTATGGACAAAAATTCTAAATAATAAACAATACTTACATTAATGAACAACATAAATACGTTTTTTTTAGTATGAACGACTATTTTAACAAATAATTTTCATACTTGTGCCGATTGATTGTAAAAAGACAGATGTGGACAGTAAATCACTAGTTAGGAGCACTGTTTTTTCAGTATATTTACATATTTCGTTGTCTGCGTTTATCGAAATTCAAGCGAGATCAAAGTCCTTTCAACAGACATGAATTTAAAGTATAAACAAAGCAAATGATTTATTTATGAACATCGTTTCTTGTAATATCTTAACTGAAATTAAAGTGTATATATATATCATAGCTGTATATATATAAATGTTAAATACAAAAGAATTTATTATTTAAATCACATTCGATAAGCTTTCCAAGATCAGGACGAGTAAGACACTGCAATTCAATGAGTTCTCGACGAGATAATGTTCAGGTTGAACTACGAAGCGCGAACACTATTGAAGGTTTTTTATTAATGGAAAATCTACATAATGGATCGTTCCCCGTTGATTTGATTTGTTCAGAAGCACCCTCGGGCCGCACTGTCTTCGGCGAGCCCTCTAATGGACCGCTGATATTTACTCGCTCGAAGACAGTTTTTTGTCGATCTACTTTTACAAAGTGATCTCGCAAGGGACCTTTGTAACTTGACTTTCATTTACGAGAGTGAAACGAGCCATTGAAAAAGCTTTGCACAATGGAGACAATGTGAAACACTATTGATAATAAAATCTCTACAGTATTAAATATAAAAAAATAATTAGGACGGTTTCACATGATTTTATTTAAAAGATCCGTTCAACGTCCAACCCTAAAAGGTGTAAATAGGCGTAAATGGTGGACGGGAGAACATAAAAACATAAATCATAACCCAGATAGAAATATAAAAAAAAATGACACCGCGAAAATAATGAATGTAAAGCGAATTGTGAATTCGGTAAGGAATTCCTGAAAATTTCAGAACTCAAATGTATTTAGTCAGCATTACGAGTGGAACAATGAGCGACCGGTTTTTATTTAGGCAGGCGATACGAGGGCAGAGGCCGGGATTACAAAATATTTTTTGATAGGGGTTAGCACAGTTCGCATTTATCATTATCAAAGCGATGCCAAAATGGCAGGCGGCCCCACCTTATTTGCCTACTAAATCACGAAACTTGCAAGTTGGACCGCGCGTACCTAGAAATATTAAATATTTATTTCTGATTTCGTATTTGAAATTGTTGTTTCACTTGCTGCGAACGTATATTTATCCTCAATAATCAGTGTTAAGAAATAACATTTCAGACCACGTTGAAGAGAAAACATACGCCGGTAAGGATAACGACGGGATAGGCAATGTTTCATTCGTGTAGAAAAAAGAAAATGTGACTGGAGGGCATTTATATGTGAGTAGTTAGCGTGTGAGCGAGAGCAGGTGCGCCCCGAAATATTTCCAAGCCGAACCACGTTCGGCATTCGACATTGAGACCCAGAAAAAAAGGTTTCGAATAAGTATTTCAGCGAACAACCCAACTCACTAAATAGAGTTTGTACCAAATAAAAAAATCAGTAATGGAAATGCTCATCAATTATCGGCTGGCTACACAGGCTACGTTTGTAGGTCAGATGAGTATCTTTAATGCTGAGCATTGAAAAATTATACGTAAATTGTAAACGTAGCGTTAAAATAATACATATTAAGATTATTTACTTACATAATTGAAATTAGTATTCATAATATAAATGTCAAATTATTTAAATATCACGTCAAATAATAAATTTTTCTTTGATATAACGCTAGGTATTTTTACTGAGTTTCATATTGGTATATTCTCTCCTTGCAGGGGCCGAGTAAGAATACTAATCCTTGCGTCTAGGGGCGGCCTGTCGTAAAGGCGATAAAACAATTCACTGGATGACAGCCACCCTTGATCTATAAGTATGTCGCCATAATAATCTTAAATTAACATTTCTTGTAACCCTATGGGACAGCAGCGTGTTCGTGGTGCCCCTAGCGTCGCAAACATCCATATGCGACGGTAACTGCTTATTGTTAAGTGAGCCCCCAGCCTGTTTGCTGTTCCTTAGTATTTTTTTTATTGCTGTAAGACAGCAGACAGGCTGACGGCCCGCTTAGAATTTAACACCTTAGAACACCTATGGGTGTTTGCAACGCCAGTGGCATCGCGAACACGCTGCTGTCCCATAAGGGTACAGGAACTTGGGTCACTAATGTCGGAACACAACACAAGGTTATTATAGCGGCATACTTAAGACCTAAGGTGATCGCCATCCAGACGGGCTTGAGGCCCTACCACGTAGCTGGGGTGGGTTGTTTTGTCGGCTTTTACGACAGGACGACCCCGGCCGCAGAGGTTAGTATTCTTTCTCCGCCTCTGCACGGATATAATAGTAATAAAAGAAAGAAATATCTTAATATAGTTACATTCTGAACATGACATTACAGTCCGAAAAAATGTTACTTGAACTTCTAGGATTTGCTAGACGTACTCTACGACATGCGACGTACGCTTTTAGCGTTTCGAATACTGGTGGATTGGGAAGGACGTAAAAATTATAAAGATTATTTTACCATTAACCGTGGCATCATTTCTTATCTAGTTTCTTTCTTTCTGGGTACCGCTTCTACGATGAATGTGATCATTGAAGAGGGAGGTTCATAACTTATTGCAGCTCCGTGCAGGTGCGGCTTGTAAAAAGCGACAAAACAACCGTAGCTAGGTGGTTAGGCTCCAAGCCCATCTGGATGGGTCACGATCTCTAAATACATGTATGTCGCCATACCATAAGTAGCTTAAATAAATACCATAAATAGTTTAAATTACTTAATCTTTCAAATATTTATTTTTCCTTGTACATATTTAGAATGTATAATATAAAGTTTGTATTTTAGCGTTTAATTAGAACACATTGCTTTAGATTTTATGAAATAAAATTGTATAAATTGCTCAATAATAATTTGAGTAAAGCCATCAATACCACCATTTTGTAATAGATTCATCCAAACAAGAATGACACAAAATCAGTTTTGCCCTCTTATTGAATTGGCAACTGGATACTCGATTTCACGATCGAATTTCGTGATGATCGTGTTACAGTTCATTGAATTTTTAAATGGTTGCATGTAGGGTAGGGTAATGAAAAGCCCATTCACAGGACTGCAGTACAAGTATCGCTCTATTTGTTCAGGACGGCGTAGACGGAAGTCCGTGTAGGCGTGGTTCGCTAACACCGGCGAGCTTCCGCATTTGCGGTGCGCTTTGAAACGCTCGATATAGCAATTGAAACTTGTTTTGTTTTTAAAATATAAGGTTTTAATATAATAAAAGGTACACCTTTTTTTTAAAATACTCACTCAAACTTAAGCTGAAATAACTACAAGATAAAATTTGTTTTATTAAATTATTGGTTTCAAAGTTGGTTAAAAGGTGGTTAAGTTAGAAAAGTTATTCGAAATACTGTAGTTATTTCCTCATATTAATCTCTATAAGGAAGTTTGTGCACGTACCTACTTTTTACAAGTTACATCTAGATTGTATGCAAAACTAACTAAACTTGTATGTAAAGTTTACACTTCACTTGTACGCTATTTTTTAGTCATTGGTCTTCCGTGAGTTTCTTTTCTTATCAATTAAATACTTTAGGTTGATCCTCTGATCGATTGCCGTCTAGCTCCCAACACCGAAAGAAAATACTGAATAGTGCCGTAACGTTACTGACTCAAAAAATCTTTATTGCTGGATGTAAGCGACGCGACCGGTGACCTTGCGGAAGTAATCGGTCCATCGCACTGCGGGGCGACTTACGATGCATAACATACTCCAGCGGCCATCAGTTCTTTTTCCCTGGGGAAAACTGCACCTTAATAGTACCGCGTCGGATTTCCAGTGGGAATCTGACGCAGGTATGTGGGTTTCACCACCCTGCTAATGCAACCACTCGACTGAACAGCAAAGGATAGCCAGGGTGGTATCAGTACAGCCGATGATATGCTCACCTCCTTCCGCAATTGCCTTAAGCTCAAGCAGTTTGTAGGAGAGCTCTATCTACCCTCGGCATACAGCTCAAGTGAATTAACGCCACGGGTGGATAACAGTGAATAGTTGCGAGACTGGCCGTGCAATGCCTCCTACCTTTCTATGGCATAGATTGGTGCTGGATTTTTAGTGGGTACTCAGCCAGCATTGCACTAGTGCCATTTTATGGTGCTAGCTGCCAGGGAGTCCCACATAATCATCGTCGAATCACTCCTCGGCGAGGTATCCGCCAGATTTTCTGTTAAAAAAAAGGGTGGTTGCAATGGCATAACCCCGGTCGTCACCGAGAGCACTTGTCGCAGGTTCGACTTTTGGTCATTGCTCTGCGGCGCCCCAAGTGGGCATCAGTCTTGCGACAGACGTGACCGGCTCACTACCACTTCTTATTTTACGAGCTATATCGATAACTTTGTTAGGAATGCCTTCGTTTCGAATCTTATCCATTAGAGAAACATCCAACAGTGAGTAAGTGATTCAAAATTTATAAAACTGCCAATGTCCATTGTCTCGGCCCCGTAGCTCATCACTGGTTGTAACGGATTGCTCGGACTTTTTTTTTTTTTATTGCTATAGAACAGCAGACAGGCTGACGGCCCGCTTAGGATTTAGCAGTTACCGTCGCCTATAGGTGTATGCAACGCCAGTGGCATCGCGAACACGCTGCTGTCCCATAAAGGTACAGGAACTTGAGTCACTAATGCCGGAACACAACACAAGGTTATTATGGCGGCATACTTAAGACCAAAGGTGGTCGCCATCCAGACGGGCTTGAGGCCCTACCACGATTTTCAACTTCAAACACTATGTTATAGTAGTTTTATATCGGAGTAAAAAAAATTCATGAACTCGAAATAGCGCTGCGGCTAAAATTCATTGATAAACATATTCCACTTACCATTTCAACTAATTAAATTTGCTATTTTCTCGCTATTGCTCTTTTCCTGTTATTACATTCAGTCATCTTTATAAATAAAATGTTAGAGGTTCTGCAGTTGAGCGCGCATCACGGCAAAACTACTGGATAAATTTCAATAAAATTTTCTAAGATTTATTTCTTACACAATTGGCCCTTATCTAAAAAAATTGCGATATGTTCATTTAATATAAAGTTATTAAAGTTTTAAAAAACAATGATTTTATAAGCACTCCGTGTTCAGTGATGGGTGTTTTCTTGTCACGGAGAAGTGGGGCAAGCGGTGTAGCGCGCATGCGTACGAAAACTTCTGATATTTTTTCCATTACGTGAAAACCTACTTCTTCAGACGACATTTTTCAAGTAATCGATAAAAATCTACACTAAGTAATAAGATTAGTTCGAGTTTTTAAATTTATACATTTTTTGAGTCATCCTAACTCTACAACAACACAAAAAATATTGACGTTAACGGCACAAAACACGCAACGGTAAAAGTTGTGTGACTTATAATTTTACGGATTTATTCGTTTTGTCAATGTAATAATTTGGCGGAACTTGTGTTGCTAAAAATATTACTCGGCTTTCAAGTGGATAAAGGTAGTCGAACCGAGCTGATAGATAAAAATTCATGTACTTCCATGAGTTCTAATTAAATTCATGTACAAAAAAATGTATCATGTACATGTATCATGTTCATGTACATGTATCATGTTCTACATGTACATTTTCTCCGTGGAGGGGCGGATAAAAATAATAACCTCAGCGGCCGGGGTCGGCTTGTCATAAAAGACGACAAAACAATCCTAGCTACGTGGTAGGGTCCCAAGTCCATTAGGATGGTAACCACCCTTGGTCTATAAGTATGCCGCCATAATAACCGCGTGTGTTAGTGACCCTTATGGAACAGTAGCGTGTTCGCGGTGCCGCTAGCGTCACAAACATCAGGCGCAGGCGACGGTAACTGCTTACCATTAAGTGCGCCATCAATCAGCCTTTCTGCTGTTTCTCAGTAATAAAAAAGATATCGTAACAGAAACATATTACTTTGTTAGTGTGACTGTCCGCTGCAATTTGAGGACATTATTATATTCGTTAATTATTATTAATTATATTATACGAGTAATTGGGATATACCTGAAACGATTACAGCAAGAACAGAATATCTCGATCACACCACTAGGAATAAATAGAACATCATAACTTATTATATAATAGGCGTTATGTAATTAGTAAATAACGCGCAACACACAGGACATCATGGTTCTGTCTGAGAAAAAAAAACTGAAGTGTCATTGTGATATCAAATAAAAGATTTAAACGCACTAATATGCAAGTTTTATACGTGATACAAATTAATTTCAAAAATCATGTTTCTCTGTTCGTTTTATCTCCAATGTTATTTATCCATTTCATTTATTGCTACACAAAATGTTTAAATTGTATAAATATAGGAAACAAATACAGTTTGTTCATGTGGTTATTAATAGTGTGTAACAGGGTTGTCAACTCTGCATTTGCTATTTATAATAGCGCTAGTTTTATGGATCGAAATGCTGGATCACAAAGGGGAAGAATGAAAGGTTATTGCATGCAAATGAAAAGTAAAAGGCTAGCCTGGTATGGTCATATAATGCGAAGAGAAGATTGTCATATAACAAGGAAAATGTTAGAAATGAGTGGATGGATGCAAGAGGAGAGGTAGACCATAGAAAAGATGGATGGATTGTGTAAAAGATGATATGGCAAAAAAGGTGTGAATGTTCATATGACAACTAATAAAGGAGAGTGGAAGAACAATCTATGTTATGTCGAGCGCACATAGCTGGGATAAGGGCAGGAAGAAGAAGAATAGCGTTAGTTTTAAGTTGATCCCCACCAAGTACGGTTTTATATTTAATGATATTTTATAGTTGAACAAGAATAATAAGAAGAATAAGTAACCAAGCTTCAATATTAGAAAAAGGTTTCTGGTCCTGCGCGAATAATATATAACAAGATTTGAGGCAGATGATGACCCGTTCGTAGTACATATCAACTGTGCCTGGGTACATTTCAACGTAAGCAAAGAAATGTTACCAATCCTTCTTGACCGTTCAAACTAATCTAAATGTGAGATGGGATGTATTACGTCACTATTCCCACTTAGCATTTGTCATTGTCAGTGGTAAAACATGACAAAGGCTTAGTGTACAACATTATCCGTAACGCGAGTGGGCGTATGTTAAATGGGTTACCTTAAACGTAACTGTGGGAAATGGAGATCTTTGGAGTATCCCATACGTCAAGTATTCGGCACATATGATAGTCAGTTTGCTTCACAGGCCGGGTGAACAACGTACAAATTTACATAGCTAGTACGGGGTCTGTGTATTTTTTTTTAATAAATTGGTGAAGTTTCCACTTATAATTTAAGATTAATAATAAATAAATAATTGGTAAAACTTGTAATCAGCAATAGTTTTAAAAATGTTAGACTTGTACTGTAATTTTTATTAGCCTGTATGTAAGTCTTACTAAAACTAAATAAAAACAAAACATAATAAAATATTACGTCATCTGTATAAAATACGTTAAAACTTGAATTTAATTTGTAATTATTTACACAATTGAATTATTTATAATGTAAATACAAAATATTCACCCTTGTCAGTGATTTGTGCCTTGATTTTCGACGGGGACACCTCAGGACTCCATTACTGATCAGGAAAGGGAAACAGAAATCCATGCTATTGAAATTAAATGACTAAAAATTACATTATATTTGCTTCTAGTCCGTTCCAGTGTGCAATATAAATATAATATATATATATATATATATATATATATATATATATATATATATATATATATATATATATATATATATATATATATATATATATATATATATACATACCTAGTCAGGTCATAAATTCTGTCACATGTTTAATGTAAAATAATTGTAGCAAGTTTATTCATTATGTAACCATTCATATACCAAAATGAACTTAACAAAACATAGATTCTTATGACATTAAAGTTTATTCAAAATGACCTCCGTGATTTTGAATACAAGCCTTCAATCTGCGCGGCCAGTCGTCTATCGCAGCACGAACGAGGTCCATGTCAATATCGGCGGCTGCCTTAATCAAGGATGTCTTGAGTGACTCCAAATTGGGATGAGGCTTTGAGCACGCCTTTTCCTCCAAGTGTTGCCATATCTTGTAATCTAACGGATTCAAATCTGGACTGGAGGAGGGCCAGTCTTCGTGCCGGATGAAGTCGATTTCACGCGCCGCCAGCCAGTCTTGTGTGCTCTTCGCTCTATGAGCTGGCGCCGAATCTTGTTGGAATACCCAGTGCCTGTTATTGAACATGGTATGAGAAACAGGTTCCACAAGGTTCGTCAGGACTGTATTTTGATACACAACAGCATTCGTTTTTACACCTTTCTCACAAAAATGTACCTCTGTTAAGCCCCAATAAGAAACTCCCAACCATACCATGAGCGAGGATGGAAAATGACCTCGTTGGACACGCGGAATACGGTTGCTCGCTTCTTCACTACTGTGTGCGTACACCTTATCATTTTGTTTGTTGTAGCTCTCTTCTACGGTAAACATTTTTTCATCCGAAAAAAGAATTTCCCGATATTTTTTTCCCGCGTACCGCTTCAACAAAGCGCGGAATCTCTTCAGTCTCAGGTCCATTAGACGAGCATTCAAACGATGTCCTGTTTTTCTTCAATATGCCCGAAGCCCTAAGTCTTCATTTAACACCCTTTTCACCGTGGTTCTGCTTAACCCCATCTGAAAGGCCAACAGTTTCTGCTTACGTTTGGGATTTCTTTGAATTCGTGCCTTCACAGCTTTTATCACTGCTGGAGTCCTAACAGACCGAGGGCGACCACTTCTTGACCTGTCATCTACACTAGAGTCTTCATTGTATCGTTTGATGGTACGATAAATGAATCTTTTGGTTATATTCAAATTTTTCAGTATGTTAAAAATTTGAATTGGGGCGTAACCGCAACGATGCAACGCAATAACTGCAACACGGTCTTCTTTAAGCGTCCACTCCATATTTAAAAAATGAGTAAAATTCTAAAAGTATACATTTTTATTTTCATGAACAATTCGAGATTCGAATTCAATAACTTTCTTTGTGGCCAGCATTCTAAAAGTAAAGTTTTTACTGTGTGACAATACTTATGACCTGACTAGGTATATATATACCTAGTCAGGTCATAAGTATTGTCACACAGTAAAAACTTTTCTTTTAGAATGCTGGCCACAAAAAAGTTTATTGAATTAGAATTTCGAATTGTTCATGAAAATAAAAATGTATAACTTTTAGAATTTTACTCATTTTTAAATGTGGAGTGGACGCTTAAAGAAGACCATGTTGCAGTTATTGCGTTGCATCGTTGCGGTTACGCGCCCATTCAAATTTTTAACATACTGAAAAATTTGAATATTACCAAAAGATTCGTTTTATCGTACCATCAAACGATACAATGAAGACTCTAGTGTAGATGACAGGTCAAGAAGTGGTCGCCCTCGGTCTGTTAGGACTCCAGCAGTGATAAAAGCTGTGAAGGCACGAATTCAAAGAAATCCCAAACGTAAGCAGAAACTGTTGGCCCTTCAGATGGGGTTAAGCAGAACCACGGTGAAAAGGGTGTTAAATGAAGACTTAAGGCTTCGGGCATATCGAAGAAAAACAGGACATCGTTTGAATGCTCGTCTAATGGACCTGAGACTGAAGAGATGCCGCGCTTTGTTGAAGCGGTACGCGGGAAAAAAATATCGGGAAATTCTTTTTTCGGATGAAAAAATGTTTACCGTAGAAGAGAGCTACAACAAACAAAATGATAAGGTGTACCCACACAGTAGTGAAGAAGCGAGCAACCGTATTCCACGTGTCCAACGAGGTCATTTTCCATCCTCGGTCATGGTATGGTTGGGAGTTTCTTATTGGGGCATAACAGAGGTACATTTTTGTGAGAAAGGTGTAAAACCGAATGCTGTTGTGTATCAAAATACAGTCCTGACGAACCTTGTGGAACCTGTTTCTCATACCATGTTCAATAACAGGCACTGGGTATTCCAACAAGATTCGGCGCCAGCTCATAAAGCGAAGAGCACACAAGACTGGCTGGCGGCGCGTGAAATCGACTTCATCCGGCACGAAGACTGGCCTTCCTCCAGTCCAGATTTGAATCCGTTAGATTACAAGATATGGCAACACTTGGAGGAAAAGGCGTGCTCAAAGCCTCATCCCAATTTGGAGTCACTCAAGACATCCTTGATTAAGGCAGCCGCCGATATTGACATGGACCTCGTTCGTGCTGCGATAGACGACTGGCCGCGCAGATTGAAGGCTTGTATTCAAAATCACGGAGGTCATTTTGAATAAACTTTAATGTCAATAGAATCTATGTTTTGTTAAGTTCATTTTGGTATATGAATGGTTACATAATGAATAAACTTGTTACAATTATTTTACATTAAACATGTGACAGAATTTATGACCTGACTAGGTATATATATATATATATATATATATATATATATGTATACCTAGTCAGGTCATAAATTCTGTCACATGTTTAATGTAAAATAATTGTAACAAGTTTATTCATTATGTAACCATTCATATACCAAAATGAACTTAACAAAACATAGATTCTTATGACATTAAAGTTTATTCAAAATGACCTCCGTGATTTTCAATACAGGCCTTCAATCTGCGCGGCCAGTCGTCTATCGCAGCACGAACGAGGTTCATGTCAATATCGGCGGCTGCCTTAATCAAGGATGTCTTGAGTGACTCCAAATTGGGATGAGGCTTTGAGCACGCCTTTTCCTCCAAGTGTTGCCATATCTTGTAATCTAACGGATTCAAATCTGGACTGGAGGAGGGCCAGTCTTCGTGCCGGATGAAGTCGATTTCACGCGCCGCCAGCCAGTCTTGTGTGCTCTTCGCTCTATGAGCTGGCGCCGAATCTTGTTGGAATACCCAGTGCCTGTTATTGAACATGGTATGAGAAACAGGTTCCACAAGGTTCGTCAGGACTGTATTTTGATACACAACAGCATTCGTTTTTACACCTTTCTCACAAAAATGTACCTCTGTTAAGCCCCAATAAGAAACTCCCGACCATACCATGAGCGAGGATGGAAAATGACCTCGTTGGACACGCGGAATACGGTTGCTCGCTTCTTCACTACTGTGTGCGTACACCTTATCATTTTGTTTGTTGTAGCTCTCTTCTACGGTAAACATTTTTTCATCCGAAAAAAGAATTTCCCGATATTTTTTTCCCGCGTACCGCTTCAACAAAGCGCGGCATCTCTTCAGTCTCAGGTCCATTAGACGAGCATTCAAACGATGTCCTGTTTTTCTTCGATATGCCCGAAGCCCTAAGTCTTCATTTAACACCCTTTTCACCGTGGTTCTGCTTAACCCCATCTGAAGGGCCAACAGTTTCTGCTTACGTTTGGGATTTCTTTGAATTCGTGCCTTCACAGCTTTTATCACTGCTGGAGTCCTAACAGACCGAGGGCGACCACTTCTTGACCTGTCATCTACACTAGAGTCTTCATTGTATTTTTTTTTTTTATTGCGTAGGACAGCAGACAGGCTGACAGCCCGCTTAGAATTTAGCACAGTTACTGTCGCCTATAGGTGTTAGCAACACTAGTGGCATCGCGAACACGCTGCTGTCCCATAAGGGTACAGGAACTTGGGTCACTAATGCCGGAACACAACACAAGGTTATTATGGCGGCATACTTAAGACCAAAGGTGGTCGCCATCCAGACGGGCTTGAGACCCTACCACGTAGCTAAGGTGGGTTGTTTGTCGCCTTTTACGACAGGCCGACCCCGGCCACAGAGGTTAGTATTCTTTCTCCGCCCCTGCACGGATAAAATCGTTTGATCGTATCGTTTGATGGTACGATAAATGAATCTTTTGGTTATATTCAAATTTTTCAGTATGTTAAAAATTTGAATTGGCGCGTAACCGCAACGATGCAACGCAATAACTGCAACACGGTCTTCTTTAAGCGTCCACTCCATATTTAAAAAATGAGTAAAATTCTAAAAGTATACATTTTTATTTTCATGAACAATTCGAGATTCGAATTCAATAAACTTTTTTGTGGCCAGCATTCTAAAAGAAAAGTTTTTACTGTGTGACAATACTTATGACCTGACTAGGTATATATATGTATATATATATATATATATATATATATATATATATATATGTATATATATATATGTATATATATATATGTATATATATATATGTATATATGTATATATATATATGTATATATATATATATATATATATATATATATATATATATATATATATATATATATATATATATATATATATATATATATATATATATATATATATATATATATATATATATAGATGTTGGAAGTCTGGATGGTCCGAATAAATCAACCAAATTAGTTTCTCTGTAAATAAGAAAAACGACAATTAAGGTCAATTATTCGTCTCTCTTTCACAAATCTGCTTTTATTTAGAATCACTTAATTGATACAATTTATCACAGAAATGAATATAGTAAAAGTGAATGAATTTTATGTATGTAAATGTCATGTGTCATACTGTCATAGATCATAGAGTGCGCAGAGTATCCTAAGCGCGTTCAATTTAAAGAGATGATATTCTCTTTACATCTCCTCTCCACGATGTGAAAATTGCATAATTTTTCAATCAGCTTCAACGTCAAACATTGGAATTAGTTTTGTCACGTGGAATAGACTCGTGTCTTGATTTCTTTTTTCAGTTTTTATTTTATAAATTGAGTTTGATATTTTTTCTTCTATTATATATGGTCCGATTCTTCTTAGTTCTTCTAGCTTTTTCCTATTGAGTTTGTTTCCATTTTCTATGAATACCATATCTCCCTCGTTGAATTCATGGTGTCTTATTTTTCTATTAAATAAACTTTCGTTATTTTTATTTGATCTCTGCGTTCTTTCTAATGCTAATTTCTTATCTTATCCAGTCTTCTCCGTTTTTCTTTCTTTTTAACTCTTCTGGTATGTTACTGGTGTCTGTGCCATATAATAGATACTCTGGTGTAAATCCTGTTATTGTATGTTCTAGTCTAATATATTTATTCACACATTCTCTCGCTATCGATGTCCAGGCTCTACTCTTTTTCTCTTCGTTTATTTTACATCTTTCCCAAGTTCCTGTACCCTTATGGGACAGCAGCGTATTCGCGATGCCACCGGTGTTGCTAATACCTATAGGCGACGGTAACTGCTAAATTCTAAGCGGGCTGTCAGCCTGTCTGCTGTCCTACGCAATAAAAAAAAATCTTAAATTATTTACTAATGTCTGACATTCAGACCATTATGGAAAATGGTGCATTTATTGCAGTGAAAATTAATTGCACTTCTTTCTTTTTTAAATAATCTTTAAATTCTCTCGAAATTATTCCAGGATATTGGTCCGTTAAGATTGTTCCTATGTTTTCTATTTCTAAAACGGTTTGAACTAATTTTATAAAATCAGTGGCGTTTTGAGTTCTTGATGTTGAAATGAACGCATATCTCGTGAAATGATCGACAAGCAAATGAATATATTGTTTTGTCGATCTAGTGCTTCCAAATCCTCCAATTGTATCTATGGACATAATTTCGAAAGCTTTAGTCACTGGTCCTAATTGTGACATTGAGCCGAATTTATGTTGCCCTCTTGACTTATTCCTAATACATATAACATTCTTTACATATTTTTTTTATATTCTTCACTAAATCTTTAACATTTTATTTTATTTTTACATATAATATATAGAATTTGTGATTATTGAACTATGCACTTACAAGTGAAAGGAAGCGTACCATACTTGTAAGGGAGTTTAAATTGGGTCAAACATTTTCGGTGGCATCCTGTGCCTGCCTACCTCGAAAGTATTCAAATTATGCCCCAACAATAACTTCTACTTTACCGCGACCTCATGACTGACGAATTTCATTGTAAAATTAGGTCTATTTACCCTTTTCATGCTTCTGAGATGAGAATTGAAATTAATTACCTTAAAATGTTTGACCATTTTGCCGATGATGTTATTGCTCAAAAGGCGGAAAAACAGCAAACGTTTTAGAAAATAGGTACTTGCATCAAAGTGATTGGAATATTTTCCAATCTATGGCGAGGTTGAAAAGTTTTGATAATTGGCTCATACATATATAAACTGATATTATACGCTTATCAAATCGAGATTGTGTGATTAATTTTAATGGTGGACCCCGGGCACAGAAGCGCATTAAAACCGGCATTTAACGCTGAAATGATGATGATGTCAGTAGTGGAAATAGTTCAGTTTAGTCTAGTTTTATTTTATCATTTATGCACAAGAAAATTATGAACCCCCATTTTTTTGTTCTTTAAGATGTCAAACCTTCACATTAAAAACATACTGGAATATCTCCTTTTACAATACAAACCGGTAAATGGTTGATGAACATATATTACAAATACCCATAGGGTAATATAACATTAGTTAAATATTGATTGAATATTTTTTTGCATAAGTCTTAATTCCTAGAAAATTTAGATAGGTCAACATTTAATTCGAGGAAAATAAATAAAGGAAATACTAATTGTATTCTGTATTCTGCGGTTCGTTCGTAAATCTTAAAATAGTTGCCGGCGAAGCGTAGACGCCGAGTTAATCTTTTGTGCAAACTTTCATTCGCCGCCCTTAAGCCGGGCTTAAGCTTAAACTGTAGTCTACTTTAGACTAGCGCTGCTTGCGGTTTTTCGGAGAAACTCTTCGTTCATAGCCTCATCCTACAGCTCAGATTTATAAAAAAAAGGAAATACATTTCCCGCTCTTCCTAGAGATTCACATCTCAATGACATACGATAATACACTAACATATTAATTAAACACATATAAAGATTTCAATGCTGTTTCTTGTTTTTGTAAAATCGCTACATTCCTTAAATCAGTTTTATCTCTCAACGATATTATACTCGTATAACGAATTAATTATATTCTTCTTTTTCTTCCTGTGACTTTCCTTTAGTGGCATACAGCCTCTAGTATATTTTCTAATCTATGGCGAGGTTGAAAAGTTCTTATGCAATTGTGACTCCAGTCAATTCTCGGATGTTTCGCAGCCATAATTTATACCTGCCGCCGACCGCTCTTCTTTTTTTCCATAAAATTTATTTATATTTTTATCAACTGCATATGAAGTACCACCCACCGCCTTTGTTACACAAACTTGCATAAAATTTCATAGAAATAAAATGTGTAACTGGGGAAACAATACGTAAACCTTATTATTTTTAAATGTAGAGACATTACTATCATTTTGCGGAATGACAAATATTCGCAGCCAGCTTAGTGGGTCGCTGCCACCATGTATCGTGGATTTTTTAATCGCAAACTGTTAGAAAATACATGTTAAGCTCTTTGGGTACATTTTTTTTACTTGCGACTAATGCCATATATTATTATTTGGGGTTCAAACCTCACTCGCAAGTATATAATCATGATGGACGTCGTAGTGTAGACCCTCGTTTGGAAATTCCAGTCGGCCTGTCATAAAAGGCGACAAAACAACCCTAGCTATGTGGTAGGGCCCCAAACCCGTCTGGATGGCAACCACCCTTGGTTTTAAGTATACCGCCATAAAAACCTTGTGTTATATTCCGGCATTACTGATCTTGGTTCCTGTACATACAGCGTCGCGTACACCCATAGGCGACGGTAACTGCTTATTATTAAGTGGGCCGTCAGCCTGTCTGCTGTCCTCAGCAATAAAAAAATCCGAGACACTGCTTCAATAAAGTAAAAAATACACACAATATTTTTCATAATAATCAAAGATCTTCGATTCATTTCTTTTCTTTTCAGTACTTATTGTATTGGATGGATATTTTATAACAAAAAATATATAATAAAAATTTTGTAAAACCAACCGTTGCGAATAAGTCGTAGTAATATAACTTTACTTATATGTATATAGGTATAAAACCTATAAATATTGTATGCGACATATTTGCTTGAATAAATCATTAGTTTAAATTATGAATGAATGAATAAAAAATATTTTCATTATAAATAATCTATCAACATATTTCGTTACAGTACATACAGTTGCTATAAAAACTGTAATTTTGAAAACAAATAACTCGTTCTGAAATTGCATTATAAGACACAAACTATACGACACGAGGAGTTATAAAATTCACATAAAACGGATATACACTGCACTCGAATAAAAGCCCTCGAAACAAGAAACGAAGTGAATACTGACATTAAAATCGAGTAACATGTGTAAATATAAAAAAAAAAAATATGGAGATATAAAATTATATGACAAAAAGGAGTAGCTATAAAATTATGTAATTTAAAATTAGCAGTTTCGCGGTTAATCATAAAAGGGATGACAGGATAAATGGATGCATGGAGTTTCATAGGTCAAAACCAGCTGTAATCCTGTAATAACTCTTCAGTATTGCGGTGACAGATATATGACGTTTCCTTTATTCCAAGATCGCCCTTTCAGATGACCTGGACCTCAACCAGTATTCGGCGGTTACGTGATGATTGGCAAAGTGCGATCATCCAGACCTCTCGTAGATCATAGGAGACTTTTATATACCTAGTTCGAAATAGATCATATTATATCAAAGATCGTTGGCGATGAAACTATTCGTGGGCAACACAGTAAGTACGATCGAATCGGTAAGTAAAAATACAAGTGTGCAATGTATCAGTGAAATCACTTTTTCAACGAATTATTTTTTGTTATAAAATAAAAAAGGATATGTTGGTAGCTATTATTTGAGTAGGGGCGGAGAAAGGATACTGAATTCTGCGGCCGGAATAGACCTGTCGTAAAGAGCGACAAAACAACGCACCCTAGCTACGTGGTAGGGCCCCAAGCCCGTCAGGATGGCGACCACCTTTGATCTTAAGTATGCTTTTATAATAACTTTGTGTTGTGTTCCGGCATTAGTGACCCAAGTTCCTGTACCCATATGGGACAGCAGCGTGTTCGCGATGCCACTGGCGTTGCAAACACCCATGGGCGACGATAACTGCTAAATGCCAAGTGGGCCGTCAGTCTTTCTGCTGCCTTACAGCAATAAAAAATGCTATTTGGTATTACACTCCAAGACCAGACTTAGAGGTCAAGAGTTCGAATCCCACGATCGCATGTGCATATTATACACAAACACCTCGTATCGACCGTGAAGGAAAACAACGTACACCTATTACCGAGGTCACTGATAAGTGCAACCCGCTTATCCGCCTTAAACAAACGTAGTGGGTAACGTAAACGCAACACTCTTTTAATCTAGGGGAAGGACATAGCACAGCAGTTGTTCTTCTTCCTGCCCTTATCCCACATTATATGGTGTCAGCACAACATGTTCTCCATTCCACTTTCCTCTGTTAGTCGTCATCTCAACATTCACACCCTTTTTCACCATATCATCTTTTACGCAATCCATGTTTTTTTTTTGGACTACCTCTGCTTCTCTATCCATTTACCCTCATTTATATAATTTTGCTAGTTATATAGCATTCTTCCCCCACGCTAGTCTGTTACTTTTAAGTTTTTCAACCACTGGTGCTACTTTCACACTTCCTATAATATGTTATGAATTGTTATTATTATATAGAATAGTAAATTAAATTATACTTATTAAATTTTATCTGATTACAAATATATTTTATTCCCAGTCTTGTTACTTTTATATACCTATCAATATGTGTAAAGAAAAAAATAAAACACGAGAAAGTCTCAACAAAAAAAGCTAATACATCAAAACCATTCCCTTTATAC
Source organism: Malacosoma neustria (assembly GCA_963693495.1). NCBI lineage: Eukaryota > Metazoa > Arthropoda > Insecta > Lepidoptera > Lasiocampidae > Malacosoma > Malacosoma neustria. The sequence continues at coordinate 15,971,525 of OY856379.1, read as the reverse complement.
GGAAACGGAAAATAACGTATGAACTGAAATCGAGAAGATATTGGTAAAGTTTAGAGGGTTTCCGCATTCAAGATGGTTCAGATTCCACAATACTTCTATTTAGTTGCGTCGCTTAAGACAGAGTCGATCGATAACACTGGTACGAGTATATATACTACACTGGTAAAAAGATTTTATTCAATAATTAATCTTATTACCGATAAAACGATTGGAAAAATGAATTCTTGACTGACTTGAACGATAATCAAAATAAACATTTAAAATCCGTAAATAATAACGGCCTATAACGTCCCACTTCTGGGTTCGAGCCTCTTCCTAGAGGGAACGGACGGTCTGTGTGACCCGACCCGTCAATCCATTTTGCACAAGGTGGATATGCTGTTCGTTTCCTCAGTAATGGGCCATTACATCTATTATTATATTCACTAAAAATTAAACAGCACTGAATTATATTACAATATGCAGGTAAATAATTAAATACTAGCGGACTCGGCAAACGTTCAGCAAAAAAAAAAGATTCGCGACAAAAGTAACCTCCTTCTTCTAGTCTAGTCCAATCTACCTCTATACCGATGTTCATCAAAATTGGTTCAGCAGTTTCGGCGTGAAAACGTAATAGACAGACAGAGTTGCTTTCACTTTTATAATATTAGTATGGATATGTTTTAAACGTCAAATTATTTTATTAGTACAAAAACGCTAATATGCATAAAAGGCATAATAACACGAAAATAAATACGTGAGAATGTATTATGAGGGTATGTAATGGCCTCTTTTTACAAGTTCAGTAAGAACACGAACGGAGTCGTAAAAAAGTTTGTAGGACGTGGATAACGTAAGCCGAATGTCAATAAGGCCATAAGACTGTATGTAGACGAGGCGAGGGCGGATGCTTTAACGGTAACACATAGCAGGAAAAAAATTTCTACACTTATTGGCAGATTAATTACAAAACATGTAATTTTATTTAAATTTCTTTTTATACGGTTTGTCGGGAATCTATCTTCCGTGTAAATCGAGGGATATATGTTTATTATATTTATAATTAAAGAACCAGTGATTTATTGTTACTTTATTTCTGTATACTACTATAATATTATTTATCGATTGAAACTTGTAATAAATTCTACGCAATGATTAGAAGAAATAAATAGATATATTTGGACAATTCACACCGCACCACACAGTCCCCAAAGTAAGCAACAGAGTGCTTGTTTTATTTTATGGGTACTAACCAACTGACTTACTATATACCTAGTCAGGTCATAAGTACTGTCACACAGTAAAAACTTTTCTTTTAGAATGCTGGCCACAAAAAAGTTTATTGAATTAGAATTTCGAATTGTTCATGAAAATAAAAATGTATAACTTTTAGAATTTTACTCATTTTTAAATATGGAGTGGACGCTTAAAGAAGACCGTGTTGCAGTTATTGCGTTGCATCGTTGCGGTTACGCGCCAATTCAAATTTTTAACATACTGAAAAATTTGAATATTACCAAAATATTCGTTTATCGTACCATCAAACGATACAATGAAGACTCTAGTGTAGATGACAGGTCAAGAAGTGGTCGCCCTCGGTCTGTTAGGACTCCAGCAGTGATAAAAGCTGTGAAGGCACGAATTCAAAGAAATCCCAAACGTAAGCAGAAACTGTTGGCCCTTCAGATGGGGTTAAGCAGAACCACGGTGAATAGGGTGTTAAATGAAGACTTAGGGCTTCGGGCATATCGAAGAAAAACAGGACATCGTTTGAATGCTCGTCTAATGGACCTGAGACTGAAGAGATGCTGCGCTTTGTTGAAGCGGTACGCGGGAAAAAAATATCGGGAAATTCTTTTTTCGGATGAAAAAATGTTTACCGTAGAAGAGAGCTACAACAAACAAAATGATAAGGTGTACGCACACAGTAGTGAAGAAGCGAGCAACCGTATTCCGCGTGTCCAACGAGGTCATTTTCCATCCGCGCTCATGGTATGGTTGGGAGTTTCTTATTGGGGCTTAACAGAGGTACATTTTTGTGAGAAAGGTGTAAAAACGAATGCTGTTGTGTATCAAAATACAGTCCTGACGAACCTTGTGGAACCTGTTTCTCATACCATGTTCAATAACAGGCACTGGGTATTCCAACAAGATTCGGCGCCAGCTCATAGAGCGAAGAGCACACAAGACTGGCTGGCGGCGCGTGAAATCGACTTCATCCGGCACGAAGACTGGCCCTCCTCCAGTCCAGATTTGAATCCGTTAGATTACAAGATATGGCAACACTTGGAGGAAAAGGCGTGCTCAAAGCCTCATCCCAATTTGGAGTCACTCAAGACATCCTTGATTAAGGCAGCCGCCGATATTGACATGGACCTCGTTCGTGCTGCGATAGACAACTGGCCGCGCAGATTGAAGGCTTGTATTCAAAATCACGGAGGTCATTTTGAATAAACTTTAATGTCATAAGAATTTATGTTTTGTTAAGTTCATTTTGGTATATGAATGGTTACATAATTAATAAACTTGTTACAATTATTTTACATTAAACATGTGACAGAATTTATGACCTGACTAGGTATATACCTTACTTTTGTATCATACCAACACAAAGCTTCAGACTCAGGACAAGAATCAACTCCTGACCTAAGCAAGCTTTTCGACGTGCTTAAGTACTGCTGCTAATCTCTAAAATGTTGAGTAGATACATTTTACTGTTTATTTACAAAATCAAATACATTTTTCACATTTACCGTATAAAATATTTCAAGTACTATTTTAAACATTTGGAATGAGTTTGATTTATCAAAATCTCTTTTCTTTACCATGCTAACAAAAGAAAAAAATTGAAATTTTGATCCAAAAGAAAACGTAAAGGCTGTTGAGGAAACTCACTTCAATGGACGGTGGGTAATGACACGACCGTCGCAATACAACAGTGACACGGAAAAGGCGGGATTCGCCGGATAAAAGTCGACGCGAGAATCATCTCAGCTTTTGTGCTATCCAGGATTGCGGGTGATACCGGAGTTTCCACAAAACACACCCTTAAAAAGCCTGATGTACGTGAAACCAACATAAATGTACTTGCTGAGGTTTTAAAAGGTATGCGAGAACATAACTTTAGGGGAATTATAAATGTTAAGCAATATTTAATATATAGCCAACATTTCTTTATATATAACCAAGTATACTTGGAGTTAAGTAGACAGGCAAACGATTCTTTCAGTAGCAGGCGGTCGCTGTCATCTATGGAATTTTATAATGCCTTATTAAAAAAATCCTATATCGTAATGCGATGAGTACATGAACAACATGAACGTTCATGAAAACCGTTTCGTACAGAAATGAAAATCTAGGAAATACGGAAGAACGCCCAGTCGATATGGGTTAGTGCGGTGGTAGATAGATGACGAAGGTACTAGTCTAAGCAGACCAGTTTTTTAGAACTTTCCCCGTTGTACAAACGGTAGAATACGCAAAGAGACGTAGTCTCTCCGAAGGCCGAAGTCTAGACCGTCTATGAGTAAGATCGACAAGACGCGTACAGTCTACTTGTGTACTCACAAAATTAAGCTAGCATCAAAAATGTTATAGATACAAAACATTGAGTATTTGTAAGAATGATGTAAGGTATACAGTGAATCAAACTTTATATATTACAGGTGGCAGTCTGAACGTTTAGTGTTCGTCTAATGGGGCGGAGTGCGGGCGCCGTGGTCGATGCATCTCCCGACCACCCTCTTGCCTCTGCATTCGTGTTCAGAATAGAATAACTTTTCAAGAAATTCTTTTCAAAACGAATGCGACCTTTAAACGTTTTCTTACTTTGTTGAAAGAAATATTATTAGCGAACGAGTTTTATAAGAATAAAACTCGTTCGCGTTGTATGTTTTCTTAATACTTCAATCGAACACGTTTTGTTTGTGTTTAAACAAAGTGAACTCATAACTGTACATTAATCAGAAGAGCACGCAGTTTTTATTTACACAACTGCCGTTCATCATGAGAGAAACATTAATAAATAAAAACGTGTACATTGTGTTGAAACTATTGTACTAATCTAAAAATACAACAAATAGAAAAAACAAACAAGCAGCGAGGAAAATCATGCGGGCGAAGATAAAGCCACAAACGAATATCCGGATGCCAGTGCTGGTATTACGAGAGTGTTACTCAATTAGCGCTCAAAAGTTGAAACTCGTATTGTTAGAGACAACAATACATCATATATATACTTTCTATTTGAAATAAAATAAAGACATAATAAGTTAAATATTTTAAATTAGAATACGTTATCTTTTAATTTATTTACTTCGAAATGATCGCACAAAATTATGTGCATTCATTGCTCTTCAATAAAAAAATTACATAGCACAGTTAGTCGCATTATCTTTTAAGCGTAAACACTTCTAGATAATAATAAAATTAATAAATCGTTTTTTTATTGATGTGGGACAGCAGATACCCACTTTAAATAGTAAGTAGTTACAATCGCTTATACCTAGTCAGGTCATAAGTATTGTCACACAGTAAAAACTTTTCTTTTAGAATGCTGGCCACAAAAAAGTTTATTGAATTAGAATTTCGAATTGTTCATGAAAATAAAAATGTATAACTTTTAGAATTTTACTCATTTTTAAATATGGAGTAGACGCTTAAAGAAGACCGTGTTGCAGTTATTGCATTGCATCGTTGCGGTTACGCGCCAATTCAAATTTTTAACATACTGAAAAATTTGAATATTACCAAAAGATTCGTTTATCGTACCATCAAACGATACAATGAAGACTCTAGTGTAGATGACAGGTCAAGAAGTGGTCGCCCTCGGTCTGTTAGGACTCCAGCAGTGATAAAAGCTGTGAAGGCACGAATTCAAAGAAATCCCAAACGTAAGCAGAAACTGTTGGCCCTTCAGATGGGGTTAAGCAGAACCACGGTGAAAAGGGTGTTAAATGAAGACTTAGGGCTTCGGGCATATCGAAGAAAAACAGGACATCGTTTGAATGCTCGTCTAATGGACCTGAGACTGAAGAGATGCCGCGCTTTGTTGAAGCGGTACGCGGGAAAAAAATATCGGGAAATTCTTTTTTCGGATGAAAAAATGTTTACCGTAGAAGAGAGCTACAACAAACAAAATGATAGGGTGTACGCACACAGTAGTGAAGAAGCGAGCAACCGTATTCCGCGTGTCCAACGAGGTCATTTTCCATCCTCGCTCATGGTATGGTTGGGAGTTTCTTATTGGGGCTTAACAGAGGTACATTTTTGTGAGAAAGGTGTAAAAACGAATGCTGTTGTGTATCAAAATACAGTCCTGACGAACCTTGTGGAACCTGTTTCTCATACCATGTTCAATAACAGGCACTGGGTATTCCAACAAGATTCGGCGCCAGCTCATAGAGCGAAGAGCACACAAGACTGGCTGGCGGCGCGTGAAATCGACTTCATCCGGCACGAAGACTGGCCCTCCTCCAGTCCAGATTTGAATCCGTTAGATTACAAGATATGGCAACACTTGGAGGAAAAGGCGTGCTCAAAGCCTCATCCCAATTTGGAGTCACTCAAGAGATCCTTGATTAAGGCAGCCGCCGATATTGACATGGACCTCGTTCGTGCTGCGATAGACAACTGGCCGCGCAGATTGAAGGCTTGTATTCAAAATCACGGAGGTCATTTTGAATAAACTTTAATGTCATAAGAATCTATGTTTTGTTAAGTTCATTTTGGTATATGAATGGTTACATAATTAATAAACTTGTTACAATTATTTTACATTAAACATGTGACAGAATTTATGACCTGACTAGGTAGATATTTGCGACGCTAGAGCCACCCCTAACATACCTCTCGCATAGGGAAACTGAATCAGCGTTGGTTGCTATCCAGATGACATTGGAGCTCTATCAACTAACTACTTTGTCACCTTTCAATACTGGTCGACCCCGGTCGCAGGGGTCAATCTCTCTTACGCCGCTCCTGCACGGAGAAAATAAACAAATTGTGACCATACACATAGCGTCATCTAGTCCAAAAGTAAGTAACATAGCACTTGTATTATGAGTGCTAGACAACTAATATACTACATATACCTGTACTTTTTTAAAATAAATACATAAACCTACCATAAATGATACCTCGTAGCTCAGTAGTACTAAACTCGGAGACCAATCTAGAGATTCCGCGTTCGAATCCCATGGCACCGCTTAGGTAGTGTTTTAGTCTAATTTGCATATTATAGCATAACTGCCATGTACCGTGAAGGAAAACATCTTGAGGAAATGTACATACCGAGATCATCGGTATACTCTCCGTTCCCTCTAAGGGTAGGACCGAACCCAAAATACGTTTTGTGCTGTTATTATATTACATATACACCCAGACGCTGGACGGGAATCGAATCCGTAACCTCCGCTGGCGAACTAACGTGCGTTAGCTGTTACGCCACGGAGGTCGTCAAATATTCCGTTCTTTCACTGAAATGAGCAAACATGACGAATACACACGAATAAACATGACAATACAATAAAACTCGCAAAAACAATCGGTAGTGCGCGATTTTCGGCGTCCCTTCGTCGACATCGAGAAGTGAGTACTATAAAAACCTAATTGCCAGCACAGACCGCATCAAAGGCTGCGGCTACGTCAAATGTGCATTGTTAACAGACATAATATCCTGTAGGAATGTTGAAACAACTAAAGAACGCAATACTTCGAGTACCTCCGAGTCGGACCTTCAGGTTATTGGTGTATGAATTAAAAAAAATATGAAACGTTTATTTTATTTATTCATAAGTATTTTTTTGTTCGCTGTAGGACAGCAGACAGGCTGACGGCCCACTTAGAATTTAGCAGTTACCGTCGCCTATGGGTGTTTTCAACGCCAGTGGCATCGCGAACACGCTGCTATCCCATAAGGGTACATGAACTTGGGTCACTAATGCCGGAACACAATACAAAGTTATTATGGTGGCATACTTAAGACCAAAGGTGGTCGCTATCCAGACCGGCTTGGGGCCCTACCACGTAGCTAGAGTGGGTTCTTTTGTCAATGAAGTTCCCGGTAAATATTATTTAATAAACACTATTTTATTTTTTAAAGATATTATTGTAATCACTTTATTGCTCATCAAATACAAAGAAGAATAGATAGATATATAGACAACACTTTATTGTACTAAAAAAACTATAAAAACTATAAAACTATATAGCACAAAGGATTTATAGCTAAAGAGTGATTTCTTCCACACAACCCAGAAAGAGTTCTCTAATTCTAAAGCAACTAAGATAAAAGAATAAAGAAATTGATTATGTGTATTATAAAATACTAGCAGACCCTACAAACATTGTTCTGCCATATAAATAAAAAAAAAACCTTAATTACGTTCATCACTATTTCACCGCCTTCAAGTTTCATTTTCGCGGTAAATAGTAGCCTATGTCCTTCTCTAAGATATGAATCATAGAGAAGAAATAATATATACCATAATTCATCAAAATTGGTTCACGAGTGAAAGCGTAACAGACATTTATAATATTAGTAAGGATTAATATTAAGGAAAAAACGAATCCAACTTTAGATAATAGTGGAACCCAACTACGATCTTAATAAAAAGCACAAGTGTGTTTTTTAATCACAGAATAATGCGCCTGAAATGCAACGCCAGAGACGATTGGCTAAGTTAGCGTTTGTCACGTACATTATCCATTCAGCACAGATAGAGACGTCTCGTGGGCCGAGCGCTCAAGTATGTGCCACTCAAGTAAGCACTGGAATTCGCTTTGCATGTAATTACAAAACGAGAACTGTTTTGTTTATCCGCCGCAAAGTTGATAATAGCTTAATTTGCATTACCTGTTCAAGAACAGACATGTACGCTGATGTGTGATGAATAAGTAGGGCGTGCTAAACGTGTTCATGATAATTTTAATTGGAACAAACATCAACAACTCGAATTTCGGCCTCCCAAATACTTAAAAGTAAGACGTCTATTAGAAGCACGTCAAATATTAACAACTAACTGACCCGGGCAACCGTTGTTCTGCCATATAAATTTAAAAAAGTAGCCTATGTCCTTCCCAAGGTCCCATCTATCCCTTTACCGAAATTCACAAGAAAAAAATTGTATCATCGATTTAGGCGTGAAAACGTAACAGACAGACAAACAGTTACTTTCTATTAGTATGGTTAGACAATATATTGCATTGGGATCTCAAATTGACGAAAACTGCATAAGAAGTTTCTTTATTGCTGAAGAACAGCAGACAGGCTCCCTGCCCACTAAGTACGCAGTTACCGTCGCCTATGAATATATGGTGGCATACTTATAGATAGACTAAGAGTAGTTGCCATCCAAACGGGCTTGGAGCCCTACCACGTAGCTAGGGTTATTTTGTCGCCTTTTACGACAGGCCGACCGCGGCCGCAGGGTTTAGTATTCTTACTCCGCCCCTGCACAAAGTCTCCTCGACGACCTCCTGGAGTAACGGCTAACGTTCGTCGGCACGCTTGCGGAGGTCACGGGTTTGATTCTCATCCAGCGTCTGGGTGTTTATGTATAATATGTATTAATTTTCATAAGAAAAGTATATATGTATATCAGTTGTCTAGTACCCATAACACAAGTGCTATGCAACTTAATTTGGGACTAGATGGCGTTGTGTGAAATGTCACAATGTATTTATTTATTTAAGTATTTCACGTAATTATGCCATTATCTCTACCACCAAGACTTTTGCATCTAATCAATATCACGTATTGATAGACTTCATTACTGGAATTACTTATCTATATAGCACGTTGCTCTTGTTGTGAGATGGCTGTCTTGGTCTGTAATTTACAATACGTAAATTAAAAACAAGGAATCTCTTATCTCCTCTTCAATTTACGACTCATAAGGCATCGTTTCGAATCGATCCAAATAAATATTGAAGAGAGTTTATGTCAGCAGTTTAATCTAAAGACAATATCGCCATAAGAGTCACGAAGTGCATTGTTGTCGGAGAATAAGGTTTTCACACGAACCCCATCGCTAACTGCAATCGATATTGCAAATAATAATTCAATAATTTCCATCTTGATATGAAATTATTCGAATACACTGCAAGCGATACGTCGCGATTGGCAAGTGAGTCATGGCCGACTTGAAGTATCCGTACAGGGACGGAGTAAGAATACTCGTATTTTCCCATGCGGCTGGGGAGGCCTGTCGTAAAAGGCGACAAAACAACCCTAGGGCTAAAAAAAACAAGGGCTTCAATCTCGAGTGAATAGCAACCACCCCTTATTTCTAAATGCCGCCATAATAACCTAGTGTTGTGGGCTAGCACAAGAGACCAAGGTGCCTCTGGCGTCGCAAACACCATTTGAAGGCGGCGGTAACTGTTTACTATTAAGAATTCTATTATATATCAATAAAAAAAATCTACCTCGTCTCATTCTCACGCGATAATAGGCAAAATATGGATATTGCTTTTTTGTTTCATCGCTAAGCACAAAAAAGTAAACATCACACAAAGGGGTAGACAGCAAAAAAGGCGAGACGTTTTGGCATACGACAATGCATCGCGCATCGGGCTCATGCTGATTAAGCTGTCGGAACCGACGCTACGTTACCTATAGGAATATATTAATATATTTATGATATTACTCGTAGTTACAGTGTACGTACGATAATAGTGTTTCAAATAAGTTTAAAATCTATGACGCTACTAATAAAGATGAAAAATATTATTTCAATTGTAAAATAAATTAAAAATATCAAAAGCAGATGGAATAATGAAATATTTCATCAAAAAATCATTTAATCAAATATATATTTGCTCATGCTTGTGTTTATTCTGTAAGACGATCAAATCGCATCTCAAGACGTATTTTACAATCTGAACGATTTTGATACTTATACTCGTAATAACAAAAGATTTTACTACGCCAAAGTACGAGATTGTTAAAAGCATCTTAAAACCTATGATATCTATAAGCTTATCGAAGATTTTCCTCCATGTAGGGGCGTGATAAAAACACTGACCCCTGCATCCGCAGCCGGCCTGTCGTATGAGCCGATAAAACGACCCTAGCTAGGTGAGTTGGTAGGGCTCCAAGCCCATTTGGATGGAAAAAAACCCTGGTCCTAATAGCTTTGTGTTGTGTTCCAGCATAAAGTGGCCAGGTTCCAAGTGCCCTACGCGGACAGCAGCATGTTAACGGTGTCCATGGCGACGCAAACTACTTACTATTAAGTGAGCTGTCTGCTATCACACAGCAATAAAAAAGATACACCTTGATATCTTGTACTGGTGAACGAATAAACTATTTTGAATATAAATAAAACTAAATGTTCTTCAACTATCAACTCAGCTAGAGTTATAAACGGCGAAATAGATTGCGTGGTTCACCACAGACATGGAGTTACGAAACTGTACACTGCATTCGATTGGGAAAAGGACATCTCATTCTAGATCCAATTTACGTGAGATCGGGGAGAAAACCGCATATAATCCAGTCGCAGTCGCAGACTACACAAACAACTAATTTAAATTTCATTCGTGTTGTGATATGACGCCAGCCACACTGCGCGTATTTACATTCCATTCACAATTATTTTCGAATGATGAGATAACAAATATTTTCACATATCAACATTTATCTATAGCAATGAAGTGGACAATATCCAGCATGGCGATACGACCTTCAATGTTAATCCATGATTAGTATTTATGGACATAAATACACTCAGATCAGAAAATATTATTGCAAATCATATAAATGTTTTATCTTCCGTAGGGGTAGATCAAAGAGAAGATGACATAGCAAAAAAGGTTCGAATGTTAAGATTACGACTATTAGAGGAGAGCGGAAAGAGAGAACATGTTGAGCCGGCCCCACATAGTTTGGGTTGTGGGCAGGAAGAAGATAAATATTTTATCCTTCGAAGGAATCGAGCCGACATACACGACTGAACTAAACCGACGTACTTAAGTAGCTATTGCAGCAGACATGTCGTTAAGTTAACACATTGTGATAACTTTAATATATAGGGACAAGGCCCATAGCGTCATTTAGCACCGAAGTTAAGCAAATGTGTTATGGGTACCAGCCAACTGATTGATATGCTACTAAAATATTTTTTAACTGTAAATAAATACATGTTATACTCAGACTCGTCAATCGGGAGGTAGATGACTTCTAAAATGGATATGCGAAATATTCAAAGTATTCGTTTTATGTAATCTAGAAATAAAACTCACGAAGTAGGGATCAAAAACGAAATAGTTCAACGTTAAATGCCATTTCGTACAAATTCTCAGTTTACAGCTTAGCCATTTTATTCTGCAAAAAAAATACTTTTCTATTTAAAAATTTGAAAACTTTTAAAGCACAAACAGAAACAAGTTTATTTTCTTAGCATAAGTGACACTACTTAAATTTTTATGAGATGATATATAAAAGCATGCATTATTTCATATACATAATTCTAAATCGACGGAAAGATAAAACAAAATGCGAAAAAGAAGTCAATGCAGGATGGGTGGAACGATGAAAGGTCTCAGAAAACATAATATCCATAACAAAAATGAACATAACTGTATTGTATGGAGCGGAATGCTGGGCCAAAAGGGGGAAGGATGAAAGGATATTGCATGCTGTGGAAAAGCGAATGCTGAGGGTGCATGTGTGGAGTCACGGAAATGGCTAAATTTAAAAATAAGTACCTCAAGGAAGTATGACTGTAGCGAGAATGATTGACAAACTAAAAATTAACAGACTAGCAATCTGAGTATAAAATACGGTAGGATCGCGTAAAGATGATATGGCGATTAAAAAACAGAGCTAACAGAGGAAAGTGGAAAGGAAGAACATGTGGTGAAAACCCCATATAATGTAGGATAAGAGGAGGGAAAAAGATAATGAAATATAAGATTTATAATCAACGCGTAAAGTAGCAATAAACGCAGATGCAAGTCGAGCAAATATCAGAAATAGTTTTACGAACACATGTGCAGTTTTATGTTTCTGTTGGAATTTGGGTCATTTATTTTTGTGCAGTAAAGCGCTTACAGTTGATAAAACGATGACAGAATGCCATTTAACAGGTCATCTCTCATCGCTCTATTAGGTCGTTTGCAAGTATATGGTGCATATTTTCGTTGTTTTCTTCAATATAAAAATAGCTTAAAAATAGGGTCAGCTATGCGATCATGGTCTACATTTGAGAAATTTCATAGGACAATATTAATTACGAGTACTCGCCTTTTTAACTGACTTCAAAAAAGGAGGAGATTCTCAATTCTACTCTGACACCGACTCCAAAAATAACAATAATCGTAACTACATTATATTATCGTAATATATATAGATCGTACCTACATATTGATGAGTAGAAACAGTAAGTAGATTATTAAGTTATAGAAGAATATGCAATTATTTTTTTACTTTTTAGTGCATATTAATTTGTTTTGGAATAGTTTTTTTAAGGCGGTTATTTTTTTGTTAAAATTATTGTTTATTGGGCCACAATTCTTTGACTCATCTCTTTATAGCGAAAAGGTGTTCAAGAGAATAGGTCGGATATATGTTGTTTCATTTAGTTTTCTCTATAAAAAAATCATAATTAAAAGCAAAAATCAAATGACGTTTTTTTGTCTGCTGCCAGCTACAAATCATTAATTTCTCGATATCCGAAGAAATCACGAAGACGTTTCAATTGTCATCAATATTAATTAATCCAATTATTATCAGTAAGGTGTAAAAATTTTTCGTCAATCAATATCAATTATCTGTAGTCCTAACGAGTACTCATTATCTCAATTTGTTTGCTTGTATCGTTATCATCGACAACATTTTATAAATTTAATTAATAAGTAGCAATTATATTTATTTGCCCAACATTGAGAGGCGAAAGCGTAAAGAATATCAGATATTTTAATAACGAACAGTATGAGAAAATCTGTAGAACATTTGATGAATTACTTTGATATCAAATCAAAGAACGAGATTATCAAAGTTTTAAGAGGCAATTTGAGGAAGCAAATAAATCTTTACAAGCACATAAATTTCTTATAATCGAACTCAAGGAAAACACATATAGAAATTCTTGATTTATTCAAAACAGGTGACACGATGATTATGTGAACATAAATACAGTAGCAGTATAGGATTGGGTAAAAGCTCATAAAAAATGGATCGTACATGACCGACGAAAAAATTTATCCCATCCCGATTCGCTAGTTTGTACTTTTCCTACATTTCTTGCAGAGTCATCAAAGTTGCTTAAAAACGTGAGCTATCATTAAATAGTGTAAAAATCTGATTCCGAGAAAATGTGTAGAAAATTTTCTAAATGGAAAAATTGTTCAAACGAATCCGCGGTAATCTGCCACACAAAGCTTGCGAGTACTTTTATTAGACTTAAGTGAAATTTCTGTTTACGTGAAATAGAGGCAACTTGTTAAAAGTAAGCGAAACTTGTCGACTTTTTACATCTAGAGATAATGGAAAAACAAGGTACGAGAGTACATCACACGGAGATGCGAAGTTGCTCGTTTTATATGCAAATTTTCTACGTCCTTATGAATATGAAAATTTTCTATTAGAACGTGTCGTTGTCAGCGTTCCCTTGATGTACGGCGTACGTCTCTTTCTTCATAGATTTTTGTCGTTCAGCACTTTCCGACCGAGGGTGGAAATTGAATCAGTTGCTTCCCCGACATATTAAGGGCATGCCTTTCGAAAACCCTTGGCTATTCGTGAAATACTTATATCGTAGAACAGAAAAGCAACCCTAGTGTATTTAAGTAATAATAACTACATTGTGGCAATTTCGCAAATCTTCTACAAGAGTAACTACTGATTATAACACTTTTTATACATTACTTCCATCATTTAAGTCTAGTTACAGCTTATAAGTTATCAAGTTCTCATTTTTATTACTCAAAATAAGTATAACGAATATTTTTATAAAATGTATAAGTAATGAGGAATAAATCTAAAGTTACAGGGATTATTATAATGATCAGGATAACAAAATTGTTACTTGGATATGATAAATAAAACAGCTAATATTGCTCGTTCGACATGAGTCCTAAAAAATAAATACAACAGGTTTATGTACAAAACAATCAAATTGAAATATCATGTACCATCATCATCGTGTAAACAACTTATTTGCTACATATCCTGGTTCACTTTAAATGGGAGAAGCTTTAATATAAGCATAGAGTTCGTTTGCCCCCGGCATTGCATTCAGGGGACTCTCGCGGGAGTTTAGTCGTTAGGTACTTAGTGGTTGACGTCAAACATGATAGGGTCATTTAAAATTCTACTACTTATAACATTTGAAATTTCCACGCGAGAGTAACCTTTTGATGACCACTGAAGAAAACAAGATGAAAAAACTAAATATGCAAACTATTACAGGGATTATTTAATTGGTCTTTTATTTATCTATAGGAGTAATACTCCTTATGTTTACAGTGTATATTACTGGTATAATATTTTTTAAATGTGAAAACTCAGGTAGTACTTAAGTGACATAAAATGTAATGTTTACGTAAAATATAAAAAAAAACTAAATTGGAAATTTTGCTATCGCAAATAAACCTAGTTAAACATACAAAAACAAAGAACTAGTAAAGTAAGTACTAGTACAAAGACTTAGATAAAGATTAAGGGAGAACCACCACTAAATTATTAAACTCAGTGAAGTTAGACCCAAAACTTTTCAGCCTAGATGTTTCTAGATACTTAAGAATTCTAAAAGATATAGGAGTTTTATATAGGAAATATTTAGTTTAGTTTATATAGGAAAGTTAAGTACACGATTTATGAGTATTAATATAGCGTGATTGAACTGAAAAAAAAACTTCAGACTGGTAAAGGAGTAATTTTTAAAGCAAATAGATACAAAATGCAAAAATAATGCCCTAAATAAATCTCATAATACATTCAACTGGAATATTTGATCATAACATTGGCGACGTAAACTGTTCTAAATTTAGGTAAATAATGGTTGGCTGCTGGTGTGGACAGCCGTTGTGAAATGCCGAGGATTGTACACAATGTCCCGTAGGTCAGAGGTCGCTGTCAGAGCAACAATTCGCAATAAGAGGCACTCTGCCAACAAAACTCCACCGAGATTCGTAACCCTACACTTTAAATGCGAACGCGGTCCACTGTTAAAATTAACAAAACGCTTTGCGTCTGAATGCGGCACGTTCTTTAAAAGTAAGAAAAAGTTCGCGAGAGGCGTATGAAAGAACTTTAGCAATAAAAGGGGAGAAAGAAGCTGAGCCATGGCTCTTTCTCAACTAACTTAAGAGTAGCGTGCGTAACAAACTTTCGATGTATCAGGCAATGGTTTTAAGAGTGTATTTCTATTAAATAAAAGAAATAGGATTTTTATGGTACAAAAAAGCCTAAGTAGTTTTATTTTTGAATTCTTTTAAACAAAATGGTTTTTTTGCTTTACTAAGAAGTAGAGCCAAGAGCCTGGAAAAGCTTTGTTTTGATAATTATATTCAACAAATAGAAAAATCAATACTCACTAATCCCAAATCATTCTGGTCTTATATTAAAAGCAAAAGAGACAATTCCAATTTACCTAATTTAATGTATTACAATGGAGTGTCTGCAGACAATGGTTTTGACATATGTAACTTATTTGCCACGTATTTTAAATCCACGTTTCAAACTGCAAGTGATAATGATTTTAATGACTCATCTACTCCTAATCCCAATATTCCAGTAAACTACATTAGTTCAATAGAAATATCTGAAATAGAAATTCTAAAGCTGCTCACAGCAACGGATTTGTCTAAATCTGGTGGTCCAGATCATATACCCCCCATTTTTATTGTTAAATGTGCTAATAGTTTAGTTAAGCCTATTTGTTTACTTTTTAAAAGGTCTTTAAAGGAAGGTGTGGTCCCTTCAATATGGAAATCCGCGTTTGTTACCCCAACTCCTAAAAAAGGTGATAAGTCTAATGTTGAAAATTATCGTCCAATTTCAAAACTTTGTTTGTTTTCCAAAATCTTTGAGCGTGTTGTTTACAATCAAGTTTATGTAGTTCTTAGGAATTATATTGGTGAAGAGCAACATGGCTTCCTTAGACATCGATCAACTACTACCAATCTCATTTTGGGCAATGAATTTATAAACAATATAATGGAGCACGGAGAACAAGCGGATGTGATATATACTGATTATAGTAAATGTTTTGATCGCATTGATCACCGAATCCTTCTAAAAAAATTGTGTGATGCGGGAATACATGGTGACTTATACCGTTGGTTTAGTTCATATATAGATAATCGTACTCAAGCTATCGTACTGAAAGGATATACTTCGCAGTGGTATAATGTGCCCTCGGGTGTGCCCCAAGGGTCTCTCTTAGGACCCCTTTTGTTTTTAATTTTTATATCTGACATAAAACTATGTTTCAAACATTCCCAAATTCTTTTATACGCGGACGACATGAAAATCATAAAATCAGTTAAGACTAGGTCCGACGCTGAGCTTTTACAAGACGACTTAAATAAATTTGTTGTATACTGTACGGACAATAAATTACAGTTGAATGTTTCCAAATGTTTTCATGTCACTTTTACAAGGCAGCGATCAACAGTAAACTTTTGTTATAAGCTCAATAATGAACCAATTAAAAAAGTAGATAGCATTAAAGATCTTGGAGTAATCCTAGATAGTAAACTTTTATTTGATAAACACATAAACAATGTGATTAATAAAGCATCCAAATCATTAGGTTTTGTGATAAGAAACTCAATTAATTTTCGTTCTTTGAAAACCATCAAAATCCTTTACTGTTCTTATGTACGCAGCCTATTAGAGTATGCATCACCAGTGTGGAATCCATTTTACCAAATTTATATATCTCGCTTGGAGGGTATTCAAAAGAAATTTTTACGATATTTAGATTTTAAGACTAAACAGAACTCTGAAAACTATCACGATCGATACTTACGTTATCACTTTTTGCCACTTGAATACAGAAGATCCGTAAGTGATGTCTGTTTACTTATTAACATAGCAAATGGATCATCCGACTGTCCCGAACTTTTAGCTAATATAGGATTCCGTACACAGCATAAAAATTTTAGAAAGCGACAATTGTTAAGTGTGCCATTTGCACCTACTAATTACAGACAAAATAGCTTTTTTATTCGAGGTGCAAATGAATTTAATAAATTAGATGCCCAGCTCGAAATCGATTTATTCACAACTAAAGTTAACAGATTCAAAGTAATGATGGGTAAATACTTTTTCGACATTGTTGAACATTGAATATAAGTCGTTACTAATTTTTTCTTTTCTTTTTACTGTGTAGAGTAGTGGTAAATAATTAAATGTTAAGACTTGTAATCAGCAATAGTTTTTAAGAATATTAGATTATATGTACATATTGTAATTTTTATTAGCCTGTAAGTCTTACTAAAATAAAATAAATAAATAAAATAAAATAAAAAATGATAAAAGAAATTAAACAAAGTAAATGCGTTTATCATATGGCGATATACGTATAACGCCACATACGACGCTTAATTTTCTATCCAAAATTATGTTTGGATCTTTTGAAACAAACTTATAATCTAGCTCCGTGGCTTAAGTGCTGGCTCCGAGTCTGCGTATTTATGAATAATATGTATTTATTTACAAAAAAAATACATAATTAGTATATCAGTTGACTAGTACCCGTAACAGAAGCGCTGTGTGCTGCTGCTTACTTTGGGACTAGATGACGTTGTGTGATTGTCACAGTGTATTTATTATTATTATATGCGTTGTTAAAAACACGTTTAAAACTTCAATTGAAAATTCATAAAATTCAAGAAATTAAAAAAAAAAACAAGCAAAGAGCGTCATAAGATTAGTCACCATTCACTTGTGTCTGGCGCCATAACGTTATTCGGCTTTCGTAGTTTATTTCCGCAGGAACGTCATAAAATTCAGACTAAAATCTTGATCCCTACCATCGTGTGCAAAATTACACTCGTTTAATATAAAATCGAGTCGCGCTGAAATTCCAACGAGGTTTAAGTATCACAAGTACTAGCACTATTATGTCATTTTGTCTACTGGATCGGGGTATGTATTACGCAGATCGAATAGTTCGTGTTATGTAATCCCTGCAATCTATCGAGTTTCAATTGTGTAACTACGTTAATATTAGTCATAATACCTTGGTAGTAGATTTCTCATACAGTATTGCTTTTATGAAAAGTTGTTATGAAAAATATTTTATAGGGTTATTCGAATAGGAACTAATACGAATAAGAACTGATTATGAGTAAAAAATTACAACATGATAATAGCCCATTACATCCCACCGCTGGGCTCGAACTTCCCCTAGAGGGAACTGACAGTTTACGCACAACGATTTTCCAAGATGAGCGGGCGGGTGGGTAAACATACCCACCCGCCCACTACTGGTATACGGTAGTACCACGATCACCGTCTTGGTGTATATGTTTCCTCGTGATCTTTTCGTTCTTTGCCCGTAAGCGTATATTACATACGAGTATAGTCTCTAATCTTCTCTTTCTTTTTAAGTACAGTAATCCCCCTTATAACGCATTTTCATATTACGCGATTTCAGTCCCTCGTATAACACGGATATTCCCCCATATAACGCGATGATTTCAGTCGTTATATTTCTGTACTAGCTGTGCCCGCGACTCCGTCCGCATGGAATAGTGACTTTGGGCAGCTTTTTTTGGATATATCTTATGGTTTATTTTGGATTACAAACCCTATAAACTTTGATTATATACACGTCATATAATCAAAGCCTATAAACTATAAAATATCAATAAATGAAATATACAAACTGCGTTCGAACCTACAAAGTCCAGCCTAAGCTGAACTATGATTGATGATATAAAACTGAGGTCAACTTAAATTGGATTAATAAAAATCCGAAAATGATCACTTTTAACTAAAACCATTTTTTTTCTATAATAAAAGTAGCCTAAGTTACTCCTTGTTACATCAGTTATCTGCCAGTCTTCGGGAGGTACCTGTGTCGCATAGGGCGGGAGATGACGTTGGTTTTTCCCCAAGACAAAAAAAAAGTTATCTACCAGTGAAAGTCCCGTCAAAATCGGTCCAGCCGTTTCAGAGATTAGCCGGAACAAACAGACAGACAGACAGACGGACAGACAGACAGACAAAAATTTTAAAAAATGTTGTTTTGGTATACCTACCGTGTATGTATCCAAATGCACTTAGTAAAAAGCGGTTATTTTAATATTACAAACAGACCCTCCAATTTTATTTATTTGTATAGATGTACTGTGAAATATATAATGATTTGTACAGTTCATAATTAATTATGCGTACCTTAAAATGTTCTTAGTTTGATTTTTAATAAAACGCACATATTTCGTTTATAGCATAGTTTTTTTCTTAATATTCGATTTAAATCTCTATTAACGACAAAAACCTAAACGTGAATCACTTGTACATAACGCGTTATATGGGGTCATATAAGCGCGTTATACGAGAATACTACTACAACGCGTTTCCTATAACGCGGAACCAAACTACCGTGTTATAGGGGGGAATTACTGTACTCTGTAATCTCAAACACGCAATTAGGCTAAACTGTCATGCCATCATAGGATTCAAAGCTGTGACCTTAGATCGGTCTCCGGTTGTGATTCCACGTATCTTATACTTATCCACCGATAGTCATATTTCAATTAAATGTAACCCGGCAAACGTTGTTGCCATATGAATAAAAAAATTGCCTATGTCCTTCTCTAAGATCCAATCTATGACTATAGCGAAATTCATCAAAATTGGTTCAGTGGTTGAGGCGTGAAAGCGTAACAAACAAACTCACTTTCGCATTTATAATATTAGTTAGGATTATTTCATTATTGGTTATAATACAGATGCTACTGTTGTCAGAATCGGCGAATAGCATGTTTATTGTGATAAGACCCCCGCTGAGACAACGAGACTTAAGTATAAGGCGAGCAAAAATGACAGCTCAACCGCACGCTACACTCGTCTCCCACAGGCCGTTGTCTGTCGAAATTAACGAAATGAAAACACACCGACATACATGCAAGATGATTAATGCCCCACGGGACCTTAACTTGGATTTATACAATGAAAGCTGTGCTGTTTAAATATACCAATAAAAACGTAGACGACTAAAATTTCAATTAGTCAGAATCGTATAAATAGGCCCGCGGGGGATAAAAGCACGAGCGAAACAGAGATGGATGGAAATTAAAAATGTAAACTGCAAACTGATTCAATAAAGATAATACGATAAACTGAAACCGTCACATCACTGCGGGGTAGAGATGTTTTATGTAAGGTCAAAAAGGCCCTACAACGACGTTTATACATACATATTTGAGCAGTCTATAAAATACTGTTTACGTTGTGAAGCCGTACTTACGTGGTCTTACAGGTCTGTACTTAAAGGTTACGTTACGTGGTTAGCGAATAATGTTTCGTCATTATACGGAAGTTCCGGTTTAGAGTTTCAGCTATCCATTTTCCCTCTCCCCTTTGTGAAGCCTATTTTATCTCATACGTTTTCTATTCCATTTGTTGTTCGACTTTGCTGACCTGTCTTAATGCATACCTTTTAATAAATATAGTTAAAAAATACTAAAAAAACGCTTGATTGATAAATCGAACTAAAAAGTGATAAATAATTCTTAATATACGAATAAAATAATGAAAGAAAAAATTTAGTAGTACATATTCTTGTCAAGAAAGAGTGGGGCGCTGTGCCATTTCTTTCGTACCGTTTTTCGACTAATCGTACCGATCGAATATTTTCGAGAACTAATTTATCGAGCGCTATTTTCACAGTAATACCACTATTTTTCATTTTTTTATTTCGATTTATCATTAAAGCGTCCTTTTTAGTTTTTTAAACTATATTTATGCTAATTAAAATTTACTTTATATATTTCATCAAGCGTAATTTATAATACGTAACCATTTATTTCATTCTGGCGATCCTAATCAGGATAACGAGATAATCTTATCGAATTAGTGTATTGTCATTACTTCTTGATAAGCCTATAACGTTTAAATGAAATCTGACCATTCAAAGTGGATTAAAATCGAGTTCAAAGGAGTCGGTTATAAACAAACATACAGGTGAAACTACTAATAAAAAAGCGTGTTAAAGACTGGTAGCACATGGCATTGAGATTTATTTGCCAATTGTCTGTATGTATTGTTTTAACTAAAAAAAATGGATGTATATACCGTAACAAAAAAAGTATATAAAAGTATGTAAATAGAAATGGATAGTAAGGCTGATGTCATTGACAGTCTTTTTAGAGACAAAACAACAAATCAGCCTGATAATGTGGTTATTATCTGTTGTAGATAAAAAAGTCCTACAATCCATATCGCCCCAATGCTTGAAGACGAATTCATTCTAACACTATGATCTACGAGACACCTAGAGAGACGAGACGTGGACAATGACGACGGGACTAATTCACTAATGTCTAATCACTAAGTGGGATATGTTGGGTGTTTCTCTTGTGGACTAAATGCGAAATGAGGAAAACTGTGGGAGAGCCAAAATGATCGATATACCTTGCAAAATATGCAAACTGAAGGGGGGGGGGGGGTGGAGTTAAAAAGTCCTGGAGTAAAGACGGCGTCTCGGCTGGATGGAAAAGCCAGGTACCGGAATCTGTGGCGCACACTTCGGAGACCTTCGTCAATACTACAAACAAACAACAGTGGACAACAATTGACTCACAACGAACAAATCTATATAATTTGCAAAATCACTCATTAAATATCCATAGTATATCTTAATATTCAATAGAGGATTTTATCAGCTCTCGTCATTTATAAGAGCAAGGCGCGTTTGCAAACACAGCACAAAGCGCCCGCCAATGTAGATATCCGGTCCGATGACGGATTGCGGCCGACACTATCCAACACTCGCCTGGATCCACTATAGAGTGCTTATTGTACATACTTGATTATTATATATACTTGATTTTATTAAGGATACGCGTAGATTTTATAGTTTAAGGAACTAAAATTACTTTCCTTCCACCATTATACTGGGGACTATTCACACAGCGCCATCTAGTTTCGAGGTAACATAGCACTTCTGTTATCGGTACTAGATAACTGATATACGAGTACTACATATTTATATTTTCTTTTGTAAATAAATACATATTATACATTAACTCCCCAAGACCTACCGAAGTACATTAGTCATTACACCACGGAGGTTGTCATTATTTATAACATCCATATATGACATACCTGTATGATCCAATGTAGAAACGAATTTTTACAGGACAATCTTTGACCTCACCTCACCTCTTAGACTGACCTCACTGACGGATGTATACAACCCAAATCAAAACGAAATTTTTCGTAGCCCATTCAAAAATTTTGTCCCATGTTGTAATCGAAATTACACAAGGCCACATGGTAAAATCAATTCTGTAATGGTATCAGTAAACGCTCGCAGTCGTTACAAGTAAAAACAGAAAAAAAAACCAATATACATACGTTTTCTTCTGTATTGAACTAGTTTCATAATATATTTAAAGCAAATAAGCATTGACGTACAAAAATACGTTTTCAACATAAACCGTAAACCGTTACCCAAAAACGTAACGATAACGTATAACAAGAACGAAAACAATGTATCTAAATAAGCGTGAAAAGCAGCTTTTGCTATGCAAATAGAAACAACTAATGTCGACTTCGAATGACCTACTTTTATTATTCATATGCCGACAAAACGTGTACATTGAAACAATAGAAATGTTTGAATTAATTTATTTCTTCTAAGATCCAAAGTTTTTTAAATTTTCTTTAAATATCTTTAAAGTCATAAAGCCATAAAGAGGAAGGATGAAGTTATTGCATCCTGCGGAAATGCGAATGTTGAAACGAATGAGTGGAGTTACAAAAATGAAGAAACTTAGAAATGAATATACGAGTAATATATGTATTAGGCGAAGTTTGAAAGCTGCGCTAGTGATTGAGAAGCTGAAAAGTAATAGACTAGTCTGGTATTGCCACATAATGCGAAGAGAAAAATGTCATGTAACAGGAAAAATGCTAGAAATGAGAGTGAATAGATACAAAAGGAGGTAGATCAAAGAAAAGATGGATGGATTGCGTAAAAAATGATATGAACAAAATGTTGTGACTGTTTGATGACGACTAATAGATGAGAGTGGAGATGAGAACATGTTGTGCCTATTCCACATAGTTTGGGATAAGGGTAGGAAGGAGAAGTCCAACATAAGCGCTGGCATTGCTCGTCCATACAATGTATTATAAAAAACATAAAAAATAATACTAATAATACGATATACTCCTAGCTTCAATACTACTCAGATAGAAACCGAATAATCCTTTTTAACACGCTTTTATTAGCTTAATACGTATGTTAGTTAGTATGTGCCTATGTAACGGAAACTTTGAACATGATTTTGACTCCCTTCAAAACGTCGGGTTAACTCGAAATTTGGCATACTTATCAAATACAGATGACAATGCAATAATTTGTATAGTTTGTATCATTCATTATCCTTACCAGGATCCTCAGGATTAATTAATTTTCGGACCAGTTCTCCGATCACCGAAGTTAAGCAGCGTTGGGCGCGGTCAGTACTTGGATGGGCGCAATGTGCCGCAGGCTCTTCGTGGGAATCGTGCGGTCGATGGCCCTTTACGGGGCCCCGATCTGGGCGGATCGCCTGACGAACAACACGACGGCGCTGCTACGCAGGTCACAGCGCGTCCTGGACGTCAGGGCGATAAGAGGATACCGCACGGTGTCCTTCGAAGCGGCCTCCCTGCTGGCCGGATCCCCACCATGGGACCTCGAGGCATGAGTCCTGGCGCTGTTGTAACAGTGGCGCCGGGACGCGGCCGAGCGTGGCTCTCGCCACGCGTCTCGCGAAGTTGAGGTAAAGCAGGTGGAGCTGCACAACTTCCACTCCACCATGAGCACCTCGCGCGCCTCAGTGCGGGCCTCGCCACCATCGAAGCGGTGAAGCCCTTCCGTCACCACATGTTCATCCCCACTTCTTGGAGCCTCTTCTTTCTTGTACGAAGCGATTTTGAAGAACGTTCATGTTGCGTACTCTATGGATCCTGGATATGGAATGAGCATCCGGCTGAGGGTTTCTCAGCGCAGTACGATATGGGGTTCTTCAAAAAAGGCGTTACAAAATTTCTTTGAGGCCGGCAGCGCGTTAGTAATGCCTCTGGTGTTGCAAACGTCCATAGGTGACGGTGACCTGGCAGGTGCCAGGGTGGGCCGTTTGCCTGTCTGCTGAACTCTAGCTATAAAAAAAACAATATGTCTGTTTATTCGCAGCAATTAAAAAAGCCAGAAAATCAGCCTCAGCGTTGCCATACTAGGTTGGTCACCGAGTTCAAAACCACCTAGCTACCACGTACGTTATAAAATACTCTATTGTCCGAACTGTGTACATACAAAGATGGTTTTAACCTTAAATTATTCCAACAGTTTACCCCTAAGGCCGTACAAAATTAATTTTATTCGTCAACATATAAATTATTACTTGTTATTATTTCTACGTTATAGATTGCTTTGGGATTAACACGAGAGTTTTATCGTATATTATTTAATATTTTTTTAAATCTTAACTTCTAAAGTTAAGAGTCTTAAAAGTTTTAACTCAGTTTGTATCATAAAGAGATTATTACGTCTTAGTTTATGTTGTAATTTTATAACAATTTCCTTGCGGATCCATAGAAAACTTTTACTATAATGCGCCAGTGTTCCGTGGCGACTTTTTTCGACTGAGAAATTTGAAAGGGAATATATGTGGCCATGTTTGATTTTTACAGGTTTTAACGTCAAACAAGCGAACTCTAAAATAAAATTGTTATGAACTTTACAAAGGAACATAAAACCTTTTTGAATATATTAACGTGTATTAGAAATCTATTTAAACAGATAAAAATAGACTCTAAATTTGTTATATAGAATTTGTATATAAATATTAATAAAATTAAATTTAAATAGATTTTTCGTCTAGCTTTGTGTCTCTTTTATCCGTGCAGGGGCGGAGAAAGAATACTAACCTCTGTGGCCGGGGTCGGCCTGTCGTAAAAGGCGACAAAACAACCCACCCTAGCTACGTGGTAGGGCCTCAAGCCCGTCTGGATGGCGACCACCTTTGATCTTAAGTATGCCGCCATAATAACCTTGTGTTGTGTTCCGGCATTAGTGACCCAAGTTCCTGTACCCTTATGGGACAGCAGCGTGTTCGCGATACCACTGGCGTTGCATACACCTATAGGCGACGGTAACTGTTAAATCCTAAGCGGGCCGTCAGCCTGTCTGCTGTTCTACAGCAATAAAAAAATATATAAAATACGAACGGTGTCCATCCTTTGTTGTATGTTAAAAAATATTAAGGTAATGTATTAAATGCTCTTTCCTTAAACTCTTCTGTTTCTAGTCGTCTTTCAATTCGACCACCTACAACATTTCAGTCCAGCTATTGTAGTCAAAAATTTCTAAATTATAAAACATTTATTCCTCACAGTTCCGCTATTCTGTGATTTATTTTACCTTTTTCGCTCAAACCATTGTTAAAAGCGCTGTCGGGTTAAACTGAACTATATTTAAGTCTCTCGTCTTTCATATTCCCAAGATAAATTCATTTGATGCCCTCTCTCGTTGCTCCGCCCCCGTCTCCTAGTCGTCGCACGTAATTTAATTCCGGCGCCAAGTTCATAGTAACTGTATTTATTGTATTTGCACTTTCTACTGAAGCTTTTGCGGTGCGATCCTTATCGTGTTTATTCAGTAGGATCTTTAAATTTGGTGAGTATTGAGAAATATTAATGATCCATCGCTTTTTAAAAGTTCGACTAATCGGATGTTTTTAGGAGTCTTAAATTTCATCACGTACAAACAAGCATTCTTCCTATTCCTGCCCTTATCCCACATTACATGGGGTCGACACAACATGTTCTTACCTTCCACTCTGTTAGCCGCCATCTTAACACTCACACCCTTTTTCACCATATCATTTTTGGCGCAATTCATCTTTTCTGGTCTATATTTCCTCTTGTATCCATTCACTTTCATTTCTATCATTTTCCTAGTTATATGGCATTCTTTCCTTCGCATTACATGGCCAAACATGCATTCATTTATTTTATATTAAACTTATTTGCGTGAGACAGAGAATATAATCTATGTTTTCAATTATCCTGCCGATACAATCAAAACGTTGCCACTATGATTAATAAGCTTAAATGACATTAGCAATTAGCAAATGTACACCTCAAACACAGTGACTTTGCACAACCCCGATAAGAGCCCAAAGTACACACGTACATCGATTCAACCATTGAATGTAGCGTTCTGAGAAACCCCGATCTCGTTACGATAGTTTCCACCAGGAGCCTGGGGCCTCGACCGGACCTTATCATGAAAGATGGGCCCCATGATGTTACCGACGTCGTGCCATGAATTAATTTACCAACCGCTACTTATTTATGTTTTAGGGTCACCTTAACTGAAACACGACACCCGTTAGGAATATTGAAATATCTTCCAAGTAGTTTAAATATTCTAATACTTATAATATTGTATATTAAAGCTAAACACACTTGGAACACATGGGTGTGTATTAACGCAAAGAAACATTTTTTTTATTGCTGTTCCACAGCAGACGGACTTTAGGTCCTACTACGTAGCTAGAGTTGTTTTGTCGCCTTTTACGACAGGCCGACCTCGGCCGCAGAGGTTAGTATTCTTTCTCCGCCCCTGCACGGATAAAACAAACATCATAAGAATACAATTATTTACGAAATATATAAAACTTTATTAAACAAAAACCAGTTACATGTAACATACATATATGCTGTAATAACATTATTTATTTAATACTAGCTGACCCGGCAAACGTTGTTCTGCCATATAAATAATAAAATGTCAAAAAATTAAAAAAAAATTTTTGGGGGTGGGTCACCCCTAACATTTAGGGGGATGAAAAATGATGTTGGCCGATTCTCATAGATACCGGATAAGCACAAAAAATCACTAACTCAATTTAGTTATCTGCCTACTGCCTACCCCCTAAGAACGATGGCGTGATTATTTATAGCCTATGACCATTTCTAGGTTATCATCTATCACCATACCAAATTTCATCAAAATCCGTTCAGCCGTTTAGGCGTGAAAGAGGAACAGACAGACAGACAGACAGACAGAGTTACTTTCGCATTTATAATATTAGTATGGATTATTGCTTCCGTGGCGCAAGTCAGCACGTCATAACTCCAGCGGGGGTCACTGGTTCGACTGCCATCCCGAGTCGAGAGTCTATACATTGCATTATCACAAAAGTAAAACCTTTCTTCAGAACTAGATCGTGCAGTGCGAGTTGTCACAGTATGTATTAATTTAATCTTCCCTAACCTAGAGTTTAATAAATTCTAACAAATATAACAAAGGAGGTAGACTCCAATAAATGCGTAAGATCGTAATAAAGATTATTTGGACCATCGCTGTTCGCAACCCATTAAAGTAACCATGCTTATCGCGATCATTCAGCCCTTACATGCTAATTTTCAGCACAATTCAAAAATTATAGCAATTCAGAGTCCATCGAACCGATTTATCTGTTTTATGATTTTTATTTTGTACGGATAAATATTAAAGTTTCACCTGAAAAATCACTTTCGACGTTTTTATTGCTGAGGAGCAGCAAACAGGCTGACTGTCCACTTAATAGTAGCAAGTGTTCGTACCATCGCATATGGACGTCCGCATGAGGGTACTGGAACTTGAGTAAACGAACTGACGTTTAAGACCAAAACTAGACTAAGAATATATTCATAACTACTAAATAATTAAAAATTCCTAGCTTAGACAAAATCGTGAATTACTTTTTATTCTATATATATTGCCATGATTAATACAAGAAACACAATTTTACTCTGTCCTACGCAATAAAAAAAAAAGAGATAGAATGTTGGTATATGTCGCGATGGTTCGCGGACTTTTTTGTAGACGTTTTTAAGGTTTATAATACTGTAGTACATTATTTTGATCTATCTCGTAGGGTTCAGCGAGCGTTTGCAATATAAGCGTAAAAAAATGTGTTTATTTACGACATCACCTTAGAAACCTCTAAAATTATCAGTGTTTCTCTACTATATTATTATGCATGTACATATTATAATACACAATAAACCTGCCTCTGGAATCACTCATCTATTAAAAAGAACCGCATCAAAATCCGGTGCGTAGTTTTAAAGATCTAAGCATACATACATAGGGGCAGACAGACATCGGGACGACTTTGTTTTATACTATGTAGTGATACATCGGAATAACACAATATATGCTATCTATATCTATACTACTATTATAAAGAGGAAAGATTTGATTGTTTGTTTGTTTGTTTGTTTGTTTGTTTGTTTGTTTGTTTGTTTGTTTGTTTGTTTGTTTGTTTGCTTTGAATAGGCTCCGAAACTACTGACCCGATTTAAAAAATTCTTTCATTGTTGGGAAGCTACACTATCCCCGGGTGACATAGGCTATATTATATTTTCAAAAAAATTAGGGATCCTTACTAAAACTCTAATAATGTAACCCAAAGTGTAAAAAAATTACCTAAAATATTATTTAAATCGCGTGCGTTGCGAAAACTATTGATGATAGAATAAAATAATGTACTACAACTTTGCAGAACACATCATTATTTACAAAAAGTGTCGCGACAGCATATGTCTAACTATTATAGTTATGCCACAATAAGTGTTCTTTTATTTTAAAAAATTAATTGAAATGCCGCCCCTAGAAAAGGCTCTTTATTTGGATCTTGGTATTAATCCTTATCAAAATAAATTACTTCATATTCAAAACTGTTTCAATACCTTTTTAAAACTTTTTGAATTATTGAATTCGGATATTCCATTCGAAAGATATCACGAGTTTAAAAATGTAAGTATTAGAAAAATGTTGCGTGGTAGCCGCTCACCCTGTTCGGCTAGCTAGGCAGCACCTTATGCAATGTAGGCGTGCGTCACTGGGGTTTTTACAAAAATTAGAATACTTATTAAAAAATAACGAAAAATAAATAAAAAATAATAGCAAAAAAAATCATTAAAATAAAAGCTCATAGAAATAATAATATTCAAACTTTCTTTGTAATTTTATTTTTTTAGTAACCTGACGCAAATAGAAGGGTTTGCCCCCAGGGGCGCTCGCTCCTCTGTCCGAGGAGTGCACGGGTGTGCGTACCCGAGGTGCCCGAGCATCCGTCGCTTCACTCCCCTCTCCGTTCGAGGCGACAGAGTCCTACCTTTCTTTCCGTCTACCTCTTACATCCTTTCCAACTTAGCTCTCTGTTCGTGGCATGGTCCCCGATGGGATGGTTGCGAATACTGATTGGGGTCCCGGGTTCTACCATGGGACCTGATTTGGTAGTCAAAACCATGCCTATTTCGACTGCGCCTGCACAGAGAGTGTTCCCGGGGCGGGAATTGCATCCTCGCTATCGGTTGGTCTTGCTAGGCCGGCTACGACGTCAAGCGACTTTGCTTTTTCTGGAGTGTCGTCTGGTAGTCGTACACACGCCTGACTAGCACGCAACGGGGATGCGAGTCCCGTCCGGAATTGGCCGCGGACCTGTCGCTCCCGGCCCTGGTTCTGTCCATGGTCGGGGGCGATCCTGGATGGACGGCCGTCGCCTCCTTTTGCGAGGCAGTAGTGTCTGCAAGGGAGGCGGCGGAACGGGAGCGGGGGTCCGCCACCGCACTCCCCTCCCGCCAACGTAGGCCGCGTCGTCGGCGCCGGAGGGCGGGCAACGATCTCCGGCCGCCGTAGAAAGCGGCCGCGGGCGGCCCCTCGGGGGAGGATCCGCCACCCGCACTATTGCCGTGAGGGAAAAGGCCGCGTGCTGTTCCGCAGCCCCCCTCAACTCATAGAGTTGTTACAAGAGAGCGCCGGGGGGACGAAAGCCTGACCCCCTGGCGCCAGCACTTTAGAAGGGGCCCGCTTTAAGACAAAGCGTGGGCCGGCGCCGGCCCGGGCCACGAGATCGGCAAGCCATATATCCGTGGGCCCGGGCGTAGGCGATAGGAGAACAGCGGGGTTTTTTAGTGGGTAGTCGGATGGTCGAACATCTTTTCCGGAGTCCCTTATATCCCTCGGTCCCCCCGGGCCGGGGGAACCCGTCAAGAGAGGTTTTTCCCCGCGACCGAAAAAAAATAGAAGGGTTTAATTTTTTGTTAAATACCCATGCGAAGCTGGGACGGGCTGCTAGTAATTTATAAAGATATTGTGCGAATTGTCTAAAATATAACGATAAGTGTCAAGTAAGTAGGAAAAAATTCTGCCACCTGAGAGCTATTCTGGCGTTCACTGCAAAAACCGTTGAGTTTAGAAGCATACTTTCTTACAAACTTTCGCGTTTATAATATTACTAGCGGCTCGCCCCGGCTTCGCACGGGTACTTAACAAAAATTTCAAAATTAAAAATACACACACATAATCCCTTCTATTTGCATCAGGTTACTAAAAAAAGAAAATTATAAAGAAAGTTTGAATATTATTATTTTTATGAACTTTTATCGTAATGATTTCTTTTTTGTTACTACTTTTTATTATTATTTTTGTTATTTTTTAATAATTATTTTTTTTTCTAATTTTTATTAAAACCCCAGTGACGCCTACATTGCATAAGGCGCCGCCTAGAGCCGAGCAGGGTGACCGGCTACCGCAACCTTTTTCTAATTTTTACATTTTTAAACTCGTGATATCTTTCGAATGGAATGTCCGAATTCAATACTTCAGAATGTTATATAAAGGTATTGAAGCAGTCTTGAATATGAAGTAATTTAATTTGATAAGGATGAATACCAAGATACAAATAAAGAGTATTTTCTAGCGGCAGCATTTCAATTAAATTTTTAAAATAAAATAACACTTATTGTGGCATAACTATAATAGTTAGACTTATGCTGTCGCGACACTTTTTGTAAATAATGATGTGTTCTACAAAGTGGTAGTACATTATTTTATTCTATCATCAATAGTTTTAGCAGCGCACGCGATGTAAAGAATATTTTAGGTAATTTTTTTACACCTTGGGTTACATTATTGGAGTTTAGTAAGGATCCCTAATTTTTTGAAAATTTAATATAGCCTATGTCATCCGGGGAGAGTGCAGCTTCCCAACAGTGAGATTTTTTTAAATCGGTTCACTAGTTTCGGAGCCTATTCAATGCAAACAAACAAACAATCAAATCTTTCCTCTTTATAATAGTAGTATAGAAGTAGGATAAGTAGAATAGCAGGATACATATCCGGCAAAGAAAAATTCCGAGAAAGAATACTGACCTCTGCGGCCGGGGTCGGCCTGTCGTAAAAGGCGACAAAACAACCCACCCTAGCTACATGGTAGGGCCTCAAGCCCCTCTGGATGGCGATCACCTTTGGTCTTAAGTATGCTGCCATAATAACCTTGCGTTGTGTTCCGCCATTAGTGACCCAATTTCCTGTACCCTTATGGGACAGCAGCGTATTCGCGATGTCACTGGCGTTGCAAACACCCATAGGCGACGGTACCTGCAAAATGCTAAGTGGGCCGTCAGTCTGTCTGCTGACCTTTCCTCTCAAGACAAATCCAAAAAAAAAACTAATGGATATTTAAATATAGTCTGTATAATTAATTTGTGTCGCAACTCGGTATTTTGTATACCGAGTATACGTATCTCATATATTAAATTAATAATGAGTTATTGAATAGCAAAATTGTTATCACACAAAACTGATATAATAAAAATAACTCTACCTCTGATGTCCCATTGCCGCACTCGGACTGGCTCACCTACGGCCAGTACAACCGCCAGCTTGCACAAGGCTTGGCGGTTTACATACCGATAATCTCGGTATGCAGGTTTCCACACGATGTCTTACTTTACCGTTAATATATGACAATGATGTTATAGTAAGCATATTATGGGAAAAAACTGCCTAAGCTGAACTAACGTCGTGGGAATCGAACCTCTAGTTTGATCCCTGAACGTAATAAATAGCACTAAGCTGGTGCCTGTAAAAAAATAACTAATAATATATTTATGTAAAATTGTAGATAGTATTCATTCCAATATTTATAATGCTTGTGATAAGGCAGACTATTTGAAAGTATGTAATGCATACGTCATCAGCAATACATTAGACGTCGAAGTTATTGACGGGCTGTCAACGAGGTGAAGCGGGACATCAAATCAATCTATATCAAGGTTTATGGCTAGATACGGGTAACAAACGAAGACTTTAGACTGCACTATGCGTGTTCATGTATAGAAATAAGAATAACGCTGCCTCTAACTGAGGGAGGTGGAAATGCCGACAAATGGACAGCAAAGGAAAGGCACTTGTTTAATTAATAATAGAAATAAGAATTTTAGTTCACAATTTTCCGATAGATGTCGTTAGCAGTTCTGAAGTTATATTGAACAGTTGTAGTGTTTGTGATTTAATATTATACTACCCACATTTTACTTAGTACCATCAACTTGATTTGTGATTGGAATCAAGATGACTGTTTTTAATTCTATCGGTGTGCTTTGATCATTTGTATAAGATGTTTATATTTTTTGATACTCCCGAGTGTTCTTCCACAGTGATAAATAAAAGGTATAAATGAGTGTGAGTGTTTAATTGACCAAATGGTCCTACGAACCGGATAATAATGAGTAAACTGTAAAGTGCAAACATTAACTTAGTAAATTCAGTGAAGTGTTGGACTTATAATATTTCCCATCAAAAAGGACTTAGGAATATCTTAACGATTTGTAACTTAGTTTCTGGCAGTGAATTTGGACTTGTGTTTTTACATATAAAATTTAACATGGCGGATAAAAAGATGAAACAATATATTGCACAATTAAAGACGAATTCAACTAAAATTGAGAAGTTATTTACAAACGCAAAAAAATGTGCTAAGGATAAACGAACGAGAGGGTTTTTGGATTCACGTCTGGAAATTTTACAGGAATATTGGGCTAACTATACAAAGACTTATGATGTTATTTCTGGATTATTAGATACTGAAACATGCGATGTTGACTTAGAGAAACATTTTGAACAAACTGAAGAATATTATTTAGAGTTTAGGGCTTGGCTTAAGGACAAGTTATATGAATTTAAACAAGATCTAGGTGAAACTTCAAAGTCTGAAATTCATGTATGTGATAATCAGGCAGAAATATCGAGGATGAGACCCAAACTCCCACCTATATCCATACCACAGTTTTCGGGCGATTACAGTCAATGGATGAGTTTTCGAGATTTATTTCGCTCTTTGATACATAATGATGATCGCTTGACTAAAATTGAAAAACATCACTATCTAAAGACCAGTTTATCTGGAGAAGCTGAACAACTATTGAGGAATTATTCACTTACTGAAGCTAACTATGATGACGCCTGGAAAAAACTAAATGAGAGGTATGATAACAAGAGAATGATCGTTAATAATATACTTACCCGATTTTTAACCCAAAAGACCTTAACCACAGAATCGGCTAAAGGTATAAAGGATCTTATTGATACCTCAAGTCAATGCCTAACGTCCTTAACAAATTTAAAGATCTGTGCATGGAATGCCATTGTAGTGCATATCCTTGTCTCCAAGTTGGATATTGAGACTCGAAAACTTTGGGAGCAATCTTTAGAAGATTTCACTAGTATTCCTACATATGAGGATCTCCAGAGTTTCCTTGAGAAGCAATTCCGAGCCATGGAAATGTATGCACCAAAAGGAAAAACTATTCCACAAACACCTAAAGTAACTAACATCAAAAGCTTCGCTACGAAAATTGACAACATTTGTACTTATTGCACACAGAATCATTATATTTGCCACTGTAAAGAATTTGCCTCTCGCTCCATACCTGAACGTCAAGATTTTGTAAAAAGAAACAACATTTGTTTTAACTGCCTCGTAAAAGGTCACACAGTTTCAAAGTGTAGACAGAGTACAGTCTGCAAGAAGTGCGGACGTCGTCATCATACATTGCTGCATTTTACCGCTTCTAAGGACGACAAATTAAACGAAACTGATAAGGAGAAAGATGACCCAACTAGCAATGCATCTAAAACTTCCTGTAACTTGAGTGTTAACCTAAAAGCTGAAACAAAAGATGATCTTGTTATTTTAGCCACTGCTGTGATTAAAGTAGAGTCAAAGAACAGTGGTACTTACGCATTAAGAGCTCTTGTTGATCAGGGTTCTCAGGGATCTTTTATCTCCGAAGCAGCTGCGCAGTTATTGAATCTTGATCGCACTCCAATTACTGGCAAAATCTCTGGAATTTCTAATACATCAGTGGTCACTACAAAATCTATGGTCACACTTACAGTCCACTCTACAAAACACAATGCATCAACCTTCCAGGTAAATGCATACGTTTTAAAGAAACTCACTTCATTGTTGCCTTCACGTGAGTTCTCACAAGATACTTGGCCTTCATCTATGCAGTTGGATCTGGCTGATCCCAACTATCACAAGCCAGGGTCTATTGAAGTTCTGCTTGGTGCCGACGTGCATGCATACATACTGCTTGAAGGCTTACACAAGTGTAACTCTCTTATTGCACTCAACTCTCGCCTAGGTTGGCTAATCTCAGGTAGAGTTTCACAAACTGGATCGATAATAAACGAACATAATACAGTTGTTATGCAAACCAAGATTGAGGTCGATCAGTTACTAAGACGATTTTGGGAGATTGAAGAGAGTTTACCCCACAAAAAACCTATGACCGAGTTAGAAATACAATGTGAAGAGCACTTCAAACTTACTCACACTCGCAATGCTGTTGGTCGGTACATTGTCCGTCTACCATTTAAAGATAATCAACCCATAAACCTTGGAAATACAAAACCCCTTGCAATCAGCCGCTTACAGCACATGGAAAAACGTTTTACACATAAGCCTGAATTCAAGGAAGAATATCACAAATTTATGGAGCAGTATGAATCCCAAGGTCATATGATGATGATACCTGAAAAGGAAATAATTACACCTGAAGTTTATTATTTACCTCATCACGCTGTTCTTAGACCGACGAGTCTAAGCACGAAGTTGCGTGTA
Organism: Malacosoma neustria; assembly: GCA_963693495.1. Lineage (NCBI taxonomy): Eukaryota > Metazoa > Arthropoda > Insecta > Lepidoptera > Lasiocampidae > Malacosoma > Malacosoma neustria. Next base: position 15,936,395 of record OY856379.1, on the reverse strand, counting down.
GTCTTCGACGGAAGTGCTGCACCTGTAAATGGAAAATCATTAAACGATGAACTACTTATTGGCTGTCCACTTCAACAAGATGTCAGAGATCTCATAACTCGATGGAGACAACACCAGATTTGTTTAGTCGCAGATATTCGTCAGATGTATCGTCAGATTCTAATATGTAAAGATGACGCTGACTATCAAAGAATTTTATGGCGAAAATCTCCAACACAACCAATAAAAGAATATAGACTACTTACAGTTACTTATGGAACATCTTGTGCACCCTTTTTGGCCATACGCACTCTTCACCAATTGGCCGAGGACGAGAAGAATGATTTCCCAACTGAAGCTGAAATCCTGAAAAGCGACTTATATATGGATGATCTGCTTACTGGTGTCTCCACAACGGAAGACGCTGTGATGCTACAACAAAGGTTGACTGAGCTTTTAGCTCATGGTGGGTTCCCTTTACACAAATGGTCCTCTAATAGTAAGTTAGTGTTGTCCCAAATCCCCATGGTTGATAAAGACTCACAAAGTGCGGTTAATATAAAACTTCAAGATACAATTAAAACTTTAGGTATTACATGGAACTCGGACTCTGATAACTTTGAACTTAATTGTAATTTAAATCACGATAATAACACAATTACCAAAAGAAATGTATTGTCCACAATTGCTAAATCTTTCGACCCTCTAGGTTGGCTAACACCTGCGATTATAAAACTTAAAATCTTTATGCAAAAACTCTGGTCGGCCGGCTTGGATTGGGACGAAGAGTTGACTCCTGATCTTAAAGAGGAATGGGTTACTTACCTTGATCGTTTCATGCACATTGAAAACATTCAGTTCCCTAGATGGCTTGGTGTATCTAATGACACCATTAAGCGGGAGCTGCATGGATTTAGTGATGCCTCTTGTGCTGCATACGCTGGAGTAGTGTACCTTAGAGTTTTGAGAAATGATGGCAACATTAACGTTTACCTTGTTCTTGCCAAATCCAAGGTTGCCCCAGTAAAGCAAGTATCTCTGCCACGTCTGGAACTCTGTGGTGCATTACTAGTAGCCAAAATGATAAATCATGTTAAAACCGTTTTAAAAATACCTGACAATGATATTTACACTTGGACAGACTCCACGATAGTTTTGGCTTGGTTGCGTAAGATACCAAATACTTGGACTACATTTGTTGCAAATCGCACTTCAGAAATTTTGACACTCACAAATAGTAACCAATGGCATCATGTTAGTTCTGCAAATAATCCCGCTGATTTAGCATCACGTGGATGTTATCCTTATGATCTACAACAGTCAAAACTATGGTGGAACGGACCTCAGTTTTTATACAAGGCACATGAAATTGAATATTCTTTATTTGAGATTTCTCAAACCGATTTAGAAATGAAACCCACCCCAAAAATATTATGCAATGTAAATGTTACTGAAAATAATGATGCTATTGCAATTTTAACTCGATTCTCCTCGCTGTCGAAATTGATTCGAGTCATTGCTTATTGTTGTCGTTATTATAATTTATGTAAAGTTAGAGTGCTTAAGAAAATGTTTACTGAACCTGCTTATTTGAGCGCTAATGAGCTTGATGATGCTTTTAATCGATGTATTAAACTATCACAATTGATGTCATTCCGCGACGAGATCTCTCGCTTAACGCTAGGTAAACAGGTTGCCAAATCAAGTAAGATTTATGTACTAGACCCTTTTATCGACGATAAAGGCATTATTCGTGTTGGTGGTAGACTCGCGAATGCAGAGATTCCAGGCGACATGAAAAACCCGATTCTGTTAAGTGGCACTTGTGCCTTATCTAAACTTATTGTTGTAAATGCGCATTTGAAATCTCTGCACGGAGGCAATCAACTTACTTTAAATATTGTAAGACAAAGGTTTTGGATCACTCGAATTAAAAGTCTTGTCAAAACTGTAATCCACAAATGTGTCCCTTGTTTTAAACAGAAGGCTAATCCACTCCCTCCTTTTATGTCAGATTTACCTAAATTCAGGATTAAACCTAGCCGACCCTTTCTTACGAGTGGAGTAGACTTTTGTGGACCCTTTACAATGAAATTGTATCCTGGTAGATGTAAGAAAACCAGTAAAGTTTATATTAGTTTATTTGTCTGTGCCGTAACAAAAGCCATTCACTTGGAACTTGTCACTGACCTCACTTCTGCTGCATTTATTGCCGCTTTTCGGCGTTTCACCGCTCGACGTGGTCACTGCAAGGAGATTTGGAGTGATCACGGAACTAATTTTGTAGGCGCGTCCCGTGAACTAGATCTCGCGTTCAATAATTCACAATCTCAACTTGTGGCTGAGATTTCTGAACTTCTCGCTAATGATTTCACGCAATGGAGATTCATACCTCCTCGAGCTCCACACTTTGGTGGAATTTGGGAGTCAGGAGTGAAAAGTATTAAAGGACACTTAAAACGGGTTATCGGCCAAGCCTTCCTCACATACGAAGAGCTCGCTACTTTATCAGCCCAAGTCGAAGCTTGTGTAAATTCTCGTCCCCTCACTCTTATCAATTCTACTCTTGACGAACCCCCATTAACACCAAGTCACTTTCTTGTCGGAGAGCCCTTAATTGGGGTTCCTGAGCCGTCTTTGATTGATGTTAACTTAAGTCCGTTGAATCGATGGCACATAATCCAACGTATGGTGCACTGTTTGTGGCGTCGCTGGCAAAACGAATATTTAACTACGTTACAGCATCGTTACAAATGGAACATAAAGCGACCTGATCTTCCCCTCGGCACTGTCGTTCTCGTCAAGGATGACACACTTCCCCCTGGAAAATGGCTTTTGGGACGTATTATGCAGAAACACCCAGGTGCTGATGGAGTTACAAGAGTTGTAACTTTACAGTACAAGGACAATATTTTAAGCGACCTATGGTGAAAATATGTCCTTTGCCCCTGGATGAGTCTGACTCCTAGTAACCAGAAATTTGTTTTACTTTGTTTGGTTTATATCTTGTCGTCAGGTCATAAGGACTTGAGTCGTCCTTGGCCGGCGGAATGTTTAATTAATAATAGAAATAAGAATTTTAGTTCACAATTTTCCGATAGATGTCGTTAGCAGTTCTGAAGTTATATTGAACAGTTGTAGTGTTTGTGATTTAATATTATACTACCCACATTTTACTTAGTACCATCAACTTGATTTGTGATTGGAATCAAGATGACTGTTTTTAATTCTATCGGTGTGCTTTGATCATTTGTATAAGATGTTTATATTTTTTGATACTCCCGAGTGTTCTTCCACAGTGATAAATAAAAGGTATAAATGAGTGTGAGTGTTTAATTGACCAGCACTTCTTGTATGATCATCATCTTTTCGTTAAATCCCGGTTGCAGCCCAAACTCTCGCTTCGGCGCCCGGGGTCCGCTAAAGGCACTTCTTGTATGGCACAGTAGAATCGCAGAAGAATTTTGACGTAACATACACGTTACAATAGGAACACATCTTTTTTATAACAGAGGACGTGGAGAGTCAGTTACCGTTAATATAACATATTATTTACAAAGCAGGGGGTGGTTGCCATATGGACGGGCTTGGAGCCCTACCACATAGCTGGGGTTGTTTTGTCGCCTTTCACGACAGGTTGCACGTGGCCGCAGGGGTTACTTTTCCTACTCAATACACGGAGAAAAAATAAACACTAAAATATCACTTGTGGATAATAATTTCCACCAAGTGATGGAACGGAACGCAATGAACAAATCAATATTTAATTGACGAGGCAGCTGGTTCAGTGACTACGTCAACGGTCTTATAAGGTCATGTATGTATATAGGTTTGGTCTTCACATTTGCAAATCAGTTGTTTGATCTGAGTATATAAATGCCGATGTGACGTAAATTATATGTTTGTTAGTAAAAAAAAGCCCTGCGATACAGGCCTATTATATAGGCATACGAAGTGCAGGAAACTGATTTTAAAAAAATAAAAAAATATATAAACATTGCTCTTCAATATATTTATCTTCAATGATTTACTCTCATTTAATATATGTAGGTAACAATTTAGAATCCGATGATGCAATGCGAAATGGCCATTGTGGTGTCCGAATATCACCGGGGGCGACGGCGGCGGTGGCGCCCACACGTTGACAGGACAATTGCCGATTTATGCCCGGAGATCCGCACCACTCAATTTATGACCTCCATCTACCGCACAAGACCGTTAGTCCTCCTATTTATGTATTTATAATATCACATTCATTTGGCTAGTGATATAAAGATACTGTGTATTAAATTAAAATATCTATAATATAAAACCGTAATACTCATAGACTCAAAATTGCTTAGGTATAACTTACATTAGTTTAAGAACTTAGTTATTAAGGTTAATAATAATAAAAAGATAGTTTATTATTTTTTACTTTTCAGTTTTTTCGGCGATTTAATTTTTTTGATAAAAACTTTTAAAGTTCACACTTCGCAACCGTACAAGAAATACTAATTAAGTTCTTAAAATCTTAGCAACTAAATAAAATTTCAATTAAAATGGACACTTAAATAAGCAAAAGATTTGTAAAATTTCTCCTCGCTAAAAATTCCAACACAAGCCCCCGATTATTTATGTTCCCGATCCAACCCCACACCACAGTGTCACTGCGTAAAGAGGAATAATCGCTCGCCGTCTGTAGTCGAGTGAATTTTTCCATTCGGAAAATGGACGAAAGAATTAGGCGGAGCAGAGTTTCATATTTCACGCGAGAAGCGACCGTTCAAGGGCCCTTACTCAGAGTTATTTGTATACAGCCTTTTTCTTTTTTATTTACAAAATATGATTTGTGTGAGTTAAGCTTCAGATATTGTATCAAATACACAATAAAATATCAATAAGTACTTAAAATAAATTTCTTTTGCTTTTCTTGATTTGCCCTTGCAAGTTTAGATAAAATACATAGATATATATAGAAGCAGATCTATTTGTTTTTGAGGTTTATAATTTTCAAGATACTGTTTTTTTGGGCTGTTTGATAACTCCGTGACTTTTTCAATTTCCCGCACAGTGACTTTAGCAACACTGCTGCCGTCAACCATCATTTTTTATTAGACTACTGTAAAATTTTATGCAAGCTGCGTCATTTAGTTTGCTTTGACATCCACTAAAAGCAGACAACCCCGTGAATTTTAACAAAAATGGAAAGAGTGAATTTCGTGTGCTGATTAAGCGTTATTTTTTGCATTAAAAACCATCACTGAAACCAAGGAAAGACTTGATAAATACTATGGAAACTCTGCTCCATCAATTTCAATGGTTAAGATGTGGTTTACTGAGTTCTGTTGTGGTCGTACCAGGACAAGAGACGCCGTACGTTCAGGTCGCCCAAAAGAGGTCATCACGCCAAAAATCGTCGATAAAATTCGTGGACTAATATTGGAGAATAAAATTACGTGAGGTGGCTGAGGCTGAAGGCATCTCAAATGAGCGAGTACATCACATTTTACATAAATATTTGGACATGAAAAAGCTATCCGCGAGATGGATGCAGCAATTGCTCACACTCGACCATAAGCGCAACCATGTGACCACTTCAAAGGAGTGTTCGGCGATGTTAAACAGCAATTTGGACAACTTTTTACGCCATTATATAACCGTAGACGAAACATGGATCCATTACAATACCCCAGAGACCAAGGAACTATCAAAATAGTGGGTTTGACCGGATGAACGTGCACCAAAGAAGGCCAAGGTGGGTCTGTCAGCCAACAAGGTCATGGCTACAGTTTTTTGTGATGCACGCGGTGTCATTCACATAGATTCCCTAGAGAGAAGGGTAGAACGATCACCGACGAATATTATTTAGAGCTTTTAGACAGATTCGATATTGATATAAAGCAGAAACCACCACATTTAGCGAAAAAAAAGTGCTGTTCCATCAAGACAGTGCACACGTGTGTAGTCACTATGGCAAAAATCCATATATTGGGCTACGAACTGCTACCCTATCCAGCATATTCTCCAGATTTAGCCCCCTGCGACTATTTTCTTTTTCCAAACCTGAAGAAATGGCTGGGTGGTAAGAGATTTGGGTCGAATTAAGAGGTCATAACCGAAACGAACGCCTATTTTGAGAGCCTTGAGAAAACCTATTATTAGGATGGAATAAAAAAAAATTAAAAACGCTGAACTAAATGTATTAATCTTAATTCCATTTTATAAATTCCCAATGACTTTAATGTGTTAATCTCAAAATCTTAATATACTAACAATAAGTCATCTTTGTAGAGGTTGAACATTTTAAATCAGTTTTATTAAAAATCTGGATATTGGTCAGTAGACAAGTTTACCATAAAACATATAAGTAATAAGCAACTCTAGAAGTTTGACACTCATATCATGAATACGACACCGTCCATTCTTTGTGCACATCCATCGCAGTATATTTATCATCGAGATTATAGCTCTCTCGTATAGCCCAGGCCTCAATAACACTAAATACCATATAAAACCAGTAAATTAACGGTTTTTCAAGTCAGTCGATTTTTTGACTTATCATAACTAAATTAGTTGGCTACGATTAAAGTTTTAAAATATTGACTAGCCAGGCATAATTTAAAATATTTTTATAAAATTAAAATTTCAACGAGTTTTCAAGTTAACATCTCGATTTAAGAGTCTATTTTACACACTTTACGTTATTAAATTACAATATGGCGTGGGCTTTCAAAGAGAATACGATTGCTGTGATTAACTTGCTAGGTAAAGCTGTTGGTAATTAACGCTCGGACACTTCAAATGTAATCAGCCTTATATGTACCTAGTCAGGTCATAAATTCTGTCACATGTTTAATGTAAAATAATTGTAACAAGTTTATTCATTATGTAACCATTCATATACCAAAATGAACTTAACAAAACATGGATTCTTATGACATTAAAGTTTATTCAAAATGACCTCCGTGATTTTGAATACAGGCTTTCAATCTGCGCGGCCAGTCGTCTATCGCAGCACGAACGAGGTCCATGTCAATATCGGCGGCTGCCTTAATCAAGGATGTCTTGAGTGACTCCAAATTGGGATGAGGCTTTGAGCACGCCTTTTCCTCCAAGTGTTGCCATATCTTGTAATCTAACGGATTCAAATCTGGACTGGAGGAGGGCCAGTCTTCGTGCCGGATGAAGTCGATTTCACGCGCCGCCAGCCAGTCTTGTGTGCTCTTCGCTCTATGAGCTGGCACCGAATCTTGTTGGAATACCCAGTGCCTGTTATTGAACATGGTATGAGAAACAGGTTCCACAAGGTTCGTCAGGACTGTATTTTGATACACAACAGTATTCGTTTTTACACCTTTCTCACAAAAATGTACCTCTGTTAAGCCCCAATAAGAAACTCCCAACCATACCATGAGCGAGGATGGAAAATGACCTCGTTGGACACGCGGAATACGGTTGCTCGCTTCTTCACTACTGTGTGCGTACACCTTATCATTTTGTTTGTTGTAGCTCTCTTCTACGGTAAACATTTTTTCATCCGAAAAAAGAATTTCCCGATATTTTTTTCCCGCGTACCGCTTCAACAAAGCGCGGCATCTCTTCAGTCTCAGGTCCATTAGACGAGCATTCAAACGATGTCCTGTTTTTCTTCGATATGCCCGAAGCCCTAAGTCTTCATTTAACACCCTTTTCACCGTGGTTCTGCTTAACCCCATCTGAAGGGCCAACAGTTTCTGCTTACGTTTGGGATTTCTTTGAATTCGTGCCTTCACAGCTTTTATCACTGCTGGAGTCCTAACAGACCGAGGGCGACCACTTCTTGACCTGTCATCTACACTAGAGTCTTCATTGTATCGTTTGATGGTACGATAAACGAATCTTTTGGTTATATTCAAATTTTTCAGTATGTTAAAAATTTGAATTGGCGCGTAACTGCAACGATGCAACGCAATAACTGCAACACGGTCTTCTTTAAGCGTCCACTCCATATTTAAAAATGAGTAAAATTCGAAAAAGTATACATTTTTATTTTCATGAACAATTCGAAATTCGAATTCAATAAACTTTTTTGTGGCCAGGATTCTAAAAGAAAAGTTTTTACTGTGTGACAATACTTATGACCTGACTAGGTATATATACATATATGTACGTTTACTTTATCCATAGATATAGAGTAAATGTGGGTTTGTTGCTTCGGATAGATGCCGAAGTCGTCATATAACGTACTTGTACAAATATGAGGTTTACAGTATTTTGTTTTTCGTAACATTACATCTTTTCTTCCGCCAATCGATACCTAACACTCCGCTGGAACGGATGTGTTACGAGTTTGAGAGAAAAAGCAATTTAAGGCGACGACAAAACATTGAAGTTAGGTTTATCATAATCTTCAGGAGACCATCTCATATTATAAAGTACGTACTCATAAATTTATTTAAAAAAATAAGGGAGACACCTATCCTAACAAAAAGAATAGATGCCCCAGTTTTTATTACTACATCTGTGAAAGCCCATATAAGATCGAGCAAGTTGCATATAGGTAATTTTAACGCTATTAAAGATAGAGTTTGCTGTAAAGGAGAGTGGACTGAAGGGCTATAAATATCATCTTTAACAGAGTTCTGGTACATCCATGTGTGCAATTTTTTTTAAATATAATAATAACTATATTTGGACAATTCTCACATCACCATCTAGTCGTAAGGTAGCATAGTACTTGTGATATGGATACTATACAACTGATGTACTCTTACCGGTATACTTTTTTTTTTAAATAAATACAATTTTTTTACAGCTCGAGTTCAGCAGACAGGCAAATAACAAGGTGCTGCTGGCTTGGAAAGTAATTAATAACGCCTTTTTTGGAATACCACAAATCGTACCACGATGGGAAAACTTAAGCCAGAATTTCATTCCAAATCCAGATAGTACGGAACATGAACGTTCTTGAGAACCATTTCGTACAGGAAAGAAGTGGTCCTAGGAAATAGGGACAACCGGACAGCCGATGGCGGGCAGTGCGGTGGTATAAAGAATACGAAAGCCCCATTCTAAAGAGTTCCTCAGAATATTCCCCGTTGTACAGACGCTAGAATATGCTAAGAGCCGCAAAATCTCTACTAAGCGTGTCTAAACCGTCTGTGAAAATGGTATCGTCAACAACATGAACTGCGCGCCGTAAGAGTCGTTAGGTGATTGAACTGACAGGCAGGTTGCTCCAGACCATAAATGTGAGCAGTACTGTATGTACATGTGCGAGCTGACCTGTGCTTTGCAGCGTAATTTGTTGCCGTGGAGGGAAACTGTTTGGACTAGACCGGTTTAGCACACCTAGAAAGAAAGAAAACAGCCACAGGATGGGAATCGAACCCGTTACATGCACAGGAGTGCCGACGAGCATTATCCATTACGTAACGGAGATCAATCGACAGGTGAGAAAAGACATAAGTGGTCACAAACTCTATTTGTGTTTAAAAGTGTTTCAGCATCAGTGAAAAAAACCGACTTAGTCGGGTTGTATAATCATTTAAGCTACTGGCTTGACTAGATTTTTTATTGCAGGTACAGCAGACAGACTGGCAGCCTACTTAATAGCAGTTACCGTCGCATATTGATGTTTGTGACGCCACGCACCGCTAACACGTCCGTGTAGTGTAACTGGAACCTGGGTCACTAATGCCGGAACACAAGGTTATTATGTCGGCATACTTATAGACCAAGGGTAGTTGTCATCCAGATGTTAGTATTCTTACTCCGCCCCTGCATGGAGGAGAGAATTTATATATTATCTTGAGAGTTTATAAATACTCTAAGTTCCTTGTACTGTGCACAACAGAATGCACGCACTCGTTTCTCGAGTTGTTTTTTATGTCAATCATAAAAAGAAATACACAAAAATATCACCGGAACGAAAATCGGGAATCGGCATAGCAGGGTATAATAAAAACAAATTGTTACAACTTAGCTGTTCTTGTATTTCAGACGAAATTGACGAGAAAATAATTTTGCTGTTGTTTACCTGAAACAAAAAATTAAAATATTTAATAATTGTATTTTGATAATAAACTTCATTTGGCGCGTTTCGAAAAAAATTAGAGTGAAATTTTTACGATGCGCCCCGCACACTGACAGCCAAACCAAAAGCGACACGACGAACTTAGCTAACTGTCTCAAGTTTCTCACTTAAAGCTATTCATGTCTACTTAGGTCTTTACCTATGAAGTTGCCGTTTTGTATGAAAAAATTTGTATTAATCGAAGTAATCACTCATGCAATCAATACATCTTTGTCAACGCAGTGGCAGTTTATTGATACCCTTCTTAAAGAAATCAGCTGGACGGGAGGCAACAAATTCTTCAAAGGCATTTCAGCAGGCAGGCTCTCGGGTATTGAATTTTTTTCCCGCCAAGAAGTTATCCAACTTCTGGAAAATGTAGTAGTCTGTAGGCGCAAGGTCTGGTGAGTAGGGTGGATGACGCAGAACTTCCAACCCCAGTTCTTGCAACTTGGAGATCATCTGCTGTACAGTATGAGGTCGCGCGTTGTCGTGCAGGAGCAGCGGAGACGAGCGATTGACCAATGCTGGTTGGAGATATGCCAGCTTCTCCATCATTGTGTTCAGTTCTTCACAGTACACATCTGCAGTAATGCTCACCCCGTTTGGTAAGAAGCTGTGATGAATCACACCGGCGCTAGACCACCAAACAGTGACCATCACTTTTCTAGGAATAAGTTTTCGTTTAGGGCATTGTTTAGGTGCTGAATCAAGATCCAACCAACTTGCTGAGCGCTTGCGGTTATCAAACGGAATCCATTTTTCATCGCAGGTAACAATGCGGTTCAAAATTCCTTCATTTGTGTATCTGTTGAGCAGTGCAAGGCACGTCTCAACGCATACTTCGCGCTGGCGATCGTTGAGTTCGTGGGGCACCATTTTATTCTCCAATTTGTCAAGCTTTTTTACCATGCCAATTTGACGCAAATGGACCAATATTGTTTTGACGCTAACGTCGAAAGCTGCTGCTAATTCAGCCGTAGATTGTGTATCATCAGCTTCCACAATCGCCTTTAATTCGTCATTGTCGACCAGTCTTCGGACGACTGCGAGGTTCGTTTTTCAGGTCGAAATTCCCAGAACAGAAAGCGAGCAAACCAATAACAGGTAGTGCGTTGGTTTGTAGTGTTAGATCCGTAAACGTCGTTGCTGTCGCGTGCCGCTTGTGCCGCGTTGCTGCCACGACGGTACTCATATTCCATAATTACTTTTTACGTATCCATGATGACGAAAAAGATTGAAATGCGATGAAAATGTACCAGTAATCAATAAACAAATGACTACTTTTGGAAAAATAATTCCATGTTTTTAAAATAAAATTAATTTGAAATTAGAATTCTTAGCTAAACAAAAATTATTTTGATTTGAAATGGCCAGTACTGCAGAACGGCAATTTCATAGGTAAAGACCTATTATATTCAAGGTAGTTTCTCAAACATTCATAAATCTACAACATATGTTTTGCATATACGAGTATCAATAAAAAAATTATATTTATTGATGAACTAGTTGACCCGGCAAACGTAGATATTAAAAAAAAAGTATCCTATGCCCTTCTACAAGGTTCAACCTATGACTATACCGAAATTCATCAAAATCGGTTCAACGATTTAGGCGTGAAAGCGTAACAAACAAACTCACTTTCGCATTTATAATATTAAGTTAGGATATACATGTGTGTGTATATGTATATGATTTTAAATGTTATTATGTACACAATTTTATGAACAGCGTGGCGCAACAGTTTTCATGTGACACCCGTCGGGGTCTCGGGATCAATTTCCGTCCCAAGAATGGGTGTTTATGTAAAATATTTATATTTTTTACAAAATTAACATACACAGTTCATCAGTCACACAAGTGGTGTGCTACTTCTGGACTAGATGGCGCTGTATGAATTGTCCCAGTGTATTTATTTAATAAAAAACATTCCCAGTGCATCATCGTTTATATGTGAAAGATGATTTCGTACCTATTCGGGCAATTATCTCATCAAATATTTACATTACGTCGAGACTAACGGCATTTGGAATTTTAGAAGTGGGGTACATTGATCTTTCCGACAGTATTATTTAACAATCCGTTCATATAATACGTACTCTAATGAATTAACTATGAATTGAAATAATTAATGATACAATCTGCGTCAGGGGCACCACTAACATCCTACCGTTCGAGTAGGAAAACTTAAACTTAAGTGACATATACAACACAAGGCGCCATATTTTGAGACCAGAAGTGGTTGCCATCCAGGCGGACATATTAATATAGACATTTAAAAGGCCTGCAAGAAAATGTAAGTACCTTAGCGGAATATGAAGCGTGTAGTTGCAAAAACCGCTATAACAATATTATTTGGAAATTCCTAAATAGAGCATGGGCTGAATTATACATGGAATTGATTATAAACGCAAAATAAAAGGTTGATTATAATTTTGGAATTTAGAGAATATAGAGACGTTTGAGGAACAAAAAGTTGATAGGTATGTATGTAGATTATTTAGTATTTTCTAACGATATATTATAGTCGTTTAGTCAAAAAATGTTTTAGCGGGTTTTGCAACGCCTATTGTAATGACTGTTAAACTAAATTTTACTTATACTCGCAAGCAATGTAGCCAGTAATACTAGAAACCTTTCGAGTAAAACATTTTAATAGGCTTACACTCGTACAATGTTAAGCGTGCTAAATCACACTTTGTGACGGATAATCATTAGTTCGTTTTAAAGCTCTGTGTAGAGGATTCGAACCTCTTTGTATCAATTATTGTAGTAATTTCATTACAGGTGAAATTATCAAGTCTTTATTGTCAACTTCATCAAGCAAGCGAATCCAGAGTATATTTCCAAAAAAAAAGTGTTATAACAGTCTCGTAATGATAATAAAGGGATTTTGCTATTCACTATTTAGATACTGCTAGATAAATGTGTTATGAATTGTCACAATATGTATATTTATTTTAATATTAGACTATACGAAGCCTCAGTTCTGCTTTTTTTATTTTCATCAATTCCGATTCATGTCCTTCTTTATAATATGATATAGATCTACAAAAGCCACCATTCACAAATGTAACTTTATAAAGTTAGCGCTCAGTTAAATAAACAAAACATGCTCAATAGCTTCAAATACCAAACATGTAAATGATGTTGGAGACGAGCAGCAAAATTTAGGTTGTTATCAGGCAACAAGATGCGAGCTACAGAAGCTGATATCGGGCTTAAAGAGCTTTCCCGGGGACAAACGAGCCAGATAAGCGGGGTGCGCACCTCACGAACATAGCCGTGACACCTTAGCTTTTATCAAATAAAGTACGATGTACAAACGTCTCGATATTGCATATTCAAACTCTACAACTCCGACATTTGCTATCAGAAATGTCATTTGTTTTTAGCAATATAAACTCGTCGAAAAATATCACACTATAACGTCTTCTTCAATTTGCATATGAATTAAAAAAATATATATATTACTTATCATTACAATAATTATATCCATCAGGATAAGATCATTTAATTGGAACTCGTATTTTTGTGTATGTAATTTATTAAAATGATTTGTTCGAATTTCCAATTTGTTTATCGCAAATATAAAAATGTAATATAATGTGTAACAATGTAATGTGTTATTATTATAATATGATAACGTATTGGTGTTATGATAATACTAGCTGACCCGGCAAACTGGTTGTTATGCCATATAAATTTAAAAAAAAAACTTAATTACGTTCACAGTTTCACACCTATTTCACTCCATTAAAGTTTCATTTTCGCGACAAAAAGTAGCCTATGTCCGTCTTGTTAAGGCGTGAAAACGTAACAGACAGTCGTCCGTTAAGGCGTGAAAACGTAACAGACAGACAGGCAAACTGAGTTACTTTCATATTTGCAATATTAGTATGGATATATCTACATACATATTTATGCACCACAGTTAATACAACTATGGGTAGACCAGAAAAGATCGATTGTTAGCAATAAGACCGTTTGTGCAAAACTATAGTATTTTTTATCGCTGTGGGACAGCAGACAGGTTGTCGGCTAACTGCTTACGATGAAAGCAGTTACCGTCGCCTTCACGACCACCTTCGCCACCGTCGCGACTACATTCATGCAGCACGCTGACTTCTGCGTAAGGGTACTGGAACCTGGTTACTTTTGCCGGAACACAACACATATTAGGCGGCATCTTTAGAAGAGGGTAATTGTCATCCAGATAGGCTTGGAGTTCTACCACCTAGCCAGGGTTATTTTTTCACTTTTTACGACAGGCCGCCATTAGAAGGAAGGTTCAGTATCTTACTCCGCCCCTATACGAAGACAATATACTGAAAATGTTTCACTTTAACAAAGTATTTAACCATTGGGTTAGAACAGTGGTCGGCAACCTTGTCATCTAATAGCTAAATATAGATAAAGTATAATTGAAATTTATTCAGAGCAATTTTTTAAACATTGCTTTGCAAATAGTAGGAGACATTATGACGGAAATAATTAGAGATAATAAGTAATGTTCCGTGCCTGGACGAAAAATTTCAAAGGGCCGAATTAACTTGCCGACCATTGGGCTAAAACAATTTTATGCTACGCCGACGACACGCTCGTCATAGCGCGCGGGAGGAGCCCCCGCCAGGCGTGCCTTCTGGGCACGGCTGGGGTGGCGCAAACGGTGGCTAGAATCCGGCTACTAGGCCTGGAGGTGGCCTTAAACAAGACAGAGGCCCTTATATTCTACGGGCCCCGCCAGAGGCCGCCACCGGGCCTGAGCATAATGGTAGGAGGCGTCCGCATCGCCGTCGGGCCGTCCATAAATTATCTCGGACTGGTGCTCGACGGGCGATGGGACTTTGCGGCGCACTTCAAGCGCCTGGCGCCGAGTTTAGTTCGGGCGGCGGCGGGACTCTCCCGTCTGCTGCCGAATATCGGCGGGCCGGGCGCAGTGTGCCGCAGGCTCTTTGAGGGAACCGTGCGGTCGATGGCCCTTTACGGGGCCCCGATATGGGTGGATCGCCTGACGGCCAAAACGACGGCGTTGCTTCGCAGGCCGCAGCGCGTCTTGGCCGTCAGGGCGATAAGGGGATACCGCACGGTGTCCTTCGAAGCGGCCTCCCTGCTGGCCGGATCCCCACCATGGGACCTCGAAGCCCGAGTCCTGGCGCTATTGTACCAGTGGCGCCGGGATGCGGCCGAGCGTGGCTCTCGCCCCGCGCCTCGCGAAGTGGAGGTAAAGTGGGCAGAGCTGCGCGATGAGGTGCTCATGGTGGAGTGGAAGGAGCGCCTCGCGCACCCCAGCGCGGGTCTCGCCACCATCGAAGCGGTGAGGCCCGTCCTGGCCGAATGGGTGGAAAGGCGCCACGGCGCCCTGACCTTCCACCTGACGCAGGTCCTCTCGGGGCACGGTTGCTTCGGGAGGTACCTGTGTCGCATAGGGCGGGAGATGACGTCGGGGTGCCACCATTGTGGCGCGGGCGACGAGGAGGACACGGTGGACCACACTGTCGCCGTGTGCCCTGCGTGGCGCGAGGAGCGCCGCGCCCTCGTCGCCCAAATCGGCGTGGACCTGTCGCTCCCGGCCCTGGTTCTGTCCATGGTCGGGGGCGATCCTGGATGGACGGCCGTCGCCTCCTTTTGCGAGGCAGTCATGTCCGCAAAGGAGGCGGCGGAGCGGGAGCGGGAGTCCACCACCACACTCCCCTCCCGCCAACGCAGGCCACGTCGGCGGCGCCGGAGGTCAAATAACGACCTCCGGCCGCCGTAAAAAGCGGCCGCGGGCGGCCCCTCGGGGGAGGATCCACCGCCCGCACCATTGCCGCGAGGGTGAGGGCTGCGTGCTGTTCCGCGGCCCCCCTCAACTCCTAAAGTTGTTAGAAGAGCGCCGGCGGGACGAAATCCTGACCCCCTGGCACCAACACTTTAGAAGGGGCCCGCCTCAAGACAAAGGGCGGGCCAGCGCCGGCCCGGGCCACGAGATCGGCTGGCCATATATCCGTGGGCCCGGGCGTAGGCGATAGGAGAACAGCGGGGTTTTTTAGTGAGTAGTCGGATGGCCAAACATCTTTCCCGGAGTCCCACATATCCCTCGGTCCCCCCGGGCCGGGGGAACCCGTCAAGAGAGGTTTCCCCGACACCAAAAAAAAAAAAAGAAATTGTTTTGTGTCAACGATGTCATAATTACTGTAATTTAACATTTTTGACATAAATAAAACTCGGTTTTAATTTTAGAATCTCGCGCAAACACTCAAAATGGGGGGAATGTTGTATGGTGTACGCGGGAATACTCGGCAATTGAGACAAATCCGCTATAAACCCTGCTGATACATTACCGTAATAAAATTCACACCATTTGTGCGATTCTCGAAAAATCCGTTCTAAGATTACGTTGAAACATTATTTAATTTTGTAATGCTATCTATTTATCAACGTGATAAACTGGACGATAATGCTGAATTAAGTTAGTTTATATGGGCAAGTTCGTACTGATAACATTACGCGATAAGGTACATACTTACTGTTCACTGTTTTTGAATTGTATACATTTTAATATATTAAATATATAAGCGCAGGAGGGCCCACACCAGAACTCATTGTAGATAACGTGAACATATATGAGATTAGAGGCGTAGGTAGTAATAATAATAATAGTCGAAATTAACACTAATTACAAAGTATTACTATTAAAACACAATTAAAAAGCAGTTCATCGCAGACCCGGTGCGCTCGCGGTTCCCGCTTAAAAAGTTTTTTTTATTACTGTCGTACAGCAGACAGGCTGACGGCCCGCTTAGAATTTAGCAGTTACCGTTGCCTATGGGTGTTTGCAACGCCAGTGGCATCGCGAACACGCTACTGTCCCATAAGAGTACAGGAACTTGAGTCACTAACGCCGGGACACAACACAAGGTTATTATGGCGGCATACTTAAGACCAAAGGTGGTCGCCATCCAGACGGGCTTGAGGCCCTACCACATACATAGTTGGGGTGGGTTGTTTTGTCGCCTTTTACGACAGGCCGACCTCGGCCGCAAAGGTTAGTATTCTTTCTCCGCCCCTGCACGGATAAAAAAAGTGAGAAAATCAGTAAGTAGGGCGCGCCAGAGTAAATTTAAAAACCAAGTCACTCTGGAGTTTGACGATATTTAAACGACACGCATGCACGCGCCCTCAAATATATACTTAGTAATTTAATGGGGAACAAACGCCTAGCCATGCCGTCTTAGCCGGGCCCTGGCAGGAGGGGTAGACTCAAAAAGTGCCTTGACGTCGTAAAGGGTGACATGCGTGCCAATGAACTCACTACCAGGGATGCCGAAAACCTTGCGAAGTTGAGAAGAGAAAATCGGACAGCAGATCCTGGGTACCAAAGCGTTAGTTTGCTATCGGGAGTTGCGCTGATGATGATACCTACTTAGTAATTTTTAAGTAAAATTGCTATATTATATAGATCAACCTATGATTTCTGTCACCCGTGACTTCAATCCCGTGGAAATTATGTATTAATCTATACATCTATACAAATAAATAAAATCGGAGTGTCTGTTTGTAATATTAAAATAACCGCTTTTTACTAAGTGCATTCGGACGTATAAACGGTACATATACCAAAACAACATTTTTTTTACAATTTTTGTCTGTCTATTTGTTCCGGCTAATCTCTGAAATGGCTGCACCGATTTTGACGGGACTTTCACTGGCAGATAGCTGATGTAAGAAGGAGTAGCTTAAGCTATTTTTATTGTAGAAAAAAAAATAGTTTTAGCTAAAAATTATCGCTTTCGGAAATTTGTAAAATCCAATTTAAGTTGACCTCAGATTTATATCATCAATCATATGAATAAAGGTTTAGCTTAGGCTGGACTTTGTAGGTTCGAACGCATGTATTCCGGAGGCGCATGGCGTAACAGTTGCATTCGATAACACTGACTGTTTGCACATTTCATTTATTTATATTTTAGGGTTCATAGGGTTTGTAATCCAAAATAAACCATAAAAATTATCCAAAAAATGCTGCCCAGTCACTATTCCACGCGGACGGAACACGCTAGTTGTTAAATAATATAGTTATACTTATTTCAAAGCTGTATTCAAGAGTTCTCGTAGATCCGTTTGTGTATAACCTCAAACAGAGTAAAAGCGAAGCAACCGCTTGAACTGTTAAACTTCGCTCCATCTAACCGTAGTGGTGTACCCCTCATTAGTAATGAGTAAATTGTAATCGATGTTTAGATTCTCGTTATCTATATTTATATAGTATTCTATTTACCTATAGATAGCATATGTCCTATTCTAGACTAGATCTCTATGACAAATTTCATCCAATTCCGTTTTGACGTTTCGACTCGGAACAGCTTTGTTTGTAACAAGCTTGTTCTTTACAATAAACATACAACCATCGAATTTTCACATTTGTAACATTAACAGGTAAAACTACAGTATAAGCATAATAAGGTGATAAAAGATATAAAACAAAATAATAATCTTGCACATATATACTGTTTATATACTTAAATCAGCATTAGTTATATGTAAGTTAGAACAATTAAGTAGTTTGTTTATAGATCAAAGTTAACAAATTTCATGTTTATTATATAAATTAAGTAAGATAATTTTAAATACCAACTTTGTTAGATTAACCCCTTACTCAAATGTCAGAGTGTAATTTAATAAAAAAATTAACAGGTTAAATCATGAACCTTTTCACCTATTTACGTGCTTGTCACTGAGCTGTGTTTTTCATAATCATTCAGGCATTCAATAATCTTCAGATACAACTGAAACGAAATGATTATAGGAAGAACTATTCGTTGAAATGTGATTTATGTCTACCGTTAAGGACTTGCGAATAAATTGGACCATATAAGATATATAAGCGAGCGTTTTGAAGGTTTTTCTTGGTTCCAGTTACCATATTCTCCTACCACAAGAATATTTCCTTTATAATTTTATAAGAGACTCAGAAGAGTTGTTTTATTTTTTTGTTCCGGAAGAGGTAAAATACCCATAGACACTGCCTGCCGCGGGGTCGCAGCAGGTGCGTGTGGGGCTTATTATCCACTAAAAAAAACCTCCCCCAGGCTCCTCAGTCGCTGAAATCCGAGGAAGTGGCGTAAGCCGACTACCACCACCCCGAACAGCGTTGCTCCACAGTGGACGTGGGTCTCACTCCGGAAAACGGAAACCTCGACCAGTACCTGGTCACGCTTCCGTTTTCTTCATCCCACGTAGGGTGAGTAAGTGTGTGTGGAGCCCCGACGCACTTCACCGCCGAGGCCAATTTGCAGGCAGCTTACCCATACCCAGAGATAGCTGCCCACGACCTCGCACTACGGTGGCCGATGGTCGTTTGCCGACCTCCGACAACGAATGCTCCTACGTAACCGGGAGCGGCGCGAGCCCAACCGCTCTTGTTCCCGTTCCGTCGCCTCCTTTGCAGATATAACTATTTCGCAAAAAAAGGCGACTGCATCCCATCCGGTAGCACTCCCTGAAACTTGGCGACAGCGTGAGACAAAAACAGCGTATATGACCAAGCCCGCAGTTTACGCGAAACATATAATAATAGCGTGCTTCTGTTTCGTTGTACAAAGTGTACTTACTGCCTAACTAATTTAGCAGACATGCTCCAAACGTTTGTCTAATGGGCGGTAATGAGGCTTAGTGGAATATCGTGTACCGTGGAGCTTCATTCATTATGACAATGTTGCGGCAGCTTGAAACAACACTAACATCAACACATTGTTCATTTATCAATAACACGTTGATTTTATGTAACGATTTTGCGATAACGTTGATAATAAAATTTCAATTTCTAACTCAATACGATTATTTATATACAAAATTCATAGGTATTTATTGAAACAAAGAGAGAATCAATTCATAGATTTAACTATATTAATATTATAAAATGTAAAAGTAATTATGTCTGTTTCGTTTTCACGCCTAAACCGCTGAATCAATATTGATGAATTTCGGTAGAGAGATAGATTGGTCCTTGGAGAAGAGCATACTCTTTTTTAATTTATACGGCAGAACAATGTTTACCGGGTCTGCTAGTAATAAATATAATTGAGTTACATTTTAACTGGAATTTTATTTCATTATTATTAATCCAAAATTATACATTTACTAGCCCAGTGGTATCATACTAGGGTAGATCACGGGTTTGGATCCCATGACGGCATACGCTGTTTAGGTAGTTAGTCACGCTTGATGATAATTGCTATGTACCGACGCGACGGTGAAGGAAAACCATATCGCAAGCACTTGTATAACCTGCGTAACCTTGTGTATACTGGAACAGGGATGACAGGTACAGTCTCCATTACCTCTAGAAGGCCGAGCGTAGCAGTGACGTAGTGGGCTGTTTAAAAAAAAGCACCCGAAGCTTACATTTACAATCAAACTTTAGAGCTCAAAGTACGTTAAGCAGTGAAAACAGAAATTTGCCATGAGATTAGTTTCCAATTTCCAATCTTCACCGCCCTAGATGGCAAGGCTCTAAGCCAGCCTGGATGGCAACCACCCTTGGTCCCTAAATATGCCTTTAGTAGTGGTCCGGCATTTATAACCCAGGTGCCAATTTCCCTTTTTTTTTATTGCTGTAGGATAGCAGACAGGTTGACGGCCCGCTTAGAATTTAGCAGTTACCGTCGCCTATAGGTGTATGCAACGCCAGTAGCATCGCGAACACGCTGCTGTCCCAGAAAGGTACAGGAACTTGGGTCACTAATGCCGGAACACAACACAAGGTTATTATGGCAGCATACTTAAGACCAAAGGTGGTCGCCATCCAGACGGGCTTGAGGCCCTACCACGTAGCTAGGGTGGGTTGTTTTGTCGCCTTTTACGACAGGCCGACCTCGGCCACAGAGGTTAGTATTCTTTCTCCGCCCCTGCACGGATAAAACCGTCCCTACGCGGACGGCGGAGTTTTAGCAGTACCCCTGGGGACGCAAACTTCCATATGCGGCTGTATCTGCTATAAAACGAGCTGTCAGCCTGTCGGCTGTTCCATACCAATAAAAAAATACACTCCAAATACGGAAAATTAAGCTTCATGTTACATTTTAGTTTTCATATGATTAAAATAAAAACAAAATATCAAAGGGTAACCCTACGATGTTTTTAAACTAACTCTGCATTTCGGAATGAAACTAGTAAAAAATTATAACGATTGATATCGAGAACCCCACGCTTTTAGAACAATGACACAATTTTCTCGTCAGTAATTTTCGCATGCTTAATCATAAACTGACCGATTACGATTTAGGTCTAAAGTGAGATAATATAACGGGCAGCATTGTATCGACGCCCTCTATCGGCCAAACTAAGATATATTTCGATATCTCTTTTCCACACTGAGTTACCGCTATTTAGTTATAAGTCAATATATGGGATAAGTAGTAAATGACAAAACGTTTTTGCGATATCCCAAAAAACAGGTTTTTTGAGTTAGGTCAGTTTATGATTAAGCATGCGTTTTATTCTTATGTCAAGAATTATTTTAACTTTTTAGTTCGGTTAACTATAAAAGCGTGTTTTTAACTATAATATATTTGTTGTCGATTCCCAGTCATTAAGTGTTTTTTTATTAATTTAACGTCATCTTCCAGCAGAAGGAAAGGAAGCGTTAATCCTGATGATCCTGATAAGGACTATGGAATAAAATTATTAAATTTATCTTTGTCATCAGGTCTTAAGAAGTGTCCAAAATTGAATTTTTTTGATCGTTCAAAGTGGGTAAAAACCTAGTCCGAAAATTCTGTTACATATTACATACAGGTAAAGTTAATAAAAGCGCGTTAAAATAAATGAAAATCTCTTCTGTGACGGTTTGGTGACAAACTTAGTATGTTTGAGCATAACATTTTTTTATTATTAGTCAGAGGAATCGCTTAATAATAATAATAAGAGTATTTTATTCCTTATTATTAAATCAATTAAAATTATTTCACAAAACGATCGCTTAAATACCACGAAATGTTTATTGCACCAGTCAAATCGATGACAGTTGTGCTTATTTTTAAGTCAAACACATGTGGTAATTTAATGCTTCGTTTTACGTTAACCGTCTAGACTGCCAATCATTTGTGAAATCAGGCTGTCAAAATACCATTTGTTTTACGTATTAAATATAACGCGAAATCTAAATAATATTTTAGTAACAATATTATGCTATTTAGTCCCAAACTAAGCATAATATCACTTCTGTTACGGGTACTAGATAACTAATAATAGTTAGTTTTGTTTGTGCGTTACGCCACGGTCGTCACCGTGACGGAGGTAGAATAATAATCGGCAACAATAGAAGAATCATCGGAAGTTTCTTCCTTTCTTTGATTGATAGATCATTTTAAATTTAACCTGCCGAGAGCCGAACCCCGAAGCCACGAGGTTCAGTGCCTTAGAACATACAATGGCCTAACCATTCGAACAGCGACATTTTTTAATCACATATATATGTTACAAATGAAAATACAAATAATCTTAAATCACACTGTAAGAGAGATACAAATATGTTATACAATAATACAATACTCTCTTTCTCTTCAACTTATTCCCCTTTGTCATTAGCATTAATACATGTATAGTTATCGAATCAAAACCTAGTGTAAATGATTTACATCACAACCATAAGTAAATAAAAAAAATATACACAACATAATGATCGATTTTTTTTTGCCTCGTCAGTTGTCAAGCTTAATGACAAGCGCATCTTTGAAGTTTATATAAAGAGGGTCCCTCTATGCGGTTAGGGACGGAAGATATGTATTACATCTCTCCGATATCCGGAAAGCTATCAGTTACAGAATACCGATTGAGACGTACAAATATAAAAATCAGTCACCTAAGGTCGTTAGTCCCCGTTACTTCGGAATACGTTCCATAATGTTCAGATTGTATTTATTACTTATAATCCATTATAGCGGAAATACCGTTGCATGTAACTGAAGCCTTCAAATGTAACTTAACTAAGGTCTATTTTTTTTTACAGCTATGTAATTTAATCAGTGCCGTTACATACCCGTTTGTCTGTACTTTTTAAGAAGACAGATAAAATAGATATATGCGATCATACACATACTACGTGACTCGTGTAGGGGTGATGGAGGTCTTCAAAATACCACGCTTGGTCACAGCGAGGAGGGGGGGGGGGCTTAGGTTTTTGTCTCGTAATCAATATTCTCTCAAGGAAATCTCGAGCTTTTTCGTGCTACATTTAATATGGCGCTCGGTGTTTAGTGCTGTATTAAATACTGGTCTTATATACTACGAAAAATCATAAAGGGGAGAGATTAAAAATTGATAAAATAGGTCACGTGGTATGGGTACGAAATTTAATCAAAATGTCTTAAAAATCTAATAAAACTTCTTTGATGATAGAATAAAACTAAACACAAAGGTTGAAAATAATAAAAGCCATAAGAATATCTCTAGCAACGTGCATCAGCCCTCTTATAAAACTGTAGACAAGTCTTAAAACAAACCTGAACATTCACTTAATTTCCCGCCGTGACACGTCCGCATAGAATTATATTAAGCGCATTTATTGGCCATTAACATTTTACGAGACGAAGTGCGAGGGATGACCTATCCCCGTGGCCGACTTTGTGCGGACATTAAGTGTAATAAAAGAGATCCGGTGCGGCGGCGTCCTGTTTGCTAATTACGAGAGGAATTAAGCCACGACGGCGCCTTTCATATTATTACACGTGACTAATTTGTCGCACAATTCAGGGAGTCACGATATAAGCGGAATATAACATGTGCAAATAATGCATCATCAGCTCTACTCATATTAACACATACATATAAACTAGTGGTCGCCCAGGGGTCGAAATTCGACCATAATTCACTTAATTTTTAAGTTTAAATTTTATTTAAAGGCACAGTTAATTCACCATTTTTCTAAATCAGTTTGAACAGCATCGCTGTAAAACTTCAAAATATTTTGCATTGCAAAACCTGCATTGGAAATCCATTTCGTAACCATGTATTCTTGTTTTGTAAACACTATTCTCACAAATAGGCAAGAGTAAATCAATTCAGATTACTTATACACCATTTTCTTTATGCTTGAACAAGATTGGGGCGAAGAAAGAATACTGACCTCTGTGACCGAGGTCGGCGTGTCGTAAAAAGCGACAAAACAACCCATCCTAGCTGTACGTGGTAGGGCACCCGTCTGGATGGCGACCACCTTTGGTCTTAAATATGCCGCCATAATAACTTAGTGTTGTGTTCTGGCATTAGTGACCCAAGTTCCTGTACCCTTATGGGACAGCAGCGTGTTCGCGATGCCACTGGCGTTGCAAATACCTAGAGGCGACGGTAACTGCTAAATTTTAATTCTGAGTGGGCTTTCAGCATGTTTTCTGAACTGCAGCATGAATAATAAAAAAAATCCAAAGTGCCATACTTTGTTATTGTCTATTTTGACATTCAAGTACAAAAAGAATATAATCACTAAAGCCATACAATTAATGTTAATTTATTAAATATATATTATTAATAATTTTATAATATTATTAAATAAAAATTAATTATTTGTTTATTTTATAATGAATTTAAATATTATACTATTATAAAAGTAACCCTAATGGTCTGTATGGCCATAATCTCTTATAAAAAAAGCATAAATAAGGTATGTATGTGTGTGTATCATTCGAGCAGTAGTGTGTATAATGTTTATTTTAATAAATTTAATGTATTTCTAACGGATTTTAGACAAAAAATAGCTTTCTGCACTTCTAAATATAAACTTTAACTGTGCCGAATTTCATACTCTTCCGTCGGCGCAATTTTTGTAATAAGGGGTAAAAAGTTTTTGCTTCACGTATATAGATAATTATTCTGAGCATATGTATGTTATGTGACTGAAAATCTCTTAAACGGCTGGACGCCCCTCAGATTTGATGCGTTCACGCAGTCAGCTAAACAAATGTATATTTTCTTTTGAGACACCTTGTACAATAGAAAATTGTGTAAAAATTGAAGTTATGGACAAAAATCATAGAAATTTTTCCAAGGGTCACATAACCTTACATTCTAAAAACCGTCGTGTTAAGATACTTCTTTCTATAATGGTCTTTAAATCCAAATATGTTCAGTATTTTGAATTCTATAATCGTATATATTACCTCTGAGAAAGAAGCTTTTCCTATTTTTGAATCCATTGAATAATTATAATAATCCAGTGTAATAATTAAGAGGGAACTAAACATGACAATATTCCTTGTTTTTATACTATACGTTTACCCATTAATATATAAATGAAACCAATTAAGAAAAAATGCGTCGTCTACATTGGAAACGTAATTCAAATTTTTTGAGACATTTATTAGTAGTTTTCTGTAGGCGGAAAAACTACATAATTATTGCTTATTACTAATTCCACACGATATTCTGGTATCGTGGTCATATGTTTATCATATATAAAGTTCAAAAATTAAATATATGTTAATTGTATAAAAAATGGGATTGTGGTTATTATTTATATAGTTTCCTTCTTGCAAACATTTTATATCGGCAGCATCCGTTAACACTTCGGAATTGAAGCTGCTTAGTATTGCTAGAAGGCTTAACTTTTAAGCCTATTCACGTCGGTGTCTTTTCCTGAGAATAATGCTACACGAAAATAGGCGAAATAAATTTGTTTGTTTATTCTAGAGGTGAAAATAGTTGTTGCAGACCCCACAGCTTGGGGGCTCACGGCACGGTAATGTGGGACTCCCGTGTCATGCGTTCATGCACCCCCATAGTTGAGGGAACGCATGACGTTAATAGACCCACTAATTCTAACCCAGTGTTCTTCTGAGTGTGCCTCTCGTTTGGCCCCAAGGGAGGCTGAAATGTGACTCATCTTTGGTGTTAAAAAGTGATTGATTATTTTGTCGTCTTAAACCACTTCATACATAAATTATGAAAATCGAGTTGAAAAATTCCTTTACATAGATACACCGACATATCAAGTTGATATAAAGCGTGCATATAGCCCTACAGCAATAGTTATCGTATAGTACATGAAAAAGCTTTAAAAAATTAAAGGACAAAATTTTCCTGTGATGTTTTATGATAAACATTCAATAATAAGTTAGGCGTGACTTCACACCCTTAAACGAAATTGATTATTGTCCCAGAAAAAGTTGTCGGTCCTCTCTTTGTACAAAATTTCCATTCCAAATATTATCCAGTCCGTAACGCCGTGAAATTGTGACAGACTGACGAGCTAACTTTTGCTTTGACAGTTACTATGGAAATATGGACATGTTTATTCTAAGATTTGACCAAGATTTTCGGGTCTAGGTCAACTTCAGGGTGAGCTGGTGCATCCTGTTAAACAACGAAGAAGGTTTAGATTTCTGATCTAAGATTTTCCTACCCGGTTTACTGCCTAATACACGTGATTAGCGGGTTATCTCGCGGCAACTACGCCCGTTAACCAAATTTAGTCGCATATATTCTATTTTATCTGGTTTTTTAAAGTAAAAGAAGAGTCAAGGAAGGGTAACGACGCACAAAAACGTGCATTAGATATCATACTGTTGTTACAATATATTTGGACTCCAAAGATAGCTGTGGATGGATCAAGTATCACCCGCTTGGATGACGACAAGATGTAATTAAGAGCAAAGTAATATCGCGAGAACTGAATTCTTTTTATCAGTGACATTTGATAGTCCATAAAACAATCGCAAAGTCGTTTTATCGCTGTGCCACAGCGACGTCCCAGGCGTCCGCTAATTGGCCCGGTTTACAGTCAACAAGTCTAACTTAGCCGTCAACAACGCGTTTTTGTTTGTTTCCGCTTACTTTTATCACCACAAACGGCGGCGCACCGCAATAATATTTGTCCCGTTTGTGGAAAAGTTGTAATCTAATAAGATTGATTGCATGACTGTTTAGTAATTTTTGTTATTTTAATTATGTTGTTTGGCTTCAACGTTTTGGGCGTTTATTTTCCAAAATCGCAGTAAGAAAAGAATAAGTATTTTGAACGGATCAATCAAGTGATAGTTTTTTATTGCTGTAGAACAGCAGATATTAATCAGTTACCGTCACGAAGGGCACCGCAACATGCTGCCGTCCGCGTAGGGGAACTTGGGTCACTCATGTCGGAACCCAACACTAGGTTATTATGGCGGCATATTTAAAGACAAGGGGGTGATTGTCACCCAGTCGAGCTTAGAGCCCTACCACTTAGCTGTCTATTTGGTTGCCTTTTACGACAGGCTGCCCCCGGCCGCAGAGGTCAGTATTCTTATTCCGCCCCTGCGCGGGAATAATATAATCCATTTCTTTTCTTTTCCATTCTTTCATTCCAAGTATATACATATAGCTCATGTAAGAGTAGCGACTTCTTCAATGGAGCTTAATTGACAAGTCCAATATTGTTTAGTACGGTACCGAAGAAATACAGCGTCGTAAAAGATATACTTGCGGCTAGTAGGGCATGCGTGCCAAAGGACTAACGGACACGCATAAAAAATAAAATAGAAAGCGTAGACTGGGCGAAGAGATTCGCTAGTCGATGGCACAAGTCCACGTGGCCACGAAAAGCCATGAAAATATGTAATTAGAATAACATATTATATACGGGTTCAATTCTCACGATGGCAATGTAACTATTATAAAATAACTGCAATATATCGACAGTTAAGGACATCGTCCACTTTCATTATTCCCTTCATACATGCCCTTCGGTTTAGGGTACTCTTGACCTGGCCTTTTTTCAAGACGTCCCTGATCTGGTCTCAAAACGTCCGGCTAGGTGCTACCCCTTCCAACACTTCCATTCACACTCGCCTTATACAGGCGAAGGGAATAATGAAAGTGGACGAAGCGAAACAAGTATGTAAGCATCGTAGCAAGTGGAAAGAAGTGGTCTCTGCCTACCCCTACGGGAAAGAGGCGTGATTATATGTATGTATGTTGTAAGGACATCGTGAGAAAACCTGCATACTGAGATAACCGGTATGTGTAAGTCACCAATCCATCTTGGACTAAAGTAGCAGGTATACTGTCTGTTTCTTCTAGAAGAAGACCCGAGCTCAGTAGTGGCACATTTTAGGCTGTAATTAATTTTTGAATATGTCAATAACAATGATAGAGCTCAATACAGCGCAAGTTGGAGCGACAAACGGCAAGTTGATAGCGAAATGGCACAACACATGCGGTTGGGACGGAAACGTACAGTTATAAAAAAAATAAAGAATGTCAATCTCAACTTGTTCGTCGTTACAAATTAACAGGTAACGAAACATGACACTATCAACGGTTAGCTCACTGGCTACTAAAGCGGCCTTACACAATCGTGTGTGTGAGTCCGATCTAAGTAAAAAAAATATGATCAGCTAATAGTTGTAGCCTGGCTATAGGAGTCTGTCATTGAGTGTTTCTGGAAAAATGCCCTCCTACATAAGTTTTCACACAGTGGAAATTATGTTTAAAAGCATGATAGCCATGAAAAACAGCATCCGTTTCATCAATCGCCCTCCTAGATTACAAATCATAAAAGATTATGATAAATTTAGATTATAAATTCATTTTGTTACCATTTTATCCCACATTACGTGGGATCAATTAAACATAGGTATCCTCCTCCAGTCTCCTCTGTTAGCCGTCATCTCAATATTTTCAACCTTTACCATATCATCTTTGTTGTAGTCCACTTATGTCCATCCATTCTAACTTTTAGCATATTCCTATTACATGTTTTTTATTCCTTCGCATTGTAGGTATGGCCTTATTACAGCGCAAGTGTGTTAGGTACTTTTAAATTTTTCAGTTACTGGCGCTGCTCCCACACTTCCCCTAATGAACTGATACTTAATTTTATACATGTTCGTAACATCACACGTCCACCTCAGCATTTGTATCTTCACAGTAACTAACATATTTCTCATTTGTCGAGTCCGATCCATAAAATATGACAGGCCTTATGACGGACCTGTAAATTTTACCTTTTAAGTACAAAGTAGTTCGTGATACACAAATAGTTCCTGAGACCTGACGGCAAATAATCCATCCTACATTCACTCTTTTTAAATATCTGAATAACATAATATCGGTCTTTAAAAATCTAGATAATAATTATAATGTCTAATTACGTTATTAATATGACTATTCGTAATGTGCTGCTTTTTATTTTTCCGGCACGACACACCGATAGCAGTCTTTATGTCAAAAACGTGTACTGGCATTTAATAATAATGACAATGCCTATGATGGATTGAACAAATAATATCTAATATATAAAATTCTCGTGTCACAGTTTTCGTTGCCATACTCCTCCGAAACGGCTTGACCGATTTTCATGAAATTTTGTGAGCATATTGAGTAGGTCTGAGAATCGGCCAACATCTATTTTTCATCCCCCTAAATGTTAGGGGTAGTCCACCCCTAAATTCATTTTTTTATTTTTTGACATTTTATAATTTTTATGGCAGAACAACGTTTGCCGGGTCAGCTAGTAATATATATACATAACCGTAAACAACTAAATATCCAACGATCTCAAGATGACATTTTATCTGCCAAGAAACTCAGCTGTATATAAACAATTGAAATCCCTGTTGACAATATTAATAAAATGTAATTTATCGAAACCAACTCAACTTCCATAATGTTCCATTAAGTTAAACATACATACAGTTGTCATTATTTAAACAATAATTATACAGTGAAGCAATTTCGTCGACAGGTGAAAGTAAAGAAATACTTTTCGCTATTAGGGCAGGTACATATACAGTTATAGTGCTTGCGCGAATGAATGAATGAAACACTTTATTGTATACAGATACTTTACTAAACATTGCTAGTTCAGAAACAACAGAGAATTGACACAGATGGGTTTTCGTTTCAATTTTGAAGGTCATTACTATAAAATCATAATTTAACCAAGCTCGCCTGTTTTCTTAAGACTCAGTATTACGCACGGGCATGGATGTGAATAGCGAGAAATGGGGGCGAAAAAAGGGTGAAACCTTTGATACTATAGTAACAGTGGACGGACTGTAAGTGAAAACTTGGGATGTAGACTGTATTTTTTTATTGCTGTAGAACAGCAAACAGGCTGACAGCCCGTTTAGAATTTAGCCGTTACTGTCGCCTATGGATGTTTGCAGCGCCAGTGGCATCGCGAACACGCTGCTGTCTCATAAGAGTACAGGAACTTGGGTCACTAATGCCGGAACACAACACAAGGTTATTATGGCGGTATACTTAAGACCAAAGGTGGTCACCATCCAGACGGGCTTGAGGCCCTACCATGTAGCAAGGGTGGGTTGTTTTGTCGTCTTTTACGACATGCCGACCCCGGCCGCAGAGGTAAATATTCTTTCTCCGCCCCTGCACGGATAAAATTATTAGCCACCGATTAAGGAAACCTTATATTGTTCTTTACAACAAATATGTAGGTTATCGTCGTAGTGTTGATTCGAACAAATAATTGAAAATTCTACATACACTCATTTTTCCATGCATTTAACCACATCGATGTGAATAATCGAAATCTAAGGTGAATTAGTTAAACTTAAAACCTGTTGATATAATAAACACTATTTGCAGTCTGGTTTTTAAAAATAAATTATTAACCGTGATATCGTTCGAGTGGAAATTGTTAATGTATTTTTTCAGGTTAAATAACGTATGTAACCTAACTGTACCAGACTATAATCTACCTCTTTGTCAAATTTAACCAAATTTTGTTCAGCTGTTCTAGCGTGATTACATCATCATCTTAGCGTATATGTATAACATACGCGTTAAAACCCAAAATCCTACTTTCGTATCCTAGGACCGTTTTTTATACTTTTTTCTTCACTTCGCACAGTCTATGTCCCTGGTAGTTTATTGGCACGCATATGCAGTGGCAAGCCAGCACTCTCAGGACCCAGCGGAGGCATATAGTTGTTCCCCATGTAAGTTAGCGGTTGCCGTGAAACATGGCCCCGTACCAGCAAAAACGACACTTGCAATTTATCCACAATGTTTCCGCGTTATTCCACACATCCACGGCAGCATATGCATCTCCGTATGATGCAAATCTAGCGTGATTAAATAACAAATATAATATCCATCTACACTTTATACTACATTGTAGAAAGCGTAACAAGATTTTTCTTATGGACACGAACCCCATGTGAAAAGTGCGCAAATGCCTTAATGCGGCGAAATGCCTTCGTATTTTGGCGGATGTGTGTCGGCGGGTCAACGTCAACATCTCTACGACCGCCGCGGCTGCTCGGAATGCCGTTATGAACATTTCGTGCGGAGCACGTACCTACAATGCACTAGTAACATTCAAAGTAGGGTACCTTCACGGAATCAATGACAACTGTCCCCCTTGAAGTAGATTACCGTGTTTTATAAAACCTAGTTGGATACTTGAGATAAAAACGTCTACAAATAATGTTCTAGAGCACTGCAGTTATAATTACTTCATAGTAATTCTATGATAAGATCATAATGATGTATGGTAATCATTATGATAATAATATAAGTAAAAATATTTATCAGAATCCCAAACACTGAAATTCTGGCCAATATCACCGTGATATGAGTAAATCTGTTTGTACCCGAAAACCTGGGGAAACTGTTCGATTTTTTCTATGTTAGAATTAGGGACTGGGTGAGTTAGAGGCGAAGTTAAATAAGCCAAATTATTTTAAAAAATACTGATTCTTTGACAATGGTTTCCTCAAGTTTGTGCCATAAGTACCTATCAGTCCAAAGATTTTCTCATTTCACCCTTACTGGCGCATGATTCGTTCCAGTGGCATTCCTCACGCATGATTTTTGAGAAATAAATTGAGGTGTATTACAGTACAGCCGAATTACGGTTAAACCGTATATTCATTCTATCCGTTCTTTGTTAATTGAAGCTAGCATTTTTACATAAATATCATTAACTAACTTAAAATCTCAATCTTCAGAAAGGACAAAGAACAAATACTATTAAAATCAAATATTGAAATAAAATTAGTTTTCTTTTTCAGTTTCCTATGAAATAGGAAATAAAAATCAAGCACTGACATGGTTGTCATTATTAATGGCAACTAAACGAGGTAGTGATTCACATGAATCACGTATATATGTACCACAAAGGAAACTGGCGGATAATATAAATAAGCACAAAAGAATTGAGGCTGTACACTTTTAATATACAAGATGGCGGTTATACTGAAATGCCGTTGACAGGAAACGGATAAGCACAATTAAGCAAGGGGCCACTTTGGGGGATTTCCTTTTAGCTTTTTTGTTTTTCCAATTGTTTCACTGACAAGATATGTTTTTGCGGTTGTTATTATTTCCGCATTAAGTAAGTTATGACCTATTGGTTGACATTTATAAAATATATCCGCAAAAGCCTCACATACTGTATTAAGATATTGTTTTAGATATAATATTTACAGTACCTAATGTAACTATTGTGTATATAAATAAAAAGTTTTCTCCGTGCAAGGGCGGAGACCCCTGCGGTCGGGGTCAGCATGTCGTAAAAGGCGAAAAAACAACCCTAGCTACATGGCAGGACCCCAAGCCCGTCGGTATGGCTACGACCCTTGGTCTATAAATATGCTGCCATAATAACCTTGTGTTGTGTTCAGGGATTAATGTACCTAGATTCTTGTACCCCTATGGGACAGCAACGTGTTTGCGGTGCCCTAGCGTTGCAAACATTGATAGGCGACGGTAACTGTTTACTATTAAGTGGGCCGTCAGCCTATCTGCTGCTCCTCAGTAAAAAAAGGCGTGTAAATAAATTACCAAAATACATACACAATATTCATATGAGACTTTTAAGCAGGATACGAAATATCCATAAGTCAATAATAAGTTTAGAATGTGTTAGTAGGTTAAACGTTTTAGCTAGGCGTGCGCACGCGCATATTGCGCCTCAGGGCCGTTGCGAAGTCACCGGCGCCATGCGCCTCCCGCGGTCAATGACCACAAGGAAAGTGGTGTCAAAT
The DNA here is from genome assembly GCA_963693495.1 of Malacosoma neustria. Taxonomy (NCBI): domain Eukaryota; kingdom Metazoa; phylum Arthropoda; class Insecta; order Lepidoptera; family Lasiocampidae; genus Malacosoma; species Malacosoma neustria. Next base: position 15,903,410 of record OY856379.1, on the reverse strand, counting down.
CGCCCACGAAGAAAGTTTCAAGGTTTTGACTTATTGTTATTCCAGCTTTTGTTTCTAACGCCTTTTTTGTGGCACTATCATGCGGATCATGATGAGTGCCTTGTCTCTTGTTATATAAATTAATAATAGGTCTTTACCTATGAAATTGCCGTTCTGCAGTACTGGCTATTTCAAGTCAAAATAATTTTTGTTTGGCTAAGAATTCTAATTTCAAATTATTTGTATTTATGAACATGGAATTCTTTTTCCAAATGTACTCATTTGTTTATTGATTAGTGTTACATTTTCATCGCATTTCAACCTTTTTCGTCATCATAGATACGTTAAAAATTCGAGTAATTATGGAATATGAGTACCGTCGTGGCAGCAACGCGGCAAAAACGGCACGCAACATCAATGACGTTTAGCTAACACTACAAACCAACGCAGCACCTGTTATTGGTTTGCTCGCTTCCGTTCTGGGAATTTCGACCTGAAAAATGAACCTCGCGGTCGTCCGAAGACTGTGGTCGACAATGACGAATTAAAGGCGATTGTGGAAGCTGATGATACACAATCTACGGCTGAATTAGCAGCAGCTTTCGACGTTAGCGTCAAAACAATATTGGTCCATTTGCGTCAAATTGGCAAGGTAAAAAAGCTTGACAAATGGGTGCCTCACGAACTCAATGATCGCCAGCGCGAAGTATGCGTCGAGACGTGCCTTGCACTGCTCAACAGATACACAAATGAAGGAATTTTGAACCGCATTGTTGCCTGCGATGAAAAATGGATTCTGTTTGATAACCGCAAGCGCTCAGTAAGTTGGTTGGATCCTGGTTCAGCACCTAAACAATGCCCTAAACGAAAACTTACCCTAGAAAAGTGATGGTCACTGTTTGGTGGTCTAGCGCCGGTGTGATTCATCACAGCTTCTTACCAAACGGGGTGAGCATTACTGCAGATGTGTACTGTGAAGAACTGAACACAATGATGGAGAAGCTGGCACATCTCCAACCAGCATTGGTCAATCGCTCGTCTCCGCTACTCCTGCACGACTTTATACTGCACATCAGACGGTCTCCAAGTTGCAAGAACTGGGGTTGCAAGTTCTCCGTCATCCGCCCTACTCACCAGACCTTGCGCCTACAGACTACTACTTTTTCCAGAATTTGGATAACTTCTTGGCGGAAAAAAAATTCAATACCCGAGACGCAGTACAAAATGCCTTTGAAGAATTTGTTGCCTCCCGTCCAGCTCATTTCTTTAAGAAGGGCATCAATAAACTGCCACTGCGTTGGCAAAGATGCATTGATTGCATGGGTGATTACTTCGATTAATACAAATAAAAAATACATGAAAAAAATTCATTTAAATTTTTTCATACAAAACGGCAATTTCATAGGTAAAGACCTAATATATACCTATGATTTAAAAAGGATATGAACGTTTAGATGACGACTAATAGAGGAGAGTGGTAGGAGGGAACATGTTGTGCTGACCCCATATAGTAAGGGACAAGGGCAGGAAGAAGTTACATGATTTAGCTATACTCCTAGTAGGAGCCGATTGCATTTTTGGAAAATAGAACAGCACAAATAAATATGCTTATAAGAAAATTGAATTTCCATTGAGTTCTTATAGTTTTAAGCGTCTGTCGTGTTAGTCGTGTATCATCGATTCACCCGACCCTCAATGGAGACGTCATGGGTTCGAATTATGACCAGTGAACGACACATTGGAGTCATCCATAAATTACGTTACACTTTAAGGGGGGGGGGATCACAGGAATGTGAAATGGTGTGACAAAGAGCAGGGGGGGTCATCAAAAGCTTTGTGACAGTCACGATATGAATGAATACGAAATGAATATGAAGGAGTGGATCCAAAGTCCATGGACAAATGATGATAAATAAATAAAGTTTTGTATTTTTAATTAACATAATTAGTCGTTTATTGTTTCCTACCTAGTCGTTTGCTTTTTTTGTTATCTAAAATGTTTGACTTTATTTTGATTTTATTAAATAATTTTTAATTATTATGATAATGTATGATTATTTTTAAATACTTACATGCATAAAATTGAAAAATTTGTGACATCACATCAGGGAGAGGGGGTTTTAAAAATATGATACCCTGCGACAAGGACGGAAGGAGGGGTTAAAAGTCCTAAAATTCGTGTGACGTAATTGATGGATGGCCCCTTACACTCCCAACACAAGCCTTTAGGCTCGCAGGGATAACGGGATTCTTAACATTGCGATACTTCTATCACGTAACGGGACTAATCTCAAAAAATCAAACCTCCTTGAACATGACAATAAGAAAAAACATGCGATTTTACACGTCCAAGAATAAATATATTATACTAATAAACAAACTCAACAATACGATCCGTTGAATAAGTCTCAAGTGATTTCAAACGGAAAATTTATAAACACATAGATGTCATGCGTGTTTTAATACCTATTCAAGATTAAAACGTCTCTCAATCATTCCTTTAAGAGACGGCTTTTGACTATGGGATATAATATAATATATTATATTACATCTTGATAATATCGCTCGTCATACATTTTGTACGAGACCGTTCACACTGTGCTATAATATATATTACATCCCAAACTATAAATATTTTTTCGACCAAATAAGCGATATTTTGAAGGAGTATATTTTACCTCACGTCCCCGGACACCGCGCCTCCCCCTGCCTCACCATCAACACAATGGTGATCGAAGTTGAACTGTTCCAAAACATATATCTTACAGTGTGAACAGCAATCGCGGGATGTAATATATAGCTCAAGGTGTGATATATATTAATTACATCCCATAGTCAAAAGCCGGCTTAAAATACAAATTTTTACAGCATACTAAACTAATGATTGTGTATTATCGTTACCGAGAACATATAGGTCGTAATGTTATTATGTAAACACATAAAACTGATGTAAACCGTGTCTAAATCACAACTGACTGATTTAGATTGGCTATTATGTACAGTCATGCTCCCATTAGTAACCATCATTGGAACCAGCAGCCTGCGACAGGCGTTATCTTGAAACGTATTGCAATCATTATTACTCTAGTACTAATATGTTATTATATAAAACACATCATTTAACTTACATTATTTTATGTATGTAGTAGGCTAGTAGTAGATTTTTTATAAGTCTACTAGATTTCTATAGTTGCCTTATGAAGCTTAGAGTACACTATCTCATATGAAGGAGAAACTGAAAAAAAGTCCAGTCGTGTGTCTATTGCCGAAAATTACAGTTCAAAAACCCACCAGAATGGCGCTAGTGCAGCTACAATGATATGAAAGTAGCCGTTGTAGACGAATTGAAGTATGACGAATAAAAATTTTCTTTCTTTGGCGGTAGTTAGTGACAGATCAGTACTGAAAACCTGAATTATTAGCGTAGCTCAAAATCATTTAGTAACTACAATATAATATAACTATAATAAAAAAAAAAACACTGATCCTATGGTGGCGCCAACTTAATTTAACGACTTTCGACGCACACTTTCAAACACAGAAACAGTTCTCCTTTCCTCTACTCTCCGTATAGCCTACTAAATTTTGTAGTAGCTATGTATTAAAAAAATCTAGTGATTTATTAGTAGCTTCTAGATTTTTCTAATAGTACTAATTCCATTACCAAAATTGTCTACTTCCGCGTTCGGGCCTTTTTTATCCCGAAGAAACCGCCTTATCTAGTCGGAGTTCCAGGGGGAAGCCGACGTGGTTAGGTCGGACTTCCAAAATCTACACTACGGCAGTCATTCTGGAACGGAGCCTGTGGCAACTCAGCTTATGGTTATTGCTGTGCCGTGTTTGGTCTATTTTAACATATCCAAGAACTAAGCTAAGTCAAGGCGGGATATAACGCACTCTCTAATAAAATTTTCTTTATCAAAAATACACAAATGAACACCAGCAAATGTCGTCGTAATATGGTTCGAACTAAGGCATATATCCATTTTGATATTGGCATCCCGCTAATCCACTTATAAGTTATACAAAAATTAATACAGTGCTGCTATTTGTAAAAAAATATTATACTACTAGCCGACTCGACAAACGCCATATAAATTAACAAAAAAGTAGCCTATGTCCTTCTCCAAGGTCCAATCTATCTCTGTACAAATGTGTATTAATCAAAATTGAGTTTTTTTATTGCTAAGGAACAGCAGATCAGCAGTTATCGTCGCTAATGGATGTTCGCTAGGGGCGCCGCGAACACGTTGCTGTGCCAAAGGGGTACAGGACCCTGGGTCACTAATGCCGGAACAAAAGACAAGGTTCTTATGGCGGCATGCTTTAGAGCAAAGGTAGTTGTCATACAGACGCGCTTGGGGCCCTGCCAAGTAGCTAGATTTGTTTTGTCGCATTTCCGTCGCCGAACCCAGCCGCAGGGGTTAGTATTCTTAGTCCGGCCTTGCACAGAGTTACTTTCACGTTTATAATATTAGTAATGAATACAAACAAATATTTTGTAGAAAATAATAACTGCAAACGTAAAAACATATGCAAATTTCACTCAATTGAAAATAACTGATTTAGCTATTATTATACACGCAGTCACGGTCTATAGCGTATGATTAATACACGTATTGTACAATTACGACCATCGCACATTAAAATTACCATACGACCTTCAGTTGCATGTCATTAATGTAAAATCAGGCTCATAACAGTTTTATGTAAATAATAAATGTTGTTTTCATTGCACGGCTACCCAATTTCATAACACTGTAAGGGACAAATTTTTCAAAATCGCTTTTTGTAGTATTTTTGGTTCGAGTGGAGTCTTCCAATACATATTTTTTAATTTTATTTTTGTCAGTTACTGTGTTTTGAAAATGGGGAGTCGTGAATTTTGTGCGGGTAAAGCACAAACTGCTGCTCATCACATTTAATTCCCTCGGATTATTTTCTGTTCTCAAATTTTAAAAAATGCCTCGTGGTGCCATCAAGCTACGCATTTAGAACAGTGACATTTTCTCGTCAGTAATTTTTATTAATTTTATTCTTATGTTAAGAATTACTTTTTACTTTTTAGTTTTATTAACTATAAATGCGTGTTTTTAAGTTTATCTATTTATTTATTGTCAATTCTCAATCAGTAAATGTTTTTAAGCTATTGCATAGCTTTTATCGCGGGCTTTGAGCGCGGCGACCGAATCAAGATATTCCGTAACGAAAATAAAACCTAACACCCCCCACTCCCTACCATGTAGCTCGGCCGAGCTTTTCGCTTAACGTGTATGTATATGGTACGACTGTACGTAGGGATGGGCGATATTGAAAAACATTTTAATCAACTTATGCAATTATAATTATTTATTTATTTTTTATTTATGCAGTAATTATATTTTTGATATTAATTCAAGTTACACTTTTTGAATGTACACCTATGTATACATATATACCTACATGTATATTTACGGGGCGCATGTGCGGTGACTGTGGTAGGGATGGGCGATATCTATCGATATTTCAACTATCGATGTTTTTTTCTAAAGTATCGATGTTTTCTATCGATATTTTTTGGACAAGATATATCGATACTCGATAATAAAAACATCGATATCGTAACATCGATAGTTTTAGTTTTTTATTATCGAGTATCGATATATCTTGTCCAAAAAATATCGATAGAAAACATCGATACTTTAGAAAAAAAATTACTGCATAAATAAAAAGTAAATAAAATATTATAATTGCATAAGTTGATTAAAATGTTATACAATAGCTTTACCGCGGCAGTCCCCGAGTGCCACACGTCTTTTATTAATTTAACAACATCTTCAGGCAGAAGGAAAAGAATGCGTTAATCCCGATGATCCTGATAAGGATTTGAGACAAAATTATTAAATTTGTGTATTATCATCAGGTCTTGACAAGTGTGCAAAATTTTGAATTTTTTGATCGTTCAAAGTATAAATCGAGTTCGAAAATTCCATTACATAGATACATACAGGACAAGTTAATAAAAACGTGGTAAAAAGGGTATCGAACTTATTGAACATTGTTGGAAAAAAGTTTATAGAGATGAAAGGAGAGAATATATACATTATATTTAAAAACAAATATTTTTTTCATAATTTTTTTTTTGTTTGTTCTGATAGTTTTGGGATTACTCTCTAAGTATTATTAAGTGTACGGAATATCTATACTAATATAAAAGTGAAAGTAACTCTGCCTGTTACGTTTTCACGCCTAAAGTGCTGAATCAATTTTAATGAATTTCGCTATAGAGATATATTGGATTTTGGAGAATTACGTAGGCTTCTTTTTGTCTCGAAATGAAACTTGAAGGGGTAAACATAATTAAGTTCTGTTTTGTTCTTAAATTTATATGGCACAACAACGTTTGCCGGGTTAGCTAGTCCTAAATCATTTGCTTATTATAGATTGTAACTTTCCCTCTAAGCACTTTTTACAGGAATGCTATGAAGCGTTGTAGTTGAAAGGGCCTCTAATGAGGTCGAAGTTCCTGAGAGCGCACTAAATATATATTGGACGGTATCAGCAATCAATACCTTCGCAGTAAAATGGACACTAGCTTTATGCGAAGGCTGTTCAGGCGATGACGATAGTAATTTGTTATTTTCCTAATTAGTATCTTGTACTCAATGACGAATTACATCGCGGCACCCACAGTGGAGATAATTTATTTATAGTATCATAGGGTTGCCAACCCCAAATTTAAAAAACTAGGATATGATATTGGAAAAACCAGGACAATTTAGTTTAAAAACGGGACGCAGTAATAGAGTTGCAATACTTAAGTAGGTTTAGTTAGAATTAGTTTTTTTTTCTGCTGCGGAACAGCAGACGGCCCACTTAATAGTAAGCAGTTACTATCGTCTATGTATGTTTGCGACGTTAGGGGCACCGCGAACACACTGCTGTCCCATAGACATACACAAGATTATTATGGCGGCATACTTATAAACTAAGGATAGTAGCCATCCAGAGGGGCTTGTGACCCTACCACGTAGCCAGAGTGGTTATGTAGCCTTTTACGATAGGTCGACCCCAGCTACAGAGGTTATTCTTACTCTGCCTCTGTACGGAGAGTATAACAAGTTAGTTACAAATATTATTTAATAATAAGTATTTGAATATTAAAAAACAGGATGCTACTTAAAAACTATCCAGGACATCCCAGGACACCACAAAAACTAGGAAAACAGGACGGTTGGCAACCCTATAGTATCATAATATTTGCCGAAATTCGTCACAAGATAATCGCAAGTTGGAGAGGCCCATCTATTATAATAAATACTTAATAAAAGCTCGTAGTGTCCCACTGCTGGTCTCGGCCTTCCCCCTCGAGAGAGTGGACAGTATACCCGTACACATGCGGTATGCAGGTTCTCTGACGATGTTTACCTTCACCGTCGGTACATGGCAATTATGCTATAATGTGCACATTAAGGGAGAAAAACTTCCTTCTTCTCCTCCTCCAGATTGCCTGTGTGGAATACCACCGAAGTACCGGGTACCGTTTGTATAATAATAAATAATGCGTTATCAAATAACATGAACAACATTGTTCTACCGTTATAAGAATTGCACATGGGTATAGTGATGTTTTTCCCGAATGAAGCCCATGTACTAAAAATTATATACACATAATAATAATAATATAATTATAATTGTTGACATTAACAACCGGTTGCACAAAGTAATTTTAATAACAACTTTAAATTCTATTTTCCGTTGAATCGAAACGTTTTAATGGAAAAATTGTATATAAGGTCGTCATTTAAATTTATAATTACTTATGTGCAACCGGCTGATGATGACACAAAATCGTATATCCTTAACATATAATGGTAAATATCTAGACCTCTCAAATTTGAGAACACATAATTGGGAAAAAGTGTTTTCGAATTTACTGGACTTAGTAACCCGGAGTAGACAATGCTTTAACTACTTAACTAAAGAGGTTTGTGAATATATTATCTTGGCTTATATTCATTACATAAGCAAGACTAGGATATTTAAACAGTAGACATAATGCTGGCTCAGTAGCAACGTAAGCGGTGCGGTCTTATTCCTTCAATTTCCAGTTTTTTTATTATTTTAAAATGATAATATAATCGTTTGATTTGGTTTGAGCGAATGAGTACGTCAATTGTATGTCGGTAAAAAAAACAATACTACCTGTATTCATTCATTCACCTAATGTCTTTAACATGTTAAACGCTATCACAGAAAATAGTTCTTTGTAAATAAAACTTTTCTCTTGACGAACTGATTTCATCAAGATTTGTACCCAAAGTGGTTCCACAAATAAAATAAAAACCACTTGAGGACACCGATGACCCCGTGGGCGCAATAAACTAAATCAGATGAGATCATCGGTGATCCCCATGTCGTTTAACGTGCTGAAATATAGCGATACAACAAAATCAAGTGACATTCAGTAATCAATATATATAACTATATTTCGTAACGTATCAGTTATTATCTTTGATAATGGAACGCTAAATTTGACTTATCTACGTCGTCGTGATAAAGATTATATTGCTGTCGACAGATGCTCTCCCTATGTGACTAAGATGTCACATAACACATACTTTGATAAGTTTTGAGTAGATCTATTTAGCGCTTACAGTGTTATCTTGGTTTATTCCAATTATAACTACGTATTCTTGAAGAGCGTGCCGTTTACAAAGGCGTTTAACCTTTTACGTTTCACTTTCAGCAAAGGTTAATAAACTTTCTAATCGCCATAATACAATAAAACTTGACGGGGCCAAAAACATAAAAGTCTAGCAATTTTGAAGTTTTCATCAAATTTTATGGATAGAACGAGTTGTTGCAATAAAATACGATTTTATAGGTTTATTTAATTTGATATAGGCATTGTACTACTATTGTATTTGTTATTCAAGAGCGTTAAAAGCTAGAATTTGAACTCAGAGATTGGAGCGTAGGGCATCTATGGCTATTTACACCTTATTTTACGTTGAGAGATATAATGTCCAATCATTTCCAGTAAAATATCTCTTGTGATCTATTGTTCAGTACACGTGCACTGATTAGCAAATAAGGTATACAAACAAACCGTATCCTCAACAGTTAATATATTTATCATATATACAACTAATTAGGGATTGTTGGAGTAATATAGTAAATAGTAAATCCGCGATAAAGATCCGCCGCCCGCACTATTGCCGCGAGGGTGAGGGCTGCGTGCTGTTTCGCGGCCCTCAACTCCTTGAGTTGTTAGGAGAGCGTCGGGGGGACGAAATCCTGACCCCCTGACGCCAACACTTTAGAAGGGGCCCGCCTCAAGACAAAGGGCGGGCCGGCGCCGGCCCGGGCCACGAGATCGGCAGGCCATATATCCGTGGGCCCGGGCGTAGGCGATAGGAGAACAGCGGGGTTTTTTAGTGAGTAGTCGGATGGCCAAACATCTTTCCCGGAGTCCCACATATCCCTCGGTCCCCCCGGGCCGGAGGAACCCGTCAACAAAGGTTTTTCCCCAAGACCAAAAAAAAATTACTTTATTCTTATAATAAAATTATAATCGAGATCGAAATTAAAAAAGCAACTTCTTATACAATGAGTTTTAAAATTAAATATAAACAAAAATTCTTATAATTGTATTTTTAACGTACATTGCCGATTTTTCAACAAAAACGCAATCCAATTAGTTATTTTTGCTCACCATGTTTTAAATATGCATACCAATCAAACACACTGCATATAGACATGCTTTCTCTGCTGATCAATCATGAAATCTTGCTGATCAAATAGTTATTTTGCGGACTGAATGTTTATTACGCAAACTCATGTTATTGTAAGATGCCTATTTATGATTTCATTTTTGACCATTATCAAAATTATTTGCGGAACAAGGATTGCTGCCTGATTTTTTTAATTGCAAACAAAATCTTTGTATGCCGACCAAATTATTTCAATGCTGATTTTTTATGGCTCACCAAATTTTATAATTGCTAACTAAAATTAATTCTGTTTTTTTTTTCTAGTAATAAATATAACCTATGTAACTCAGGGACAATGCAGCATTCTAATAGTGACTTTATGTCGCTAGCCGGGGTGTGGGGGAGTGTTTCCACCCTGACTGGGTGCTTCTCCTTTGAGAAAATGTCACCTGGGATATCCCCATCGGTGGACCTACAACGTACCGGAATTCCGACGCGGGATTGTTAAGCTACAGTTTTCTCAATACAAAAAAAAATTTTAATAGTGAAAGAATTTTTGAAATAAGTCCAATAGTTTGTGAGTTTATTCCTTACAAACAAACATACAAAATTACAAAGTTTTATAATATTAATGCTAATTAAAATAATCATTTTATTTCTTCAGTAATTATGAGTTCCTGAACACTTTCAACTATGTAAAGATTGTGTGATTTACTCATGACCTTTGAATTAATTATGTGAGAATTATAAAACTACCTTGAATTATGGAACTAAGAAGTTTTACGACACAGCTAGTTCAGTGGTTACACAAGTAGTTCTTTGGGTTTGATTTCCACAGAGGAATAAAGAAGTTTTATGATACGGCTAGTTTAATGGTACACAAGTAGTTTGTAACAGTTGTGTCTGTGGATTTGATTTCCAACATAAATATATGATATAAATATAATATGTTTGTGAAACATCCAGAATTTGCAATACAGAATGTCACCATGTGCAGGGAAATATTGAAAAAAATATATACTTTCTCCTATAGTAGTCCTAGAGAGGAGAAAGTAGATAGTAAAGAAGAGTATATACGAGTTAATATACCAATTAGTGGGTTGGTAAGCACACAGACTATTTTATGGCAAGCCAAGCTGTTGCATTCAATACAACTTTGTTGATACCTTCACAAACATAATTCTTGAATGACTGAACTCATTCTAGACGTCTGGACCTCAAGAGTGGTCTAGAATCACAATTTGGTTCACTAGAAAAATTTGTTTATTAATTTATATGGCATGGTAGGGCAATATTTGCCAGGTTAGCCAGTATTTTATATATTACTACTACTAATAATTATAGAAGGCAATATGGTCATTTGTGATCCTAAGTGGGTGGGGTGGGTCAACCAGTATTGATTGGTAATTGGCTTCCTCAGAGTTGTGGTGCTTCCTGATTTCAAGGTCAAATGAAACAATACACAATAGTTCCATTGATAAATGCATGTCCCATTCAACACTATTAAGATTGGGTCAAATAAACATATCCATTGTTTCTTTTATTATTAGAGAACAGTGGAAAGTCAGTCAGTTGGTCCTGCAATCTGGCCAGAAATAGGGCCTGACCTAGAGGAATTGATGGAAAAGTAACAGTAATTATTGGGCTTCAAAATGAAGATTGAATAAAATTGAGAGGAATTACTTAGCAGAAGAAGAAAGTTAGATAACATGTAAGTTATACTGTATAAAGTTGAGTATTAGATAGTGGTTGATTCAATCCAAATCAGCCTCCATACATGGAAAATTATGCACAATATTATTACTTCATGACAATAATGACTATGGACTAAATCCAAGCACTCTAGGCTTTGGCTTGGGTTCAGGTTTAGTTTGGACTAAACCCGTAAAATTATGATGTTTCAGAATTTGTATTGTAATATTCTCTTACGTTATCACTTCATTTACTGCCATACAAATAAAAAAAATACATATTGGATAGGATTTCCGTGAAATCCATAGTGAGCGTCTACAACACAAAATGGGTTACTATGCTAAATTTCAAGTAAATCGGGTGTATAGTTTTAGAGATCTCGTGATTATTGGTATTTTAGTTATATAGATATACTAGCCGATCACATCGCTCCACTGGGTGAATACCAGACAAAAGTAAATAGAAAAAAAAATTAGAAAGAGTCAATGGAATGCCTAGAACCATTTACAAAAAATTCCACGAATGGTAGTAGTCCCATCCCAATATGTTCAGTAGTTTTGAGGTGATGGTGCCTCAAAATTACAACTAATTAGAAACAACAACAAAAAAGTATACAAAACAATATTTTTTTAAGTATTAGTAATTAGTATTGTTATTTACGAAATAGCTACTATCCACAGCCTATCAATAGTTATAATTAATATTTAGTGGAGTATCCCTTATTTTCAATAACAGCACTGCAATAAGGGGCATTGATTCAATCAATTTCATACATTTTTCTTGGGGGATTGAATTCCATGCTTCAACATATTATGCTTCATATAGTTTGCTTTGACTGGTGTTGTTTGTTTGAGACTTTCTTTTTAACAATATACCAGAGATTTTCTATTGGGTTTAAATCCGGACTATTTGCTGGCCAGTCTAAAACGGATATACGCTGTTCGCTAAGAAAACATTTATGCTATTGGCCGTGTGTTTAGGGTCATTGTTATGCTGAAAGATCCAGGTTACAGGCAAATGATTGTGCGAGTAGGGTATCATTGTGTGCTCTAAGATATTTTTGTATTGTCACTGATCCATACTTGTACACATTAGGTTTACATTAAGTGTGGTTAGAGAAAAGTAATTATCTGAGTCCTTGACAGTAGCTGTTTAGATAGGTACTGGAAAAAAAAAATTTTTCATCATCATCAACTTAGCTTTGAATCCCGGTTGCAACCAAAACTCTCGTTTCGGCGCCCGGGGTCCGCTTTCCGACATTTTCTTCTCCACTTCGCACAATCTTTGGCATCCCTGGTGGTCAGTCCATTGGCACGCAAAAAATATTTTATATAGCTATATTACAGATTAGTGTGTGGTTTTATTAATTTAGATACCATTTTACAGCAGCTGAATATTCACACATACTGATCTGAGAAAACTATTTGTAGGTCACACAAATATTTTATCCTCCAAGGGGATTGAACCCAGACACAACATACAAAGCCACCTTGTAGTAATTTTATTAAATAAAATAAACATGCCCCCAAAATCAGTAATACAAATATAGTTTTAATGATAATTTTTCTTTATCTTCAATCTCTGCTGTAAACTGTGTAAATATTTGTTACAGAAATGAATAATAATTTATAAATTGTCAACTGTACAAATATTTTTATAATTTTAAATACAGCTGCAAGCTCAAGGGTATGTAAGTCACACAGACAATGGATTTGAACTCCACACCAGTTCTCATTAACACCAGGAATTATTGACCCCAAATACACTATGATTTTTAAAATCTATGCATTCTAAATCGTAAGGGTATCTAGCTAATTATAGTTTAAAAAATAAATCTATGTTAACTAAAATTATGTAGCTAAAATTCTTAGGCATGTATGAATCATAAATAAAGGAAAAATTAACCTTTAATAAATAGTTATGATTATTTTTAGAGCATTTTAGGGCTCCTTAAGCATTCTAAAGGAAAGAAAAACGATACAATGGTTGTATTAAAATCTTTGAACACTTACCTCTTTGACAGTTTCTAGTTTCTTCTTAATTTCAGGATTTACACCAGGACTCACAGCTACTACTTCATATCTATCAGATCCCTCTGCCTTTGGCCCTGATGGAGATGCATACTTTGCAGCCGGTTCTTCTATAGCATTAACTGGCGGCTTACTAGGTCCTTTTGAAGACGATGATATAGATGGTGCTAAGTCAAATTGGGGCCTCTCCAATACTTTCATAGCCATATCCTCATCAATCTTGGCCCTCAATCGATTTCTATCCTCAACTACATGAGGGTCATCCCCTTCTTCTCCATGTCTCACGATCCCTACAATAGGGAAGTCTCCAACCTCATTTTGGGCCAGTGGCGGAGGCATTAATAGTTCTGGACCCGCTTTCTGAATACGTTTATACACATTATAAACACTATCATTCACACTATTAGAACTTTTGAATTCGGGCAAGTAAAATAGTGCTCCTAACCATACGATTCCGAATGTTAAAAGAACAGAAACAATCAAGTATTTTTCTCGCAGGCGAAACGATCGCCGAGATATGGACGGGACCGGGACTCCATTCACGAAACGTTGATAAGTGGGTAAAATCCCCGTCATTTTCACGTAAACACGATATCTACACCTACAATTCTAAAATAAAAAATAAATATATCTTGACAGGTTCGTAAGCTTACAACCCATCAAACGCGTTCGGCTTTCGCCATTAGAAATACCAAATGACAACTTGACAACTTGATGTTGAAAATTGCCTTGGGGATACCACAGCTTTTATTAAAACTCTGACATTTTGCAGCCTAAAATAAAAAAACTTTACTAAAAGCAATGGAAAACATTGAGAACGTGAGATAATTATTATTTTATATTATATCAAATATTATTAATGTAATTTCTTATTTCATAAAAGTTGTTATATTATTTCATATGCTGATTGTACATCGTGCTCTATACTCCTACTCCCTTTTTCACTGATACTGTTTGAAATTATAAGTTTTTTTAAATGTAATTGAGTGTAAATATTTAATAAAAATGTCTTTCTGTCTTGAATTAATTTTATCTATTACTTTCTACCAAAGTATAAAATTTTGCACATGGCCGTTACTACCACTACTCTGAAGTGCCATCTTTTGGTTTTTTATAAATTAAATTTCAACTATGCAAAAGGTTGTGCTTTGAAAATTTTGAAATTCAACCTTTTGGAAGTAATAACAGCGCCATCTTGTATTGTTTTGCTTTATTTCAGTTTATTTTTCTCGGATAACTGTAGAATTGCTAACTTAGAAACGTATCCTAAGTACAGCCTATTGTTGCGATGATAGTTGAGTAATCCGCAAGATGGCTCTGTCAAACAGACCTAACATGACCTAACTACAAGGCTTTAAACTAAACACTTTATACAAATTATACAGTACCTCATAATTATAATCTTTCACTGTCTATTCTTTGAGAGAGAAAAGTATGTGTTAGAAGAAAAAATAAGAGTACAAATAATACCCGATAGCATAAGTGAGCTGATGAAAAAAGCACACCGGATTGAGTTCATGAAATTTTGTGAGAAAATAGCAAATAGTATCATATGAGAAATAAATAAATAAGGACAGAAATACATATTGAATTCACTAATCAGTGTGATGTAAACATACTAGAAGCAATAAAATATTTGAATAATTTTTTATTGCTGTAGGACAGCAGACAGGCTGACGGCCCGCTTAGAATTTAATCGTTACCGTCGCCTATGGGTGTTTGCAACCCCATTGGCATCGCGAACTAGCCGCTGTCCCTTGAACTTATTTAGAATAAGTAAGATAATGTTTGTGTATTAATGGTTATGATTGTTAATAACGAGTCCTGATTCCCCTGTGTCAGGAGAAAATATGTAATTTATTAAAAAAACTACTAGGCTACGAAAGTAAAAATTATAACCATGACATGACCATTTTGTAATTTTTTTTTATCAACAAAGATGATATATATGTAGATATGCTTTTTCTAATAAACAAGGAAGATATTTGATTGTTACACTTTCTTAAGTGGGCCGTCCGTCTGTTTGATGTTACCCTGCAGTAAAAAAATCCCCAGCATCTTTCTCTCGGTGACTATGTCTCAATCCCTACTATACTCCGGACGCCGAGCAGGAAGAATTTCGTTCATTGACCTGTTATTATCTGTCTCTGCCACTCCCGCATAAATATAATGCCGCTTTGCTCTCACAGAGCAATGACCAGTGGTCACATTACTAGTAAGCTGGTACCATCGCCTATGGATTTGCAACCCCAGGGGCATAGTTAACGTGCTGCCGTTCGCGTAGGGGAACAGGAAACTCGGTCACTTAACACGACATAAAGTTATTATGGCGACATATTTAGAGACAGATGGGCTTGGGACCCTACCCCAGGGGGTAGGGTCCCATCGCCCTTTCCCTGGACTCCCCACTGCAAAGAGATATAAGACTGTAAGAGAGCGTGTGAGAGCCACGGTAATATTCGAGTCAAGTCCTGCAGCCCTGGCTTTTGAGTCTTATGAAGGAATGCTAGGGTGGCTTTAATGAGTCGTTCTACAAGAGGAGCCTTTAGGAATTGGTGATTCATCGAATGTTGAACTAACTTACTTTTTTAAAATTTGTGTATTGTTATATGATAATATAATAAATTGAGACAACAGTCGCTGTTATAAATAAAAAACCTCGTATATTGGAATTTATTTTATTTCATATTATTTTATGTAAAATACATCGTATTTGATCAGAATACTTTACTTAAACAATTATCAAAGTACAAAAAAGGAAGATACTAAGCATAATTCTAATTAATTTCTCACATGAGATCAGTCAAAAGTTAATAGTTTACATTTATTATAATATACAAACTTACCAAAACTACATTCTGAATACTATCGTAAATAAATCTCGGTTAAATAGGTACAATACTCATTTCATAATATAGTTGATTTGCTACGAACGAGGCTTAAACCTTGACATATAAAAATCGCAATCAGGGCAGTACATCGAGGGCGGGCTTAATGGTTTCTTGCGACACAAATTGCATAGGGATTTTTCTGGGGGCCCGTCGCCCATCTGAGGTGGCACAGGCGAGTCAGTACCCCCCTTGGTGCCTGGCTCAAAAGTCACCGATTTCTTCTGTAACTGTTTCATAGCTTGAATGTGCTGGTATGGATTATAATTATTTTGACCATACTGATGGAAACCATTTGTTTGCTCGCTTGACGTGTCTACATTGCCATTTTGAACATACATTGGTCGCTGTTGCTGCGAATTTGCGTAATGTCTACTTTCAGACATACGTTGGTTATTATTGTCAAGGTAATAATTGTTTGGTATCTTTTGGTAGTTATTATAGTTTTCGGGGTTGTCTCCGTGAGGCGGCGGAACTCGCTGATAAGCCGACTGGTTGTAATGGTTCGTAGCGTTCGATTGTGGATAGCGACTAGAATAATCGGCCATTAAATAGTTCGGTGGGTTATGATAACTCTGGTACGCGGGCGAGTTAGAAGGCACACTCTGATATGGCGAAGCGTTATTGTTTTGCGAGCTGTATTGTCGACTCATAACATAATTATTGTTGGGAATAGTAGAAGCGACAGAACTTTGCGGTGCTCTGTGGTAGTAAGTATTATTTGGCGCTTGATTCATGTGGTTACTTAAATTCGGTGGGTGCGTGTACGTATTAGGAACTCTTTGTAAAATAGCAGTGTGTTTTGTGGGATATGTACCGTTGTGCGCGGCTGGTAGTTTGGTCGCGGAGTTTTGACTAAAATTCGGTGGGCTCACGCTGCTGTTATTTGGATACACCGCCGGCGGTTGATTGTATGGTATTGGACTTGTAGCATTTTGTGTGGAATTTGGTGCTATCGATTGGTATATCTGATTGCTGTTTACATTTTGATTCAAATTGGATTGTGCACCAGAATTCATTCCGTAAAGGCCAGAATTCTTTTGTGCGTTATATTGCTGCTGAATCCGAGACTGCGTCACATAGGCTGGATATGCGTTTTGCACCCTCACATACTCTGGACCAGTATTCTCGTTGGGTACAAATGAATTCTGTGATAACGACGAGATCGTAGATCGTGACGATTGACTGTCAAACGAGTCCTGTCTCTGAAGTGATGGTTTCTCCGTTTGAAGTGGCATTGAAGTCAGTTCAACTTTATTAATGGCTGATTTTAAAACCCTCTCTAAAATAGGATTTGGGATATAACTATCGTCTTCCTGATCTTCGGCAGTGGAAACTAAAATAACTTGATCGCAGAAGGAAACTGATTTCTTTTTCGGTTTCGTCCGATCATTGTAAGTGTTGCTGATAGTTTTCTGGTCTGTATTGTGTTCTTCTTCAATTGGTTTTGGATCAATCGAAGAGGTAGATGCTCGGCGATTAAATATGCTAATGTTCGTTTGATTTGAACAATTTATGACGTCTCTGTTACCCACCATACCAACTAATCCAATGTGTGATCTTTCTCCATCAGAACTATTATTTTGTGTACTATTTTCAAATTTGGATGCCATATTTCTTACATTATTATTTTCAATTACTTTTTGAGATTCGGTAGGACTTGATAGATGACCCTCTAATGATTCAGATCTTTTTAATTTCGCTTGTGTTGCTTGTAATTCCTTCAGAAATATATTCACAGAAGTGTCGTACATATCTTCATTACACAAAGTAGCTTTTGGCACGTTTAGGTCATTTCTGTAACATTGTAGCCGATCTGCTTCGCGTTGCAAATACGGTTCCATTCCATGATGTCTATCGATTTCATTAGAATGTGAGATTTGATCCATATTATGGATTTTGTTTAATTCATCCTGAATTGGCGTTAAATCTATTGGAGGCGGAGGAGGAGGAAACTCTTCACTGGGCTGGCGTGAATGATTGACTGAGTTCATTGGGCTAGGATAGGGGGGTAATTCGAATATTTGTGGCGATCTTCTCATTGGCAGTGCACAATCTACCACATCGATGCCGTTGTCAAAAGCATTTGTTAAATTTTGCATATTGTTGTGATTAAGTTGAATAGCTGGTGTTGTGTCTCGTTTCACCGGACTTTGCTCTTGATGAATCATAGCTTTCGTTACGACAGTATGAAAATTTTGCGGAGGAGAATTGTTTGACATGTCGTAATGGCTGACGGGTTTACTGTCGTAAGATTGCAAAAACGGCAACGATTGTGGTTCGTCACCATATTGTTCAGAGAAGCCACCATCTTCTTCAATTTCAGTTTGATAAATTTCTTTATTATGTTCCACGTATCCATACTTAGTCCCGCTAAGCTGTGATGTGGTCCTCAATGGTGGTGGGGGTGGCACTTTCGCAGCGGTGAGCATTTTACCTGCGCTGCCATGAAAACTTTTCCTCATCAATTTACTCCTTTCTAAAGTCGGATTCGTACCACTGGCTGCCGAATATTCTAAGTGACCTTCAGACAAGTAGCCGCTTAAGTTAGTCTTTTCTTCAATAGACCTTCTGCCCACGTTAGCGTCATCCACCGAAGAAACTCGCTTGTCTTTGTTTGTGGCTTCAGTATTTCCATCCGCACCTTCAGTAAGATCTGGCATCGATCGGTTTTTTCTGCGAATTAAGCCTCCCATCAGGAGTTTTCTTCGGATTTTATGCTGTTTTTTATTTGCTTTCTTATCTTCAGCGCTCTCTTCTTTCTTTTCAGACGTTGCCTGCACTTCCGATTTAGTCGACCGGGCTCGCCCTCTGTCTTCACTCCTTGAACGTTTTTCTTTGACTTTCTCCTCTTCTCGAGATTTATGTCTCGGTGGTCGTTCACGCGTTATGGTGTCAATATCATTTTCAACACATTTTGAAGACTTTTTCGAAGAACCTTTCTTTTTAGGAAGTGTAGCATAAATTTCGATCGTTGTTGGGGTAGATTCGAGACCGCCTTTCGTATTTCTAACGGGGACTGGTTGTGGTGCTTCGGTTACTCTGTTGATACCAGCCATTCGTCTTTGTAGACTACGAGCACGCATTACACAAGTATTATGTTTCATTCTCGCAAGTGTCATCGTATGAGGATTGTTATAAGGTGCCTCCATTACGGCTCTTGCTTTTGACGCCGCAGCGTCACATAAAACAATTGCTGTCTCGTAATCAGCAGAGTCTTCAGCATTACGTGATTTTTCTAATAGATCATCAGCTTCTACACACAGGTTCACACAATCTCCACGCGTTGTAATCTCTGGTATTTGAGCTAACTGCAAATTGTGACGCAGACCTTGTTGTAAAGGAAGACTATCCGTTGATGACAAAGAGTATGAATCGTAGCCTGCGTCACACGATCCGCCACTGGATAATTCCCCTTTACGTGTCGGACTGCTTGGCACACTTCCGGGACCGCGTCCTCTGGTGTACATATAAGGACTCTCAGCCGTAGAGGAAGAGGCAGAAGATGCGCTGTTTCGATCTCCACTCCAATTACCAGAATCGCGTCGGACACGCGGACGTTCTTGATGTTCTGTAGGAAATCCTGACCCTTGGTTGCCAACCACTAACGCTCTTCTATTAGCAAGTACTTCCTTCATATTTTCAACGGTTTTTCTCGTGAAATAATCGTTATCGTTGTCGGGGCCCGGAGTTACAGCTCGGCGGGCAAAACCAGTGGTAGGTCGCTCCGGAGCTGGAGTGATGGCGCGCCGAGGTTCAGGGGCAGGAAAAGGAACTACGTCTTTGGGCGCGTGTCTTGTATCACAAGGAGTTCCATCCACAGCGGCATAAAGTAGTAAGAGAGGTTGGAATCGACCTCTACGACACTTTTCAACCACTTGAGACCATTCCGGTCCAATTTCTTTTACATCTGCGTCGTCAAAGTATATCCATAAGCGTAGTTTACTATGGAAAAAGAATGTGGAGTAATGTTTTCCGTAGTAGGTGACCAGGCCTACGAGGTGATGCGTAGCCCGGGCTGCCCAAGCCCTGTCCACGCAGGCATGGAAGGCATCCGTGGGATGAAGCTCTGTGCCAAGGGCGGCATAAACAGCTGCTACGTGCTCAGCTGAGGGCCTCTCTGAGTCCCAAACCATCCCAATGGAAACCACTTCGGGACGATTCATCAGAGTTCTGCATATTTGTATTTTTGCACCACAAGTGTTCTGAAAAGATGAAAATAAACTCGATGAGCATAAAAATAACTCAACTCCTAACTCTCAAACATGAAAATAATGGTGTGGTGTATTTGAAATAGTAATTTCATTAAATAGCAAAGTAGAAATAGTACAGTCAGCAGATAGATTAAAAATATAGGAGACTAGTAGACAGGAGCAAAATAAAATATTATTAATTGAGAAATTATATGGAAAGCCTGGCTTTCTTTTTTAATATATCAGCAACAGACGCAGTCTCTGGTGATTGCATCTGTTGAGGTCAATAAATGATTTTGGTGCATATTTATTTTTAGATACAAAGAGAATCCCAGCAAAGATAAGAGGCCGATAATGATGTAGAACCTAATAATATTTAAACTTACAGGACAGTCTCTGATGTCTCCCATGCCTCCAGCCTTTCGCAACAGAAGACCAAAACTATCGCCATGTTCCCCGAGAGCCGCTTGAGCTGTCAATGCAGTCGCAGATACATAATGAACCATCTGAAAAATAAAATAAATTTTTGTAATCTTTGAGAAGTTTCCTTTCTTTTATTTGGCCGGTGAAAACAGATCTCATTTGTGCCGCGTCGAAACTCCGGGAAATCGATGGGGGTATCTATTAAGATAACTAGGGGGTCGCGGTGGTCTATAATAACCTTAGTCGCCACGTTAAGATTTGTGGGGCGTCTTACTGTAAGGTCAGCTTCTGATTATTACTCTGCAAAGATTCTTTAGGACGTAAGTTAACCTCATCCTTCAGCTAATGCGTCTTGTTGAACAACAAACAAGTATTTTTTATGTTAAGATTTATTTCTATTTGAACTATTTTCTGATGTTGTCTATGTAAGCAAATGAAAAAGAACTAGTCGCGGAGGGTCCTGAACAAGCCTATAAGTTGAGCTCCGAAAAATTGGGATAAAAGCTTACATGTTTTGCTATACATTCACAGAATACTTGTGAAATAATCGAATGTTAGGCCAAAGTCTGTGCTGATTGTAAACGCAAGAGAGAGGAGCTCTGAGATGCAACGTCCAGAATGGAATTGTGAAATCAACGGAGCCTTGAAGCGTTCTTGATTTTTAAAACAGAATTAAAAATATAATACGTTAAGTATATAAAGGTATTGTACCATATTTACCTGAGTAAAAGGTAACGGTTCCGAAGTCGCTTGACAAGCTCCACACACTGATTGTTCAACGAGCATCATCGCGAACTTTCGATGAGGCACGCAGTGTGGCGCTCTACACGCATCGTCTTCTCTCCTGTCTCCACTTCCAGCAGCTACGTGTGCATGTACCCTTAAGAGTAAGTGTTCAAAGCACTCGCTGGCGTCAGCCATGCAACCTAGTTGGAACCTCGCTCCCGCTCCACCTAGGGCACGTCTGAGCGCGTCCGCTGCTGGCGCTCTCTCTGCAGACCATTGTAGCTGCGTGAACAACTCCTGTTGACAAGAGATGGACAGAATTTAGACACTAAATTAATTAAAACATCCAATTTACTTAGTACGGAATTACAAACACTCGAGATTAAACTGACTATAAATAAATAATTGATTGACTACTTGAGTAAATAAATTTGCTACTGTTTAGTTAATTTAATAATTCATTACGATGAAACATTAAATTTGATATATGTCGAAACTAAATATTACATGTTACATAGGCACTTATGTTGTTCTTTAAGAAACTATGTAATTAACTGAAACTACCTTAGTTACATTTACAAAATCTGTAATAAGAACTTTATATAAATAAACAATAAAATAAATAAATATATTGGGACAATTCTTACAACGCCATCTGCTTCCAAAGTAGCAGAGCACTTGTGTTATAGGCACTAGACAACTAATTACATACTTATATGATTTTATTTTGTAAATAAATAAATATTACACTTAGGGGACGGGACGGGAATCGACATGCGTTAACTGTTACGCCGCGGAAGTCGTCAATATTAATGATAAACATGGCACTGACCCTTATTTCGAGTATTCAGGGCGAAATCAATAAATATTAATTCTAAGAACGATTTCTCTGCATAAAATTGAGGTTTTTTAATCAATTTCTCAAAGTTCCGAATCTGACAACCTAAATTGAACTTTATTGAATAAGTTGTAATGAACAAATTTATATAAACAATATTATATGACTACTCAGACTGGAACAAAACCAGTATTGTACGAATACGAGTAAATGTCACAAACACACCGTGACCCAACTGAGGTGATCATTTGACGCACAAACGTGTATCTCCCGCCGTTTTTATGTATTTCATAATAATACCGTTAGTGAAGATGTGTACTTTTATTTTTAGCTTCTCTTTTACAAATTCACTCATTACTACTATTTGAGCATTTTAAGGATACGTTTAGTTTTTATTTATATGCTTAGAGTAACAGATATTGCGATAGTCTTTAGAAAACAATACAATGACTCAGTAACAATAATACAATTGAGGATATTGATATTGATTAGGCTTTTATTACTTAATCGAGGTGGCCACGAGCTTAATTAAAGATATAAAAATTGTAAATAACTTCATAATATTAATTGTATACGATTGAAAAGTATCAAGCAAGACTTATTTAAAATATAATAAGAAAACCCAAATTTCCTCACATATAATGTATCTATTTATTGTGCTATTGAAAAGAATCGAAAAGAGGTGCGCAAGAGTTTCACCCGTTACAATACTTGGCGCACCTTAGGCGAAATGGAAGCATAGTAGATACAACCGGGATAAATGTTTGTATCATGAAAAGAACGAAATCACATTATCAAACTATAAATTTCCTAGTCAACCCGGCCCTTGTAGCGTACCGGCTAACCGGCTAACGCACTTCGGTACGCTTGCAAAAGTCGCGGGTCCAATTCCCGACTCGCGCCCGCGTGGTTATGTAATATACTGTAATATCTACAAAAAAGAGGTAAATATTTATTATATCAGTTCTAGTACCCATAACTTAACATACTTTGGGACAAGATAGTGTGTGAATTGTAAAAGTAACATATATAGATATTATTTATTTGTAATCTTCAATGATGATCTCATTTAAGTAGTAAACTAAAAAAATAATACTAAATTAAAAACAAAATAACAATTTTTTTTTCATATTTCTTTTTTCATTCATATTCATTTCAAAGATACATATATTTTGCTCAGATATTTTTTATTTACTATTTTTTTATCTATCATTAATAAAAGCATTGTTTGGATTCGTTAAAGATGAGTAAGCAATTAAATTGAGCCTTTTCCGGTGCAACGGCGGACGCAGCTTGCGCCCGCGCAGCCGTGCCTTCCGTTACACGAAGCTTATCGTGCTACAGGTTAGTATATCCATAATATTCAAATATAATATAAATGAGAATATAATAAATAATATTCATTCAAAACCAATGGATGAATGATGTAACTATTGTGTTATAGTATAATTATTGTTCAATAATATTTTATATTAGGTTTTAAATTTAAGAACGGAAACTCAACAAGAGATATGAAATCTTGATAAAATATTGTTTACAAATTTTGGAATTTAAGAGAGAAATAATAAGTGAGTCCGGACTGAATTAACTTTCGTTGTCGTTTAAATCTTTTATTCACAATTTTATCCCAATAGAACTTAGTACCATAACTTGATCATTGTAATTTATCATATACGTACGTGTATATAAATTCGAAGAAAAATAACATTTTTTAACAGAATAATATTTTTCTATTAAAAATAATTATTTAAATATGGTATGACAACGTAAATTTCGCTCACTTCTAAACATTCCTGACGATTTATTTGCAAGTCTGATATGTACGAAGGAGTTAAATATTTATAAAAATAGTTGTAACTACCAACTGACCACGTTTTATTTTGGATATGTATGTATTTGATAAATAATATATGCCTAGACACTGCCTCCCGCAGCAGATGCGTGTGGGGCTTGTACCCACTAAAAACCTCCCCCAGACTCGTCTATCGCTGAAATACAATAGTCCTTCTATCATAATGTAATGTATTATTATATATTGAAATTATGTGTATTCATAATTTATGTTGTAAATTATAATAACTTCTACATATACTTGGACATATTCAAAGTGAAAATATAAAGTGTAACCCCGAAGAGACACGATTGTGGGAATGCGGTTAGAAAACAGATACATAGGCGTAGATGGTTATTGTTGCGTGAGAACTACATTGATATGATTACTTTAATAGAATAATACGTGATGAATCTATGCACATGTTTATAATATACATAGTTTATATTTAGACGTGGGCGTACTACCGGTAGGTAAACAATTGGTATAATTGTTTTTTGTTTTTTTTTTTTATTGCTGTAGGACAGCAGACAGGCTGATGGCCCACTTAGAATTTAGCAGTTATGTCACCTATGGGTGTTTGTAACGCCAGTGGCATCGTGAACACGCTGCTGTCCTTTAAGGGTACAGGAACTTGGGTCACTAATGTCAGAACACAACACAAAACTATTAATATTCATAAATAAATTCAAGTAATAAAATAAATTATTTCATTTATTAACAAAGGACGTTAATAAATAAAAAAGCAACCGTCACGATTAAAAATATGTATGAATTCATTAGATTATCTGATTAATATTAATAATAAATTTAAACAAAAAGTCTTCATAGGCAGTACGTGTTTGTCATTCACTATTTTTAACCTAAGAATATTATTATACAGTTATGGTATTTATTATAAAACCTTCGAAGGTTCGAGACAATAGATTCTTGCCGCGACGCGAACCACGTTTATGCATACATAGTAGTGTTCAATATTCTACAAATTGCTTCTGAAAGCTTCCAACGTAAAGCCTTAGAGCATCTAAGCATTTGTAGTACGGGAATTACCCATCCGTGTATACTTTTACCTATAAGTGGCTGACAAGAAAGTATACAGATGCTAAAGCCATCCGACATAAATTCGACAGTTGATCTTGAGTTACTTGCTATAAGTATAAGTAATTAAGAAAACCCTAAGCTTTGTGGCACAGCACTATTCGAGTCAACAACAGACCAAAAAGCTTGTGAGTGTGACAGCTATGAACACACTCACAATAAAAAATATTATACATATTTGATTGTCACGATCTACCAAATAATTATCAGTGAGAATAACAGATAGGAATGGAAAAAATAAAATCGGCTTTTGATATTTGGTTTGTAAAAATGTTTTGGTTAATATAATAGTCGTCAAGAAACTTTGTTTCATTAATTTGCCAACCAGTTGATGGCACGCACCCCACAGACTAATCACAAATCTCGGGAACATATGTAATTTACAAGATTCAAAAACGAAGTTCGAGCTTATAATATATTGGCTTGAAAAGAGAGGAGGTAGAAATGTACGCACACCCAGCCACGTGGGAAAAGGAGGCGGAGTAGAGTGGTACTCCCCGTGCAATGCGTCCCTACCTGCGTCCCCTTCTCTAGGCTGGAGAACGCAGGTCGCTGGTATACCCACTAAAAATACCCTGCTGTTCCGGGGACAAACTAGTCAGTTAGTCAGGCTGCGACCAAAAGAGAGTCACTTTAACCATGGCGGCGAAGGTTATATATATATATATATATATATATATATATATATATATATATATATATATATATATATATATATATATATATATATATATATATATATATATATATATATATATATATATATATATATATATATATATATATATATATATATACACATCATGTTATATATACAGATTAGGGAGTAATAATTCGATAAGCTCTTAGACATCAAATAATCTAATTACATCGACAAATATCTTTATTACTTTGCAAAATGATAACGGTGAACGTTATGTAAGAGATGTTTTATATAAAATAAAATACCATTAGTTATTTATAATGATTGAACACGTGGAGTATATAATTTGCATTAAATATATCACGTTTAAGGTAATTAACGGTTTAACGCTTTGAGTTGTGTACCATTGAAGCTAATTTACTTAAGTCATGAATTATAAATACATTACTTCTTGTAAATGTTCCTTAGGCATATTCATCTAATACAAGTAGCACATTATTAACAGTACTCTCCTAGTAAAATTTCCAATCAAATAAATACATATACATGTCTTCAAACAGGATCTTTTCAGTGTTAACAATAATTGTTTAATAAGTCGTAGAGATTATTTAAATAAGAACTTACTCTAAATAATGCTAAAGTAACTGGGCTGATTGATGGAGATTCGGGTGCATCTCGTCGAGCTGCAGATGACGGTCGTGACCTAGGCAATGTGTTAGGCCTCACTCCGGCCAAAGAGCCAGTGAAGAGCATATCTTTCGGGGGTAGCAGCTCTCGATCTCGTAGACCCTCGATCTTCTGCTTCTGGATCGCGGTGCCGCTCCCGCCGCCATCGTTCGCCTCCTTACGCTTATACCGAAACTTAATCATCTCACCGACTGGTCCGCATTGCTTTTCAAATCGCACCTCTGGCTAAGCGAATTCAGCTCAATCCTCATTCGGATTCAATTGCCATTCCGGTCGTGATCGAACACAATGACTTCGCGCTAAATAAATATATATATCTGTTGTCACGCTCACTCTATATGGCAATAAGTATACGAGACACGTACTATTGAGAAACTTTTCATTCGAATTCAAGGCGCACGTGGACTACGTTAAGATATGCCTATTCGCACTATTCTTGCACTAAGTATAATAAATATATAATTAATTTTGAAACCGCAAAAACTACAATTTTAAACAAAGCCAGCAGCAAGATGAATATTTTGATCGCTATGTTTAATTTAAACTCTTTTCACATTAATCACCACAAGCGACATAAAACTCGCGTATAAAAGTTACAACTTTGAAAACAAGCGCTCGGCTGTAAGAAGGCTTTAGAATTGACTGGCTTGAGACTTTGAGACTGGAGGCGCGGGGGCGACCGACCTCTTGCCTTCCAGGTACCTACGATTTTTTGTAATCTATTGTTAACGTAACTCAAGTGTATTCTTTTCCATCTCTGTCTTACCCATAATACGGTGCATTGTACTCGTCTCGAAGTTTTATGGCAACTCCAGGCAATGTTTATATTTCTATAGAGATAAAGCCAAATCTCGTAAAATTTACAAAATATAAAACAAAACCCCAAGATTGTATAGAAATAATGAAAAACGTGCTGTGCAGTTGTGAATTCATAAAATAAAACAAAAGTTTAAGAATTCAAAATAATAATAACTGGAAAATGGCCTGTAAAATGTTTGCAACATTTCTCAAAAAACATTGAACTTCTCAATTAAGACAAAAGTATTTAAAGTTAATTGTATTCAACAAAGCAATAAATCCAATAATATTTTTCCTAAATATTTAGATAATTTTTGTGTTTTACTATAAAATCTTGGAAAATATGCCTAAAGTTTGTGTACTAGCTGGTTTTCTTCGTGCCCTTATCCTGCATTTTATGGGGACGGCACAGCATATATTCTCCTTCCACTCTCCTCTGTTAGCCAATTAGTCATCTCAACATTCACACCCTTTTTCATCATATCATCTTTTACGCGATCCACTTTCATTTCTATCATTTTCCTTATTACATGACATGACATTCGTCTCTTCGCATTATATAGGTATGTATCAGGCGGTAAAAATAAGAAAATATTTAATGAGTTAGTACCTAACACATGATTAAAAAAATAACTTAGCAGCAATACAAAAGAATAAAAAACTTGTGTACACAAGGGTAACAATTTTTCTATATGACTCACATATGAAAAATTCGATAAGGGCTCGTTAAAGACGAATAGATGAATCAACAGCGGCCCTCAACACCGTAAGATATTAGCTATCAAAAAATGAAAACAAGTCCGGTACCTTTTAAAATTAATCATATGAATGAACTTTCACGACACGTGAGTCAGTCGATAAGTATGTCGAAGTTGTAAAATACTTCGTCAGTTTCCTCCTATAGTCGCCTGTATAAGAGGACTCCTCAAAAACACTTATTCAATACATTGTTATGTAAAGTGTTAAACCATTCTCACCGTTTAAGGATTTCTAACACTTTTCAATTAAAATTATGGTTATTTTAAATGACAAATTACGTGATAGTTTTATGGCTATATACGTTTTTTTTATATGATTCATTCAAAGGAGTACTTAATAAGGTTACAAAGGTAGAGTTCGCAGAAGCAGTCCGTTACAGCCGGTTAAGGAAAACTTGCAAAATGGATACCCACGCTAATATTCTTGTATTCTAGGAAGTTTTATTTTGTTTTATTGCATCAAAGACGTGAATGACTTCATTTTAAGTATAATGTGAGTATGCTAATAGTGTCCTTGAATGTCTCTATAGTTTAAAATGAACGTATGCCATTAGTATTCACAATAAGAGATAGGAATTCAATAGATATTATGTTTGACTACCAAATTTTGTTTCAAAATAATGCGACAACTAGTATTTCATTACCTATATATTTCTACCATACTATGTATATTTATGTACTGTATCATAATTTTACAGTTAATATGAAATTTCGAATATTTTTTAATTTGTCTTCGACTATCAAAGCTTATTTTTCTGCCATTTTAGGACAGAAATACGTTTCGTAGTATAAATGACATACATGTTATGAAATTTGTACTATATTATAGTATAGTGTACAATAGTACAATTTCATTCATATCTTAAACGATAGGTTTAAATGTATACAGAGCCTAAGTTTGGGCTAGACTATCTATAACCTTGCCTTGAAATACGAAAAAATAGATTAATAAAAATGGATTCATAAAAATATTACAATAATTATTATTGTTTTATTTAAATACGTACTCCAGTCTGCATCTATACATTATTCATACAAAATATTTACTTTAATTTTTCATTTTGTTTTTTTAATTACTATTAAATTTAAGTCAACTTACTGTCACTTAGCTGTCATATACGGAGACTGAGTTATTGAAAACAAATTTAAGATAATTCTAAAATCTGAATTACAATTAGCATACTTATACACAAGAATCTAGTTAAATTTTATTATAGCTGGCTTATCTAATATTTAATTGGTTTTGATTTCTTTTTATTTAAATTAATAAACGTTAAATTAGTGAATTTTTTAAATTGAAAATCTCCTGTACTTTGACTCTATTAATAGTATTATAATAATTCGACTTAAATCGGTCAAAGTGAACGAACCATGAGAGGTTCTCACATAAGGCTGGGGTTCAGTTACAGCCTAACGCATACGGATTACGGAGTGTGAGAAAACTTAATCTTGTATTAGATTTCTATCAACTTCCTGTTTATAGCATCCATCAAGTGTATCTATAGAGTAAAATTAAAAAAATATTTAACATAAAAATGAAAGGAATTCAAATATTTATCAATCGCAACTGACAACTGAAATTAAGGGATAAAAAACAATTTTATAAGGGTTTTCAACAGGCAATTCGAAAATAACACATGGTGATTGAATTTCCTAACAGAGCATTCTAGTTAGATTATAAATAAATATTTAAACAGTCGTTAAGATGAGTTAAATTTAAAAAATATATTGGGTTTTAAGGTTTCCTTTGAAACCATAAATGTGAAGTTTTTTACATGGTCGAATGCAAAATCTTGAAGTTATAATTTGTTTTTTTTTTACTTTATGGCCATTTGTGGCCGAATTACAGCCTGTTGATAATCACTCAAAAATTTTTCTATTTCTTAATGTTTATGATTAGGGTATATGTAATGTACGTCAGCCCAGAATTTAAGTTAATAAAAATTATCACAGTGTAAAGTTAAAATAGCAATACTAGTAAGAGCAAATTTCTATAAGTTGAACTGTACAACTGTAAGCTTTCCTGGTCTACAACCAGTTTCGTCATTGCTGCTCTGAACATGGCCATTCAAGAGGCGGTTCTGACGTATCATGCCATCGGTTGCTAGTGTTGCGACACTGTCCTTGCTTTTAGTCGAGGTTTGTTGCAATTATCAAAGCTTTGTGAATTGATA
The DNA here is from genome assembly GCA_963693495.1 of Malacosoma neustria. NCBI lineage: Eukaryota > Metazoa > Arthropoda > Insecta > Lepidoptera > Lasiocampidae > Malacosoma > Malacosoma neustria. The sequence goes on along the minus strand of OY856379.1, from coordinate 15,872,957 downwards.
ACATTTCATTTCTTCAATTTCTCAATGTTAAAATGTAAATCCAGTATATATTTTACAAATTTTAGAAGTTATTATGATTATCAATTTTTTAATATATAGAAAATTATTATTTAAAGCGTGTGTTTGTGTGTATGTGTGTGTTTATGTAACACATATACAGCACAAGTGAAACTCCAGAAAAAGTACCTACGAGAGAACGAGATAAATATAGAACATCAGGAGTATTAGGATAATTATATAAAAAAAATTTAATTTTTTTTACCAAGTCCAACAATTTTTTTTACATTTTAATTCAAAATATTACATTTCATATATTAGTGTATAAAAGCTACGAAAGCCCGAACAAAGAAGATACGAAGTTTATACCATATAAAACACTGTATATACATATACTTGTATTCAATATCAGTCTCTTGTAGGCTAAATCATATTTATAAAAATGTTTGTCTCTTTTTGGTGTCAATTTTTCGTTTCATCATATTTCCAAATCACAAAGGTGCTAAAGCAATTTTTTTTTCATACTTTGAAGTTTCAACATTATACCTAAATGGACTAAAAAAAATCGCGCCTGTTGCTCTCATAAAAACTCTTGAGAATTCAGGTAGATGAAACCATCTACACGAACGGACGTACCATCATGTAAACGCCTGATGGTACGTGATAAATGCCAAGCTTCGGATTTGATTAAGTCATTTATATGAGCTTAGATCTATTATTTATATACTCAGACGCAACGAATAAATTGGCCTCAACATTCAACTATGAATTAATTGAAGATAATATCAAGAATTCCGCGTTTAATGTAATATTACGCAGTACAGCGTTACTCATCAAGTCAAGTTTACTCATATGTTATGAAAACAGGTGTCTCGAACAATTGAATAACCGGAATATCGGTTGTTTCCATTGTGATCCTTAATAATGCTTAAACAAAATTGATAATATCATTCAGTTTAATTTTCTTGAATTATAAGTTGAATTGAGTTGCCTCATTAAAATCGAAGTGACAAGTGTTTTAGTAATAAAAGTAAGTAATTACTAAAACTATTACTATAGCTTGCTTCATAAAATCTTCATTTTGTAGTATAAGAGTTCAAAATTATATAAATTTTAATTTTATACAAAATTAACACGACGCTAAATGAAATTCATAATCATTTATTTACGATATACGTCTTTTGTATACTGTTTAACTGATTATAATTCAATTAATATATTATTCATGAATAAACTATTTTCAATAGACATAATGGCTGCTTAAAATTTGTCGTAATAATGAACAAAATAAACAGGTGATGATCACGCCCGCTGGGCGAATTACCGGCAAAAGTAAATTGAAAATAATGAGAAAGGGTCGATGGAATTCAAAAAATAAATAACCTATAACCATGTACGAAAAATTCCACGTGGGTATAGTAGTCCCATCCCGATATGTTCAGTAGTTTTGTTGTGACGGTACGTCAAAAGAACCCCATTTTCCTTATATGTATATAGATTATGTTATACACTTAAGATTTTCTTGTTTTACAGCTTCAATTTATATTTCTTAATATATAATTTAGAATACTAGTTAACCCGGCAAACGTTGATTTGCCTTATAGATAAAAATTTTTTTATAGGATTTTCGTAAAATATGTACTTAGCGTCTATATAGCAAAATGAGTAACCATGCTAAATTTCAATACTGTGTTTAGTTTTAGAGATCTCATGATATACATTAAATTTTAAGGTATATCTTGAGAAAATTATATAAATTAAGTACCTATATAACTCATGAAAAGAACAGAGCACTGCTTATCGTAGTGTGATGAACTCTAACGTTTTATCGATTAGTGCCGGGATGAAATTGTGGGCACAACAATCGATTGGTTCTACGTTTTACGCAACCTCTATAATTCAATTACAATGGTCTACAATAAAACAATATGGGAGTGATGTCCTTGGTAAAATTGAAAATCTTAAGAATATTATTGATTTGTAATATTATGTGTCTGTATTGTAAATCTGAAAGCTTGTTGATTTTTCTAGTATTTCTGGTTATTTTGAGGTGTGACTCCCACTTTTGTAGCTTACTAAAGAGAACAGGCATCACTTTGTAATTATATTAAAATACATTATATCCATACTTAAATTGTAGACGTGAAAGTAACTCAGTTACGTTTTAATGCCTAAACCGTTGAACCAATTTCGATGAATTTCTGTTTAGAGCATAGATTATACCTTGGAGAAGGATATAGATTATTTATTTTATATGGCAGGACAACGTTTGCCGGGTCAGCTAGTTGTTATGTAAAGGTAAATAAATTTTATTAAATAGCAGTTATTACATATGAAATCAGTATCAGTAAATAATCGAGGAACATTTATGAATGTTCTATTATCGAACAGAACAAGCAATCGGGCGTGGGATTTGGTATATCTATAACAGTGTACACTTATGAACACAAGTGTTACGAGATGTGGGAGTATAAACAAAGGATTCGACACAAAATATTATAATATAAATAAAATGTCGCTATTGTGAATATAATTGTTCGTTTAGATAGGTATCTTATCTTATCTTATTTTGGGGCCGAGAAATATCTCGGACATTTCGACCCAATCGCGAACTAAAAACAGGTAGATTAGACACGCTTGTATGAGAACTGCAATAATAATTGCAGTTCGCATACAGTTTTGCAAGCTTATTGGAAATATAGAGAAATTAATATTCATGCTTTTTAATTTAAGATAATTCGAATATAATTTAACTATGGATATTCTCGTACTTATTGCCATATAGTTGTTATAGACGCAATTAAAATAACAGTACTAGATGTAGTCACTTACAAGGCTAACCACTAATCAAACTCCGTACGAAATCATATATACTGCATATACATGTATAGTGTAACACTGAACCCCTCACTAGAATTTAACATTTATATGATAATAAACTTAAATATACACTTCCGGTGTCACTTCATTATTAAATGTAATCTAAACATATTCATCACTCGCGATTAATTTATTTTATTTAAGGATTCACAATTAAAATGAATAAAAAAACACACGACGTCTACGCGCCACGATAGAGACGAGGCGTGTAGTAAATGAAGTAAAGCGGAGACAGGCTGCTCAGGCGCATGTGTGCGAAGGGGACGGCAAGTGGAGGCTTTGGCGCCAAGCGTAATAAGGTGTAAGTGGAAGAGAGATGCACGAGGGGCTTACGCGGGAGTCCGGTTACTTGTACTTGTTATAGCACTTATGGCGAAGAGTAATTATGTATAGTTTAATTATAGTTTTAAAAAGAAGTAGGTAAGTGTTAATTATTTATCACATTATATATATATATATATATATATTTTTTTTTTATTATCTAATTTATTTAGGGGCTTTTTATAAGAATATAATGTCAGCCCCATTTTATCCTAATTACATATTACAAAAAAAAAATCTAAATTCTAAATCTTAAAATTATTATAAATGAAAACTGCGGCAGCAGAGAGCGGCCTCGAAAGGATACTCTGGAAAACACCCACTTCCCACAAGTTTACTCGCAGAGATCGTACTAGTCGCTCCCTAAAAAACCTAATAACCGCATTTAACGGAACAGTTTATATATATATATATATATATATATATATATATATATATATATATATATATATATATATATATATATATATATATATATATATATATATATATATATATATATATATATATAACTAGCTGACCGGCAAACGTTGTTCAGCCATATACTTAAATTAAAAAATAACATAAAATAATTATTTCTTAATGGCATATTAAACAAGCAATATAATTTAAACTATTATATAAAAGAAGTATGTAGTTTAAAAATATCCTAACTAATATTATAAAAGCGAAAGTGAGTTTGTTTGTTTGTTTTATATATTTGTTTACTTTCACGCCTAAAACGCTAAATCAATTTTAATGAATTTCGGTATATTCATTGATTGGACCTTGGAGAAGGACATAGGCTACTTTTTTCTTTTTTTTAATTCATATGACAGAACAACGCTTGCCGGATCAACTAGTATATAATAAAGTAAAATACAACGAAAAATGAACGAAGGTCGTAGTGTTTCTATTTTAGTAAAACGATATGAACCATTATCTCTTGATGAAACGTGGACCACGGTTATGGACAATAACACCAATGGTCGACATTTCGCAGAATTGTAATATGACGCCACTGTTATCGCTTTTAATGTTTAACTGTATTGTGAATTTATGCGAGCCCTTGTCAATGCTCAGATTCTCATCATTTGTAAATGCAAGTAACACTCTATATACTCTTGTTTCAATTCAGATTTATCGTGTTTTTCTTAAATATAAATCTTTGCTTGGAAGAAGTGTCTTTTCAATCTTTATTATCTATTGACTATTTTTAGTTCTGGTTTTATATTTCTGTAAATTGTTCTTAAAGAATACGATAAGAGAATAATCGAAAGAAAGCTAATTCATATAGCAAAATTTAAATCAAAGGATAAACGACTATAAATCATAATAATCAAAATACTTTTATCTAAAGCAGCCTTAGTCTGAATATTTTATAATGCGATAACAAATATTTATGTAACTTTAGTACTATCTAAATTGCTCACACTTGTTAAAAACCTTCATGCATATACCGATTTTGTCGGTTAATGTCAGTACCGGACGACAGTGGGTTCAAATCTCGTCCCGAGGCTTTATGTATAATATGTATTTGTTTACAAAATTAAACTATATTATTGGTATATCTGTTATCTAGTATCCAGAACACAAACGTCCTGGATTTAGGTACTAGGGCATTAGCTAACGCGGACTAGACGGTGTTTGCTTGTTAATTATTCCGGTATATTCATTTCTTTCTACGTAGGTACGTTTACACTCATTTCTATGACTGTAACAATGAATAGCTTTCTAGCTTTATGAGAGAGATTTGAATAAACTTTATCATACAAAATATAACTCTACAGCATATTTAAAATATTTCAAGGATCAATTATGATATATTCATATTTAATACAATATTCAAAGTACAAACGACAAATTTAAACGCAATATTACCTACATCTTTAAATGTCAAAGTTTCACATGCAAAAAGTTTAGCAACAACAGTCTATTGACGATCTCCATGAATAATGCGGTAACAGCATTTTTTAGGAATAACCCTTAAAATATAAGTTACGACAAATACTTTTACCTCATATGATATGGTAGTATATTTATGGTTTTATTAATACATGTAAGTAATGTTTAAAGGTTTCTCTATAAATTAAATTTAAATAACAATGTTGAGTTTGCATAATTAGTATTGACATTGCATTACCCGTGTAATTTTATTTCTTCGCCTTAAACATTGATAATACGTAATATTACGATTATATTCATTAAAGTTAAAATATAATGTACTAGCACTCACTAGAAACATCATGTACTCTGTTATAGCTTTGTCTTTAGACCTTATAAACCTTAACTCGAATGTATTTTGTATCCCCCGATTTGTAATTAAAAGGTTTTCTTTGGAGTTAAATTATTTAATCATTCGCATATCAAATAAATATACGTTTAAGAATTTATTTCTTTAGAAAAATCCCTAAGATAATTCTGAATGAGATCTAAACGGCGCGGCGGCCTGAATATTTGCCGAGGTCATAGACATGTACTATTTTGCAATCATTTAATGACCACATTATATATAAGTTGTAATAATCATAAGATTTAAGGTTGATAAATCGTTAATTAATCATTTCTGATCAAGTAATTGGGAGTGTTGTAATATTTAAGTTATTCAATGCTGACCTAAAGCCATATTTGTATAATCATTTGGTAGTTTTACCGGGAAAGTTTTCCGGGAGTTTTGAAAATGGGTAAGTTTATAGATTATGATGTGCTCTTTTCAAATTTTATCTTTATCACCTCGTATCTTTCCCGTTCGCGCCACCATATTGCAAAAGTGGCGTCTACTAGCAGTTTTTTGTCAATATTTTTTCTACGATGAAAATATTCAAAACAAAATTAAACAAGAGAAAAATTTCTACAATTTATGTTTTTACAACTTTCAAAATCAATAGTTTAATTACGCGTACGAGCGCCGCAAAGTGTAATTTAGGGACACTGTCGAGTGTTTAGGTTTATATGAAATCAAATGCATTTATTTTATTGATGTGAAACAGCTGATAGGCTGGCGACCCACTTCGTGGTAAGTAGTTACCGTCGCCTATGGATGTTTGCCACGCTTGAAGCACCGATCACACGCTGTTTTATCCACGTTGCAAAACTGGAACTTGGGTACTTATGCCGGAACACAACACAAGTTATTATGATGACATATTTTAAGATCAGGAATGGTTTCCATCTCAACGAGCTTGGGCCCTAAACATGTTTTATCGTATGTTACTGTATTCTTAGTCTACTTCTGCACTGTATGTATCCTGCTCAGTATCAAGTCTATATCTGCTAATGTACCTAGTCAGGTCATAAGTATTGTCACACAGTAAAAACTTTTCTTTTAGAATGCTGGCCACAAAAAAATTTATTGAATTCGAATTTCGAATTGTTCATGAAAATAAAAATGTATAACTTTTAGAATTTTACTCATTTTTAAATATGGAGTGGACGCTTAAAGAAGACCGTGTTGCAGTTATTGCGTTGCATCGTTACAGTTACGCGCCAATTCAAATTTTTAACATACTGAAAAATTTGAATATAACCAAAAGATTCGTTTATCGTACCATCAAACGATACAGTGAAGACTCTAGTGTAGATGACAGGTCAAGAAGTGGTCGCCCTCGGTCTGTTAGGACTCCAGCAGTGATAAAAGCTGTGAAGGCACGAATTCAAAGAAATCCCAAACGTAAGCAGAAACTGTTGGCCCTTCAGATGGGGTTAAGCAGAACCACGGTGAAAAGGGTGTTAAATGAAGACTTAGGGCTTCGGGCATATCGAAGAAAAACAGGACATCGTTTGAATGCTCGTCTAATGGACCTGAGACTGAAGAGATGCCGCGCTTTGTTGAAGCGGTACGCGGGAAAAAAATATCGGGAAATTCTTTTTTCGGATGAAAAAATGTTTACCGTAGAAGAGAGCTACAACAAACAAAATGATAAGGTGTACGCACACAGTAGTGAAGAAGCGAGCAACCGTATTCCGCGTGTCCAACGAGGTCATTTTCCATCCTCGCTCATGGTATGGTTGGGAGTTTCTTATTGGGGCTTAACAGAGGTACATTTTTGTGAGAAAGGTGTAAAAACGAATGCTGTTGTGTATACAGTCCTGACGAACCTTGTGGAACCTGTTTCTCATACCATGTTCAATAACAGGCACTGGGCATTCCAACAAGATTCGGCGCCAGCTCATAGAGCGAAGAGCACACAAGACTGGCTGGCGGCGCGTGAAATCGACTTCATCCGGCACGAAGACTGGCCCTCCTCCAGTCCAGATTTGAATCCGTTAGATTACAAGATATGGCAACACTTGGAGGAAAAGGCGTGCTCAAAGCCTCATCCCAATTTGGAGTCACTCAAGACATCCTTGATTAAGGCAGCCGCCGATATTGACATGGACCTCGTTCGTGCTGCGATAGACAACTGGCCGCGCAGATTGAAGGCTTGTATTCAAAATCACGGAGGTCATTTTGAATAAACTTTAATGTCATAAGAATCTATGTTTTGTTAAGTTCATTTTGGTATATGAATGGTTACATAATTAATAAACTTGTTACAATTATTTTACATTAAACATGTGACAGAATTTATGACCTGACTAGGTATATGAAAATATGGATTTCAAACTCATTTATTTCGGCTACAAATATTATGATTCACGTGAAATATTATAATAACGAGCCAAATATAATTTTAATGTTTCGTCAAATTTTACACAGTATGAGTCATACATATACAGTTATATTATTTGTAGGGAAACAGAACAAAGAAGATTTTAGGATTATTAACATAATTTACAAATACGTAATTAATTCTTGTTTTGTTATGAAAATTCTAGAATTTATTTAGTTCTAAATTTTTAGTTCTAAATTCGTGATAGCTTTAAATATATCTTAAATCCCCCAAATAACGTTTTTATTACTTATAATCTACTAGTATTCAAATAAATAAAATTGGAGTGACTGTTTGTAATATTAAAATAACCGCTTTTTACTAAGTGCATTTGGATGTATACACGGTACATATACCAAAACAACATTTTTTACAATTTTTGTCTGTCTGTTTTTTTCGGCTTACCGCTGAAATGGCTGGACTGATTTTGACGGGACTTTCACGGCAGATAGCTGATATAACAAGGAGTATATTTATTTTAGAAAAAAAAAATAGAATCTCACGAATTTTTTTTCTGTTATTTAACCAGCGAGGCGTGCGGGAACAGCTAGTATGTATATATAATAAAGCACAATCAGTTCTTGCAGGTCACTGCTATACTCGGTCCCCTTAGAGGAAAGAACAGTGTACCCGGCGCGCTTATCCAAGGCGGATTGCCGGTTAAAGATACTGGTGATTTAGGTATGCAGGTTTCGTCACAATATTATCCTTAACCGCTTGTACATAGCAATGTGTAATATGCTCATTAGAAAAGCTGCTTGTTTTGGGAGGTGGAAATGCCACACTCCGCTGCGTGGGCTGCACACTCCGCTGGAATGGGCGCCAGGATAGTGTGGGACTCCCCGTGCAATGCGCCCGTACGTCCCCTTTTCTAAGCTGGGGAACGCACGTCGCTGGTATACCCACTAAAACCACCCTGGTGTTCCTTCACACGCCTTAAGTGCCGAGGCCGTGGGCCGTGATGGGTTAGAAGCGGTCCTCTAACTAGGTGTCAGAATAAAATACAAGTAAGCCACCAAATACCATTCGGACAAACTAACTACAAATCATTTGAGCTGTAAGAATTCTAGACAAACCTTAGAGTATACGTAAGCAAGCTATGTATACTCTAAGTCTAAGAGACAAACAAATGCAAATGAATATAGCCAACTATGGCATATTTTCTATGAATCTGTATAATTCATACTTTAACGTTGGATTTATTGATTTGTGAACCATTCCCCACACAGGTGGCCATTGTTGGTTCAGGTAAACGGTCTAAGACTTTCAAAGCGACAATGGGAATCTTTGAACACAATGTTGCAACGGAGACGGAACTTCTAATTCTCTGCACGTATTTCGTAGCTCGAACAATTAATTATATTAGTTCCACTCTTCAGCTTATTACCGAAATATGAGGTAATACGAGTACATAAATTACGGTGTTTTACATTCATCATCAATTAAAAAGTCCTGTTCAAATAAAAATAGTTCTTAACTGTGTAGAATAATGCCTTCGTCGTCTTTTACAACACTGCTGGCCATCGGGCGTTCATTCCCATTTCCTTTTCTTTCTTGTACGAAAAGGTATTATAATACTCAAGAATGTACATGTTACGTACTATCCGGATTTGGAATGAACATCCAGCTGGGGTTATGTTTTTCTTTCACAGTACGATATATGGCTTATTAGAAAAGGCGTCATAAAATTTCTATGGCAATGCCTCTGTGTTGCAAACGTCCATAGGTGAACGGTGACCATCTGCTATCGGGTGGTAAATTTGCTTGTCTGCTGTGACAATATAATAGGTAAGAAAGCGACGTTATATATATATATATATATATATATATATATATATATATATATATATATATATATATATATATATATATATATATATATATATATAATGACCCTATACTCTGTTAATTGAAATAAAGACAAAAAAACAACATTTAAAGCCTTTATTCCAGGTTTAGATATTTCTATAACGTATTATTTTCATAAATATCTCATTGTTCTCCTAGATATCACTGTTAAATGTGACATCTATAAATTCTTATGGCATGGATTACGCGATTTTCTTTACACACACACACACACACACACATATATATATATATATATATATATATATATATATATATATATATATATATATATATATATATATATATATATATATATATATATATATATATAAAATTCAATTACACATATATCATATAAATATATTGTAGTAATTAAAATCTGTTCGTAAAATATTAATAATGCATTTTTTCTCTTACATAAATTCAAATAACACTGTTCTTTCCAAGACAAAGATAGATTTAAATTTTGTTCAACGGTTGCTCTCGCCTTATTTACATAAGTACAGACGTAGGTAAGTTTGTATGTCAATGCCCTAGTTTGCGCATACACTTGTCCATTTCACTGGCAAGCAACCAGTTTGACGCCGAAATAGTGGCTCTTTCACACTCATGTATGTTTAACTAATAATCACTGGCGACAACTCTTGCCTAAACTGTTTAGTTCCTTTCCGGTCGTTTACTTAAACGTTGATAGTTGCGCAAATATCACGCATTTGCTAAATTTTTAATGGGGTTTAAGAAATCATCTTTCTAATTTATTCAAAATAGCAAATGTATTGAATTATTTATATATTGTTAGAACAAAAAAAAATTAAATAAATATACAGGTATCATTCAGACAACGCCATTTTCTCTCAAAATAGACAGACAAACAGAACATATTATTTTCTGGGTAGTAAACAACATATATATTACTTATAAAGTTTCCTTTTGTAAATGAATAATATAACATCCAGATTCGGGACGAGGATCGAACACGTAACCCTCGTAGGCGTTATTTTGAAAGTCGTTCCGCCACGGAGGTCGTCAAATATGTGTATGTACTTTAATGTATCTAAAATATATTAATTTTATATTTTACAGATATATTAATTATGTATTTTACAATTTTAAAAAAATATAATTTTACAAATATATAATTAACATATTGTAGGTACATTAAATATGAAAGATCGTTTTAGCAATTGGATTTCATTTTATACAACATAACTGTTAAATTTCAGTTGCATTCCCAATTATTGCGTCTTGGCCCGGGATCTATCTTACTTCTCTTCACATGGGCACAAAACATGGGATATTTTATTTAAAATAAACAAATTTGTATAATATAAGAATTTATAAAAATATAAGATTTTTATTTATAACCCACAAAGTTCGAATTTTGTAAATTTTTACGCAATCTGTAATTATAATTAATTGTAGAGTGTAATCAATAATCACATAGGATGATTTCAAAGGATTTCTAATTTGTCATCTGAATAATTATTCTTAAAAAAACAATACTACTCGAATTAGCAGAACTATATTAACTCTTCTAAATAAAAATGTGCTTTTTAGCCTCAATATGTAGTTATTTTTTAAATACAATATAATAAAGGCGCTACAACATCTATTAACTTACAATACAAAATTAAATATAATGTAACAATGTCTAACACTTAGTCCAAGATAATTTGTTAAAACGATTAGTACGTTTACTAACCACTCTCCCGAGTTGAAGGTAGCTTATGGCGAAACAATTTATTTCTCAGGCTTATTGACTTTTAATGTTTATTTTGTTCTTTTCAACTGCAGGTATTTTTATATACAAAGGTCATTTTATTTTTGTTGCTTTTTCGCAATTGTATGTTATCTGTATAGCAATGTAAACCTTAAATATTAAATAATATTACACCTTTTATGACTGAAAATTTTTAAGCTTAAAAATATTGCTCAAAAAACCTTACCTGCCAGGTACATCCCGCCAATTAACAGACGAAGGTCTGGCAAGATATTACTTTGGAATCGCTCAATAAGAACTAAATTCAGCCAATTTTATTGTTTCTTAAATGATAGAATATCGTAACTGTAATAATAATAAAAGTTCTTAAATAACAGCCCATAGCCCCCGTCCCATTGCCCCCATTGTAGTAGCCCCCCCCCCCTCCCCCTAGAGGGAACGGACAGTACAACGCGATTGGCGGGTTTCACATACCATTGATATCAGTATGCAGGTTTCCTGACAATGTAGTCCTTCACCGTCGGTAGACGGCAATTAAGCGATTCGAACCCGATAGATTGGTCTCCGAGTACCTACACTGAGCCACCGGATACCTTTACTTCTTATAAATATGTAAAAAGGTGGAAACAATTATTTATTATATAATAATAAGTGTTTCAAATACAATGGTACAGCCATTATAAATCATATAGCACAAGCCCGCTAACCTTCGGTACAAATGCCATAAAATGCAAATGAATTCGTATTATCAACATTCCTAATAAGTAATAATGATGTACCTAGTTCGGCCATAAATTCATTTACAAAGAAAAACATATACAAATCCTTACTAATACTATGAACGCAAAAGTTTATAAGTATAGATGTGTGGATGTTTGTTACGCTTTCACGCCTAAGCTGAACCAATTTTATGAATGATTATTAGATGAATTTCGGTATAGTCATCGGACATAGATTGGACTTTGGAGAAGGACATAAGCTACTTCTTTTAAATCCATATGGCAGAACAACGTTTGCCGGGTCAACTAGTATACAATAATTCTACTATAATTTTATATTAAAAATAATATTGCCCCTTAATTTGTCTTGCCATGAATCTAAGGATTTTTAAGCACTGTCACAGCATTGCCAAATTTATAATAGGGGCAGTGCTCTAGAATTTACTTAGGAGATTAATTTTACATGTCGAGTACAGCGTAGATCTTACGGTCTTGTTGTATTACATGTGACAGAGGCTTAGCAAAATTTTGTTTTTCTTGAGGTTTCGACAAATTTTGACTCAAATTGCATTGTATTCTAACCTTATCATTCTTACAACTCGTGGCAACCCTGGTCTGGTATAAAAATACGTGGTAGGGCCCCAAGCCCGTCTGGATGTCGACCACATTTGGTATACAAGTATGACGCCATAATAACCTTGCGTTGTGTTCCGACATTAGTGACCCATGTTCCTGTACCTATATGAGACAGCAGCGTGTTTTGCGGCGCCCCTAGCGTCACAAACATCCATAGACGACGGTAACTGTATGCTATTAGTGGGCCGTCAGCATATCTGCTGTTACCCAGCGATAAAAAAGTCTCAACATGATTAGTTGTTACATGTACATATATGCATATGGCTGATACTATCTAAGCTTAATATATTTTTAGCAAAATAACTAAAGTTTCAAAACGCACGTAGTACAAGATAATTATTAAAATATTTTTTTAAACTCGGTATGAGTATTGAGAATATACAGCATAACATAGTTTTAACAAAACAAAGGCATTTTAAATTGTAAAAATATTTATGACCGTACTAGTTATTTCCAAATAAACATTTTTCCCACGGATATCTTTATAGTGTCGCCGTTTCACGTTTTTAATATTATCTGAGGATGACTTAATACCTGTACAGATGTGACCTTTTTGCATATTAAAGTATGATAGCAAAATATTAGATGATGGAAACACTTTTTTTAAAGACTTTAACATTGAAGCATCGGCGGTAAATAGGGAGAAACATAGTTTATAAGACTCTGTAAATATAAACTAAATAAATTTTAATATTGAGATCATTTCGAGAATAATTATGGCTATATAAAATAGGGAAATTTGCCGTGTCGGTTTCCGGCGTTTCGGTTTACTCTTCCGGATTCCGGCAGAAGGGATAGTCCAAAAAGTGCTGGCTTGACATAAAAGGTGATATGTGCCAATGGACTCACTATCAGGGATTTTGAATACTTGTTAAATAAATTTTCTAAGCCACAATAATGATTAAAAAGTAGCGAAATTTTGTCCCGGTCATTTCATTAAACTGTTTTAAACTATTGCTGTGAAGAAATACCGTATGAGTATATTTTAATGATGAATTTTACTTCATAGTTCAATGCAAATAAGAGATAAATAGGAAATGAGAACCTAATTTCACAAACACTGTCCAACGAGAAGTTGAATAATACGGCTTCCTTTCCAAGCATTATTTTAGATTACGTAAACAATGTTTTACCGTTGATTTTTTCAGTTGACTTTATTTTTTGTTTCTGTGCTGTCATATTGTGAGTTTCTGTTTAAAATATAACCTAGATCTGCATTCATATAGTTTTACATATTATATTGTTTTATTGCTGTAGGACAGCAGACAAGCTGACGGCCTATTTAGGATTTAGCAGTTACCGTCGCCTATAGGTGTTTGCAACGCCAGTGGCATCGCGAACACGCTGCTGTCCTATAAAAGTACAGAAACTTGAGTCTCTAATGCTGGAAACAACACAAAGTTATCATGGCAGCATATTTAATACCAAAGTTGGTCGTCATCCAGACGGGCTTTGGGCCCTACCACGTAGCGTAGGTGGGTTGTTTTGTCGCCTTTTACGACAGGCTCACCCCGGCCGCAGAGGTCAGTATTCTTTTTCCGCCCCTGCACGGATAAATATTAGACATATATTTGTATTTTGCTATTTTAATTATTCTCTTATTTCCAGTGAAGGAAAGGTTTCCTGTAAAGGGAAATAAATATCCTTATCTACTTTTACTTATATAACTTAATTTAAAAGTACCATATTGTTCATTATTAAGATATATAATTTTAAACTTTCAATTACTACAATATATTTATATGACATATGTGTAATTGAATGACATATACATAATATTCTTTTAAAGTGGTCCAACTGAACATTCTCAGTCACATGAATGCAAAGGTAACATTAAAAGGCTTATAACAATGGGGCACCAATACACAATGCCATCATGTTTGCGGTTGATATTTTCATTCGATAAATACTTTAAATGCCACAAGGTTTAGTGCCCTAAACGGAACGCATTGCGATTACAAGCTTTTATATAATATAAATCGCTTTTCTAATGATAAATTGATATTATTCCAAAATAGTAGTAGATTTTGATAAGCAATTAATTATACCTATACATGTGATAAATTGTTTTACACTACCTCCGTGGCGTAGTGGCTAATGTACGTAGATTGATCCGCACATATCTACGGAGGTTACAGGTTCGATTTTCATTCCTGTATCTAGGTTTTTATGTATAATATGTATTTATTTACAAAAAAGGAAATACACACATCAAAAAAGTCTAAGCAACATGTACTAATTTAAATTTTAGGATGGTGGATGAGCCGCTGTATGGGTGAACTTCCTGAATGCACCTGAGCCTTTCAGTATTTCCGGGCCGACGGTACACTCGCACCCTTCTTGTATCCGGCCTAAACGCGAATCGCGACTCATCGGAAAACATAATTTTATCCCATTGTTCCTGGGTCCATGTTCTGCGTTCTCTACACCATTCATTTCGACGAGCGCGATTCCCGTGACGTATCGGTGGGCACCTAATTGGGCGTCGAGCTCGTAGGCCGTACTCATGCAGTTGATTTCGCATAGTTTGGGGACTTACATCAATACCACTTGAATTTTGTAGCCTCAAACTTATCTCTCGAGTGGTTAACTTTGGCTGGCGTCTTATAGTCAGTTGTATGTACCGGTCTTGCTGAGTGGTTGTACTCCTTTTACGGCCTGGATGCTGTGCAGCGGGTTCCCTTGTATTATTGTAGCGCTGCCAAAGACGACAAATAACACTTCTATGAATGCCAAAATGTCGAGATACTTCAGATTGATTACTTCCCGCTTGCAATATCCCTACAGCTCTTTGCATTTCATTTACCGTCAAATGACGTCGCTCCATGACGTAAAAAAATATCTACACAATCTACAATTCAATTTTGTCGCTAACTTTATTTAAATGGTTGGTAAAATTAAAATAACAAGACTAAACGTAGCAATAAAAACGCACTTAAATTCAAACAAATTCCCTTTCATTTCATTTTATGAAAAAAACAAAACATAGTCGAAATATTTTTTACAACCAGCCAGTATGTCATCAATAACAAAAAAGTTTACATACCTACGCACTTTGAGTGAGTAAAGACTTAGAAATTAATTAGTATATTTATACTACCATTTGGTAAATTTGTAATATCATGCATGTTGCTTAGACTTTTTTGATGTATATATTTAAGTAGTCATCAGTTGTCTACTACCCATAACCCAAGTACTAAGCTACTTACGTTGGAACTAGATGGCTCTGTGTGTATTGTCCTAATATATTTATTTACATTTATTAATATGTTAATACAGAACTAATTGTTTCTGCCATGAGCACATCATTTGGTTGTTATGTTTTAACATGTAGCAAAACTAAATTAGGTACAAGAATAGTAAAAATTAATTGATATACAAATAAGTATACTTAATTATGTACCTAAAACTTAAAATTTTAAAGATGAAATTTATTTACGTAACTACAGTGACAGCTAATGTCTGACCCCTCTGACCTTTTAACAATATATTTGGAACTATATGAAGCTCCAAGATTGGACTTTGTCGTTGAACTGTGGGGGCGAAAACCTTGCTCGAGCCACAAGTGGGTGTTAAGCAGGTTAGCTTTTAAGAGTTTTGTCACAGTAACTTATGTATTTAAACTAAATCGATTCTGAGATTAAATTACTCGTTTATAAACATTTTTATTTAAATCTTTTCCGTTAAATTTCGAAACGTAATTTGTTAAGTTGAAAGTTACAGCCATCGGAGACAATATTGAGAAATAACTGCCTGATAGACATTGTCTTTTCATAGTTCTTAAGACAACTATGAATATTGAAAGCCAATTAGTATAATAATAATTAAGAACCTTCTCCTGGCAAAATACACCAAAAAAGATTTAACGAAACGGGTCCAGTCATCAGGCGTACCAAGGGACATAGGGATTCAATTATATATATATATATATATATATATATATATATATATATATATATATATATATATATATATATATATATATATATATATATATATATATATATATATATATATATATATTATATATATACCTAGTCAGGTCATAAGTATTGTCACACAGTAAAAACTTTTCTTTTAGAATGCTGGCCACAAAAAAGTTTATTGAATTCGAATCTCGAATTGTTCATGAAAATAAAAATGTATACTTTTAGAATTTTACTAATTTTTTAAATATGGAGTGGACGCTTAAAGAAGACCGTGTTGCAGTTATTGCGTTGCATCGTTGCGGTTACGCGCCAATTCAAATTTTTAACATACTGAAAAAATTTTAATATAGCCAAAAGATTCATTTATCGTACCATCAAACGATACAATGAAGACTCTAGTGTAGATGACAGGTCAAGAAGTGGTCGCCCTCGGTCTGTTAGGACTCCAGCAGTGATAAAAGCTGTGAAGGCACGAATTCAAAGAAATCCCAAACGTAAGCAGAAATTGTTGGCCCTTCAGATGGGGTTAAGCAGAACCACGGTGAAAAGGGTGTTAAATGAAGACTTAGGGCTTCGGGCATATCGAAGAAAAACAGGACATCGTTTGAATGCTCGTCTAATGGACCTGAGACTGAAGAGATGCCGCGCTTTGTTGAAGCGGTACGCGGGAAAAAAATATCGGGAAATTCTTTTTTCGGATGAAAAAATGTTTACCGTAGAAGAGAGCTACAACAAACAAAATGATAAGGTGTACGCACACAGTAGTGAAGAAGCGAGCAACCGTATTCCGCGTGTCCAACGAGGTCATTTTCCATCCTCGCTCATGGTATGGTTGGGAGTTTCTTATTGGGGCTTAACAGAGGTACATTTTTGTGAGAAAGGTGTAAAAACGAATGCTGTTGTGTATCAAAATACAGTCCTGACGAACCTTGTGGAACCTGTTTCTCATACCATGTTCAATAACAGGCACTGGGTATTCCAACAAGATTCGGCGCCAGCTCATAGAGCGAAGAGCACACAAGACTGGCTGGCGGCGCGTGAAATCGACTTCATCCGGCACGAAGACTGGCCCTCCTCCAGTCCAGATTTGAATCCGTTAGATTACAATATATGGCAACACTTGGAGGAAAAGGCGTGTTCAAAGCCTCATCCCAATTTGGAGTCACTCAAGACATCCTTGATTAAGGCAGCCGCCGATATTGACATGGACCTCGTTCGTGCTGCGATAGAGGACTGGCCGCGCAGATTGAAGGCTTGTATTCAAAATCACGGAGGTCGTTTTGAATAAACTTTAATGTCATAAGAATCTATGTTTTGTTAAGTTCATTTTGGTATATAAATGGTTACATAATGAATAAACTTGTTACAATTATTTTACATTAAACATGTGACAGAATTTATGACCTGACTAGGTATATATATATATATATAACCTGCCAAATCGATGGAAAGTATGAGGTTACGGGATTGTGTAAGGGCTAGGGCGCCGCCGCATAACGGCGCGCAGGAGCTTCGCCCGGCTCTTGTGAGAAATGGACAAGGGCTACCGTGTCATGGGCGGGCACGGCTAACGACGTTAGCCCCAACTCACGCAGCCCAAACATCTCGAAAGATCCGCTTCGCAACATGGAACATAGGCACGCTAACCGGACGCGCGAGAGAGTTGGCCGATGTGCTCTCCAGGCGGAGGGTGGCCGTGGCGTTCCTGCAGGAGACTCGGTGGAAGGCCAGCAAATCCCGGTTCATTGGGAATGGCTACAAGCTGATCTACACAGGTGCACCTGGTGGGGAGAATGGGGTTGCCATAGTGCTCTCGGAGGAGTTCCAGAACGACATTTTGGAAGTGAAACGTCATAGCGATCGGCTTATGGTCGTTAGGGTACTTATCGATGGGGTAGTTACCCACTTGATAAGTGCCTATGCGCCACAGGCCGGTTGTGACGACGCCGATAAGATAGCGTTTTGGAATCAACTCGGAGAAGTGCTCGGTGGAATCCTATTATCACAGGGGATCGTTTTGGGGGGTGATCTGAACGGTCATGTGGGTGATGAATGTGGGGAATTTGAGCGTGTTCACGGGGGATTTGGGTACGGTAGCCGCAACGCGGAAGGGGAGGACATCCTCAATACGTGTGCGGCTGCCGACCTCGCCATCGTGAACACGTATTTCAAAAAGAAACCCGAGCATCTCATCACCTACAAGAGCGGAAGGAACGCTACCCAAATCGACTTCCTACTCACTAGGAGACACCACATCAGCAAAGTGGCCAACTGCAAGGTCATACCCGGTGAGAGTCTCACTGCACAACATCGCCTTCTTGTCATGGACCTCTGCGCTAAGCCTAAAGACTCGCATACTGAGCGCGTTCAGCGCCGAATCAGGTGGTGGCTGCTCGATGAAGTCACGTCCCAGGAGTTCGCCTTAGCCGTCGGTGACAAGTGCGCCGGTGGTATGGGCGAACCAGTTCAGGCTTACTGGGACAAGATTCAGGCGGCTATCCTTGGGTCGGCGAAGGAGGTGCTTGGGGTGTCTAAGGGCGGTCGCAAGTGTGACAAGGAGACATGGTGGTGGAACGACACAGTCCAGAGGGAGACTAGAGCGAAGAAAGCCCTCTTTAAGAAGTGGCAAGCGTCCAGATCTCCTGAAGATCGCGACGCATACCGGGTGGCAAAGCGCGCCACTAAGAGAGCTGTTGAACCACTTTACGACAAGTTGGAATCGTCTGAGGGGCAGAAGCTCATCTATAAGTTGGCGCGCTCCAGGGTCAAAGCGGCACAGGACATTTCCAAGTGCCGCTGTGTAAAGGACCCTGTAGGCAACCTGCTATGCGAGGACCTCGCGGTGAAGGAGAGATGGCGCTCGTATTTCCACGAGCTGCTGAACATGCAGCATAAAGGGGTGCAGCCGCCAGATCTTCCTCCGAATCAAGGACTAGTGCCACTGGTAACGCCTGCAGAGGTCCAGAATTGTCTTCGCCGCATGAAGAATCGGAAAGCTGTTGGATCCGATGGAGTCCCCATCGAAGCCTGGAAGGCGATGGGCTCTCGTGGTGTGGGCGTCTTAACCGACCTCTTCAACCAGATACTCCTCACCAGTACGATCCCGAGCCAATGGAGACTGAGTATCATTACTCCAGTCTTCAAGGGCAAGGGGTCGGTCCAGGAGTGCGGTAGTTACCGAGGGGTTAAGGTCATGTCCCACACCATGAAGCTCTTCGAGAGGGTTATCGACTCTCGGATTCGACAGGAGTGCACTATCTCGGAATGTCAATATGGGTTTCGCCCTGGTCACGGGACAATGGACCCTGTTTTTGCCCTAAGGACTGTCGCGGAGAAATACAGGGCGAAGAATACGCCTCTGCATTGCCTGTTTCTCGACTTGCAGAAGGCCTTCGACTGTATTCCTCGCGCGATAATCTGGTGGGCATTGCGGTCCAAAGGGATTCCAGAGGCCTATATTGACATCATCCGAGACATGTACCGTGACTCCGATTCCGTAGTTCGGACCGCTGTTGGCGACACAAAACCTTTCCCCATCACCGTCGGAGTACACCAGGGATCCGTCCTTAGTCCGTTTCTGTTTAGCGTGGTATTAGACGTATTGTCAAACAGCATCAGAAACTCACATGAGCAGCCCCCGTGGCTGCTCATGTATGCTGACGATATCGCGCTGGCAGATTCGGACAGGGGTAGGTTGGTGCGACGTGTGAAGGCGTGGAAGGAGTCGCTTGAGAACGGTGGTCTGAAGATCAATGTGGCGAAGACCGAGTACTTGGCCTGTAACTCCACAGATCCCACACCCGTACGCATAGGTGGCGACACGATCGAGCGCACGGAACAAGTGAAATACCTGGGATCTGTGTTCCATGCGTCTGGTGACATCGATTGCGACGTCAAGGCACGCATTGCTGCCGCGTGGGCCAAATGGCGTGAGGTAACTGGTGTCATTTGTGACCCCAAGATGCCGGTAAAGTTGAAGGGACAGGTCTATAAGACCATCATTAGGCCTGTCCTTTTATACGGCTGTGAAGCGTGGCCGGTGTTAGAGCGACACAAGCAAGAGCTGCGTGTCACGGAGATGAATATGCTGCGGTGGATGTGTGGAGTGACGCGGAAGGACCGCGTCAGGAACTCCCGCATTCGCGGCAGTCTTCATGTCCGTGACATTGCGGACAAATTACAAGAGTGTCGGCTCCGTTGGTACGGCCACGTTTTACGGCAACCGGATGCTTACGTGGGTAACAAATGTCTGGCCATGCCGCCTCCGCCGGGCCCCGGCAGGAGGGGTAGACCCAAAAAGTGCTGGCTTGACGTCGTAAAGGGTGATATGCGTGCCAATGGGCTCACTACCAGGGATGCTGAAGACCGTGCGAAGTGGAGAAGAAAAAGTCGGAAAGCGGACCCCGGGCGCCGAAGCGAGAGTTTGGGCTGCAACCGGGATAGAACGCAGAGATGATGATGATGATATATATATATATATATATATATATATATATATATATATATATATATATATATATATATATATATATATGTGTGTGTGTGTGTGTGTGTGTGTGTGTGTGTTTGTGTGTGTGTTTGTGTATGTAGATTTAAGGTTACGATATTATTTTTAATTATATGGACCAAGTTGAAATGAAGTACAAGTTACAACAAACGCTCTTCTATTGAGCTATTGTTTTTCTATTGTAACTGAAATTTTTATTAAATAAAGATATCACACAACTTTATCCCTTTATAATAAATTACTCTTACAAGTGTTCCAACAGCGTTGTACATGGAACTTTGAATCTGGAACCGGAAGTAACTAATTAATGAAAAAAGGCGTCTATTACGACATGTCCGTATATTTTACAAAGATACTATAAGGATATATACATAAAATATGTATGATAAATATAATACATTAATTTTGGCATTTATTCAACCTTAAAAAGTGAAAGTCTTTTCTTTACGACCTGTAAGCGAGCAGGAATTTAGTCAATTTTTTTCCTGTTACATCGCTCTAAAACGACGGGGAGGGGGGTTTACTTCTACTTCATGTGGTCTAAATGGACTTTCATTCGTGTCTTGCAAGCGCCTTCGTCTCACATTATACGAATTAAAATTTCATTATCAATTTTGAATTTAATAGCTTAAATCTTCAAGATCTTAACATATATGTAAAGAAATTCTATTTATTTAATTCCCTTTGAATGTACATGCAGTCTTCGATCCTGGTAAAATAAGAATAGGAAGAGTGTGATTACAACATAAAGAAACATTGGTCAACCACAGCCACAGATGTCATCACAGTTCTGTCAAAATCAATTTTTTTTTATGAAGGTGGAGTGAATTTACAAAATTAATATAACGGAATCGACAAGTTTAATTAATAGACTTTAAATGTCGTTTCTTTGTTTTTTCAGGTATGATAGTTAAAAGAATAGTATAGGTATTTTATAATATAAAAATGTAAACATAGATTTTAAATAAATTCTTTGTTTTTTCAGAGCAACACATTTGTTTATCTTGCCGATTCCTTGATAATCCAGACAAATTGTCTTATATATAAATAATTAATACTTCCGTTATATAATGCTATTGCAGGATACCATTACTTTATACCCCATTCATTTAATAAACAAATCAAGTAAACAATATGATCAACAGAATAGTATTTTGCCAATAAATTATTTATCAGTTGCTACTTTGTAGTAGAATGACATGATAGAACTCGGTGTAAACGAGAAGCTAAACCGGTATTGCAGCTGCGCGTTCGCTGCAACAGACTATAAATCTATACTATATGATCACCTAATGTTGCCATTGTAATATTGAAATTATTTTACAGCAGGATTGAGAACTAGAAGATTTGCCACGCTCTTGATTTTGATCAGGCAAGTTAATAGTAAGAGAATTTGAGAATTAACTATGAAAAGTAAAGAATGATTATTACAAGATCTTCTTGCTTCAATCGTTTCCTTCCAGTTATCTGTATATCTTTGCATCTGAAGGAGGCTTACTTAGGAGATCGAGGATCGCTGTCTTTAAGAGACACATAGTTGTATCACATAGCTGTGAAACGTGGCCGGTGCTAGAGCGACACAAGCAGCAGTTAATTGCGTGTAACAGAGTTGAATATGGTGTGGTGGATATGAAGTGACGCAGAAGAACCGCGTTAAAAACTCCCGTATTTGCGGCAGCCTTCATGTCCGTGACATAAATTGCAGGAGTGTCGTCTTCGCTGGTATGCCCGCCTTTTTTGATAACTGGAAACTTAGGAACAAATATCCAGTTACGCTTCCTACACCGGAACAGCAATAAAGGTAGACCCAAAAAGTGCTGATGTCGTAAAAATAACAAGACATACATATACTAATACAACTGACACTGAGATGGAAGTAGTGATTGCCACCGGGTTTTAACGTAGGCTGATGATTAATAAGGGTATCACAAAAAGATTCAGATTCAGTAATTTCAAAACAGTTCTCGCGTGATTTAACACCATGAACGAAGTGTTCGCACAATCAAGGGTCTTCACGACCTATTCACGCATGAACAGCCTTAATTTAAGGATTACGTTACTATAATTACGGTGTGTAATTGGTTGTTATTGTCTATACTTTGGTATTTAGATCAAAACAACCCATGATTATTTCGTGACCAATTAATTTTATATTCCCATCTTGATGATCATGTGGTTAATCAAAGTATGAATATAATTTTTATGATGTCGCTTTGCTATAACATTAATTGTAAAATAAAATAAAAGAATATTCATTGACGAGTATGACATGTCTTTGTCTTTGATCATGTCAACTGCACGTGAGAAAAAACATATTTATAATTAATAGTTTTTACATGTATACGCATATTTCTTCTGAACATTATTAATATTTAGGCAATCTTTCTTCAGGCACCAAGCTTCAAAAGTTGGTGAAAGCGGTTGCTAATAATAAAAACTTCAACCAATAATCAAACAAAGCATCGCTTTATATTTGTAAAAGTAATTAAACTATACAAACTTAATAAAACATAACTTACAAGTTAATTTTATAACTTTTAACTTATTAATAAGCAATCAGAGCATAGTTATTGAAATGTTAACTCTTGGTTCTTCATAAGTTTCCAATTTGGAGCTAAGTTATGTCTGCTATAGTCACAGGATGATACTGCTGCGCGATTCGATATATGTATTTCTATGCATCGTCGATGTTTCTATGGCACTCGTACATTTAATATATCCAACAAAACACCTAATTTACAGCACTTGAAAATATCGTAAAAGGTTTGTATACGTTGCCATATTGTTAGTAGAAATAACCAAATCAATGTTGATTTGATTATTACATTATGCGACTTTTTTCAATTCATGTGATAAAAATGCACTTAAAAAAGAAAAACAGTCACACGCATGTGACGGAATTAAGTGTTCGTCTAATAGCCTTCGCCTAATAGCCCTGAAACTAAAGTGGTTATATTAACTATTGATTTATTATGTACCAATACATAGACCCTGATCTGGGCACGTTCCTTGGAAGTGTGTCGTGGCGCTACGTGCCTCCAGCCGCGTGCTAATTGGGGCAAACAATTACCATGATGTCATTACACCACTGTTTCACTAAAAATAGCATGGTAATATCTTTTAACTATTTCTTAATTACTCATTTCCTCGAAACAGATATGTATGCTGAGATTGCACAAACGACATTTTTATCGTTCGGATTCTCAACTCTTTGTAAGTTTTGCCTATTTTTCATTATTATTATTAGACTTCTTTCATACAAGCATGTTTTACACTATCTTTGCTTAGACTTTGCCCGTCTGGATGGCGACCACCTTTGGTCTTAAGTATGTCGCCATAATAACCTTGTGTTGTGTTCCGGCATTAGTGACCCAAGTTCCTGTACCCTTATGGGATAGCAGCGTGTTCGCGATGCCACTAGTGTTGCTAACACCTATAGGCGACAGTAACTGCTAAATTCTAAGCGGGCTGTCAGCCTGTCTGCTGTCCTACGCAATAAAAAAAAACTATCAAATAGCATAATTATAGTTTTCTAAAAATATAAATTGTTTTGACTTTAGTGATTATTATTATAAAATCTTATAAAAAAATAACCAAATAAAAATAATTATGTATTTAGTAATTATTAAAATATGTATTTACTATGGTCATCATATTATTTAAGGCTTAATTAAAGTTAAGAGTGTATTCAGTTACTTTTTATTAAATTTAAATTGCCAGAGATACAAAATTGCAAATTTCATTTAAAATCAAAGCATAAATATGCTTAATACAATAATAAGCATATTTATGCTTTGATTTTAACACAATAAAAACAAACAAAAAATGGCATAGTAGAGGAAATATTTCAAAAATTTAAATTTGTTTTGAATCTTTATTTATTCCACGTAATTGTAAAAGTATTTCTTGAGTATGTTCAAAAATAGGGTAAGGTAAAAGAAATTATACAATTTTAGATAAGGTTTGGGACCCAACAATTTAAGTTATATTATATAATCATTAAATAAATTAGAATTTCTCTCGGTCTATCGATTTCAATCATACCAATAAATGTACCATTCATGCAAGCCCAAATCGAATAGCCCGCTATAATTCTGTAGACAATTTTTCTGCTACTCTTCCGGAACATAATCGCGTATTTGGTCACAAAATATAAATGAACTTCAGTTTTACTACCTTCACAATGTTATCCAGAGATCTTTTTAAACTAGTTCCAAAAGCTGTGATTAAAAGTTGGCTTCACTTTGTTGGTTCTAGTAAACTAATTCAATTTCAAACGGTAGTATTACGCATTAACACCCATAGAACCTTATTCGTTTAAGTTTTCACCGTTATGCTTTGCTCCTGGCTCACTGTTCTGTTTTTAAGAATTTTAAGTACGTTTAAGTGTATAATTATCCGTGCAGGGGCGGGGAAAGAATACTAACCTCTGCGGCCGGGGTCGGCCTGTCGTAAAAGATGACAATACAACCCACCCTAGAGCTACGTGGTAGGGCTTCAAGTCTGTCTAGATAGCGACCACCTTTGGTCTTAAGTATGTCACCATAATAACCTTGTGTTATGTTCCGGCATTAGTCACCCAAGTTCCTGTACTCTTATGGGACGGTAACTGCTAAGTTCTAAGCGAGCCGTCAGCTTGTCTGCTGTACTATATGCAATAGAAAAAAAACGTAGTGTTTTAAATATATATAAGTCACACTATTTACAAACTTTATGATTAAGGTTTTGAATCCGCTATAAGGGATTACCTAAGAGGTCATCAGGGAAGAAAAGTTTCTCGGATAAGCAAAAAAAAAACTGATAACATTTGGTGTATATATTAGAGTGACGACGCCTCTTGATAGACGTAGTTTAAGACCCTCTTTGGCAAGAAGTGGAGACAACTTGCGAAAAGCCGCGAAGAATTTGTCAAAGTTCGGTCTCAGTGGTTTGACTTAAAAGAAAACGAGATTATTCGAATTTTCAAAAACTAGCATAGTGTTTACACAAACTATAGTAAAAAAACTAAAAGAAAGAACATCCGGCAGTGTATTTCGTTAGGCTGATGATAGAAAACAGACATAACTGTTAATATATAGATTAAAGATTTTGGTTCTTAATTTCTATAATAATTTTATTACAGGCCACTCTGCTACTCATTATTTTACATTGGTTTCTCTATTTAATTTAACCTTTTCTATTAAGCTAAAGATAATAGAAATTTGTTAAAGCTAATAATACTAAAACGTTATGTAAATTTATACCCACGCACTACGATTTAATATTAATTTTATATACGTAGACGATACAAACGAATAATGTCATAAAAATATCTTAATTGTATTATATTCAATGAAATATAAAACTTGCAAATGTGTAACAATAGAGTGTATAACAGAGGGTATAGAAATTTACTATTATAAAACACAAAGGGAAGAAAAGACCTGTATAACCATATGACCTGCGCCATGTAGCGAACTGGGAAACATGAAGTAATGTAAAATAATAATATATTTTATTGCCCTCAATCTGGCTTTAATATGATTACCATAGATGATTACATAATTTAGACATTTGAATTGAAAGCACAACGTGTTATGGCCTATTTGTTGTGTAAATATAAGTTTAAATGGGTTTTTACATGTATTTAGTAACATGAAAAATATACAAAAATAAGTTATATATATATATATATATATATATATATATATATATATATATATATATATATATATATATATATATTTAATGTTGTAGGACAGCAGACAGACTGACGGCCCGCTTAGAATTTAGCAGTTACCGTCGCCTATGGGTGTTTACAACGCCAGTGGCATCGCGAACATGCTGCTGTCCCATAAGGGTACAGGAACTTGGGTCACTAATGCCGGAACACAACACAAGGTTATTATGGCGGCATACTTAAGACCAAAGGTGGTCGCCATCCAGACGGGCTTGAGGTCCTACCACGTAGCTAGGGTGGGTTGTTTTGTCGCCTTTTACGACAGGCTCACCCCGGCCGCAGAGGTTAGTATTCTTTCTCCGCCCCTGCACGGATAATTATATATCATGTGTATCTGGCTATACAAGCCATTTGATTTATGTTAATTAAGTTCTTATATCGTTATCTCGTAAGTGCAAGTAATGGTTCACCTTATAAGTTTAGCAAATAAGAGAGAAAGAGGTTATTATCTTTATTAAATTTAATCATTGAAATTAAAATAGTGTGACCTTTTAATGGCGAGACTTATGAACGTATTGAAAGAAATTTATTATTCAAGATAGGTGTTATTATTATAATAATCCTTTATTCTGTCTTGCCAAGTGTACTAATTGTTATGAGTAAATAGTAATATAATTTAATATATTAAGACTACTTGATAGATTAATATTGAGCTTAAAGGTCAAAATATCAAATTTTTCAAATGGTTAAATCGAGAAAGAGCTTACATTCGTATATTCACCAAGCTTAAAGATACTCGCCGTTCGCGCCATAACCGGATTTCACCAATCACAGCAGAAGCTAAAAGTTCCACTACTCGAACGCACACGCCATTGGTTGTTTACTTCAAACCAGTTTTATAAATCGAAACGTAAACTTGCGCACGCGCTTACTACGTTACGAGAGTATAACCAAAATATATTTTTTGTTTAGTAATGAGGCGAAAGAACTCGTTAAGTTTTATTGCTGTCTGGATTGACAGCCAAACAGCTATTATTAGGTATACGAAGCATGTATAAAACATATAACAAGCATTATCAAGTCAATGCTTGGAAAATACATCATATTAAAAAATATAATTAATAAAACATTTTTATACTCAGTTACTGAAATTTATTTTTAACAAATACATATTAGTATTCTAAAAGTTGTTGATTGAATTTTTTATAATATACTATCGGAACCGATAGTCGTTGTCCTGTACGCTAATAAAAAATAATTAAGAAAAACGCCATGTACTGGACTGAATTGTAAATCTAAATCATTCTCGAATCCACTTGAATACAAAAAAAAATTCATCGTGATCGATCCAGCGGTTTAGGAGTTCAGTTATATAAGAATACACAGTAAAATTATATATGGAAAAAGATTATAGTCGAACGATTCTTATGTCAGTGACAATCAGAAATTAGTCTTAAATTATAATCAAATTAACACTTAATAATCCGCTTATATACTATTTTTTTAAATTATAAAACTTTCTTCGTCACAACAGTTTGATGATGACTCCACCAAATTTTGTCATTAAGCACATTGAGGACACGTCAAAGCTCGATTCAATTTTGAATAAGCGTCGAACAGTCTTTTGTTAGGCAAAGGTCACGTTTATAGACTACAGTGGTCGAGGCCATTTTGTTCTTTCTCTTTGTTTGTAAGTACTGATCTCGTGGTTACTTGGTTATGATTATCTGGAGTAGTGATCTAAACGAACGTTTCTCAGTACGTCGCATTTAGTTTACGAATCGTGATTTATAATCGTGTACGATACTTTCCTGTTATAAAGTCATGTACATAATTTCCTTAAATGCAATTTAACAATTACTGGCTTTAGTCAAAAATATAAAAAAGTACATATATAGTCGTTGTCAAACCAATATTCTCATGTAAAATTTTTATAAGAAACAACTTATTTTAAAGTGATTTCTATTAAAGTACATAATGTAATAATTAGAATCAATAACGGTTTTTATAGTCCAAATGTTGAAATCTCAAAGAAGTGTAGCAATATTGATTTGATAATGGCGATTTGGATTTATTTTATCTTATAATTGCTCTTTAAATAAATGAAGGTATCGGGACAATTCACACAGAGCCATTTAGTTAGTGTGCAACTGAAATACTATTTATAAACTTTTATTTTGTAAATAAACATATATTATACATGTTTGTGTATGAGTCTACGTTTATAACACACGGGAAGGGAATCAAACCCGTGCGAAGGTGTTCTAAAGTGATTTAGCCGTGACTTCATTAGATGTATTAGATTGACTCTCTCTTCTTCAAAGCGTATTGTCTCGGATAGAATCGAAGTCTGCACTTCGGTTATTGTTGAGTTTTATCACTGAGCCAAACTCAAGAACGCCTTTTTTGTCGATGTTATATTTATATGGATATTTTCATTTATCGTCTTTTACAACTCACTAGGAAACATATAGCTCTCATTGTGGCCAGGGCCATACGACGCAAATATGACTCTATTTAATATATTTATTTAATATATCGATATTTATATCTGTATTTATTTACCGATATATGCAAAACAAAAAAGGAAACAGTTTTTCTATTGGTGTGGGACAGCAGACAGGGACGGCTCACTATTTACCCTCGCTTATGGATGTTTGCGACGCCAAAACGGTTGAAATAAATTCAATATTGTGTCAATATATATCGGTATAGATCACCCAGCTGCAAGTATAAAAGTGAGACTTACCTTGAGAGCACAAAAAATACAGGATGGACCGAGACAAGCGTGACCGGTGAGCTCTCGAAAGCTGCGACGAAATATGTCCAGATGCCATAGAACCTAGAATGAAAAGCAGGTGTTATTATAACACTACTCATGTTTTTGTACGTTTATACACATTACACATGGTGTAATTAAATATTGGTCGTTTCTAAGCGTTAGGACACTTTGTTATTAATCCATTATGTTTAATATTACATACATGACATGTAGTTATGTAATAATTGTTATTCTGAATATATTAATTTTATATTTTACAACACATACTTATGTCTTATATGTTATAAAGCAGATGCTTGTTGCAAGTTATTAATTTTTTGTTATTTCTAATGCACTAATGAACGTCTAATATGGTTAACCAAAGCTTAAAAACACACACTACAGTTAAAAATATAATACATTTGTAAATGCGAATTATAGGTTTTTTTATAGGTTTTAGAAACGTTCCATTGACTAGTTTAAGAACAACGTGAGGTAATTAATATTACAATCTCAAGCCATTACACCTTTAGTAAGTTAATTTAGAGATTAAATTTAACACTAAAGTCAGCGGTAAAACGGGGTATATGCCATTGTGTATGAAATTGGCATGATTGCACGAAAAATGCAAATTGTGCAGTCCACTTTTCGGCTGCAATCAATGTTAAAAGTTCAATCAATTTTGTTTTCATTCTATTTATTCATAAATAAGTCGTTTATTTATAAATTCATATTTATTTTGTAGGTATGATACAAAGAACTCATATATTTATGTAGAACTAATTCAAAAAATCGAACCATAATTATTGACTAAAATTCATAAAAAAAATAAGTAAATTAATTAAATAGTACATTATAAAAAATAAGATATTTATAATATTACCATGGAAATTGGTAGTGCAGTTTTTTTCATTTATGAGAACATGTTGATGTTGAGAATAAATTTAAAATAAATTTGAGAGAATTCTTGAATAAACTATTATAAAGAAATTTTTGAATTATTGATGCGCGATTTACACCCGATGGCAAATTTCCGTTAATTGGTACATTTATAGGCTTAAAACTTTTACAATGCGTCCCTGGGTTTATGAGAAAAGGTGTTGAGTATAGTATACCACATGGTATAAGAGGGATGTGCACGTGGCAGTACAGCGTCAGGTGTACATGACATGTGACTTCAAAAACGGTATAAGACTGTTCAAAGACCTTTAATTTAACAATATAAACTGAAGGTCACTGTAACAAACAAACAAACTCACTATCGCATTAATAATATTACTTAGGATATTATTAGTTGTGTGAATTCTATGTTATCTATGGTGGATACACACTGGCTGGTGTTAATCTATATAGCTTGCATCTTGACAGAAATATTTATTTTATTTAAATAACACTTTCTTTAGGATGTATACAAAATATTGAGGATATATTTTTTTACACCAGCCAGTCTTAATTAAAGAGAGAGATAGAAAAAGACATAGACTCCACAATACCTATTTAGAGTCTTTGAGTTCTTATTTAAATTTATTAGCACCAATTTTTGATACATTTAAAAATCATTTATGCATGTGTTTTAAATGCAAATTAAATATAGACCTAGATCGATAATTTTAACGGAATCTGGTTTGCAAATTGATAATATAAGACCTGTTATTATTTTAATACCTATATTTTTCAGTAAAGACCGACTCGATTATTTATAATGACCAAACTCCGCCAACGCATTTCCTGCTTAAAGCGCCCACGACATATCGCGTAATTTGTCATTTTGAAATTCTTGTTCAAATTCTCTATGAGATATTTTTTTTTATATTAGTAAGTTATATAACGCTTATGTCATGGAAATAAGTAATCCCACTAATATAAAAAATCCATCCTGGAGACTACTCCTTCGGATATTACCGTAGTGAAAGCGAACCAAGCAGTTTGTCTTAAGAGTCTATTAATATAACTACTACAGCACAAAGGTAAGGTTTAACATCTTATGGTAATTGTTCATCATCATGGCGCTAATTACCATTACACATAAAGGCAGCGCCACAGTTTACCAGGACGCCCCAGCTGTTAAGAGAGATTGACTGGGGTTCTTAGGCGTTGGTAGCCTTGCCGGGGACGTCGTAGAGCACTGACCAGAAGTCGATCTTTCGAACCCTACAAAAAGGTTTAAGGTGGCGGCCGGGTCCGGGAGATCGGGGACGGTGAATCATGTACATGTGCCGGCATTCCCTGAAGTTCCGACGCGGCACTAATAAGGTTTAGTTTTCCCCGGGCAAAATAAACGGTGTTGGTAGTTACTAAAAATTATTATATATGAGTATTTACTAACATACACCATAGCAAGTAGTTACGAAAAAAATATGTTAAATATAAGGCTTAGTTTGAAAGAACTTGCAACCAAATACACCTTTATCATAATAACCACCTTTCAAATTCAGGACGAATAATACCCCACCTGTTATCATACCTTAGAGAGAAGTTTTCGCGATTGTTTTGGCAAAAACCTGCAGGTGATGCATAACCTGTTTTGAGCAGATGTCTGAACTATTATCGTCTTTAAATTATTCAGACATGATCCTGTGCCCTAAATAACCTTCAATGTTTTTGTAACTTTTAAATGTCAGAAAATATGACGGCATTAATATTCGTAGTTGTAGTTATAAACTCTAAATATCATCTAGAGACATCATTTGAATAGAAACCAAGTATGGCTTGTTAAAATTATTTGTTAATTAGGTCAGCAGAGACTAATTCCAAAATCAATCTTTAGTATAAATTCAAATTCAACAGAAATTAAATATGACATTGTCATGTTAACATACTTGATAGGTTAATACAAAATTAGAAATTAAATGTGCTAAATTTAGAGTAGAATTGTCTATATAATATCGTTGGTATTTAAGGTTTAATTAGGAGTGATTAAAACAGGAATATGATTGTTTTATTGACTTACTGCATAAAAAATCTATTAAAAGAGGGAAAACAATTGAGCTGACAGAAATGAATGACTAAATACAAAAAAAAAAACAAAGGTAGAGCTGACTTCACGTAAAGTTCATATTTTACTCGGTTTGAAAATCCTACAAGTCACTGCTTAATATTCTTATGTGTGATTCAAAACTTCATCAATAATTTTATTCAAGAACTATGTCTTTGTACATATATTAACATCATTTGAAAATAAAATGTAACCTAAAATTACAAAACAGAGCTAAACTCGTTTTACAACTAAACATAAATATAATTACTTCAAGAAAATTTAGAAGAAATTTGTAAAATCTATAACAAAGGTGGATAAATGCGGAAGGATGACAGGTGCATTAAACGGAGTGTACGCTGGGTAGCGGCCAAGGTTGATATGATATGAGCTTGCTCAAGTAGCAAAATAGCGGCAGATAAATGCTGATTTTTCTCAGTCACGTAACTTAGGTACTGTTAGACCTGGCGACATACGGCGTCGGCATACATAGCCAGGCTATGGAATGAATTAGTAAAGAGTCTATGTATTACAATTTGATATAAGCCTTTAACATTATGTAGCTATTTGTTTAGTACAACTGCGAACGCTTAAATGAATAAGTATTTCTGCGCTTAGTACCAACTTACTTAGCGCGCCTAGTAGCAACTTTTTTTTACAATAATAAATTAAATAAATATATTGTTGCTAAAAAAGTTGCAAAATGGACCTCAGGCACCGAAGCGAAAATTTAGTGGCGACTGAATACTAAGATTATGATGCTTACATGCAACTATAATATATTAAGATATTATGCAACATCAGTCGCATAAAATGTATGTTCAGAAAGTAGGTTCAGTATGATTTACTGTACGTGTCTGAAATCGCAAATTCTCAAAGCGAATAGTAAGTTATTACGAGTTATCTCTATATTATCTCTATATAATTACAATCACGATTCCAGGAATTTTGTGTATCAATATTAAAATCAAGTTTAACAGATATAGACTTGTGTTTATACAAGAAGTTAGAGTATTTCGGTCGACGGTGAAGAATCCATTGTGTAGACTATAAAAGCATCACAAATACATAACAAAAGCTTTGTCCTTGAGCAAATAAGACATGGAATTGGTGTCCAATCTTTATAATATGGTTAAACACAAGTTATTATTGAAATAAAGTAGATATAAAATATTTTTTATAAAGGAAAAGTAAAATAATTTAAATAAGTCAACGAATGATTCATGCATTTTACGTCTAAATTTTATACAATCTATTTTTTAAGCTTTAATTGAATATTTGTCCAAAATTGACTGTCTCAATTTTTTGCCAATATAAACGAGGGCTTTTATGGGAGTTCTATTATGGCTTCATAATGGAATTACCGTCTTGGCAACAAGTTATTGAGCAAAATGGCGCATATTTGATCTAAATCAGATCATTATAACTAAGCTCAATAAATATTTCAGTTCCATGCAAAAATAATTTCTTTTTCTTAATATTATAGAAATAAACATTTATCTTTAATATTTGAATAGTAACTACAGTATAACATTATTTTTAAGGTAGAAATTAACATAATATATAAAACAAAGGGCTTGCCTGACTAATTTGTGTCAAAATGAGGGGTATTATTGAAAGAAATGAAAACCGACGACATAAACTTTCTGTGTATAACAAATAAACTTTAGTGGAACTCGTGACAAATAGATAAAACTTCTCCCTAATGGAAATGGAGACGAATGTGCGAGACAAAAAACATTTCGAAACGACCGTTTTGAGTGTTTCGTGGTAATGTTTGTTTTGATAAGATAACTTATACAGACTGTAGAAGGTGGCGCGTTTTACGTCTTATTATTTCTATTTTACAATATAGTTAGAGATTTGTAACTAGCCATCAATCGTGACGTATAATTGAGTAGATTTTAATAGTTTTATTATATCCTCTTATAGTTACGTTAAGACAGTTAAAATGAGAGAAAGCAGTCGTATTTACTAATCAAGCTAGGACTACACACTAATAGATTGAAATCCATGTTAATTGTAAAATATAGATAGATCATGTGCTGCATAATTAAGAAATGTTTACTTCTCAGTTGACTAAAATAATATAGAAGATATAACGCATATTTTTCTAAATTTAGCAGAGCAGATAAAATTTATAATGAATTCACCTAAATTACTTCTTTCAACATTTCCCTGTACTATGTGATTCATTTGATATACCCATATACTAAACTCTATATAGATTATGATCTACACAGATTTTAATCTATGAATTACCCACAGGGATAGAACCGACCGTAAAAAATTTACTAATCTAGCTGTATCGTTCAATCTTATGTGTTAGTCTTGTAAATAATGGTGGTGCACACTTATGTTCTAGAATGTATAAGTAATTCCTAAAATATCATAATTACGATTTCATTTTTGAAAGATTTCTCCAGAAACAATCCATTCTACACCATTATTTAATACAAAAATAGTGATTCTATTGTTTGTTGCATCGCTGCAACCGTTTAGTTGTTAGTCTAGTCCAGACGCAGCTTTAGCGACGCCTATAACGGTATTCTTGCGAGGTAGCTACCGATACGAGTATAAAGGAAATAAGAACCTTGTTTTATGTACTTACATAGCACATATAGGTATATGTATTATATACATATATTGGTACGTTAATTTATTAGGTTTGAATTATAGTTAACGCAAAATACATACAATATGCCATGTATATATTAAATAATAATCACAACAAATCTACTGAACATATCGGGACGGGATTGCGACTATTCGACACTTAAGTTTTGTAGATGGTTATAGATTACTTACTTTCTGGATTCCATAGACCCTTTTTAATTTATTTTATTTACTTTTTGCTGTTATTCGCCCAACGAAGCGAGCGGGAACGGCAAGTACTGAATATATAAATAAGTTAACAAACATATATATTTATGTTATAATATACATAATAATATTGTTATTAAGGAAAATATAAAAAATAATAAAATTTCATTTTATTCACAGGAAACGAGACATATCATTATATCACTTATTCTTAGATGGAACAAATTTTTGTTGTTAGGAGAGCGCCGGGGGGACGAAACCCTGACCCCCTGGCGCCAACACTTTAGAAGGGGCCCGCCTCAAGACAAAGGGCGGGCCGGCGCCGGCCCGGGCCACGAGATCGGCAGGCCATATATCCGTGGGCCCGGGCGTAGGCGATAGGAGAACAGCGGGGTTTTTTAGTGGGTAGCCGGATGGCCAATCATCTTTCCCGGAGTCCCACATATCCCTCGGTTCCCCCGGGCCGGGGGAACCCGTCAAGAGAGGTTTTTCCCCGAGACCAAAAAAAAAAATAATGTTTGTAAAGCAATGTATGTCGTATTACCCCAAACACCCAAATGAAACCCATGTAAGGTACCTATTGCTGTATGTAACCTAAGACGATTCCCTAGTATCAAGATTACCACCTTATTTTTTTTTTTTTGTTAACGAGAGCACAGGCCTATATTTTAAATTTTTTACAATTATAAAACAATGGGATTATTTAAAACAAATGTTTAAAAGTAGAGTGGTCAATTTACACACGTTTTTATACGTATAGGGGAAGCAGTGGTGCGTCTAACATATTGAATTTATAATCTATACACAAAAAGCACTATTAAATGCACCGTGATTCGCGTGGGAAGAATCAAGGTATCAGCTCGCACGATTTCCTATATTTCTTCTTTGTTACCTACCTCAACCTATATTGTTAATGAACTATAGGTTCTGGTTCTAAAAGATTGACTTTTTAACTCTTTTCCTGTGATTTCAGATTTGTTATTTAACTTTTTTTTTAATTGATGCCGCTAGAAACAACCTACTGTTACACAGCCAAGGTAAAGCACAATTCAGTTTATTCGTTCCAGAAAGAGTCGTTTTATGATTAGCAATTTTAGCAACATTAAACCGTCTATTATATTTTAGCACGAGAAAAGTAATGTTTCGAAATGAAAACTTAAGCAAGCCATATAAGCTGTAAAGCGGTGATAGTGTTAGTATTTATTAAAATTTAATACAAATTAGACTTTTAAAAATGATTCTAGTTGGATCTTATTTTGAATAAAAAAATGCGCTTCAAGAGAAAACTTTCTATAACAATATAAGTATATAAGCGTATAAACATCTAGATTCAATTAGTTCTAGGTTCCTAATGCTCAGATATATAACTGATAAGAATAGTTACAAAAATATGTTCTTCTCACTTTCCTTGCCTATTTTTTTATCCCCGTGTTTTGACCAATTCTCTGCCTGTTTTCTCTATTTTCCTTTTTCCTAGCCCTGGTTTTTCAACGTAACAGGCAACAGGAACCGTTAACAGGTAAATACCAACAAGTAAGTCTACCTACCTGTTTATTATCCAGGAATATAATAAAGTTTAAAATAGAATAGATGTTTAGAAATGTTTCTTTATATTCGAATGTAATGACAACTAACGGAAATGATTTGAATCATAATATAGTTCCTGCACTTCCTCAACCGGAAACGTCTACAAATACGAGGTGTACGACAACACCAAATTTTTGATTTATTTTACGCAAACGTATATGATTTATTATTATGATTTGACCCTATAAAACAAAAATTGGCAACTAAGGAGTCGTTGACGATAATACATTTTCCCTTTTGCTAATTTACACACAGGAAACGTTTGGTTTCTTCTTTCGAAGCTTGCTATCAACAGTAGTTGGTCTTGTAAATACTAAATTCAGGCATATCTATCCCAGCCTTTGCCTCCTGAGTAGGAAAAAGGAAAATCACAGGAAGACATCGACAGAAAAGATAAGACAGAAGAGGTAAAGTTTAGCCTTGTATTCAACAGTGGACCTCGGTTCCAATCTGCAAGCTTTTGATCAAATTTCTAATTGGCTTGATCAAATCATCATTGATGATAACAATTATGACTATACAACAATTATGAATAGTGTATTATTTTGACTATATTTATAGCTACACTTAACTGATCATTGATAAGGTTTCAATCACCCCAATTACTTTTAATGTAATTTCAAATAAATTAATTAATTACTTACTTGATTACTACTTATTAATTGATTACTAATTATTTGATATATATTGTATAACTATAAATAATATATTAATTATTTTATATTAAACTGGTTGTTAAAAAAAGGTTAACAACCTACCTGTTCTTATAATAAGAACAACATTATTTCATAATTGCAAGTTAGTAATAAAATAATTAGAATATTCATGACGCAATACGACTTCATTGGATTCACAATAACTAAGTCATCAAAATATCGATTGGCTAATTTTTACATTGTGTTTAAGTACTTATAATTAAGTAATCGTCATCATAAATGGTTAATCCTAAATTACAAACAAAGCCTTCACTTGAACGGGGTCTACTTGAGCTCGTAATTTTCATCTGAGCCCATATATAAATATTTTTCTTACTAAAATAATTAGCAGAAAGAAATAGACGAAATTTGGAAAATTTGATTTCACTGTCATTTGACGCCGCGAGGGTATGCTATATATTTTTTACTTAACAAGATTGGTTGAGAGTAAGAGGAGAAATATATGGTTTATTAAATAACGGACATAATATTCATGTCATTTTTTCATAAAATAGTTTTACAGTACTATGTTCACAGAACCAAAAAGGAAAATCTCATGTCAGACAGCATCACTCAACTGTCAGCAAGATAAACAATTGACTATATAGTCAAAAGTAAATAAAATATATCTTCTATACAGTAAATAAAAACGCACGATTGTATTACAGTTAATACAAGTCAACACAAACACAAGTCTAATACTACAATATGTAGTTTTTAAATAACTTATTTTTTTTTATTGAAAATACTAATCTATAACTAAAAATGTGAAACAATTGAAGCTTCTAGCATTTATATATTAATTTCATATATTTAAAAAATATAGTTTATGACCTATTAGAAGAATATTAACTATCATACTATAGGAACTTATATAGTGGTACACATTTTATAATTAAACCATTTATTCGCAAGGAAACCTCCAGTTTTACATAAGTATCAGTTATTAGTTTGACCGTCCATTAAACAACGGACTAACCATAACGAACGTCACGCTACTGACTGAAGAAGTCTAATCAAAACAGTACTACTGGCGATATTTTCTAAATTTAACTTCAGATATGAGGAATTCAATTTCAAATTTCAATTCAATTTGTATTTATAGTAATACAGATTCCGTCTTCACGAACGGATATGAAACGAATCCATAACACTGAATCTACACTAATATATAAATGTGAATATTTGGATCAGATGGATTAGATTCAGATATTTCTTAGTCTATCAATCTAGAAAGAAATGGCTAGGTGTTGGTAGATATTTCGCAAGGGAGGGTCCGAAGCTCTTTTGGATGGAAACCACCTCTGGGTTCCAAAAATAACACCAGATTCCAGTACTCCTACGTGGACAGTAGCGTGTTAGCAGTGTCCCTGGCATCGCATTCATCGACGACGTATATGTATATGCTTACTATTAAGTGTGGCATTAGCCTACCAACTGTTCCACAGCAATAAAATAAAAACATTTGGCGCAAAGATAGATTATAGTTTGGACGAAAATATGGGTTACTTACTATATTGCTGGCAAAAGTATATGAAGTTGCGGGTAACAATTAGCATATCATAAAGAAAATGATCTTTTTAGATGAAGTAGGTACAATATTTTTTTGATACGAGCAAAAGACACACATTATATTACTTTTCGAATTTTTTATATGTATGGCGGCCTAGTTGCTTAGACCTTTATCCCACATGCTAGTTTGGTTAGTTATAAATATAATTAAGGAAAATCTTATATTTTGGTAACTTGGATGAATTTCAAAGATATATGTATAGAACTCTAAATTTTATTTCAATTACTCAAATTTAATAATAATTCGTAGTGCTGTATAAATAAAGGCAAAAATAGAACAAATTTTTAGCTGGAATCGTTTCTATAGCTACTTTTCATAATATTTAATGGGTGCTTTGATTGAAAATCAAGAAGAGATGCCGCTTTTATTCAAGCGAACGACCTCTCAAGAGAACCGGTCGAATTGGAACGAGCGTGTGCCCAATTTACAAGAACCGGGCTCAATACACCAATTTATTTTTTTTACTCTGTTGATTTCAAGTCTGTCATTAAATACGATGGGCTTGGCTGATACGGAAATGCAAGGGCAAATATTTTCTATATAAAATTTTATGTTCAATTTGCAGATAAAAATTTTAATATGTTTGATTGCAAGCTGAATAATATTAATATACAGCTTAGATTTATTATAGAAAGCAGCCATTAAGGAGGTGTTATGGAAGGTTGAGCTTAATAGTTTCACCAATACTTAATACTCATCCGAGGCTTCGAAGTAGAAGCTTGTCATACGACGGGGATTTCAATATTTGAACGATTAGCTTTGATGAAGAAGTTCTGAAAGTTATTTGATCTCCTCTGTGCTAGCAAGATCCCCATGTACTTTTATTTTTGAAGCAGAAGAAAATAAACAAAGCAGATGGAACCAAACATTTATAGAGGCCGTTGCAGCTTGATGCTCCAAACTCAAAAGGAATCTATACTGCCTATTAGGTAGAGTTGTCATTTTTTTAAAGGCACCGAACTAAATAAATGGTGTCGTTCACGCGTCATTAGGACTCACCACGCGAAACGAGCGAATACCCCTAAAGTTTTATAAGTCACTTCCCATTTTACATATTGGTCAAAACTTCTCTGTTATTGTGACCATCCTTCCCTTTGAAATGGGGAGTGCATCCATCCGTGCCATGGCTACCTGCAAGCGTACCTGTACACAAAATCCCGGTCCCTTATAATTATACTAAATATCAACAAAATTGCTATAGCTAAATATAACTATCCCGCTCACGCTAATGTAAAATTGACACCAGAATGCAGTTTTCTCTTTCGCTCACTAGCGTTGATGTCTTTTACTTGGAACATAACAACACAGTATACGTAGGAATTACAGAAAGTAATATTTTTGTAATAACTTTTCCCTGTATACTTCAGTATACATAACATATACCTAGTCAGGTCATAAGTATTGTCACACAGTAAAAACTTTTCTTTTAGAATGCTGGCCACAAAAAAGTTTATTGAATTCGAATTTCGAATTGTTCATGAAAATAAAAATGTATAACTTTTAGAATTTTACTCATTTTTAAATATGGAGTGGACGCTTAAAGAAGACCGTGTTGCAGTTATTGCGTTGCATCGTTGCGGTTACGTGCCAATTCAAATTTTTAACATACTGAAAAATTTGAATATAACCAAAAGATTCGTTTATCGTACCATCAAACGATACAATGAAGACTCTAGTGTAGATGACAGGTCAAGAAGTGGTCGCCCTCGGTCTGTTAGGACTCCAGCAGTGATAAAAGCTGTGAAGGCACGAATTCAAAGAAATCCCAAACGTAAGCAGAAACTGTTGGCCCTTCAGATGGGGTTAAGCAGAACCACGGTGAAAAGGGTGTTAAATGAAGATTTAGGGCTTCGGGCATATCGAAGAAAAACAGGACATCGTTTGAATGCTCGTCTAATGGACCTGAGACTGAAGAGATGCCGCGCTTTGTTGAAGCGGTACGCGGGAAAAAAATATCGGGAAATTCTTTTTTCGGATGAAAAAATGTTTACCGTAGAAGAGAGCTACAACAAACAAAATGATAAGGTGTACGCACACAGTAGTGAAGAAGCGAGCAACCGTATTCCGCGTGTCCAACTAGGTCATTTTCCATCCTCGCTCATGGTATGGTTGGGAGTTTCTTATTGGGGCTTAACAGAGGTACATTTTTGTGAGAAAGGTGTAAAAACGAATGCTGTTGTGTATCAAAATACAGTCCTGACAAACCTTGTGGAACCTGTTTCTCATACCATGTTCAATAACAGGCACTGGGTATTCCAACAACATTCGGCGCCAGCTCATAGAGCGAAGAGCACACAAGACTGGCTGGCGGCGCGTGAAATCGACTTCATCCGGCACGAAGACTGGCCTTCCTCCAGTCCAGATTTGAATCCGTTAGATTACAATATATGGCAACACTTGGAGGAAAAGGCGTGCTCAAAGCCTCATCCCAATTTGGAGTCACTCAAGACATCCTTGATTAAGGCAGCCGCCGATATTGACATGGACCTCGTTCGTGCTGCGATAGACAACTGGCCGCGCAGATTGAAGGCTTGTATTCAAAATCACGGAGGTCATTTTGAATAAACTTTAATGTCATAAGAATCTATGTTTTGTTAAGTTCATTTTGGTATATGAATGGTTACATAATTAATAAACTTGTTACAATTATTTTACATTAAACATGTGACAGAATTTATGACCTGACTAGGTATTTGTAAAACAAAAAACCAGCATGCTAATGTATTTGACGATATAATACGAACAGTTTAATAGCTTATACTTTCAGGTTTTTGGCGCCTAAATTGCCAACAAACAAAACTAATTTAAGAACAATTTTATTAATTGTATTTTAAGTACTACACATATAGGACATATTTGATAGAATTTACTACTGCTCAATGCCTATATACTAATGATTATTTTTAGAGATCATAATATGTTTCATTATGATCTCTAAAAATAATCATCAATTGATCAAAGTACTTTGGACTAATTCAAAGACGTGTGAATTTGTCATTCTTATATTTTAAGACTATTTATATGTAAAATTCTATGATATTTTTGTAATACGCTAAATATATTTGAATTAACCTTCTGGTACTTATGTAAATACTACACGAGATGTAATCGTTTATTTTAAATTGGAGGGACTGAGGCTTTATAGGGAGGAAAGCGGGAGAGGAGGGATCAAGATGCACGACACGAGTTCAGGAGAACCGGCCGGGATCATATTACATTAAAACTATAGGTATATATGGAGTGAAGAATATATTATTTTAAGTAATTCTGATGCATAAACTAGTTACAGTTTTACATAATATGATACCGAGTAAAAATATGTATATAGTATATAAAATAATTGTTACATAAATCACTCATTTTGATTACTTTTAATGTAGTAATAATACTAGAATGCATATTACATGATATTCAATGTATTCAGTTATATAAATGTAAGTTATATAAAATACGTTTCATTCATGAAAACAAAAACAATAAAACAAGGCTCACCTTAGCACTATGATAAAGAGCACTACTCCTTGTCGACTTAGTTTTCGTCATTATCGATCCTTGTACTGTTCAGAGAATCATAACATAGACAGGTCTCATAACAACACTTTCGAAAGCACTTTCATCGTTACCAACCCCTTCAATAGCATGGGAAAATATAGCACACGCAGCGCGACTTGTGTTTACAATAAGAGATCGTACGTGGGAGTGTAGCAATGCGCGTACGCAGGGCTCACCAGCGCCACTATAACGCTGCGGTGATAATTGGAATTAAAACCACTAACGCCTCTGGTGGCTACGAACTGAAAGCCAAGACTACGAACTCAAACCTTTACTGTTTTAAGCCGGCCGCCATTTTGTTTTATTTGCCGGGAACGTATGCCAGCCAGCGGGATGGAGGCAGTACCTGTGTGTTAGATGGCAGCTGTTGTTTTATTATTGCTTTTTAATTATTATTGTTAGGTATTTTATGATAACTTTGGATATGAATAAGTTTAGTCAAGAGTATTAAACAATAGAAGAATATCATTAAACTGTTTCAAATTATATGAAAATATTTTTAGGTATTCAACTATGACGTCAGGTCGCGTATTCGAATATTAAATATATATTAAATTAATCTGCTTACGCAAATCCGTACTTGATGAAGTTTTCAAACTATTTAGAGAAGTTAGTTAGTCTCGATGTACATACATTTACATAATATGATATTTATGATACATTTACCAGCATCTAAGGGATCAACAAAAAAGGAAACAGTAAAAAATTACGGAAGCCCATCTTTAGAATTAAAATATAAAACCAAATTAATAAAACAGCATAATATATTTCTAAAACTAAATGGTAGTGTATCCTGAGGATAACAAATAAAAATCAGTTTTACCTGAACAATGGATTTGTTATTATGGATTATGGATTTGTTTAAGACGTAGGCAGGTGGTAGTGTTCCAAAATGAACTTGTGATTAAAGCTTAATTGTGGGGGTTTCTTCTTCAGCATGGTTTTATAATTGTATAATTCTCGGCATGGTTATTTATGCGGTATATTATTTTATATTGTTATTATATTTTTTTATTAATGGAGTACTATCTTTTGTACATTACATAGAACGAATTCGTTTTATACATAAGTCGTTTCCAAGTTTTTGGAATGTAATTGCATTGTTCCTTGCTGCAATAAGGGTTGTATAAACAATTTTCCACGCCGTTACTGATGAATGCGTGCCGCAGTAGCTTAGAATATGAATCTCAATAGTATTCTGGGTTGAATACTACTTACTGAGTATCTTTTGAAAATAATGAAAATAATGTCATAACTTTACTGTTTATCCACTTATGAGTTTATCCCTTAAGAATAAATTATACGTTGGGCATACAGATCCCTAAAATAGCGGGTCGCTATGAGGACCGATTTTGGTTTAATAAGGGAACGAAGATATAAAGGTGCATTTGTGTTTTCAAACACCTTGCATTATAATGTTAGTTTTTGCCATCCTTATTATCTTTTAAGTTCTATTGTATTGTCTCCTGTGGGTGTTTGCAACGC
Source organism: Malacosoma neustria (assembly GCA_963693495.1). NCBI lineage: Eukaryota > Metazoa > Arthropoda > Insecta > Lepidoptera > Lasiocampidae > Malacosoma > Malacosoma neustria. The sequence goes on along the minus strand of OY856379.1, from coordinate 15,828,657 downwards.
ATGTGGCATTGCAAACACGCCATAGTTAAGGGTACAGAAACTTGGGTCACTAATGCCGAAACACAACACAAAGTTATTATGGCGGCATACATAATTATGACCAAAGGTGGTCTCCAACCAGACGGACTTGGGGCCCTACCACGTAGCTAGGGTGGGTTGTTTTGTTTAGTTTTTTTGATTAGTTCGATTTCGTTTGACGAACTTCGGTGGCGTAACGGATAACGCACTTCGGTACGCTTGCGGAGGTCACGGGTTCGATTCCCGTCTCGCGTCTGGGTATTTATGTATAATATGTATTTATTTAAAAAAAAAAGTATATAAGTAGTATATCAGAAGTCTAGTACCCATAACACAAGTGCTAGGCTACTTATATTCGGATTAGATTAGATGTCGCTATGTGAATTGTGCCATTATGTTTATATTTTTATTTTACTCCATACTATTAATACCGCTGTTTTATGAACAAAATAGTTTTTATATTCTACTTCTGTACAAGTATCGAAATCTCACATAACAGATATGAGGCAATAACTACCGTAGTACAGTTGTTACTTAGTGTGTATTATACTCACAAAGGTTTCGTGTTTCCTTTGTCTAGGCGCACGTGTCTTACATACAGACACCGCGCGGTATACATGTTGGTATTGTTCGGAGATTTCTGCCATGGCTCGAAAATTATAGATATCAAGTTCTCCGTGTTGTATGTTTATAATCTGTAAATGTGAATCTCAATACAATGGGATGAAAATAAGGTTTCGAACTGTTACAGAATATTACATTTTATATATATATTAAAGATTCTTTGTACACAGTCACTAGGGGCACCGCGAAGACGCCGCTGTTCGCACAGGGGTACTGGTATCTGAGTTAATAACTCAGGAACGCAACATAAATAAACAACACAACATGGCGGCATACTTATGGGCTACCACGTAGTTAGTGTTAGTTCGTCGCCTTTTACAACAAGTCGACCTCTGCAGGGTTTCGTATTCACACTCCACCCCTGCACGGAGAAAAGATCTGCAAATGAAGAGCTTTCTTGTCAGGCGGTTGCTTCGATCAACGTTACTATTGTTGATCGAGGGTTGAGCATGTTTCAAGCCACAACGATCTCTATATTAATGATTCGATTGTGGAAGGCATTGATGTAACTTTTCCTTTATGTCTATATATATATATATATATATATATATATATATATATATATATATATATATATATATATATATATATATACATACAATCAAAATGCTAATTAAGCTTACTACAAAGCCTTTGTATTCTTAATAAACCATTTGTAAAACCGGAACACTACATACATATATTAATAAATAATTTGATTCAAATAGACAATCAGCAAGCATCCTGTTGTTTAACTTATTATATCCGAAGATTTAATTTCGTCGAAAAAAGAAACAAAGTTAAATTTCACGCCTCCCTTAGCCAAAAAAACGGATGAAACCGGTTAAGAAACCTTTACCAGCCTTTCAAACAGTATTATCGGTCGCTCAGACATCTATTACTTATCTCATTCCACAATAATTGTAGTAGGCAGTTTACTCCAATTATGTACTACCTATTGCGTACTATAAAGTTAACTCCTCGAGATTGCCAGCCAGTTCATTGAGTATGAAACTTAGCTGATGTATTGTAATACACACCTATTTATATAAAGTCAGATATGTATAAGCTATTGTGTATGATAGAAATTCAAATACATTATTGTCTATGGATACTAGACAACTGATATAGATTAGCACCCAGACTCGGGATGGAATGGAATCCGAGTTCGCAGGTTTTCCAATCTGCGCTAGCCGTTGCATGGGATGTCTATAAAGTATAAAGTCGGCAAATGTCAATAGAAGTGATGTCAAAGATTGATATCACAAACATAAATTTCATTATTTAGCATTAGTAACCGAGTAGACTGGTCTAGAAATAAAATTAGATTTCCGTATTTAATTTATATTCATAGAAACTTAGTTATTTTTACTTTAAACTGAAAAGACACTATTCTATTCTTCTTTTCTGAGTCCGGGGATTGATTTAATGTATCTAACCAACGTCTATTTCATATATTCTATTATATTGATTTGTACAAGAAGGGACGCCGAATAATATTGGCGCAATAAGGCTCGCAGTCTCTTCCATCAGCTTCTGATTGTCAACAACAACCTGGGTTCAAAATGGAAGCTCGAATGCAATATTTGTATTCTGTTTTATTAAACAGCTTAAAAATCTATCCGTGCAGAGGCGGAGAAAGAATACTAACCTCTGCCTTGCCTGTTGTAAAAGACGACAAAACAACCCACCCTAGCTACGTCGTAGGGCCCCAAGCTCGTTTAGATGGCATTAGTGACCCAAGTTCCTGTACCTTTATGCGACAGCAGAGTGTTCGCAATGCCACTGGCGTTGCAAATCCCATAGGCGACGGTAACTGCTAAATTCTAAACGGGCCGTCAGCCTGTCTGCTTTCCAACAGCAATAAAAAAAATGCTCTTGAAATCTATCAAAAGCATTTCAATAATTTGGGCCATTTGTAGCAAATTGTGAAGTTACAAAACATGTCCCAGATACAAATAGAAAAATAGGTGAGCAGGAGTTCGCTCTGAGGAATGCGAGTATTTTTAGACAACCTGTTTCAAGCCGAGATACTAAATGAGGCTTATTTTATTTATTTACTAAGAAACCACATACATACATACACAGCCGCTACGGAGATGCATTGGCACGACTGTATTCTCAATTCAAGGTTTGCGAATAAATATACTATATTATAGTAATAATATATACTATATTATAGTAAATTATACACCTCAGTTAAGTTAGTTAACTCAATCCTAAAAAACAATATAATTTATATATTATATTAATACGCGAAGCTAAAACTTTGTACCCCTTTTTACGAAAATTGCGCGGACTGAGGAGTATGAAATTTGGCACACTTAAAGCTGCTGTTCAAACTTATGTAAAGAAATGGCAAATTAACTGAGTAGCTATGATAAAACCTTGGATTATAGATGTTATAGCCTTTAGCAAAAGAACCCTTATAAAGTCCAAACTTAAATTTTTTATGAATTATGGTCGAATGACAACCCCTGGGCAGCCACTAGTAGTTAGTTCTGCCATAATAAAAAAAAAGCATTTTGTAGTGGATCGAATTGTAAATCTCAACCATTCTCGAATAATTCAGAATATGCAGAAAATATGGCATTAGCAAGAAAACAAACGGCGTTCTCGCTAATACTGATGTTGCACACGGAATGGCTTTGGTCATTTATTGATTTTAGTTATTATATGCTAGGCCCAATAATCTTCTTTTATATATTGTTAATAATGATCCAAAACTTGACGCCCGCGCTATGCTTTTGAATAGCGAACTAATGCGCAGGATTCTCATCGATGGTATCCAAAGCCTATTTGGACTTCCAAGTACGTCGTTGACTTTCCAGGACTAAATATTTGCTTGCATATTTCTACTATTATCTTGCTGTCTTTTCTTGGACAAACAGCCGCATGAAAACAAATCATGAAACTGGTATGTTTAAGTTAATTATTACAGGGGGTACTATCGCCCGCCTGGGCTGTAGTCACAGGCATGCCCCGAATGTCGAGCAGTAAAATAACACTTTGATGCTTTTAGTATGTATACCAGCAACGTGCTTCTTGTCAACTGTGGGGATGCACAGCTGCATTGCACCGGAGTTCTGCACTGTTCCGCCGCTAACCCCAAGCGGCGAAGTGTCCATCAAGCATTTCCATCTCAAAAACAGAAAACCGTTGTCCTGTGTTACTTCTGTAGTATGTGAACTAGTACAAATCTATTTATTGCCTTTCACGTACCTAGGTAAGTAATAAGTTTAGTTATTTGTGGGACACAAACATTTAAAAACTTGTAATTACTATGGTTACATCTTACGTCACTCTTATCGTGTAGAAGCTGATATAACCACGAGTAGATAATAATATTATTAGAAAAACGCTTTTTAGGCAGCAATGACTCCTGGTGACGACGGCTAACAAAAAGTACTGGTCAAAGTCCATAAAAACCTATACAAGTTATCTTGCATCTCTTTCTATCAATACTTAGAAACAAAAATCTCAATATTGAGTTTTATTGTAAAGTGTTTAAAGCATGGAATTGCGTATTTAATAAAACAGCCACGTTGTTTATATCATAGTAAGAACGTAGTAAGAATAACCGGTTCCAATAGGAAAAGTTTCGTACTTTCTTCAGATATTCACCGTTAAAAGATAAAACAAACTTGTACGTCACTTTAAACAGAGTTATGTATGTACGTAAAACAAATTAGCAATAATATGAAAATCATAGGCAATAGAGAGGTTGCATCGTGAGAGATATTTTAACACAGCGAAAATAATTATGCACTATTGTACCTTTTATTAGATCAATGATGTAGCTTATTGATGTTAATATGTCTATTGAAAGTAACGAAGAAATAATACTATGTTTATACTATTTCTAAATTTTATATGTAGCGCCTGATAAAAACTTTAGAGCAAAAACTTAACGGTTCATTGCTGTTTTGATTGAAACAGGAACTGATGGTTTTTTATTAATATTTTAAATATTAACATTACAAGTGTGAAGCAATATTATCCATACAAATATTATGTGAAAATAAATCTTTCTGTTACGTTTTCACGCCTAAGCCGCTGAACCAATTTAGATATTGAGAACACTTTAGATAATTTGGACCTTGGAGAAGGACATAAGCTGTTTTTTGTCGCAAAAAAAGAACTTTAAGGGGGTAAAATAGAAAGGAACGAAATTCAGTTCTGTTTTTTTTTAATTTATATAGCAGAATAATGTTTTCCGGGTCAGCTAGTATTCTTATAAGGTATATATGTATTTTTTTAATTAAAATAAAACATATTTTACTTATTAAATTTGTGTTTTAAGCAGTTTATTTTAACATCTACATATGTAAAACACTTTAAAATGTGCTGTAGCTCCAATTTAATTACAAAAGTATTATTATATATTATGAAGACAAATTTTTCTAGAAAAATATGACTTTTTATTAAGCGCTTATAACTATTTATAAGTTGACTTGTATCATTTTACACTTCGACGCGTCGCGACACCTACAGTCGATCTGACCCGCCGCTATAGATCATAATTATCAAAATAAATAAACTCTTACTAACCGTTTTATTGTACGTTACCTAAGGCATATAAAAACATGTTCGATTCTTGAAACAATAGCATATAATAATTGCGAGTTAAGTTTCCAATAACATATCTGCAAGTGTGTGCTCTATTGTTCTGCGGTACAACAATTTCTCAGTTTAGTAAACTTTCTTGAAACTTGCAAACATGACACCCTGTTGAGGCGATGCGGGTATCATAAGTTTATAACATCGTAAACATGTAATTTCCCACGGGCACATTTATATTTGCACTTCAAGCAAATATATACACCCTAGGTATACTATACTACAATTTGGCAACTAGGTCACATAAGTCAATATCAATGTCGTATAATGTAAATATTTATATTTCTTTCATCCATTCCTTAGAAATATGATGATGATTTAAAGAGTGATTTGATTAAATGACTAACAAAAACTTCGTTAAATAGAATTATCGCATATCGAGTCTGTAATAAAATTTCAACGCTATAATATTTATTGTTTCAAGACCTTATATTATAATATAAAATCTTAAATATGAATTATAAAACCACGTTTATCTACAAGAATATGTAATGTTTATAAAATGAATGAACACTTCGCTGGAGGTCCGACATATAAAATAAACCAACATTTTCGTACTAACAAGATAACTCTATTGTGTTCTACACTACAATAAACCATAAAATTTGAATAATTTGATAATAACAAAAACTTTGATATAAACAACCCGATTAGGAATGGGCTCAATAAGACTCCATACATACTAGAAAAGCGGCCCATTTCAGACTACAATATCGCACCTAAGGTTTCTCCAAAATCCAACCGGTTCTAAACACTCGTGGCTTATGAGTTTTCCCAATTCTATTAATACACAACAAAATGTTAAGGACAGTCTTTTGTATACAAATGGAGGAGATTATACGACTCTTCAACTTGGCATGGTTATTCTCGTTTTTTCTGACATTTATCGCCTATCACTATTTTATTGTCTATCGAGGACAGGTTAACGTCCATTTGACGATCTTTAAAACAGCTTCTTTGAGTTTTATCATCGGCGTGTGCTTAAATGCTTAGTTAGTTTTTAACCTGTTCAATGAACCTTGTGACAATCGAACAAAACAAAATCGTATAAATCATATAATTTTACGCAAATGAATTTATTAAGAGGGCCGATGAAAATATTTGGATACCTTACATATACTTAACGTTATGTTAAGTATACGTAATAAAGTTTTGGTTAGTCATGGTGTTGTAAACTAAAGGACATCCAATAATAGAAGATATATTTTTATACACCTAAGAAATCTATTGGCAGTTAAAATGAACATTCAATATGAATTTAAGATTATTATGCATTTTCTTTCATTATGAAAAAATTGGTTTCCTTCAGAAAACGGTGCGAATAGATATTTTTACTATACCGGCACGCTATGATGGCCGTTTTGACGTTTGTCCACTCATGAAGTTTCGTATTAATTAGTAATTACATTTGAAAGAACAAATTGCTATTCTTTATTGTCAATAGCGACGTGCAGTTATTGACAATAAAGAACAGCAATTTGCTCCTTCATATGTAATTACTAATTAATACAAAACTTCATGGAGTGGACAAACGTCAGAACGGCCATCATAGCGTGCCGGTAGCATAGTTAAATCTTATTTCAGTGGAAAGTAAAATAAACTGTGAAAAAACAAAACTTTAATACTTATTTGACAAATATCAAGATATATAAAAACCTCTGCAACAAATACTATCGTTGAACCCAATACTTATTACTAAAAGAAGTGTGACAGTTATTTAAAAAAACTTTCTGTGATAGAATGTTCGTTAGTTCTGTTTTTATGATGTCAGCAGCATAGTTTTTCAAATGAAATTCGTCTGTCAGTAAGTACTCTTTAAACAATTACTGTTTCGCTAGAGATTTTGCTCATCGGTTTAAAGTCATTGTCAATATCAGTTTCTTTTTTAAGAGCTTTATTCCGAAAAATAAGTATAAATATGTATTTTTTTTTAAATTCGTATATAATAGTGATATTTCACTTTCAAACTATTATTTTCTCCTGGTTCTAGCTAGTAAAATATACCGTTTAAATGATTTCCTGATCTTTGCTACATTAAGCTCTTTTCCAATTTGCCTTACCTAAAGTTCTAACATACCGTTACGTACTTTGACATTGGCAAATCAGTACCTAAAGCATTGGAGCCACATTAGATATAGGAAAATAAAACTCTCCAGCATATATTACTATCGCAAATTAATACAAACCTTACATCCCATATTCTTTACATCCATATTTTATCCATATTTTTTACATCCCTTTACTTTCTTAGAGAGCCATAAAAGTTGACAAGCGAAACATCTTTTGGAAGGTGTCGTTGCAAAATTACACGGTTTGACGCTCGTGGTGCAGCAGTTTTTGCATGTCAGATCTAGGCGTTTCTGTTAAATATGTATTTATTTACAAAAGAAAACTATGTAAGTATATCAGTTGTCCACTACCCACCCACACACAGCACACAACACAAGCATTCTGCTGCTTATTGGGCCTATAAGGCGCTGTTTGAATCGACACTGTAAACTTATTAATCTTACACTCTTTGAATGTTCACATCAATATGTGAACATTATTCACGCATCAATATGCATGAGGTTTTCTCAGCGCGGTACGATATGGGGTTCTTCAAAAAAGGCGTTATAAAATTTCTTCGAGGCCAGCAGCACGTTGGTATTGCCTCTGGTGCTGCAAACGTCCATAGGCGACGGTGACCACTTGCCATGGTGGGCCGTCTGCCTGTCTGCTGAACTCTAGCTATAAAAAAAAATCAACGGATTCGAGTCTTAGAAGTGAAAGACTAGCATTCAACGTATATTAATCGTAATAGAAGATCATTATCATCTAGTGAATCCCAAACTATCGCTTTGGCGCCCGGGGTCCGCTTTCCCACCTTTTCTTCTATACTTCGCATGATCTTCGGCATCCCTGGTGGTTAATCCATTGGCACGCATATAATCCTTTACGACGTCAAGCCAGCGTTTTTTGGTTCTTTCCCTCCTGCTGAGGCCCGGCGGCGATAGCATGGCCAGACATTTGCTCCCCACGTCAGTAGTAGTATTACTACTCTGTTATTAACAATGACATAATTTAAGTCGTAATTTATGTTCACAGTAAATATTTGAAAGCGCATGGTTGATGCATAATAAGAATAGTAAATAAACAAACAAAATACTTCGAGTCTGAACACTTCGAACGTCAACCATTTAAATAAAAAAACCACATGTAATTTAAAATATATGCTATCTTTTTTACATTAATATAAGTATTTCGAACAGTAATAAGAAAATCCACGAACCGCGACTGAATATAATTTCTCACGGCGATCGTAAGTCGTGTGGAGCGCGTGGCTGCGCAGGCGCCTGCCCCGTGGGAGACGTTAGGAACACGAAAATTAATGTGCTATAGATATTTATAGTAGGATGACAGTAAAAAGTTTAACTTTATTTTGCATAAAAACTCCTTTCTTTATTTTACTACCATAGTTACTGGTATCATGGCTAGATTACTACTACGATTACTAGATATCCAGTCATCCACAAGTGGAAATCGAATTTTATACATACATTATATTCGGATTAGTGCAAAATATGTAGTGATCAAACCATAAGTTACCGACACAAATCTCGGATGATGATGTTAATTTATTTCATAGATCACAAAATTAAGTAAGACCATCAGTGGATTTCCTGTTAATATAATCAAGGTGATATAATGTGAGATTCACCAAGTGCTAATAAAGCTTTGGGATCCTAATTAAAAGTAATTAGCTTCGTGAATTTATTTATTTCAATTTGTTTATTACTTCAAATTACAATCACAAATATACTTGGGATTTTAAATGTTTTAAACGGATATCCGTTTATCATTTAAAATGGCGTGTTTTATTCCGCAGTGTGACTAAGACCCTATTTTAAATTAAATAAAAAACATAAAAATACTCTCATTATTTTTTCTCAGTTCTATGTAGATTTCTCACAATAATAAGACGATAAGTGGTGTTGATGTGAACATCAACATGGAAAATGGTGGCAACGTATCGAAAACCACAATAGATAAATATGAGAATAAGCGGGAAGTCTGAAGCGACCGCGATCCCACAGTTGATGTCAATGAGTGCCATGATTTACTTGCCGTCAATTGCCTGTGGACTTTCAATTTCATTGAACTTTATTGGAAAAGAATTAAATTATAGTCACACTTTATTTTGACGCTTACGCTTTGTTGGCGCATTGATCAGTGCGTGTATCACTTAACTCCTAAGGCCGGGGCCTAGCTCAGGTGTAGGTCTCCAAGTCAGTCTGGATGGCAACCCCCCTGGTCTCTAAGTATGCCGCCATATTAACCTTGTGTTGTGTTCCGGTATAAGTGACGCAAGTTTCAATTTCCCTTTGCGGAAAGCGGAGTGTTTGAGTCGATAAGCGTCAGTAAGTGCTCACTTTTAAACGTCAGCATGTCTGCTGTTCAGCAATAAAAAAAAGATAAAGGCATTCACATAGAGAGCATGTATAAAATCATTGTAAAATGTAAAATATTTTAAACATGAATTGACAAAAATACAATATTAACCTTTCTTTTATATATCTCATTTTTTTAACTAAATTTTGAAAATGATTTGAACTAAATTACAGTACAATTATCCGTGCAGAGGCGGAGAAAGAATACTAACCTCTGCGGCCGGGGTCGGCCTGTCGTAAAAGGCGACAAAACAACCCACCCTTTATGTAGTAACTATTTATTAATCTGTGGTGGTAGGGCCCCAAGCCCGTCTGGATGGCGACCACCTTTGGTCTTAAGTATGCCGCACAGATCATGATGATGATGATGGTATGCCGCCATAATAACCTTGTGTTGTGTTCCAGCATTAGTGACCCAAGTTGCTGTATCCTTATGCGACATATGGCCATAGGCGACGGTAACTGCTAAATTCTAAGCGGGCCGTTAACCTGTCTGCTGTCCTACAGCAATAAAAGAACCAATTGAGATAAATACAGAACACACACCTAAGTGTTACAATTGTCAAGTGATTAGCTTACCCTTGAGAATTAAATCTCACGACTCAACAACCAACTTGAACAATAGAATTGCATATGGAGATGCACATCCTTTATAGATTTTCCTGCTTCCTCATTTGTGGTTAGCATTTGAATACGATTGTCAGGTTTTGATCAACCTTTGACCACCTGTTTAGACATGTAATTAGTTCGTTACCCAAGCATAGCCAGATATGGTCCGGTAGGTTTCCCACGTGTGCTGGCGAACTCAGACCCTTTCTTAACATGTTATGGCCCTTCAAGACTATTTTTCACGATTCCTGTTTTAATGATTTTTTATGCGTTTATTTTAAACTCAAATGTGATAAGTAAATATTAATTAGGACTGTTACCGATTACATCACCAATAAAGCGGCCCATCACTACGTGTGTTCCGCCATCTTGTGCAACTATTATCGTAAAAGAGTTCATGAAGAAAAAATGTATCTAATAGATAATAAACATTGGTGACCCCGACGTGATTTGAAAAATGTTATAAGGCTCACACAAAATATTTCGAGCCTAATTATACAAATTTCTTCGATTGCGCAAAGAGGATACACAGAAGACAAATCAATCTGATATATACAAAATATATGCCATATAAAAATGGAAAACGAAGACTAACGACGACTATATAAGGGAGTATGATCACTCAAAAGGGAAGTACGCCCAAATTATCATATGTTTTATCCAAATTTCGGCATATTATTTACTTTCAATTTTCATGATTGCTTCTTCTGTGTCCTTTCACTATTAGAGTCAGATACTTAGTTTAGCAAGGCAAGTTTCTAAGGCTTACATACTTCAAGCCCTAGGTTGTCTTCTTGTAATTTACAAGCAACCTACCAAAATTTGCCTAAGCCCTTTTCTACATTTTATTTGACAAGTGAAACATTCTTGTGTTATACAATAATACAAAAACACAATATAAATACTAATTTTCTTCATTGACGAACTATCTTTAATCTTCCAGCACATAACCAACCCAAGTGGATCCCATTGAAGTACTGGTGCTGTTAACTAACAATCTATGTGCTATCCCGCTTGTCTGCAAAGACTTGTCTTCGTTGCGTGCACATAGCTGATCTGGTTAGATTTTCATTTTATTTATACAAACTGTTCAATTCATTTCAAACTACAAAGAAATATTATTTAAATAATTTACAAGTTAGAATTAAATTAAATTAGAATTAAATTTTTTTTTAAATTACAATTCAAATCATAATGTCCGAAGATTTGAAAACATTGGTTCGCCAGCGTGGTACTATTAAGTCTAGGGTAACGTTATTTGAAAAATATATAGAAACTACTAAACTTATACCACAAAGCAGTTTCTCAAAGCAAGCTTTTAGTGAACTACAATTAAAATCCACTAGATTTCAAGGATTATTAAATGAATTTGATATAATACAAAATAAAATTGAAAATCTATGTGGTGATGACTTACATGAACAATTGTTAGAAAGAGAAAACATAGAAAATTCATTTATTAAATTAATATCAGCCTCGCAACAATTAATCGAGTCCCATCAACCATGTGTAGAAAATGATAATTTGTCCATAGGCTCGGGACATATAAAATCTGCATCTGCAACATCCTCACATTTAAATTGTAACATCAAATTACCCACGATTCAATTGCCCACATTTGATGGCAATTACTTAAAATGGATGGAATTTCGGGATACCTTTGATTCCTTAATAAACAAAAATGATTCCATTCCTGCAATAAATAAATTCCATTACTTACGTTCTTCTTTAGAGGGTGGAGCTTCGGTGGTAATAAAATCTATAGAATTTACATCGGATAATTATCAGGTAGCATGGGACCTTTTATGTGAGCGTTACAATAATGATAGAATTTTAATCAATAACCATATTAAATCTATGTTCAACTTTGAACCTATAACAAAGGAATCTTATAAATCTATTAGATACATGATTGATTATTACTCCAAAAATTTACGTGCCTTAAGCACACTTAAAGAGCCCACTCAGCATTGGGACACTTTAGTCATTTACATGATGTCGTCAAAACTAGACAGCACCACTAGTAGAAAATGGGAAGAAAGTAAAAGCAATTTTAAAACTTCACCTCGTCTTGATGATTTTTTACATTTTTTACGTAATCGTGCTGACATTCTAGAAACCTTAACACACAGTACGCATAAAACAGATAGAAATGCAAACGGCAGAGATTTACGTCACAAATACGTTAAAACTTTAGTTACTGCCACAAATGACAGACCGCAAAACTCTACACATGAAAGGTCACGAAATGTTGTCAATTGTACGTTCTGTGAGCAAAATCATTTAAACCATCAGTGTGAGAAATTTAAAGAGTTGTCAGTAGAAAATAGACAAAACGAAGTTTTGAAGCACAAGCTATGTAAAAATTGCTTACGTCCTGGCCATCATCACTCTCGTTGTAAGCTAGGCCCATGTAACTTCTGTAGGAAAAAACATAATTCACTATTACATGTTCAAGAACATTATACTCAGCCCAAACCATCTGTTGGTGTTGATAATATTTCTAGTAATCATACTACTACAGCTCCAGTATCATTAGTATCATCCACACAATGTCAAGTATTGCTTTGCACTGCTGAAGTAGAGGTTATAAATCCCATTAACAATAAAACCTGTCGTGCAAGGGCTTTATTAGATAGTGGCAGTCAATCATCTTTCTTGATAACAAATTTAAAACAAAGGTTAAATCTTAATACTCAGCAAAAAAATCTTGTATCAATATGTGGCATAAATGATTCTAAATCTAATAGCACAGAAACGTGCAATATACACATAAAATCTTGCATCAATTCCTACACAATAGATATAACATGCCTCGTCATACCTAAAATAACTTCAATGCTACCTAACGTTGAGATTGATACATCGCAATTCAATATACCAAATACTATACAATTAGCAGATCCCAGCTTTTTCCAGCCCTCCGAAGTACAATTATTATTAGGGGCGGATATATTTTGGGATATTATCAAATCAAAGCAAATTAAATTAGGACGAAACAAACCCTTACTACAAGAATCTAAGTTAGGTTGGCTTGTGGCGGGCCCAACCAGCGGTAGTTTTAATCCTACCAGCAATTGTCATTTCTCACAAGAAATTCGAGACACATTAAAAGAATTTTGGAAAATTGAAGATATTCCATCACAACAAAAAATGCTTACTGATAATGAAGAATTTTGTGAAAATCATTTTGTTCAAACAACTAAGCGTTTGCCTTATGGGAGATTTTCAGTAATGCTGCCATTACGTGAGTCTCCTCAGCTTGTCTTAGGCGAATCGTTCAATATAGCTAAAAAACGTTTTTACAAATTAGAACAAAAGTTAACAAAGGATAATATAAAGAGTGAATATGCTGAATTCATTCATGAATATGAACGTCTAGGACATCTCACTGAGATTCAAAAGCCACATTTTGGCTACTACATGCCGCACCATGCCGTACTACGGTTAAATAACGAGACGACTAAACTGCGAGTAGTCTTTGACGCGTCTTGTAAGACAAGTACAAATGTTTCTTATAATGACATACAGGTAGTGGGTCCAGTGGTCCAGGATGACTTGATGTCCATATTATTACGTTTTCGACAACACACATACGTAGTTACAGGGGATATTGAAAAAATGTACCGTCAGATTATGGTCGACAAATCTCAGCGTCACCTACAATTACTATTATGGAGGGACGAAAAAACTGAGCCCCTTAAAATTTTACAATTGAATACAGTCACGTACGGTACCGCAGCGGCAGCATTCTTGAGTACAAGATGTTTAATCCATCTGGCTGATGAGTGCACGGATGAAATAATCGCTGATACAATTAGGCATGATTTTTACGTAGACGACCTTAATACGGGCTCTGATTCTAAAACTGCCCTCAGGTCTACAATCAAAGGAGTAATAGCCAAATTAAATGAAGCATGTTTTCCATTAAGGAAATTTCGTACAAACGCTACTGATATTTTTGACGATATATCCTCCACGAACGAAACACGAGACTTTTGTAAACAATCAACTGTGTTAGGTTTAAATTGGTCTCCTACAAATGATACTTTACAATTTATATCAGAATTTAAAAATATTTCAAAAATTACCAAACGAAGCATTTTGTCAAATTCATGTAAAATCTTTGATCCTTTAGGTATTTTATCTGCCTGTACAATATTTCATAAGATAATTTTACAAAAATTATGGCTTACAAAGCTAGACTGGGATGATGCTGTGCCTGACAACATCGCTACTTCGTGGTGTGAATTCATTAACGATTCAAAGCATTTTACCAAATTGGTAGTACCACGTCATGCAATTTGTCAATCGCCCGAAAATATTCAAATTCATTGCTTCACTGATGCATCAAAGGATGCTTACGCTGCATGTATTTATTTAAAATCATCTAATCAACCAGGGAACGTTTCAGTTCATCTTTTATGTGCAAAATCTAAGGTTGCTCCTCTTAAGCCAGAAATGACTATTCCAAGACTAGAATTAATGGGAGCCTTATTAGGAGCTCGATTATATACAAAGGTAAAGCAAGCCCTAAGAATTACTGTTCAAAAATCTATTTTTTGGACAGATTCAACCATTGTATTGGGCTGGTTAAAGACCCAACCAAAAACTTTAAAAACTTTTGTTTGTAATCGCATTAACGAAGTTAGACAAATGACAGATAAAAATGCTTGGCGGCATGTGCCGACAAATTTAAATCCAGCTGATTTAGCTTCCAGAGGGGTTAAGCCTTCTCATATAATTAATAATGAATTATGGTGGAAAGGACCCTGTTTTTTACAAAACCCAGAATCTGAGTGGCCTACCACCAAAACAGGTGAGGTTTCTTTACCAGAAGCTATCACTCGTAGTCTTAACGTGTATTGTAATACAAATTCTGTGCCATTCTACAAGTTTTCTAAATTACACATTCTACAACGTGTATTTGCGTACGTTCTGCGTTTTATAAATAATTGTAAAAAGAACAATATCAAATCTTATGATGCCTTAAGTGTTAATGAATTAACAAACAGTTTAACTATATTAGCTAAGATTGCACAAAAAGAATCATATGAAAATGATATAGCTTCTCTTAAAACTAATAATGTTCTCCATCGTAAATCCAAATTAATTAGCCTTAATCCATTTTTTGATCATCAAGGTATAGTTCGTGTAGGCGGACGCATTAATAATGCGCCACATTGCTCTTATGATCAAAAACATCCCATTTTGATAGACGGTAAACATATATTGTCCAAACTTATTTTTGAAGCAGAGCATCAGCGTCTGCTGCACTGTGGTCCTCAACTTCTATTAAATACCGTGCGCCAACGCTTTTGGGTTACTGGCGGTCGAGCGCTTGCCTCAAGCACCGTAAATAGATGCATAAGATGTCAGCGTTTCAAACCTAAATTAAAACAACCTTTAATGGGTGAATTACCCGCTGATCGCGTTACACCAGCTCTACCCTTTATAACATGTGGAACAGATTTTGCAGGTCCTTTTCAAATTTTAAATAAAAAGGGGCGCGGGGCCAAAACGTCAAAATGCTATTTGTGCGTCTTTGTTTGCTTTTCGACAAAGGCTGTACATCTTGAAGTAGTGAGTGACCTCAGTACTAATGGCTTTATTATGTGTTTACGGAGGTTTATCGCTCGTCGTGGAAAGCCACATAGTATATATTGTGACAATGGCAAAAACTTTGTAGGTGCCCGAAATGAATTGAACAAAATGTTTAAAACTTGTAAACGACAGATCACTGAATTTGCGTGTACCGAAGGTATAGTCTTTAATTTTTCACCAGCATACGCCCCAAACTTTGGTGGAATCTGGGAGGCTTGTGTAAAATCTGCAAAGCATCACTTAAAACGAATTGCTGGTAACAGTAGTTTGACATTCGAAGAATTAACCACGCTTTTCACACAAATAGAAGCAGTTATGAATTCGCGTCCTTTAACACCACTTTCGGCTAATCCTTCCGATTTGAATCCACTTACACCAGGGCACTTTCTAATTGGGCGTTCATTAACATCTTTACCATCACCTGTTATCGCAAAGGTCACGGTTAATAGATACGAGCTCATACAACGTCTCAAACAGCACTTTTGGTCACGGTGGACAAAGGATTACCTCAACAACTTGCAACAACGTGTAAAATGGAAAGTCAATCAAGCCAAACTTAAACTGGATGACATTGTCTTAGTTATAGACGAACAACTACCACCTATGAAATGGAGACTGGGGCGAGTTATTAAATTATATCCCGGCAAAGACGGAATTACAAGAGTTGTGGATTTGCAAACTCAAAATGGAGTGATAAAGAGAGCTGTTTCCAAGTTATCACCATTAGAAGGCATCAATTAGAATCCAATCCGTCTTGAAAGTTACCCTTTCAAGGGGGGGGAATATGTTACCGATTACATATTCCCCCGATTACATCACCAATAAAGCGGCCCATCACTACGTGTGTTCCGCCATCTTGTGCAACTATTATCGTAAAAGAGTTCATGAAGAAAAAATGTATCTAATAGATAATAAACAAGGACTATTAACTAATTAAATTAGGTAATATGAATAATAATACCCGTGATTTCCCATAATCAAATTTAAAAATTATTACTCTATTTGTTATTTTCTTTAAGTTAAATGTAATAGTGACAGATACTTGCCAGATGGAATGGTGTCCTGGTGTCGCAAATATCCATAGGCGACGGTAACTGCCTACTATTAATTAATGCAATAAGAAAGTCGTACTTAGCATAATGACGACCGTAACGCCCTAATTTATAACCCAGACGTAGTGAACAATGACTTGCAGTGAACAATGACTTTTTTCTGCATTTAGTCACAGGAAGGCTGAATCCTCGAAGACCAGGAAGGGTGACTCATCAAGACGTGGGTCGAGAGTCACGGTTCACTTCACTCTAATACTGTTTCAACTTTTACAATACTTTAAAGTGTTTTTGTGGAATAAGTTCAAACACTCTATGTTTGAACTTATTCCACATTCAAACTTATTAAATTTATATGTGGTAAGTGTTTAAAACCACTACATACGATTTGACAATCTTTTACTCGGAAAAGTAGAAAATATAGTGCAATTTATTTTAATATTTAACTACGAGATGATCGATTATTTTTGCTATATATGGCAAAAGGTGTGAATGTTGAGATAATTGTTAACAGAGGAGAGAGTATATTGTGCCGACCCCACGGATACCAACTGAGATAAGGCAAAGATGAAGACTGGCCAAACAATAGTAAATAATATCTATACGTAAAATCAACGAGCATTTAATCGATGTCGCGAGAATCTAAGCGAAAATACATTACTTAAAATATAATAAAAGAAAATTATATAATGCATCATTTTCATAATTGACGTCCTCCTGGCGTAACGGCTAACGCACGTCGGTACGCTTGCGGAGGTCACGGGTTCGATTCCCGTCCAGCGACTGGAAATTTATGTATAATATATATTTATTTACAAAAAGAAAAAGTATATATGTAGTATATCAGTTGTCTAGTACCCAGAATACAAGTGCTACGCAACTTAGTTTGGGAATAGATGGCGTTGTGTGAAATGTCGTAATATATTTATTTATTTACTTAATAAGAAATCAAAATCATGAACGAAAATAGAGTTTTAACAAATTTAATTTGCTTATTGTCCCACCTTTGGTCTAAAATGAAAACAGACATGGTAAACGGACACTGGTTACACGCGTCTGGTTTGGGGTGAATAATGACAATCTGAATCGCGATCGATTTGTATAGTTCGGACGTATATATGAATAAATTAATTTAGAAGAAAAAAATTTGGATGTATATATGTAACACGATCAGCCATGGAAAACCTCACGAAAATATGAGAAGACTGCCGCATAATTAAAAACACCAAGGTTCGATTAATGAGATGCTTAGTATTCCCTATTTTCCTACATGGAGCTGAAACATGGACGATCAATCAAACATCGCAAAAAGATAAATAAATCAAAGATTGCAAAGAGAGCCTGAGATGTGGTGCTGGCGGCTTTTGCTGAGGATAAAGTGATAGATAAAGCTCACCGAACTAACGTTTTCATTTTGAAGGAGCTTCGCATCAAACAAATGCTTTCGTCGATTGTGCAAATACGAATCCTTAAGACGATTAGACACATAACATGAAACGAAAGCTCATTGGAACGGTTGGTGGCACAGGGAAGAGTAGAAGGTCAACGTTCTCGCGGCCGATCACCCACAAGATGGACAGCCTTCATCAAATCATCTACGAAGTGTTCCTTCACTGAATGTACACGCAGTGCCACAAATAGGGAGAGATGAAGTATTGCAGAAGCCGCAACCAACCTAGTAGACGATCCATGACCAGGACCACTGATGTGATTTTTAGTGACATATTCACAATTGGGCCACTGTCACCACTGTCTCCAGTGCCGCTAGTCTTGGATCAAGTTACTAATTGTGATTTTAGAATAATTATAAATCTCTATTAAACAACAACAAGTTCAATGGTGCAGACAGACGCACGCTACAATTCATTGAAAGGTAAGTGTGTCCAAACGGGCAACAGACCAAGTAACACGTTTTGAACAGGGGCTAACCGTGAGGTCAACTTGGTACATTCACAGATTATACGCGCCTATATTTGATTCAATATTTATGTTTGAAAACAAAGAAGTGATTTTAAAATTCACTATAATTCTTTATTTCAATTTGTTTTGACCCATGGTTCTGATATGAGAACATAGTCGTACATAATGAGAAAATGCATAATGTTACGTATCATTTAACTTGCATATAAAAATGGTTTTTAGTTTTTTACTCCATACGTCCAATATTTCCTTACAAAATTCGCTTAAGTCGAAATCTGTAGTCGAAAACTCAATGACTTGAATTTTTTGGCGACTTCCTTCAAGCTCGACTTAAGGAAGTTCTATGATATAACTTATAAAAATGAAGATATGAAAACGAAAGCCAGCTTAAAATTCTATTTAAATTTGAAGAAAGTTAAGCAATATTACAGAACTAAAAAAGCGTATAACGAAGTGTAACCCAGTCGTTTTGGCAATAGTTAAAATATTAAAATAACTGTTGAATCATGCGGATTGTAGACACAATACTGGCAGTCCATTCAAAACGTCTGGGTTCACAGAACTTCACATCCATTCACTTGAAGATGAACGATTTACGCGTGACGTAAATGCTTTCACACAGTTAATTAAAAATATAACGCTGAGAAACAAATGCATTCGAATTAATAATTATCTCGTGATTAGTCATAATTTCCATTTTTTTCCAAAATGTATGAATAGTTTCAAATTATAGGAAGACAGATATTATTGCGTACTAAGATTACACGTTTCCGGACACACACGTCGATCTCATGGGATCATTGAATGTCATTTCGCTTCCGCGTTTTGTTACAGTAAATGTCATTTCATATAAGTATATTTTAATTTAGTATTTCCGAATGTCGTTTAGTTTCGTCTGGGCATTTACATTGCTGGTGAATTAGTACATTTTTCTCTGGGGTCTATAAATTGTCCAGAGCGGAATCCTTTGCGAAACAAGGACAAGAAAAATTGTATTGATATGGCTAAATCAAACTTTTTTAAAGGGCGCTCCCTGTTAAACTAACTAAATCTAAAAAAATGAAGCCAAATTATACCTTCTTTACCTTTGAGTTACCAAAAAAGGCATTTTGAATCTTTTTGCTGTTGAGATTAAAATGCTAATTATAATATTCCACTTTTTTACTGTTGACAGCAAAAAGAATATGCATAACATTATATATGTAGTATCAAAAAGTGGCTTTCAGCTTAGGAAATTTAATCTTACAATCATCATCATAGCTTTAAATCCCAGTTGCAGCCCAAACTCTCGTTTCGGCGCCCGGGGTCCGCTTTCCGACTTTTTCTTCTCCACTTCGCACGGTCTTCAGCATCCCTGGTAGTGAGCCCATTGGCACGCATATCACCCTTTACGACGTCAAGCCATTGGGTCTACCCCTCCTGTCGGGCCCGGCGGAGGTGGCATGGCCAGACATTTGTTTCCCACGTAAGCATCCGGTTGCTGTATTTAAAACGTGGAAATTTAATCTTACAATATAATAATATTATTAACAAAATTATACATTCAGGAAAGCAATATTTATCCAAATTTAAGATTATTTATTAATTTAAAATCCTTAATTTAAATTTATTGAAAATCACGTTCAAAGATTCCGTTACATAGATACATAGATTCATAGATACATACCAAGTTAATAACGGTGTGTTAATAAATACAAGGTCAGATGCAATAACAAAAACACAAAGCACTTCAAAGCAGTATGTAATTGTAATTTTACAATGTTACACGTCAATATACATCATACATTTTTATACATTTATTTTAGTGTTATCTTTAAATTTGTAGTGAGCAAGTGTGTCGAACGAATAATAGTGAATTAAAGAAAATTTCGATAGGAATCAGCTGTCTTGAAAGACCAGATTCCTTCAAATAAATTAAAATTTATATATAAAAATAAACTGTGTGAATAAATCAGAAGTAATGGTAATATTCCAGATAAGAAATAACAGTATTATCAACCTTGATATGATAGAAACTGCGTGTATCTACACGTAGTTTCTAATATTGATAGTAAAGATGCCGACGTAAATGATATTTATTTTAACCTTCAATTCGCAAATCGGCCGTAATATGAAATAAATGTACACAGTGTAATATGAAGTGACAAGATGATTTCACCGACACGAATCCTTCAAATCATAAGTTTTTTGGTAAGCCAAAATTTAAGTTTTATTCTCGTTGCTATTATTTTTGTTATTAAGAAAAAACGAGTGAAATATAAATCAATAATCTGAAGTGTGATAAATAAAATAAAATGTGACCAAGCTTTATCTTTTAGCTGGTTCATAAAGTTGACATTTAAATATTGTGCAATATCAAGTAATAAAAGAAAAATCTAAAATTTTTATAAGTGATCAATCATTCTGGTTACATCCAAAGCATATTATATATCGATGCTGGAGATAAACCAAGTATTTTCAAAGAACTAAACTTTTACGAGATAATTTGAATTAAAGCTACTCTGTGTCCTTTCTCTGAGCAAAATAGTTGTAACTACATTTTATTTGAACTAACGATTTACGTCTGTCCACCCATACCTGAAAAGAAAATCGAATGGTATCCTTTGCCACTAGCCAACGTAGTATGCTACATTACAAGCATTATATCGTACAATGTATTGTACATTACGTTATTGTACATTCATGGTCTAATAAACTCACTATAAAACTTTAGAACGGAACACTACATTAAATATACGTAAATAAATAAATAGATAAATTACGAATTCAGATAAACATTTCATTAAATAAAATAATAATTGCTAGAATATAACTGTTTGAAATACTGATCAGATATTTTAAGTTGTAAAATACTGTTGCATAATACAATTTTGAACTATAAAAAGAATATAATTTCATTAATTTTTATAAAAAGAAACATGTATATTTTATTCAAATATTTCATACATACATACATATAATCACGCCTCTTTCCCGTAAGGGTAGGCAGAGACCACTTCTTTCCACTTGCTTACCTGTTTCGCTTCGTCCACTATTTAATTTCAGGGTAGCTTGAGCGATATAAAAGTCAGGAAACCAATACTATTGTTGTCTCTGTGTGTGTGTGTGGAATTTCGTATGTGTTACTAGGGCTGACATCCTCAATTGCTGTGTTTTTTGCAAGGACTATTCTAGGTAATTATTGACTAGAAAAAATCTAAAAAAGTCATTATTTATTCGAATGTTAAGACTCAGTAATTAACAAAAATTCGCGCAATTTTCTGTATCTTAAGAAATTAAATGACAAATGACAAAATTATTATATAAAAAGTATCATGATAAAAACTTGGTTGAAAACAGATATCACAAAAGAACAGGTAGAGACACAAGAATACAATTTAAAATTGAAATATACCTTATGTACACGATGCTGGTAATGCGCGGCGTGATTATCACAATTTTTTTAACACTTTTCACTGATTAGGGCAAGTACAATGTTCGCGGCGCGGTTGTTCCGAAAAAACTGGCACTGACGGTAGTTTTTGGAAATATCCGAGCCGAATATATCTCAAATATAGGGTATTTATTTATAATTTTTTTATATTATATATGTACATTTTTAATTTATTTTATTTTATATTTTGGCTTGGCACATCGTCTACATCCTCCGCCCGGTGTCGCTTCGGGGACACTCGTCAAATTTCGGGAGCAGTGCCAAGCGTGTCACAGGTCTGATAAGAATACCGGTCTTCGTTTCCACCTCCACAGTTCTCACTCGCCCGTCCGCTCCAGGAAATACTTTCAATATTCTGCCCTTTAGCCACGTGTTGCGAGGTAGGTTGGGATCTACAACTATGACCACATCATCAGGCTGTAGGTTATTCCCTTCCTGATACCACTT
Source organism: Malacosoma neustria (assembly GCA_963693495.1). Taxonomy (NCBI): domain Eukaryota; kingdom Metazoa; phylum Arthropoda; class Insecta; order Lepidoptera; family Lasiocampidae; genus Malacosoma; species Malacosoma neustria. The sequence continues at coordinate 15,805,924 of OY856379.1, read as the reverse complement.
TTGACGCGGTAGAAGTGTAGGTAAGTATTCTTTAACCCAGCGCAGCCAGTACATATCTGCCAGTCGTTGTGCGGTTCTCCACATTTTCCTCAGGTACAAGTCTCCATCATTGAACACTCCCGGAACAGGCAGACCAGAAGAAGACCCGATCAGGAAATGATTAGGGGTCAGGGCTTCCTCGTTGGCAGTGTCTACAGATACATGCGTCAATGGTCTGCTATTGACCATATTTTCAATCTCAGCCAGCAACGTTGAAAGGACTTCCTCTCTAGGTGCTCTTTCGCGGAGGACAACTCTTAAAGCGGTTTTGACGCTTTTTATTAATCGTTCCCAGGCTCCGCCCTTATGTGGGCTGTTGGGTGATATGAAGGACCAATTAATTCCTCGATTTGTCACCTCGTCTTTAATTTTTACCTGGTCCATGTCTTGAAATGACTTCCTTAGTTCAGCTTCGGCGCCGCGCAGATTAGTGCCGTTGTCGGAGTATATGCATTGCGGCCAACCACGCCTGGAAGCCATACGCCTCAGTGCCATTATGAACGAATCAGCAGTCAAAGACGGAACCAGCTCGAGGTGGACAGCTCTCACTGTCATGCAAGTAAATAATACGCCGTATCGTCTTTCTCGGCGTCGTCCAACCGTTATTTCCATCGGTCCGAACAGATCGACTCCACAGTGTGTAAATGCCCTCTGATGATGAGCCAGTCTGGCCTGCGGTAAGTCTGCCATACGCGGGATTGAAGGAGTAGCTCTTTTGATTCGACAGTAAAGACATCTTGAAGCTACCGAACGAACAGTTGGTCTCAAATTTAGGATCCAATACTTCTGTCGCAGTTCGTTTACAACGGTTTCGTTATTCCCATGCGCCATTTTTTCATGATAACTCTTGGTAATTAGTCTAGCCACTGGGTGGTGTCCATCTAATATTATTGGATGTTTCACTTCAGATGCAATGTTCTTCACCTCATCAACTCGTCCAGCAACTCTGATGATGCCCACTTCATCCAGATATGGTGTTAGACTGCGAAGACGGCTATTTGACGGAATAGTTTTATTATCTCGAAGCAAATAAATTTCTGAAGCGAAAGCTTCAGATTGAGCGGAGCGTAATATTAATATTTCAGCTTGGTTTAATAGTTCTGCGTCGAGACCACATTTGTTTGATTTTCTGCATTTTTCAATGAACAATAGTATGGTAGCAGTACATCTCAACAGGCGGAGCCACGACGAAAACTTGTGAGGATCCGGGATCGGTAAATTTTCAGATATAGTTATATGATTTACGATCTCCAAATTTTCTAAATTGATTTTCGTGTTTTTGTTTCCAGATGCGATCGCTGTCCAAGCGGCTTCCTCGCTGTACAAGAAGGAAGGCCCCCGAAACCATTCACAGTTATTGTGCAATTTATACGGTTTATTTTTTGTGGCTATGTCTGAAATATTTTTATCTGTAGATATGTAATGCCACTCGTTTAAATTGCTCAATTCATCAATTTCTCCAAGCCTGTTTGCAATAAACATTTTATAATTACGACTTTCATTTTTTATCCAGTAGAGCACTGTGGTCGAATCGGTCCAAAAAAACCTCTTTACTGGCTTTATTCGATGTTCGCTTTGTATCGTTTCAGCGAGACGACAGGCGAGAACGGCCGCTTGAAGTTCCAGCCGAGGTATCGACACGGTCTTTATAGGTGCGACTCGAGCTTTGCTTGCTATGAATGAGACACACATTTTATTCTCGGCTGCGTCAAGGGTCACGCGCCAGTATGCGACAGCAGCATAGGCGGCTGGAGAGGCATCACAGAATACATGAAGTTGCAGTGTCTCGCTTACTCTCGATGAATGCAAAGCAGCGCGCAAGTTATCGGGCCTCGCCGCATCGTCATCACCTGCGCCACACTCAAGCGCAGCCCTAAAATACCAACGTGGTATGCGGATTTGTTTCAACTCACTTAATTGCGATATCCAATGTTGAAAATCGTCCAGTTGCTTATGGGGTAATTTTTGGTCCCAATTTATATGATTTTTCCAGGTATTTTGTAAAATTATTTTAGCCTTTATGGTGAACGGCGTAATTATGCCATATACATCGAATATGGACATAACCAGGCGCAATAATTCACGTTTAGTCGGGCACTGTTTTCCTTTCAACACAGCCTCTGGAATTCGGTGTAAAGACAAATTGAACCCTAGCGTATCTGAGTTCGGAAACCAAAGCAGACCAAGAGTGCGTTCACCTTGGCTATCATCGTCTAGTTTAAACCTAACGCCATACTCACTCAAGCCGTCTTTTGACATATTCTGGCAAACCCGTAATTCGTTTGAGGTCCAATTTCTAATTTCAAAGTTGCCTTGCCTGTGTATGTAGGAAATTTCTTTTAAAGTTGTCATCGCTTGGTTGACGTCATCAAAACAATCAATATAGTCGTCCATATAGTGATTGTTCATTATAGCTGCAACGGCTTCTGGCATTTGTTTCACAAAGCGAAGAGCATTTTTGTTTTTAATATGTTGCGCAATAAACGGAGAACAATTCGCCCCGAATATGAGTGAAGTCATCGCATATTTCTTAACAGGTAAATCTGGGCTGTCCCTCCAAATAAACCTTAGGGCATGTTGATCTTCGGGCTTTATTTTTATTTGCAGAAAAAATTCTTTTATGTCACCTGTTAATCCGATTTTACGTTCTCGAAAACGAAACATAATACCCAGTAGGGACTCCAGCAGATCAGGGCCCCTCAGTAAGTAATCATTGAGGGCTTGACCACCCGACGTCGCGGCGGCGTCGAACACAACGCGAAGCTTTTTCTTGTTAATATTATCGACGCCGAAATGCGGCAAGAACCATACTTTGTTTGCGTCTTCGTCGGTTTCTAATTCACGGGCGTATCGATTGACAAACAAATGATTTATCCTTTCCCGATATCTGATACCGAAGTCTGTGTCACTCCTCATCCTCCTCTCCATCGCCATCAAACGTCTCCAGGCGTTGCCGAAGGAATCAACCATACGTGCCTTTTCATCTTTCCACGGTAATCCAATTTCCCATTTTCCGTTTATTAATTTAGCAGATTTTTCCAATATTTCGGTGGCACGTAAATCATTTTTATTACATCTAGGTTTAATGTTAACTCCTATACTCTCAAACATAAAAAACTTCCGAACAAGTTCGTGAAGCTGTGCGTCATTCTCCGGATCCGTGTGTATCGTATAAGAATTATTATTCGAGACGGAACAGGTGGCCGGCGCGAGCGCGCTTGTAAACAAGATGCCGTGGCTCGGTGAGTCATGCGTAAGTTCGCATGCGTCTGTGTGCACTGTCGACAGGGGTATAATGGTGTTGTCGGCAGCGCGAATGCAGGCGTTGCGAGGTTCGAAGCCAGTAGCGGCGGCGGGAATCCGCTGTATCGACGACAGCATGATCCGATCCGATTGCACAGATCTCGGGCAAACACCATGAACACACCATCCCAGCGGTGTGAGAGTAGCGCATGGTTCGTTCCTTTTTCGAATAATAGTCTTTATCGGGGCGATTAAGTCGTAATTATCTTGTCCGATTAGGATCTTTGGTTTGACGTTTTCTCTGCACACAATAGATTTATTTAATTGATTTAAATGATCATAACTTTGTATTTGTATATTAGATAATTTTTGTAGCGGCAAATTCAACTCGCTGATTTTCCTGACATTCAATGCAAATACTTCGTTGTTTTGATTTGTTATTTTACAATGGACTAGTTGACTTTCACATGTCAGTTTGGTAGCCCACGCACCCTGTACTGATAATACTTGTTTGCGTCCGTGAAGGCCGACGCGCTCCGCGACGTCCGCCGCCATAAGAGAAACGGTGGCGCCGTCGTCTAAGAGTGCATGTGTCAATATTTTACCACTAGGCCCGTGGATGGTAACAGGCACTACTTTTAGGAAGACACACGACCTTTCCTTATTTATGTGTGTGACAGTCTCGTTGCTCTCTGTAGAATTGGAAGAACACGGTTCGTTGACATTTATTAGCACATTGTCGTTGTTATTAGGGAGCTCTTCGTTACTTTGAATCATCGCTTGAACATTACTTTTGGGTTTCCAATGTAGGAGACGGTGGTGCGGAAGGCCACACGTTTCGACGTCACAGGGGGCGGCGGAACACGTATCGCGATCGTGGGATACCACCAAACACTTGTGACACAATTTGTGTGTCCTGACGAAACGCCATCGGTCACGAGTCAACGCGCGCTTGAAGCGTGCACACTCAGACAGCTTATGAGAACTCAAGTGGCAGAACTTGCATTTGCTAGTGACATCGCTCGCCTTCGCGTCTTTATCGTTGAGTAGTACCGAGTGCGACCTGCGATCTTCCGGCCTCTTTTTAGTGTCCGCTTGACTATAAATATGACTTAAACCAGCTATTGATATTTTTTGAGCCTCGCTGTATAAAAAATCTGCAATCAACTCTAATTTAGCCTTTTCGGAGTATTGATTCAAACTATAATAGTCAGCCCATTTGTTAAGTAGTATGCTAGGGCATTTCGAAAGCACTAAAGTCACAAGCTCGGGGCTACACAGGTACTCTTTTTGTTGCACTGACTGCGTCACGGCTACGAAATTCTTAATTTTTATTGAAAAGGATACAATGTCTTGATGAAAATTATGTGATAACGATGGCAACTTTTTTAACTGCTGAGTAATCCTATTTATGATTATTTCAGGACGGCCGTAGCGCAACTCCAGGGCTTGGATGACGGTGTGCGAGGCCGTACTACCGATCAGTAGTGAAGAAACCGTTTCTTTAGCTTCGCCGCGTAACGACTTCCGTAGTCTCCATAAATTTTCGCTTTCGCTATAATTGCAGACTCTTGAAGATTCGTCATACGCTTGTTTGAAGGCTAGCCACTCAAGTGGGTCACCGTGAAACTGTGGGAGGTCTTTCGACGCCGCAAACCTTGACAGGAATTGCTTATTTTGAAGATTAGTTTCATGTATAGCACTGACAAGGTTGTGCATATTGAAGCTGTTGCTGACTGCATGCTCTGGAGGTGGTGCAGGATTTCCCTCAATGTGGCTGCGATCTAGCCACTGCTCCACCTTTTCCTTAGAGTTCAGGGGAGAAACGGAATTATTATGCTCGCGTTTTGAGCTACGATCGCTCCTACCAGATCTACTCTCCAAGGCTGCGATGTCAGCGGCAAGCTTTTTCTCTAAGAGTTTCTTGTCAATAGCAGCCATGGCTTTTGCCGATTCGTACTGCAACTGCTTTTTGCGGGCCTCTACTGACATATTAGAACCGGTATTTTTTGAACCGTGCAAACTTTTTTTTATTGTATTACAATCCGTTTTTGCTCGATCCGGAGCACACTTTTGTGCAGGGTTTGTTTTAATTACATCGGATTTTATTTCGCACACTTGTGTATTAATTAATTGCTCTAAATTCCGTCTGTATGCGCCGCGGGTGCAAACCGTTTTTTCGGGCAAACGGTTGCTACACGATGGCGGTGGCGTGTTAAACATTGCGATATAGATCACGTATTATCACTTCACTACGATTATTCGGCTCAAGGACCACTTTTGTACACGATGCTGGTAATGCGCGGCGTGATTATCACAATTTTTTTAACACTTTTCACTGATTAGGGCAAGTACAATGTTCGCGGCGCGGTTGTTCCGAAAAAACTGGCACTGACGGTAGTTTTTGGAAATATCCGAGCCGAATATATCTCAAATATAGGGTATTTATTTATAATTTTTTTATATTATATATGTACATTTTTAATTTATTTTATTTTATATTTTGGCTTGGCACATCGTCTACACCTTATATGACAAATTATATAGCTAAGCAAGACTTGAATTTTTAAAATTATCAAATATTATGGAAACGTAATTAAATTTCAGGATCTGTTCTCAATAGGATTAATATTACCTCAATTGGGAAATCAAGCCCTAGCTTTAGGATGTGGACATGTACTCATTGGAATTATGGGAGCCCTTTATTCGGGATTCCAGTTAATATCTGGACCGATTGCAGTAAGTAATATTTTTGATTCATCACTATTCCCTAATTTAAATATTATTTCAGTTGAACTTACAGCTTTATCTCTTTCATTATGAATGTTAGCAATATCGTTTATAAGCATGAGCTTTATTTTGATGACTACAAACATTTTAATATTCCTTCTTCCAGATCAGACGCCCTTAATATTATTTACTGTATAAATATATAATGTTCTTAATTGAATATGCATATTTCTAAACAAACGCGTTTAACATCAAACGCATTAAAATGTTATGCATGCGCTAAATTGAACCAGCTATAAATGTAAATATTTAGGTATGAATGAAGTCATATAATAAACATAGTAATGTTTATTTAATTTCAGGGTAGCTTGAGCGATATAAAAGGCAGGAAACCAATACTATTGTTGTCTCTGTGTGTGTGTGGAATTGCCTATGTGTTACTAGGGCTGACATCCTCAATTGCTGTGTTTTTTGCATTAAGGAGTATTCTAGGTAATTATTGACTAGAAAAAATCTAAAAAGTCATTATTTATTCGAATGTTATGACTCAGTAATTAACAAAACTTCGCGCAATTTTCTGTATCTTAAGAAATTAAATGACAAAGCATAATTATTATTATATAAAAAGTATTATGATAAAAACTTGGTTGAAAACAGATATCACAAAAGAACAGGTAGAGTCACAAGAATACAATTTAAAATTGAAATATACCTTATATGACAAATTATATAGCTAAGCAAGACTTGAATTTTAAAATTTCATTTTCAGGTTTATCAAAACAAACACAACTACTCACAAATGCTTTAGCACCAGATTATATTAAGGAAGGTGCTCAGCAATCTGTAGCTTATGGCAGGATTGCATCATTATCCGGTGTCGGGATGTCCTTGGGACCCATCATTAGTGGTCACGTAATGGAAGCGTATCCTGATAGTGGTTTTACAATACTCACTTGTGCTATGGGAACTATATTTGCTCTGAATTTTGGTAAGAATACTTTTACAAGCACCAATTTCAGCTATTCGCAATATTTATTTCCTTGGGTACTTCTTTTACGTGCATAATAAATCCTTAAATTTGATTTGCATTCAAGTAATTTCTTATATCTAAATATGTATATTTGTTATTTTACTTGCTTCGTATATACTAAACTTTTGAAAAACATTAACTTTATGAAATGTTCCTTTACAGTTTTGGTAAAAACACTACCAGATGAGAAGAAAAAGCGAGAAGACTCAGCGAAAATAGGCATTAGACCAAAATTGTTAGACTCTGTTATTAGTTCACTTAAGCAATCAGTTGAAGAACTATACAAAATAGATTGGACGAAGTACTGGGACGTGTTTCTGGTTAAACTTATAATTACGCTTGCTATGGGTTTATATTTCAGTAGCTTTGCCCTATTTTTAAAAACTGAACACCAAGTGCAGCCAAAAAATTTAGGGTACATAGTATCAATTCAAGGCGTTATCGGTTCATTTAGTACTTATTTTATTGGATACATAAACGCAATTTATGCTGACCAAGGCAACTTTTCAAAGAGAATATTCGACGTATTTGTTACACTTATGTTATCATTCATAGGTATGGCAACAGCTTCTAATGTTATTGTTTTTGCATCAATATTAATTCCCTTTGCAATGAGTACTGCTATATGTAGAGTGTTAACTATGGAAATGATAACTTCTAGGTGTAATAATTCAAATAGAGGTACTGTTATTGGTGCTTCGACTAGTGTCAAATCTTTATCTGGAGTCGTAACGCCTTTAATCAGTGGTATAATTATACAGTATTTGGGTTTGATATATGCATTTTATACGGCTGCCTTTATCTCATCATTAGGTATAGTGGTTAGCTTTAGAATAAAATCCAGTAACATAAAAGAAAAAATTAGATGAATAAAAGTTACTTATAAAACATGAATTTTATTAACAAGAATTTTCTTCTCTTCATTTAAAATGTTTCCTAGTTGCATGCCAAACTTTCAAAGATCTACATTTTTGCGCTCTTATTTGCCTCGAAACCCTTTAGCGGCTTTTTTTGACCAAAGAGCCGCTAGAAAATGTGAAGTTGGTATGAGATTTGATTTTAGAATAAACGTCCATCCTGTAACCGTCCGACTCTGATTACGGGGCATTTCCATTGCTGCCTGTAAACTAGGAAAAATAGTAATCCACCTCGCATTGGTGGCGATGGAGCAATTTATTCTCATTCCTGTCTGAGATCATACGGTCATTAAAAAATATGAAAAACCATCTCACACAAATTAAATCAGATTAAGTCATAATCCCACTGACCTACAATTCTAACATAATGAGTCACTTGAAAAACCTTAACAATAAGACGGTGATACAAGTGCACAAATTAATACAAAAACAATAATATAGGGTGGGGTCCGTCTAGTTGTTCTCGTTTCCCACACTACAGTTCCTTCCGGAGGCGGTGACCCGTGAAGCTACCGTCTTGGGCACCTACGAGGCCCTCACCAAGACCATTGTTCTAACATATATAGTATATAATAACAAAATATTAATAAGTAAAAAGATAATTTTTGCATGAATGTGAAAGAAAATGCTAGCTTTGAAAATAATTAGGTACCCCTTCACTTAGAAGATAATTGAGGTATTATTTTTGCTAATTTACTGATAGTAAAGACATAGTTCGCTGTAACCTTTCGGGCGTGGATAGTTACCCGTAATTTAAGCATAATTTTCATCATTCTAGTTTTTTTTTTAAGAAGTCTACACAAAAAGGTGTGCCGAAGTATTTCCCTGTTACTATTTAAGTATTATGTTGGTGGAGTAAGTGAAGCTACAAAGGCTACAAAATTCAAGCTTTTCATTGAGATAATTAAACTGTAGAAGAAACTTGCAAAATAACAGTAAAACTACAGATATGCGAGCTATATTATAAGAGCCTTTGCGTTCTATCTTACTAAAGGAAAATTAGTTGTGATTGAGGTAACGTATATATTACAATGTAATAAAATAATGTATAATAATTACAATGGAAGTGCATTGCAATTTGTATTGTATATGACGAAATTACAAATATATGAACTGATAGAGTTCAGAGTATCAGAGACTGGACCCATGAAATTATAGTAAAAGATGAATATTTATATTGACTGGAAGTTGCAGTTAAAAAATGCAAAGTCAAGCGGACAGGAATGTCTGAATGCCGACACACGACAAAATTAAATGCCGTCGCGGATACAGGTGTATGTACAAAAACTGAAGCAATTCTTTATGCTTCGTGTGTGTATTACAAAATTAAACATTAACGATACGTAATAGTGACAAATATATGTCGATTATCATAAAAATATTATGAATCCTGAATATATAATTCTCGTAAAGCTAAGTAATTTTTTCCTCGTCCATCATCCTTAAATCAAATAATTTTGCAATAATAATACAAACTTTTAACATCAGTATAACCTTTGAGTTGGAATAAATAGCATAATTTAACAAATTTCGTATTTTTTTTATAAATTGTGTTTTTTGGAAATTAACAATTGATTTTCTTAATCTAACCTCAAAGCAAACACTCACTGACTTCGTGTTACTTAACAACGCCATCTGCTGGAATAGCTTTAGTGTTGTTGTGTCGTTAAAGCAATTAAAAAAAATAGTATTATTATTCGCCGATAGATGTCAGGAAGAGTCATTTTCAGTTTAAATTGGGACTACTCAAACGCCACCTTTTGACATTTTCTAGAAATGATTCCCAGCTAGATCGATTTATCGCCCCCGAAACCCCCCGTATACTAAATTTCATGAAAATTGTTGGAGCCGATTCCGAGATTCCAATTATATAATTATATATATACAAGAATTGCTCGTTTAAAGATATAAGATAAGAGTATCAGACTTAGGTGGTCTTCTTCTTCCTGTCCTTATCTAGTCTTTATATCACATTATATAGGGTCGGCACAACAAGTTCTCTTCTCTGTTAACCGTCATCTCAATATTCATGCCCATTTTCACCATATCATCTTATATGCAATTAATTAGATGATGCTAGAAATGAGGGTGGATGAATACAGAAGGGGATGGATTAATGGGTTGTGTAAAAGATAATATCAGAAAAAGTATGTCACCGTTGAGATAACAGCTTAAAGAGGAAAGTGGAAGGAGAAAACATCGGCTCTACATAAGATGAGATAAAGGCAGGAAGAATAAGTAAACTGGCAAAGATCCTTGCTCATCAATATTTTGATCGCTTGATGATAATCGGACTTACTTGTACTGGACAGATTTTATATTCTTAAACAATTTTAACTAACATTAATAAAACCTAGAATGCATCGAATTAAATTCATTCTGTTACTAATACTTAATTGATCACGTAAATATGGTCGCATGTATGGTTTATTGCTACATCACTATATATTTCCTTAAAGATCTTAATTGTCCAATTTAACATCATCTTAGAACTAATAGCTTATTTGATACATAACAATATTGTGCACCTTGCTACACATGTAGTGTACACATATTTAAATATTCACTACTTACTATATATGGTGTTGACATTTGCACATAAATTTACCGGCACGCGTCATCATTATCATCAGTAGTGAAATATTGCACGAGTAACGACAGGTGATCGAACAGGTGTACGAGTATCATCATTATGATATAATAATATAAATAAGAGACCCTTTTGGACGTAATATCATTTGAATAATGTATTTAATCTAGTTACGTAATAAGTCGATGAACTTTCGTTTCGGAAATGTGTTTCATTATCGTCTGCTGTGAGTATCAAAAGCCGTATCGTAAACTTGTAGGTATTAGATTATAGTTACTTTTAGAGCATTTTTAGTAAGTAAATTATACTAGATAATAGGTTCTAACATATCTAATACAAAAAAAATCTAGTTTATTAATTTAGTCTATGGTATGCATTTATAGCCTATATACGCAGTCTAGTGTCATCCTCATCATCATCCTAGCGTTAGTCCCGGTTGCCACCCAAACTTTCGTTTCGGTGCCCGGGGTCCGCTTTCCGACTTTTTCTACTCCACTTCGCGCGATCTTCAGCATCCCTGGTAGTGAGCCCATTGGCACGCACATCACCCTTTACGACATCAAGCCAGCACTTTTTGGGTCTACCCCTCCTGCCGGGGCCCGGCGGAGGCGGCATGGCCAGACAATTGTTACCCACGTAAGCATCCGGTTGCCGTAAAACGTGGCCGTACCAACGGAGCCGACACTCTTGTAATTTATCCGCAATGTCACGGACACGAAGACCGCCGCGAATGCGGGAGTTCCTAACGCGGTCCTTCCGCGTCACTCCACACATCCACCGCAGCATATTCATCTCCGTGACACGCAGCTCTTGCTTGTGTCGCTCTAACACCGGCCACGCTTCACAGCCGTATAAAAGGACAGGCCTAATGATGGTCTTATAGACCTGTCCCTTCAACTTTACCGGCATCTTGGGGTCACGAATGACACCAGTTACCTCACGCCATTTGGCCCACGCGGCAGCAATGCGTGCCTTGACGTCGCAATCGATGTCATCAGACGCATGGAACACAGATCCCAGATATTTCACTTGGTCCGTGCGCTCGACCGTGTTGCCATCTATGCGTACGGGTGTGGGATCTGTGGAGTTACAGGCCAAGTACTCGGTCTTCGCCATACGCAGTCTAGTGTGTCTAGTGTGTATAATTATCAAGATGTCACTGTCACTGTCGAGACACGAAAACCATGGGCGAGTGTGGGTCACATACATCTGCGAGTGCTGTACATAGACACTCAATCTGAGAGCCCTCATAGCAACACAATAGTAAAGCAATAGTCTATATTACATATATGTACTCATAAAAAGGATTTAGGCTTTTTTTATTGCTGACGAACAGCAGACAGGCTGACGGCCCATTTAATAACAAGCAGTTACCGTCGTTTATTTGCTAAGGGCAATGCGAACACACTGCTATCCGTATAGGATTATTAGAACCCGAGTCACTAATACTTCACTTATAGACCAAGGACGGTTACCATCCAGACGAACTTAGGCCCTATCACGACGCTAGGGTTGTTTTGTCGCCTTTTACGACAGGCCGACCCCGGCCACAGGGGTTAGTATTCTTACTCCGCAAAAAGAAAAAGGCTTAGCGAATGACGGCTTTTAAAAGTCAAACTACAAGATGGCTAGATATACAAAACTTATCGTCTCGGGGACTTATTCTCCCACGCCATTTCCAGTTACTTTATAAATAACTAGTTGAACCGGCAAACTTTGTTCTATCATATGAATTTTAAAAAGTAGCCTATGGCTTTCTCCAAGGTCCAATCTATAACTATACCGAAATTCATCAAAATTGATTCATACCTAAACATGAAAGCGTTAAAACAAACGTTGAAACAAACTCACTTTCGTATTTATAACATTAATTAGGAAATTAGGATTCTAAACACTTAACAATACACAGAATTCTTAAAATAACTATAAACTAAAAACGCGACTCCAAATAGGCATTTATTTTTACAACTATATCTCATTTTACTACTATATATTATTTAATTATTAATATAATGGTAATTATTATATATTAGTACTTATCTTAAAAATACTGGCCCACTGAGATACATACAATATTCACTAGTTCAGGGGCCAGTGTGATTTTTTCTAGTCAAATTAGTTGTTGTACATGAACTGCTATGATATGTATCTTTTATTTTTAAAATTTGTATGTCATGTATAAATAATTAAATAAATAGATATTCATAACATTTCTAATTTTCATAAACTTTTCTTACATTCCCACAATTTAAATCTGCATAAACAAATCAAGCGTTATATTTATATGTTACGCATGTCTGGCTATCTTCATTTTATATGCAAAGATACTACGGGCCATCAATTCTTGTCTTTTCTTGTCACGCTACTGGCGTCGGTTTTTTGACGTGTCTAAAATGTGAATAGAAATGGGCATTTGACGTTATTAACTTCAAATGAGATTATCTTTACCAAGAATTGACTTCGTGACGTACATGCACTTAATAATTTATAGTATTTTTAACATTTAATGCAGAAATTATTATTTCGTTTATAAGTATAGGATAACATTATTAAAACTGATGTACAATGCGATTCAAATAAGAATAGGAACCTCAATGACCTCTATCTGTCAAATGTCACTAGAAAACTACGGTTTGGAACGAAAGCTTATTTGCGTATCAATAATGATGAGTGGAATTGAAGTCATAAATACACAGGTAACATAGCTAATTTTATTTTAAACAACAGTTAGTGGAATACATATTAAAAAACCTATGCTATGACGTCACAACATGGCGCAAAGTCGATCCTATTCTTATTTGAAACGCATTATAGTTAGGAAAATTTCACGCCAAGATTACTCCTCATCATCTTAACGTTAAATCCCAGTTGCAACTCAAAGATCCGCTTCGGTGTCTCAGATCCGCTTCCGATTTTTTCTTATCCACTTCTCCCGGTCTTCGGTATGTCTGTTAGTGTATCCATCGCCCTTTATGACGTCAACCCAACACTTTTTGGGTCCGAGGCCTGGCGAGAGCAGTATGGTTAGACATTTAATCCCCATGTAAGTCGCGTTCACGCTTAGATTACTAGCATGTGTGGTGGGTGTCCTACTCGTCTCGTTATCATCCTACAGGATGATCGGGCCAACAACAGTGGAATGTTATGAGCTGTTATTATCATTAATAATTATTTTAGATAAACAAGTATGTGATACAAGTATGCCCTCCTATCATTTGCTTCTTTAATACTTTGTTATAATGTATTGTTCCTTACAACGAAAAGCCTTATCAAAGAAAATCGCAAATAAACATACGAGCATGATTTCACTCATACAAAACTGATAATGAATGAAATGCCAGAAATTTCGCGTATATTTTTACAGATCTCGAATTAGTAACATTTCAATACAGTTGTATTATATATAGTTGTATACTAGTTAGTACAACAATAGATAAATTTATTGTTCATTATGTTACATGCTTCTGAAGATATAATAATAGGTAATGTATAAAGAAACTGACGGGCAGAGCTCGACGTGGATATTAATCGTCAGCGAAGTGAAAAAGGCGCGCGTAAGCTGATGGGACTCACTAAATCATTGTAACGAGCTGCTTGTATTTATCACGAAGACTGTATCTAAATTTGTTATTCAGATTGAATACTTAGAAATGCATTGTATAAAACTTACTATATATAACTTATATATACATAATCTGAATTTTGCTTTTTTTAGTTAACATTCTAAGAAATATTCTGTTTGTTGTTTCTATGTTGGTTCATTTCATTTTGTCGTTAGATTAAGTAAATTGTTAGGGTAATGTGTATCTTTTTTTATTGTTCTTAAAGTGAAAATGCTCGATGAACACCCAACCGCTTCGGGGCTTTCGGTGGGTTAGTATGGGACCCGTGGTAGGCGCTGTTGCGTCCCCACAGTCGTCAGTAGGACACACGCGGCTGGTATAATAACCACTAGAAACCCCCCCCCCCCCCGTGTTCTTCTGCTGCCCGACGCCCGGTGGATATGCTATCGCATGCGCCTTCCAACCGGGCGAACTTTATTGTGTCTAATAAAAATATTTTTCTTCCTAAATATAATTCAACGAAGACGGCTAGAATAAATCCAAATACATTCCTTGTCTATAAACGTAAATATAACAGATGACGTTTATGTTTCCTAATCGTTTACTAATTAATTGAAAAAACTAAACCCACCTACGTAACTTGATACCCATAAAAGCATGTATGCACGATACTTCTGGACGAACGTGATCTGAATCGTGGGTATTAGTAAAATAAGTTGTGTAAGCAACCTCACGTGCACCTGTTCAAAGAGAATTGTTTGGAAATCGGCAGCGTAGGACATTATAAACACGCGCGTGTATTTAGACAATCGACTCTTTCAGCTTTTATCATAAATTTATATATAAATTATTATTAAAATACATAAATTATGAACTATTTTTCATCTGACGATGCATATTATTACATTTATAAACAGTTATAACTGAGTCCTAAATTAAGCAGAGCGCTTGCGTTAAAGTAAAGATAATTTATTACTATATTTTTCTTTTGTAAATAATTACATATTGTACAGAAGCAACTAGATTGGGGACGGGAATAAATCCCGTATCCTCCCTAGTGTACCGACATGTATTAGCTGTTACGCCACTTAATTTGTGAAAAAATTAATTTATCAATTAAAATACGTTAATTACTTGCGTAAGTTTCGGGTGTTTTTTATCCGTACAGGGGCGGAGAAAGAACACTAACCTCTGTGGCCGGGGTCGGCCTGTCGTAAAAGGCGACAAAACAACCCAACCTAGCTACGTGGTAGGGCCTCAAGCCCGTCTGGATGGCGACCACCTTTGGTCATAAGTATGCCGCCATAATAACCTTGTATTATGTTCCGGCATTAGTGACCCAAGTTCCTGTACCCTTATGGGACAACAGCGTGTTTGCGATGTCACTGGCGTTACAAGCACCTATAGGCGACGGTAACTGCTAAATTCTAAGCCGGCTGTCAGCCTGTCTGCTGTTCTACGCAATAAAAAAATTGTAAAATACAAGTGCGTAAACTCCTAAATACGCTAAAAATAATTATAATGTTAGAATTCATTATATATATAACAGTGGCTTATAACAATGGCATTAATATTTAGCCAATATATTTTGTCAGCCGATACTTAATATAAAAATCACAACTTAGTGAAAACCAACAAGTCAAAACTACAAAAGAAAATAGAGTAAACTATGGAGTAATGAGGTTTAACGATGCGTATAATCGGGTTATTTAAATATACGTACGCATATTAACGTTTTTATGATGGCAGAATAAAGATCAAACGTAACTATGTTTTATGTGGGAATAATATTGCATAATCTTAAATTAGGATGTTAGGGATCCCATTAAGACTTTTCAAGCCCAGTATGCTAAACGGACGATGATAGTTCACACAGTTCCGTTCAGAATTAATAGAACTAAAGTTCAGGAAAAGGTCACCGACGCTTATGAACGTTTGTAACACCAGGGGAATAGCCCACGCGCTGCCATTCTCGAAAAATTCTTGTAACGCCATTTTTGGAACAATTCCACGTCGTACTATGATGGAAAAACCTCAGCTCGAAACTTCTTCCGAATCCTGAGACAATTGTGATTGTTTCGTACAGGAATAAAGAGGCTCCAGTAAATGAGAATGAACGCCAGGCACGGAGAGAAGGGCGCTGATAGAAAGACGACAAAATTACCATTCTAAACAGCTCCTCAAATGATAACTTTAAAAAATCTAATTATAACAAATTGCTTGTTTGATATTGTATAGAAAATGGTAATAAGATTTAAACAATTGATCACTTTAAATAGCTAATGGTGCAATTTAAACATTTGTATGCAATTCCAATTCCGTTATAGAACTATTGTTTTCAATATTCAGTAACCGAATCAAACAGTGTAAATTAACAATAACCTCTAAGGGAAACTATTATGAATCATTTCGTTTATTGTTGCTCCACACAATTTTTGCGTCATTTTATAAATAGTTGTTAAATTCAAAATGATTTAATCACTGCTCCCGAAAACTTCTCGTTATAAATTTTAACTTTCTTTGAAGGATGTATATTCTAAGTTTTATTAGCCCCAATATTTTTTTTTATGTTAAGGTTTTGAAGACCGAGTACTTGGCCTGTAACTCCACAGATCTCACACCCGTACGCATAGGCGGCAACATGGTCGAGCGCACGGACCAAGTCAAATACCTGGGATCTGTATTTCATGCGTTTGGTGACATCCATTGCGACGTCAAGGCACGCATTGCTGCAACGTGGGTCAAATGGCGTGAGGTAACTGGTGTCATTTGTGCCCCGAAGATGCCGGTAAAGTTGAAGGGACAGGTCTTTAAGACCATCATTAAGCCTGTCCTTTAATACGGCTGTGAAGCGTGGTCGGTGTTAGAGCGACACAAGCAAGAACTGTGAGTCACGGAGATGAATATGCTGCGGTGGATGTGTGGAGTGACGCGGAGGACCGTGTTAGAAACTCCCGCATTCGCGGCAGTCTTCATGTCCGTGAAATTGCGGATAAATTACAAGAGTGTCGGCTCCGTTGGTACGGCCACGTTTTACGGCAACCGGATGCTTACGTGGGAAACAAATGTCTGGTCTGGCCATGCCGCCTCCGCCGGGCCCCGGCAGGAGGGGTAGAGCCAAAAAGTGGTGGCTTGACGTCGTAAAGGGCGACATGCGTGCTAATGGGCTCACTACCAGGGATGCTGAAGACCGTGCGAAGTGGAGAAGAAAAAGTCGGAAAGCAGACCCCGGGCACCGAACGAGAGTTTGGGCTGCAACCGGGATTTAACGCAAATATGGTGATGACTATATTAAGGTTTTGCTTGATATATTCATTTATATTATGCATTTTCGTAACTCCATCCACAAGTCATTAAAATGTTTTACTTTATTTTTACGTATTTATACGTTTTCACGTCTAAACCGCTGAACCAATTTTGAGGAATATCGATACAGTGATAGATTGGACCTTGAAGAAGGGCATGGGCTACTTTTTGTTGCGAAAATGAAACTTGAAGGGACTAATAAGGGAACATAATATAGTTCTGTTTTTTTTTTATTTATATCGCAAAACAACGTTTGTCGAGTCAGCTAATTTGATTTCTAAAATTCTTAGCATTTCCATTGTAGAAATGGTAAATGTAATAGTGTGAATGGTAGGTACGTGGTAACACAATGCTATATAACATTTGGATACTAACTTAGAGGTTACAGGTTCAAATTCCACAATGCGCATTCGCCGTTTAAGCTGTTTCCTCGTCTAGTTTGCAAACTCAACTCCTCAAATACTTGTAATTACCATGTACTTAAGGTACAGGAAAGCATCGTTAGGAAACCTCCATACGAAGATCACCGGTAGGTATCTGCCTATCCGCCTTGGACAAGCGTGACAAGTATAGTCTTGTTCTAAAAATGTTTTAAATATAAAACTGTTATTTTCGTGAAAGGATATGTTGTATCAAAATACATATCCTATATACATATGTGTCAAGGAAGAGATAAGGCGTAAGCAAACCTTGAGCAAGGTACTTATGCTCACACTGTTATCAACATCACACTCAACACAGCTGCATATATGTAATAGTATAATGAACTCTATAGTTCGCTTACAACGATATAAAATAGGTATGATAACGAATAAAAAGCCTATAATTAAAAAATAGTTAAAGCATATAGTTTTGAACTTCGATTTTTTTATTGCTGAGGCAAACTGGCTGACGGCTCACTCAAAAGTTAGCAAACACGTTGTTGTCCCATAGGGAAACAGGAACCTGGGTCACTTGTGCTAGAACACAAGATAAGGTTATTATGGCGGCATATTCATAGACCAAGAGTGGTTGTCTTGCTGAAGGGCTTGGGGCCCTACCACATACCTAGAGTGGTTTTGTCCCCTTTTACAACAGGCTGCCTCCAGCCGTGGTGTTCAGTATTAGTACAAATCTTAACTGAAAAACGATTGCTTAAAAGTCTCATTCTTCAATAACAAGCGAAGATGTGACAAATATATAGTTTTAATATCTTATTTATAATATAATAAATAATTTAATCTGTAAATTAAAAAAGATGAAAACAATCAAAATAAGCCTTCTCTGATTAGCGTTTTTGTATCTAGTTTTAAATTTAGATATTAAACGAGATAAAGAACATGATTCAAAAACGTAAAGAAAGCGATTTAATATCCTTTTAACATCAATATCGTCAGTGTATTATTTTTAACTAATTCAATATTTTTACAATTTGTACCAATAAATAATAAGATTATACTTAATTCGTAAGACTTAGGATTAAGTTATAATATAAGCAATTCTTTAAAAAAATATGATAAATGATTCAGAGTCCGTTTCATCACTAGATCATCAAGATATAACAAACGAAAAAACGTTTGTTAAAAATTGGAACCGTCTATTTGTTACACATGCTAATATTAAGCAATTTAAATCACAATAAAGTAAGATTGATAGGGCTATTGCGTGCTGCAATTAAATACTATATACCTTTATGGGAACATTAATATTAAAACAAACCGATGGAAGATTTCGAGGTTATTATTTTCACACGGCACTTGTGTTATTAATTTTCATATAATTAATATTAATCTGATATGACCGTGTTAGAAAGAATGTTGTTATTATCTATAAGTTTCTTTTGTAAGAAAGTGTTCTCTTACAGTCATTTATCCTTAAAAATTTTGCGATGTTTATTCATTATTATTATTGCGTCATGAAATTCCGTCAGGTCTTCTCGTCGCCTCGCGCATGCCACAGTGCCTGAAGACGAAAGTCTTTAATCAGTGGGTACCCGTAATGCATATGGAGGTGAGATATGGACACTCACAGTAGGGTTGGTCCACCAATTTAAAGTCGCTCAGAGGGCTATGGAGAGAGCGATGCTCGGGGTTTCTCTGAGGGATCGCATTTGTAATGAAGTGATCCGTCAGAGAAAAGTTAACAAAGTTACCGACATCGCTTCTTGAACCGGCAAGTTGAAGTGGCAGTGAGCCGGACAATTCCGTCGTAGAACCGGGGGTAAACGAGTTCTCGAGTGGGACCGTCTCGGCAAACGTAGCGTAGGACACCCACCGACGAGGTGGGGCGAAGACTTGTGTAAAATGGCTGGCAAGGACAGGATGCAACGAGCTCAAGATAGGGTTCTGTGCGAAACCTTTGATAGACTGATGATGATAATGATTGATTTTATTAACTTCGTGATCAATATTTTCAATTTAATTAAATATATTTTAAACTAATTTACATTCTTACAAATGCTTTAAATTCTTCCAACTTAAAATTAACTATTTTTTACGATTTTTTGCTTGTCAGAATTTTTTACGGGTTATAAAAGGTGAAGTAAACAAAATTTCAAAAATGTTAAAGCCAAATTAACACAGTAAACTAGCAAACTACTTTTCATATAACTGAAATAGATCAAAGAGTACGAACAAAGGTTTTGGTGTTTATAATAACGGACACCAAGCCGTTACTTGGCAACATTAACTTGTTTGAACTGTTACCTTTCTTTCGTAATTTAATTAAAGATTATATAGCACATGACTTGTAAAGTGTAGGTATTACAAAATACTACACGCATATAAACATCTCCAGGTTTGTGCACCATCGCGGTCTCAAGGCTTTCTGACTGACACAGGTTGGTATTAATACTAAAATACCGCAATACCTGGCCACATTTTACGGCAACCAGCTACTTACGTGGGGAATAAGTCTAGCCATGCCGCCTCCACCGGGCCCCGGCAGGAGGGGTAGACCCAAAAAGTGCTGGTTTAACGTCGTAAAGGGTGATATGCGTGCCAGTGGTCTCATAAGAATGCCGAAGACCGTGCAAAGTGGAGAAGAGAATATCGGAAAACAGACCCCAGGTAAAGGGCCCCAAACAAAAGTTTGGGATACAACCGGGATTTAACGCTAAGATGATGTTTACTATAAAATATATAAAAATAAGATTTCTTTGTTTGCAAGGCGACTTTGGCATTTTGGTAAAATTACTATTTCTTTTTATTGCTGAGGATCAGTAGACAGGCTGACGGCCCACTTAATAGTAAGCAGTTACCGTCGCCTGTGGATGTTTGCGACACTAGAAGCATCGCGAACACGCTGCTATCTCATAGCAGTAAAGGAAACGGGGTCACTAATGCCGAAACACATCACAAGATAATTATGGCGGCATAATTTTAAACCAAGGTTGGTGGTCATTCAGACGGGCTTGTGGCCCTACCATGTAGCTAGGCTTGTTTTGTCACTTTTTACAACACGCCGCCACCGGCCACAGGGGTTAGTAGTCTTACTCCGCCCCTGCACGGAGTAATCTACAATTATAATATGAAAAACATCAACACTGAAATATTCGACCATGTAATGTAAAATCAAATAAGTAAAGCCAAGAAAATATCTCAATCAAAAATCCAGTAAAATCCTTTGCATTCGCGACATTCTCATCATGGACGGAGTACAATAAACAGGAAACGTTTCAACAAATGCAATCCATCAAACCGTCGACGATGTAACTTCAGGGACATGTTTTCACCGCAAATTCCTAAGGTTGTGTGCATTTTATTGCGTTCACGCATTCAGAGCTCGTGCCAAGTATTCATTATAATTTGTGCTTGAATCATATAAATCGTATTTTAGAATGCAGTAATAACTAGCTTAATTTTTTCTACAAATACGATATAACCTCCTTAAGTCGAACCTCAAGAAGTTAAAAACCTCCCTAACTCGAAAAAAATGTATTCTATTCCCTTAACCCCCTAAACCTCCGTTGCTCGAAATCTGAACCCCCTATAAGTCGAAATAATTAGTGAGGCCCTATAAGCAAATTCAGTACTTATTTCCCTCTATAACTTGAAAAATAAATTGGACCTCTGTATCTTGAACGTCGAGTAGCAAAGCTTGATTTACAACCTTTACAACTCGATTATTTGAAAAACGACTTTAAGAACATACCGATGATGTACAATATTGTTTCTTAAAACTAGGATTTTTATTTAATTCCCCTTTTGTAATACAAGATTAGTTGGAATATATCTTAACCTCTATAAATTGAATGTTTCCTTACAAAATTAGCTTAAGTCAAAACCTCCACAAATCGAAAACTCTATAACTCTTTTTGGCGTCTCCTCTCAAGTAGTTCGACTAACAAAGGTTCTACTGTTTCATAGAATAAAGATTTTAAGAAAGTAAACAAAAGTTAAGGTTGGAATTGGCAATTCAAAACAAAGAAATAACTTTTTACATTATTTTCACATATACGTAATCGTTTACGTTTACCTGGATTTTACAAGGACTTTCGTGTTTTAGATTAGGGAATGAACCCATACTCGTGATCCGTTCAGGGGGGAGGAAGGTCTTCAGTATACACGCTTGGTCACAGGGAGGAGAAGGTGGGGCTTAGGTTTTAGGCACGTATAATATCCTCTTGCGCTTTTTCGAGCTATGTTCTCGTATATTCAATTATGGCGCGCAGCGTTAAGCACTGTATTAATGAACACAAATATATGTATACGAGCTAAATTACTTTTTTTTACTTTCTGTTTAAAAAATTGATTAAAGTCACAGATGGTCACCAATGGGAGGAAGAGGTAAAATTTCAAAAATATGTCACGTGGTATGGCTACGATCCCTATTAAATATATAAACCAGCACTTGATTCATTGTGTGAATTTATTTGTAACTTTGTTCTATGACTAAAATTAATTTTCTTTCTTCTTATTTCTTTTTATTTACTTAAAAATCACACAAAATACACATTTACCTCAAATACATTTCCCGAAATAAAAACTTAATATAATTTTAGGCATTTTACTCACACAACTTGATGCAATTACTTGAATGTCAGCAAAATAGGTACTATGGCAGTACCATCAGCAGGATTTAGTTTAAATAATAATTTGCGTTACTTATTAGCTTCTTTTGTTAGTAACTAATGAAGAAGGACTATTGCCGATAAATAAACAAGGAATAGATGAAACAGACTAGATATTAAATGATGCTCTCGCAAAATACCAACATTATGTACCGAATAGTTTTTGTCTTATAATTAATTGACTTTGAACCAAATTGCATTTAAATTGGGCCTTGATAAACGTTAGCATTTGTTTTTTATGAAGCAATACATACAATTTAAAAATACCGCTAGAAAGTGGTACATGCAGCGAAAGGCTGTGGCGAAATTAACTTTCAACGCTTTTATTACAATTATCGCAATGTTTCATAAATGCATTAATATTGCTGATATTTTCACGGTTGGTTTATTACTAATTTATTACTAAAACTACTTTTAACAGATTACAGATATTAATTAATATTATTGATGTATCCGAGACTTTTCTGCAGTTTTTTTAATCAACTTCAAAAGTTGGTAAAACACACGCTTTGCTAGAAGATTTAAATACAATTTATATATTTTAATTTATTCATTATAATGTATGTAGCATACTTTCGTGTTCGTGCAGGGGCGGAGTAAGAATACTGACCCCTACGGCCGGGGGCAACATGTCTAAAAAAAGACTATACAACCCCAACTAGGTCCAACCACCTCTGGTCTTTAAATATGCCACAATAATAACTTAGTATTGTGATCCGGCCGTTACCCAGGTTCTAGTTCTTCTCCGCGGACAGCAGCGTGTTGGAGATGCCCCTAGCGTCACAAACATCCATAAGGGATAGTTTTTATTGCTGTAGGACAGCAGACAGGCTGACGGCCCGCTTAGAATTTAGCAGTTACCATCGCCTATGGGTGTTTTCAATGCCAGTGGCATCGCGAACACGCTGCTGTCCCATAAGGATACAGGAACTTGGGTCACTAATGCCGGAACACAATACAAGGTTATTATGGCGGCATACTTAAGACCAAAGGTGGTCGCCATCCAGACGGGCCTGAGGCCCTACCGCGTAGCTAGGGTGGGTTATTTTGTCGCCTTTTACGACAGGCCGACCCCGGCCGCAGAGATCAGTATTCTTTCTCCGCCACTGCGCGGATTAAAAGTAACTACTTAAACTAGAGTAACTGAGAGAGTAAAAGTAGTAACTACTTTCCGTTAAGTAGCCCGTCAGCCTATCTGCTGTTTTGCAGCAATAAAAAAAATTTATAAAGATATTCATATCTTATAAAGCCCAAATGTTTATCTTGTAAATATACGACAGTCTGTTAATAACTGTAAAACTTTAATTTCGAACCGATTTTTCTAGGACATTAAAAATACTGAGAGAACAGTTGGCTTAATGATAATCACTTCCTATATCGACTTGTACGGTCGATAGTCAATGAAAAAAAAATTGTGATCTGCAAGCAGTTTTGTAATGGCAAACGTTTGTAAGCGGTTGTGTTTGTCCTAAAATTGTTTATTTGCCGTAAAACCGTTCAAAAGGAGAGTACGTACTCAGAACCGTTAAATATAATCCTTCATTAGGTCTTACTTTTTCTACTTTTTCATAAAAAAACATATCGGCTTCGGACAAATATTATCTTCAAACTCACGTTTCAATAATAAAAATCAACAAAACCTCGACACAACACCACTAAAACGAGTTCTCATATTACCGGCATATAAGTTGACATACGACCCTGGATGGCAGTAGCTGGTGTCATCTTAATATCGACATGTTATTGAAAATTGGACTCTATTAAAACATGTTATGACTCATTATAACATACAAGAAAAGTGATTAAGTTGGATGTGTAAATGAGCACGAGCCGTTATTTCAATACGTGTACGTCATAGATTTTGTCTAGGTGTGTTGACCGCTGTTTATGTTCGAAGGTGGTGATTTTCGAATAATTATGTTAAATATAAAAACATAATGCAGCCCTAGTGCGGGAACTACAGCTTCAATGGGTTTTTTATATACCTTTATATGAGTAACACCATCATTGAAAAATCAGTTAATTATAATACTAGCTATTGGAATTCATGATATATGTTATTGTTATAGTACTAACGATTTATCTGTAAGGAAAGATACCCATAAAATGTGACCTATTTTTGTAAATTTTTTACCCCTCTTCATCTCCTTGGTGACCATTCATAGTATAATATATGATCCTCCCCCTGTAATTTTCACGTAGTAATTCAGATATACGGTTTTCAAGAATTTTTGCAATTTTTGAAAGTTATAATAAATAATTGATTCATATTTGTATTTATTAATATAGCGCTAAACACTGCACGCTATATTTGGATATAGCTCGAAAAAGCGCGAGATTTCCTTTAGATGATATTGACTACGTAACGAAAACCTTAGCATTTAAGAAAACCTCCTCACTATGACCAAGCGTTGTATTTTGAAGACCGTAAGATGTATGTGAACGAATAGAATGAAAACCAACTAGAAAATCTGAAAGCATCAAATCGGCTTGGTTTTTCATTCAGATTATTTCCAAAGCTTTCACTTCAAGCCTCTTTGTTGTTGAGTATTGTAATACAGAAAAATTCTGGCATCTGATTGGATCGGTGACCCAAATCCCAAATCTTTTTTTTCTTACACAGACGAGAATATATGACAGATTAAACCAAAAAAACCGCATAACATTTACGTTATTGTCTACATATGATAATGTCGCCTGTTTCGGCAATCTAGAAATGAAATATAGTGGCCATACTCTCTCATGATATTGAATAATTAATAATAAAATGTTAAGCTTTATATTTTAAGACAAGCCACTTTTATAAGTATAAAATTTTTATTATATCGCCTTAACAAGAAAAAGATTATAAAACAGTGATTCTTTATCAAGAAGCCCACGCCACCGTTCCATTAACGTCTTACGAAGATAACATAATACTTCGTTAAAAATTCAAGTGAGAAGATTATGCCTCCCGCTGCCTGGTTGAAATTTAAATAATGCTTCGACTGGACCGCTGATTGCTTTGTAATGCTTCGTTTATCGTTGAATTTACTTCCAGGTTTATATGTCAAGTTTAAAATGGATTACCAAAATATGTTAAGTCCAGGCCGTATAAAAAAACACAATAAATAAATATAGACTTTCTAAAAATAATTTGACAACTGTTAGATAACCCTATACGAGTATATATTCTTAGAAAGCACTCCTAACATAGCTATCAACCTTTTATTTTGCGTTTCGAATCAAATGACACTAAATTAATATAAAAAAAAAATAAAAAAATAAAAATTTACGAGTTTACCAAAAATATTGTTATAACGGATTTTGCAACTACACGCCTTATTTAATTTTAGCGTTCAAAAGTCCAATCCTCTTATTGAGGACGGTTTTTCCTTTGCTTATACGTATATACGTATATACATTTTTTTAACGAGTTATATACACAATCGGTAAAATAATAAAAAATACTATATTTAAAGATAATTACATCGATATGTAATATTATCATCGCTTTTTAAGAGCCGTAAATCTTTTCTTATGTAGTTCTGATATTTGCAAGGTTTTATGAATATAGCTAATATAAACGCAACTTAAAGCAAGATATTTTTATTTGTTATGATTTATCGATGATTAATTGATGATGTAGTTTCACAAAAATCTCACGATTATCTCATCTTCATTCAAGTAATTGCCAACTGGAGGTTCTGCACGTAATTACTAGTTCGATAAGTCAATATGAACACGCACACATGTTTATGGATAAACATGAACGAAACCATTCGCAGATTGCCCACTAGTTTACCCGGGAAACGTTATTCTGCCATATGAATTTTAAAAAAGTAGCCTGTCTTTCTCCAAAGTCCAATCTATGACTAGCGAAATTCGTCAAAATCCATTCAGTAGTTTTTGCGTGAAAGAGTAACAAACATACAAACTTTCGCGTTTATAATATTAGTTAGGTGTAAAATCTCTTATAATGTTCTGTCTCTTGTAATCTCAAGTTCTTATAATGTAGACCAATGAACATGTCAACCTAATTTAGTATTCGCATAGTTATTATATATGTACAGTTAACTAAAATAATTGCAGATGGTTTTTTAAAGTGTTAGCATGATTTTATTAGACTTAAACGTGATTGCTGATTATGAAAGTCTGTTACTTTTTCATGCCTAAATAACTGAATTAATTATGATGAATTTCGATATAGAGAAATATTGAACCTTGGAGAAGGACATAAGCTTTTTGTCACGACTTGAAGGAGCGAAATAGGAATGAACTTAATTATAAATCTGTTTTTCTTTTTGTAATTTTTATGGCAGAACAACGTTTGCCGGTTCAGCGCCATATACACTAACAAATTCAAAATGTATTTTGACTCACCTGAACGGCGCTGTTGAGGAAACAGTTGTTTTGTCCGGGGGCGTTCCACAGGCCTTTGGTGGTGTGGAATATACCCGAGTCTCTGGAGTCGTCTCTAGAATGTTGGGGTCTCAGTTCTCCGTCCCTCATATAGCGATCGTGCGCGGAAGTCGCCATTGTAGCCGCCATTATAATTCACTCGCACGCCATCTTGATAGTCCAAAAGTAATTTTGATTTTTGACATCGCCGAATTAAACCTGCAAAGATAAAATAAAGAAAACTGAAATCTAAGCATAGGAATAACATACTGACTTTCTTATAATAATAAATCTCAGAATAGTGTAAAAAAATCACAAGCTTAATACCTACTCGTATATGCAATGTTAGTAAAAATATGTTTTCAATGGTTTTCAATAAGTAAAATCGCGAGCAAAATCCTTACCAAATATACCTAGTCAGGTCATAAATTCTGTCACATGTTTAATGTAAAATAATTGTAACAAGTTTATTCATTATGTAACCATTCATATACCAAAATGAACTTAACAAAACATAGATTCTTATGACATTAAAGTTTATTCAAAATGACCTCCGTGATTTTGAATACAGGCCTTCAATCTGCGCGGCCAGTCGTCTATCACAGCACGAACGAGGTCCATGTCAATATCGGCGGCTGCCTTAATCAAGGATGTCTTGAGTGATTTTAAATTGGGATGAGGCTTTGAGCACGCCTTTTCCTCCAAGTGTTGCCATATCTTGTAATCTAACGGATTCAAATCTGGACTGGAGGAGGGCCAGTCTTCGTGCCGGATGAAGTCGATTTCACGCGCCGCCAGCCAGTCTTGTGTGCTCTTCGCTCTATGAGCTGGCGCCGAATCTTGTTGGAATACCCAGTGCCTGTTATTGAACATGGTATGAGAAACAGGTTCCACAAGGTTCGTCAGGACTGTATTTTGATACACAACAGCATTCGTTTTTACACCTTTCTCACAAAAATGTACCTCTGTTAAGCCCCAATAAGAAACTCCCAACCATACCATGAGCGAGGATGGAAAATTACCTCGTTGGACACGCGGAATACGGTTGCTCGCTTCTTCACTACTGTGTGCGTACACCTTATCATTTTGTTTGTTGTAGCTCTCTTCTACGGTAAACATTTTTTCATCCGAAAAAAGAATTTCCCGATATTTTTTTCCCGCGTACCGCTTCAACAAAGCGCGGCATCTCTTCAGTCTCAGGTCCATTAGACGAGCATTCAAACGATGTCCTGTTTTTTTTTCGATATGCCCGAAGCCCTAAGTCTTCATTTAACACCCTTTTCACCGTGGTTCTGCTTAACCCCATCTGAAGGGCCAACAGTTTCTGCTTACGTTTGGGATTTCTTTGAATTCGTGCCTTCACAGCTTTTATCACTGCTGGAGTCCTAACAGACCGAGGGCGACCACTTCTTGACCTGTCATCTACACTAGAGTCTTCATTGTATCGTTTGATGGTACGATAAACGAATCTTTTGGTTATATTCAAATTTTTCAGTATGTTAAAAATTTGAATTGGCGCGTAACTGCAACGATGCAACGCAATAACTGCAACACGGTCTTCTTTAAGCGTCCACTCCATATTTAAAAATGAGTAAAATTCTAAAAGTATACCTTTTTTATTTTCATGAACAATTCGAAATTCGAATTCAATAAACTTTTTTGTGGCCAGCATTCTAAAAGAAAAGTTTTTACTGTGTGACAATACTTATGACCTGACTAGGTATAATTTATTTTCATGGAGAAAATATCATATACTAGCTGACCCAGCAAACGTTCTGCTATATAAAGAAAAACTTTGTGTAGTGGAATGATTTGTGAATCTAAACCATTCTTAAATCCAATTAGACACACACAAAATATTCATCATAATTGGTCCAGCCGTTTGGGAGGAGTTCAGTCACATACACACACGCATAAGAAATATATACAAAGACTAAATGTTGTACATACTTATAAAATAAGCCTAGCTTGCAACATTTCTGTATTCGTTTCGCAACTACGCTTTTAATTGATAAAATTTTTAAAAACTTTTCCACGACAAATTAAAAAAATTTCATAGACTATACAAAGTCGATTCATTCTGACATTCATATATCTAGTTAATTGCTACAAGGTTAAAATTCTCCTGTTCATATTTAAAACACAATGTATTATAAAAGTATACATTTCTCTACTTACGTTACGATTATTGTTTGGAATAAGAACAACGAAAACAAAGAATCGTTTTGTTTAGAGACGTGAGCTGGTGTCAGATTTATGAAACTGAAATGAAATAGGCGAACATGAAAAGGTCAACGAACAGTACAATAATGAAATATTTAAGAAATACGTTTTATTAGATCTAATTGGGATGACGTAATACAATTAACTATTAAAAACATCAAGTTAATTGTTAAATACTGAATTATTAAAAACATTTGCAATTCAGGAAAATTAAATGACTTTTTATAGATACATAATCCTTTATTTATATAAAAAAAATAACGCTAATTAAAGAGATTCACAAGATTTGCTGTTTCCAACTGATAAAAATGTCTACAATTAGTTACCGGAAAATGCGTTCCACTACATTGCGTAAAGTAAGGTCAGTATAAGAATGTCTACAATCCACGATCACGGAAGACACGTAGCGTGGAAGCAGGAATGTAACATACATCATCTTGCTTAACCCCTGTTGGCAGTCACTAATGACTACGGGCAATCAGGGGCCCTGTCCACATTCTTTACGGGATGTCATTATGGGACAAGAATGTAATAAGTTTTGTTCTATTATTAAAAAAAAATATTGTGTGTAATGTAGACCCACTTTTAGAAGGTTTTGGATTTATAGTTTTTATATTTAGGCGCCTCAGAATTTTTAACGTGTTTTAAAGTATTTGAATTGATAAATGTAAGACAGTATTAAACATTCTATTTACCTCCCCAATTAAGTTCGAAATTTCTGTTATATGTTAGA
The DNA here is from genome assembly GCA_963693495.1 of Malacosoma neustria. NCBI lineage: Eukaryota > Metazoa > Arthropoda > Insecta > Lepidoptera > Lasiocampidae > Malacosoma > Malacosoma neustria. The sequence goes on along the minus strand of OY856379.1, from coordinate 15,776,120 downwards.
GTTGAGAGAAGACACAAAGATATGTATATTCTTAGCCTGCAAAAGTCCTATGAAAACCGTTTCATAGGACTTTTGTAGGCTAAGAATATATTTTTGTAACCACCGGGTTTAAATAGGTAATGAAAACAATTGTTATAATATCAATTAAGCTTAAATGATTGTATAAAGAGATAGAACAGTTTTTTTTTGCTGTAGGACAGCAGACAGTCTGACGGCCCACTTAAAATTTAGCAGTTACCGTCGCCTATGAGTGTTTGCAACACCAATGGCATCCTGAACATGCTACTGTTCCATAAGGGTACAGGAACTTGAGTCACAAATGCCGAGATAAAACACAAAGTTATTACGGCGGCATACTTAAGACCAAAGTTGGTCGCCATCCAGACGGGCTTGGAGCCCTACCACGTAGCTAGGGTGGGTTGTTTTGTCACGTTTTACGACAGGGTGAGTCAATAAAATGAGTTAGCTGTACAATAGCTTTGTTATGATTTTTATTGATTCAATGCATCTTTACGACATCGGTGTACTTTATATATAATACTAATGCACGCGTGCACATGTTCACATGCCGATTCTAAATCAACAAGCAAACACCGAGTTATTTCAAACACTTCCGATTTATCACGACGGGCTGATCAGTTGACCATAAAGTGAAGATATTTGGGATTATTCCATCATTAAAAAGTTCGTTGGTATTCTTACAAGCGTTTCATAATATTCATCCACAGTGTTCATCTAATGATTACGCACTTCGCAAATCGAGGTTTGCTGAATATTGTCACAGGGCTACCGCTCTGCGCACTTATTTATTATATGTTATTATTATTCCGTAATAAAGCGGAAAAGAGATTCCTGGGCAAAAGAGCCTAAGGAAAATAATAAAATAGACGTGAAAAAAGAAAATAGATAGATTTAATATACTTTCAACATGATCGACTGACCCTCAGTCCGATAAACCAAACGCTTTCTTAACTGGTGAACTAGAAAACTGTTTGTCGCATTTTTTTTATTGATGTAGGACATCAGACAAGCTGACGGCCCACTTAGAATTTAGCAGTTACCGTCGCCTATGGGAGTTTGCAACGCCAGTGGCATCGCGAACACGCTGCTGTCCCTTAAGCGTACAGGAACTTGGGTCACTAATGCCGGAACACAAAGTTATTATGGCGCATAATTAAGACCAAAGGTGATCGCCATCCAGACGGTACCCTACCACGTAGCTAGGGTGGATTGTTTTGTCGCGTTTTACGAAATGCCGACCCCGGCCTTAGAGGTTCAGTATCCTTTCTCCGCCTCTGCACGCATTTTATGACTCGCGCCATCGAAACGATAGATCTATTCCTTTTTTAGACAGTTTGGGTGACTATACAGTGGGATGACTATTTAAAGTTGATGATGAAGTAAATCTGTACATACTCTCAATAAACAAGTAGATATATTCTGTATATGTGTGCTATTTAGATATTTATATATATAAAACATTCTTAAATCAGCTCCTGGTAACAAAAAAAACTTTTTGTAAATAATAATATATAATAATTTAACAGGAATTCTTGAAAAATCATTCCAAAACACATCAAAAATATCTGATTTATATCGAATTGATGGTCACCACAGCCGTCGATAATTTAACAAAATTGAGGTTAATTCCTGAATATAAGTTTCGTAATCTAAAACATACCAACTTTTTATTTACGCATGCAGTTACAAGAAGCCGAAATCTCGATTACGGAATTCAACCAATGTTTGTTTGTGTTACGAATAGTTCTACATTCAGATTAAATTTAGGAAGTATTTACAATCGCATGCTAACCACACAACCAAAATATTTATGTATAAATATTAAACAGTACATTTCTTTCAAAAATTGAACTAATTTCGAAAGTTTCGTTCTTTAAACAATGACAGAAATTGTATTGAAATACTTTGAATAAATGAATTTTTGAAGTGAAACTTCTTTGGGCGCATGAGGATAAAAATTTTACGGATGAAACGGAAATTAGCGTCACGTTACGGATGAAACACATATTAGCGTCACGAAAATGTGAAACGGTTTTTCTAATACTTACATTTTTTAAACTAGTGATATCTTTCGAATGGAATGTCCGACTTGAATAATTAAAAAGTTATATAAAGGTATTGAAGCAGTCTTGAAAATGAAGTAATTTATTTTGATAAGGATTAATACCAAGATATAAATAAAGAGCCGTTTCTAGCGGCGGTATTTCAATTAATTTTTTAATATAAAAGAACACTTATTGTAGCATAACTATAATAGTTAGACATATGCTGTCGCGACATTTTTTATAAATAATGATATATTCTGCAAAGTCATAGTATATTATTTTATTCTATCATTAATGTTTTCGCAGCGTACGCGATGTAAAGAATATTTTAGGTATATTTTTTATCATAAGTTACATTACTTACAACCACATTCCATACTCAGATGTTTCAATCCTTATTCTCAATTATTGACCAGTACATATACGAAATTAAGTATCTTTTACAAAACACGACTTAATTAACTAACTTAAGGATTAATTTCAAGAAGAAACAGGTCACTGTTATCAACTTTGTGTTAATGTTTTTCTATTGTAATTTTATGTAATGTTTTAAGATCGTTTACTTCTTATGAATATATTTATTTAACTGCTAAGACGCATTCATATGGTCCTTCGAGACGGATATGAGCCAAAGAGCTATGACCTGATCTTCAAACGTTTATGATACAACAAACAATAGACTTGTTTAGCGGACTCCGGGCACCGAAACGGAACTTTAGGTTGCAACCGGGATACTACGCTTGGATAATGATAATGATAAAACAATAGACTTTTTCCTTTATTCATTAGATAGAACATATAAGACTTGCAGGCAATAATCCTGCAGGCATAAAACCAAGACGAAAGTACCCGAACAATGGACTAAAATATTTCACCTGGGATGTGTTAAGGCAATTAAAACTCAACCGCTTGAAGGGTTAAAAAACTCATCGCTTTTAAATTTACCATGCATAATCCGTGCACCCAAAATTAAAATCTCTAAACCAGTTCCGACTGCGCTCTTCATAAAGTTAAGCCATTTTTCATACCTTTTTGAAATATCTATCATAGAATATATTTGTGCTATCTATATTTTTGGTCCATAAGAGACGAGCGAGAGAGAGAAGCCACATTTTATATTGGTATTTAAGTAACAGATTATTTATCTTAATACACTATAATGTAACTATATTTATTTTTATTGTTATTTAATAAAAATATAAGTTTAAACAGTATTCCCGACGCAAGCCACCACAAAATACAAAGCAGAAATAAAATTGGTACAAAAAGAATGATGTGCCTTTGGGCGTTCCCGTATAGAAGACTTTGTGGCAATGTATACATACCATTCCGGTACATTTGTCTATCTGCACACTCGGTTCACTGCACTATGGCGGCTTCCAACCCCAGATAAATTGCAGAACGCTCAAACGAGCATCTCATCACGGAGTCATTACGCCACCGACAGGTGAACAGGTGAACAACGCAAGATGGGAACCCTAAGTAGAACTGCGGTGAAGCCACGCCAAATATACGCATGTGCGGTTTCGCAACTCCATCTACGTCAACGGGGGTGGTCGCCCCTGAGTTCATGCCGAGACAACGGCTGCCAATTTAAAGCCCCAAACCTCCCCAACATATTATGGGAAGAAGACCCAGAGAGACAAAATATTGTTAAGAAAGTGCACCGTTCAGTTTTTATTCCTTGATCTAGGGGGTCCAATAAAAGTACTTAGTTCTGAAAAAACCAAATAAGCCACATGTTCATCCATAAAAGGTATGTATATGGTGTTTTATAACTTTTGAATAGTTGTTAAAATGTGTCTTCAATGTCGAATAATCTAATCGAAAATACAATACTTACATTAACAAAAGTCATGAACGGAAAGCAATTATGTCCATGACCTGCAGTTTTGAACTAAACGTTTCCTAAAAGCTTAATCACATGTTTGTGTGTTGACGATGTTTGTCCAATCGATGGCCATCTCTTGCCAAGTCATGGTAACACACATACTTATGTCCAAACGATTGTTCAAATTACATATTATAAACCTATATATAACTGATATGACAAAGTAAGATCGGTAGGTAAACAAATTTCGTTAAAGAAGAGATTTGGCCAATCCCTGTACCACGAAATAAAAAAAAATTACGTAAGGTTTACTTTAAAATAGGTTTAAAATTAGAATAGAGCTGAAGTATCGGGCTCATAGAAGCTCTTTTTAAAAGTAATCGTATATTAAATACATAACATTTTTAGACTTTTTTTTTTCAATAAAATTTAACTTTAAATTTCAATACGGGTAAAGTGTACCATTTTTTAACATTGGCTAATTTTTTGTACCCTAAAGGGGTGGTCTAGAACCCTGCTTTTAAAATAATCTAAATTTCATCTCAAGTGCGGTCGTAAATATGAGCAGGCCATTTAACGTACAAAAACCTCACTAGCGGCAAAAACTAAAATAATTTTAAATAGTTACACACTAACAAAAAACTGAAACAAAAACTAATAAGGAAAAGAAGAGAGCGTTTCAAGTGGTTGGTCGATATTAAAATATTTTAAAATGATAAACTAAAAGCATTCGTTTAGGTCTCGAGTACCTCTAAAGTTTCAATGTGAACACAAAAGATATGAGATCCCAGAAGCAAAGCTATGTATAATATTATTTCTATGCTCATCAGATATAATAAAACTATTTTGGATGACACCTCTGGCTCCAAAATTAAAGATGAAACGCTTACAAGAAGAACGTACTCTAGATTTGGTGATGGTATTAACATAGTTTTTGTCGCTCTATTTGAAACACGAGTTTCCAATCGGGTATCAGACTTGATCATTCGAATTTTTTTTTTTTTTTTTTAGTAATAATAATAATTTATTCAACAACAACAAAATATTGACAATATAAAATACAACATCAATTACAAGTTACAATTAATTAAGATAAAAATAGCAATAGTACTTTAAATTAAATTAATTAAAATTAAATTAAACATTATGACGGTGAAACTTAAATACTCCAAACTTAAATAAAATGATTAAAAGTAGATAAAATAAAATAATTGATTCCACTTGCTCCAGAACTAGATCTATCTGTATCTCTGGGGCAAGTTTATTCTCCCATTTTTAATTCTAATTCTATTTCTTAAACTAATTCTGCATAAATGAATATTATATATTTTACAACGTTAGTTATTATGCGCGAGTGTGAGGAAGTGTTTGTGCGTGCACGTGTGTGTGTGTGTGTGTTTGTGTGTATATGTATGTATGCGCGTGTGCGTATGTGTAGGTGTGAATTTTTCTAGCTAGCATAAACATGTATTATTCTCCAATATGAATAAATTTTTCTGTGTCTGAATAGTCCATTTTTAATAACCATGATTTGATTTTATTTTTAATTTCAAATTTATTTAATGTTGCTATGTGAATTTCTTTATCAACTTTGTTATATAAATATGAGCTGAATACTGAGTATTGTTTACTAGCAAATGAAGTTCTAGTTATAAGTGTATTATAGGGTCTGAGTCTCCTTCTACTCGATATATCTAATTGAAATAATGCATTAGGTACTTCAGTGTGCTTTTTTAATATTGTGTAAAGAATAAATATTTGTCTAACAGACAGAACTTCACTTTCGCTATATAATAGTGAGGTTGGATATAAAAAAGGTTTAAATTTCATGACCTTTAATACTGCTCTTTGAGCTCTTTCAAGTTTGATCAATTATATTATACCCATAGACTTTTAGCAATTAGTTACCTATATTGCAATGATACAAAGTGTTAAGAATGGAATTTAATTTCTGTACTCTTGCCACCGTCGGGGTACCTTCAATTTTGGAACCGAATGACTATATCCCGACTCTGGCAAGAGACCGAATGGATTGGCATTGGTGCCCTGGAAGATGAGATGTCCTCTAGTATGGGACGACACTACGTGCGTAGACACTTTAGCGGCTTCTCATCTTCCAGATAAACGTTACGGCGCGTTACATGGTTGGGGAGGTCAAAAATCCCCAAAAATTGTGTTACGTAATACTTGAACGCTCCTTTGATAGAGGTCTCACGGGATCAAAAATCTGGTGTGTCCGGGCAAAGGATAAGTGTTGCCATCCAACGCAGTAATACAACCAGCTTTCTGAGAATGTTTCCGGCTGAAAACGATTTAGAATATTATTTTTTAATTCGAAAGCGATATGGATATGTATTATTTATAATTTTCGTGTTTTATCTTTGTAATGTTAGATATTTAAGCGTACTAACTAATTGTATTTATTTCTTATATTCCCGTCTTTTGTTTCTTATGCCACCGTTAGTGCGTAATGTAATGAAAGTCTCTATACTTTTGTCTATTGCCCAATATCTTTTACTTTTTATTTCAATGCTAGTTAAGACTTTTTTATTGCCAGAAAACATCAGTTAATAATCGTAAAGTGGTTATTAACTACGTGAGGCGAACGAATGGCCACCTACAGGCTGCTTTTCTTTATTTGTAATTATTACAACTGTTCGCGCACTGTTACTAGTTACAATGTAAAACTGACAGTTCACAAGTTACTATGTAACTGTTCGCAGTTTTTTACCTCTCAGTTTTAAGGTTCAGCGGCTACATTTATGGTCTTGTAAGGATATACATATTCCATGTCCTGTTAGAATAAAATTAATTGGATTTATATACTGTTGCTTTAATTACCCTTTAAGTGCACGTTGTTTTTTTAAAGAGCTTATATACAATTTTATGTAGAGCAATAAAACTGTTATTTTTTTAAAGAAAACGATCAAGCCTAATTTTTGATTTAAGTATTCTTTGTAGTTTACTCGTATATAGTTCTTTATGGGGACCGTGCTTAAACTAACTTAATAAGGTTTAATAACTAAGTAAGAATAAGTTCTAAACATAAATTTATTCAAACATGTTACCTGGAACTACATTACACATTCTTTAAGTATAATATCTCAAGGTATGAGAAAAACTATGTATTTTGACACGAGAAGACTAAACAGAACAGCAGATAAAAGTTACCAATAACAGAACATATTACAATTGGGTCCGTGTGTGGAGACAGGAATACAATTCATCGTGACCAAAATTATTACGGCAACGGGCACGATCATCTAGTACACACCGTAATAGGTTCTAGGAACTTCGGCTTTATTCACTAGTATAATTGGTGTCCAGGATAAATCAACAAATACCTCACATCCATATTCACACAGACTTAATTCACTAACTTCGCTGAGGTACCGTCATACATTACAATGTACACATATATTGATAGAAGCAAGACATTTCTGTGAGAAATTAAATCTATGATAACGAGAGGAGCCATAGACTAGGAAAAGTATATTATGAGAATACCTAAAGAAGCTGATGTGATAAAAATTAGTTTAAAAAAGAGATACATCAAAATAAAGAGTATATACTCGTATATAGTATATACGAGTATATACATTAACAATACAGTGTAAAAATATGCATTGCTCGATCTCGTCTCGGTATTGTAAGAACTATATTACATCATACAGAATGGAAAATGTGGTTGTAATAAATAGTTACGTGATAAGAGCTATATAAAAAAGTCAAATTGCACAAACTCATTGCATGTGTGCAAATATAACAACTAAAGCAGTCTACGCTTGTGAAAATGGATTTGAGATAAATCGCAAAGTACTTGTTTAGAAAACTCCTTTACCACAATGATTTTAAATTTCTATATTAAGTTTTTGAAAAACGTTCTGTTTTGGCCATTTATATACGATGCAGAATATAAAATGTGTTGTGCAATGGGTGTTAATCAGATAAATTCAAAGATAATTTTAAAATTCATAAAAGTTTAGAGCTTGCTTAAATTAGTGGATTTTTTTATTTCTGTAGGACAGCAGACAGGCTGACGGCCGGCTAGAATTTAGCAGTTACTGTCACCTATAGCTGTTTGCAACGCCAGTGGCATCGCGAACACGCTACTGTCCCATAAGGGTACAGAAACTTTGGTCACTAATGCCGGAACACAATACAAGGTTATTATGGCGGCATACTTAAGACCAAAGGTCGTCGTAGACGGGCTTCAGGCCCTACCATGTAACTAAGGTTGGTTTTGTTTTGTCGACTTTTACGACAGGCCGCCCCCGGCTGCAGAGGTTAGTATTCTTTCTCCGGCCTTGCACGGATGCGTAGGTATTTGTAGTTTTATACGAAAGTTTTTATATTAAAGTATAGCGAAGGCCTTACACCATACATAAGTAAAAGAAGGCCTAAGACCTTAAAAATTAACCTTAATGTCAACTAACGTTGACGATTGTTGTCAAATGGCAAAACTGAGAATAATATAAAGCAATTATCAAGCACATAAACATTCTCAATAATAGTAATAGCACCAATAAAAATAAAAAGTTATTTTATATGTGAATTGAATGAATACTCCAAAAAGAACCGGTCGCAAAATCCACTAATAATGGGCACAATCCTCGTGTAGATTCGTAACTACACGTAAGCTGTCGGCCTCGTCTCGTATCGACCTCGATAGACACCTAAAGGAATTTGGACAATCCCATAAAATGTTTGTCTAATACAAATCAACTAAATCGTATAGAATTTGATTTAATAGACATGAAATTTTTTCATTTAAGAATCTGTACTACGATCTAATTTACATAATTATATAACAAAAGTTTTCAAACATATTATCAACAGTCTATCGATACCACAACAACAAACTGTAGTACAGATCGTAATTATAGTACTTAAAATATAAATGATTTTGAATCTATTGTAGGCAAAACGCTTCTAGCACACTTTTGCTTCATCATCTACTTTAACTTTAATCCCCTCGAGCTGGCCAGGCAGGCAGCAGGAAGTAGAACCTAAGTCGCTCCAGAGTACGATCTGGTTCCGCTATCTTGCGCGAATCAGAAAACGGTCGGTACTTGAATGGAATGAACGTTACCGAGGTAGTTAGACCGCTTTGCATGCACTCCATTTTTATAAAAAAAAACTTAATCACCTTTCTCACTTGGCTCACTTACTTACTCACTTACATATACAATCTGATGTCGAAATCCAACCACATTGATAGACCAGGACAAATATTTATAGTTTTCTTCGTGCAAGGGCGTAGTAAAATTGCTGATCCCTGCGGCCGGGGATGGTATGTCATAAAAGGCTACAAAACAACTTTGGTAATGCTCCAAACCCGGCTGGACGACAACCACACCCGGTTTTAAAACATGCCACCATAGCACAGATTAATAAATAGTTACTACGTAAACCATAGTGACCTTGTATTATGTTTCGGCAATAGTAAACCAGGTTTCAGTTCTTCTACGAAACCGGCAGCGCCTTTTCAATGCCTTTATTCTAGTGTTGCATACACATCTATATGCGATGGTGACCAGCTCAGGTAGGACGTTTGCCTATCGGTCGATCTCAGCTATAAAAAAGTATGTTTCTATAATGGATATCTAAGCATCAATACAAACTTCAGACTCCCCCTGCCAATCATTCAACAACATTAATTCAAACATATAACAACATCAGACAAACTTGTATTGATCCGTTGAACATGCGTAGAAGCAGACTAATGCAATCGCACGTGTGCCCAAGCCACACCTTTAAAAGAACACATACAAAGCATCACGTCATCACACACAAAAGGTTTCTCTTTTGACATAAAAGAAGTGATCGTAATCGATCGTAATCATATTGTAATGGCAATCGAAATATTTAATACTAGTCTTTACAAGAGTAACATTGACGAGTGCATCAGGGCCTGCTTCCAGAGATTATTGATAATATCATCAAATCTAGAAATTATCAAATTAGAAAATAAAATTATTTCTAAGAAGAAATAGGTCCTCTAAGGGCGACGGTCCGCTTAATAGAAGTAGTTACCGACGCCTATAGATGTTTGCGATGCTATGGGCACCGAAAGCGCTGCTGTCTGCACAGGGGTACTGGAAACTGGGTCACTTATGCTTGAACACATCACAAGGTTATTATCGTTGCATACTTTTAGAAGAAGGATGGTTGCCATCCAGGCGGGCATAGGGATCTTCCACGTAGCCAGAGTAGTTTACGACTGGCCGACACCAGCCCCAAGGGTTAGCATTCTTAATCAGCCCCTGCACAGAGAAAATAATAGGAATAATAACATTTCTGACACTGGCATAAAATTGTTCTAGATTATAATTTATGTTGGTAGGCCCCCCACAAGATGGACCGGTGATCTGGTCAAGATCGCCGGAATAGGTAGGCAGCGCAGGACCGATCATCGTGGAGATCTTTGGGGGAGGCCTTTGTCCAGCAGTGGGCGTCTTCCGGCTGAAATGATGATGATGATGATAATTTATCACTATTTCCAATGTACAACTAAGAAACTCCAATTTGAACAGACATATGAAAGACTACAAGAATAACTAAACAAGAATACAGTACAGCTCTCAATATTTATGTTACTAGTTTATCCGGCAAACGTTGTTCTGCCATATGAATTTAAAAAAAAGTAGCCTTGTCCTTCTTCAAGGTCTAATCTATGACTATACCGAAATTCACCAAAATTGGTTCAGCGGTTTAGGCGTGAAAGCGTAACAAACAAACTCACTTTCGCATTTATAATATTTAGTTAGGATGGTTACAGTGTAATGTTAAAGTTGGGTAAAAACAAGCTTCCCTATTATCACCAATATATTTATTTCGATACAGCGTTGGTTTTTACAGGAATATCCTATGTAAAAAATGAGTGATAAGGGACAGATTGAAGTGTCTATATAGATATTTCTAATTACTTTGGCTAAAGTCTACTAAATTTTATTCTGATATTCTATTGTATTAGTTCCCTTTTTAAAATTCTACTTTCAAATACTTAAATTTTAACTTAAGCAGTTTTTCACTACAGAATACATCTGTAAAATATGATCTTTCTTTGTATTTTTTGTATTGCAACAAGACAGTTTCAAAAGTCCAGGGAATTCGCAGGACTGTACCGAAAAATTATCAGGAGTTGAATAGTATAGCTTTATTTAAATTAGCTTTTCGCATTCTATTTGGTGATTGATCTGATTGATTTTGAGCTACAATTTATATCATGATTTTTAAGACTAATAAAGCATCAATGATTACATAAAATAAAATTTAAATAACAAATCTTATTAAACAGTATGAAAGTTCAATTCTTTTGTTACACAGAATTGGTTGCATACTATTATAATACTGACAAAACAAAACGTAAAAGGAGCAAGTAAGAGCGGAGGCTGCGCGTGCGCCGAGTCGCCGACCCGAGTTGTGGCACGAGTCAAAGCACGCCGTGTCTACATAATATTGCTTTTATTTACAACAGCTAAAGATTGTTAAAGTTATTAGGTAAATTGCTGCTTCTAACAGTAAAAAAGCGTACTACATTTTTTTAGCTTTGTTTTATTTAAGTTCTGGTAAAAAAAATACAAGGATTTCAATTTCAAGCAACTTTTCTAAAAGAAAAAGTCAAGACGTATTGTAAATATAAGGAAAAACATTTTCTAGTAGAGGTAACGTTAAAAAATACAGAATTTAACTTCCATAATTCCATATAGTAAGAAGACAATGGTTAGATAAAACTAAAATATAAAAATAGTATAAAATATAGTATAAAAGAGAATTATTTTACTTTAGGATTAAGTTGAAGGTAAGGGTCGGAATAAGCGACCACCGACGTTCTCCAGAACATTTCATATCTTGTAAATCTTAATTGAAAAACCACCTGTCTACCAATCCGTGACCAATCAGCGTAAATACGCCATTATCGTGGCACACGTAAAATATAATACTTTCTTACTCTATGCAGACGTAGTGGTGATGACACAGCCACCTCATTAATGACTGTCATCCATCAATGTCAAGGTTGACAATGAATAACCACATCATAAAGAAAAAGTCGAACTTGCAATGAACAAGTATATTACCCAGGCCTTCAAATCCTGATATCTAGCTACTCATGTAGGGTATTTAGGAGAGCGCCAGGGGGACGAAACCCTGGCCTCCTGGCGCCAACACTTCAGAAGAGGCCCGCCTTGAGACAAAGGGCGGGCCGGCGTCGGCCCGGGCCACGAGATCGGCAGGCCATATATCCGTGGGCCCGGGCGTAGGCGATAGGAGAACAGCGGGGTTTTTTAGTGGGTAGTCGGATGGTCGAACATCTTTCCCGGAGCCTCACATATCCCTCGTTCCCCCCGGGCCGGGGGAACCCATCAAGAGAGGTTTTTCCCCGAGACCAAAAAAAAAGTATTTGGTAATCTTGTGATACAAAATAACCAAATATTTATTACACAATTTAAATAATATATCCCAAGGGCCATTTATTTAAACTTGAACTTTAACAATAAATTTTCTTACGGGAACCCTTAAAGGTACAATATACCCCACAAAATAAGCTCAAAACCTCTTGAAATTAATCGTTCATTGAATTCAAACCCTAAAGGAATGGGGTTCGAAGCATAGCATCAAGACCACACGTTACAGCTTGTAAATAGAACTCGACAGTAAGTTTTAAAATTTCATATACATAATACCACTTAAAATAAACAAAGATGAAAAGGTCATCTACATGTTTCTATATAGAGAAACCATAAACACCAAGAAAATGTAAATACTCTCAAATTAAATGAGGAAACCATACCAATAGCAAACCTACTACGAACTTTCGCACACTATTTGTCACAGTTTCGTCAAAAGCATATTTCCCGCGCTCCATTGTCTACCCGGAGACATTCAAAGTTGCGATTAGTCGGTCGTGATGTGGACCGTGTGGGCTGTGCCGAGATAACAATCGCAGTCGCCAGGGACTGATCATTATGATCATCACGAATCGACCATGACACTCATGAAATTGTTACATAAATTATTATATAAGTAAACACGTCTGTTTGATACGAATTCCGTACATAATTATATATAGCACATATGCTTCCTACACTTTTGGAAGAATTATTTGACAATCTCCGTGGCACACGTTGGAGAGAACTGCGGTAGTCACGGGATCGAATTACAGGATACATAAATGTTGAGAATAATTAAAATTAGATCGAAAATAGTAGACAGATAAACGAAAACTCTTAACATAGAAAAGTCACTAGCATATTTGAATTATACTTTTTCTACTTCTAAAATAAATATACTAGAGCCTTGCTAATCAAGAAAAACCAAGGTTTTAACAATAAACATGTATAATATGAATTCCTTTGCAAAAGTATATCAGCAGTTGTCTAGTACCCATAACAAAATCGCTCGATTTATCGAATACAGCAGGAATTTAAAAGTACCTACTATACGTGTATTTACGTAGTCTATGTTTCATTTTTAGACTTTACGTCCCGGTTGTACTCAAAGCTTTCATTAGGGAATTTTGGGTACACTAAAGCAAGGAAGCACAATAAAATAGACATGGCTTTATCTGTACCCCACTCTTATCATTTACTTCCTATTTCGTTATAAATAGTTACTAATACTAACTAATTAAACTGTAATTAGACCCCGAATATCTAATATATTTCGAAGACCTTTCTCCGAAAGTGTGCCCATGTAAAACAGCCAAACTTAAACCAAAAGGTTATTACAAAAGCAAATCAAAATCAATATGCTAATTCTTAAAATTTAAATTTTCTATAACAGCTTCAATTAAAAACGCAAATATTTATGACCCTGCAATTATTTCTTAGTCGACATATAAATCTTATTTGATCAATCATCTGTATATCGGTTTTAGTAATTACGATGCGCACGCGTCTATAATTCACAAAACTACGACGGTTATTTATTTTTAGAATCTATTTCACTAAGCAATTAATAAAAAATTGGAAGTTAATAAGTCATTCTGGCCTTGCCTTTTGTGATGCTATCGGAACGTGAGTTAGAACCACAAGTTAGAACCAAATATGGATTACACCAATTATTTTGTTCTAAAGAGCGTATCGTTTGCCTATCTGAAATAAAAATAAATTTGTATTAAAATTTTTTATTAGTAGTTCTTCTCGATGATGAAGCACCCGGGGGTGTAGATCGAGGGGTATGTAGGACCCCGCTGATGCGCATGCGCATGATTTTAACTATACCTTTTTTAGCGGTTATCATACATTGAAAAAGAAACTAATAATCTGGGCTATGAGATTGACTTGTTTTTCCGTCGGTTCAGGCGATAGGAAAACAGCGGGGTCCTACACAGGGCCGTAGCCAGGGGGGGGCATTGTGGGGCAATGCCCTACCTTGAAATCCACAATGCCCTACCTTAAAAATACCAAAAACTAAGATAAATTGTTATAATTAAATTTTGTTCATAGTTTGAGATAAAAAAATTATAGTGATAGTTATCTAAACTTATCCGTTCTTCGCATTTTTAATAACATGGCGAATCGTAGAATTCAGCTGTTTTAAATATTTTTTTTTATTATTATGTTAATTATTATAACAGAAACAATATGATCTAAATGGTATTTTTGGTCGTATCTATCGTACTCGTATCACCATACCTAACAATTAATTATTACCTCACTCTCACTCAGACGTGGATCTCTACAACCAAATCTGGAAGTTCAATCATCTTGTTCGCTTGTTCTTCATCATTGAGTATTTAATAGTTCTAGATCCATGCTCATGATCTGTCACAAAAGATACATATATACATGGTGATTGATTTAGGAGCCCGTGCTTCGAGGGCAGATCAATTATGATAAATTTTTTACTTTTGCCCTACCTTTAACCAATGATGTCCTACCTCAAATTCGACTCTAGCTTCAGCCCTGGTCCTACATACCGTTCGATCCACCCTCAGGGTGTCTCATTATCGAGAAGAACAACTAATAAAAAAATTTAATACAAATTTATTTTTATTTCAGACAGGCTGACTAGACGGTACAATCTTTAGAACAAAATAATTGATGTAATCCATATTTGGTTCTAACTCGGGTTCCGATAGCTACACAAAAGGCAAAATCAAAATGACTTCTACCTGTTTACAAGCAGCTCATTCTGTTTTTCCTTTCGTGGCTGGACAGACGGACAGTGGTTGTCAACGCTGTAAATAAATCAAATATCGCTTCATCTGTTCCATCTATTTTTGTACCTCTTTACTGTAGGAAATTTGCAGTATAAAAATGGTTGGTAGTGTCTCAGGATCGAAACTTTTAATTCGAAATATGAAATACTAGAGAAGTGTCGGTTTGCAGTAGGGAGATCAATTTGAATTGAATCTAGAAGAACGCTTAAGATTAAACGTATAAGGTGCAATTTCAACTACAGTTAATCTAGCTCGTTACTTCTTACCAAGAAATATAATCGTACCTCCGTACCTCTATTAAACAGTATAAATATTTATGTATATTTATAAAGAATTAATCACTACAGAGAAAACTCATTTGCTTAGTTACCCAATGTAATATTAATAAATACGAATATATCTCTAGACAAATGCACATCGTACAAACTAATGTACGTTATGTGCGACTAAGAAACATGTGAACAAAAAATATTCTATCCCAACTTTAACAGGATAAGAATAGACGACGTATAAAAACTATACACCTGGCACGGCACGTGTTATATTCACCTGTTTCACAAAACAGTTTGAAATAAATATAGTGACTTGCAAACCACCCTTGCAAACTACGGTAGGGCTATAGCCCTTATAATATATGTATTTATATAGGTAAAGCATCTATCGTCGTTGTTAAACCAATATCTGAGCACTTTTATGAGATTTCAATATTTTGACTATTATAACTAGTTTGCCACCCAAACTTCGATATACATAATTATAAAAACCTCTGTGATTCTAATCATTACATAATTTTTATATTTATTGCTGTAGGACAGCAGATTTTATCCGTGCAGGGGCGGAGAAAGAATACTAACCTCTGCGGCCGGGATCGGCCTGTCATAAAAAGCGACAAAACAACCCACCCTAGCTACGTGGTATGGCCTCAAGCTCGTCTGGATGGTGACCACCTTTGGTCTTAAGTATGCCGCCATAATAACCTTGTGTTGTGTTCCGGCATTAGTGACCCAAGTTCCTGTACCCTTATGGGACAGCAGCGTGTTCATGATGCCACTGGCGTTGCAAACACCTATAAGCGACGGTAATTGCTAAATTCTAAGCGGACCGTCAGCCTGCCTGCTGTCCTACAGCATTAAAAAAATAAAGACAGGCTGACAGTCCATTTAAAATTTTGTAGTTACCGTTGCCTATAAGTGTTTCAACGCCAATGGCATCGAAAAACACGGGTAGCTAGGGTGGGTTGGCTTATATGGAAAATGCTCTTTTTATTGCTGTGGAACCAGCAGATAGGCTGACAGCCCACTTAATAGTAAGCAATCACTGTCGCCTATTGATTTTTACGAGTCCACGGGCACTGCTAACACGCTGACATTCGTGTAGAAAAACTAGAACCTAATGCTGGAATACAACACAAGGTTATGGTTATTATGGCGGCGTATTTAATGACAAGGAGTGATTGCCATATGGACTGACTTGGAGCCCTACCAACTAGCTTGGGTTGTTTCGTTGCCTATTACGGCAGACCTTGCACAGAGAAAAATGCTATAAAGCTAACACTATGTTTTCTATGTTACTAAATACTCAAGTACAGTATTATATGACGTTCCAAAGTTTTTTAGAATAGAACAGCAAATAGCTTAAACGCGGACCTCATCACTTATCAATTTTAAATAAATTATTAAAAATTGTGATACCTTTCAAAGTTTTAATACTTTGAATAATTAAATCATTTCAAGCTCCCAAATAGATTTCAAAAGCAACACCTAGTCTTAATCATTAGCACGATTTCTTAATTTCGGTTTAAAACTTGAAACCTCTATCGAAGAATCTAATTTTAAAACGTTTATAGAGTATATTTTATATATTCTAGGTATAAATAAAGTAACTTTCTAAAATCAAAAATTTAAATTTAGTTTTATTTAAATAATAAACTAAGAAATCTTTAGACATGTACGGAACACAATAACTCACCGTCAAGATCCTATATGTGTGCAAAGTCCTTTTATAACACTCGGGTTAACACCTTTTCGTTCACACTTATTGTACTCACACAGTTTTTAATCCTTCTCACTTGGTTCTGATCACGAACTAAAAAGTACACAATTATTTAAACTTTAAAATCACAATGAAGGCAAGGGTGATTTAAAAAACTACACTTCCCGCCAAATGAATTTACCGATAAGAGTTTGTTGCGTGTACGCGACGCACGTCTTACCGTAGACGAAGCCGGTTCAACGCTATTGACTTGGTTGCTTTATTTTGAACGTCTTGTCGTCGCTACGAAACGCCGAACTGCCGAAGCCTTCCCGCCTCCCGGTAAGTTTAGAAAAAAAATCACAATCATGGAGTAATAGGATCCTTGCTTTTTTGTTGTAGAAACGTTATTATTCTTATTATTATTCATTAACTATAATCGATTTATATATCCTATAATCATTTTTATTAATTAAAATTGGTCATACTTTTAAAGCGTTTTATATCGGTCGCACTTCGGAGCCCGTTACGCTGTTGAGTATTAACCCTTTATACTCGAGTACATTATACCCTTTTTACATAACACTTCCTATTTCTTGTGAAAGAGCTACAATAGTTGAGATATAGCTGAATTTAGTTTTAAATTGGGACACTGACTTTCCGTCTGTGATTTTCTAAACGAAATATCTATAACGATGTAACGTGATATCTCTATGTTGCCCTTTATACGAGGGAGGATCAAAAAGTAGTGAGAACGACATACTCCTTGGTAAGAAAAAAATAAATAAATACTGACAGGCATAGCTCAGATACATATTTGTAATATTATTAAAGAAAAATATCTTCGATTCTCTTTTTTCTGAATGTAGTCATTTGTTTGCTTCGTGTCGGAACGTGTTCTCGAAAATGGAGAAAAACGAAGTGCGAGCCGTTATTAAATACCTCTGTTTAAAAAAGTTAACGACGCAAGAGATTCATTGTGATTTGGAGACAACATTAGGAGAGTCTGCTCCGCCGTGTTTCACTGTCGCAAGGTGGGCTTCTCAATTTCGAGTAGGGAGAACGAGCACGGAAGACGAACATCGTTCGGCCGTCCATCGACGTCAGTCACCCAAGAAAATGTTGCGAAAGTCGAGAAAATTGTATTGAGCGATCGAAGAATTAGCATCCGATATTTAATTCAAGAAACGGGCATTTCATATGGAAGTATTCAATCCATATTGAAACAATCTTTGAATATGAGAAAAGTTTCCGCAAGATGGGTGCCGAGAATGTTAACCGACAGAAATAAAATCGACTTGACATTTCGAAGATATTGTTGGACAACTTTCAAGAAGATTCTGAAAACTTTTTGTCTCGTATCGTAACAATGGACGAAACATGGGTCCATCATTTTGATCCCGAGACAAAACAGTAATCTTCGCAATGGAAACGGCCATCATCACCGATCCCGAAGAAGTTTCGTGCCGTGGCATGGGCTAGCAAGGTTATGACCTCAATATTTTGGGACTCAGAAGGGATTTGTTGATTGATTACCTGGAGCGTGGAACCACTATTACAGGCCAATATTATGCAGCTTTAATTCCCAAGTTGAGGAATGCTATCAAAAAGAAAAGGAGAGGGAAACTTCGAAGGGGCGTGCTGTTTCATTACGACAACGCACCCGCGCACAGGTCGGCAGTTGCGATGGCTGCCATTCATCAAGCTGGATTCGAATTGGTTGACGAGGCGCCAGATCTGGTGAAAAAGGGGGGTGCCCCTTATTCACCAGATCTGGCGCCTAGCGATTTTTATCTGTTCCCCAAATTGAAAGAATACTTAAGGGGAAACAGGTACGAAGACGATAACGAGGTGATGGATGCCGTGGAGAGCTTTTTGCAGGACCAACACAAAACTTTTTTTTTGAAAGGGATTGAAGCCTTGGACAAGCGCTGGACTCGGTGTGTAGAGAGACTCGGAGACTATGAAGAGAAATAAATTATTAAGTTATCATTAATCATTATATTCTATCTCATTCTCACTAGTTTTTGATCCCTCCTAGTATCTATGGGAAGTAAGCAAGCCCTAAACAAGTGAAGGGTTGCCCATAATTTCATTTATTTCTTATAGAAAGTATACTAACCTCTGCGTCCGGGGTCGGCCTGTCGTAAAAGGTGACAAAACAATCCTAGCTACGTGGTAGGGCCCCAAGCCCGTCTGGATGGCGACCACCTTTAGTCTTAAGCATGCCGCCATAATAGCTTTGTGTTGTATTCCGGCATTAGTGACCCGAGTTCCTGTACCCTTATAGGACAGTAGCATATTCGCGATACCACTGGCGTTCAAACATCCATAGGCGACGGTAACTGCTAAATTCTAAGTGGGCCGTCAGCTTGTCTGCTGTCCTACAACAATAAAATATATATACATCCCTCCCGGGCCAGAGGCGCACGCGAAAGCACATCCCTCCCCCCAGGCGTCGAGCAATAGACGAACATCGGGATGAATTTAGTGGCTTATCCAGCGACGAGACTTACAACAACCTCCGTGACACAATAGCTTTAGCACGTCGGAACGCTTGCAAGGGCCACAGATTCGATTTCCGTCCCGCGTCTGGGTGTTTTTGTATTAATTCAGAAAAAAATAGTATCCTTACTCCTCATTAATATTTTAAACGTAAGTTTGTATGGATATTTATTACTCTTTGACGCAAAAACTATTGAATGTATTTTAATGAAACTTTACAATAATATAGCATACACATCAGAATAACATATATGCTAAATAATTTGTAAAGATATTGTGTAAATTGTCCAAAGTATAACGAAAGTGTCAAGTAAGTAAGATAAAATTCTACCATCTGCAAGCTATTCTGGCGTGCGCTGCAAAAATCGTAGTTACACGTAAGTATATAATATACAATGGAAATGTTAATCTTAAATAGTCCTACAAAAAACTTACATCATATATCTATCTTTTATGTGTAAGCCATAATGACCAAAATAAATAAACAAAATAAAAATATCCTTTATTGCTGGATAAACATGCTCTTTTTTGTCTACAAATTAAAAATAAATTACTCTTTAAACTTTTTTCTTTTCTTCATTTGGCACTATACTCCGGACGCCGAGCAGGAAGAATTTCGTACGTTGACCTGTTATTATCTGTCTCTGTCACTCCCGCGTAAATATAATGCGGCTTGGCTCGCACAGTGCAACGACGGACGGCGGTCATTGCTAAAGGGAAACCTAAAGGTGTCCTTCCCTCGCCGCATGCAAGCTGGCAGAAGGAGTAATGATTTGGATGGCCCTATTCTTTCATCGGTCGGGACCAGACGGCACATGAATATTTTCCTAATATTCCGAGGCTTGACAAAAACAATAAATGAGCGGAATTAAAAAGAAAAACAATACATTATTAACAAATTTTATTTATAAAAAATAATCTTAATAATACATGATTAAAAGTCTTAGAATCTTGGTCAATTGTCGACGTGAACCACTTCTAAATCCAAGCTACATTTGGAGAAATTATGCAATTCCTAGTGTTGATATACATGATTTTTTATTGCTGAGCAACAGCAGTCAGGGTAATGGCCCACATAGTAAGCAGTTACCGTCGCCTGAATGTTTGCGACGCCAGGGGCACCACGAACACGCTGCTGTTCGTATATACAAACAGGTACTCCTAGGAATCTTGGTGACTAATACCCGAACACAAAACAAGGTTATTATGGCGGCAGACAGCCCCAAGCCCGTTTAGCACCTAGCCTAGCTAGCAAAATTGATTGACACCAATAGTTAAAAAAATAATGACTGTTCAGATTTCCTATGAAGTCACAATTTCATTTTCCAGCTTTTCCACGTCTTCTAAATTCAATTCAGTTTCAAACTCATCTTTACTCTTTTCTTCTTTTAAATTATCTCGTTTGAGGAATGGTTCGTGTAGCGCTTTAAACAGCTTTTTCGCTTTCGTTACTCCAAAGCCTGGACATTCCGATAGCCTTGATTCCGAAGCTTTGATAATATTCTCTAAAGTGTCAAAGTTTTTAATGAGTGTCATAGCATCTGTTTTATTTACCGGCTTTATTGAAGATAGTGCATTTATGACCTAAAATATAACAGAACTTTAATATTACAATTTAAAAACATATTTTAGGCGACTTTAAGTTAAGTATTACTCATTATTACAAGAAATATTTTGTGTTTTAAGCGTAAATAAAAGCATCATTTTTGTTATCCAATCGGAAAAAAATTGACCGGTTCAGTTAGATATTTCTTCAGTGTAATATTATATTGTGTATTATAAATATCTGTATGGGAAAAAGTACAGTTTAGCTTGTATACATAGTTTTTTACGATACGATTTTAACAGTATGATGTGTTCATTAATTAGTGGACAATATATTAAGTTAGTAAAAAGAAATCCTTTATTATTCCAATAGATGGCTTTAGTAATCTGTATCCCGCGCTGTAAAAGTCCGATCAGGGTCACGCTAGGTGGCATTGGCAAGAAAGTTGAGACTTCATACTAAAAAAGCTTTACTGGCAGTTCTGTGATTGGTTGATTCAGTTTTGTTTGAGGGCGCGTTAAAGATATACAACAGGAAAAAGAAAATACGCTATATTTTACAGGTTTTCTATCATGAAGGCGAAAACGCAAGCCGGTTGAAACTGTGAAATGTGAAATGTAATTGGCGAGGAATCATTTACTCCTACAGCAAAACTCTTGATTCAAACTTGTATGGTCAACCGTTTGAAACAAGGAATTACCAAGAAGCAGCCAGCTTTCGCCAATAGGAGATGAATTGTGTTCCAGGCATCAGGACAATGAAAGGCTACGTGCATCAATAGTGACTCGCCAGAAGCTTCGAGAGCTTGGTTGGGGGGTTCTTATGCATCTACCTTATAGTCCGGTCCTTAGCCCCAAATGATTACCACCTGATCCTGTCCATGGCAAACAGTTTTGCTGTTGAAAAATCCGCTTCAAAAGAGGATTGTGAAAATCAACTGTCTCAGTTTTTTGCAAACAGGCACGAGGGCTTTTATGAGAGAGGCAATTACTGTTAAATGGCAATATGTTATTGAACAAAATTGCATATTTGACCTAAATCGGATCATTACTACTATGCTAAATAAATCTTTCAATTTCATGCAAAAATAATGGATTTATTTTTACTACACCTATTATTTTACAATGGGCATGGCTTATTAAAAGGGCGCCAAATAATTCACTTGCCTTTCTTACAAAAAAATAAAGAAGTTAATACCTAGTTGCCCAGAGTGGCGAAAGCGTGAGTCAAATAATAGCTAGAGCATTATGGTTAAGCCCTCTGGTCTGACGGTATGTATGTCAATCTGAATTGTATTTTTTTTTAAATTGCCCTGGTGTTTTTTTTGCTCTTTAACAGCAGACAGGCTAACGGTCCACTTAATAGTAAGCAGTTATTGTTGCCTATTGATATTTGCACCAGGGGCACCTTTAACACGTTGCGATCCATGTAGGAGAATTGTAACCTGGGTCACTTTTGCTGGAACACAACACAGGTTATTGCGATGACATATTTAGAGACCAAGGGTAGTTGTCATCCAGACGGACTTGGAGCCCTATCACCTAGAACCTTGAGTAGAGTTAGTCTTTAAAAAAATTACAGATTAACTTTATATCCATCTTACTTTTTGATGTGGATCATTTTCAATTTTTTCCATTATTTTATCTGGCGGTTTGTTTTCAAATATTTTGTAATTTTCTATTATTTTCGCGGCTTCTTCTGGACTCCAGGCCAGCATCAGAGTCATATCTGTCAACAGGCATATCCTTGTTAGATTCTTCAGGGGTGTGTGAGGATCTTTGAGATCAACCTAGAATAACATTAAAAATTTGTACAAAAATGATTTATATGTAAATAAATCAAATCATCATAAAATCTACTGGAAATTATTCTCAAAACTTTTTTATATTGTTAGTTTTCACAGATTATATACAATAAAAGAATAGAGAAAGAAAAGAATAAAAAGGGAAAAAAGATACTGTGAGTCATCTCAAATGGGAACATTGGTACTTAATAGGTTAACCTGAAATCCTAATACAGGAACCTCTTTTCTTTTGTAGGGAAAATTTACTTGATTCCTGACTTTGATGTTTAATCTTTGCTATTATTTCCTATCAGGCATTTCCGTCCTACGTCATTTGGATAGAGAATTGTAGAATGGCTTATGTAACTTTCTGAGCCGTGTGTCCGTGTTGTTGGAGAGAGCACTCTCTTTCCTTCTACACAGCCAGTAATAATTGGTCTTCGTTAATGACATGCATAAGTGCATAAAAAACTCAAGCTGTTATCAATTTGCTGACGACACTTGTTTAGTTATTTCAGGGAATAATTTACAAATAACTTGTGACCTTTTACAGTCTGACTTTGATAATTTAACTAAATGGTGTCATGATGCTGGTCTGGTGTTAAATTCAAATAAAACCAAGTTACTTGTCATTAAATCACCTTATAAAAAATGCTACACTTTTAAAAACATAGTTGCACACGTACATGATTGTATCCATACAGCGCGCCCTACTTGTAATTGCCCAGAAATCGAAGTAGTCAATACTCATACTTATCTTGGCCTTACTTTCGACAATAAACTGAACTGGGAAAGTCATATAGAATATGTATGTAATAAACTAAGACAGTTCTTAGCAAATATGACAATATTAAAAAACGTTTACCCTTTAAAACTAAATTAATGCTTTATAATGCATTAGGTGAATCATATATCCAGTATGGATTAACGAGTTATGGTCGCACCTTTAAGTCTTACATGAATAAAATACATAGACTGCAACATAAAATATTAAAAAATATTGTTTCCCTAAATATCAAACATAAATTTGCAGATGATGAAAGCAGTCTTTTTAAACACTGCAAGATTTTACCTGTAGAAATTCAATTTAAAAAAATGATACTCAAGGAAAACTTTTTTAATAAAAAAATACAAACTAAAATGAAGCACGCTGTATATACTCGGGCCGCTGCTCAAAATCGGTTTGCTACCAGCGGCGCGAAAAATATGTACGGCAAGCGCACAACTACCTACTTAGTTCCAAGATTATTAAACGATTTACCAACAAATATAAGAGATAATATAACCCAAAAAAATATTAAAGCAGTGAGGCTTAAAAAATACTTTTTAGAGAAATTGTAATCTAAATTTACTCAGTCGTTTGAACGTGCGTAGACTTAAGTTTCGATGGCATTGTACAAACCTTAGTGGTTTTTTGTGCTATTATTTTATTAAGCCAATGTAATAACTGTGAAATTGATAAATAAATAAAAAGAAAAAAAAAATCAGCCTTCTGAGGTCTCACTCGACTTTGTGCCCGATAAACTCTATGACCCTCTGTCTACACTTTGTAGAGTTGAGTAATTACTTATCACTGCTAAACAGCAGGTTTGACTCATTAGTGCAACATCCAGGATATGCTTTGTTTGCTTAGTATCCTGTGTCATCACATTTCAAATGCAGCAATATTCTATCACAACACAGCTTTTAGTGTCTAATTTTTAAACATATTATATAAAAAGATAGAAAATATGAGCATTTAATGTTCATCACTACCATATAGATAACTAGTCGTTCCCACCCGCTTCGCTGGTCGAATAACAGATAAAAGTAAATCGAAACAATTATGAGAGCAAGAAAACCACATCACTGAACATGTAGTGCTTATGAAAATCGGTGTTTCTTAAAACTTTAATAACTTTATATTAAATGAAGATATTACAATATTTTTTTAGATAAGGGCCAAGTGTCTAAAAAATAAAACTTAGAAAATTTAATTGAAATATATCCAGTAGTTTTGCTGTGATGTGCAAACAACTGCAGACCTCTATCATTTTATTTATATTATAGATAATATAAAATAATAAATTACATTCATACCTGAATTAATAGTACTTTGAGTTCATATTTCTTTCCCAACTCTTTGAGTCTGTTGGTTATGTAGTCAGGATTCAAGTTGTGATAGCGTAGTGATAGAAATAATATACATATTGTTTTGCCCACTTCATAGTCTGGTATTATATCTTCATATTCCCAGGGTACACTTGTGATGAATTTTAATACAGGATTTCCTCGCTAAAATGAATACATTTCAATATAATTTGTATCACTTCCAATTAATCTAATTGAGAAGTTGTTACTAAAGTGACCCTTCCACCAGAATCACAATGGAGTCAAAACCAACACAGACCTTGTTTCAAATTCCAATAATATGGTATGTACAATTCTACACCTCTAAGGCAATTTGCAATGCAAGGGGCTCCACTAACATGCTGCTCACCACATAGTTGTACTGGAACTTGGTCACTTATGCCCAAACACAAAACAAGGTTACTATGGGGGCATATTTAAAAAAACAGGGGTGGTGGCCATCCAGATGCGTTTGGACCCCGGCCGGAGAGATTAGTATTCTTTCTCCGCCCCTGCACAGATAAATATGTAAACATGCACAAGACTTTATTTATGTTACAATTAATTAATATCTTAATGCCCCAGTCCACATAATATGAGCTAGCCAAGTTTCTATGAAACAATATAAGCAGTGTACATACATTATTGTCAACACACTAGCGTTCCTACAAAAATCATAAATTTTAATTTGGTTTGGTGGCAGTCAAAATGCTCATCTATTGATTTTTTATAAATGTGCAATTGTGCATATTGGAACTGACATCTCTACCATATATTTGGGCATTACAACTTTAATAAAACATACTCAACACTATTAGAGTGCTCCTAATAACCATTTTTTTTCATGGAACTAATAACCACTATGCTACCGGCACGCTATGATGGCTGTTTTGACGTTTGTCCACTCCATGAAGTTTTGTATTAATTAGTAATTACGTTTGAAGGAGCAAATTGCTATTCATTATTGTCAGTAATTGCACGTCGCTACTGACAATAAAGAACAGCAATTTGCTCCTTCAAATTTAATTACTAATTAATATGAAATTTCATGAGTGGACAAACGTCAAAACAGCCATCATAGCGTGCCGGTATAGTAGGAAATAGTTATGAATAATTCATTTACACCATAGGTAAAAATTATACCAGAGTGATTTTGTGTAATCTGCAGTGTGTAAAGCATCAGTCTGACCTGTCATTTTTCACTAAGGGAATGGATTGAACACATGAGTGAGAAGTATTACTATCATCAATATCTTACTTATCCCAATCATTTGGGGTCAACTCAATATGTCTTTTTCTTCCATTTTATTCTTTCCTGGCAATTTTCATCTATCACATCAAAAACCCTCATATCATGCATCACACATTCTTTCCATCGCTTTTTAAGTTTACCTCTGCCCTTGTACCCATCTATTTTCAGGTTCAGCATTCTTCTAG
The DNA here is from genome assembly GCA_963693495.1 of Malacosoma neustria. Lineage (NCBI taxonomy): Eukaryota > Metazoa > Arthropoda > Insecta > Lepidoptera > Lasiocampidae > Malacosoma > Malacosoma neustria. Next base: position 15,749,705 of record OY856379.1, on the reverse strand, counting down.
TAATGTGGGCAGCCTCCTTTCTCATTACATGACCATATCATGCCAGTCTCCTTCCTCTCAATTTGTCATTTATAGGTACAACTTTCAGAGATTCTTTTATATACTTGTTCCTCACCTTATCCATTCTTGTCATTCCACACATCCATCTCAACATCCTCATCTCAGCTGAATGGAGACGCCTTTGGTCTTCCACTTTCCGGTCCAACATTCAGCATCATATAACATGACTGGCCTCAATGGCCTCATGCTGTCATAGGGTCAATGCCAAGCGTGAGAAGTATTACTATTTCATTTATAATTTATGACCATACCACAATAATCTTGCTTCAGCAGTTACGTAAGAAGTATTCCATGCATACGCTTAATTATTTTATTGATAATCCCTTCAAACAATCTCACACAAAAAAGAAAAGATAAACCTCACCTGTTTTTGATTCACAAGAACACAATGTGTTTTCGAGGATGAGGGTTTAGAGGCTTCTTTAGAAGTTCCTGTCAATTAAATTATTTAGTTCTCAACAGATACAATAATAACAATTTATTTACAATATTATATTGTGTAACTTACCAGGCAAAACTTCATCGATTTCATCAACTTTAATTTTTTTAGGAGATGTAGATTCACCAATATCTGCAAGTAATTCATCAAAACCATCTTCTAATTCCATTTTTAACCCGAAAATCCGAAATTGCCTGCCTGAGTGCCTGTAAGATTTATTTCAAATTTTAAAATTAACCTCCATTTTATCCCATGTCAGTTAATTTTTAATAATACTGCTGGCATGGTTATAGAGGAATTCTTAATCATTTATCAATTTATAGATTTTGCTAGGAATTTTCTTATATTGATTACTACTGAAAAATTCTGGAAGTCTTACCAGTAATATACATTAATATTTCAGAGAGATGTATAGATATATCAAAAATGTCGAAATTTCTAAGTTGTGGTGCTTAATCATTTCCAAAATAAATGTATAAATTGAAGCCAGTAACCATGCTAAACGCTAAAAAAAAACATTATAAAGATTAAAGAATACATTCTGATTAGGCTGTATGAACCAAATCCTTTGCCTGCCAGATTGGCAAATTAAAACAACAACATTCTGATTTCTGACATTTTGACATCTGCCAAAGTACCCTCCTGCCTGAGTACTGATTCAGAATTCAATTCAATAATTCTTCTTCCACATGATTTTCCTCGACCTGTTAATGTCAATTCTCTGCTATCATTATGTGACTATAAACATGTAATTACTTTATGTAAATTCCTATCACTAAATAATATTTATTTATAGTTCACATTTCTATTTTTATATAAACAAAGGTAATTTTATCACATCATAACACTATATTTATTTATACTTCCTAACATCTATCCTCTCCATTTTGAACTATTTATCCTCTCCACTATGACATTGGCAAATCGATGCCCATGGCGTTGGAGCCAAGAATCTCAAGAATAGAATAGAATAGAATTCAATAATAGTGTTTAGAATATTAAATACTTGTCTGATTAAAGACAAGTAATAATAACAGCATTTCTTGAATTATGTTATGTATAGAAAAATAGTTCGAATGGAGAAAACTTCACAGTAAAGTTTAAAGAACTTCAGCTGTAAATGTCTGGAAAAAATAGTGTTCAACCACAATCTACCAGATCTTTATCAATAGCAGGGTCCAGTAATATAAGAAAAGATGTATTTGAAGACGATGACGTGTTTAATGATTCCTCATTTCTTTCCAAATTTGATAATTCTGCATTCCAAAAATCCAACATTTTTGAGAGTAACTTAAATGATTCTTCATTTAACAATGGTCTTAATATTAGGTAAGTAAACTATTAATAATCGTGCAATGGCCAATATATTAAAAATAATATGAAATAAAAAAATTGTGTATGTAAATCACACTGAGTTAATAAATTGTCTCCAAATGTAGTAACAACACTGAATTTTAACAATTTCGGTGTCCTTTAAAATTTGTTTTACTCAGTATCTAATATTTTTAGTGCTTTGTGTTGCGATGAAGAGATTAGTGGTTATGACAAATTAACTGGAAAAACATGGATATATCCAACAAATTACCCAGTAAGAGATTACCAATTCAATATTATTAAAGCTGCTTTACTGAAAAATACACTTGTAAGTATTAAAGGGTTATTATTATTTGGATATAATTATATAAATTTACTGGGATAATTCACATAGCTCTATCTAGTCCCAAATTAAATGTAGCAGAGCACTTGTTATGGGTAATGGATAACTGACTGTACTTATACATGGAAATAAAGACATCCATATTAAGAGCAGGATAACAAAAATTATGACTAAAGAACAAAAAGGGTTCACATTTTTATTACATTGACTACCAGCCCTGTGGCGGGAAGCGGTGTTAGGTGTCGGAAGAAGCCTCGAAGCAGGGTCGGCACTCTCCATTCTTCAGGAGTAATCTACTGTTATTGACTATGCACAGCAAATATTAAATAAAAATTTGATGTAACACACTCTCTTAAACAGTTGGCAGTCAATATATTAAGAGAAGCTACTTAATGTGATTTTAATTACTATTTTATATTTCAGGTGAGCCTTCCAACTGGTCTAGGCAAGACATTCATAGCTGCTGTAATAATGTACAACTTTTACCGCTGGTATCCACTTGGAAAGATTGTGTTTGCAGCTCCCACCAGACCATTAGTAGCTCAACAGATAGATGCATGCTACAATATTGTGGCCATACCACCTGAGCATACAATTGAAATGACAGGTAAATATATATATAAGGGTATGCCAAAAAAGCATGATTTTTTTCTTTCTTGTTGAAGTGAAACTTCTTTAGAATCGTTGTGATTTCAAACCGGATGCAACAAAAAAACGACAGGTAAGAGACACAAATACAAAAATGTGTAGGATGAAGCCAGCAAAGAATGAGACAGAAATATGTATATTTCGGTCTCTCCTATAGTCGCCTGTAATTAGTGAGCCAGAGCGAGAGAGTAAATGTCGGTGTGTATTTATTTTGAAGTATTTCGACATTGTGAGTACAGTTTCCGTGGTGTAGCGGTTATCACATCTGCCTAACACGCAGAAGGCCCCCGGTTCGATCCCGGGCGGAAACAATACTTTTTAAAAAAAATCTTTAAATGTGAGTTTTTAATTATAATCGCCTGTAATTAGTGAGCCAGAGCAAGAGAGTAAATGTCGGTGTGTATTTAATACTTGCTTGTATTTTTGTCGATTTACTGAAGTTTTTTTCCACTCAAAATATCATAGGGTATAATATCCAAACAAACATTCTGTCAGATGCGGAGCTCAAAATTTCAGTTTTAAGAGATCCATCATTGCATCAAAAGTTTTCCCGTTTAAATGACACAGAAAAGCTGTTTTTTTACATTATTTTTTCTAGCAACCCAAAAAAAATTTTTGTTCATATAATTAATGGCTATATCTTATGAAGCATTAATTTTCAGAAAAAATATCTCAGAGTTGAATTTATAACTGCATTATTTGATGTTTTACTCTTTAATTTTTTTTTTTTTACTTTTGCATTTTTTAGCTTAGCCTATTAGATTTACAACATTAGATTTACAACTTAACTTAATCTATTAGAATTATAACAAAAAGTTGTAGCCCATCTGACACACTACAAAAAAGTCCCCAGATTTTTTTTTATTGCTAACATTTACAAAGTTACAGACTAACAAAGTTATGGCTTCTTATAAATTTAGCTTTTATCAAGTGAAATTCATGTAAGCACAAAAAAGTTGATAGAGTTAATATGGAGTTAAAACAATTGATAAGAGACACAAAATCACCTAATAACTGTATTGCTCCTGAATTTCCGTAACGCATTTTCTTAGGAAATATTTTTTAAACCTGGAAAAAAATTCAATTTTTAGTTATTAATTGGACGATTATGTAATTTTTACTGTTTATATGCATATATATTGTGTCCTTACTATAGATATTCTATCTAATGAAGTCCGGCTCTGGTTGTAGCAGTTATGTGTACAGATAAGCGCGCTGGTGTGTGTAAATGGAGAGAGCTTTAGCAATGAAATCTGACATGTCATTTTATTATATATATTTTTAAATTTAATGTTTCAAGTTAAAATTAAATAATTAATAATATAGAATTATAGGTTGCAATGAATAGAAATAAAACAATATAATATATAAATAATGGAAATAAAATAGTCTTCATTAATATGATGATGATGTCCTCCCAGACGTATCCGTCGACGGCGACACCCTTAGCTCGTCCTTGCCTGGACTCTTGCATGAGCGCGAGCATGACTCGCAAAACCAAATTTTGTTATGAAGGTCCTATTACAAGAAGCGCAGTAAAGAGACCCACTTGAATTGCGAGTATAGTTGTAGGAGGGCTTGGGTCGAGTTTTTCGGATCAGGCGTTTGGCGTCAAGGTTTTCAAGACGGGAACGCTCAAAGTTTTTTATACCCGTGTTGACAGCAGTTCGCCACTCCGACCTCTGCGTTGCAAGCTCCTCCCATGACTCACTAGACATGCCAATTGCAGTCAAGTGGCGTTTTAAGACATCCCTGTAACGCAGAAACTGTCCTCCAGGCTTTCGTTTACCTGAGCTAAGCTCAGAATAAAATACCTTTTTTGGTAATCTGGAAGACTCCATGCGTACAAGGTGTCCACACCAGCGTAGTTGGCCTTTCATTAGCATACACTCCATTCCAGCGAGCTTAGCTCGACGTAGAACCTCCGAGTTTGGCACACGATCCTGCCATCTCACCTGAAGAATCGCCCGAAGACACTTCATGTGGAAGGTATCAAGGCGTCTGATATCTCCCTTGTAAAGACACCAGGTCTCCGAGGCATAGAGCAACAATGGTAAGATTATGGCCCTGTAGACAGCGAGTTTTGTGTGGAGTTTCAGGTCATGTGATTTCCAAACCCGTCGGTTAAGACCACCGAAAGCCGCAGCTGCTTTGGCGACTCGCGCAGAGATCTCAGACTCGAGACGATTATCACTGCGCAAAATAGTTCCAAGGTACCGGAAGGTACCCACTTCCGGCAGTGGCTTTCCTCGTAGGTAAACAACACCATCGTCCGCAGATTTACCTTTCGCAGGTTGTTTTAGAATCTGGGTCTTAGAAGCACTGATTACTAAGCCGAATTTACGACAGGACTCATCTAATTTGTCCAAAAAACTCTGTAGGTCGCCCAAACTGTCAGCCATAAGGCAGACATCGTCGGCGTACAGAACATCTATTACTGAAACAGAGTCCATTTTGCGTTTTGCTCTGAGACGTGCGAGGTCGAAAACGCTTTTGTCCATGCGGACATTTATGGTAATCTTGCCATTACAGCTTTTAAGAGCGTCATTCATTACTGCAGCGAAGTAGATAGCGAAAAGGGTCGGAGCCATTACACAGCCTTGCTTGACACCGCTAGTGACCGGGAACCGGTCTGTAAAGTTGTTTTCGTGACGCACACGGGCTGTCATGCCCTCGTGGAACTGGCGCACTAAATTGACGAACTTTGCAGGACAGCCACATTTTTCCATAACAATCCAGAGGGCGGTCCTGGAAACACGGTCAAAGGCCTTTTCTAGGTCCACAAAACATAAATAGAGGTCGCGGTGTTGTTCAAAACTTTTTTCTTGAAGTTGCTTGACTACAAAGATGGCATCAACCGTACCTCTTCTAGGTCTGAACCCGCACTGGGTCTCCGGAAGGAAGCTTTCAGCTAAATTACTAAGGCGACTATTGATGATGTGCGCCAGAATTTTGCCAGCTGTGGAAAGCAATGCAATGCCTCTAAACGAGCCACAATCAGAGAGGTCCCCTTTGCCTTTATATAGCTTGCTAATAGAAGCATCCTTCCAGTCCTGTGGAACCATCTCAACATCCCAAATCAGTTTGATAAGTTCAAAAAGTCCGGACCTGATACTCGGTCCACCGTATTTGAAAATCTCAGAAGACAAACCGTCCGAACCAGGTGATTTACCATTTTTTAAGCGGTTGATCGCAGTAACGAACTCGGCGTACGAAGGCGGGTCATCCAAGCCCGAAGCAGATGGCAAGCTCTCAAGTGAATTAATGTAAGACAGATCTGCTCCTTGACTACCGGGATTGAGCACTTCATTAAAGTGTTCAGCCCAACGAAGAAGAACCTCTTTTGGATCTGTTAACTTCTTAGCTTTATCTCGCGAGTAAACAGGGGCAGTCTTTTTAGCGCGGGGTCCGTAAACGGATTTTAGCCCTTCGAAAAATTTTGCTGTTTGGCTAGTGTCACCTAACCATTGCAGTTCTTCGGCTTTACGGCGCCACCAACTATCCTTTTGTTCTCGGATCTTTGCTTTAAGATCCTGCTGAAGAGACTTGCGCTGCCCTGCACCGACGACTCCTCTTAGAGCGAGACGATAGTTTTCAACAAGCTGCCGTATTTCCACATCAGAATCATCGAACCAGTCTTGATGTTTTTTATGTGGTGTGCCAATAACTCGCTGAGAAACACCATAGAGAGCCCTGGAATAAGTACGCCACCCGGCATCTACTGAGGTATTGTCATCAGTGCCGGGCATCGCTGCCTCAAATTCCGCATCTAGCTCACGACACAGTCCCTCATCACGCACCAAACGCGCACAAGCAAGTCTAGCCGGAATCCTGTGTTCTGCTCTACGCGGAGGCTTGTAGTAAAGCCTCATCCTGGATCTAATAAGACGATGGTCAGTCCAGCCTTGGGCACCACGCATTGCTCTTGTAATAAGTACATCTCTCAGGTCTCGCCTGCGTACAATGATGTAATCAAGAAGATGCCAGTGCCCTGAGCGTGGGTGCATCCAAGATGTCTTGTATTTATCGGGTAGCCTGAAGAATGTGTTTGTTATGCTGAGGTTGAATTCGGAGCATAACGTCAGAAGAGCAACACCGTTGGTGTTGCACTTACCTACTCCATGTCTCCCCAGTACGTTCTTCCAGGCAATATATTCTGTGCCAACACGCGCATTAAAGTCACCCAGCAGAATCAACTTGTCACAATCTGGAATCCCCAGCAAAACATCACGCAGATTCTCATAAAATTGAAGTTTGTCCTCATCAGGTGTTGTCATAGTAGGCGCATACACGCTCACAAGATGTAGGTATTTCCTGGGAGCCATGTGGAGTCGTAGTGTCATGAGCCTGTCATTGATCCCTTTTGGAGGCTCCACTAGCGATCTAGCGATGTTGTTTCGGATCGCAAATCCAACACCATTTGCGGCTCGTTCACTTGCAGGTTTACCCTCCCAGTAATACGTATATCCACCCAATTCCTCACAGAGCTCACCGCTATCCGCTAAATGTGCCTCGCTGACTGCGGCTATGTCAATGTTATAGCGGGACAATTCACGCGCTATGAGTGCAGTTCTCCGCTCAGGACAGAGGTTGTTTTCATTGTCCAGTAACGTTCTTACATTCCACGCAGCTAAATTTAAGAATGCATTTAATCTATTATTATGTTTCTTTCGACCGCTTTTAATTGGCGACCAGATGACCGCGGTTAGCCACCTGGGTTGCAGTGAGGCGAGCTTTGTTTAGGCCACCTTTTCTAGGCCCCTCCCCGGATTGGGGAAAGCAGTGCGATCCCTAAATAGGGCTGCTTTGTCGTCGGGTGAGCTGCCGTACCAGTTCTCTCGCCTCTAGTGAGTTCCAATACGACCATCACCACCCAACCGCCGTACGTGCAAAGATCTAGCTAGGGACCAAACTCACCCGCTCAGCCCCCACCGCCAGTCCTCATCGCCGTAGGACTTGCACTCTCCGTCCAGTAATGAGCCAGGGGTCATCAGCGCGGGAATATATTAAAGTGGGTAAGCATTTGCGCATACACGAACCCACTCTCTCGTCTTCCAGTCCTTGTTACCAGTGGGGCGGAAGTCCGCTACGACTGATTAGCACTAGAAGATGCAGTGACTGGCCGCATATCTCTTGGATCCCGACATACGCCCTATCAGGCATGTCACAGGTGCCCTGCTGCAGCGCCACGGTCGCCGGGTTTGAAGCCATACTGACGGTGTCCGCCTTCCGAGCCGCTGCAGACTTTATGCAATTTATGAGGGAATCAGCCCATTAAACTAAGTTTGTGAAACTCAGTCCCCTTCACTGGATTTAGCCCGTGGATCGACACGGTTTGCCGGGACACGGCCGCTGCATGCACAACAGCTACTTGGAGCCACCAGTAAAGAGATTTGTGGAATATTTACAATGTAGACAGAATCCACCATCTGCGATGCAGATCGATCGGTAGTATTCTGCAAGATTCCACTGCAAAACATCCCACTTATATCCCTAGATTCATTAATATACATATAACTCAGACCTCCAACTCTACTTATTGTTTATCTGATAATGAAAAAATCACTTTTAATCACTATATGATAAACATTTAAGTTCAGATTTCTTGGAGTCCTCCTGCAAATTAATTAGGAACTCTAAATCCAGGTCGTATTCTTTTTAAATTTTTTCGACATGACCACAGGTTATTTTTTTACTTCCAACAACATCCACTGTAAAATTGTCTATTTTTATTTTATTATCTTGCTTTCTTTTTCTTCATAGGAGAAGTGAATTTTGATAAAGTGGAAGTCTCTTCTTTTAATATCCATTGGACAGTTTTCATAGAAAACATGTAGCCTCAGCTGCATGCTGTGTAGTATCTCGTAAATGAGACAAATCACAATTAGGCTCCATAACTGATTTAGTAAATTCTAACTCGTAAAATAACTCTTCCGTAAGATAAAGCTATCATGCTTCGACCCCAAAACAAAACCAAATAAATAACTAATTTTATAATGTTGGTATGGATAGACTGTGTATGTACAGCGCATTGCACACATCGAAGATAATAGAAAATCATTTATTCAACATACATAATATAAGTATTTTATATTAAGATGATCTAATATAAATTAATTAACTGTGTATTGTAGTCCATGGAATTGTGTGGTAAGTGACATGTCGAAGATAATATATATTATCTTCAATGTGTGTGATGTGATTTATGGAAAAAAATATTACCTCTCTGTGGATATCTCTTCTGTGTTTAATTGCCATACTGACGTTACTGCGTAAAATTTTTTGGCGCAGACTAAAGACACTAGTCACCCGGACCGCGTCGCGGTCGAGACTAAGCGCTCCTGAGGCTAGTAACCTTTGATTAATATAATCAAAGCTTACAACATTCAAAGCCAAACAGATTTCGTGAAATAGAATATCTATACTAGTCTTTCATCTTGATTTCTTTCAAATGGAATGTGACAGTTATAATACATAAATTAGTGCTTCAAAACGTCTTTTATAAAAGCTATGATAATTATAATTTTATTCATATTACAGGGCACATGCAAGTAAATACAAGAAAAACACATTGGCAGTCAAAAAGAGTATTTTTTGCAACACCACAGGTCATTTACAATGACATAAAGTCTGGTATATGTCCTGCTGATCTTATAAGGTGTCTCGTTATTGATGAAGCTCATAGAGCAAGGAGGAATTATGCATACTGTCAAATAGTTGCCACATTGGATGACATGGCTATAAAGAATTACAGGATGCTAGCCTTGTCTGCAACGCCTGGGAGCAAAGTTGATGATGTTGTAGCTGTAAGTGTTATCTATACTACTATTATAAAGAGGAAAGATTTGATTGTTTGTTTGCATTAAATAGGCTCCAAAACTACTGAACCGATTTAAAAAAATCTTTCACTGTTGGGAAGCTACACTCTCCCTGGGTGAAATAGGCTATATTATAATTAAAAAAAAATTAGGGATCCTTACTAAAACTCCAATAATGTAACCCAAGGTGTAAAAAAATTACCTAAAATATTTTTTATATCGCGTGCGCTGCTAAAACTATTGATTATAGAATAAAATAATGTACTACTACTTTGCAGAACACATAATTATTTGCAAAAAGTGTTGTGACAGCATATGTCTAACTATTAAAGTTATGCCACACTAAGTGTTATTTTATTTTAAAAGTTTAATTGAAATACTGCCGCTAGAAAAGACTGTTTATTTGTATCTTGGTATTCATCCTTATCAAAATAAATTACTTCATATTCAAGACTGCTTCAATACCTTTATATAACTTTCTGAATTATTCAAATCGGACATTCCATTCGAAAGATATCACGAGTTTAAAAATGTAAGTATTAGAAAAATGTTGCGTGGTAGCCGGTCACGCTGCTCGGCTCTAGGCAGCACCTTATGCAATGTAGACGTCACTGGGGTTTAAACAAAAATTAGAAAAAAATAATTAAATACTTATTAAAAAATAACAAAAAATAATAAAATGTAATAACAAAAAAAAATCATTAAAATAAAAGTTCATAAAAATAATAATAGTCAAACTTTCTTTATAATTTTCTTTTTTAGTAACTTGACGCAAATAGAAGGGTTTATGTGTGTGTATTTTTAATATACACATATACTCATATACACTAATATATAATGTACATAAGTAACACTGTCCATCCGAGTAAGGGAACTAGACCCAACTAGGGAACTAAATTACTTATGCCAGAACACAAGGATATTATGGCGGCATATTTAGGAATCAGGGGTAGTTGCCATCCAGATGAGCTTGAAACCTGCAGGGGTTAGTAAGCTCCTGCATTCAGGGAAAAAACAATACTTTTTAATCCAGTGGCTATGGGATGAGACTAAGGAATGATACTATTTGTTAGATAAATATGGTTACTATACTTCAATAATACTTAATTATTGAAATAAGCATTGTTATTAATATGGTAATATACCAGAAATATGTATGTGCTGCTTCTCAACTACGTTTAATATTTTAATGTAGTACTTTATTGTTACAGGTGATAAAAAATTTACATATAGCCAACTTAGCGTTAAGAACAGAAGAGTGTATAGACGTAGCACAATACAGCCACATGCGTAAAATAAATACAGTAATAATAAAATTGGGACCCCATTTAACCAAGTTAAGGGATCAATATGTCGAGGTACTTAGATTTCATAGTTGATAACTCTTAGCTTTATTTAAAATAAAATTTATTGAAGGAGCTTGGTTTACCTTTTTTAATGTGTGGCGCGCATCCGTTCACACCGCTCGCCATCATATTTGTAAAAAATACCGAAGGGCGCGAGTGCCACCAGGGTTGTATTCAGGCCCTTGGAAAATTATTGTCTATGGAAATTAAAAATATACTACTTGACTAAAATTATACTACCTTTCTGTTTTCGTCGATTTTTTTTGAATGGAAATAAAATAGGTAGCATTTTTTAGTGTGATTTTGTTTTAATAGGTACTAATAATTTTTACAAAATAATCAAATTGAGACAACTGGATGTCTATATCAGGCAATTCCTCAATTGAATTACAAAATTTCGGCTCCCTCTCCCTATCTACCAGGGTGGGCCGTTTGCCTGTCTGCTGAACTATAGCTATAAAAATGCTTCCATGAAGTGGCATGCATACCACTAGGCAGTTTTTTTCGCTTAATGTTTAGTAAAATATAATTCCCACATACTGTCAGTGAAGCAAAACTTCGTAAGGAAAACTCCTGAGATCACTGGTATGCGTAACCTGCCGATCCGCCTTGGACAAGCATGGCAGGTACACAACCTGTTCCACCTAAGGGAGGCCTAAGCCCAGCAGTGGGTCGTTATAGGCTATTATTATTATGGTGTTAAATTCATAAATTGGTTCAAATAAATGTTTTTCAGATATTAGATGAATATGCAAGAAGGCTGAAACATTTGAACATACTACCTCAAAATCTGGGTAATTTATCAAAAGGTCGCATCGTGATGCTGTACAAGGAGTTTCAAACAAGGGACCGAGGATCTAGGTATGGATAGATGAATGGAATGTAGTTTTACTTACATCAAATTTGGTCCAATATAAACAATAATTTTTCAATATAAATGAGAAAGTTTAGATGTTGGGTCCTCTCAACATCTTTAGGATCTTTTTTAACCAGAAGAAATCATATTTCTAATGCCTCCCTGTGGAGACGCTGAAGTGATTTTGCCAGGCCCTTCTAATTCAACACTGGTTGTTTTTGTTCTGTTGGCCAGTGGCAGTCGCAACGGCATAATGGCCAAAACTGTGGTAGGTGTCACCAGCTCAGGGTTGAGCTTTATGTCAGGAATCTCATAATCGATTTTTAGTCATTGCCTTACGATAATATCTTCTGTGCCTGACTCAATCTCATCTGGTTGCTGGTGTACCCCCTATAAAACTGATTTTAGCAGGGTAAATCTGATAGACTTCATGTTATGTTTGTAATCTTTTCCTTTCGGGTTGAGAGGTTAAACGACAGTAGCACCTGTTAATACTGAAATTATTTTATTCACTTATGCAGATTGTGTTGACACTAGTAAAATTGATTCTTCCACTCTGTAATACATTGATGAGCCAGCTCCAAATTATAATCCCAGATAATGATGAAAATATAAGTATGATGATGAGAGTATCGTAATAATCTTATTAATAAATCATAGTTGCAACCTATATTTGTGCTTTACTGTCCAGGATCTTACATAAAAGGAGTGTATGATTTAAATAACTAATTTCTTTCAGACATCCACAACATGGTTTCATAATGAAAGACTTCACATTACTCATAGTCCTGTTCCATGGTCTGGAACTGTTGATAAAACATGGTGCAAGGGTGTTTTTAAATTTCTTTGATGAGCACCCTGAAAAGTCGTGGATCCAAGCCGATGAGAGAATAATGGCATTACTGGAAAGATTGAGAGATGATTTGGGAATCGATCCTTTGTCCTTAGACAGAAGTATTATGCCGGATGGGACCGTGCCTGAGGTAGATAACTATTTGTGTGAATGGTATTTAATATAACAGAACACTCATCACATGCGCATGATTGTACTTCTACTTTCATGCTCACTTAATTCATTAATTATTATTATTTTATTTATTCCTGTAGGACAGCAGACAGGCTGACGGCCCGCTTGGAATTTAGCAGTTACCATCGCCTATGAGTGTTTGCAACGCCAGTGGCATCGCGAACACGCTGCTGTCCCATAAGGGTACAGGAACTTGGATCACTAATGCCGGAACACAACACAAAGTTATTATGGCGCTATGCTTAAACCCAAAGGTGGTCGCCATCCAGACGGGCTTGGGACCCTACCATGAAACTAGGGTAGGTTTTTTTGTCGCCTTTTACGACAGGCCTACCCCGGCGACAAAGATCAGTATTCTTTCTCCGCCCCTGCACGTATAGATTATTTGGAAAAATTGTGTTTAAATTAAATTAAAAACTGCCGTAACCCCTATGCGGACTTGAGCCTGTTCATGGTGTCCCTAGCGTCGCAAACATCCATAGGCGATGGTAACTGCTTATTATTAAGAAGGCCACCAGTCTGTCTGTTGTTATCGGCAATAAAAAAAATTAATAAATAAATAATATTCATTCTAATGAGGTATTTGCTGTAGGCTGTTATTATTAATAATTTTTTTACATACTTTATATTATTAATGTATTTTTTCATACAATTTTATATCTGCAATCTGCTGTCTAGGTTACAGTCTGCCTTTATGGCAGTCCGCAACCCAAAAAATCTTAGTACAATATTGTAGTATAATTTAATCTAACTTAAAATATATCTGTACTTCGATAAATAAACCCCAATAAGTTGCATCCATAGAAAATTTTGATGAATTACCAATGGCTAATAGATGGATAGTAAATAGATTTGAATTTAGATGTCCATCTCTCCATACGTCTTTACTATTTTTAGATGCCAGATAATCTGTGTTTCGGTCATCCCAAATTTGATAAACTGAAGGAAATTATGTTGGAACACTTCACATCGGCCAAAAAGAGAGGACAAGACACGAGGGCTATAGGTAGGTTTGCGTAGTTAAACAACACAAACACAAAATAAAATTAAAAACACTCGGACGCTAACCTAAAGGGTCGATTTGCGCAATGGCATGCACCGCTTCACCCATTCGAGACTGATTGCACATCGTGTATCATCATCATCTTAGCGTTGAATCTCGGTTGCAGCCCAAACTCGCTTCGGCGCCCGGGGTCCGCTTTCCGAATTTTACTTCTCAACTGCACATCGTTTGTACAATAATAATTATTAGTTATTATAATAATTATTAGTAGTTATTATAATAAGTATTAGTATAATAGTTATTATAATAATAATTATTAGTAGAGTAGTTGTCGAAATAAAACTTTTATTAGAAGTGTATGTAATTTATAGAAAAACACAATTTGGCATTGGTTTAATTGCTTACAAAAAAACTATAAAAAACATTGATAATAAAAAATATTCGCTCTTGAGAACCGTGTTAAAAAAATCACTATATTGGATTTTTTTATTGCTATAGGACAGCAGACAGGCTGACGGCCCACTTAGAATTTAGCAGTAACCGTTGCCTATGGGTGTTTGCAACGCCAGTGGCATCGCGGACATGCTGCTGTCCCATAAGGGTACAGCAACTTGGGTCACTAATGCCAGAACACAACACAAGGTTGCTCCATAGTAACCTTGGGTGGTGTTTCGGCATGCTTACCAAAGGTGGTGGTAGCCATCCAGACGGGCTTGAGGCCCCACCACGTAGCTAGGGTGGGTTGTTTTGTCGCCTTTTACGACAGGCTGACCTCGGCTTCAGAGGTCAGTATTCTTTCTCCACCCCTGCAAGGATGGTACTTGTCGGTACGAAAAAACGAATTTTGTGGATCCTTTATAGTTCTGTTTGCCTTCTGGCAAAGGACTACTCCCAATAACCTCAATTCTTCTCGCAAGCTTGCTTACTTCTAATTCTTATCGGGAAGAAATTAATTTTTAATCCTTCGCAAGAACAATTAATACATAAACCCTTTGTAACATGACATGTTCGTGGTGATTCGTTGAATGACATAATTTTTTTCAGTATTTTGCGAGTACAGAGAAAGTGTTAATTTAGTGCATTGCCTACTATTGCAATGCCGGCCCCTTATCACGCCACAGATGTTTGTGGGCCAGGGTGCTTCTGGTAAGTTGTGTTCTATTATCTCTTTATATTTACCTAGTCAGGTCATAAGTATTGTCACACAGTAAAAACTTTTCTTTTAGAATGCTGGCCACAAAAAAGTTTATTGAATTCGAATCTCGAATTGTTCATGAAAATAAAAATGTATACTTTTAGAATTTTACTCATTTTTTAAATATGGAGTGGACGCTTAAAGAAGACCACGTTGCAGTTATTGTGTTGCATTGTTGCGGTTACGCGCCAATTCAAATTTTTAACATACTGAAAAATTTGAATATTACCAAAAGATTCGGTTATCGTACCATCAAACGATACAATGAAGACTCTAGTGTAGATGACAGGTCAAGAAGTGGTCGCCCTCGGTCTGTTAGGACTCCAGCAGTGATAAAAGCTGTGAAGGCACGAATTCAAAGAAATCCCAAACGTAAGCAGAAACTGTTGGCCCTTCAGATGGGGTTAAGCAGAACCACGGTGAAAAGGGTGTTAAATGAAGACTTAGGGCTTCGGGCATATCGAAGAAAAACAGGACATCGTTTGAATGCTCGTCTAATGGACCTGAGACTGAAGAGATGCCGCGCTTTGTTGAAGCGGTACGCGGGAAAAAAATATCGGGAAATTCTTTTTTCGGAGGAAAAAATGTTTACCGTAGAAGAGAGCTACAACAAACAAAATGATAAGGTGTACGCACACAGTAGTGAAGAAGCGAGCAACCGTATTCCGCGTGTCCAACGAGGTCATTTTCCATCCTCGCTCATGGTATGGTTGGGAGTTTCTTATTGGGGCTTAACAGAGGTACATTTTTGTGAGAAAGGTGTAAAAACGAATGCTGTTGTGTATCAAAATACAGTCCTGACGAACCTTGTGGAACCTGTTTCTCATACCATGTTCAATAACAGGCACTGGGTATTCCAACAAGATTCGGCGCCAGCTCATAGAGCGAAGAGCACACAAGACTGGCTGGCGGCGCGTGAAATCGACTTCATCCGGCACGAAGACTGGCCCTCCTCCAGTCCAGATTTGAATCCGTTAGATTACAAGATATGGCAACACTTGGAGGAAAAGGCGTGCTCAAAGCCTCATCCCAATTTGGAGTCACTCAAGACATCCTTGATTAAGGCAGCCGCCGATATTGACATGGACCTCGTTCGTGCTGCGATAGACGACTGGCCGCGCAGATTGAAGGCTTGTATTCAAAATCACGGAGGTCATTTTGAATAAACTTTAATGTCATAAGAATCTATGTTTTGTTAAGTTCATTTTGGTATATGAATGGTTACATAATGAATAAACTTGTTACAATTATTTTACATTAAACATGTGACAGAATTTATGACCTGACTAGGTATATTCCTCTAAATCTGTATAATATATTTTTGAAATTTAATAACATCGCGCAGTGTTTCAAAAAAAAGTATTTGAAACACACACACTGGGGTGTTTTACTCTTGCATTTAAAATTTACCCTTTGATCGATTAATACTGTAAACAGCAAATGGATTTTTTTTTCTGCTTTGAAACACTGCATCGTTTTTAACTTTTATGTGCCAACATGAGATCTGATAGAACAGAAAGCATAGATCATTTCATCTTATTACTATCTACTGTTGTTTTTGATTACATCAAACATAATATTTAAAGTTTTTGAGTGAATTGAAATAAATATATTGTCACAATTGACACAGCGCCACATAGTCCCAAAGGAAGAGCACTGTGCTAAGTGTACTAGACAATGGATATACTACTTACATACATTTATTTTGTAAATAATTACATATACACGCAGGACGGAAATTGAAATTGTGACCCCCATAGACGTTCTAACACCACGGATAACCACTTGAATTTATGAAGATACGTATATAACGAAATTCTAAATAAAGAAGTTTTATCAGTCAAAATATAATACAGTACATATAGGTTAAATATTTTATTGAAATGTTGAATAAAATATTTTTATTCCTTAGTCAATTGACTGAATATTTTATTCAATGAAATACTTGTACAATATCTTAAAAACACCTAAAAGATATAAATCTGAATGATAATTTGCTATTTAATATTTTCACGAGAAAAAGGTAATATTTATTGATTGGGATATGTATGTAATAAATATTCTCAATATATGTCACTATTGTAATGATATCCCAATTGAAGAGTTTGATGAGAAAATTAAATTTATACAATGATCATTTAAGGTAAAGAAGGCAAAACAATAGTATCTCAAAAGCAACAATTACGAGTGATGCGATCGTTCCGAGAAGGTGTTTGCAACACTCTAGTGGCCACTTGTGTGGCGGAAGAGGGGCTCGATGTGGGCTCAGTGGATCTGATAATATGCTTCGATATATCAACCAGATCGCCCATTCGATTGGTGCAAAGGTAATCTCAATTTATAAAACTTTTATCTTTTATCAAATATGAATGTCAATACACAGATAAAATGTTTATGAAGCTGTTTAAGTTACGCCTTATTTTAAATTGTAAGCTATGTTAAACGTAATCTAATTTTTTTTAAGTAATTAGCTTAAACGAGCCATAAAAGTGTCTTAATTTTTCCGAATTTGTAAAAATATATTCAAAATCGAATTTGTGAAATACAGGTGTGGACGAACGGGCCGAGAAAGAGGTGGACAAGTGCATATATTAGTCACCGAAGGCAGAGAACATCAGGTATGTGAATTAGTTGAACACGTAGATAATTCATAGCACAAACTAAAGAGTAGCAGACTAGCATGGTATGGTCATATAATACGAAGGAAGGAATTCCATGGACAAGTAAAATGCCAGGAATGAAAGTGGATGGATACAGAAGGAAAGGTAGACGAAAAAAAGATGAATGGATTGCGTAGATATGGCGTGAATGTTGAGATGAGCTAATAGAAAAGAGCGTTAGAAGAGAGGGAACACTGTATGCCCCATATAATGTGGAACATGGACAGAAAAAGAATAACATAATTATTAGTACAATTTACCTAGTGATTAGCAAAGGCTGGTCTAAGGTTAATTTCTATGTTGTTATTAAACATTTACGACAAGTGTATATAAACTAGCTAAATAAAATATCTACAAAATCAAAAATAAACATACAATACAGTGATTTTTACAGTCTGACAATATCGTCTTTGCCAATCTGTAAAACCAGTGATCGTAGCGACTGAATATCCGATATCGTGGTCTCGTTCTTCCATCTTAGCACAATACAGTCCATTCAAATGTTGAAACACATAGACAAATTAAGATTGCCATTTTGTTTTTAAATTTATAATATTAATAGCAGGTAAATAGGTAGATATATCTTCATCTTGATTTTATTGCATTTTTAGACGCTATTAGACTGTATGAGACAACGAGACGGGCTAAATAAAAGGATATTACAATCCACAGACGTTGAAAACAGTCTTTATCAAATGAATCCCAGAATGATACCGCACGATTTTGAGCCACAGTGTCAAAAGATGTTCATCACAGTTAAAAAAAAGATTGAAACGAAGAAAAGCGATAGTGAAATTGCAAAAAAGGTAAACGATATAGTTTTTATTAGTTTTTTTTTTATTTTTATTTTTTATTGCTGTAGGACAGCAGACAGACTGACGGCCCGCTTAGGATTTAGCAGTTACCGTCGCCTATAGGTGTATGCAACGCCAGTGGCATCGCGAACACGCTGCTGTCCCATAAAGGTACAGGAACTTGGGTCACTAATGCCGGAACACAACACAAGGTTATTATGGCGGCATACTTAAGACCAAAGGTGGTCGCCATCCAGACGGGCTTGAGGCCCTACCACGTAGCTAGGGTGGGTTGTTTTGTCGACTTTTACGACAGGCCGACCCCGGCCGCAGATGTTAGTATTCTTTCTCCGCCCCTGCACGGATAAAATCGTTATCCAATTAAGAACCTGTATTAAAGCAATGCAGGCGTGTGACATAGACGGCGGCAACGGGCGGCTTCTCGGGGAAGGTTCAGTCTCTCACACCTACATTGCGAAATGAGGACACGTTGTGTTCCACACTTTCTGGACTCGCACTAAGGAGCGTTGGGGCCTCGAAACACTTACCCTCTGGTGCACACTATGGTAGAAACCCGGCCTGACACAAGGGGTGGGCGGGCGCCGGCCTAGGCTACGCTATTATAGCCAAGTCAATTGTCCAACGGCCCAGACATTAGGCGATAAGAGAACAGCGGGGTTTTTAGTGAATAATCTCACACACCCCTCAACTCCCCCGTATAAGGAGACTCGTAAAATGGTTTTTCCTCGAAAAAAGTATACTGTGGTAGATGTTTAGTCACATGTAAGAAGCTTTTAAGGTATTGTCCCAATTTGTGGCTGGTGACGAAAGCCAAGTTTTTATGTTTAGAAAGAAGGATTATTATTTTAGAACAATACACAATAATAAATCTAAAAAATAATTTCAAAACTGAACTACAAAAAGTAATTATATAAAAGTGGTGTAATTGTTAGTTTAGGTTTTGGGTAAGATGAAATTTGAAGCGTCTTCCCCCTAAGGGGGGAGACCTCATTTGCTGCATTAAACTATCCGTAGAAGAAAAATCTATAGAACGGATAGGGTTGGATTTAAACTTATTCTTCTTTGACAACCCTTTCAAATCCCGGGACCATTTGTATTTGAATATAATTCACCAAGAATTATTAATAAAAAAGGTCTAAGGTTTAATTAGTGTTTAATCCCCTATTAGTGCTTTACTCCTGGTTTGACTTTGATATTATAATTTTTTTTTATATATAACTAGTTTAGATGCATGTTAATATAATACATTGTTATTTAAACTTGCTGAAAATAATATATTAAAAGTAACTGTTTCAAGAAATACATATCTCAAATATGTTTAGTTATTTATGCTTTACTCTGTTGTTTCATATGGTTTTTTTATACTTATACTGTTAAATTTAAGTTCTTATAATTTAAATATTTTGTACTTAAACAATTATCCTTTCACTTGTTTTTGTTGTTAAAATCGATAGTTTCTGTAAGTATACCAGTATATAGTTATTTTTTGTGTGGTTATGTGTTTTTAAGCGTAATTTTTGTTTTGTTTTTATTGATATTTTTATATACTTACGTTAATGTTTCTCGTCTGTCCATGGCATTACTCCGTGGACCTAGCGGAAGACCAGCGCTGATTTTAACATTTATGAAATCAGCACATGCTGAGCTAGGTCCAGTTTAGGACGTACGAGTATATATGAAGCCACTGTATTATTATTACATATGTGTTTAAATTAATTTCCTAAATAAAAAATTCTTTCTTTCTTTCTTTAATTTAAAATAATACAACTTTTTCACATTTATTTAACATATTCTTCTATTTTTAACCGTGCAGGGGCGGAGAAATAATACTGACCCCTGCGGCCGGGGTCGGCCTGTCGTAAAAGGCGACAAAGCAACCGTAGCTACGTGGCCTACCACGTAGCTACGGTTGTACCACGTAGCTACGGTTGTTTTGTCGCCCTAGCCCCAAGCCCGTCTAGATGGCGACCACCTTTGGTCTTAAGTATGCCGCCATAGTAACCTTGTGTTGTGTTCCGGCATTAGTAACCCAAGTTCCTGTGCCCTTATGCGACAGCAGCGTGTTCGCGATGCCACTGGCGTTGCAAACACCCATAGGCGACGGTAACTGCTAAATTCTAAGCGGGCCGTCACCCTGTCTGCTGGCCTACAGCAATAAAATAATAATAATACCTTCTGAAGCTCCTATAACATTTATAATATGGGTACAATAATAAAGGTGCTTAATAAGTGCTTAACCCATAATATCTGTATTCTAAAGAAAATATGGGTTGCAATATACAATTTCAAGTTGTTCCTTTTTTAGGGTCAAAAAGATCTTCGTGGAATGTTATCGAGAGTGTCGTCTACTAGTTCAAATAAAGAAGACCAAGTGAAAGAATTTATGAAAAAGGATGAATTTAAAGCCTGTTTTCCTAACGGTTTTACAGAAACTAATTTTTTTCTTCCTTCAAAAGAATATTGGACAATGCGTAATGGTGAGTTAAAGAAACAGTAAAACTTAAAAAGTATATACGAAAGAATTAAATTATATACAAGAAAAACGAAACGTGTTATGAAATTAACTTGTATGTTATAAATAATATTTTGTTTTTAACTACTATAATGGGTATATAATCACATCACACTGAAATTAATGATCATGGCGGTGATCTGATATTGGCCGCGGTAAACTGCCGCCTTAGTCTCTGGACACATGACATCGAGTCGGAGACAGTGGCGTAATGTTTCGCGCCCCCCTCATCACTCCGTAAGAGTCCGGAGACAGCTAAGTCCATAGATCCCGGCTAACTAGAAGAGGCCGGCCAACCAAACCAAGCCGGCCCAACCCTCCTGGGTGTCGGCCAATAAAGGAATGCATAGTGGTAACTTAGTGGATAGTCGTTGAAGATTAAGAACATTTTCTTATTACTAACAAATTCTGTGGCCATAGCAACCAACAGTCCTCAGATATTTGCATACCTATTAAATAGTTTATTTTTATTTCTTAAATTTCAGATGATATCAAATCGAGGAATCAAGAAAACTCGTTAAAATTATATACTTGGTTAGAGTGGCAAAGACAATTGCAAAAAACCGTCAATATCGGTCATTCGGTCAACTCTGAAATATTAGTAGATGTTTTACAATATAGCGATAGAAAAAGATTTGAAACCGCGTCCTTAATAAAAACTGGTGAGTCATATTTAATTTCGTGATTTGCGCTATTTGTTTTAGAATGATTTTTTTTATTTCTGTGGAACAGCAGAAAAGGATGACCTTTTAACTACTGCTACTTTTTACCCGTGCAGGGGCGGAGAAATAATACTAACCTCTGCGGCCGGAGTCGGCCTGTCGTAAAAGGCGACAAAACAACCCACCCTAGCTACGTGGTAGGGCCTCAAGCCCGTCTGGATGGCGAACACCTTTGGTCTTAAGTATGTCGCCATAATAACCTTTGTTGTGTTACGGCACTAGTGACCCAAGTTCCTGTACCCTTATTGGATAGCAGCGTGTTCGCAATGCCACTGGCATTGTAAACACCCATAGGCGACGGTAACTGCTAAATTCTAAGCGAGCCGTTGTTAGCCTGTCTGCTGTCCTACAGCAATAAAAAAGACCATCGCAATAACCATCACCTATAAATGTTTGCGACACCAGAGTCATCGCTAACACGGTGCTGTCTGCATGGAGTAACTTCAACAACACTTCTGCCGGAATACAGGGTTGTGGCGGAAAATCTAGGCAACTAGTTGCAATCCATACGAGCTTGGAGCCCTACCACCTAGCTGAGGTTATTTAGTCGCCTTTTACGACAGTTTGCCCCCGGCTGCAAGGGTCCGTATTCTTACTTCCCTTCTGCACGGATATGGTAGAAATGTAGTATTTAACTCTGATCTTAAAGTTCACATGCTTGTAATTTTATGATTAAATCTGTTATGTTAATTATAATAGAATTTCATGTCTCGTGGTCTGATTGAAGCAATTGTATTTTCAGTATCCAACAGTCAAGATAATATGCCCACTCAGACATTAGTAAAATCTCTTACAACCATACCAAAGCAAGTGAAAAAGAAAAAGAAATCTACCACATTTAAATCATCTGTCAAAAAAGATGGTGACATTAGAGCATTGTTTAGTAGTGTAACGAAGTCTACTAAAAATTATACAAAATTACTAAACGACTTAAGCATTAAAGATGACGAGAGTATACCAACCAGTCTAATCAACCTTTTAGTCGATTTGAATCTCGAAAACACTAACAATGTAAGAAAATGTTACATATGTCTAAACGTCTGTGATTGTACCTTAGTAAAAAATATAAGAAAACATAAAACTAAGTCTAATGTACCTCTGACTTTTATAAATAATCTTGTTTTACCAGATATAGAACTAATAGACGATATTAATGTTAGTAGCATAAAAGAATGTAACAAAGTGAATAGCTTTATCAGTCCTACATTTACTGAAGACGATAAATTTAATACAACAAGTAATTTCAATCTTGAAGTTGATTTTGATGCCTTAAGTGATATATCATATGAAGATCAAAATAAAGAAAATAACGTTAATAATACTCAGAAACTGAACATATCAGATAAAAACTTTGATATAGGAGATATTGAAGATATTTTCGTTGATAGTTGCCCTGAAGAAGCATTAGAAAAACAGGGTGGAGTCGAAAAAGAACCAAAAGATGCCCTGGGTTTCTTAGGTTTAGAAAGTATTGATGATATATTTGCAGACGATGATGACGTTGAGGAACCAAAACCTTGTGAACTCCCACCTACTGTCCCTCTAGCAAGAAATGAAAATAATGTTATAGAATATACTAAACAAGATACTGTACCAAATTCAGAGTATCCAAAGAGTCCTTCAATACTTTCTGGTAAAGTTAAGAAACTAGAACCGACATCACCAATACTTGGCAATCAATTAAATAGAATCCACCTAAGTTTAAAAAATAAACTAAATTCCTCTACACCTTTGAATGGTGTAAGAAAAAATATAAGTGCAAATTTTGCAGATATTAATAAATCTGTAATAATCAAAAATAAATCAAAATCAACTTTGATTGACAGCAAGCTAGAAACAACTAACGATAAAAGTCTGTGCACAATAACTCAACTTTTGAATATGATAAATGAACCTGAAATTTTTGAGAGAAGTCCTTCCCCCATACTTGTAACTCAAATGGACAGGAAGAAACTTAACAGTTGTATGAAAGAAGCCGATGAATCTAGTTTATCTAAGAAGTCTGAAAGTCTGATTATATTAGAAAGTGATACTGACACAGATGATACTCTGGAATACGATTGCAATGAAGATAAAGATCAAATGCCAAATAAAGATGCAATTGATCAAGTTAATGTTAAAAAACATTTTCGAGATGAACTTGTAGATGAAATAAATGCATCGCCATATTTTAATAAAAAACAAAAACTAGAAAATGGTGATCAAAAACAAATCACAATACAAGAAAAAGTATTAGCTGCTGTTAAATCGAATAAGTTTTTATCGCAAAATTTTCAAAATGATCAGACAAATTTTAATTTTTCTATAACCTCGCTAAAATTTTCATCTCAAAAAGAAAACGATAATCCTTTGTTTTTCAATTCAAAAAAGCTCGATGTTGAAGAAGATAATATAAAGCGAAACAATTTAGATGTTCTTAAAATATTTAAACGTGATAGTAAAATAAAAAGTCCTAAGAAAGTGTTTGAAAACACTATGAATAGTCCGATAAAGAACAAGAAACCTAATAAAAGAAAAATAATGTTTAATGACAGTGACGACGATGATTTCGTTGATGCGAAGAGTTGGAGAAGTCGTCCCAAAAAAGCGAGATGTAACGATGAAAGCACAACTAATCATAAGACACGAAAAGTAAGTTCTCATTCAAGTGTGTTTTTAACTGAAAGTTAATATAATTGTTATTGTTCTTATATTTGTATCATATTTACCCTAAGACGCCGGTTTAGATAAAGAGCCAGGTCTATAAGACCATCATTAGGTCTGTCCTTTAATACGGCTGTGAAACGTGACCGATACTAGTGCGGCCCAAGTAGTAATTGCGTGTCACGAATATGAATGTGCTGCGGTGGATGTGTGGATTGACGCGGAGGAATCGCGTTAGGGATCCCATTTCTTGGCAGTCTTCATGACGTTGCGGGTAAATTGCAGGAGTGTCGATTATGCTGGTCACGTTTTGCGGCAGTCGGCTACTTAAGTGAGGAACAAATGTCTAGTCATGCCGCCTCTGCCAGGCCCCGTCAGGACTCCTAATGCTTAAATACTAAGGGGTGATGATAAACGTGCCAATTGATTCACTATCAGAGATGCTGAAGATTGTATAAAGTGAAAAAAAAAGTTATTATATCGTATATTATTATGTTATTTAAGTTTGATTTCGAATCATTGCGTGTAAAATTATTCTTTAAAGTTATAAAGTATTATACCTAGTCAGGTCATAAGTATTGTCACACAGTAAAAACTTTTCTTTTAGAATGCTGGCCACAAAAAAGTTTATTGAATTAGAATTTCGAATTGTTCATGAAAATAAAAATGTATAACTTTTAGAATTTTACTCATTTTTAAATATGGAGTGGACGCTTAAAGAAGACCGTGTTGCAGTTATTGCGTTACATCGTTGCGGTTACGCGCCAATTCAAATTTTTAACATACTGAAAAATTTGAATATTACCAAAAGATTCGTTTATCGTACCATCAAACGATACAATGAAGACTCTAGTGTAGATGACAGGTCAAGAAGTGGTCGCCCTCGGTCTGTTAGGACTCCAGCAGTGATAAAAGCTGTGAAGGCACGAATTCAAAGAAATCCCAAACGTAAGCAGAACCTGTTGGCCCTTCAGATGGGGTTAAGCAGAACCACGGTGAAAAGGGTGTTAAATGAAGACTTAGGGCTTCGGGCATATCGAAGAAAAACAGGACATCGTTTGAATGCTCGTCTAATGGACCTGAGACTGAAGAGATGCCGCGCTTTGTTGAAGCGGTACGCGGGAAAAAAATATCGGGAAATTCTTTTTTCGGATGAAAAAATGTTTACCGTAGAAGAGAGCTACAACAAACAAAATGATAAGGTGTACGCACACAGTAGTGAAGAAGCGAGCAACCGTATTCCGCGTGTCCAACGAGGTCATTTTCCATCCTCGCTCATGGTATGGATGGGAGTTTCTTATTGGGGCTTAACAGAGGTACATTTTTGTGAGAAAGGTGTAAAAACGAATGCTGTTGTGTATCAAAATACAGTCCTGACGAACCTTGTGGAACCTGTTTCTCATACCATGTTCAATAAGAGGCACTGGGTATTCCAACAAGATTCGGCGCCAGCTCATAGAGCGAAGAGCACACAAGACTGGCTGGCAGCGCGTGAAATCGACTTCATCCGGCACGAAGACTGGCCCTCCTCCAGTCCAGATTTGAATCCGTTAGATTACAAGATATGGCAACACTTGGAGGAAAAGGCGTGCTCAAAGCCTCATCCCAATTTGAAGTCACTGAAGACATTCTTGATTAAGGCAGCCGCCGATATTGACATGGACCTCGTTCGTGCTGCGATAGACAACTGGCCGCGCAGATTGAAGGCTTGTATTCAAAATCACGGAGGTCATTTTGAATAAACTTTAATGTCATAAGAATCTATGTTTTGTTAAGTTCATTTTGGTATATGAATGGTTACATAATTAATAAACTTGTTACAATTATTTTACATTAAACATGTGACAGAATTTATGACCTGACTAGGTATAAGTTCAGTTTTAATGAAAAAAATGCATTGAAATAATGCATGCAACGGCAACCATTACTGAAGTGTTTATCGGTTGGCAATGTTCCAAGCAATAAAATCATTTAAAACCTCTTTTAATAATCGAGTTGCGTGATGTCACGACGCTGAAGTCAAAGAAGTTCTTTGGCTTAACCTTGTCCATTTTCACTACATATTAATTTGTTTGTAGCATATTTATCAAATCATCTGTTATATACCTGCTATAATAATAAGATGTTAAATAATATTTTTCTAGAAAACGCGAAAGGCTAATTCCTTTTTGGACTTGGAAGCAGAAATCAGTGAGAGCGACGCGGGGAGCGGTGACGAGTTGTCGGAAGACAGCGTGGGCAGCATCGCCGACTTCGTTTGCGACGACGAAAACATCACTCATAATAATATACATGCACATTATTTGAAATCCATCAAGTAAGGCGTTTATTAATTTGATTGTTGTAGCGGATGGTTATGTCTCGGATATTCGCGTTCAATCCCGTTTGTAGATCAGCTTCGATGAAGTACGGTCAGGTTCGACCCCCATGGAGGACAGTTGTATGATGAAAAATAAATTATGTTTCATATGTCAAACACAGAGTGAATGCAGGATGGATGAAATGGCGACAGGTATCAGGAACGATTTGCGATCCACAAGTGCCGTTTAGACTTAAAGGAAAAATTTACAAGTCCGTTATAAGACCTGTCATATTGTATGGATCAGAATGCTGGGCCACAAAGGAGAAAGATGAAAGATTATTACATGCAGCAGAGATGCGAATGTTGAGATGGATGAACGGAGTTACAAAAATGGATAAAATTAGAAATGAGTATATTAGGAGAAGTTTGAAAGTAGTGCCAATGATTGAGAAGCTGAAAAGTAATAGGTTAGCCTGGTATGGGCATATAATGCGAAGAGAGGAGTGTCATGTAAGAAGGAGGATGCCAAAAATGAGAGTGGACGGATACAAGAGCAGGGGTAGACCAAATAAAAGATGGATAGATTGGTTAAAAGATGATATGGTTAATAAAGGTGTGAATTTTGTGTGACGGCTAATAGAGGAGAATGGAAGGACAGGACATGTTGTGCCGACCCCACATAGTTTGGGATAAGGGCAGCAAGAAGAAACTAGTATACCTAGTCAGGTCATAAGTATTGTCACACAGTAAAAACTTTTCTTTTAGAATGCTGGCCACAAAAAAGTTTATTGAATTAGAATTTCGAATTGTTCATGAAAATAAAAATGTATAACTTTTAGAATTTTACTCATTTTTAAATATGGAGTGGACGCTTAAAGAAGACCGTGTTGCAGTTATTGCGTTACATCGTTGCGGTTACGCGCCAATTCAAATTTTTAACATACTGAAAAATTTGAATATTACCAAAAGATTCGTTTATCGTACCATCAAACGATACAATGAAGACTCTAGTGTAGATGACAGGTCAAGAAGTGGTCGCCCTCGGTCTGTTAGGACTCCAGCAGTGATAAAAGCTGTGAAAGCACGAATTCAAAGAAATCCCAAACGTAAGCAGAAACTGTTGGCCCTTCAGATGGGGTTAAGCAGAACCACGGTGAAAAGGGTGTTAAATGAAGACTTAGGGCTTCGGGCATATCGAAGAAAAACAGGACATCGTTTGAATGCTCGTCTAATGGACCTGAGACTGAAGAGATGCCGCGCTTTGTTAAAGCGGTACGCGGGAAAAAAATATCGGGAAATTCTTTTTTCGGATGAAAAAATGTTTACCGTAGAAGAGAGCTACAACAAACAAAATGATAAGGTGTACGCACACAGTAGTGAAGAAGCGAGCAACCGTATTCCGCGTGTCCAACGAGGTCATTTTCCATCCTCGCTCATGGTATGGTTGGGAGTTTCTTATTGGGGCTTAACAGAGGTACATTTTTGTGAGAAAGGTGTAAAAACGAATGCTGTTGTGTATCAAAATACAGTCCTGACGAACCTTGTGGAACCTGTTTCTCATACCATGTTCAATAACAGGCACTGGGTATTCCAACAAGATTCGGCGCCAGCTCATAGAGCGAAGAGCACACAAGACTGGCTGGCGGCGCGTGAAATCGACTTCATCCGGCACGAAGACTGGCCCTCCTCCAGTCCAGATTTGAATCCGTTAGATTACAAGATATGGCAACACTTGGAGGAAAAGGCGTGCTCAAAGCCTCATCCCAATTTAGAGTCACTCAAGACATCCTTGATTAAGGCAGCCGCCGATATTGACATGGACCTCGTTCGTGCTGCGATAGACGACTGGCCGCGCAGATTGAAGGCTTGTATTCAAAATCACGGAGGTCATTTTGAATAAACTTTAATGTCATAAGAATCTATGTTTTGTTAAGTTCATTTTGGTATATGAATGGTTACATAATGAATAAACTTGTTACAATTATTTTACATTAAACATGTGACAGAATTTATGACCTGACTAGGTATTTATTATGAAACCCTACGATACAGATATTCACCTAGTATACGGATTTGTCTTTAATAAAAAATATTTCTCGGCCTGCGTTTATATTTTAATAAAAAAATTATCAGAATTCCTGGCGAATCTACTGTCACCTATATCAGTTTTTACAACGTGAAGTCAACACGAGATTTAAAAAAGCTATAAAATATTTGAAAATATCGATAAATTCGAATTATTGCTTACGTAGGGCCTTAGGTACCATGCAAATCTCCCTTCGCGATATGCTATCTCAAATATGCCATAGTCATCATCGCAGAAGCAGTTAATTTAGATTGCTATCAAAGTACTTGTTTATAATATCCCTGGGTTAAATTTTTCTCGCCTATTAGCGTATATTTATATATTAAAAGTATCAGTTTACGTATTAAATATATACAAATAATCGTCTCATCAGGAAATTTTCGTAAAGACAAGGCTTGAAAGATATCGAGGGGATATCAAGTCTTGTCACTGGGATAAATTTTTTTTAAAGTTTTCGTGCATGAAAAAGCGAAGATGATGTGTCATGTATTATTTACTTCCGCCGTCAATCTAGGTACATGGCTAAATTGTTATATAATAAATTAAATAAAATTCTTTCGATTATTAACTATACTTTTCTGAAATTGAAATTAACTGCTTGTAATTGACTATAGACTATGGTGAGATGAAAACTGATTCAAACTTTACAACTTACATTTGTAGTTATTGTACATCTACTATGTCTGTATTTATTTATAATATAAATTTAATATTCACCTATCAACAAACATACACGTTTTAGTATTTTATATGTAACGATAAAAATAACAAGTAGTCATGTTTAAATGGTTTTTGTATCAAATTTATTTTAAATAAAATTATTATTACAGGTTTATAATTAGTAGTATTTTTATATATTTTTAATCATTTTGCAGGAGTCCTATGAAGGTGGCAGGCGCTTTCAAGATACCTGACCTGCCAAAAAGATTCGACAAGGCGGAAGTGTTTTCGCAGTACGTGGAGGAGGATGCCTACGAAATGGTAACATTTAGATTATTAGTTTCAGGGTTCTATACAATGTCTGACCACAAACCAAGTAGTTAACAATCATATTCGAAATCTGACGACCTCCATGACCTGACTGCTAAAACACGTTGGAACGCTTATGGTTCGATTCCTATTCCGTGCCTGGCTGTTTATGTATAAGATTTATTTATTTATAAAAGGAAAGTATAATGTATAATATATTACAATAATTGTTTAGTACCCATAACACAAGTGCTAGACAAAATGGCGTTGTGTGAAATGTTTCAATTTATTTTATGGGGGTGCAGGGTCTCCTGGCCTCCAATAGAATGTTGTTGAGTGATCTTCGAGCAGAGTTTTTCCTCAGAGTACTTATAAGGTCTATTTCCAATGAAAGTCTGACCCAGATTCCGATATTTTATTGTGGCCAGATGTGCTAAATATATTTCGAAATTTAGTATATAAAAATATGCTAACAAAACTAGATAAATAAATGTCAATGAGACAACAGCTGTGTAAGCGAGACAGAAGATGTGCTATTGCGCGACGTTTTAGGTAAAGTGTGGTGCGCATTACATGGCCAAACAATTGCAGACCTCTTATCATTTTATTTATACAAATTCCAAAACAATCAAAAATGAAATATGGATAAATGACCATTCTAGTAATATTATCAATTTCGTCAATGCAGGAGTAATAAATAGATTTTTTTAATTTGCCAATTCGATGATAAGTGTAAATTATTTACAGGATAGTTTTTGCGTAGATTCGCACATAGGCCTGACACAAGCTAACGATTTATCGGAATTGGAGGTAGCCGAAATGATGTTAGAAGATAGACGCAGAAGGAATAAGGAGCGAACACCCTCGCGTGAAGGCAGCCCTATTAGAAGAAATAGGAAATTTAATAGATTGCAAATACAAAGTGATTCAGATGATAGCAGTTAGCAGAAATAATTTGTCGCCTGTTTAAGATTTTAAATTAATAATGTGATCATAATACCGTGAAATACGGTGATCCCACTGTTGGTGTAAATCCCAACCCCGAATGGGACGTAGTAGATGACCCCCGTGGGGTAACGGATAACGTACTTCGGTACACTTGCGGAGGTCACGGCTTCGATTCCCGTCACACGTTTGAGTGTTTATGTGTAATATGTATTTATTTGCAAAAGAAAAGTATAAATCAGTTGTCTAGTACCCATAACACAAGTGCTATGCTTTTAAGTCTGGGACTAGATGTCGCTTTGTGATTTGTCCCAATATATTTATTTTTAGAAAGCCTCTTGAAGGGATGGTATGAAGATTTCCGTTTGATGTTTTCCTTTACCATACGTAGCAATTATGACATAAAATGCGAATTAGGCGAGAAAAACTGCCAAAGCAGCGTATACCACAGTGGAAAACGAACCTGCTACCTTTTAGGTTTGTCTTTAGTTTAATACCACGGTCTACCACCACGTATCTAAAGAAAAAATATGATTACTACATCTAATACTAGCTGACCCGGTAAACGTTCTGCCATATTAATTTAATAAAGTAACATAGGGCCTTTTCCAATCTATTTCTATGCCGAAATTTAACAAAATTAGTTTAGACGTGAAAGCGTAAACAAACTTACTTTCACATTTTTTTATTGCTGAAGAACAGCAGACAGGCTGACGGCTCACTTAATAGTAAGCAATTATCGTCGCCTACGCTTGTCTGCTACGCCAGGGGCACAATTCCATTAACTAGCCTAAATCTGAACCTTTTAATAAAAAAAAAATGTGTTTTTACGATAATTTTCCTGATTATGAAATAGACCGCAGTCACTCGTGTATAGACCATAAATATGACGCATCTATTTTCCTGAATTAAATTTTAAGTAAAAATTATAGGAATTTGATATTTTAGGGTTCTTGGACGAAATTAAATATCGTAACTGCATATTTATGTACCTATTTATAGATTAATTACAATCTATGAATTATACCTAATTTCCATATTTAATATTATTATTTATTTTTGATTTTATAAAATTTGTACATATGTAATTTAACATTTTCTAATTATTTTTTTTTTAAGTTGAAACGATTGCTTTTCAGTGTGTAATAATGTTTGTAATTACATTTTTGTTTTGTCCCACAAAATATTGTCTGTTGATTTTCCAGATGTTATATTGCCTAAGTTTGTGTTTTTTTTAGCATTTTGAGATTCATCATCTAATTTATGATTAGTTTATTAATTTCCTGTGGATAAAAATTATGTTAAAATTAATCTATTTAGAAATAAAACCTTTCATATGTACTGTTGTTGTTGTTTTATTTATTATTCATTTAATCAACAATTCTAGATGTTTTTAAGGCTATATTAAAGGGTCTTCCAACAGGTACTTCCGAACTTTGACAGTTGATAACGGCCATCTTGTTGAAGCTACATCTGTCAAATTAGTTGTCATTTATTCGGTCTGTTTTGCCAAATCACCATGGAGGTGTAGCCACCATATCATATTAATAAGGAACAGGGAAGCTCTGAAAAGTCATCATACATAATCGTCGGCCTCGTCGCATATGTACTATCCACGAAGCATCTCCCTCAACTTCATTACATTTCTCGGAAGAGACTTCGGGCGATAATAATAACAACGTACATATTAAATCGACAACACGACCACACGCTCACTGCGCAACGTCTCAGCCGGAAATGACCGCGAACGGCGCGAATGCGCGTATCATCGTCGCCTGCGAAGGCGGCAGCGCGGGACGAGGACTCGACCAAATTTCGAGGAAACGATAATCCTGTTGTCAAGCCATGGTTGAAATATTCAATTTCCAAGAATTTGTGATTATTTGTATCGTGTAAAAACACCTGCATTTGTTTACTTTTTAAACGCTTCTGATTGGTCGACGATCCCCAGCCAATTCATATATAAAGAGCACGAATTTTAAATAAATAATTCAGTACGGGATCAGTACTCAATACGGCTTCCGTATTGATTCAGCTAAACCATCCCTGGTGTTGTTTCATTTATAACCCAAATGGTGACCCTCTGAAACACTGAACCCGGTCACCAAAGAGGCATGGACGGTTATAGCACAACACGTGCAAACAAACACGTGAACAGTAGTTTTTTCTTCGCAATGTGGGCCCGTTTGTTCTTTATTTCTTCGCTCAATTGGTCCAATAACGCTATATACTATTCAGAATAGATCCATTTTCCTTTCTCAAGATAGTCGATAAACAAAATACCATGCGCATCCCAGAATACTGATGCCATAACCTTGCCAGCCGATTGTTGTCTGGTCACTTTGGAATGCTTCCACCTGCCTCAACCCACTCAGCTGACAAGCGCTTTGACTGTGAAGTGTAATACTGTATCCAGGTTTCATCCATGGTCACATACCGACACAAAAAATCCGCTTTGTTATAGCTCAAAAACTTCAGACAGGCCTCCAAACCAAATCGTGCATTCGTTGTTGTTTAATCCGGTGTTTTCAAACACGACACCCACTTTGAGTTGAGCTTTTTCATACCCAAATTGTCTTATAACATAGTAAGCACGCTGTCATATGACAACTTTGAATCCTTAACCATCTCCTTGACTCATTTTGCGATCGGTGAAAACAATTCTGCGGATTTTTTTGACGTTTTCTTCGTTAACAGCCTTATTTGGGCGACCACTGCGTTGAGCATCATTGATATCGCTACGACCACGTTAAAATTCATTATATGTTATGTACCATTTGCAAATGGTTGATTATGATTTCCCTGGAGCAGAATCCGAATAATGCTTATCAAGCCTCTCTTTCACATTTTTTCCGATCAAAAAACAATGCACACGAAATACTTTCTTAACCATCTTTTGACAGACACCAAAGTTGCTTGACACCATGAACCATGACACAAACAGCAATAACTTGAGAACACGTGGTCCAATTGTCAAGTCATAAAATTTTGACACTTAAGTACCTTAGAAAGGATGGCGCTATCGAATGCTATAATATATTTTGCATATGTGGCGCCATCTATATGTCAGTACGGGAACTTTTTGATCAATAGTAAAGTATTGAAAGCAATTGGGTATTTGAACAAAAATTTTTTTTGTAATAAATGCAAGATCATAAATATATAAGTTTTATAACAAAACTATTTTTATTTTATTTTTTTTTCGCAATAATTCCAAAGTTATTTTAAAATAAAAATAAATTTTTGAATCCAGTACCGAAGACACGCCGACAACTCCCGAACAAATCGAGCGCGTGTGACATCATAATGTTAGTTTTCACTCATTGCAGTTGATAGAAAAATAATAAGAGTGCCCAACATATTCATACTATGAAAAAATTATATAATATTTGTTAAAAAAAATTCAAACTGTTAACTAATGATTTAAAGATGGGAATAATTATATTTAATTAAAAAGTACTCAAACGATTGCGAACATTGCGAAGTTTGAAAAACAATAATGCAACACGGGCTTGCCCTTTAAAAATAATTAATCAATAAATCGATTAATCTTAACCTTAATCGATTAATTAGGTATCGTGTGTCATCTAATTATTTTTAGTACTATTGATCATTTCATTCAACTAATTGACGAATATGATTTGTTATTGTTCATCTTAGTTTTCAACAAAAAATGTATGTAATAATTGCGTAAAATGAATATCGCGTAACGCTCGGTATTAATATTGTATACGCCTCAGTAAACGCAATAAACTTATTATACCTATAGCTTATATTGCAATCGAATCTAATCTAAGGGTCACTCAGAAAACCAGGTATTATTGAAATATATTTGACGAATAAAGGTCCGTTTATATCTACAGACATTGAGCGTGTCAGACACGTGCCGTGGTAGACAAAATAATATTCTTTTATATGGTGTATAATAACGTATTTATTTCTATCGTTACACGACCGCGCAGACACCAACAGACACGGGCCGTGCACGGCCAGTATTCGCGGCAAGAATATTTTGTCTGTACGGTTCAAGTCTGTGGCTACCTGCCGGGCAGTGTGAACATAGCATCGGAACCATGCAGACGTCTTTTTTAGACTCCTTCTAATTGTCTTTTCTTGAGCATAGGATGTACGGCCATAGGTTTTGCTCTTTTTTTGTTTTACTCTGTTCTTCCTCTTCTAGCAACAACGCAATTATGAATAAATCTTCCACAGAGAAGTGTCTGAACATTGTTCAAAGCTGTTCATAAACTGTTTGTTAGAGCGGCCCTGACGCTGACAACGGAGCCTGTCAGTGTCTGCACCGGCACGTGTCTTGCATGCTCAGATGTAAATAAACGGTGTCTGTCCCGGAACGTGTCTGACACGCTCAATGTCTGTAGATATAAACGGACCTTAAGCGGTTTGTCCTCCAAAAAGATGAATGAGGGACACTGGCATAGACACTGGTCACAACGCTTATAGGTTATTGAAAGACATAAATATAAAAAAAATTATGGCAAAATAAATGATACATTTAATTATCCAGTTTACAATCTAAGCCACGATGGTATTAAATAATAATCGATGCGAGGGGGACTTAAATAAAAAATGTCATAACACCCGTATTAATATCAATTACTATAAGATAGCCTCATCGCAACAGATCGTATGACATCGAATGAGTCAGATATCAATTTTAATAAACTATCTTGAGTCAATTTTATATCATTTCTAAATATTTAAATCAATTTTTTAAAATAACCTAACAGTTGCTATCTGATATACAAATCGTTGACTATCACCGATTTAAACAGTGAAATAATAATCTTGCAATCGATTACAATGATAGGTTAATCAACTTAATTATTTACGAAATGGCAACACTACAAAAAAATACAGTTGACAGTTCATTGTTGTTGTTTTTTCAAACTTCGCAATGTTCGCAATCGTTTTACTAGTACTTTTTATTTAAATATAATTATTCCCATCTTTAAGTCATTAGTTAACAGTTGGAATTTTTTTTAACAAATATATCATTTTTCCATACTATGAATATGTTGGGCACTCTTGGGTTCTAATTTACTATGGCGACCTGGCATTCCCATAAAAATTAAAAATGTCGAACTTAAAAAAACTCCTGACAAAATTTTTTTAAATGTTCCCCAAGATGACAATTGTCGAAATAAATGGTTTCGAGCAGTGCACCGTGATAATCCCAAAACAAAATCAATTTTTTTTTGTTGTGAAGATCATTTCGATGTAAGTATTTCTTAATACCATTGTTATTAATTATTATTTATCTAAATATACAAATAAATTTTCAATGTTATTGTCTAATCACGTATAATAAATAGCCTCTATCTCTGACTCTCTGTACTGTTATTGAATACCTATAAAATTAAGACGTCACAACTATGATGACCAATCATGGCGCGTTTATAGTCACGTGATTTTTATTTAAATTTCATCAATTTTTAATTGTTTATAATTAATTGAAAAAAAACTTTTAAGTTTTTTGCATTAAATATCAATATTATTAATAATTGTTTAATACTCACAAAACCCTAGGAACACATAGCACATGAAGCAGTCTTGACAGTTGCTTTTTCCAGACTGGTTTTTGGTCAACTACCTACAGTTTAGTACATAACATGCCTTTCCCCGAAGATAGCTGACACAATCACTTTTTAAACTAATATTCTTATACAAGTTCATAATCACTAATTTTATTCTTGTTCTTATAGCACTTTACTTATTTAATTATTTATTATATTTTTATTACTATAGTTACATATTATATAATGTAGATGTATAATTTTGAAATATTGTATTATATTATTCTTCATCAACTTCAGAATCCTCATATGATTCTGAGCTAGATTGTCTTTCGGTCCGTAATTTCTTTGGGGTAGATGCTGGCGGTGAAATTGACAAAGTTCTTTTGTTTCTGAATCCTTCTTCAGATTGAGATGGTAACACCACATCTTGTGGTCCTCTAACTCCAATGATTTCCGGCCATTTCCGTGGGGAAGGGATAGTGATTTCTCCTTCACTATCCTCATCACTTATTGTTAACTGTAAATCCCTTCCTTCTTTCGATTGCAGTTTTTTACTTTCCTCTGCAGGCCCATGTATCTGGTTTATGTGTCTTAATAATAATCGGCCATTCCACCGCACCAAGTACCTACAGACTCCAACTCTCTTCTCTACAATACCTCTGAGCCATCGAGGCCCTTTCGCATAGTTACGAACATATACCCATTGACCAACCTTAAATGTCCTTATTTTAAGTGTACTATTGTCGTCTTTTGCATGAATTTCTTCTTTATCTCTAAAAGACAAAGGGTTTAGGTAATCAAATTTAGTACGGAAGCGTCTATTATTAAGAAGCTCTGCTGGTGTTTTTTCATTGATGCTGTTAGGTGTAGATCGTAGTCCATATAACATCTTGGGGAGCCGCTCAGACCATGGTTCTGATGTTAATTTTTTAAGCTTCTTTTTAACAGTTTGTACCATCCGTTCTGCTTGTCCATTTGAAGCTGGATGGTAAGGGGGCACCAGTATCTGTCTAATACCACAGCTTTTCAAATAATTCTTAAACTCTTCAGATATAAAACTTCTACCATTATCACTGACAAGGGAGTCTGGTAAACCTTGTTCAGCAAAAATATCTCGCAATGTTTTTATTAATGTGTTGCTACTGAGGTCATTCACTACTTTAACTTCAGGCCATTTGGAGTATGCATCAATGACAATAAAAAACGTTTTTCCCATAAATGGACCAGCGTAATCTATGTGTAGCCGGGACCATGGTTTATCAGGTTTTAGCCAATGATGTGTCACTGAAACTGGCATATTTCTATTTTCTAAACAATTGCTGCAGTTTTTTATAACATTTTCAATCTGTTTGTCCATTGCAGGCCACCAGAAATAGCTTCTGGCTAATGCTTTTGTTATAACTATGCCATCATGATTTCGATGTAGCTCATTTAAGATATGTTCGTGCATTAGTTCTGGAATAACTACCCTATTGCCCCACAATATACACTTATTGTGTATCGATAACTCCTCTCTTTTTTGCCAGAATATTTTGAAATCTTTTTCCACTTTTGTAGGCCAACCATTTCTAATCCAATACAGTATTCTGCACAGTGTTGTATCCTTTTGTGTGAGTTTAGCAACTTCTACAGCAGTGAACTCCAAGTCTAAGGGTGTTTCCTCTATTAGTAGCACTCCGGAATACTCTTCATCCTTAATTTGCTCCTCCTTACATGGCCAACGGCTTAATGCATCTGCGTTTCCAAGTTTTTTACCTTCCACATACTGTATCTCATAATCATATGAGTTTAATAATAATGCCCATCTCAACATTCTTGGTGAGATAATGGTAGGAATAGGCTTACCTGGACCAAATATGCCCAGCAGGGGTCTATGATCAGTGTTTATGTATACCTTACGTCCACTTATGTATTGATGGAATTTCTTTAACCCAAATATGATGGCTGCTGCTTCTTTGTCTATTTGGGCATAGTTGCGTTCATGTGAATTCATCGTTCTGGATGCAAACATTATCGGTTTTTTAGTACCATCATCCATCTCGTGTTCCAGAACTGCCCCTAATCCATATTGAGAGGCATCGCAAGACATTATCAACTTCCTGCGAGCATCATAATGCACTAGTGTATCATTGCTTGCTAACATAGATTTTAACATTTCAAAAGCAGACTGATGTGACCTGTTCCATTCCCATTTAGCATTCTTGTCTAATAATCTGTATAATGGTTCAGCTATAGTTGCTTTCTTTGGCAAAAAACGATCATAGAAATTGAGAAGCCCTAAAAATGCTTGTAACTCCTTTATATTCCTTGGTGGTAAAGATTTTTCAATAGAGTCAATTTTGTCTTTAGAGGGGTGTATTCCAGATTCATCTATTAAATAACCGAGAAATTGGACTCTGGGGACTGCAAATATACATTTTTCTTTGTTTACTTTTAACCCAGCTCTATGCAACCTCTGTAATACTGATTCTAACCTAATATTGTGCTCCTCAACATCTGTCCCGCAGACAACTATGTCATCCAACATAACAGAAATTCCTCTGACCCCTGCCAGTAGTGACGTCATCAGCCTTTGAAAAATACCAGGACAAGCCTTAACACCAAAAGGTAGCCTTTTCATTTTATACAAACCTTTTGGTGTATTTAATGTTAAAAGCTCAGATGTCTCATCATCAACCAGTACTTGTGTATATGCCTGTTCTAAATCTATTTTTGAGAATATTACCCCCCCTTGCAGTTCAACAAAAGCTTCATTAAGCGTAGGCAAAGGGTAGGTATCCGTATTAGTGACTGCATTCACAGTGGATCTGTAATCACCGCATAGCCGAACATTGCCATTTGTTTTTAAAACAGGTACTATCGGGGTAGCCCACTTGGAATGTGTTGTAGGCTCAATTACTCCTTCTTTAACTAGCCTATCAATCTCCTTAAAAACTCTTTCCCTTATAGCAAATGGTATTGGTCTACATTTCAGAAATTTAGGTACAGACCCTTTATTTGGTGTAATATTCACTACTGGTCCCTTGTATTTTCCCAAACCAGAATCGAAAATGTATTTATACTTATTAATTAATTGTGAAACTTGAGTTCTAACACTTGCAGTAATTTTTAAATTATTCAGCCCTTGTATCATAATACCTAATTCAGAAAACCAATTTCTGCCAATTAAACTCGAACCATTACCTTTAGCAATGAGAATTTTCAAATTTTTCACTATATTTTTATAGTTCACTTGTACCTTTGATTCACCTAATAATGATAATTTCCCCTCAGTATAGGACTTCAAGCCAATGTTTGTCTTTTTCATATTTGGAAGTGATCTATTCCATATTAATCTAGCTGTGTTTTCACTAATTATTGTATATGGACAACCTGAATCCACCTCCATATTTATCTCTGTACCATTTAAAAGCACTTTAATCTCATAAGGTTTTACTTTATCCTGTCTAATACAATTTACCCCTATCTCATATAGCCCATTACATTCAGAATAACTCTGCTTCCTATTTTGCTTAGATTTTAGTAAACATGCTGCTTCTATGTGACCTTTTTTCCCACAGTAGTTACATTTACTCCAGCGAAAACGACATTCACCACTGTGTTGTTTAGTACACCGCAAACAACTGGACCTATTCTTAGAAAAAGACATTTCCCTACCTGATACTTTATTGATATCCATTGGTGTTGTAAAATCTTGTTCTTGAATCATGGTACTTAGGCCGGGTTGTACTATTATATTGGAGTCTATATTCGCACTTTCATGAGACAGTGCTATATGGCAAGCCTCTTCAAAAGTTAATTGAGTTTGTTGTAGAAGTTTTTTTTGAATATCTTTATCTAAAATTCCACAAACTAACCTATCTCTTAAGGTGCGATTCAAATCTATAAAATTGCAATTTATACTTAACTTACGAAGTTGAGCAATATAGTTTTTCAATAATTCACCTACTTCTTGATTTCTCGTATGAAATTTGTAAGATTCTATGATCTCATTCGGTTTTGGGTGGAAATGGCCGTTTAAAATTTGAATAATAAATGTGAAGGTAACCTCGCTTACCCGCTGAGGTGATATTAAACATATAATCAAATCATATAATTCAGAACCACAAACCGCCAATAAATTAGCTTTTTTCATTGCATCTTCCTTAATATCATTAGCTTCAAGACAGTAACTAAACCTCTCGATGTAATTTTTCCAACAACCGTTAGCAATGTCAAATTCATTAAATTTAACACCCATTATTATTTGTTTTTTAAAATGTAATTATTATGAAATTATTCACTTATTTACGCGTTTTCACTATTTTCACTCGTCGCCACTGTTTAATACTCACAAAACCCTAGGAACACATAGCACATGAAGCAGTCTTGACAGTTGCTTTTTCCAGACTGGTTTTTGGTCAACTACCTACAGTTTAGTACATAACAATAATAAAGTTTTAAAATACATTAAAAAAATCAATAATATTTTTTTTTCAAATACTCAATTAGCCGGTCTAAAATTGATCACTAGTTTAAACTTCAATCGTTGATGTCAATAAACTGATAAGGGATGATTGGAAAGGGAAGCTATTGTCAAAGCAATAAACGATACATAACCATAGATTCAATACTTTATTGGAATAATGACATATCTATGCTAACTTATCAGTTGTCCAAAAGTATATCGAATTTCGTAAATATATGCATATTACAAATAAACACTCGGCTTTGGGACGGGAATCCAACCCAAAGACACCAGTAGGTGTTCAGGCGAGCGAAAGCCATGACGCCACGGAGGTCGACAATACATTTGCATTCTATTTAACATAGGATTCAAAACGTCAATTAGTTTCAGTAGTTTATCGATAATGTAACAGAATATTGTTTAAAAAATATTATTATAAACAGCCGGCTTCTATAGGGGGACATCCATTAATTACGTAAGCTCAGAATGGGGGGGGGGTCCAATGAAATCTCACCAAATCTCATTTAAACCGAGGGGCGGATAATCGAATATATCACGTCACCTTCAAAAAATATTACAGATATTAAAAAATATGTTTTTATGTGTTTTTTTCCTTTGTATTTTATTTAATTTAAATAAATTAATTATAGTATACCTGAACGGTTTATTATTTTCCCGAATAGTAAAAATAAATTTTAGTTTAAAATTTTTTTAGCGCCAATTTCACGTAAGGGGAGGGGGGGTCCAGTCTATACTGATTGAAAAATAGCTCACGTAATTAATGGATGTCCCGTAGTAACATATAATTTTTTTTATTCCATGCTATGAAGCTATGAGACCGGCTAAGACCAGAAAATACTGGAATAGCGTCACAAAAATAACACAATTGTAATTGATCGAGCATTACACTCTACCCATTCAAAATTAGAACCCAAAATGTGATTTTGCCACTTGTAAACATTAACTTTGACACTAATAAATGTATTTTATTATTCACTGGTCTTGATGCCCTTTGTTTGCTTCCCTTTGCTGATTTCCTCTAATTCCGCTTGTAACTCTGCATACTTCTTCTGTAGTTGTTTTTCACGGTCTGTCTGACGGTTGACATCTTCTGTCAGCGACTGAAAAATTACAAAACAATCTTTGAATCACACAGAAAGCCGAGATAAATAGCTTTGAAGATTATTTAAGTTTAAAAACACTTATATTTAACATAGTTAAAAATCATATTTAATTTTTCGATATAATTTTTTATTACAGGTATATAGCATAATGTATATGCTCTCAACAAGGAGCTTCTATAAACTGTCTTATTAACAACTATGGTTAAAGTATTTATTTTTTTCATTTTGCTTGACTTTTAGAATGTATAAATAATTTTTCATTAGGTACTGTGCGTGTTTTTATTTGAGACTATAGACGCACTATCTGCAATCAAACTATGGCGAGAAGATTAGAGAAGAGAAGATGAAAAAGCGTATAGCTGTATATTAAAGTTCGCGGCGCTAGTGCAACTAGTGTACAGTGTATGATACAAATTATCTAACCCACTCTAATAACTTTTGGTGCTTTCCTATAAAATTAACACGAATGCTATTGTGACGCCATCTTGATTTAACGCATTTTGACAGATACTTTTCTAACACAGAGATCTCTTTACCTCTGATCTCCATAAATCAAGCTAAAGCTTTATAGAAAAAGTTTAATACTACCTCTATCCTACGTGGAATGGCGGCCTTTTCTTGTTCAGCCAAGAACTTAAACGTGGAAAGTTCTAGATTGGCCTGTTCTATTTGGTCTTGCAGCTCTTGAAACTGTTTTATCAAAGACGCCGCACGGCTCTGGTAGCCACCTGACGATGAACATCAATGATAAAAATATTTTTTCTCAATTTATAACCAAAAATAAGACTCATATAAAAGTTTCTGTTTTCTCCTAGGTCTGGTTAGCCACCCAAACCAGTCACGTTAGCCATCTATTTAACATCATTTTATCCGTGCAGGGGCGCAGAAATAATACTGCGGACCTCTGCAGCCTGTCGTAAAAGGCGACTAAACAACCCAAGCTAGGTGAAAGGGCTCCAATCCGTCTGGGTGGCATACACCCTTGATTTTTAAATATGTCGCCATAGTGGCCTCGTGCTGTGTTCCGGCATAAGTGACCAGGTTCTAGTACCACTACGCTGATAGCAGATTCCAGACAAATACGTTCTTTTTTCACCAACCAATTACTTTTAATTAGCAATCCAAACCAAATTGTTAAAAAATCTTATAAATATTCTGAGTCAAACAACGTCATCTAGTCTCAAAGTAAAGTAAAAGCCCTTGTGTTATGGCTACTATACAACTGATATACCACTTAT
The DNA here is from genome assembly GCA_963693495.1 of Malacosoma neustria. NCBI lineage: Eukaryota > Metazoa > Arthropoda > Insecta > Lepidoptera > Lasiocampidae > Malacosoma > Malacosoma neustria. The sequence continues at coordinate 15,706,656 of OY856379.1, read as the reverse complement.
ATAATTTTCTTCTGTAAATAAATGCCTATTATACATAAACATCCAGACACGGGGCGAGAATCGAACAGAATGGAAACCTCCACACGTGTTGTGAAATAAAATTTCAGGATGTGATTTTTTTTTTCAATGCTGAGGAACAGCACACTGGCTGACAGCCCACTTAACTTACTTACGTAGTCACCTTCGCCTATGGATGTTTGCGACGCCAGGAGCACCGCGAAAACGCTTATGTCTCATAGGGGTACAGCAATCTGGGTCACTAATGCCGGAACACAACTCAAGGTTATTATGGCGGCATACTTATGTTGTCATCCAGACGGGCTTCGGGCAGTACCACCTAGCTAAATGTACACAAAATAGGTGATTCCCGTTCCTGATTAAATGAATACCTGTAAGAACCCGTAGCTTTTTCTCCATCTTGGAGCACTTCTTTGCCTCCTTGGCCATGTGATTTCGATTTTGTTCCAGTCTTTTTTCGGCCGACTCGAGCCTGTCCTTCTTGCTGGCCAAATTCGCACGAGTGTACCTGTTTTGCCCTGGCAGGAAGAGAACCTGAAATACACACGCCGGCACAATTAGCGGAACATAAGAATTTTTTTAAATAATATATTCACATTTTAAATTGAAATAACGAAACCTCCTTTTTTACATAAAATTACACCTTTTAAGTTTAGAATGTGATGAAGTAGATGGAAGACAAAGGACATTTCAAGCAAATTTTGAAACAACAATGTTATACAGCGGGGAGTTAGCACAACAATATTTCGTAAGAGCTCCAAGCCCGTCTGGATGGCAGCTACTTCTGGCTTTTAAACATGCCGCCATAAACCATTGGTCTTAAGTATGCCGCCCCGCCATAATAACTTTGTGTTGTGTTCCGGCATTAGTGACCCAAGTTCCTGTATATAATAAGCGTAAACTGTTTGCCAGAGATTTTTTATATTCCGCTAATTTCGCCAGTGAGTGTATTTATAATACTATTGGAGATGGCATCACTTTTCAAGGAATTAAACTCGGTTGCAGCCAAATACAGCAAGCTCTTTGCAGCAAGTTCACTATAATCCTTTCAGAGGACGAAACTGTTCACGCTCTCAACAAGTATCTTCAAACGGAACCACTTTGAAAAGTCCTTCTTGTCCCACGGTACTTGTTAATAGCTATGAGTTTTCGAACCAATCGAAAACCACTTTTTCAAACACACATATGATTAGGAATAATATAAAAACGCACGCTTTGCCTTGCGATACAACCAAAATGAATTGCTAGAAAGAGAAGGCTTAAAGACGAAAATTAAATAATAAGTATTAATAGAAAATGTAATAAGCACCTGAGCGAGACACTCCTCCCAGACCTGCGTGTACGCATCCATGCTGAGTTCGCCGTGACTCATGCCCGCCTTCACCACTTCCATCTCCTTCTTCAGTTCGGCTTCCGCCGCCTTCAAGTCCTCTTTAGAGAATTCTTCGTACGGATGCTGCTCGAGGTACGCCAGGTGCGAAGCTTGGAGTTGCACTTGTCGCTTTTTTTCCACTCCTAGAATATAAAAGTATCTTCAAAATATAAACACTTCACAGTTGCGGAGACATATTGTAATTTTGGACAAATAAAATAATAGCGCTACCCTATCACTCGCAAGGCAATCTTAACAACACTTGGATCCGAGTGGGATGGAAACCTTGCAGTGGTGCCGCTATCTCGGATCCAAGTATAGCTACTATCCGTTTTGGCTCCCAAATATTTTGTATACCAAGAACTCAGATCCAAAGAAAGATAATTTTATAATAATAAATATAATCATTATCACGTTTTGTCAGTCATTCGTGTATACCTAATCAAGAGACATGGGAGGGCAAACGAATCCGTGAGGTACGACGTGCGAAAACCATTACACTAGGTGATTTTTTTTACGTTCATAAGGGATGAATAATGTAAATTATCCACATCCATATCATACAATGCATTCATTCTTTACAGTCATTTAAATGACTGTAAAGAATGAATGCATTGAATATGTTATTAATAACATATCTCGTTTTTTAAAGAAATTGTATAATATTTGTATGATAGAATCAAGTTATTTCATTATTACTGTTATAGCATTTAATTCTAAATAAATCCTCTTTAGATTTTGTGTTAAAATTTTTACCTGCCGGCGGATCTCTGAGTGCATCATAGTGCAACATGGTGACCATTTCAGCCTTGAGCAGCTCCTCGGCTTGCTGTAGCGAGGAGAGCGGCGCCCCGCCGCCACTGCCTCGGAGGACACTGATGTTCACGTCGCAAGGCCGACTCAGGCCGCGTTGGACTGCCTTTGAACGGAGTGCTAATTCCGCCAAACCTAGAAATTAAAAAAATTCAAAATGCCCTGCATTAAAAATATATTATATTTCAAATAAATCCTATACTTATCGATTTTTATCTAAATATATAATAAAGATTATAAAAATGAAATAGCTACATAAATAAATTAGCTACTTGCCACAGGGGCGAGGGCACGTAGAACAGCATACGTGTTTCACTTTTACTGAGTTCTGGGCGGCGAAACCTCCCCTAAGAGGCCGCCCGCGGCCGCTATCTATGGTGGTTAGAAGTTGTTGAACGCCCTCTGACGTTGACGGAAGAGGAAATGGTTCTTCAATTCCTGCTCCCGCTCTGTCCCATCCTTTGTAGACATTACTGCCTCGCAGAAGGAGGCGACTGTGATCCATCCGGATCCGCTCCCTACCATGGCCAGAACAAAGTCCGGGAGAAAAGAAGTTAACGAAAGATAACTCCTAGCAAAGGCCTTAGTGATAGCTATGTCATCATGATTTTTGTGCAGTTATTCTAAAATATGTTCATGCATGTTCTCTGGAATAACCAACCACTCTATTTCCCCACAATATGCAATGGGGATTGTCTAAAAATTTTAACTATTCGATTTTAATTTATTTTTTGAAAATTTAGAGCATTTTGAGAAACTAATTTGAATATTTTGAAGATTGGCTCAACAGTTATTTAAAAAAAATTGTTTAAATATTTTCAATTTTAAAGGTAAGTGACGTCATCACACCGCACAATGGACTGTGCCGTTGCCTCACTAGAAATAATTTAAAAAATTTAAAGCTGATAACACGATGTCATCCATCTCATATCTGTCAAAGTTCATACGAAAAAAAGAGAAGTCGCAGGAAAATTATTATTTTTGACATTTATAAATTTAACACATGACAGATTATCAATACTTGCCACTTACTTTTTATTTTCTGAGGCAACGATACAAATCTGAAGGGCAGAGAAGATCAATCATATTTTATCAAAAATATCAATAAAATGTGAATATTTTTCATAATTAATTAGTCCGTAATGATCAATAACCTTATTCCTCTAAATGATTTTTCAATAACAACATTTAAAAAAAATGAACAATGCCCATTGTTGTGTATCCTTTATGGGCCGGCCACAAAGGGGGAAAATGAAAGTACCTAGTCAGGTCATAAGTATTGTCACACAGTAAAAACTTTTCTTTTAGAATGCTGGCCACAAAAAAGTTTATTGAATTCGAATTTCGAATTGTTCATGAAAATAAAAATGTATACTTTTAGAATTTTACTCATTTTTAAATATGGAGTGGACGCTTAAAGAAGACCGTGCTGCAGTTATTGCGTTGCATCGTTGCGGTTACGCGCCAATTCAAATTTTTAACATGCTGTAAAATTTGAATATAACCAAAAGATTCGTTTATCGTACCATCAAACGATACAATGAAGACTCTAGTGTAGATGACAGGTCAAGAAGTGGTCGCCCTCGGTCTGTTAGGACTCCAGCAGTGATAAAAGCTGTGAAGGCACGAATTTAAAGAAATCCCAAACGTAAGCAGAAACTGTTGGCCCTTCAGATGGGGTTAAGCAGAACCACGGTGAAAAGGGTGTTAAATGAAGACTTAGGGCTTCGGGCATATCGAAGAAAAACAGGACATCGTTTGAATGCTCGTCTAATGGACCTGAGACTGAAGAGATGCCGCGCTTTGTTGAAGCGGTACGCGGGAAAAAAATATCGGGAAATTCTTTTTTCGGATGAAAAAATGTTTACCGTAGAAGAGAGCTACAACAAACAAAATGATAAGGTGTACGCACACAGTAGTGAAGAAGCGAGCAACCGTATTCCGTGTGTCCAACGAGGTCATTTTCCATCCTCGCTTATGGTATGGTTGGGAGTTTCTTATTGGGGCTTAACAGAGGTACATTTTTGTGAGAAAGGTGTAAAAACGAATGCTGTTGTGTATCAAAATACAGTCCTGACGAACCTTGTGGAACCTGTTTCTCATACCATGTTCAATAACAGGCACTGGGTATTCAAACAAGATTCGGCGCCAGCTCATAGAGCGAAGAGCACACAAGACTGGCTAGCGGCGCGTGAAATCGACTTCATCCGGCACGAAGACTGGCCCTCCTCCAGTCCAGATTTGAATCCGTTAGATTACAAGATATGGCAACACTTGGAGGAAAAGGCATGCTCAAAGCCTCATCCCAATTTGGAGTCACTCAAGACATCCTTGATTAAGGCAGCCGCCGATATTGACATGGACCTCGTTCGTGCTGCGATAGACGACTGGCCGCGCAGATTGAAGGCTTGTATTCAAAATCACGGAGGTCATTTTGAATAAACTTTAATGTCATAAGAATCTATGTTTTGTTAAGTTCATTTTGGTATATGAATGGTTACATAATGAATAAACTTGTTACAATTATTTTACATTAAACATGTGACAGAATTTATGACCTGACTAGGTATATTGCATGCAACAGAGATGCGAATGTTGAGATGGATGAGTAGAGTTACAAAAATGAATAAAATTAGAAATGAGTACATTAGGGGAAGTTTAAAAGTAGTGTCAGTGACTGAGAAGTTGAAAAATAAAAGGTTAGCCTGGTATGGCCATATAATGTGAATAGAGAAGCGTCATGTAACAAGGAGGATACTAGAAATGAGAGTTGATGGATACAAGAGGAGAAGTAGACCAAAGGAAAGATGGATGGATTGAGTAAAAGATGATATAACTAAAAAAAAGGTGTGAATGTTCAGATGACGGCTAATAGAAAAGAGTGGAAAGAGAGAACATGTTGCGCCGACCCCAAATAGTTTGGAATAAGGGCATTAAGAAGATATCCTTTATGACAATTGTCTACTTTGGTAGGCAATCCATTTGTTACCTAGTATAAAATTTTACTCAATGTTGGACCTCTACTGCAGTGAATTTTAATTTCAGAGGCCTGTTACCAAGTTTGCCGTCAATATTATTGCACTGTACAAATCAAACATTTCTGCAAGCAGTAAAATAAAAAAATAAAGGTGAAAATTTTCAGATGAATACTAAATAAAAAGCACTAATTAGTGAACATACGTTTCTCTTCCCTCTCCTTGACAACCCTCGCGTCAGCATCCGCCTGGTCTTCGACCAAGTGCTGGCCGGAGGCCACTTCGTTTACGTCATCGCCCTGCTGGTCCGGCACTACGATCTCATAATCGTTGCGAGGCGTAGGGAGGGATGACAACGCGCTCCTAACTGACGCTTTTAACTGATATAAAGATGAAAACTTCATTTAGACATTATCTCATCTAACTGATCAAAATTATACTAAAATAATAATTTTATCCGTGGAGGGGCGGAGTGAAAATACTAACCCCAGCAGCCGGGGTCAGCCTGTCGTAATAGGCGACAAAACAAACCTAGCTACGTGGTAGGGCCCCAAACCTATCGGGATCGTAACCACCCTTGGTCTAAAATATGCCGCCATAATAATCTTGTGTTGTGTCGTGTCGTGTTGTGCTCGGCATTACTGACCCAGGTTTCCTAGGGATTTTATAGGGATATGGGACAGCAGTGTATTCGCGGCGCCGCTAGCGTCGCAAACATCCATAGGCGACGGTAACTACTTACTATTAAGTGGGCCAACAGCCTGTCTGCTGTTCCTCAAAAATAAAAATGAGAAGGAGATGTACACTTAAAAATTAATAAATAATATAACTGTCAATTCACACAATGCCATCTATACCCAAAGTAAGCAGCAGAGTACTTGTGTTATGGATAATAAACAACTGATATTCTATTGAGCAAGCTAAGCTGTTAAGCAATTAACATTTTAAGATGAACAACCAGTAAAATGCATTATATATATTCTATCAACAGGAAGCTCATTTGAATAGTTTTATTTCAATTAAATGTACAAAACCTTTTAATAAAAAAATACTATTATCACTTATTGTCTATGGTCCATCTATAGTGATCGTAGACAAAAAAAACTCGAGTGGAAGACTAACTTTAAGCTTAAAAAAATTACCGAATTATTCCACGATTTCCCAAACAATAATTTCCAAAAAAAAACAAAACATATTGCATCTAATAATTCTAACTAATCATATTCGTTGATCAGGAGAATATTAATAAACGGTCACTGAAACTTACCTGCTTTTGTATCTGATTAGCGACCTGCGGCGTGTCGCCACCTCCCAGCCTGTCTTCGGGGTTAATGCTCAACTTATCCCGCAAACCAGGTGTCTGAAAAAAATACATTATTATTAAATATTATTAAAAAGGGATATTAAATGTTATCTTTACCTAACAAGCGACGTTTAACATATTAACCCTTAGCGCTCCGCTGGCTCCGAAACTGGCAAGAAAAATTAAAATGTCTGGAGCGTTAGAGATTAACTACAATGTAATTTTGACCAGTATATGTATGTCGATGGGGAGTTTGCAAATGCAGAATATACACGGTCAGTTTATGTTATGTACAACTACATTTTGTTATTAGGTTGATGGTTTTGGAGATTTATTTTTTAAATCCACAAAATAAATGGCGGTCACGGTGACCCCCAAGGCATCTAATGTGTTAAGCTACTTACTGCTTAAAATGACCGACACGTCATCATTACCCTTTTCATTTCGAGGGGCATTTACATATACGCCTTCAAAAAAATATACGAAGTGGATATATACATTCATACGATATATACTTTTATTTCATACTTTACATGAGATAATTTTGTTAAATCTTATAAGACAATTATTGCAAACATATGGGAAAGAAAAATCAGATGTTCCGCTATAAATACTTTAGAAAATTCATTGTTTTAAAAAATATTATATAATAATAAAAAAATATATAAGTAAATATAAGAAATGTCATTGTAAAATTTAAAGAGTAAGAACCGATTTCTAATTACTTCGTAACATTCCGTACTTCAGATACAACTACTTAGTAATGCGCTCCGTAGCGAAAGGGTTAATCAATATAAACATGTGCATGAAATGTTTTATCTGTGCAGGGGCGGAGAAATAATACTAACCTCTGCGGCCGGGGTCGGCCTGTCGTAAAAGCCGATCAAAAAACACACCCTAGCTACGTGGTAAGGCCTCAAGCCCGTCTGGATGGCGACCACCTCTGGTCTTAAGTATGCTTCCATAATAATCTTGTGTTGTGTTCCGACATTAGTGACCCAAGTTTCTGTACCCTAATGATACAGCAGCGTGTCCGCGATGCCACTAACGTTACAAACACCCATAGGCGATGGTAACTGCTAAATTCTATGTAGACCGTCAGCCTGTCTGCTGTCCTAGAGCAATAAAAAATTGTTATAGTTAAATAAAATAATTCTTTTTATTTTATAATTGAAATATATAAAAGTAATTTAAATTGTATGCTAGCACAATAATGTACGTGGCAAGACAGTAAATTAATTAAACAAGCATACACAAATTAATGTAAGTAAAATATCATACACACAGTTAATCCTGGCTGTCCTGCTCCTTGGCTTGGGGTATTGAAGCTACCTGGCGTGGAGACATCCGTGCGCGAAGACCTGAAAACATTCAGTTTGTATATTCACCTAATATAAAATCTTATAATATTAAATTATAATTGAGGTGACCCCCAAAAAGTGCTAGCTTGATGTCGTAAAATGTAACCCATACATGCTAATAGATTGACTACGAGGGATGCCAAAGACTATGCTAAGTAGAGAAAAATAACAAGAAAGCTTACCCCGGGCACAGAAACAAACGTAATCTCGCGCATTTTCGAGCTATATTTAAATATGGCGCACAGCTTTTAGTGTTTACTTGTAACTTTTAATCGTACAGCAGCGGAGAAAGAATACTTACCTCTACGGCCGGGTTTGGCATTACGTAAAAGGGGACTAAACAACTCAAGCTAAGTGGTAGGGCTCCATGTCTCTCTGGATGAAAAGTGTGGCGCGCATCGGTTCACACCATCCTCTGCGATCTGGGGGAGCCCATTCGAAATCGCTCGCGACAGCAGTCGTTAACCGAACGCTAAGACTGCGCGCGCACCATGCAATCGGCTACGTACCCGCCATATAACCGACAATCGCAAACGCCATTAGTTTTATCGTAGATCGAATTGTGTTATTGTGACGTTACTTTCTATTATTTTGTTATTTTCAATTCTTGACAATACATTGTCGGGTTGGGACTCATAAAGCGGCCACAGAACCACCCGTGGTTTTTAAATATGCCGCCATAATAACCTTGTATTGTGTTCTAGCATAAGTGACCAGGTTCCAGTGCCAACACACAGCTAACAGCGTGTTAGCAATGCCCCTGGCGTTGCAATCAATAAAGACAAATTGCGTCAAATTAATATTTTTTAACTTTACTTACTTAGACTTACTACTTGAAAACTTTTACTACGTAAAAACTAAAGGGGGAGAGGGGTTCTTCTCATATATTAGGTCACGTAGCATGGGCACATTCCCTTACGCCACACTGATCGTAACTCCATCATCACATACAATTTCAAATTCACATCACAATTACATGTTTCAACACAAACAATATTCACACATGCAGGGAACTGTGTTTAAAAAAATATAATCTTACCTAAATGGTGTTGCCAATACCGTATTTGGTGTTGTCAGCGCCTGCGATTGTGGCAGTGCCCCGGAGAAGTCGCTTTGGTGGAGGGGTGTGTTCAAACCTCCCTTTAAAGGGGTATCCACGTGTGTAAGTGCCATTACATTCTGAGCTTCCATAAGTATCCTGTGAAGTTATTATAATATTAAAGTTTAAAGTCCAAATTTATATTACTAATTACATTAACATAATGAAGTCTAAATATTTTAAAGAGATTCAATAGAATATGGTTTTGTAGGCATACCCACAGAGTAGAAGAAAATGGAATTGTCTGTGTTTGAAAATGTCCATGAAAATGCGTTAAATTAAGAAGGCGCCACAACAGCATCCTCGTTCCGTCACTTAGATCGCATCCCTAATTTCGAAGTGCCTATTGGCAAAGGCCTCCTACATCTCATGCCAGTGTGCCATGTCTATCCAGAGCTGCTAATCTCCAAAATGAACCAGCTACAGCTTCAGCTCATCCTCCCAATGCTTATTTTGCCTACCCCTATTGTAAATAATTAATATAAAAATGTACCTATCCTGATGTTGAACTGGAGTCCGCAATGCGGTGGCAGGGGCAGGCGTGAGCGCGTACTCCGCGAGCAGAGCATCTGTTGGGGCGCCCGCCCCACCCGCTGACTCACGCGCCGCCTCCGACGCGCGGCCCAACTTCACAACTTGTTGCAACTCCTGTTATAAATATATTGCATATAATAACAATCCAAAACGTCGCACTGCTAGGGTCGGGCTTCCTCCTAAAGGGACCGGGCAATATACCCAGCACGCTTCAAGACGGATTGGCGGGTTACAAACCAGTGATCACAGTATGCAGGTATGTAGCAATTATGCTATATGTAGATATTCTATTTCACAAAGTCCGTTTGGTTTTGAATGTTGTAAGGCACATTGTTTTAGTTTGCGTAACCTCAGGAGCGCCTGGAGCAGTGTGACCAGATTTAGCAGAATTCTGCGGTTTTAGCAGAATTAGATCCCCAATTTAAGGTTTAGCAGATTGTGTTGCAGATCTGAAAATACGGAATTTTTTGGCGGAATCTCACAAAACCATCGCAGAATCGTAGCAGGATTTGACATCTAACTGTGTTTCACATTTTAATGCTAACTTAGATATAAAACATTGCATTGGGTTTGGTGCTGATAATACAAACGTGATGTTTGGTAATGAAGGTGGTGTCATTGCTAAGATTAGAGAAATTAATCCACATTATGTGTTCGTAAAATGTGTTTGCCATTCTATCGCTTTATCTGTAAGTCACGCCAGTAAAAATACTTTGCCAAGAAGTTTGAGCCAAATTGTCAAGGAAGTTTATGAATACTTTGCTCATAGTAGCAAACGTCAGCGTGAATTTCAAGAATTCCAAAATTTTTTAAATTCCTAAAACCATAAAATTCTCCAGCATTACGATATACGTTGGTTATCACTTCATGCATGCATCAACAGAGTTATTGAACAATGGAATCCACTGCAACTTTATTTCCGTGCAGAATATCGGGAAGATAAATATACTATCAGCTGAATTTTTAGTTCAAAATTTTGAAAATGATATTATTAAACTCTACTTTTAAGCCATATACTATATTTTACTTATCCCAAATAAAATGAATGTTATTTTCCAATGCGAGTACTCCACAGTACAAAGAGTATACAAAGATTCGGCAGATATGCTTGTACTTCTTTTAAGTTGTTACATGAATATAGGTTATTTGAGAAGCACACACACTTCCGATTTGGATCCGACATCATCTGTAAATTTTTTGCCTCTATCAGAAATATACCTTGGAGTGCACGTAATGAAACTAATTGAATCATTAGCTCGAAATGTAAAACAAAAAAAAAACGGAAATCACAACATTACTGCAACGAATATAGTCTTTTTTGATTAAACTTTGCGTTGATCTAGTCACGTCTACCTCTCAATGACCTATTTGAGCAAATGCAATTTCTTGATCCACAAAACGTTTTATACAAAGAATTCACAAGTTTGGTCAGAACTGTTTCTAAATTTCCTAATTTAGTTAAAGAATCTGACATACAAGCAATTGACTCCGAATATCAGGAGGTAAAATTAGACAAAACAGTGGCCGATCTGTTAGAATCTGGAGAAAGTTCTAATCCCACACCTATGAGTTTGAACACAGAAACTGTTTTGGGGCCGAATTTCAAAAAAGGGTGATAGAACTAAAAAGTATCCGCACTTGGTTGATTTTGCAAAATCCATGATGATTTTGCCTATGTCTAATACAGCTTGTGAGCGCCTATTTTCTCAAATGAACAATATAAAAACCGAATTGCGGAACAAATTTAAAAATGAACATGTTGCTGCAATTCTACATGTCAAACAGGCAGTTAAAGAACAAGGTGGATGCGTCAATTTTACGCCAAAAAAAATATGGTTAAAGCAGCACAAAGTTCGACAGTTCTTTAGAAAAACATGGACGCCACATAAAATTAGAAGTTATAACTGGTTAATAAATATTTGAAATTAATTATTTGCCTTTTTTTCTTTTAAAACCTTGTAAACAAATGATGACCTCATCTATTAGCAGAATTTTGGAATTATTTACAAAAACAAAGCAGATTTTAGCAGAATTTATACGAGTAACTGGCATAATGTTCGATTTAAATCTGGTCACACTGGCCTGGAGCGCTCAGTCTCGATCTCGACGCGGTCCGGGTGACTAGTGTCTTGAGTCCGCGCGCCAAAAAATTTAAGCAGTAACGTCAGCATGGCAAGTAAATACAGAAGAGATATCCACAGTGAGGTAAAAAAATTTTTCCATAAATCGCATCACACACATTGAAGATAATATATGACATATCGCTTACCATATAATTCCATGGACCATAATACACAGTTAATATAATTTATATTAGATCATCTTAACATAAAATACTTATATTATGTTTGCTGAATAAATGGTTTTCTATTATGTTCGATGTATGCAATGCGCTGTACATACACAGTAATCCATACCAACATTATAAAATGAGTTACTTATTTTGTTTTAGGGTCGAAGCATGATATAGTGACAAAACACGTCAAATAAGCACCCCCAAAAACCACTATGTCATCGATTTTTATGAAACATAGATCAAATGAATGCCTATACCAATACTAAACACAGCTCCAAAGAATTTTGCTAAATTTCAATTTTTATTGTTTTTACGGATGTTTGAATATTTTAGTTACTTTTAATGAAATAATTAGTTTCTCCGACACTTTTCAACTAACAAATTTATTTATTTATTTATAACAATTAAATAAACAATTGAGTTTTTAATAATGTTCTCATGTTTCCTTTCTTTCGAATCCAGGCGCAAAATGTTCCTCGGATCTTGAACTATAAGATTCCTATTTCTATACCATAGTTGAATAATTATAAACAAAACACTTAAATAAATAGCTCCATTCATAGTAAACATAAAAACATAACACATGTTTATGTTGCAAAAACTACTTGAGGCAAAATTAATAGTTTTGTGATAGGGACCGCTCGGCGGAAGATAAATAATTGTGTAAACAATGGATGGGGCAAAATAGGGTGAAAAAATAACCATTGGACAAATGTTGGCATGTCACTGGGTAATAATATAAAATAATAAACAAAAATGCTTACTTACCTAAGACCATTTTATTTCTATTATTTGTATATTATATTGTTTTATTTCTATTCATTGCAACCTATAATTCTATAATATTATTTACTTTGCTACATTTTAACTTGTAACATAAAATTTTAAAATATATAATACGTGTCCTAGATGGAATAACTAGACAATATGCTCATTAGGCTAGGTGCATACTATGTGGGATCCTAACTTGTATGTTTAGCTTAATTTCTGAAAGGGATACCACTTGGCTAGCATATACTTAAAGTGATATTGTGACTAAGGCGGATGGATATTTTATTCGAATTAAGCTCCCATCCTTTTTGGATATGAAATTAGATAGACATTCAGTCACTATAAGATCTCTTCTACTCGGTCATCAATCACTCAGCAGCTGTATTTTAGATTATGTTCATTACGTTAATCAACTCAATTCTGTTACAACTTGGTTACAGAATTTTATTACCTGATCAGAAACTTGTGGTTCTGGCAATACAAGTTTGCTTCTCTTCCGAGCAGGCTGATCCCCCTGCAGCATGGCTTGGGGAACATCGTTCTCTTTGCGCTGCTTCAGCTTCTGCTTGTCCTTACGACGATCACGCTGCAATAATAAACATATTCCCAATTTATACTTTATAACTTCAATTTTTTTTTATAAACTTGGCATATAAGCTGCAAGGGCAACTCTTGTTCTTCCATTATGGCTGCATCTAAAGCAGACCTTAAACCTGAAGGGCAACCACAGCAGGTCTGTAAATTTGTCACCATAATAACCGTTTCTGTTTACCTACGCGATGGCAGCATGATAGTGGTTCCCCTGGTTGCAACATCCATAGGCTTATTATTAAAAGAATCTCGTAAATGAATGTGTCATAGATGGATATTGACAATTAAGGTAAATAATTGACTAATTTTTATAAATTAGGACTATTAGACTTACTCTCTAACCCAATATGCATTATTTTCTACTTGTTATCATATATGAACACACTGTAGTATAATATGGATATCTTATAGTTACCTCTTCTTTCTCTGAATGCAGTTCACCATCAAGATGTTGCTGCCGGAGCCGTGAGAAATCTGGTGCCATTGGGTCTACGACTTCTGTGGACGTATCGTAGAAACCAGCTGTGGGTTTCTTTTCAAATGGTATCTCAGAATTGTAATCTACACCACGCTTCTTTTTACGCCTATCGACAAAATATAAAATAAATATATAACAATTAAAGCCATGACTGAAAATTATAATTATATGATAACCTATTTTATAACCTTGCTTGCAATTTTGTTCCTCGACTTTCCATACATTCCTTTCCAATTTATTTACTTCACATTCTCTACCATCATTAAGGCTGGTTATATAGAGTCACGCTGACAGCTGAAACTTATGAACTTCTACGAAACGTTTTAGAATAACGCATAGCTATAAGCGTGCGGTGGTCAGCGGCCGTAGGCGTCGCGCGTCGACGCCGCATTGCCATCAGCGCTGACCGCCGCACACGATCCTCAGCCTTCGAATCGCGATGTGGACACAAGTATCATATCGACGGTAGTATGCCTGAGAAAGCAATTGTGGGAATTCATCGAAAGTTCTAGTCGACATTCGAAAGTAATTAAAGAATTTTGTTTCGTCAGTCCTCAAAGTGCTGTATAACATGACGAATTCTCCTGCAACTGCTCTCTGCTCAATCAACAAACATGAAGTCTTCCTTGTAGTGTTGTCTTTCTGTTTTTAGGTAGTACAAAGTAGCAATTATCAATGCACTCCGGATTTTTGTGCATCTGTATCAGTGTCAGCGATCAGCATGATACTAAAATGTCTCGCGCTGAACCTCAGTGCTGACAAGCTATGCTCTGAGCTGTCAGCGCCGATTGTCCCTGTGACTCTAAAACCAGCCTAAAGTTTGACAGCACATGCAATTCATTTCATTTTTTTTATAATATAGTTGCTAATAATTTATTACCATCAGATTGATTATTTAGCTAAGAGCTTAGCTAGTAAAAAAACTTCAGTCTTCAGACTTTGTCAGTCAATCACTATCTAATGCTGGACATAGGCCTCCCAAAGTATACACCACAAATCCCTGCCCAACTAGCCCCTACCTGCAACTTTGCACAGGTTATCAGGCTGGAGGTAGTGCTACACTATGTTTTCACTTATTTGCACCATCAACTGTCACCCATGAGCATATCAATATTCAAATATTTATTACCAACCTCATTGGTACTGCTATACCCGCAGCACTGAGTTCTCTCCTCTTCTGCAAAGCAGCCAGTCTGCGAGCTTCTTCAAGTTGCTTTTCCCTGGCCTTCCTTTTTGCCTTCTTGCCCTGAGTATTGGCTAAACGAGCCCGAGCTTCCGACAGCATTTCCAATTCTAAAACAAAACAAATTATTAAAGAATACCAGTCTTAATATGTATAAACTTTAGTTATCCTAACTAATATTATAAATGCAAAAGTGAGTTTGCTTGTTTGTTATGCTTTCACGCATGAACCGCTGAACCAATTTGGATGAACTTCGGTATAGTCATAAATTGAACCTTGGAGAAGGACATAGGTACTTTTAAAAAAATTCATAAAGCAGAACAACGTTTGCCGGGTCAACTAGTAAGCTAATAAAGCATTTAATTATGGACAGACATTCCAAATATTTATAAACTAATGTAGTGGGTACCGAGTAGCTGGTGTTCCACTAAGAGACTAAACTAGAGGTTCCAGGTTTAAATCATATGATGGCCTTACATCACTTAAGCTGTTGCTCGCCTAATGTGCATATTAGCATAACTGCTATGTACAATATGGTGAAACATAATGATGAAAGCTGCCTACTGAGATTACCAGTATGTGTAACCTGCCAATCTGCCTTGGACATGTATGGCGGGTATATTGTCCATTCCCTCCAGGGACATGAGACCAGATTTAAATTTATAAGAGTTTCTCATTGCTTCTTATCCTTATAACAGCCACACATGTTGTGAAGGGGTAATTTTAATGAAAACAGTGTTATGTTTAGGAACATATTATCAATAAAAAATTAGTTCAAATTTGACCATTTCAATACATATTTAGCTATTTATAATTCATTATTTATATAACATATGTAGATAAAATGTATCTATGAGAAGAAGAAAATACATTATATATGTATATAATGTATTTTCTATGTGGTAGGGCACCAAGCCCATCTGGATGGCGACCTTTGGTCTTAAGTATGCCGCCATAATAACTTTGTGTTGTGTTTCAGCATTAGTGACCCAAGTTCTTGTAGCCTTATGGGACAGCAGCGTGTTCGTGATGCCAATGGCCTTGCAAACAACCGTAGGCGATGGTAACTGCTAAATTCTAACTGGGCCGTCAGCCTGTCTGCTGTCCTACAGCAATAAAAAAAATTATTATGTGAAAGTAACAAACCGTCTTCATCCATGTCCTTTGGATCGGGTCGGGCAGGCTTCGTTTCAGGGTTTGGATCTATTTCACCTGGCTTCAATTTCCTCGGATCATCACCCATATCCTCCCCCTCCTCTTTCTTTTGTGCTTGATCCCTTCAAATTAAGAAATAATAATTAGTGGTTATTCTATTTTATTATTACATTTACTAAACAGTTGATTAAATGAAATGGATAATCTTTTATTTATTTATGCCACACAATATATTTGTATTTATATTAAATTAACATATAATCCACCAGTACAGGCTATTATAATTTTTCATATAGGTATGGATGAATACACATTTTTACTTAATTCCATAAACTATAGTAAATGTATACAATATATAACTAGATAAATTTTAATTAAACACAATGTCAATTTCTCTCACCATTGTCCTTTATTTTATAAAAATGTTGGGACATTTTACACAACACCATCTAGTCCCAAACTAAGTTGCATAGCACTTGTGATATGGTTACTAAAAAACTGATATACTACATAAATATATAATTTTCTTTTTTAAATAAGTACATAAATATTAACACCCAGACACTGGATGGGAATCGAACCCATGACCTCCACGAGCATACCGACGTGTGTTATCCGTTAATCTAAAGGTGGGTATTAGACCGAACGAACAAAGAGCTAGAGCTAAAACAAGAGCATTCTTTCGTAATCGTTTAGTGTTCATTCGTGTCAATTCTGTGGTTGGTATTGGTAGTGCTTCGCTATGTCTGACTCTGACAGTGATCTCATAATTGCGAGTGCTGCATTTATTATTTTGTCGCAATAACTCAAAAATAAAAGAAGGAAGAGACGTTGGTGGGTTACAAATTTAATACAACGAAGGATACTTTATAATGTAGGTGAAACAATGACGGATATGCAAAAACAAGAAGAAAGTGGTCAATTCCAAAACTTTTGTAGAATGGCGCCAGAGGATTTTGATCATTTACTATCTCTGATTAGCGACAAAATTCGGAAATCAAGCACGAATTTAGAGACTCAATTCCTGCATATGACAGACTAGCAGTGACTTTAGATATGTATACAATCGCTAGAACACAAGAACGCTTTGAAGAGACCGCTGAGGGGCGCGAGCACGTCCGAAAACGCAAGAACGCTTTAAGCAACTGTTCGCGCGCTCTAGCGCTGTTTACATCGAGCGAGCGAGCATTCTTATGGTCGATTTACATCAGACGAGCGAATGCTCATTCTATCCCCACTATATCAAATTCTTTTAGTGTAAACAGGCGTAGAGCATTTTTTCGTTGTTTTTAGTGCGTTCGCAAAGATTCTATGATATTTTATAACAATATATTGATGGGAGAAAGTCGATAAAATGAATACAATTTTATTAGAAATGCTTGGCGGGCCGCATAAATATGTTTAACGGGCCGCAAGCGACCCGCTGGCCACGTGTTGCTCATCCGTGGTCTAGAGTACTAGACCATCTAATTAGTAAATTATCACAGTATGTTTATATTAATATCAGTCGGTTAAAAACTAGTCTACATCACAGTCAGAGGTGAGCTCTACAATCTGAAGAAGCATCTCTATCACATATATATTTTGAGTCAGAAGTGAAATTCATAGTATCAGTGGCATCTATGGTCTAAATAGATAAAAAACAATATTTCTGTAATGTTTAACATGTTAATCAAGCAGTTTGGCCATTTATATGTTTGTTGTAGATTCACTATCAAGTCTCAATAAAAAACTATTTTATATATGTCAAGATATATTAGTCATTATAAATATTAGTATCATTTGTTCTAACATTTTGTTTCATCACGCTGAGTCCATTTTCTTGGAAAAAGGCAATAAGTTGTTAGGCAATATAGAGTTAAAACCATGTAAGTTTTAGAAGCCATTATTGTGT
Organism: Malacosoma neustria; assembly: GCA_963693495.1. Classification (NCBI taxonomy): domain Eukaryota; kingdom Metazoa; phylum Arthropoda; class Insecta; order Lepidoptera; family Lasiocampidae; genus Malacosoma; species Malacosoma neustria. The sequence continues at coordinate 15,688,813 of OY856379.1, read as the reverse complement.
CTAATACGATAAAAACAGTAGTAACCTTTATTCATAACAGAAATGCTTAGTTAAGTGATTAATGGATACTTACAAAAGATATTCGTATCTTTCCAGGCATTGTGCTGCAGTACGTCCAATAATAGGTGCAATAGTCCTCCATTGTGTTGGCATAAGTTTGGCCAAATGCAACAACTTCTCGTCCTCTTCCCGAGACCATTCTGTCTTCTTTATGCTCGGATCCAACCATTCGTACCAACGGGCCTTGCATTGTTTTGCAGACTTTCTGTGCAACAAGGATGCTATACGGGACCATTGATTTTTCCCATATTTCATCACAGCCGCTTTAAGGATTTCATCCTAAGAATAAATAATCGCTAGTTTAGTTTTAGTCGTGAAATTGATTCATTTAATTTGATACAATATCTAAATACAAACCTCGGTGTTACGCCAAACACCGCCTTTTATCATAATCCGCGGCATGGTTGCCTAACTTCTTTTATTCCGGTCAAAGTATAATTCAGAATATTTCAGAACACTCTTCTTTTAAATAAATAAAAAATTTGACACACTAAAATTATACACAAATTAAACAGTTTAATTTAGTGAAATCACGAAATCGGTACATATACACTCAAGTATACAGAAAATTTATGACATTTTAAGATTGTGAATAAATTTTATTTGTGGCTTTGGCTTATAAACAGGGACCTATGGGTCTAGTCAACATACACACGATCTGACACGATACATATTCACCAATTCACGTTATCGATACAATATCAATGTCTTTTATCTCATTCTCTCCACGTTTTAATACAAAGATATTTATTTGTCTTTTCTTACTGTGACTTTTCCGTTTCATCGAGTTTCAGATCATAACCATACTAAAGAAGTCTTCACTTCAACACTTTATCCGTGCAGGGGCGGAGAAAGAATACTAACCTCTGCGGCCGGGGTCGGCCTGTCGTAAAAGCCGACAAAACAACCCACCCTAGCTACGTGGTAGGGCCTCAAGCCCGTCTGGATGGCAACCACCTTCGGTCTTAAGTATGCCACCATAATAACCTTGTGTTGTGTTCCGGCATTAGTGACCCAAGTTCCTGTACCCTTATGGGACAGCAGCGTGTTCGCGATGCCACTGGCGTTGCAAACACCCATAGGCGACGGTAACTGCTAAATTCTAAGCGGGCCGTCAGCCTGTCTGCTATTCTACAGCAATTAAAAAAAAAAATATGCTGAAGTCATGAAAAGTATTTAAATTATTATAATGATGAAGTCAGCATAAGTTTATATGAATAATTGTATGGTTTACGATCGTTGTCTACTTTTCAAGGAAGTAAAAAAAACTACAACTATTAACTTTACGAATATGTGTCAATACTGTCAATTAATCTGTCAAATTATTAATGATTATTAATGGACGGTAGCGCTTTCGGCACTCCCTTTTCCCTGTTTTTGTTAAGAAAAAGGAATTTGTGCTATTAAATTTTGTGGAGTTATGTGTTTTATGACCTAGTTCATCGATATTTTCATAATGTTTCGTTAAGTGGATTCCAATTTCCTGTCTACAACAGCTATCGAAGTATGACATAAATATATAATCTTGTTTGTTCTTACTAATTTAATAATTTGCTTGCTTCTTTTTATTTAATTTCATCATGATTGTTAATTATCATTTAAAATTGTATACAATTAGACAAACTTTGTGAACCTATCGGGTATTACTGCCAGTGAACGGATATTTGATTTCCCGGGGCCCCCACAAGGATCGGTAAGTAGGTAATCTCATAATGAATTAATATGTCGTATTTTGTTGCAGTATCATGTCTTCTATGCCAAGATCGAAGCAAATCAGCCAACCAAAGTTGGCTGAGAAGCTTATCATATTAAATGACAGAGGTATTGGGATATTGACCAGAATCTACAACATCAAGAAGGCTTGTGGAGATGCAAAATCTAAACCAGCATTTCTATCAGATAAGGCTCTAGAGTCCTCTATTAAACATATAGTAAGAAGATTCCCCAATATTGATGTAAAAGGCCTACAAGCCATTACTAATATAAAAAATGAAATTATTAAATCACTATCTCTTTACTACTATACATTTGTAGATCTTTTAGATTTTAAGGATAATGTGTGTGAACTCCTTAATGTAATGGATGCTTGTCACGTCACTTTGGATTTAACTTTAAATTTTGAATTAACTAAGAATTATCTTGATCTTGTCACAATATATGTGTCTCTTATGATACTATTGTCCCGTGTTGAAGATCGCAAAGCTGTATTGGGTCTGTTTAATGCAGCTTATGAAATGGTTCACAGCCAGATTGATCCTAGTTTTCCTAGGTTAGGACAACTAATTGTTGACTATGATGCTCCTTTGAAGAAGTTATCAGAGGAATTTATACCACATCAAAAAAATTTGTTGAGTGCATTAAATTCTCTTTGGCATGTGTACCCAGCTCGGAATTTGACAGCCGAACATTGGAGATCAGAGCAAAAATTAAGCTTAGTTAGCAATCCTGCTCTACTTCTTAAACCATCAGAAACAAACACAATGTCATGTGAATATCTTTCATTAGAATCACTAGAAAGATGGGTCATATTTGGCTTTGCAATGTGCCATCAAATGCTCCAGCAAGACCATGCTATCAAAATGTGGGTAAGTGCCCTTGAATCTGGATGGGTGGTTGCCCTTTTCCGAGATGAAGTTATTTATATTCATAGTTACATACAGGGATTCTTTGATGGGATTAAAGGATATGGGAAAAGGATATCAGAAGTTAAAGACTGCTATCACCATGCTGTACAGAAAGCTGGATACAAACATAGGGAAAGAAGGAAATTCCTCAGAACAGCACTGAAAGAATTAGGTCTCATACTGACAGACCAACCAGGTTTATTGGGACCTAAAGCATTGCTGATATTTATGGGACTCTGTTATGCAAGAGATGAAGTGTTTTGGTTACTTCGTCACAATGATAACCCACCTCAAAAGGTTAAAGGCAAATCAGCTGAAGATCTTGTTGATCGTCAATTGCCTGAACTACTTTTCCATATGGAAGAATTGAGAGCACTAGTAAGAAAGTACAGTCAAGTCATGCAAAGATATTATGTTCAATATTTATCTGGATTTGATGCTGTCGCCTTAAATATTATGATTCAGAACTTACAAGTGTGTCCTGAACATGAGAGTGTCATTTTATCATCGCTTTGCAACATAGCAGCTAATCTAACTGTAAAACAAGTTGAGGATAATGAGTTGTTTGACTTTAGGGCTTTTCGCTTAGATTGGTTCAGATTACAAACCTATACATCAGTGGCTAAAACACCTCTAAATTTGGTTGATCATAGAGAACTAGCACAGTTCATTGATAAAATGGTATTCCACACCAAAATGGTGGATAATCTAGATGAGATCATGGTTGAGACATCAGATTTATCCTTATTCTGTTTTTATAATAAAATATTTGAAAATCAGTTTCACATGTGTTTAGAGTTTCCTGCACAAAACAGGTATATTGTTGCATTTCCTCTCATTTGCAGCCATTTCCAAAACTGTACCCATGAGCTTTGTCCAGAAGAGCGACACCATATAAGAGAAAGGAGCCTGTCTGTGGTTAACATTTTCCTTGATGAAATGGCAAAAGAGGCAAAGAATATAATTACAACCATATGTGATGAACAGTGCACAATGAGTGATAAACTCTTGCCTAAACACTGTGCACAAACCATAACCCATTTGGCTAACAGAAAGAAAAAGGATAAAAATAAGAAGAATGCCATTGAAATTGTAAAACCTGGAGCTGAAAGTTACAGAAAAACCAGAGAAGAATTGACAACAATGGATAAACTTCATATGGCATTGACTGAACTGTGCTATGCAATCAATTATTGCAACACAATCAATGTATGGGAGTATACTTTTGCTCCACGTGAATATTTACATCAACATCTGGAGACAAGATTTTCAAAAGCATTGGTTGGCATGGTTATGTTCAACCAGGACACAAGTGAAATAGCTAAACCATCTGAGTTGCTTGTCAGTGTCCGAGCTTACATGAATGTTCTCCAAACCGTTGAGAACTATGTTCATATTGACATTACAAGAGTTTTCAACAACTGTTTATTACAACAGACACAAAATATGGACACTCATGGAGAAAAGACTATAGCATCTCTGTATACACAATGGTATTCTGAAATTTTACTAAGAAGAGTTAGTGCAGGAAGCATTTGTTTCTCTATGAGTCAAAAGGCTTTTGTAAGTCTCACAGCAGAAGGTGCCATTCCGTTTAATGCTGAAGAATATTCAGATATAAATGAGCTTAGAGCTCTGGCAGAATTAATTGGCCCATATGGGATGAAATTGCTGAGTGAGACATTGATGTGGCACATTGCAAGTCAAGTTCAAGAACTCAAGAAGTTGGTAGTACAAAACAAAGAAGTATTACAAATGCTGAGGACAAACTTTGATAAACCTGATATAATGAGAGAGCAATTCAAAAGGTTGCAGCATGTGGATAATGTTCTACAGAGAATGACAATTATTGGTGTCATTTTGAGTTTCAGGCAGATAGCACAAGAGTCTTTATTGGATGTCTTAGAGAGGAGGATTCCATTTTTGATTAGTTCCATTAAAGATTTCCAACAACAATTGCCAAGTGGAGACCCCATGCGTGTCATTTCAGAGATGTGCTCAGCAGCTGGTTTGCCTTGCAAAGTAGATCCGACTTTGGCATCCGCGTTGCGCCAACATAAAGCGGAGCTAGAAGAAGATGAGCATTTAATTGTTTGTTTATTGATGGTGTTTGTGGCAGTGTCCTTGCCGAGACTGGCACGCAGCGAAGGGTCCTTCTACCGGCCCTCGTTAGAGGGACATGCGAATAACATTCATTGTATGGCACCAGCAATAAATCACATATTTGGCGCCCTATTCACGATATGTGGCCAGGGTGACATAGAGGATCGTATGAAGGAGTTCTTAGCATTAGCTTCCTCCTCTTTGCTTCGTTTGGGTCAGGAAACTGATAAGGAGGCTATCAAAAATCGTGAATCGGTTTATCTTCTCCTTGACCTGATAGTCCAGGAGTCACCATTCCTCACTATGGACTTGCTGGAGTCTTGTTTCCCATATGTACTGATACGTAATGCTTATCATGAAGTATACAAACAGGAACAGATGCTATTGCATTTGTAATTCCATAATGGCTTATAATTGTGAAAGACAGTTTAACTTAGATTAAATATTTATTAGATGTAGTTATGTAGGTGTAAGTGATTGAGATTATTCCAATTTTATTAAGAAGACATGGCTGGTATTGCTCTCCAAAATAGTAGAAGTTTAATAATGAATAATAGTTTTGTTCTTAGCTTGATAGTCCTCTTGATTATGAAACTTATAGTCCTTCAATAGAAAAATGTAATTGATACATTTGTGTATCTTAAAATTAGGCTTTAATGAGACTGGCCAATTATTCTTTTTCTCATCTAGATGAAATTGCCTATATTCTAGATTTATGAATTTCGAAGTATTCTTAAAACATTTTATTATATTTATTAATGAGCTACACTAATATAGAAATGGTAGTTTTAATTTCATTATGAAATTTATAATTTTGAAATGCTTGACCTCGAAAAGGCATATGACTGAGTTCCTAGAAAGGTTTTGTGGTGGGCCATGAAAGCGAAAGGAGTGCCTGTGAAGTACTTGCATCTTATTTATGTACAATAAGGCAAGTATACACATCTGGTCCCCTGCTAGCATCACATAAGTTCAGTGTTGTGGTGGGTGTACGCCAAGGATCGGCTCTTACCCCTTATCTGTTCTCCTGGTGGTAGATGCAGTAATATCAGGAATACAGGAGGAGGCACCTTGGTGTATGCTGTTTGCTGATGATATTGTGCTGGTTGGAGAAAATTCTAACGAGGTCCAGAGCAGATGGTCTAATTGGCAGCAGAGATTGTAGGATGTTGGGTTGAAGATAAATAGAACCAAAACTGAACATCTATTTTGCAATTTTGGTGGAATATCCGAATTCACCACAATTACCTTAGGAGGTGTGGCACTGCCAACTTGCTCCAACTTCCGTTACCTCGGATCATTAATCCAGAACGACGGTGAGGTAGGCCGAGAGGTGAAAAACAGGGTGAATGCAGGATGGATGAAATAGTGACAGTTCTCAGGAACAAAAAGGTAAAATTTATAAATCCATAATAAGGCCTATCATATTATGTGGATCGGAATTCTGAGCTACAAAAGGGAGGGACGAAAGGGTGTTACATCTGCGGAGAGGAGAATGCTGAGATGGATGTGTGGAGTTACGAAAATGGATAAAATTAGAAATGAAAGTAATAGACTAGCGTGGTTTGGATGGCCAAAAATTCTACATGGGTAATGCGCAGAGAAGAATGCCATATAACAAGGGAAACGATAGAAATGAGAGTGAATGGATACAGGAGTAGAGGTAGACCAAAAGACGATATGGCAAAAAAGGTTGTAAATGTTGGGATGACAGCTAACAGAAGAGTGGAAGGAAAGAACATGTGCTGACCCCATGTAATGTGGGATAAGGGCGGGAGGAAGAAGGATTATTTTTTAAAGTAATGTTATAATGATTATTGTCTTTATATGGTAGGGATCTGAATTGTCTCATATAAATATTTCATTCAGTTTGCCCTGTATCTAATCATCCGGATGTAGTTTATGTAATTTTTATTAACAAATTTTTGATCTAGAATTGATTTAAACCTTAGAGTATACATAAGCAAGCTATGTATACTCTAGCTTGCTTATTTATACTCTAAGATTTAAACAGTTGCAAACACTAGCATGTCAATTATCAGAATTGTATAACTAACAGTTTATTATTATAGCATTAACGATTTAAAAGAATGAATTTTTTTTTTATCTAAAGTTGCGTAGGTGAACACCTACACAGGAAATACTACCTACATAAATTTGTATTATAAAAATATGATTAAGCCACAGAAAGTTTATCGCTCAGTTTCTTGTTATTAAAATATAATGTTATTATTATCCAATTAGATACATGAACTGCACGAAAATTCAATTCTCTGTAGGAAATTCACGTAATTCATTTTTTTACAAATTTCATTAATTTGTATGAATTAACAACATAAGATATGTATAAAATAACTCAATAACTTAGTGCTTATTCTGAGAATTCGAGTTTAGAAGCATTGACATAATGTATGTATATTGTATATAGTTCACGGTTTAACATGAAAAGGGCATTTGTATCATTAGAATAACGTATAAATGGAAAAATAATATAATCTGTTTTATGTATTCGCTTGCCCACAGTAATATTACAACAGCGGTCTTAGCCATAATACTCACGGCTATTTTTGATGCACGCCGTCGTCACAAGAAAATTTTGGCGGCCAATTTAACCACGTCAGTTAAGAACATGCAAGCACTTGAAGTGGTCACTGAGATATAAGTAAGATTACCATATGTGGACCCTCCATTTTATCTCTGATATTGGAATTCAGGCTTTATTACCCTTATGTTTTGCGGGCGGTTAGTGCATAAGTAATAATTTCGTTTGATATAAATTAAATGGTTGTACACGATGGTACTTGTAACGAGAGTAATATAGTTGAATACGGTTATTTAGTAGAGCTGAAAATTGGATAGCCTAGACAATGTATCGAATGAGGAAGTATGAAACATTTTCCAAAATTCACTGTGGGCTAGTATTTCCATCCATTTGGCAGTCTATCAATAAAAGACTCTAAAAAGACATTTGTATTGCTTTTTGTTTCTGTCATAGTATGGCGACCGCTTGTTATAGATTTTTTTTAGTTTACACTAACTTATATCCATAGTGCAATGTATTTGGAAAATTTTTATAGGCATTAATTGTGACTTGTACACATATATTTATGTAGTGGTAAGGCAACACTTTTGTACCTTGTATATGATTATATTCATTTATTAAAATATTATGACTTAAAGCAGTTTTTTTTTCTAATTTCTTACCAGAAATAATATTTTCAGCTTGATCGAAGCTATATGGATAGTGTAGTTTTTCCGTGCAGGCGTGGAGTAAGAATACTGATCCCTGTGTAAAAGGCAACAAAATAACCCCTAGGTAGTAGGGCTCCAGCCCCAACTGGATGGCAACCACCCCTGGTCTCTAGATATGCCGTCATATTAAACCTGTTGTGTTTCGACATATGTGACCCAGGTTACAGCTCCCCTACGCAGCGTGTTAGAACCAACCATAAGTGCCCATCAACTTTTCTGCTGTTTCACTGCAATAGACGTCTGATAATTTTTAAATTAAACAACATCTACACTAAAAAGGAACGAGTAATCTCACCATAAAACTTTTGAATCACGAAAATATGAGCCTATATGGACATATTAATCGATAAAGATTATCCTAGGAAATAAATATGCATTATTTAAACAGGATATTATAATGACTACCACCGTAGCGTAACGGCTAACGCATATGCTACGTACTCACACGCGGTACGCTTGCGGAGGACACATTCGATTCCCGTCCTGCGTCTGGGTGTTTATGTATAATATTTATTTATATTACAAAAGAAAAGTATATCTGTTTTATATTAGTTGTGTAGTACCCATAATATAAGTGATAAGCTACTTAGTCTGGGAGTAGATGGCGTTGTTGGATTCTTGCTCTATATTACATGTCAACAAAAACAGGGGAAATAAATAAAAATCGTAAATTCGTGTAAAATTTATTATTTTTTTTATTATTTTGAAATCACATGTTGTAACATTCATTTTGTCTTGGTAATTAAAAATATTCACATTGTTATTTAAATAATCTATTATGGTAATCTAGCTTATATTATGAGAAATAATGCCATCGAGTACTACTTAGTGGGTCAACAACGATTGGTCAAGTCGCTACAACGGAAACATTGCCCACTATATAAATATATATACAATCGATATACTATTACAACTTGCATATTCGACATTCACTAACAAAATGGCATTACTGTAACAGACGTAACTCTTATATATAAATTTCAAATGAAATAAAAAAAATACATTTTTTTTATTGCTGAGGTACAGCAGACAGGCTGACGGCCCACTTAGTAGTAAGCAGTTAGCGTCGCCTATGGATGTTTGCGACGCTAGACACCGCGAATATGCTGCTGTCCCATAGGGATATACATACCGTCACGAGTATAGAGCGCTCGGAGAAAGTAGTGGGGAGATTGGGCATATGTACACTTGCGCTCATAATTATTACGATGCAAACGTGCGGTACACGGGAGCGGCAAACGACTGATAAACCAATACAGCGCCGACGCTGGCCATCTCACCCCGTTTCCCCGCCAAACAGATCTAAAAAATGACATTCAAGGCCAGCGCTCAAAACTCGTCTGTATACAGGAACCTGGGTCACTAAAGCCGAAACAAGGTTATTATGGCAGCACACTTAAGACCGAGAGTGGGTTACCATCCCGACGGGCTTGATGCCCTACCACGTAGCTAGGGTTGTTTTGTCGGCTTTTACGACAGGGCGACCCCGGCCACAGGGAGTTAGTATTCTCACTCCGCCCCTGCACGGAGAGTAGTCATCATGCTCTTTGGCTTGCACGACGGAAAGTAATCCTAGAAACAAAATCTCAATACTTATACCAAGAGATCAATTTTAAAATGTACCATAAAATTATATATATAAAGGCGATAGAAAAAGTGGTTGGAAGTGTGATATGCAAGTTTGTATTTATCAGAATAATACAAAAATAATTTTCACAATTTGCGTACGATCAACGCGTAAATTAAAAAAGAAAATACTAATTACAATTTTACAATATCAATGTTGACAGATATTTCAGTCTAATAACATTTGATTATTTGGCAATATTGTTAAATTTGATTATAATCTATATAAATTAGACCGTATTGTGCTTGTGTAAATAAAATTCATTAAAATGCAATAAAAATCAGCTTTCTTATGTTATTGTACTTGTTTCACTTAATGGATGCTATTGTTTCAAAAATTTATTTTTTATAAAAAATATACCTTGTTAGAGATAGTCAACATCCGATATAATTGAAGTGAAAGTTTATTGGATCATTTATTGGAATGGAAACATTTATTGGATCATATGATCTGATGATTTAATATTTCAAATCATGTGCACAATACAGTGGAAGCGTAAGGGACACCCTCCAGCCCGGTGGACTGACGACCTGCGCAAGAATCGGGGCTGGATTGGAAAGGCGCAGGACCGCGATGTAGCGCCAACAGCTGCCAACTATTGGCTGACAAGGCACAGTACGGTCCAATTAGATTAAACAAAATCAACAAATTCACACATAAAATCTGTCACAGGAAGACTAAACGCGAATTGAGAACAATTTCAGGTAATTTTTGAGCCCGCGACTTAATACAAAAACGATTCATCTCCAACGATAAGAGAAAAATCGAAGGGATGATTTATAAAAAGGAACAGGAATACAAATGGGTATAATGGCACCTCGACATTCCACTTACAAGTTACATTAAATACTTTAAAAATAACTTTATATAAAAATTACAATTACGGAGATTCGAGTAGTTAGATGCGGCGACGAGACACTGTTCAATATATTCCAACACGCATTCTGTAATAATGAACTACCTGCAATGATGTACATAATTAGCAGCGGTGCATAATGCACGTCCAACTAAAGACGGATACAACTAGGCTTTATAGAGTGAAATGCCTCTGACCTTCAGTGATAAAGATGGTTTGGTGTATAGGATTTAATCCTTAATATGTATGTACAGTGTACCTACGCTGTCTTGTGTGTCTATGTATAATTTTCAAGATGTCACTGTCAAGATACAAGAGCCACGGCCGAGTGTGGGCGATATACAAGTGTATATTCGAGGATGATGTAAGTGTATTTTCGAGGACATTGCCGAGCCAGTAAGGCACAGTTAGGAACAATATACTACCCGTACACTTAAAGAATGGGATTGAAAATGGCGTCCCTTCAGTTCACCTCTCACTCGCACACTGTCGCTATCTATACTCACACTCGCCGGTACTAAAACAACACAAAAACTGTTATGAAGACCGTCTTTTGTATTCGTAAGAGTCCCGTTATATTAGCCGCCATTTCTAATCCCACTCTTTAAGCGTACGGGTAGTAGACGCGCTATCCGATCCTGGAATTACCTGTTTCTTTTTCAAAATTATTTACTGCTGGTAGTTGTAATTTCAAAAAAAACCTCAAACAGCTTCATTAAATGTTAACATAATGTTACAACATTTCAATCGTTTTGTGATAGACCAATTCATTCAACAAGCAAGAGATTACCATACATATTCGATTATAACCGACTGCGTGTCAGATAAGATTATTTAAAAAATATCGACCCTAACATTGCGTCTGTATAATTCTTTTTGAATCGTGTCGATTATTTGAAATAAACCTTGAATAGTTCATGTACTATAATAACATTATTTTGTTAATTGTATGATATTGTTTCATGGCTTTTGCATTGCTTACATTGCATTACTTAGGCGCCATTTTGAATTGGGATAAATATCGAATGCAGCAACACCTTAAAGGTGTTGCATACAATTTATGTTGTTGTTGTTGTAAGTGCCTCTCCTACAGGAGGTTAGGTGTCAGCTCTAAGAATATTTTCCTGTCCTATACAATTTATAAAAGACATTTATTTATTTTATTATAATAATTGATAATATTCGCAGTATCTCGAGTTCACCGCATCCATACACGTGCGTCTCTTTATACCTCTCGATTTATATACAAAAATATACATAAACGTTCGGCTTTATGAGCGAAACTATTGAACCGTCAAATCACCGGTATACACGGAATTAATTCACAGTACAAAAATAATTCCAGTTGAGGAATGGAATAGTCTGCTTCGTACATTTGAGTTGAGCGAATCGAAGCCGGACCGGACACACTCGCTAAAGACGAATTTATGTATCAGACATTTCAACTCTATATATCGTATATTGAAAACTAACTAACAATTAAGGTTTTTCTGAACAAGTCTTTCGTATTTCATAAGAGTAACATTATAAAAAGAGCCTATTCCATCCGCCCTAGAGGGAATGCACAGTGTACTCGCCACGTTTGGCCAAGGCGGATTGGCAGGTTAAGAGTGGTAATGTGTATTATATTATTATTAGAAGCAGTGTCTGCAACCTTAAGAAAATTAAGATTGAATAAATTTGAAATTATATTGTAGATGCGTGATAACCAAGTTGTATCACATTCAGACACCATCCTTTAAGTCCCGTGTTCGAAACGATGGCATGCATTTTAGATAGTTTTTCTCGTCTAATGTGATAATTAAATATAACTGCAACGTACCGACAGCGAAGAAGGAGTGTGTGAGGTTATACCTGTCAATATTACCTTGGACAAGCATGGCGGGTATAGTGTCCGTTGACTCTAGCAGCGGGGATGTAATTACTTACTTTTCAATGTACGATATATACTGTATCCCAAACAGAGCATTTAACAAATTAGTGATTAATAACTACATATAAAAATGTTGGCATTTTGTTGGATAGTAGAAGCGGTATATTATACTTAATTAGTTATTACCTAATTATTACTTGACCCTACCTTTGCCGCTGCGACAATGTTGAAGAAGTGTTAAGTATACTTAAAGAAAGAGATTTAGTTGTATGAAAAATCAGCCAACAACTATCCAACACCTGTTAGGGAGAGACAGTTAAATGCCCTCTTAGTATTCAATTTAACGTCTATAAAATATAAATCCGACCCGAGAAGTGCGACATGTGTCGGTTACACGCTTTGTATGCACAACTATTTTTGTGCATGTAGTAAATAAGTTCTCTGTAGTTCATTATTCACGGAGCGTGTAGTCGGCATTTTATATTTCGGCCTGGGGAGATCGTTGGGGATTGGTGACGGTGAGCGATTCAGGGGAGTGAAGAGTGATAGTGGTCTGAGAAGCCACCGTTACCGTAGGGGGGTCTGTGAGAGGTGCGAGTGGACCTTCACGGTACACATACCCCAATAGGAGTGGTACCCCTGGCGCTAGCGCAACCAATTCCAGCTGCCCCCCTGCCCCAGCGCCCGTGCCCCCCGCACAGTACTCGTACTGTCAGACCTTCTGCGGGGGACGCATTTCGTACGCCTGCGGGTGCGGGTAGGCGTTCGCATAAGGTTCCGACCGCCGTCCACTGCTAGGACCTGCTGGCGCTGAAGCTGCACAAAAAGATAAAAGATTTTAAAACGAGTTCAGACAGTTCCTAAATTCACACCCAGGAATTTAAAATGGTCAAAATCATTACATCTGACTGTTCGATTTCTATCATATAAGAAATTATAAAAATGGACGATCACGATTATTAATTAAATTGAATTGTGGTAAATCGTGAAACCAACACAATTATAATCATTAAACGTTTTAATAAATTTCACTCAAAAATACATCTCCGAAGATCCTAGTTTAGTATAAATAATAGAGTGTAATGTTTAACGGCATTAATCAATTTCGTAACCAAACCACTGCGTGTGAAATGCAAGTGTCGAATACTGTAATATCTCACCCAAATCCCTGGCGTATGTGAGTGGGGGCGCGTAGCCCTTGTGGTTGCGCGCGCGCCGGTGGCCGGGGCGGGGCGCACCTCGCGCTGGTGACCTAGCTGCTACCGCCGCCGCACCTCCGCCCGCCCTCATGCGCCGCAGCGTGTTCATCGGCCGCCGGAGCGTCTCCGACAGCCGTCTGTGCATCCCACAACCACATTGCTTGTACATATGTTACCATAGCAAAACTCTGTCCAATACCACAAAACTACAATATTTCAAACAGTGATCGCGATAATAATATGTGACGCATGCTCTTGTCCTTTTTATTGTTGATTTTCAATTTTTGGGGTATTTCGAAATTTGATTTCTGAAAATATGTAATATGAACGGTAAATCATAATCGATTTTATATATAAATAAAAACGATTGCAATAAATTTTGGCAGATACATTCGAAAGATAATTCTTACTGTGAGTAAATTGAAAAAACATAATAATATATTGGCCAGAGTTCTCTTAATGTAAACATTTAACATAATCACTAATAGCACAGTGACATAAGCAAATATAAGTGCAAAATTGTATATCTCAAAAAGATAACTGTGACATGTCCCATCACCAAATCACAGCATATTAAAGTAAGCAACACAACAAGAAATGTCAGCAACGTGGTGACATTGAGTGCATTTGGAAGATTCCGGCGCCTATTCGAAAATGATATGAGACATAGACTATAATTGTGAATAATAAGAATATAAAAGAATATTTTCTTAGACCTTTCCTAGTTCATTTCCATTTCATTCATTTAGCGGGTTCCAAATAATCCAAAGTGAAATATTGACCACTGGGCATAATCAAGATACGGGGATAAAGTTCTTCGGACATGGCGTATGCTATACATATTAATTCAAAATTAGGTCCGACGTCGTTATTCGGTACTAATTAACATTCCCTCATTCAAATATATAGATTCCACACTTCAAATCGTTTCGTTACTCACCGAGCAGGCGGCCGTTTGGGATTCGAAGAGGGTGTGTGTACCGCGCAGCATTTGACGAAGGCGCCCATGCAGACGATAAGCGCCACGCCGGCCAGCAGCACCGCCCACCACTGCTCCGTCACCCACGCCTGCATCGACTGCAGAGTCGCGCGGTTCAACAGGAGATTCTTCAATCTAGCTAGCGGACCTTCCGCGTCTACGGCTCGACACTTGAGAAATACGTCGCAGTAACCCTATTTTAAACATTATTTGCATGTATTAATTCTAGTTGGTCGCGACATGTTGTTGCTCACTGTGTTAAATAAATGACATTACACTTATAACTATTCTTCATATAAACATACTCATTGCAAATTTTTTTTTCTAAATCATAAGAAGAGTTTCGGCCTGCTCATATATAAAAAACTTCACATATGGCTTGACATACATCAACATTCAAATATAAAAAAACACACATCACTCACAAACTAATCTGGATAGAATAAAAATTAACCTCTCTCACCGGCCGTTACATCTAAAAATCAACGAATTGACACACATGAGCAATATATTTCACACTGTTACACGTCAGATAACGTTGTGGTACACACCTGGAAGTTGTCGCAGGGTGACCCCGGTCTCAAACTGATCCCACCGGGCGGCAGACCGACCTTCCACGCGAAGTCAGCTGTACTCTGGCAGGAGTCCTGCGTGGGACCAGTTTGGCACGCGAGCTGACAAAGTGCACGCCGGTCTACCACGGCCGATACGCCGTCGCCCAACTGCTGTGCGGACGACAGGAAGCACTCCGACATGTTCCACGCTCGACATATGGAGTCCGAGCATTCACCTTTGTTGCATAGTTGAGTACCTGAGACATTTTTACATATCAGTCAATTGTTTAGGTGATATTATCTAAAAAAGTTAAAATATATCATAGTTATTTTAATAGTTCAATAGAAAGTGGTATTAAGCACTAGTGTAGTTATTTTTGTTTTTTGATAAGAAATTGATGTTTTTGCGCTGTTGCTATGTATAAATTTTCTTTTTCGTATTGTAACACTTGATTAAAAAAATAATGTTAAATCTTACGTATCAAAAGTCATCAATGTATACTCACCGTTATTGCATTTAGTATGGTTAGCCATAGCTCTTGGTGGGGGGCAGTCTGCGGAATTGCCCGAACAGTACGACGCATGACTACATTCGGTTGCTTCTTTACATGTTTGATTTTTAAATGCTAATACAAATTGGCACGTTTTAGCGTGACAACAAGGACCTTGTGATGGACTGAAAGAAAAATATAAAAATTAAACCACATAAAATTGGTCCTTCGAGCCTATTATGAAAATGTTTTTAGGCCTAGTATGAAAATGTTTAACCTTTGATTAAAAGTAACGCTACATTACAGTGTATGACGAAATACCTGCATTGAGTGTTTGCTTTCCTTGTGCATCCTTTGGCAGTTGCATTTCTATCACGATCGAAGGCGCTCACTTGTCGTGGATAACAACAATGATCTTTGCATTCGTTCTCATCATAACCTAAAAATAATGTTGCAACCATTACAGCTTGTTATAACATAATTTAATAAGCATTGTGATACTTCAAAAACATGTATAAATTTAACAATTTTTTTTATAAAGTATTACTTAGTCATACATGTACAAGCAATAATTATAAATATAACAAATTTTAGATCCGAATCTAAACATGACGTTGGAGTTTGTCAGGTGTGGTATCGTAGGCAACGCGTGTTTGGAAAATTTTTGAAGTTTTTCCTAATTTTTCTGAGTTTCTAGGATTTGTGTTGAGTTATTTTTACTGGTGGTGATTGATTTAACCAATTATTAAATAGTTATTTACAAATTTTCCCAAATGTCGTCCTCGGACGATAACATACCTCCGGACAGGGGAAAGTCTTTGGACGTTACTATGGATGAACTCCTTGTTATTGGTAACCCCTCTATAAAACCAACAGTAAAACGTACTATATCGTCGCTTCCGGATTCATCAATTATCCCTGAAAAAAGACAAGCTCCTCCTTCTGCCTCAGTCCAGCACACGTACACGCTACCAGGTTACGAATCCAATTTTGATTTAAAATACACAGACTCGGACTGCGGCCCTTTCGTGGTTCATGTTGCTCGCTCTGATAATGATTTTTCATCATCTACTCATATGCGTACATTAAAAATTGCTCAAATGATTTACAATAGTAAGGTATCAGGTATTGATGAAATCAAACATATTGGCAGAAATAAGGCTGCCATTATTTTCAAAACTTATCTAGATGCCAACTCATTCTTAACAAATGACGCCCTCCCTAAGAATAATTTAACTGCTACTATTCCTCGTTTCCAGGTTACTCGGATGGGGGTAGTTCGACAGATTCCATTAGACTGGACCTTACAAGATTTTGTCTCCTGGATTGAATGTCGTTCAGTTCCTACGGTCGTTATTAAAGCTAGGAGACTCAATAAAAAAAAGAGAGCTGAAGGCAAAACTTCTTGGGAACCCACTGGCACCGTTGTCTTTACTTTCCTTGGGCAAACTTTACCCAAACATATATATTGTTGCAACGTTTCTCTCCCTGTAGATACCTATACGCTTCCAGTTATCCAATGTCTTAAATGTTGCAGGTATGGTCACGTCCGTGACCAATGCAGATCACATGCACGGTGTTCCCGATGTGCGGGTCCACATGAAGGTATAGCATGTAACGTTCCTGAACAAAACATATCTTGTTTATACTGCTCAGGTCGACACACCGCCTCTGACCCTAAGTGTCCGGAGTATTCCAGACAAAAATCAATCAAGTTAGTGATGTCTGAAGAAAATATTTCTTACCTTGAGGCAGCCCGTAGATTCCCCTTAGTCCGTACTTCATATGCAGATATTGTTAATGCCTCAAATCCTCAAAAACAAGTCGGTTTGAATCGTTCTTCTTCTAACTATACATTCCCTCACTCAACTCCCGTTCCAGAAATAAATCCTCAAGCTCTCAATTCCAAATCATTATCATACAAGAAGACTGTTTTTGTTGAAAGAAAGCCAAAAGCTCCCCTGGGAAAATCATATGACAAACAGGCTCATAATGATATAATTTCCATTCCTAGTTCGTCGCTTCCCAATGGCTGTGCTCTAAAAGACTTATCATGTAACCCCACCCCCAATGATAATCTTTCTGAAATAATTTCGACCTTGTTAGTTAATATGGTTTCTCGATTTAGTGAACTTTTACCGTACAATGTTCTAGAACAAATTTTATCCTCGGTCTCATCTTTACTTCACTCTCAATCAATACAAGATGACAGTTCTAATTCAATGGAATAGTCGTAACATTAAAAACAAAAAACAAGAACTTATATTTCTTGCTAATAAATACAAACCTGCCCTATTTGCTATCTCGGAGACTTGGCTGAGACCTGGTTTCCTTTTTAGGATTCCTGGTTTCTCTTGTCTTCGAGATGATAGGGAAGATGGCTGGGCAGGTTGTGCTCTCTTTGTAAAAAGATCTTTATCATTCTCTCGTCTTTCTCTTCCTCCACATTCCTTTGGTTTAAATATTGTCGCTGTTCGTATGAACAATATCTCTTATATTTCTGTTTATATCCCGCACCCAAATTCTCACTTAATACAAGAATTCTCAATTCTTTTATCTTCTCTCCCTGGCCCCTTTATTATCCTAGGGGACTTTAACATCCACCATACTTTGTGGGGTTCACATTTTTGTGATTCCAAATCTTTTCTTTTTATTGATATACTTGATAGATTAAATCTTTGTGTCCTCAATGATGGTTCTCCCACTCGTAGAGTCTCTCCTTTACAAAACCCAAGTATCCCAGATCTTACTTTGGCCTCCCCGTCTATTGGTTTCTCACTTACTTGGAATGTCCTTCCTTTTTCTCTTGGCAGTGATCATCTTCCTATAGTATGTACACTTGCTGACTCTTCACGGCCTTCTAGGGTATACCTTTCTCCACTTTTAAAATATAAAATAGAACGTGCAGACTGGCCAAAATTTACTTCCATAGTTGAGAATCGCCTTAATTCTCTTCCTGTCATTAATTTTGATAACTTTTTATCTTTATATGAACTATACACGTCCTCTCTAACAGCAGCTGCGGATGAATCCATCCCTATTAAAAATTCTTTCCGAAATCATATTCCTTCTCCTGCATGGTGGGATTCCGAATGTTCAGTCATAGTTAAAAAACGAAAGGAAGCTGAATTAAATTTTTCTAGGTCTCTTTCCTTGGAGTCCTATCTAGAATTTCAGAAAGTTTCTTCTGCAACTAAAAGACTTTTGCGGAAAAAGAAATCTCAAGGATGGCGTACTTTCTGTGAATCCCTATCTCCTAGAGCTCCTGCTTCCTTTGTGTGGAAAAAAATAAAGGCATTTCGGAAATCTCAAATAGACTCTAATGTAAACTCTAATAATCTCTCTGTTTGGCTTTCTGACTTCATTTCTAAACTTTCTCCTCCCTTTGTTCCTTTTCAATTTCAATTGCCAGTTCAATCTTCACCTGCTGCCTTGTCTGATCCCTTAAATGATCGTTTTTCTTTTTCAGAATTATGTTGCGCTCTTCATAATTTACATGACTCTGCTCCTGGTATTGATGGCATACCGTACTCATTTATTTATAATTCTTCAGAATACTCTCAACATTTTCTTCTTAACCTCTTAAACCACATATTTATCTCAGGCTCTGTCCCGAAGACGTGGAAAACTCAGATAGTCATCCCTATTTTAAAACCAGGTAAAGATCCTTGTGACTCTAATTCCTACAGACCCATTGCTCTCTCGTCAGTTTTGGCTAAAATCCTAGAACACTTAATTAAAAATCGTTTGGAGTGGATTATAGAAAACAGAAATATTTTCCCCCAATGCCAAGTGGGTTTTAGGAGGGGTCTCGGAACTATAGATAGCCTAAGCATATTAACATCTGAGATTCGCAAAGCATTTTCCAAAAAACAACATGTTTTAGGTGTTTTCCTTGATATATCCTCGGCGTATGATAATGTCAATCTTAATATACTGAGGCAAAAACTCATAAATTTACATATTCCTCCAAAAATTATCAATATTGTCTATAACATGTTTATGGAACGTTCTATTGCTGTAAGAGTCTCAGGTAACGTTTATCCTCCCCGGCTTGTCTGGAAAGGTCTTCCTCAAGGTTCCGTCCTTAGTCCCATCCTTTATAACATTTATACGGCTGAATTGGATACTACAGTTAATTGCTTCTGCAAAATTCTTCAGTATGCTGATGACATTGCTTTGTTTGCTACTTCTAACTCCTTTACTGACTCTTCAAACAGCTTAAATTCTGCCTTATACTATTTAAATACATGGCTCTCGGATCATGACTTGTCTCTTTCTGTCTCTAAATGTTCTGTCGTTGTTTTCTCACGTAAAAAAGTAATTCCTAATATCAACATTCATGTTAACAATATCCCCATCCCTATTATAGATAAGGTTAAATTTTTAGGTGTTTATCTTGACTCTAAATTGTCCGGTGTTTTCCATTTAAACTACATTTGCCAAAAAGTTGAAAAGAACATCAACATTCTTCGAGCTCTATCTGGTATTAAATGGGGCTCCCATCCATATTGTCAAAAGCTTCTCTACAATGCTATTGTGAGAAGTCATTTTGACTATGGCTGTTTTATTCTAGAGCCATGTAGCAAATCTGCTCTTTCTAAATTAGATCGTATCCAGTCAAAATGCTTACGAATTATCACTGGTGCTATGAAATCATCCCCAATTAATGCCTTACAAGTTGAATGCCTAGACCCTCCTCTTGCCCTACGTAGACAATTTCTAGCCGACCGATTCTTCTTCAAAGTGGTTGCTACTTCAAATCATCCCTTATTAAATATTTTAGATCAAATTTCACAACTGTCTAATTCGTCTGGTTATTGGAATCACAAATCATTACCCCCCCTTGTTACCTCTTTCAAAAAATTAAGCAGTCTTTCCACCAGTATACATCGAAATTACAAAAACCCTATTTTTGAAATTTCTTTCGATGGTCTTCTATTCCGCCCTAAAACTATTTTAGACCTTGGAATCTGTAAAGATACTCCTGCTGCAAATATCAAATTCCAATCCGCTATTCTACAACAGTGGCCTGATTACCTTCAATTTTATACTGATGCTTCTAAATTATCTCAGTCTGGTCCTGTCGGTGCTGCTGTGTGGATCCCGAAATACAAAATTATTTTAAATTACAAAATTCCTCCCCCTTCGTCTGTGTTTACGGGTGAAGCGATCGCCATTTTGGAGGCAGCTCTCTATATTCAATCCCATAATATTAATAAAGCTATTGTTATAAGTGACTCCCTAAGCTGCCTTCAAGACATTCTCAAACTTCCTTTTCATTCAAGAGATAATTTTGAAATTACTCTAAAAATAAAACAAACTCTCTATGAATGTTATTGCTCTGGTCTTGATGTCATTCTTATTTGGATCCCAAGTCATTGCGGTATCAACGGAAATGAAGTAGTGGACTATTGTGCGAAGGAAGCTGTCAACTTGGGTTGCAACAAATATAATAAAATTTTTCCCCGTGACTTACGTTTACTTGCCAAACCTCAAATGTTAGACACCTGGAACTCCAATTGGCAAAATTCTTATCTCACTACTGGTAGACATTATGGCTCCCTGCAACCTCTTATTCCCATTAAACCCTGGTTTTTCTATCACAGAAGGTTTCCCAAAAAAATAACTTCAACTATAATTCGCCTTAGGCTTGGTCACTTCTGCTCCCCCGTTTTCCTCACAAAAATTAGAGTGCGTGACCATTCAATCTGTGAATGTGGTTTAGATGAGGGAACAACCGAACATATATTTTTTCACTGCCCTAAAATTTCTACTCCACTCTATAGTATTTTGCCCAAAGAATTTCCCCGTCCGGTTAATTTAAATTTCCTCCTCACCCTATCTCACCCTAAATCTATAAATATTTTATGCAAATTCCTTGCTTTAAATAATATATATTTGTAACCAGTTTAACTTATGCCGCCTTGTCCTTAGATTCTCAGAAAATATTTCCGGAGACTGTCTAAATTCGATTTACCTATTTCCGCTATTCCATCACCTGACAACTCTTACTGGACCTTGGCAAAATCAGTGCCAAAAGCATTGGAGCCATATACTAAAAACCAATACCAATACCAATACCAAACATGACGTTACATGTCAATAAAAGGTCGACGGAAATTCGCTGTACAAAATTGTACAAAATGATGGATAAAATAAAGAAAACAACATAAACAGCCGAAGACACGCACGTCCTATATCAGCTGTCCCTGATCCTCGATCGTCAACGCCCTAGCAGACGCAGTGGTGTCTATGACCGACGGAGCGTTCGGCCGCTTGTATACGTCCGTTTTTTCCGCCGGACCATGGACCGTCAAAAAATGAATATCCTTGTGTACATATGATTTTTTACCGGATGTATGGTATGCTGCGAGTCTCGTCTATATGCGCTAGTTTTGAACTGGTTTTCATATAAATTACACGTGTGATAATGTCGAGTAACAAGAAGAAAGAAAAAGAAAAACGTAAAAGGTAATTGTGGGTGCGTCTATATTATTGGAAAGGGAAGAATTGCATATTCTTTTTGCAAAGTTAAAAGAAAATGAAATAAAACTTACAAGATTTTTCTCCAAAAAGGGGTTAACGTCAGGCAGGCGGCCGGTTGTAAAAAGTAAGCCTCAACTATTACAATAAGTAACATGTTGTGCCGACCCCATATAATGTGGGATAAGGGCAGGAGGAAGAAGAAGAAGAAGCTACTATAACATAATTTATGTATTTATACGTCAGTAGTATGAGTTGTAATTTAGATCATTATATTGAGAAACGTGTTTCAGATTGGTAATAATTATTTTGTAAAAATATATGGGGCAGATGTTTTTATTTAAATTAAGAACGTAAAATACAATAATAAAGACTTCCAAATTTCACCCATATTTTATATTAGATACAATCTCTTCTAAGATATGCTTCATATAGAGTACCTGCGATAGCAGAATGATATGAAGTTTTTCAATAAAAGTCATTATAATTTCTTCTAGGCCCAGCAGTTCGTTAGCAATGCCCCTGATGTCGCAAAGGTCCATAGGCGACAGGGACCACTTGCTATCTGTGATAAGGATTAGCAAACTATTTTGTTATGATTGTTGGATTACTCACCACAGTCACACTCTTCACCGACTTCCACAATCTTGTTCCCACAGAAGGCCCCCGCACTCGCGGTCAAACAATTTTTCTTTCTTCCGTCGCGAACCGCGTCTAACACCATGCTGATATTCCCTATACTGCAGTTCGAGAAACGGCTGTTGTTCGGCCGATCGCCAGAAGTGGCCGAGGCAAACATAATGAAATTGCCTTTTTGACCTCCTGGACGGCACTCTGATGGGTAGTCATGCTGAAATATGATAATTTTGTATGCTAGTCAAGAACTCATATAATCAGTCGGCTTTTTAAAATGCATCTGACAAGGCCGTATGGATCTTAGGTCCACAATTTTTTGCTACTTATAAAAAATTAAATTATTACTTGAAGTTCTCACTTTCTAAAAGATTATAATGGAGCTTTGACTTCAATGTCTTCAATCAATTATGAATCAGTATATTTTAAATCATATCATTTAAGTACATATAACAAATAATAAAATACCTTTTGATAGTAAATGCTCATATTTTAAAGTTGTTACTTACCGGTGACCCGAAATTGTGTCCAATCTCATGAGCCAAGGTAAGTTGGCTAACTTTCGGCGGAACCCGACTGTTGTAGTTGACGAACGTTATGATACCAGTGTTAAGAGACCTTTTTGTACTTTGGTACATCCCCCCAATTGTTTCTGTATATGTTTTATACTTCTCGCATATCCCGCCCGAGGCACCACTCGCGCTGGCAACCCACGCAAGACCTAACAACAATCAATACGAGTTCTAAAACTTTTAATAAAGTACACACAACTATATTATTCCTAAGGACATTGTGCTTAAAAATGTGTGTCCCTGTATATTTGACACCAAAAATCATATCCAAGGTCAGAAACTCGAAAAGAAATAAGTCGATGGTCAATTATAAACGCTACGAGTTTTATAAGTTTTCATATGAGATGCGTTTTCTAAAAACAATACTATTAGATTTGCTTTTATGACTTTAGAATACTTTTTCTTTTGAAAACATGTGCTGGTGACGACCCGTTTAAAACTACCGTGAGCCGTGAATGTCAGAATTGCTATTCGCGCTTCAAAATGTCATTACAACAAAAAAGAAACCTCGCAAAAAAATTGTTCCTTTTTAAAACAGAATTTTCAAATCAGATTTTATTATAATCTGGTAAAAATTACTCTCCTTGAAAAACTATTTAATTGTTATTTAGTTCTGTCATTTGCATGTCATTCGTTCGCTGTGAAATGAAAATAATTACCCAAAGTCCCTCCGGTGAAATCTCTGTAAGTGAAGACGTAAGCAAGACAAAAGTCCTCGTGGTTTCCCAGCGAGTGGAGATTCAGAAAGTTGGAAACGTCGATATTCTCCATACAAAACTGGTTCGGCTCGCTCGGGAAGTGGTGGTTGCGACACATCAAATC
The DNA here is from genome assembly GCA_963693495.1 of Malacosoma neustria. Taxonomy (NCBI): domain Eukaryota; kingdom Metazoa; phylum Arthropoda; class Insecta; order Lepidoptera; family Lasiocampidae; genus Malacosoma; species Malacosoma neustria. The sequence continues at coordinate 15,664,682 of OY856379.1, read as the reverse complement.
GTCATCAATCTGAAAGCAATGTTAGAAAAAAAAATTGTTATGAAAGTTAAATAACGGCAGTGTTCTGTACCGTTATTTAAATAGAATAAAAGACAATTGATTTTATTGCAGGTGTACATGAGATACAAGTAGATTAATGCAGCGCACACGAGGATGACGTTCGACGTGCCCCCGCAATCCCAAATCTACACAAGAGAACGCCGGATTGAAATCTTACCCCCTGGCGAACACTACGGAAGAGCCCATAAGGCACGCCAATTAATCGTCGTCCGTCCGTTTTCGTGATTAGAGAAAAGCGAGGATTTTAGTTGGTAATAGACAGTCTCGCGGAGTTCCACATACCTCCCGACCTCCCATATACGAGGGGGGGGGGGACTAACAAAGTTTTCTCTCGAGAAAAAAAGCTGATAACTTCGGACAAATACATAAATATCTAATATAATAAGGTAGGTCAACGTTCGCGTTCCCTTTTCGGGTTTTAGAAACGTTAGACGGCAGGTACTTTTACAAAAACTTCTACGCTTCCTATTTTAACGTTTTTCAGGTGACTTTTCGGCTAAATAAAAGTAGAACCACCGACCGGATTCGATGAAAGATATGCTGTAGTTTTGTCCTGGCATGATTCTCAACAGTGGACATCATGCTCCAAAACGCAAGCATTAAATTTAATCGAGACCAACCACTTGATTCGGTAAGTGCAAATACATAAATATGCTGAGTTGATGCAAACGAACGACATCTATATAGCTTATATTCATTCTCATCGAATAGTTGAATCCCGGTTATATGAAAACATTAACTTCATAAGTGGAATCCATTGCAAAATACTGTCACGGGGCGAAACGGGGCGTCTTTGACTAAATTTGGCTCACGATGACTTTGACAGGGGCGACATCCATCAGAGCCTCCTTGGTCGTCTTGCGCGGTGCACCTGGCAAGTCAGATCCGCCTAGGTCCTGGGTTTCTTGGACCATCACTTTCCTACTAAAGGATTCTAAATTCCTTATTATTTTGTTAATTTTTTTTAATTATTCATACTTATATATATGTACACGTTAAATAACTACGCTACGTTCTTAAATAAATAAAAAGTTGCAAATGCATCCAGGAAAAACCTATTAACAATAAAAGATAAACTAATTGCACAATAAAGGTTTTCATCTCATCAAAAACAAGTAAGTATTTATTACTAGTACATTAGTAAGTTTTCCTGTAAACAATTACTGGAAAAAGTAATTTTAAATATTACTTCCTTCCATTTTCCTGTGGAAGTTTCCTTTTGTGTGGTACATAAAGAGTATATTTAAAATTAAATTTATGTTTCAATTGAATTTATATAAAAATTTATATTAATATTGAAAATAATATTGTGTAACATTATCATATTTCTACAAAGTTTTAAAATTTTCTTATTGTTATACTAGCTGTGTCCGCGACTCCGTCCGCGTGGAATAGTGACTGGCAGAATTTTTTGGATATATCTTATGATTTATTTTGGATTACAAACCCTATAAACCCTAAAATATAAATGAAATATGCAGACAGTATTATCGAATGAAACTGTTACGCCATGCGCCTCCGGAATACGTACGTTCGAACCTACAAAGTCCAGCCTAAGTTAAACCCTATTTCATATGTTTGATGACATAAATCTGAGGTTAACTTAAATTGGAAATTCAACCTACATAGTCCAGCCTAAGCTGAACCCTATTTCATATGATTGATTATATAAATCTGAGGTCAACTTAAATGGGAATATAAAATTTCCGAAACTTATCATGTTTAACAAAAACTACTTAAATGGCGTAACAACAGTTGCATTCGATAACACTGACTGTTTGCATATTTCATTTATTTATATTTAAGGGTTAACAGGTTTTGTAATCCAAAATATACCATAAGATATATCCAAAAATGCTGCCCAACGTCACTATTCCATGCGGACAGAGTCGCGGGCACAGCTAGTTTCATAATATGATTGATGATATAAATTAACTTAAATTAGAAATAAAACCTACAAGGTCCAGCCTAAGCTGAACCCTATATTATATGACTGTTGATATAAATCTGAGGTCAACTTAAATTGGAATATAAAATTTTCGAAACTTATCATTTTTAACAAAAACTATTTTTTTTTCTAAAATAAAAATAGCCTAAGTTACTCCTTGATACATCAGCTATCTGCCAGTGAAAGTCCCGTCAAAATCGGTGCAGCCATTTCAGAGATTAGCCGGAACAAACAGACAGACAGACGAAAATTGTAAAAAATGTTGTTTGGTATCTGTACCGTGTCGTGTATACTTCCGAATGCACTTAGTAAAAAGCGTTTTTTTTAATATTACAAACAGACCCTCCAATTTTATTTATTTGTATGTATGTATAGATAAAAGTAATAATATATGTATTATAAGTAATTAAAAAAGCTCGCTGGCGCGGCGACGAGTGGCCGCTTATGTTCCGAACCGCCGCCGTCACTTGTCAACATCGAGGAGATGCGCGTGAGACGTACCGGACGTACGGACTAGGGAGTCGGGGATTTTTATTGAACAGCACAGTACGGCTTTGTGATCCGAACAATAAAGAGCATTTTTATTTCTGTCCACAGAATAAACCAAATTCCTTTTAAAATTAAGTAAATCACGTTAAATGTGTCGGCCGGTGGTCTTCCTGTGAACTTACGCCGAGTTCAGAAACGTGATCTTTTATAAACCAAGTAGGTGTACATAATTATATTGTTCCAAGAAAATTATATTTTAGGAGATGGGGCGATGACTTGCGAAAAATGGCTGACAAGAGTTGGATGCAACGAGTCGAAGATAGGGCTATGTAGCAAGCCTTGAGAGAGGGCTATGTTCAGCAGTGGACTTCAATGGACTGATAATGACGAATAACATTGGTTAAATTAGTAGACGGCCTACACCGCTGCACCACGAACGCTCGTTATATGAGTATATCCGTTATCTAGTACTCATAACCCAAGCACATTGCTGCTTAGTTTGGAACTAGATAGAGCTATGTGGACTGTATAGTCTCAGTATATTTATTTATTAAGAAAATAAATAATTGTCTAATCTGATTAAAACGATTAATTGAGTTGCCAAATCATCGTTAACGGATATTGACTAAAGCTTTTTAATGGCTAACATGATTCAGTAATATCTTTTGAAATTTTATAATATTTCCTAATATGCAATGATGAATTCACACAAGCGTTTCATATCGTTTGCATCCGTTTTGTATAACAAGGGATACGTTATTGAGAGACTGACTTTAAGCAAAGGCCTTAGAATAATTTCTAAGGCAAAAGCATAAATGAAATAGAAGTGGCCTAATTTTTTTTATATAGCAACTGTCGCCTAACGCCTCATCTCGAAAAAAGAAAAGCCATCTAACTTAGCGATACTATCGTAACTAAATAATTTGCCTGACGTAATAATCAATCACCTAACGATTTTCATAGCTATCTATTAATTAATAAAATATGTAATCGATTAGTCAGTTTTTAGCGTTACTTCCTAGTCACCTAATATCAGCAGCATAAACGCGGCTACCGGTAATAAGAACGCTGAGCTTTACCACATCGGATTCGTCCGGAGTCCGGCTTTGACTAGTCATTCAGTTTTTCCGGGATAAAAAGCATGTAATCATGTAACCCTATTCTAGGATCACATAGACAAATGATAAAATAAATAGTACATTGATGTAAATTCATGTACATAAGAATAGATCCATGGTATCTGTCACACTCGGTATTCGCATGAGGGGATTATTCGAATTGTATGACACCCATAAAAAGTGGCAAAGCCATATTACCTTGTCCTTAATTAGAAAAGGCACTCCTATTTAGCGTTTTTTACTATCATTACGAACTCTTAACACTTACGTATAAGCAATACGATAACTCTCTCAATATAAGGCTCCCAAGCAAGACTTAGATTAGAAGGCTTAAGTAGCCCAACTCGTAATTTATTTGCTAATGCCTAATTACCAAAGCTGTTAGATTGGAAGAAGCCATTTTTTCTACGTGCAGGAGCAGAGTAAGAATACTGACCTCTGTGGTCGGGGGTAGCCTATCGTAAAAGGCGATAAAACTACCCTAGCTAGGTAGTAGGGCTCCAAGCATGTCTGGATTTCAACTGCTCTTGGTCTCTAAATAGGTATGCCACCATAACAACCTTGTATGGCGTTCCGACATGAGTGAGCCAGATTCCAGTTTCTCTACGCAGACGACAGTGTATTAGCGGTGCCCCTGTCGTCGCAAATATCTAAAGGTGACGTTAACTGCTTACTATTAAGTGGCCCGCCAGCCTGTCTGCTGTTACACAGCAATAATAATAATAATTCATCGATTTGTGTTCCGTGCTCTGACAGCGCTAGCCTACGGCGTACTCGTCGTTAAGACGTATGGTATATGTATTATGTGAATGTCAAATTTTAATTTTAAATTATTATAGACATACTACCTGACCCGGCAAACGTTGTTCTGCCATAAAAATAATAAAATGTCAAAAAATAAAAAAATAAATTTAGGGGTGGACTACCCCTAACATTTAGGGGGATGAAAAATAGATGTTGGCCGATTCTCATAGATACCGGATAAGCACAAAAAAATTTCATCAAAATCGGTCAAGCCGTTTCGGAGGAGTATGGCAACGAAAACTGTGACACGAGAATTTTATATATTAGAAGATACAAACCTTAATCCGTTGTACTTCGAAGATGATGTTCCTATGTTCGAGTTTACCATCGAATCGCGTGTGCCGGTATATGTAATTGACGGCGGTGACATGGTGCGCGATCAGGGATAGGATCTCTTCACGAGTTTTCATATCCACTTCACTCTTTTTGTTTGGATCATTGTGCTGTAAGAAAATATTTTATAAAACCATATAAAGAAGACAACAGCAAAAAATATCTTAGTGGTATGACTGCAATAAGAAAAATATGACATATTACTCCAGGTGATAGATTTTCTTACTGGCGTCGGTTAGTAAGGAGTCAAAAGGCTTTGATCATGATACTTTCAATCTTTCAAGAGCATTTGAAGGTCGTTGAGCAGTGAACTGAACGAAATAACGTGTAAAATGCACAATAGACAAAATTGAAGATTGGGCTGAAACGCTATAAATGGATTTAAGAATGTCATAGAGTAATGACCAAAAGTTGATCATGCGATCCCCCTACAAAGGCATAGGTGACGACCGGGGGTTTTAAATGAGTATCCCGCCGCGACCACTGGTTATACAGATAACCATTTAGCAAATGTGCTAGCCAGCTGAGTGGTCTTAGTAGGGGAGTGCGGAACACACACACCAGTCGGCGTTCCTTCGTAATTCCGATGCCGCAATGATAATGCACAGTTTTGTGAATCAGTGCCGTCTTGAATGATAGAATGAAGAGCAAATGGCCGATATAATTGTTGATGTAATTAGTGTGATTATATTCCTCTTAATAATGTGTCATACTTAAATATGAGTTAGTTGTGACTAAAGTGACTCAATAATGTATTATAGCTTTAGCACATGGAAAAATTTGTGGTTGTGAAGACAATTTATTTGTTATAAAATGTCATTATTATAATTAGTGCAGAGTTAATTAATTCTCCGTGCAGGGGCGGAGTAAGAATATTGACGGCCGAGGTCAGTTTGTCGTAAAAGGCGACAAAACATCCCTTGCTCGGTGATACGGCTCCAAGCCCGCCTGGATGGCAACCACCCCTAGTCTCGAAATATGCGTTGTGTTACGGCATAAGTGAGGAACAGCAGACCAGCCTGTAGATGTTTGCCACACTAGGGGTACCGCGAACACGCTGCTGTCCCATAGGCGTACAGTAACCTGGGTCACTAATGCCGAAACACAACACAAGGTTATTATGGCATCATACTTTAGACCAAGGGTGGTTGCTATCCCGACGGGCTTCGGGCACTACCACGTAGCTACTAGCTAGGGTTGTTTTGACGCCTATTACGATAGGCGGTCACCGGCCGCAGAGGTTAATGATGTTCTTACTGCGCCCCTGCATGAAGTCACCGGTTTCCCTAAGTAACGTGTTAGAAAGGCCTCTGGCATCGCAAGCATTTATAGTCGACTGTAACTTTTTAGTATTGTGGGTCGTCAACCTGTCTGCCGTTCCACAGCAATAAAGAAAAAAAATGCATGTCGATTTATGTTATAACATTAAATCTTCAGTTTTATAATAAGTTGAAAACATTTTGCTTATTTAACTGAATCTAATCAGAAAATGAAACACCGTTAATGAAGTCTTTACAAAGTCGGTAAAACGAAAACAAAACTTAGTAATTCAAAATGAGTTTCCATTCCTCCAACACCAATCTTGTTAATTACATTAGAAAGTGTGAAACAGTTTCTCTTGCCTCATCTACAGTTCAATTTGTCATTTACATGACAAAAATATTTGTTGTTGAAGAGTAATGTGTTCCTAAAATCTATTTATTTTAATTATAAGTATCCCAGGCTATTCATTTTGATACCATGTAGTATGTATTTAGTTTTGTTCGATAGTTTCTTCTTTTTTTAAAGTACAAAAAAAGAGATAGAGAGAAAAAAGAGACTAAAAAAATAGATTACAATATATTTTGGTAGTATGTAATTGTATTTTTGAGTTTATGAAAATATTTTTAGCTTTGTCTTTATTAAGATTAGTAGAAAAACGAGACATAACAATTTAGCACAACATACATGTAAAATAAATCACTATCTTTCATCAGAAACTCCGTTTATTGTCCGTAAAAATAATGTGAAAAAAATAACTTACGTCGGGAAATCCCTCTCTGACGTGTCGCCATATCAAGGGATCTGTTTGTATGTACAGCGAGCATGTGTTGCGGTTGTCGATGACAGCGCGACGAGTACGCGAATGCTCGCCCGTGTTCGCCGCTCTCGAGTATTTGTTGTGATGGTACGAGTCCCAAAATCTAGGATATATAAATTATTTAAGAATGTGGGTACTATTACACTTAGATATGAAACTACGAGCTATTTAAAGAAATTCTGATTTCTTTCATTTTTTCATTACCTTGGCGTATCATCCCTTAAGCTATTTGGATGCGGTGGTAGTGAACCAGGTGAATGATAGTTATGTGACGGTGTGGAGTGTGATGATGGCGGAGCTGGCGAAGTAGGGGGATCTTCATCCACTCCAGAGTTTTGGATACGTTCCATCCACTGGACCACTTCGTCGGTGATACCACAGCCACCAACGTGACCTGTTAACAAAGATTATATAATTATGTTTTTTATAAGAAACCTAGTATTCGATTAATTTTGGCCTTGATTCCGGGCACGCCCAGTCCCTTTCGCTCCAGCGCTACTTAAGGTTCCCTGAAGACTTCAGTTTTCTACGTGGTAGGGCCCCAAGCCCGTTTGGATGGCAATCACTCTTGGTCTTAAGTATATCGCCATAATAACCTTGTGTTGTATTCCAGCATTAGTGATCCAGGTTCCTGTACCCCTATGGAACAGCAGCGTATTCGCGGTGTCCCTAGCATTGCAAACATCCATAGGCGACGGTAACTACTTACTTTTAAGTGGGCCGTCAGCCTGTGTGCTGTTACTCAGCAATAAAAAAAGAATTAAGTTTTAAATGTTATTTTAATATTAGTAGAATGCTCTGGAATCAGAAACCAACTTTTCCCGTCAAATGTCTAATAAAAAATAGTGCACTTCGGGATGAATATAATGCTATTCATCCCGAAGTGCACTATTTTTCACATCTCGATCTTTTTCGCCGGAGATCGGGATTAATGAACCGAGGTACCGGAAATCAGAGCGACGCTGCCGAATTTAGTATTTGGGAGAAACTTGAAAATTAAAGCGAAGTAAACACATCAAAATAGGGACATATATTAAAATGTATATATCGATTTTCATCATGACAGGCTTTGGGTATATTTGTGATTATCTAAACGAGTCCTGGTTGCAACTCAAAGTACGGCTTCGGTGCCTGGTGTCCGTTTTCCAACTTTTTCTTGTCCACTACTAATGGTCTTCGTTATCCGTAGTTGTGAGTCCAATAGCACGCATAAAGCTAGCTCTTTTTGGGTCTTATTATCGATGTCATCAGACGCGTGAATTTGGTATAATTGTTTCACCGACAAAAATACTCACTATACAACTTTAACAACAAGTATAACCGGAATAATGTAAATTTCTAAAATAATATTAGGTACTAAAGTAAGATAAAAGATTAATTAATATTTTCTTTTTTACAAAAATAAAAGAATATTCGTCAATGCTATACTCTCGTATCTCATAATAGACGTATTTATTACATCTAAAATGAGTCTAAGCTTTATTCGGAGTTTGAATCTAACGAATCATTTGGAAAAAGCCCGATAAATGGCCTAATTCACAAGATTAATTCGCTATCTCTACCATCACATTCAGTGCGCGTATATTTTTTGTTTACTTTCGGCCAAGGGTTACATCAACGCTCTATTTAGGAATATAGGGTTAAAGAAAATTAAAATTTAATTCTAGAATGTTTTGGCAAATGAATTCTTGCCTATTTTGATCTTCGCTTCCTTGACCATATCTTTACATATTATTAATGTTAAAATTAGTATGTGTGTTCGGAAGATCGGAAGCTGCCTGCCGATCTGCAAACGACCTAATCCGTAGTAAATGGTCACCGTTGTGTCAACGTCGATGTCATGTCAACACGCTGCCGGCCTCGGAGAGGAACTGCAACTTGGTTTACTAATTCCGGAACACCACAAAAACATTTTTTAAAATCACGAGTGTTCGCCGTCAGTTGGACTTGGAGCCCTATCATCTAGCTAACGATTTTAGTCGCCTTTTACGACAAATTGTCCCCGGCCGCTGAGGTTTCGTTCATGCTCCGCACCTGCATGCAGAAAACTTCACGATAATATCTATCTCAGCATTCGCGTTTCGATGGCATTTTTTTAACGCTATAGGCCAGCGTGTGCTGGCCTAGCCTAGCCTGTGTAGGCTGATGGCCCGCTTAGAATTTAGCAGTTACCGATGGGAGTTAGCAACGCCAGTGGCATCGCAAACACGCTGCTGTCCCATAAGGGTCCAGGAACTCGGGTCTCTAATCCCGGAACACAACACAAATTTATAGAGGTATACTTAAAACCAAACGTGGTCGCCATCCAGACGAGCTTAAGGCCTTACAACATAGCTAGGGTTAGTTGTTTTGTCGCCTTTTACGACAGGCCGACCCCGGCCGTAGAGGTTAGTATTCTTTCTCCGCCCCTGCACAGAAAGAAAAGGCATGCGATATATAAGTAACAAATACGAAGACTGCAACAACAAAGAAGGGAACAATAATTCTAGTATGTAGAAATTACACACAGCAACGTATTTATATAAAGAAATGCCGAATTCTTTACTAGATTTTTTAAAGGACTAACTGATACATAATTATGGAAGGTACAAAGAAAATATTTCATGAATGAACATAATTCGCTAAGAAAGGAATTTGCTTGGGCTCTTTACTCAAGTTAAATCTGCCCCTTTATGTTGTTTTAATAACAATTTTACGAAAAGGTAAGTTTTATTTATTTTTATTTAATAATGAAAATACATATAAATATATATAAGTTTGGTGTTCTCGAATTCGTTAATTAACCGAGCAATTATATGTATGTATATAAACGTGCTCGCTTGAATAGTTAATGGTAGTCAATGGTATATTAAAACAATGTATGTGCAATTCACATATGGTAGAAGTGAAACTTCAGAAAAGTCAATTTTGACATTTCATATATTATGTAGTGTATAAAAGCTACGAAAGCTCGAACTAAGAGGAGACGAAGATTATAGGAAACACTGTAATTGTATTCTATCTTATTCTCTCGCAGGCAAAATCCTATTTGTGAATATGGTGTCGTTTTTTCGTTTCATCGAATTTTCAAATTACAACGGTGCTGAACAAGTTTCACTTCAAAATCGTATTGCACATAGGTAGCACGGCGTTAATAATGACAAAATGTTTTCAAACAACTAAATAATTTGATATATATACTTTTATAGATTACCTAACACACATACGACCTAATATGACGATGGTAAATAGTATGGACGCTGTACGTGTCATGAATCCAACGACGACGATTTAGTGTGATTTATAATTCGGATGAAGCTCAGCGCTTGAGCAAAGAAATTAATTCTACATGTCGTTTTAACACGTACGACAATCTTGGAAACTTGAGTTAACAATTCTAATGTTAATAAGTGGAATAACAAGCACATGCTAAAACTCTGCTCAATTTTAGTAAGGGTAGTCTTAGATAACTTTGAAACATCGACATTATTCTACGATCATGTCGATATTATATGAAACGCCCAGACTGGGGACGGGGATCGAACCGGTAATCTCCGCAAGTATTTCGATGTGCGTTAGCCATTACGCCACGGAGATCGTCAAAATCCTAAGCAATATCGACTATTTCATAATACAGCATGATAATGTAATTCAACAATTTAATACTCAAGTAGACCTAGCTGAAAATAGTTTCACAATAAGAATTTTATTTTAAATAATTCATGCTATTCAAGTTTGCGGGTAAAGTTCGGGAGGAATAAAAAAAAAATACTAGACAAACGGCGAGCGAGGCTGTTGAGCGGTTGGAAATAAATACGGAAACGCTGACGGGGAACTCTTTTCCTATACCGTTCTACAGAGATTTATCAACCAAGTTGCCGTTAGATTTATGAGCCTAATATACATTAATCCGTCTCTTTGTTTTTGTTCCTTTTTCGTTTGGGAATGTGTGTAATTTACAATACATTAGCACTAACAAGTGCAATAAAGGGATGGCAAACACAGTTTCTTCTATTTGTTTGTTAAGTAATGAAACAAAGCAATACAGTTGAATAAACAACAACCCCGGTATGATTAAAAATAATCTCTACATTTTCCCTATTTTCTCCTCTGTGAGCCGTCATCTCAACATTCACACTTTTTGCCGTATTTTTTTTTTATGGAATCCATGATGGATGGCGTAAAAAAGTATATGGCTAATATAATGATTCTTGGGTCTTCTCTTTCTATATTCATCTCTAGCATAGCCAAGAAAGGAAACAGAAAGAAACATCACCGCAGAAATGCACGCTCAAGGTTACTCTGTGACTGTACTCATTAGCGGACCCCAAACAGCAACCGGTATTAACCACATCATCGATAAATAATATTTTATTGTCACCTACTATACAATAATACAAATAGCAATACATAAAAACATTTGAGACCATGGGCGGCTTTATCGCTTTAAACGATTTATTTATTCGTTATTATATTATTATTTATTTTATCCGTGCAGGGGCGGAGAAAGAATACTAACCCCTGCGGCCGGGGTCGGCCTGTGGTAAAAGGCGACAAAACTACCCTAGATACGTGGTAGGGCCCCAAGCCCATCTGGATGGCGACCACCTTTGGTCTTAAGTATGTCGCTATAATATCTTTGTGTTGTGTTCCGGGATTAGAGACCCGAGTTCCTGTACCCTTATGGGACAGCAGAGTGTTCGCAATGCCATTGGCGTTGCAAACATCCATAGGCAACGGTAACTGCTAAATTCTAAGTGGGCCGTCAGCCTGTCTGCTATCCTACAGCAATAAAAAAAACTAAGCGTTAAAAAAATAAAAAATAACAAGACGTGAGGGGAAAAAAAGCCTTGAGAAAATAAAAAAATGAATACTTGGGAAAAGAAAGATAAATACAATAAAAATAAAATACACCCGTAAAAACGCAAGGCTACAGCGCAGCGGAGCAAATACATTAAAAATAAAATACACGCCTAAAAAGGCAAGGCTGCGGAGCTCTCCAAAATTTGGAGAGCTCCGCTGTAGCTTTGCGTTTTTAGGAGTGTATTTTATTTTTAATGTATTTATTTTTATTTTCCCAAGTATTCAGTTACCTTAACCCCATTGAGCACGTCTGGGACTTCCTAAAAAGGCGAGTACGATCTGTCCAACCACATCCACAAAACATCAGGGAGCTTAAACGTGTAATCTCGGCTGAGTGGAAACACATTCCACAGGCCACCATCAAGTCTGGTGGAAAGCATGCCAAGACGATTACATACTGTAATCGCTGCAAGGGGAGGTCATACTTGTTATTAATTTTAATTTTTTTATGACTTATTTTATGAAAATACTATAAAAATACCCGTAGTCTTGATTTCGTTACCCATAAAAATGTCCATTTAAACACGGCTCTGTTTACATTGACTAAAACACCGATTCCAGAATTTAAGTGTTAAAAACTATGTATATTCTCATTGATAGTAAGAAATTTCTAGTCATCTAAGCTAATGACGTACTAAAAACCTTTACCTATAGAAAAGTCAATGACTGTAAGGTGCCCATTTTTTTGGAAAGGAATAAAGATAATTTCATGCCGTGTATAAAAAAACAAACTATTCTTAAAGAAAACATAATACTTACTATATGTTTAAAATTTTACAAAAATAATTTAGAATCGTACATGTTCATGTACTACATCTTAGGGCAATGTCCGACAATCACTTATTAGAACACTTGAGGATTTTGTTTTTGGATAATATACATACTAATAAAAATATAAAAGTAACTTTGTCTGCATGTTACGTTTTCACGCCTAAACCGCTGAATCAATATTGATGAATTTCGATATAGAGATAATAGATTGGACCTTGGAGAAGGACGTAGGCTATTTTTCTTAACTTATATGGCAGAACAATATTTGCTGAGTCAGCTAGTAATAATAATACAATTAGCCATGGAAATAATACAATACGCATAAAAAAGGTTTAAAATTAAAAAGCGCTGAAATGACGCTGAATGATATTCTATCTGGCGCTGTCTCGTGAGCCATAACACATTGGCATTTAGCATCCGGTGCGCCTCATTTTAACGAGCCCCACATGCGGCGCGCTATCATTACCATTCGTCAGGATTCCCGGTCTCGAGCGATGCGACGCTTGCACTCGGATTTGTGGTATCTACCAAAACGTACATTACTAAAATGTATTTTTACTATCTAATGTTTTTACTATAATACAATGTCTGTATGTGAACTGTATACATTTATGTATGTTTAAAATTATAGTAATTTTCATAATTTCAGGGACTTCTTTGTATTCAATTTAAATATACTTTTATCTTCCTCTCCGTGCAGGGGCGTAGTAAGAATACGAGAACCCCTGCGGCCGGGGTCGGCCTGTCGTAAAAGGCGACAACCCATCCTAGCTACGTGGTAGGGCTCCAAACCCGTCTGAATGTTAACCACACTTGGTCATAAGTGTTAGATTCAAGTGTAACATAAAAAATATTCTGGTATTGACATTTCTTAAATTTGTGATGTTATTTTTAAATAACCTAAATGTAGGTAGGTTTCTTAACATAAACTAACCGGAAGTTTGTAAATGTTTAAAAACTCAATAACCAAAATTAATACAAAATACTTATAGAAATAATAATATAATAATTAATGCCTAAATAATTTTATGCCCACATTTTTAATTTAATATTATAAAATCATAATTTTGCTATAGATATTAACTAGAGGAATTGTTTCCGTTTCTTTAATAAATATTTTGGTACATATTTAATTTTGGTTAATGGCAGGAGGGGAGACACCTGTCGACGGGATATAAAAACTAGCGACAGAATATTATAAAAGACGATGTAATACTAAAAAATGGACAGTGTAAATATAATTGATAAGTGAAGTTGAAATGTATTCATGGTGATTAACGTTCAAGTTAGTTTTATTTAATAACTTCTATATAAGTATGCCGCCATAATGACCTTGTGTTGTGTTCTAGCATTAGTGACCCAGGTTCCTGTACTCCTATGGGACAACAGAGTGGTTACGGTGCCCCTTAGCCTCGCAAACATAATATATTAAGGACGGTAGCTGCTTACTGTTAAGTGGGCCGTGCCGTTTCTCAGCAATAAAAAACTTCTCATTACAGAAACATTAAAGAACGTATAATATAACTAATAATACGTACCTATACACAATATTTATTTAATTTAGATTTCACGAGTAACGCCAACCATTTAATTGAGCTAAAAACAAGTATTAGATTTTATAAAATACGTTGTAATCATCATCATATCACACTCGAAGCATAATCCAAATGGTAGAAATGTTCTATTCTCACCATGGCATGCAGCTTTTAATAGTTCTAGCAAAAATGGCAAAGATAATAGAGAAACCATTCGCCGCGTAATTCGCCGTCCTTTCGTATAAATCACAAATCATGTAAGGTGACAGTTGACACCTAAAATCTAACAGTGGGACGTTGTAGGCTGTCATTATGAGTTATATATTTATATATCATAATTGTTTTCGAAAATTCTGATCATTCAATGAGCATCATATAATTTATTACTAAGTATATCATCAAAAGTTTAAAAATAACACCTACGTTATCGAATCACAAAGGGCGATGAAAGAAATGCGAATGAAAATAAGCAGAATTAGTAACCATAACCGCGGCAGGCAGATAACGGAAATTACCGGCTGGCGGGCGTACACATCTCGGTGCGCTAATGTCTGCTGCCACCCATACAAATCTGATATTTACTCGTGGATACGGTTCAATTTCACGCCATAATTTAACTCAACCTCGTCACGCCAACAGAATTTACTAAAACGCGATGTTTACTCTTCGGAGTGGATTTTTTTACTGTTACGAAAATTAGAACACGCCTAAAGATAATTACTAAACACGTTTGAAACGATTTCAACAATTCAAAATGAATGCACGCTGCTGCATGCGTTGTTACTCTAGCATTTCAAAGTTCGTAGTACTAAGGGTATAATGGAATGGAATATTAAAACGAATTACGTTTCTATAAATATTATGTAGATATATCGTATATCCTTTGTGTAAGGCTTATTCGGTTATTGTCGGTCTTGATTTTTAATAAAATAAACTAAACCTCTCGCTGTCCTTTCCGACAAAATAAGATTTCACAGTAATTTTCAACATCCGACTTATTATAATATTGCTTGCAACTTCATTTGTGTACAGAAACTATTATATTTACATATGTATATCTAATTAGATATTTAAAATGCTTGAAACATATTATTTAAATTTTTCGTCTAATTTCTGTACATAAAAAATCAACCTGTACGATATAATACTACTATTATTTTTGGTCTTATTTCGTTCTTAACACACAAACTTTTATCTTCACCCCAGCTTTAAATATCGGTTGCAACCCAAACATTCGCTTCGGTATCTGGTATCCGCTTTCTGACTTTTTCTTCTCCCCTACGCACGCACGGTTTTCGGTATCCCTAGTATTCAGTCCATTGATATACTTATCACCACACCACCACATAAAGCCAGCAATTTTTGGGTATACCCCTCCTGCCGGAGAGTTCCAAAGTTTCATCAATCATTTATTTTAGCAGGATTCGGAGCAAAAACTATCATAATTGTAAAAGAACCACGCGTTTGCAAATTTAAAAATCTACAATGTTTGAATTAAAACAGCTGGCTTATCGCGTGAAATTGTGTGAACTACACAAAATGCACGTTAAAATGGGTACCAGGAGAACAGTGGGGCATATGAAGCGTTTAAACGAGATTGTACACAGTTTATGCAACAAAACGGGAAGCTCACGAGTTTTGGCAAAATTAAATTAGTGATACTCAACTCGTGCGAGACGCTGTTTGTATCTCGGCGGGCGTATTCAACTTGGCATGTTCATAATATTCTGTACACGTTACGTATCAAATAAGGCGGTATTAAATTCTTTGTGAAAACAAGTAGATATGCATAAAGAGACACGACAAAATACATTTGACATGGGAAAATAATATGAAAGAGTAAATTTATTAACCTACTTGTTGATTTGTTTAGAAAACGGTCAGTATACCATGCTTGTCCACGACTCATTATTTCACATACAACCATGATCTCAATGGTACAGTTACAATAAAGTGCATAAGACGATTAATCGAGCCCGTGACCTACGCTTACTACTCGCGAGTGACAACATTTGCTAACAGGATTTAATTCTAAGAAAATTAAGCATTATGTATTAAAAAGGTACATGTTATACACCATATGTATACAATCGTAAGATTTCTTTATATATTAAAACAAAACAGTAAGACAATATTGTTGTTACATAACTATTCTAATGCACAACAATATTATAATATGATGGTGGTAGTGAATGCAGATATGCTGCTACGATGCGACACCGTCTTGTACAAACATTCGTGCGAAATGAATTTTTAAGCATTTTCCGAGAAGCTACGACGTGCCAACTTGTTCGACCGCTTGATGTTTTTTTGAAAATTGCTAACGAACTGTAACAGATGCTATTTATTCTATCAGGTATATTCTTATATACAATCTTCTTCTTCGTTGTGTTCTTCATTCCTGAAGGTCGTGCCCGTCTTGATAAGCCTTTACGGAGACGCTGACGAACTGCCTCCACACCACTCTGTCCTCGGCCTGTTTCAGAGCTGCAGGCAAAGTGAGCCCCGTGATAGCCTTAATTTGATCCGACCATCGGATTGGTGACCGTCCTCTGGGCCTTTTCCCCTCTATTTTGACTGGCACTATCAGTTTTTCGAGATTGTCTGACTCCTTTCGAGCGATATGGCCAAAATAGCCGAGTACTCGCTTGTGGACAATCTGGTTCTGACATTCAGCTGGCCGAGAATGGATGTGTTGGTTCTTTTTGCTGTCCACGTTATGCGTAGCAACCTCCTCGAACACCACATCTCAAAAGCTTCGACCTTTTTTCGGTCAGCGGCACGAACAGACCATGATTCAGAGCCATACAGAAAGATCGAGAAGACCAGAGATCGCACAATTCTCATCTTTGTGGTATTAGAGATGCTTATATACAATATATATATACATAGTCAGGTCATAAGTATTGTCACACAGTAAAAACTTTTCTTTTAGAATGCTGGCCACAAAAAAGTTTATTGAATTAGAATTTAGAATTGTTCATGAAAATAAAAATGTATAACTTTTAGAATTTTACTCATTTTTAAATATGGAGTGGACGCTTAAAGAAGACCGTGTTGCAGTTATTGCGTTGCATCGTTGCGGTTACGCGCCAATTCAAATTTTTAACATACTGAAAAATTTGAATATTACCAAAAGATTCGTTTATCGTACCATCAAACGATACAATGAAGACTCTAGTGTAGATGACAGGTCAAGAAGTGGTCGCCCTCGGTCTGTTAGGACTCCAGCAGTGATAAAAGCTGTGAAGGCACGAATTCAAAGAAATCCCAAACGTAAGCAGAAACTGTTGGCCCTTCAGATGGGGTTAAGCAGAACCACGGTGAAAAGGGTGTTAAATGAAGACTTAGGGCTTCGGGCATATCGAAGAAAAACAGGACATCGTTTGAATGCTCGTCTAATGGACCTGAGACTGAAGAGATGCCGCGCTTTGTTGAAGCGGTACGCGGGAAAAAAATATCGGGAAATTCTTTTTTCGGATGAAAAAATGTTTACCGTAGAAGAGAGCTACAACAAACAAAATGATAAGGTGTACGAACACAGTAGTGAAGAAGCGAGCAACCGTATTCCGCGTGTCCAACGAGGTCATTTTCCATCCTCGCTCATGGTATGGTTGGGAGTTTCTTATTGGGGCTTAACAGAGGTACATTTTTGTGAGAAAGGTGTAAAAACGAATGCTGTTGTGTATCAAAATACAGTCCTGACGAACCTTGTGGAACCTGTTTCTCATACCATGTTCAATAACAGGCACTGGGTATTCCAACAAGATTCGGCGCCAGCTCATAGAGCGAAGAGCACACAAGACTGGCTGGCGGCGCGTGAAATCGACTTCATCCGGCACGAAGACTGGCCCTCCTCCAGTCCAGATTTGAATCCGTTAGATTACAAGATATGGCAACACTTGGAGGAAAAGGCGTGCTCAAAGCCTCATCCCAATTTGGAGTCACTCAAGACATCCTTGATTAAGGCAGCCGCCGATATTGACATGGACCTCGTTCGTGCTGCGATAGACAACTGGCCGCGCAGATTGAAGGCTTGTATTCAAAATCACGGAGGTCATTTTGAATAAACTTTAATGTCATAAGAATCTATGTTTTGTTAAGTTCATTTTGGTATATGAATGGTTACATAATTAATAAACTTGTTACAATTATTTTACATTAAACATGTGACAGAATTTATGACCTGACTAGGTATATATATATATATATATATATATATATATATATATATATATATATATATATATATTGCTAGCCATGTTGACTTTTACTATTATAAAAATAGATAGAATATAGAATGTTAGAAAAATAATACTTATGAGTAAAACTTTTGTGTGTATTTCTAAGGTATCTTTATTTGAGAAACAAAAGCCTTTAATATTCAAATAAAAACCCCGTTGAGACCATGCCGAGAAGGGCACCCCAATACAACTGTTCAATAACTCGTAATAAAAACAAATGTAGCTACGAACGCGACCCTGCCTTGTTTACTCAATATCTTCGCATTTATTTTCCGATCAAATGTAATTTACAGAGGCGAAAGGAACGTCAAAAATACCTTTTGTAGCCATGTAGGTATTTCCTACGAAAAGCGCACACTTCCATTTGCGTCGACTGCAGAGATTTGTGAAGGTTTAGCGATTTTGTAGCAATAACAAAAAGAAGCAATATTTTCTGCTTCCTCGTGAATACTATCTTTCTGTTTTCACCTAACGTTTATACCGAGCAAAGGGGATTTCGTTTATGTGATTCACTTGAGGCTCGTATTCAGGTTGGTCGTTGCGCTACATCTGTGCAGTGTACAACAAAATTGGATCTAAAATAGAGTCGAAACGGCAAAAATGCGAACTGGGCGGCGTTGTTGACGTGAAATTACCATTTCGGTTCAGCCTACGGACGAATGAATATGTAACGTTGGTTTGACTACATCGGCAACAAATATTGTCTAAATTGTAACTATAAATATCTGTTTGCCTTTGTGGAGTGGTTGTTATAATAACAAATAATGCTGTATGAATTCGTCCTTTCCAACAAAAATAAACTTTGACTGGGTAAGTAAGTCTTCTAAACATTTAAATGAGATTTCATGTAATGATTGCATTTTTTTACAATCTATGTTACGGCCATAAAGTCAGTATCATCTAGGCCAGTAAATAAAAGCAGCACCATCCAATTGACAAGGTCTCCAAAGAGGTGACTAACGAATTATTTATTGTGTGGTGGACAATAAAGAATTTCTATAAGCATATCTATCTTTTATTTCTATATGCAAGAGTTTTGCCCTATTTATACTTAGCGTGGTATGTCATGCAAAGAGCTGATGAAGATTTTGATGTAGGTCCTACTATAAAACGCTTGAAAGAAGATATGTGAAATGAGCACGACTCGCTATTATGTTTAAACATATAGGTACATTGTATTTGTAATCCGATAATTCAATTAGCTACTACTGCTGTCAGTTTGAATGAATTTATGACAGCGACTGTGGCCAATACACGGGCGAATGCACCGTAATAAATTAGTGCGAATTTTCCGATGCGAACAGTGTTGCAATCAGCCGGTGACAGCGCACCGAGCAAATGGGATTAAACTTTGTTAAACGACCTTGCGTTGCAATCCATTTGGTGTGCGACACGCTGTGGCAAAACTTCTACGGCCATACCTCTCAGCGCTCCACTCATGTCTACAAACTCCGCTTGTAGTTACAAATTTCAGCAGTTAATTTTGTTAGTGTCTTTACAGACTAAAATTGCTTAAATTTTTTAAATTTTAAGACATATTAAATAATTCTCTTGAGTGCTACTCTTGCAATATATACAGTACTTATGTACCTAATTTTGATGATTCCATCCTTCTAAATCACCGTAGTAAATAGAATTGATTGGTATATAATTGAAATTTAGTTTTAGATACGGTCATGAGGCCAATACCAAATTAACGGGTCCGGATAATGATTATAAAAATTAAAATGCTTAACTTTAGAATGATTACATGGCATTTTTTTTTAAATTTAAGCATTACGACTTACCATGCCTCCGGTGAGCGTATGGATCACTGACGTCCCCCTCCTTGTAGATGACGGAGTGCACCTTAGTCTTCGTGGTATTGGGAGGGAAATATCTCCTCGCGTGTTCCACGTAGAACGCACCGTCGTTCGCCATTATCTTCCCTTCAAACACGCCATCCGTCACCGAGCCGAACACGGTCGAATGTGGATCGTCTGTTGATCGTAAAAATAATCATGAGTACAAATTACGAACGAATGATATCTTGGAGCTTGATTGGGTATAGAATTGTGATTTGATCCTATATTATAAATCGCTGAGAAGTTTTTTCATTAGTGTGTATTATTGAAACATGAATAGGGCTTAACCCTTTTAGTGCTAAGCTAATTTTCACATATTTTGCATAAATTTGAAAGAATTTTTGAAAGAAAAGTATCTTATTAAATATTTTCCTCAAAAATGTAGATGGATTTTCGTAATTCTTTCTGTTATGTGTAAGGGATATATTTTAAATGGTTATTTATGAATTTTATTAACTTATTATAAACGTTATACATGTGCGCGTAGATATCGTAGATACGTCCGAGAGTCGATTTATCGACGGTTCGCGCTCTAAGAGTAAGTATGTACCATAAATTCGATTGGTAATGACCGAGAAAGAAAACAGGAATATATAGATAACAAGTTCTCAAAGGTGTTCTTAGAAGATATTTATGTCGTAAAGTTCAAGGCTGGCAGCGCGTTACCAACGCTCATGAAGTTGTTGGTAGATTCCAAAAGCCCCGTCTTATACAACGATTGATCACAAAATTCCAATGCATATCATCCTTTTTGATCCATTATCAAATCAGTTATACGTTGGTGTGTTCATTTGAATATCTTAACCGACAATCATTACTTCCAACTAAATATTTAATTAAGAATTGTGAAATGTCATAAATATATGTGATTTAAATCATCAGTTCCACCTCATCAAATTATACTTCCCGAACGGAACGGACTGTTATTGAAAATCAGTAATATGCTTTCATAAAACTTTTGGAAAGGTTCTTTCTTTCCTAATGGATCCAATCAACGAAACCAGATTTTGATGGTAATGGAATCATACTAAAATACCTTTTCAAACATAATAAATAATCCAAATCAGACGAGAATTCATGCTTGATTAATGCAATAAAACAGTCGCGTCAACTTGAAAGTTCCTCACTTTTTTGTAACTTAGTTAGAATAGTTATTAAGTAAATACTTATTCTATTAACATTGTATTAACAAATGTATTATTAACCATTTTTTTAGAAACAGACCCTACGATCATTATTTAAGAGAAAAGTAAGCAAATGTTAAAACAAAGTAACTTAACCGATAATTCCGATACGAATGTTTAAGTTGAAGCAGACTTTGTTTGGACATTCAGCGCATTGAAAGATGACGGGTCACACACATATGGTGAAAATATAAACATCTGCCACGAGGGTGTAGATTCTTAGCGTCGCGTCAGTATTTTTTTAAATTTACAACATTATTTTTTTCTGTGAAAGAGAGGGCTTTTCAGAATTTAATTTCACAATTAACTTTAAATTTAGTAAGCAGTAAAAATCGCTAAGTTATAGGGCTGCAAGCCCGTCTGGATGGCAACCACCCCTGGTATCTGAATATGCCACCATAATAACCTTGTATCCTATTCCAGCAGTGACTAGGTTCCAGTAGCCTTACATGGACGGTAGCGTATTACCGGTGTCCCTGGCGTCGCATCTATAGGCAAAGATAACTGCTTTCTATGGTGTATAGTGGAACGTAAGCCTGTCTGCTTCAACAATAAACTCGCGATCAAAATGTTTTGACTTTTTAACTGAATTGAACCAACTTAATAATAAATTTATCTGTAAGATGATCGCTGAGGAAGAATTGACAATTTCAATTATACAGGCAAATATTGTATATTAAATGTGAAATTTCAATTCCAATGATAAGTCGCTAGATACAATCTGAATTCCATTATTCCTTCGTACTAATACATTTTCATCGAGTTAAACGAAAACTAGTTCGTAATCGAATTGCGTTCCAATTGAATATTTTATTATAGCTATTCGTTTATACAAAACTCGTTAAACATAAATCAGCACTAAAAATCAAGCTTCATTACTTTGATAACGCGCTTTTATGAGAGTTATATTAATTAATGTTGATATATAATTGGTTTTAATAATTTAAATTGGTACTTTATGTACTTAAATAATTACACTTTTTCCACTTGCCCTTATACCATGTGCTGTTTGCACATCACTGGACAACGTTCGCGGCGTAATGGCTTTTGTACGTCGGTCTTGGAATCGATTAACGCCCAGAGTCTGGGAGTTTATGTATACGTATTTATTTACAAAAGAATAGTAGTGCAAGAGTGGATTGAGAACAATGAACCCTGCGACCGGGGTCTGTCGTTAAAAGCGATAAAACAACCCTAGCTAGGTGGTAGGGCTCCAACTGGATGGCGATTATTCCTGGTCACTAAATATGCCGTCATAATAGCCTTGTGTTCCGGCATTAGTGACCCAGGTTCCTGTACTCCTATGGGTCAGCAGCGTGTTCGCGATGCCCCTGGTATCGCAAACATCCATAGGCAACGGTAACTGTAGATTATTAAGTGGGCCGCCAGCCTGTCTGCTGTTCCTCAGCAATAAGCAATATAATAAAAAATATATTATCAGTTGTCTATAACCGAAAGACAAGCGCTCTACTTCTTATTTTAGAATATATGCTGATTTACTATCCAGAATAAACCAAATTTAGTCAGATCTTTGTCTTATGAATGTTTTAGATAAAAAAAATCGTTTTACTGGCATTGTTATTGTTTGCTTGTGCTGAACAACGGATGCAACCGTCTTGATAATCTTTGTTTTTTTTTATTGCTGTTGGGCAGCAGACAGGCTGACAGCCCGCTTAGAATTTAGCAGTTACCGTCGCCTATGGGTGTTTGCAATGCCAGTGGCATCGCGAACATGCTGCTGTCCCATAAGAGTACAGGAACTTGGGTCACGGAACACAACACAAGGCTATCATGGCGGCATACTTAAGACCAAAGGTGGTCGCCATCCAGACGGGCTTGAGGCCCTACCACTTAGCTAGGGTGGGTTGTTTTGTTGCCTTTTACGACAGGCCGACCCCGGCCGCAGAAGTTAGTATTCTTTCTCCGCTCAAAACTCTTAGAAAAGGGAGATACATTGGACATAGAGACTATTTGAGACGAAAATAAAACTGCTGGGGGTGAAAAACGATGAGTGTGTATTGGAAAGTTGACGATTGCTTGAAGAATTAAAAAAAAGAACTATAATTTTCGAGAAAAAAAAGAAATATCTAAAGATAAAGTTTTAAAAAATGTCACAAAAATATAATAAATTAACCTCTTCTTAGTTGGTACAATAAACGTTTTGTGTAATTCATTCTTAAAATCGTGAGTATTAACAGTCTTGAAATTAATTAATGTCGACATGTAAACAATGCTGTCTCAGCAGCGAAATACGCATTTTTGTTAAATCTAATTGTGTATTTAAATAAAATCTGCTTAGACTGAGAGAACGTGCTCACTTTCTTAAGAGAACACTTATCAGCAACAATATTTCCTAAACATTAATTTAAAACGTCACCTTAACTTGAATTAAAAACACAGAAACTTCTGGAACCCAAGTCAACTCTAACTCTCAAGCTGGCGTACCTTTTTATTGCTGAGGAACAGCATACAGGATGACGGCTCACTTAATAGTAAATACTAAATAGTTTTACTGTCGCCTATCGTTGTTTTGTCGCCTTTTAGACAGTCCGACCCCGGACGAAGATGTTAGTATTCTTACTCCGCCCCTGCACGGAGGAAAACCTTGCTAAATAACGGACGAGGCTCTAACAATGGCTTTCCCTTCGGATCTGGGAGTTCAGACAATAAAAGCTAAAGCCAAATCAAGTAATTAGCAAGTCGAAAGAGCGAACTTCAGACACGAAAACGGAAGTTTAAAGAGATGAGAAGAAGAAGTATATGGTAGTCAGTCAGAAGCATTATTTCTTTAATCTCAACCTATTTATCCGTCCGATCCTTTTTATCCGTGCAGAGGCGGAGAAAGAATACTAACCTCTGCGGCCGGGGTCGGCCTGTTGTAAAAGATGACAAAACAACCCACCCTAGCTAGCTACGTGGTAGGACCTCAATCCCGTCTGGATGGCGACCACCTTTGATCTTAAGTATGCCGCCATAATAACCTTGTATTGTGTTCCGGCATTAGTGACCCAAGTTCCTGTACCCTTATGGGACAGCAGCATGTTCGCGTTGCCACTGGCGTAACAAACACCCATAGGCGACGGTAACTGTTAAATTTTAAGCGGGTCGTCAGCCTGTCTGCTGTCCAACAGCATTAAAAAAAAAACTTAAAGGGCCAGTTCGACTGGTGTGATATACATCGCAGAATACTGGACTAATTTTGTTTCATACGGTGGTGAATTCTTCTAGCTTACTACTTCTAGCTATGCAATCTATATCCCTTTCTTCCATTGCGATTCCCCTCATTTCCATCTAGTGTTAATCGTAGAGCACAAATAACAAATGGCAGTATGTTAGCAATTGCTTTTGGCGTAACAATCACCCAGATATGCTCATTACTAACCTATAGGCTGTGGTTCTTCTGCAGCAAATAAATAGTCAAAACAAAACATACGAGAGCAGGCTTTCAAATTATACTATATTAAAGATTTGTTTAATTAATTATATTAAATTTAAACGGTGTAAACAATGCGACTAATATAATGTAACTAAATTCAGTCATTGTTTTAATAACGTGAAAGTAAAGGGACAGGGCCTAAACAAGGGTTGCATGACAGACGGGTAAGGCCAGTTACATGTTACTATGTGTTTCTTAGAAACATATGGTCTGAATTTCAAATATTTGTTCTACCTTTACCAAATTTATCTATGTATAAGCATTTATTAAGAAATTTAATATTGGTAAAATATGACAGCCGAGTGTTGTTGCTTGTACGCTCCCCGTCTATGAACATGGCCATATAATACTTATCTCCTGTAGTGTAGTAAAAGTTGACGAAACTTTATATCTCATATTTTTATCTCTATCTCTTTTTCACTCAAGTCAATCTATTCCATATCTATCATTACCGGTATTTTTTTTTTTATTGCTGTAGGAGCCTGCTTACAATTTAGCAATTTCCGTCGCCTATGGGCCTTATGAGAAAGCTCATGGTCGCTCAGAGGGCAATGGAGAGGGCTATGCTCGGAGTTTCCCTGCGAGATCGAAACAGAAATGAGGAGATTCGCAGGAGAACCAAAGTCACCGACATAGCCCGGATGATTGCAAAACTGAAGTGGCAGTGGGCTGGGCACATAGCTCGAAGGACTGATGGCCGTTGGGGCAGAAAAGTCCTCGAATGGCGACCGCGTACCGGAAGACGCAATGTTGGTAGGCCCCCCACAAGATGGACCGATGATCTGGTCAAGATCGCCGGAATAGGTTGGATGAGGGCAGCGCAGGACCGATCATCGTGGAGATATTTGGGGGAGGCCTTTGTCCAGCAGTGGGCGTCTTCCGGCTGAAATGATGATGGGTGTTTGCAACGCAAGTGATATCGCGAACACGCTGCTGTCTCATAAGGGTACAAGAACTTGGATCACTACTTACTTACTACTTAAGACCAAATGTGGTCGCCATCCTGACGGGCTTAAGGCCACGTAGCTAGGGTGGGTTGTTTTGTCGCCTTTTACGACAGGCCGACCCCGTCCGCAGAGGTTAGTATTCTTTCTCCGCCCCTGCACGGTATCCATCCTCATCCTCCTCCTCATAAAAAAAGATGACAAATACCATATACTGTGTACTGTTTTTTTAATCACTATATCCGTATATATAATAAACTAGCAGCCCGTCCCAGCTTCGCACGGGTATTTAAAAAAAATTTAAAATTAAACCCTTCTATTTTTTTTCGGTCTCGGGGAAAACCTCTCTTGACGGGTTCCCCCGGTCCGGAGGGACCGAGGGATATAAGGGACTCCGGAAAAGATGTTCGATCATCCGACTACCCACTAAAAAACCCCGCTGTTCTCCTATCGCCTACGCCCGGGCCCACGGATATATGGCCTGCCGATCTCGTGGCCCGGGCCGGCGCCGTCTCACGCTTTGTCTTAAAGCGGGCCCCTTCTAAAGCGCTGGCGCCAGGGGGTCAGGGTTTCGTCCCCCCGGCGCTCTCTTGTAACAACTCTAGGAGTTGAGGGGGGCTGCGGAACAGCACGCGGCCTTCTCCTTCGCGGCAATAGTGCGGGCGGCGGATCCTCCCCCGCTTTCTACGGCGGCCGGAAATCGTTGCCCGTCCTCCGGCGCCGACGACGCGGCCTACGTTGGCGGGAGGGGAGTGCGGTGGCGGACTCCCGCTCCCGTTCCGCCGCTTCTCTTGCAGACACTACAGCCTCGCAAAAGGAGGCGACGGCCGTCCATCCAGGATCGCCCCCGACCATGGACAGAACCAGGGCCGGGAGCCACAGGTCCGCGGCCAATTCCGGACGGGACTACCATCCCCGTCGCGTGCTAGTCAGGCGTGGGTACGACTACCAGACGACACTCTAGAAAAAGCAGAGCCGCCTGACGTCGTAGCCTGCCCAGCAAGACCAACCGACAGCGAGGATGCAATTCCCGCCCCGGGAACACTCTCTGTGCAGGCGCAGTCGAAATAGGCATGGTTTTGACTACCAAATCAGGTCCCAGGGTAGAACCCGGGACCCCAATCAGTATTCGCAACCATCCCACCGGGGACCACGCCACGAACAGAGAGCTAAGTTGGAAAGGGTGTAAGAGGTAGACGGAAAGAAAGGTAGGAGGACTCTGTCGCCTCGAACGGAGAGGGGAGTGAAGCGACAGATGCTCGGGCACCTCGGGTACGCACACCCGTGCACTCCTCGGACAGAGGAGCGCCCCTGAGGGCAAACCCTTCTATTTGCGTCAGGTTACTAAAAAAATAAAATTATAAAGAAAATTTGAATATTATTATTTCTATGAGCTTTTATTTTAATTATTTTTTTGTTATTACTTTTTATTTATTTTTCGTTATTTTTTAATAAGTATTCTAATTTTTGTAAAAACCACAGACAGTGACGCACGCCTACATTGCATAAGGTGCTGTCTAGCTAGCCGAACAGGGTGAGCGGCTACCACGCAACATTTTTCTAATACTTACATTTTTAAACTCGTGATATCTTTCGAATGGAATATCCGAATTGAATAAATCAAAAAGTTATATGAAGGTAGTGAAGCCGTTTTGAATATAAAGTAATTTATTTTGATAAGGATTAATACCAAGATCCAAATAAAGAGCCTTTTCTAGGGGCGGCATTTCAATTAAATTTTTAAAATAAAAAAACACTTATTGTGGCATAACTATAATAGTTAGACATATGCTGTCGCGACACTTTTTGTAAATAATGATGTGTTCTGCAAAGTTGTAGTACATTATTTTATTCTATCATCAATAGTTTTCGCAACGCTTGCGATTTAAACAATATTTTAGGTAATTTTTTTACACTTTGGGTTACTTTATTGGAGTTTTAGTAAGGATCCCTAATTTTTTTGAAAATATAATATAGCCTATGTCACCCGGGGATAGTGTAGCTTCCCAACAATGAAATAATTTTTTAAATCGGGTCCGTAGTTTCGGAGCCTATTCAAAGCAAACAAACAAACAAACAATCAAATCTTTCCTCTTTATAATAGTAGTATAGAAGTATAGATATTCACCACTCAGACTCTGAACGGGAATTATTCCCGTGAACTTCGCAGCCGTCCGATGTACGATACGCATTGATTCACGGAAGCGGAGGAGTTATATATACTAAATGCTTAGGTTAAAACTGTTTACTAAATTTTTCGTGCAAGTTTATTAATTATTAATTATTCGCGCGTTTTCATACTCGCCTTTAACAACGGAATTCAAATCAACTACGAATAGCTCCAGGATCACTCGATGTCTGAAGTTCTTGTTTTTCCCTCCTCAATATTTGACAATATTATGTGTGTGTGCTTTAACATTTCTTTTTCAATTTCTTTTTTTAATATTATCATTAAGCGCTATGTTTTGAAGCTTGAGTGTGACTATTGCAGGACGAGCATATAGCGCGTCATTTTTTTTATTGCTGAGGAACAGGAACAGTAGACACGCTGACGATTCACTTAATATGTAGTAAGAAGTTACTGTCGCTTATGGTTGATTACGACACCAGGGGCACCGCTAACACACTGCCGTCGGTGTAAAGGAATTGGAACCGGGGTCACTTATGCTAGAACAAAACAAAGTATATTTAAAAACCAGGGTTAGTCGCCATCCAGGCGGGCTTGGAGCCCTACCACCTAGCTAGGGTCGGTTTGAGGCCGCTCCCCGCCGCAGATGGCAGTATCCTTACTCAACCATTACACGGAGAAAATTTATCATTTGCGTCGGCGCCCACCAGTGTGGAAAAAGTGGCTAAATTTGATTAACAATATCACAAATATCACAGCTTGATTTCATTAATTACCAGCACCGGTAAGTTTGTAAAATGAAATAATTATAAGGTATATTTTCGGCATATTTAATTTAGAAGGGTGCTAAAATATTTGTGTTAATGACAAAGTACAGTCAGTACTAGTATTTTATTAATTTTATTGTTGCGAACCATGCGATAGGGTTATTACGATACATGGACTTTCCATTTAATGGTAATTTGGGCCTATAATTTGTATGAACTGAAACCAAATAATGACATATTACGATATTTCATACATAAAAAATTTAAACCAGATATTGGTAATATATAATATTATATATCATAATATATGATATATATTATGATATATATGGGATATTTTAAATACTACGTGAGTGAATAAAAATAATCAGCATGGCTCAAAGCACAGGTCTTAATGTTCCATTCGTTGCTTGAGTTTTCTCTTACAAACCAACAGTGACGAAGTTCGCACAAGCTGGGCCATCAGAAAATCAAAGGCCATCTTATTAACAAATTTTCATTGGAAAGTTCATGGTAACCATTATCTACATTATGGCATATATTGTATTACTACGTATTACATTTGTGTGTCATGGTGAATATAAAATAAACGAAGTTAATCTGGGGCATTTGAAACGGTCTTGTTGAGAAGTGGCACAATTTAGTTTATATATAACATAATAGTTTATTTAATAGAATGTGATTATTAAACCAACAGTTGTTAAATTTATTTCAACAGTTATTAAAGCTATGCAAATTTATTATATAATACATAAATAAATAAAATAATGTGCAACAGACGATGCTAGTAGGTGTTATACAAACTTAAACTGCAACACATCAATTAATTTTTAATGCAAACACAACAAAAACATTACGAGAGAGTAGAAAACTATGCATATACTATAAGGTCAATACTTTTCTATTCATAATTTATGTATGAATCGGCTTTATAAATCGCTATCGCCATATAATAAAAGAAACTTTCATGTAACGCCTATTTTAAAAGCCCCTAAGATAATAGAGTGCCAAAAGATTTTATTGTGTCTGCGGTGAGTCCGATACGCTCCAGACAGTCGTAGTATGGAAATACTTGAACCTTGAGTGTGTTGTTAAGTCGTTAAGCTTTCGAGTGGAAACATTAAGGAAGTCAAATATTTCTACTTTAAAAGACAAATGACTGACATTTACGTAATTTATTTTTGGCTATTGTAAAATAAAAGAAAGAATCATATTTGTATTGGATATTTATTGTTGAACGTTACATATATCGGGTTAGTTGATTATATCATAATAATAAGAATGATAAAGAAAGATGCCG
The DNA here is from genome assembly GCA_963693495.1 of Malacosoma neustria. NCBI lineage: Eukaryota > Metazoa > Arthropoda > Insecta > Lepidoptera > Lasiocampidae > Malacosoma > Malacosoma neustria. Next base: position 15,634,855 of record OY856379.1, on the reverse strand, counting down.
GTAAAGTTGAAGGGACAGGTCTATAAGACCATCATTAGGCCTGTCCTTTTATACGGCTGTGAAGCGTGGCCGGTGTTAGAGCGACACAAGCAGGAACTGCGTGTCACGGAGATGAATATGCTGCGGTGGATGTGTGGAGTGACGCGGAAGGACCGCGTTAGGAACTCCCGCATTCGCGGCAGCTTTCATGTCCGTGACATTGCGGATAAATTGCAGGAGTGTCGGCTCCAATGGTACGGCCACGTTTTACGGCAACCGGATGCTTACGTGGGAAACAAATGTCTGGCCATGCCGCTTCCGCCGGGCCCCGGCAGGAGGGGTAGACCCAAAAAGTGCTGGCTTGACGTCGTAAAGGGTGATATGCGTGCCAATGGTCTCACTACCAGGGATGCTGAAGACCGTGCGAAGTGGAGAAGAAAAAGTCGGAAAGCGGACCCCGGGCGCCGAAGCGAGAGTTTGGGCTGCAACCGGGATTCATCGCTGAGATGATGATGATGATGATGAATAAGAATGATTTTTACAAACAAATCAAAGCTAACATATAAAACAAAGAAGTCTAACGTCTCAACCTGTAGACGCTAGTATTAAATACGAATGGATTAAGTCCAGAGTTCGTAAATTCACTAATAAATGCTTGAAAGATCCAAAATCCTCTGGTTGTAAATGATAAATATATAGTACAGATTAAAAAGATCGTAATTTTGTGACCGCGTGATTTTTATCATGCATGACAAAGGTACAGCAAAAAATGTAATCACTAACTTGCATATGTACTTTACAATCGTAATTGTCAGCGAAACAAGTTTGAAACGTATGAATAACGTGTTAGGAATGAGTTTTATAATAGTTTTAGGGATGACTCATATTTTGGTTGCATGTAGAGATAGAGGGATAGCGATAGGTGGAAACTAGCATAAAATACAGTATCATAGCAACCTAAATAGCACGCTACAATTATTCACACATGTCCCCGTGTATAAAAGTAATAAAGACTGATTGATGACTAATACTTGTTAGTATACAAGGGAGGGGAAAATTTCATTAATTTCAATATTCATTTTTATACATTTAACGCCTGACTAGAAACCATTATTAGCCTATTGGGCAGACATCTTGTTATAGCCAATACGTCGTATCCAAAGGTTCACGTCTGACACCGTATGTCCGCATACCCTCGATCACTATGGAATCCTCTAAGCGGCCGAAGGACAACTTTTTGACTGTTTTTGCAGCGTGTGATAAGAACCATTTCCTGATATATGTATATTCAAAAGAATAGTCTAACGGTTTTATAGATTTTATTAGACGATTCTTGACATGATGGTACAGCCCTGGGTGAAGGAAGTGTACTATCGGTCGCATCACAGTCATGGCCTTCAAATTAAAATCATTTTATTTTGTACAGTTAAAATGCATTTTATCGCATTAATTCTTCATTTCACAGGCGTATACCTGGTTTTATGGTATTTGTAACAGGGAATTTTTTTAAGCGTTTCTTTGAACCTATCGCTGACGTTTTCTTATTTTGACCAAAGAGGCATAAGCAAATCAGATCTAGCTAAGTTTGATTTATACGGAGACCATATAACCCGAAACCTGTGTTAAAAGGAGTAATTCATACGGGTTAAAAATGAAAGGGGTCGAGTCTATTCTTTTCGTTGACCATAGCTGTATTTTTTATATGTTAAACACTGACAAAAAATCATTGAATACACAAAATGACTCACATTAAAACTATTTGTTTGAACAAAAAGTGATATTACACAATGATGTAAACATATATGAATTTGTTTGCTTGCAAAACAAAAATTGCAAGACGCTTTCAATGGCACCTTGACATATTTACTTTGCAAGATAAGGATTTTCATTTTCGAGATAATTGTTAGGTAACTAAAGGTTCATTCATCATCATCAATTTATAGATAATAACAGCCTTCATCATTCCAATTGCAGCATTGGAACACTCGACCTTTTTATAGGTGGTCAGAAATACGTTTTAGTAATGGTGTCACGAGCTGCAAAAAAAATTAAGTAATTTCTTAACTTTTCGCGAGTGTTATAAATTGAATTAAACATTTATGAACGGATTCATCGCGTATATATTTTTTTCATTTCCTAAGGCTTCACACACATCCCAGTATCCGTGGTCATTAAATTCATATTATTTCGGTGTTAGTAAAAAAAACCAAATCAAAACTTATTAATTATTTACTGTAATAAAAAATGTTTAGATCAGGTTTACTCTGAAACTGATCCGAACGTTTTTTATTAGTTTTATATTTTTGTTACGTTGATATTATTTAGATTTTTGTCTTAAATTCTTCGTCTCCATTTTTGTCTACTGGGCACGAAATCCAGAATGGTTTAAAATAAAGTAACACCGGATGGGCCAGGCCATTCACTAAAGCCCGGCGGGCCGTAGGTTCAGTATAGCTGCTCTAAAGGGAACGCTTACACATCTCAGTGATCTCTGTATGAAGGTTTCCTTCTCACGATGTTTTTCTTAACTGTCGGTACGTGGTAGTTATGTTATAATAAATATAATAAGAACAATAAGCGAGACAGGCTGCCTAAGCAGTGCACAAATACGAAATAATAATAATAAAAAAAAGAAATTTATATTTCTTATAAATTTAAATAATACGATTATTTGTAGGTATCAATCATCTCTTTCTTTAGGAAGTCTTAAAAGTGTCCAAATAAATAACATCCTCTCTTAATTCATAAGTGTAAAGAGAAGGGTGCCATTTAGATTTCGAAATTGTGTATAAGGATAAAGGATTCCTGCTCCTGTACCGAATGGTGCCGCGCGCCGTCGGGGTCCCTTACATTTTGGAACCGAATGGACTATGTCGCAACGATGGCAATAGACCGGACGGGATGACATTGGTGCCCCGGAGGATGGACTGCCCTCTGGTATGGGACTGCTGCACAACAAGAGGACTTGAAACGCCGCAAATATTCATCCATTGGCAACGGATCTGAGGCCTTTATCGAGACCTGACCAAACGCTTGATAGTGGTTTCACGGGATCAAAAAGCTGGGTTGTATTTAGGGGAAAGGATAAATGTTGTTGGATGCAACACCTTAATGCAGCCAGCGTTTTGGGAACGTTTCCGGCCGAAAGGGATTTGGAATCGATTTATATTATTTATAGTTTTCGTGTTTTTGCTTTATTTTATTCATTACTTTTTGTAATATAGTGTAGTTTTAAAATTAATTTTTACATATTACCGAATGGTTAATACCAAATTAAACCATTCTTTTTAATTGAAAACAACAATGCAAAATGTAGTATCAGTACTGTAGTCCTACTAAACATCAATTATTTTTTATTCATTGAAAATTTATAAAATTTCCGTAAGGTTCAAAACTAGACATGACACTCTGTACACTCTTATAGCATAGATATCTTTTACAGCAGAATATATTTAGTTCATTTATAAATATACTCCTTAACGCACTCATATAAATGGGATACAAATCGATCGTGATAATAATATGGCTAATAACTCAGCCATAAAATAGCAATATGTATGTAGTAAAGTCATAGAAGCTGATTATAAATATCGGATAAAAGAATGTGTAGTTTTAATAAAGCTGTTAATTAGTTATGTAATTAACGTAATGGAGTCAAAACAAATAGTAAACATTTTTTACTTATTAATATGACGTATTACGAAAAAATTAAGATAATTACAACAAATAAATATACTGGGACAATTCACACACGTCCATTTTGGCCCGAAGTAAGCAGCACAGCGCTTATAGATGTTACAACTGTTGTAAAAAAGTAAGACATATCACGACACGAGCCCAAGCTATATTCTCATAACAAGCTATTACCATATTTAATAATCACTTACTCATTATAAATACCTTATATATAAAATTAATTCACCGTGCAGGGGCGCGTCAAGAATATTAACTCCTGCAGCCGGGGTCGGCCTGTCGTAAAAGGCGACAAAAAAACCCTAGCTACGTGGTAAGGCCACAAGTCCGCCTGGATGGCAACCACGCTGAATCTATAAGTATGCCACCACAATAACCTTATGTTGTGTTCCGGCATTAGTGACCCAGGCTTCTGTACCTTTAAGCGGACAGCGTGTTTAGTAACTGCTTACTATTAAGTGGGCCGTCGGCTTGTCTGTTCTTCCTCAGCAATAAAAAAAAATTAAACTTAACTTAAAATTAACTAACAGCTTATTCGCAAGTATAAATGTACGTTAATATTTTCCTCATACATGAGGAGTGAGCAGGGCTTTGCCGAGTTGGCGGTCGACGGTGATAGCTTCGGTACGAGCAAGTTCTTAATCCCCAACACGACAGCTGCAGCACGAGAATCAGGTCATACGATTGCAAATATATTCCACATTTTCGTTTATATTTTATAATTTTATATGGAAAGTGAAGATATTAGTCAGCCACTTCGCCTTGGACACAAAGATCTAGTTTTTTTTATTAAGTTCCACTACAGTGCCTGGAGAGCGTTTTCCAGCTATTTCTTATCCACTTCTAACAGTTTTCGGGTTCCATATATTGAGTAAATTGGCACGCATATTGACGAAGTGAACAAATACTTCAAAATATAATAAATTCGCCGTATTGTTCAATTAACGAGAACGCGATGACAATGGCAAATGCAGGGCAGTTTTCGGATTTCCTTATGAAGGTGACGGCCGAAGCCCCAGATTTAGTTTCACTGTGGTCAAGTATGTAAAGATCGCAAGTGGAAAGAAGTGGTCTCTGCCTACCCCTACGGGAAAGAGGCGTGATTAAATGTATGTATGTGGTTAAGAAAACAATGTCACAGACAAAGATTGATACAAAATATACGTGAAGAAGATTGCCCTGTAACAATATGTAACGCTCCAACATATATTATATACTCAAGTGCTCCACCGCAAAAAGATGTTTACCTATAGCGTATGGTATTATAGGACAAGTACTGAATTTAAAAAAGTCTAAAGATATTATTTTGCAGTGGATACCTTCACATATTGGTGTGAAAGGAAATAAACTTGCAGATGATTTATCCAAGAGTACAATATCAGAAGGTGTTCATATTCACGAAATGCCTTCCTTTTTGACTATTTGTCACATATTAAAGATATTTGCTATCAGTACTGGAATGAATATTTCGATTTGCGGTCAAGAGATAAGGGCATTTGGTATAGAACAATTCAGTGTCATACATCTAAATCGCCATGGCTATTGCACAGCAACAATTTAAATAGACAAGACTTGATTGTATTATTAAGACTTCGTTCGGGACACATTCCACTTAATAGATTTGCATATCTACTGGGTAAATCTCTGTCTCCAAATTGTGAAGTATGTGGCACGGTATAAGATGCATATCACATTATGCTGGAATATGCTCGAAACGAAGTTGCTAGAAATAAGTTTGCTCATTCAAATAAATTGACATAGGCGAATGTATAGCTATACTCTCGCAACCAATGACAGAGTCAGCCCGGTCGCTTATTAATATTGTTAAAGAGGGTTTAAAAAAGAGAAGTTGATTAATTAGGTATAAGTTTGTTTTTATAGTGCTACATATTCTATTTAAGAATAAGCTCTTAAATAAAGAGAAAAAAAAAACAATATGTAACACCATACCTCGGCTAAGAAATTATTTATTAAAAGAGTAACTAAACGACATAACTACAATAAAAACAACGAGCGACATTTCTCAGTAAACAGGAACGAGGTGTCTACGAACTCCAGTTTCGAACCTCAGCCTCACTCGTGTTTGAAACACAATAGACTGAACACTATAAATTCTTATATTCGTTCATTGAGTGGCGACAACAAAGAAATATTCGCCCGCCGGGCTCCCAATTCAATCGAGACAATGATGCATTGAATCGACGAGGTCACTGTTCCCAGAATGCTATATAAATAACGAGTAATTAAGACATTTACAATATTGATGTACAATTATGTATGCTTGCTTGCCAATATTTTTTAGCTTCACATAGATGTGTATTTTTTGCTGATTATATATATATAACGTAAGGGTACCTGGTAGCTGTGGTATTACACTTGGCGACAAATCTAGAGGTCGCGGAGTTCAAATCGCACGTCGGCATACACCGTTTAGGCAGTTTCTCTCACCTAGTGTGCTTATTATAGCATAATTGTCATGTGCCGACGCTAAACACCGTGATAAGCATATCGAGATCACCGGTACGTTTAACCCGCCAAACCGCCTTGGACAAGCGTGGTGGGTTACTGTCCGTTCCTTCTAAGGACATGCCCGAGCCCAACAGTGGGACGCTATGGGCTGTAAAATAAAACTATATACATATATAGGTACTAGTAAAAAATTACAGGTTGACTCTCTGTATTTAATATCAAATAACAAACTTTAAACTTCATTTGGATTTAAACACGATGTACTGCTACGTCTATATTAAGTAACTATAAAACCATGGTCCTCATCACACGCTTGGGTGTCCGGTATCTTTTCTTTGCCATGCTCGGTAGTGAATAAATCGTATAATTTAATATGCTTATACAAGCCACCTTTACCCAAGAAGTGCTGGCCCCCTGACGAGGCCAGCCTGATGTAATCATAATACGTAGCTACACAAATTCAGTTGCAGAGAGTAAGTTACCAGTAATGAAACGGAGATAACGAAACGTAACCGTTCATATATTTAGAATAATGTTAACATCAGTTTGTGAAAACCCTATGGACTGTAGTGCCCAATAGGAATGGAGAAATTCAACCGCAAGACTTGAAGGCGGTTTTGTGGAATGGATGTTTTCAGATATATAAAAAAAAACTACATTAACAACTTTAAGCTTTAAACTTTTATCAAAATCTTTTTTTATAACTTCTATACAATAGCTAGCAGTTAGTACCACCTATGGATGTCGTCTGCTAGGGTACTGGAACCTAATCACTTATGCCGGAACACAAAACAAGGATATATAGGGACATATTTAGAAACCAGGGGTAGTTGCCATGCGGACGGGCTTGGGGCCCAACGACCTAGCTAGGGTTGTTCAGTCGCTTTTTACGACAGGCCAACCACGGCCGCAGGGGTCAATATTTTTACTCCGCGCCCCTGGACGAATAGAAATCGTATCAAATCATTGATTAATTGGATTTTTTATTTCATAGTTTCGCACAATTTGCAAACTAAACTATTCATAACTGTTCGTTACAAAAACGTATAAATTATTTGTCTCAAGCATTTCGAGTAATATGCAAAATAACGAAAAAATAAATAGGGAAGATATATTTTTCGACAAAACCACAAGGCCCCGAAAATGGTTTCGCTGAAATTTAAGAGCGGTTAACAGAAAAAAACGACAAACTCGTTACGTTTTCCGAAGTCAAGAGGACCACGCGCCGTACCTGGCTTATTTATCAACGGCTTACTTTATTTGCCGAGTGAATAATTTAATAGCACAGTTATGATAAAAATAAACATATTTCACATATTTATGTAAACATTTACATATAAAATATATGTACGTAAACAGGAAAATCCTGGTAGTTTAGTGGTATCTATCACACTCGGAGACCAATCTAGAGATCATTGGTTCGAATCCTCCACAATAGCATGCACTGCTTAGGCAGTTTTTCTCCCTTAGCGTGAAGGAAAACATATTTAAGAAACCTACATACCGAGATCTCCGCCTGTACAAATTACAAGGACTGAATCCATATATTCTTAGGAGTACAAATAAGTTACCGCCGTTTTTTTGTCAAAAACATAATATTTATTGTGAAAGAACGGTAGTTTAAATTTAATCTAAGTATTGTCCATCACTAGCAACTACTTATTCCCATTTTTCAGGCAGCGTTCGGATTCCACGTTTGAAGAACTTTATATCTTTTGAGGCTATCTGCGATTCAACTCAGTTTTTAGTATCTACATATGATGTGAACCGCTACTCCGACAGAGCATGCGCCATTGACTGGAACAGATGATAGTCGGACGGCGCAATGTCTGGTGAATACGGTGGGTGGGGTAGTATATTTCCCAATCAAGTGTTTTTAAATAGTTTTTCACCGGAAACGCTACACGCGAGCGAGCATTATCATGTAGAAGAATAATTTTGTCGTGTCTGGAGTAGTATTGAGGGCGTTTATCCTTCAGAGCTCGGCTCAATCTCATCAATTGTGTTCGGTAGAGTTCCAGTGATTGTTTCGCTTGGATTAAGACTCACTACCAGGGATGCTGAAGATCGTGCGAAGTGGAGAAGAATAAGTAGGAAAGCGGACCCCGGGCGCCGAAGTGAAAGTTTGGGCTGCAACCGGGATTTAACGCAAAGATGATGATGATGACACAGCGTGATTTTTTTTCCATGAATATTCGGTTCTGCTGTGGATGTTGACACGTGGCCAGGTAGTCCCCATGATCTTCTTTTGGATTATCACAATGTATCCACTTTTCATCACCAGTGACGATTCGATGTAAAAAAAAACTTTTTTGTGCCTACTAGCAGCATTTCGCTCATGCATAATCGGCGTTCAACATCTCTCGGCTTTAATTCATATGGAACTCAATTACCTTGTTTAAGAATAATTCCTAACGATTTTCAACGATGTTAGACTGCTTGTTGAGTGACTTCTAAGGTAAGTACAACTTCCACTACGTTCTTTGTCTTCTACGTCAAAATCACCGTTTTTAAACTTTTGAAGCCACTCACGACATGATCTCTTCTACGAGAAATCGATGAGCCTCAGCTGCAGATTTTTTAACTTACAGAAGTAAATTAAAAGTTCCTTAATGACGCTTATTTGGCTCAAATTTAGATATTTTTGGATAAAAAAATATATGATGCTAATACGAAGTTAATAATATGATAGGGTTATGTTGTTCTTGAATGAGCAAACTAATTTTCAAGCCGGTTATCATCTGCGAATTCTAACGTAAGCTCGTGCTATGCCACCTTGCTCAAAACGGCAGAAACATATTTGTACTCCTAATAATATAATATGTAAAGAGAAAACTTTGTACCTCTTTTTACGAAAATTGCACGGATGGAGGAGTAAATTTGGCACAGTTAAAGTTTATATGGAGAAGTGCTTGCAGAAAGCTATTTTTTGCCTAAAATCCATTAGAAATACATCAAATTAATTAAAACACATTACGCACACTACTGCTCGAATTATTCACAACATACATACGCACGCGCACACACACAGACACACACACACACACACGCACACGCTCGCTCGCACACGCGCACACACACACACACGAACGCACACGCAGGCGCGCGCGCGCACACACACACACACACACACACACACACACACGCGCGCGCGCACGCGCACGCATACGCACACGCACCCGCACCCGCGCACACACACACACACACATGCATACCTTACTTACGATTTTTTATTTATAGCCTGGTAAATACCATTAAGGTTAATTTTATAATATAATTTTTAAATTAATAATATACATTAGTACCTATATAAATACTATACTTAAATAATTAATAAATGAATAATAATATAGAAATAATATTATACAATTACTAATAATACACTCACAGGCACAATTAACCGCCCACCTTGTATTTCTTTCAGTTTACAGTAGTTGCTAAATTTTGACCACATTTGATGGAAGTTATGTTAAAAGCAGCCATTATGGATAAATAAAATCACAAGTCTTAAAAAAACCCGTTTAATAAAAAAAATATGCCAAAAATCGATTTTACAAAAAATTTGCATGAAAATGTGATGACTTTAATTTTGAAAAAAAAGTCCGCTTTCTTTTTAATTTAAATTTTATTAATGAGTGTTACTACCTCGGGCCCTAATGACTTCTTGTAGTCGGTTTGGCAATCCATCTATGAGGTCTTGAATATCCGACTGAGGGATATTGTGCCACTCCTCTATCGCAGCCGTCTTGAGCTCTTGTAAGGTCGTAGGGGCTGATATTCTTGCTCGAATACGTCTTTTCAGGTTGTCCCAAATGTGCTCAATTGGGTTAAGATCGAGACTGCGTGACGGCCATGGTAAAACTTGAATACCGACCTCATCGAGGTATTGAGTGACGGATCTTGCGGTATGGCATCGAGCATTGTCGTGCATTAATTTAAAGTTTTCACCAATAAATGGTACGAAAGGTATGACATGGTCTTGTAAGACTTCCTCCACGTATCTTTAAGCGGTCACACTGCCTCTATTAAACACCACTAGAGCGGTACGAGCCTCGTAAGAGATACCTCCCCAAACTATTATGGGTAACCCACGGTTTCGATTATTGCAGATGGAGCAAACCATTCATTTTGGCACCTATAAACACGCTGACGTCCATCTGGACCTCTTAAGACTATTCTGCTCTCATCTGAGAACAGTACGTTCCTCCATTCTTCCGTTGTCCAGTCAGCATATTCTCGTGCAAAGGCAAGTCTTGCTCTACGATGCTGTGCAAACAGTTGTGGACCGCGAGCTGGACGAAAAGCTCTCAGATTCCTTCAGCCAGTCTTCTTCTTATGGTACGTTCACTTACAGTGACATTTCTCACCTCAAACAGACGTGTGCGCGCTTCAGTTGCGGTGCAAAAGCGATTTCTTTCAACAAAGCGGTCATCCAGAGCCGAAGTGCACCGATGTCGGCCTTGACCTGGCCTTCTCGTGTATGAACCAGTTTCCCGAAAGCGTCTGATGGCATCCCGTACCGTAGTTCAAGGTACACCAAGCGTACGAGTGACGCGACGTTGGCTATAACCAGCGTCAGCTAAAGTCACTGCCCTAGCAGCACCAGTTGCATCGAGTGGCATTTTTTTCAGTCACAAACAATAATCGTACACTTAAAATTCAAATTAAACAATGTTCGCGCACGATAGCAGACAAGAACAAGAAATGTAATCAATGTAACGTTACTGCAACAATATCAAACAAAGACTAAATTCCAAAAACGCTTAGATGATACAAGTTTAAGGGTCGAAATGAGGGTTTTTAAGTCTTAGTGTTTGGTTTATTGCTAAAGTACCCAATTAACAAAAAACAAAACAGTAGATAAGCCACAGTTAACATAAACAAACAGGGTGACGAAAAATATAGGTGGGCGGTTAATTGTGCCTGTGAGTGTATCTATATATTTAATAAATTTAATATCTACGGGATATCAATCATGTTAGTTGTCACTGTATTTCTTTGTGTAAAATATTATTCAAAATTCCAAAAATAAGCATTGATATACTTCAAAAACATGTATAAAGTGAACTAAAATATTTTTTGGAGTTTACTCCTTAAGCATCGATTTTCATATTTAAGGCGCCCGGCATGAGAAAAATTAGAGGAGTAAAATCAACTGATGAATGACCTCGTTACGTTTTTGGTGCGCGTGCACCGGAACACACTAAATAAAACAAAACGATGTATCTCTCAAGGCAATAACGGGAAAAAATTACTTTATTTGTTACAACTTAAGGTTGATTTCACATTAAATGTTGTTTAACGTGTCTTTTCATTTGAAAGTAACAAGAGTAATTTATTGCTTTGCTCATTTTATATGACGAATGATCGTAAGTATTAGATAATGTTTTGGAGATTTGTGACTTTATTACTAGGTGCCATAGTTGTAATTAAGTTGAACTTAAAACTGTTTTAAAACTTTTTTTATATATGTATATGTATATTTTCATTAATTTGTTAATTTACCCTTTCATATGGTATTAATCTTTTCAGTTAATTAAACTCTTTTTTTGGTATGTTTAGACAATTGTACTTAAGTAGTAAACTCCGGTCGTGCGTCGGAGCTGACACACACAGTTTTTTATAAAATATCACGTGTTCATACACTTACAAGGGTGGTCTGAAAAGTTTCGGACCTCAACATGAACATAGCAGCACCCGTAAATAAAAGCTAATGAATTTCGTTGTTCATCTGTTGACAGTTACTCACCAAAGTTTTAGCCATTTTGGACGCGCAATTGTTATGTAACTGTCATGTCGTTTGAGTGAGTTGATGTGAGTGTTTTTATGAAAATGGACAAAATCGAGTATCGAGCTGTCATTAAATATTTGTTTTTGAAAGGCAATACACCTACGCAAATCAAAGATGAGTTGGATACAATACAGGTTTTGCAATACGAAACAATTTGAAGTTTTACAGCGAAGTAGAACAGCATTCAAACTGATGAAAAAATGGTAAATTAACTAAGTAGCTATGATGAAACCTTGGATTATAGAGGTATGCCTTTGACAAAATAACCCCAATAAAGTTCAACTTAAAAATTAAATGAATTATGGTCTAATTTCGATTTCTGGGCGACCACTAGTACTACCAAAATTTTTGAAATAAAGTATACAAGTAGTTTACTCGTATCAACTGTCTGACGCAAGCGCTCTTCTACTTATTAGGGGCTAAATGGCACTGTATGAATTTTCCTATAGTTATATTTTATTTATTTAATTTAGTTGGCTCCTATTATACAGCTATATAAAATAATTTTGAATAATTGATTTTTACTTTCCCTAGTATAAAGAAGTGTCACAGTTAAAATTTGAAGATAATTAAGGACAGAATTGTTTTTAAGATTCCAGATAAAAATTATGAAAGTCGAGATTCTCATGCAAAACATAGGTGCAACTTGGTGGTAAATTGATCGGGGACTGTAAGTAGGGCGACGAACTGCGATCGATGCCGCAGCGCCCTCAGCACAACTTTATTCATTTACACTGTACCCAACTTTCGCGATCACAACAACCGAATCTGCGATTTGGTGCTGCATCGGACTTGGTCATAGTTATTTTTATCGAGTTGCATAGAATTTTAGTGATTTTGAATGCAAACGTAATCTATATTTTAATTTTCATAGAAAGTGTTACAGGTGTTATAATATCAATTATGTTTTTATCAGCATCGCTGTTGCATTTTTAATACAAACGAAAAATTACGAGAGTTTATACCAACACAGAGTTATTATTAACAACTCATCTTTAGCTTTATTCAAGGAGGTCCGCAGAACGGCGGGCATGTCTAGTAGGGTTGCTCTAATATTAAAAGTTGAGTGGACGCCAAAAGCTCCCAATTAGCCCGGACTTTGACGCAATTCCGCCAGTAATTGCAAAAAGAAATATGTTTTAGTGCTCAAGAATTATTAATGCCCGAAACGGGAGTGAGCTGGCTCAAACAGCGAGTGGGTAGAAGCGGGCGAATCGGCGTTCGGCTTTTGTTTGATTAAAGAGAAACACAATCGCGGTCGACATACTCCGAGCGGGGACTTATTAAATTTTCCCTCAGGGGTGAAGGCAAACAAAAGCGTCTATCTTAAGTGTAGATAACGTCGCTGTTCTCGGCTCCCGAGTCCCGGTGAACAATGGGCGTCCGTCCCGAGTTGCGGCTGTCAGTTCGCCGTATGCCACCTTACAAACTTCATGTCTGTCTTTTGCCAGTCCGTGATTGGTCCGATTCGTTTAGTACAAAATTGCATTTTCTATCTATATTTTTTCTTAAAAACTAATCAAAGTATACTTTATTAACTAAAACAATATACGCGGTACTATAATCTAAAATATATTTTCATATATTCAAATTTTGAAGGATTAACCGGACTTCCTATGGGGTAGAATCTCTAAGCGAGAGATTTAATCAGACATATATATTTCACTGGCTCACTATTTTTAATCATGGTGTGTATCATGTTATTGTGTGATAACTAATTAAAAATTACAAAACTTATCTAATAAAATTATAAAATAATTTAGTGACAGACTCCGATATTATTACGTTTGTATTGACATATTATCATAAAATATCTAAAAAGTATACATATATCTAGAAAGAAGAATATATAAGAAAGTATACAATTCTTAGATTTTTATCAGTGTTACAAATCAGGTGGCGAGTGAGGCGCCACAAAATAATGAAAGTCATGAAATCAAAATATTATAGTATGTATATATATTATACATAATCTTACCTGCCAACTCCCCGTGATATATGTGCGATGTATCGACATCGTATGGCTGACCGTCGGAGCCTTCAACCTAAAATGACATAGTATATTAAAAAAAACACTATTATTTTTTCTATATCTAGTAATAAAAGAATACCGTATAGTAATAGCAATACAATATAAAAGAATACCGAATAGTCGTGGGAACCATTTTATTTGTTTGAAAAATCCATGGAAAATTGACTACGAATTTTTTTATACCAATCATTTTATCCAAGTCTATTTTTATAGGTCAGATATAGGGAGATTACACCCATCGTTTAAATATGGAGTATAAAAAGGCGACAAATATATTGTTCCTAGTTTCCAAATAGCAAAGGAGGGGCAACGATCGCCTTTTATCAGGAAAAGGCCACGGGTGGACGTTGACGCATAATCCTATCGTATTATAGTCAGCCATTTTTTCATCTATATAAATAAAATGATAAAGGTCTGCAATTGTACGCGCGTCACGGCAATACTACTGGATAGATTTAATTAAATTTTCTAAGTTTTATTTCATAGACACTTGACCCGGCCCTTATCTAAAAAAAATATTGCGTTATCTTAATTTAATATAAAATTAATAAATTTTTTAAGTCAAGAAACAATGAATTTTATAATCACTACGTCTTTGAGTAATGTGTGTTTACTTGCCGAGGAGAAGTGGAGCAAGCGGCGTAGCACGCATGCATACGAAAACTTCTCATATTTTTTCGATTTACTTATTTCTGTTATTTGACAAGCAAAGCAGACGGAAACGGCTAGTCTCAAATATACCGAAAGGCCAGCATCCGGAACTTCAGATAGGAAAACTGAACTGAACTGAAACTGAAGTTATGTCGGGGTCACGTTTAGAACCCAATGGTGTTCGTTTGTGCTGCCAGCAATGTCAGCAGCCCCAAAATATGCCGACGAAAACCCCGGTCCCCAGCCAAAGTCTTACGTGAGGGTATTGCGGGATCGACTTTTGGGCATTGCTATGGGACGCCTACGGCGTAGTAGGCTCTGTGAGAATACTTACCAGCCAGTGAAGCGCTGTACATAAGATATAACAAGTTAGAGTATGTTTATTCTAAAACATCACTCACCTTAAAGTCTTCGCTAAACGCAGACAGATCTCGTCGTAGGCGCAAGCGGAATTTCTTTCCGTGCGCTTTGAAATTGAGCCTAAGATCTGATGGTGCGTCTGTGGACCGGCGCGCGCGCGTGTGTTGCGCATGCACCGCGTCTGCATCGTAATCCAACGACTCGTAATGGTCCACGTATTCACTGAGGCGGCGGCGGGAAGCTGGAAACAAACAGATATCATTAACATTCACATTAGCAAGTATGGCAATTGTTCAATCATAAACTTTGTAACGTAATAAATTCAATAAAACAAAATCCGCCAAATCCAAAAATGTCCCTTCTTTTCTATATTTATATTATCAGCTACATTACATTTAATAATCAATTGATTATTGATTTTTTGGGATTTGCCTCAAGCTTCTGCTAAGAACCATAAACATATGTATAGAGTGTATATACACTCTATACCTATAGAGCGCAGTTTTATATTTTTTACAAAAGTGCATTCGGCGGGTCGTTCAAGATTACTGAATTCACAGAAGACACAGCGATATTTAGTCCCAAATTAAGCAGCAGAGCGCTTCCATTATGGGTGTTAGACAAATGATATTTTAATTATATAACTTTTATTGTATACATAATTACATAGGTGTACCGGAAAGGATTTTCTAAAAGATGTCGCTAGGCTTAAGTATGCAATGTTATAATTTGACACATATGTAACTTAATTCTACTGACATCAAGCATCAAAGCTATACACATGTTATATTTTGCGAAAGTAACACCGTCATAGATTTATATCTCTTGAAAATGTCAAGTTTCAGCGTTCGTCAAACGATTGAGTATTTGAAGCAGGAAAAAGTAGAAATTCTTGACCATCCTCCATAAAGTCGTAACCTAAGCCGTAAAGATTTCTTTACATTTCCTAAAATTAAGAAAAGTCTTCGTGATCAAAGGTTCCAGTCTGGTGAAAAAGCAGTCGACGCTTTCAAGTCAGCCATTTTGAACACACCCACTTTAGAGTGGAATAAATGTTATAATAACTGGTTTGAGCGAATGGAAAAGTGTATTAAGCTACGCGGTGAATACTTTGAAAAACAATAAAAAGTACTATATTAAGGTTCTAGTTGTGGTTTTTTCTTCAAACGACAAAATTTAAAAGGCATGCCTCGTATATATTACGAACTGTTGAAACCTGGTGAAACAGTTAATAGTGATCGCTACCGACAACAAATTATCAATTTTCGCGTAAATGGGACATGCACTTGCAGAGCAGCACTTCGCCAATTTCGAAGAAAATGGCTCGATGAATGGTGTTGCTCAATGGATAGATAAACAGTTTTTTGGGACGGCATCCATAAGTTGCCTAAAAGATGGGCAAGATGTGTAGAATCGAATGGCCAATACTTTGAATAAATAATTATTTACATTCTTGAAAATTTCGTAGTTTTTTTTTCCGAAAAACCGGTAATTACTTTCCGGTACACCTGATACATGTGATACATAAGCGCTCACACTCGCGATAACGACAGTTGTGGCACAGACGTAGCCAAATCGTGGTTGTAAGAAAATGGAAGAAGAAGAATGAATGGAAGAAAATGAAAATTTAAATCTCTCATTTTAGTTGTCTGAAACCGATAACCAAAATAATTTTTAGATTAATCTAAAAGAGTATAAGAATATTATGTTATACTCATAACATTGTATCTATCATCTGTTTTAAGCAAAATTAAACACCTAAAAGGCGTAAAAATTTAAAGGTTTATTTGTACAGTCATTGTGAGCGCGGCGGTCCATTTCCTGGGTCGACCGCGCCTCTCAGCCCGCTCGCCCAACTCGTAGAGTTTGATTAAACGACACTTGAGAAACATTTCGATTCTCCCCGTTAAGAATTTTTCCGGAACGTTAATTATAAACTTTTCGAAGGCGCCCAATGACATTACTAGGCGAGGACAATGGACAACTTTCGGAGACGAGAAAATGTAGGCGCTAATTGAGTTATTTTTACGTTTCCAATGACATCCAGAGGAAGAAAAAACATTGCCTTAATAGACTTTCATAAGATTTACAGAATTGACATTGAATGAAACCGTAAAAATGTAACACAAATCCACGGAACAATATTAATTTTAATATCTATATTAAAGTACTGTACTTTTGTGAGAATCTCATTTCTTTTTATTGCTGTAGGACAGCAGACAGGCTCACGGCCCACTTGGTATTTAAATTGCTATCCGCGAATTGGTATTGGAACCTGGTCACTAATGCCGGAACACAACATAATGTAATTAAAAATTCACAAACAAAGTAATAAAACAATTATTGCGGCATATTTAAAAGCCAGGGGTGGTTGCTACCCAGACGGGATTGGGCCCCTATCACCTAGCTTGGGTTGTTTAGTCGTCTTTTAAGACAGGCCGCCCCAGGCCGTCGAGGTCAGCATTCTTTCTCTGCTCCTCCACGGATATATGTCACGTATCACGTACGAAACAATATTCTAGGACTTCGTTATATATCCGATAAGCTCATCGGCTTGTGTTGTTATCAAGAATTGTAAGTTTAGAAATCTAATAGTCCAGTCACATTATTCCTATTCTTTTAATATTTTTTTTATAATAGTGACACAATAGTTCGTAAATGAACTTGACACGGGTATCATGTTCGTTCTCGTCATGTTACTGGCATGTAATGTCATGGCAATAAACGTTAGTATTCTACCATTGTACATAATGTCGTTCAATACATTTTTATGTATAAGGTGTCCACCAACAGATATGGAGGTTGTTACGTGGTGAGCGCACCGAGCACGTACCAACATGGGCCAAATAAATAGCGCATATTTTCTTGTTAGCTATGCCGTTTCAAGTAAATACACACACACAGTCTATTGGCGTAAGTGTAGTTTAGACCAGCGATTAAATCGATTATAGACCAAATGTTGTTTGCATACTTGCGTTTCTATGTAACATGTATGTACTTAATACGGCTCAACGGCTAACTGGGCCGTAGGTGTTTATGTGTAGCATATATTTAGAATATCTCGTCCAATAAAAAAAAAGAATATATAGTCGTTGTCAAACCAATATCTGCTATGAGCAAAAAGTGAAATTTTAAGATAGTAAAAACATTCATATGCAACAGTTTATTTTAAAGTGATTTATATTGTAACGATTACAATTACATAGCCGTTTTCATATATCAAAGTTTGGGTGACAAGATATGCATAATAGTCAAAATGTGGAAATCTCTAAAAGTGCACATAGCAGATATTGGTTTGATAACGATATGTAGCACGTTCGTTGTTTAGTACCCATAACACAAGCGCTTAGTTTTTTTATTGCTGATGAACAGCAGACATACTGACGGCCCACTTAATAGTAAGTAGTTACTGTTGCCTGAGAATGTTTGCGACGCTAGGGGCATCGCGATCACGCTGCTGTCCCATAGGGGTACAGGAACCTGGGTAACTAATGCCAGAACACAACACAAGGTTATTATGGTGGCATACTTAGGACCAAGGGTGGTTGCCATCCAGATGGGCTTACCACGTAGCTAGAGTTGTTTTGTCGCTTTTTACGTCAGGCCGACCCCGCTTAGTATTCTTAATTCGCCCCTGCACGGAGAAAATAGTTTCAGATGGCACATCTGAATTGAAAAAAAAAAAATTAATGATAAAACCATTTCACTACTTTGTTCAGCCCAGGGTCACGAGGTTATATTTAACGCGCGATAAGAGCGCTACTTATCGCGTCAATGGCTCTCGGTGACTTTTTTCTTGACCTAGAGGCCTTTAGAAAATGCTAGAATGTGTGTAGCTGAATTTGTTCTATTTATACAAGTGACTGCCTTCACATCCACCATCCCCGAAAGTAGAAAGCGAATTGTGCTTTCACTTTACTGCATGTAAAATAGCAAATTACCTTTAATTTTAGGGCCAGCAACACATAGCTAATCTGAGTAAATTTTAATTATGATGATAATAATAAAAAATTCGTGTTAGATGTTGTCGAGGCTGTGATAATGATGTTTGTCAAACGTATAGTACTTAAATAGTTTTTATTAACTATCTTCATTTAAACATCTTCACCTTCATTTAGGTATCTATTTGAACCTTTAACTCGAAAAGAAATCCATATTTACAATAGTTTTCCAGCAACTAAATCTAAACATGTGTTTTTAAGACGATACTTAGTTTTATAAAGCTTATTAATGTGGTATTCACTTAATCCTAATTAGAACCAGTTCTCGTCTAGAACGTTCTAGAATAAAAAGTACAGGCAACATAGATATAATAATTAACGATATAAAATTTGTTAAAACGTCAATATACTTTTAAAATAAATTCCCATCATAATAATACGAGTAGAACAATAGCACAAACATAATTCAAAATTCGTGTAAAAAAAGTTCGTAATCGGCATTCCATTGTGATTGGTAGACATCTGTCCAAAATTGTTAACGTTAAAATCTGCCGCAGATCGTATCATGAAACATGATATTAATCATTCATCACGGTCCCGCCATCCACGGTGGCGCTGTGGTAGGCTGTTCAAGTGGAATATTTACACATTCGCGTTAATTTGTTCGACAACAGTGTTTTGGTCAGCCGTGTCATTGGGTTAGTGGGACGGAAGCGCGGAGCACCCTCCATTGCTCCGGATGAATTTGCGAACTAGGCCTGATCACTTGGCATTTTCGGTTTATCTTTAGAGTTTGCAATTTTCAAAATGTCTTTTAAACGATTCACTAGAGATTTGTAAAAGGAAAAATATTGATTATGTTAGCTTATAAAATAAGAAATTAAATTTCTTCGAGATGAGCTATCTCGAAGATGAATTGATTAGATATAGACTTGATGACCTTCGTGGCGTAATGGCTAACGTACGTTAGTACGTTTACGGAGTTCACAGGTTCGATTCCCGTTCCGCGTCTGGGTGTTTATGTATTTAATATGTATTTATTTACAAAAAAACATTAGTGCTATGCTATTTACTTTGACACTAGATGGCGTTTTGTAAAATAAGTATAATATTCTAGTACAAGGCAGATTAGATGGTTAGAACAAAAGGCAGTAACATGCTAACAGCAACGATAAAACGAATGCTTAAGTTTTATTTCCATACTAACTGATCCGGCAAACGTTGTTCTGTCATATAAATCAATCTATCTCTACGCCGAAATTTATCGAAATTGGTTCAGCGGTTTATGCGTGAAAACAAAACAGACATTTTTAATATTAGTATGGATTTTTCTTTATCATTACAATTCAGATAAGACATTAAACTCTAGTCAATTGATTTCGATGATTGTTGACCAGCGAGCCTGCATTTCTAAATGCATATTAACATAAAGTATATAAAATCTTGAATATTACAACAGTAGTTCTCGCATTAGCAACGTGCGCTTATTTTCGGGTGTAAAACGTTAAAGAACATCAAACTTAGCGCATAACCTCCCCGTTAAACGGGCACCTTAATAAAGGTGTGGAAAGTTTAACGAATTCGTCCACATACTTTGTGAAACTAAAGTAATGATAAAGTTTGTCCATACAAGTCTTGCGCGACATTATAACTAAGGTCGAGTACCTTCATTACGTCGTCATTAGGGCATCGAAACTCGGTTCAATTTTGAAAACCCGGATTTTCGGTTCTAAGAGTAATCAAAACCCGGGTAGACCGGTTTTTTCGAGCATTTCGATCTTTTTATTGTAATTTTTTTAAAATACACTAATCTGCGTTTATATATCGATTTCCTACAATGAGTACAAAATATAAAGGATGAGGAAGAATTTAAATAAATGAAACAGTACTTTACAAATTACAAAAACAGTTTTAATGTTTAAAAAAGTGATAAAGATTTACTTTTTCTTCAGTATATCTTAAAACTTAGTAAGTAATCTAGTCTTTTTTAAACCACAGACTTGCAGAGATTAGTTTTAACATTAAATAAATTATTTTGGTAACATTCATTTAATGTATTTAAAAGCTAATAAAAATAATATCTTCAAGACATTTTTGTAGTATCACAAATAATTTTAACATTAATAAAACTCTTCTTCGCATTAACAATTAAGTAACGAATAGTTCTAGTCTTCTATTCTTATAATAATAATATATACTGCAATTTAAATTACTTATATAATTAATATAATTTAAATTGCAGTCGTTTGGTTAATAATCAGTTCTTTATCTAATTAACTAAAATACTAAGTAAAAAGTAGTTATGCATTTGACACATTATTTAAACAACATAGTTAAGACATACCCTCTGACTATCTGAGCACTTTAGAAAAAAGTTACCGTTGGGAATTGACAACAAATAAATTAAATTTTATCGTTAAATGAACTAAAAAATACGCTTTTATTATTAATTAAACTAAAAAGAAAAAATAATTCTTAACATAAGAATACATTTACTGGCGAGAAAATGAATGTCACTTAAGAAAATTATTTATTACTTTTTAGTTTGATTAATTATGAAAGCGTGTATTTTTTAACAAATGCTTGTAGGAGACATTATTAGGGAAATAATTATAGAAAATAAATATACAAATTTAAATATATTGATATATTCACACAACGCCATCTAGTCCCAAAGTAGCACAGCACTTGTGTTATGGGTACTAGACAACTAATATAACACATATACACTTTTCTTTTGTAAATAAATAAGTATTATACAGAAACTTCCAGACGGAGGACGGGAATCGAACCCATGCCCTCCGCAAGCGTACCGACATGCGTTAGCTGTTACACCAGGTCAATAGTAGATAATAAGTGATAGAGGAATAAGTAATATTCCGTGCCTGGACTAAACATTTTGCGGAAGAGCCGTAACCGAGGAGGCAAAGAGCCGCATACGGCTCGCGAGACGTGGGGTACCAACCACTGTGAATATAATAATAGTTACGCAAATGAACAACATAACTTGATTTTGTATTCATTTTGTTATGCTCTCGAATTTGGGGAGTAGGTAGAAGTTTATAATTATATTTACAATTTCTGCTTACTCCTGAATATGTACAAAGATTTTAATAATCGTAATAAATTTACGTGCAGTACTAAATAATTTAGATTATTAAATGAACAGCTGAAACCGATGGAAACCATAACTGGGGATCGCTACCGACTGCAATTGATGCGATTGAGTCGTGCGATGAACGAAAAACGCCCGGAATACTCTGAAAGACACGACAGTCATTTTGATGCACGACAATGCTCGTCTGCACGTCGCAAAACCGGTACAAACGTACTTAAAAACACTTATATGGGAAGTCCTATCGCATCCGCCGTTTTCTCCAGATATCGCTCCTTCAGATTACCATTTGTTTCGTTCGATGGCTCATAGTCTGAGCAGAAGTTCACTTCTTACGAAGAGTGTCAAAAATGGGTCGATTCGTTGATTGCATCAAAAGACGAGACGGTCTTCCGTCACCGTATTCGTACCTTTTTTTTTGGTCTCGGGGAAAAACCTTTACTTGACGGGTTCTCTCGGCCCGGGGGGACCGAAGGATATGTGGGACTCCAGGAAAGATGTTCAACCACCGACTACCCACTAAAAAATCCCGCTGTTCTCCTATCGCCTACGCCCGGGCCCACGGATATATGGCCTGCCGGTCTCGTGGCCCAGGCCAGCCCGCCCTTTGTTTTAAGGCGGGCCCCTTCTAAATTGTTTGCGCCAGGGGGTCAGGATTTCGTCCCGCGGCGCTTTCCCTCGCGGCAATAGTGCGGGCGGCGGATCCTCCCCCGAGGGGCCGCTGCCCGAAACATGGTCAAAAGTAGTAGAAAGCGATAGGCAATATTTAAATTAGTGTATTTTTTTATTTTTCATTGATAATTTTACATTAAAAATACGAATTAATTCCAACACCTAATATGAGCAATCTGGTTAGGCGCCTCATCCTATCCTTTTTTCCCTGCCTACCCGCAAGTTAGTTTAGATGCTGCGGCGCCTGACGGTGGTTTTTCGATAAAACTACTCTACCACCGCCACACCGCTCTCTCTCTGTTTGGCGAGCGCCTGCGCCGACGACACGTACCGTCGAGTCTTAATTAAACCCTCACGAGTTTTTAAATAAATAAATAAAAATTTCTTTATTGAATTAGATTGAATTGAAAATATCAAATCGCAGAACCAGCCTTGGAGGGTAGCAGATCGGAGAACCTCAGGTGAGTCGCCGCTCTTTCTGACTTGCTGGGTATTTCCGTCTCCTTTCCTTTCCACGTATAATTATCGAACCAGCAGTACCTTTGTTTCCCGCACCGCGGCTACCTTCTTTCGAGGCCTAAGCCGCACCATTTCTTTACGCGTCTGCCACCCCCTTCGCATAATTTACGGTCCATCAGCCCCACCACAATCCAAATTGCAATGATTATAAAGTCTATAGATATTATAGACCTTTCAATAATAAATCGACACATGTTCATTGTGCAGCATTGATGAGGGTATATTTACAATTAAAAATTACATGTCAAAATCGAAAAAACTGCTAAGGAGCCGGACTGTGCTAAGCTAGGACTATAGTAGCTATCGATATAATAAGTCCTTTTTCGTCATCAGCTACAATGCGATTACACTACTAAACTTGAGTATGTATAATTTTTTTCAAAGATTATCCGCATTATGTCACAAAATCCTTTTAAACAAATAAGCTCAAAGGCTTGTGTTAGAGTAGGTTCACGGCAGTCGTCCACTGGCCTCGAAAAACATTAGCGTTATTTAATACTTGCTGTGCCCGCGACTCCGTCCGCGTGGAATAGTGACTTTGGGCAGAACTTTTTGGATATATCTTATGGTTTATTTTGGATTACAAACCCTATAAACCCTAAAATATAAATGAAATATGCAAACAGTCAGTATTATCGAATGCAACTGTTACGCCATACGCCTCCGGAATACGTACGTTCGAGCCTACAAAGTCCAACCTAAGCTAAACCCTACTTCATATGATTGATGACATAAATCTGAGGTTAACTTAAATTGGAAATTCAACCTACAATGTCCAGTCTAAGCTGAACCCTATTTCATATGATTGATGATATAAATCTGAGGTCAACTTAAATTGGAATACAAAATTTACGAAACTTATAATTTTTAACAAAAACTATTTTTTTTTTCTAAAATTAAAATAGCCTAAGTTACTCCTTGTTACATCAGCTATCTACCAGTGAAAGTCCCGTCAAAATCGGTGCAGCCATTTCAGAGATTAGCCGGAACAAACAGACAGACAGACAAAAAATGTAAAAAATGTTGTTTTGGTATATGTACCGTGTATACGTCCGAATGCACTTAGTAATTTAATATTACAAACAGACCCTCCAATTTTATTTATTTGTATAGATTAAACCAATAAAAGGAATGTAAGATAACTAAAAAATACCGCCATCTTTATCTGGATTATTCGCCTGTCACGGGGAATTTAGATCTTTATCCCGTTAGGTGTCTTAATCCCGTTAACTTTCTTTCTTGTTCACGAATCATTCTCATACAATTACATCTCAAACAAGTTCCCCGAAACTTAGGAGTTTGCTAGAATTCTCACTTTGTTCTCATAAGAAGAGGCAGCTGGGTGTACTGAGTAGTTTCTGTCTTCAATTCTTCCGTTTATTTTCCCTTGTTTTTTACGACTGTTACGAGATTTTATGGCTTTTATGTAATGGAAAATAAAACATGTTTTATTGATAGTGGTTTTTAGTAGTGTACTTATATAGTTGTAATAAATAAATACAGAACATTGCATAAAAAAGGCAAATTTTAGAAAAGCTTTATGTTCGGCTTCAACCATTGGTCGATCAGTCAATTCGTATAGTTAAATTTTTCGATATGAGAACGGGCGTAAATGGAGAAAATAAATGAGATCCGAGCATAAAATTAGAATCAAATAGAAATAACGATAATGCCAGAAATTATGTATATGATAGATCCCAATATAAAATGTTAAGAATGTCACGTTCGTAAGAGACTTGTTACTTTTACTGGTACGCCTATGTTGGGTAACATATATAATAAATATTATGCATAATCAGATATAGATATAGAGAAAACAAATATCAAAATCCTTTGCATGGCGTTTCCAAGAACAGGCAGTGTCACGAAAGAACATCTACTCAGATGACGTGCAATTGTTTTCGTTCTATAAAGTGCAGTACTCAAAAGTGAGGTCCGAACAGGTAGATATTTATGCTAGGATGATGATGACAAGACATTATGTTATGAAGACTTACATGGTGCAACGACTATCATACAACGGAACGCCTACGGGTGTCATGGGTCCGCTTCGTCCTGTATCTTGGTGGTAATATATATATTATTTATTAATTTATTTAAAAAAGTATAAAGGTACCCATAACACAAGAACACTGTTGCTTATTATGGGACTAGATGGCACTGTGTGAATTATAATTATCAGAGTATTCATAATTATATTATTCCTGCAACGGAATGTTTTTTGATTACCTGTTTTAATTTTCATCCAACCCCTTTCTATAACGGAACGTTCCTAGTTTCCTATTTCACGTAGAATTAAGCATTAAGCTATGGTAAACTAACACCCTCAACAGCCCCATTTAAAGTGAATAACCCACTCACGCAATTACTCCGAGTGGGTGTTCAATTACAAAATAAAAAGTCAATTTAGAACGACGCGTACTTTTTTGTAGCTTTCTCAATTAATGGAAATCATTAATCAACTGGGTTTATTTAAGGCACACCATTCAGGACTAAATTACACATAATCATTGCGATTCCTTATATCTTCTTCTTCCTGCCCTTATCCCAGTTATGTGGGGTCGGCACAACATTTTCTCTCTTTCCTCTATTTGTAGTCACTTCAACATTCACACCTTTTATTGCCATATCCTCACCTTGAATTTTAATGTTTATTTTATTTAGTAAGGCATTAGCTATTCATGGACAACTTGTATTTTATTTGGGATCACTCTGTATTTATATATTTATCTTTCTGTTTTCGCAATTAACTTCTTGAGCATGCAGTCGTCACCTATAATTGTGACAACATTTTGAATGATACTATGCCCGATTACTTTATGATTGTGTAATGTATGTCATGTTGGTGAACTATTTGAATAAATAAATATCGTCTTTTCAACGATCCATCCATCTTTTCTTTGGTCTACCTCTCCTTTTGTATCCATCCACTCTTATTTCTAGCATTTTCCTTGTTATGTGGCATTCTTCTCTTCACATTATATGGCCATACCAAGCTTAATAACTGGCGCTACTTGCAAACTTCCGTTCCTTACCTTAAGTTATAATGTTTTTTTAGCTGGAGTTCATCAGAGTGCCAAACGGTCCACATGGGTGGGCCCGCAGGTGATCACCGTCGCCTATGAACATTTGCAACACCAGAAATTCTTTGATATATTTGATAGGTATCAAAGATATTAAAGAATTTATGGTGTCTTGTACCTACAAGAAATAAACTAACAATTACGCCGTTTCGATTACAAGTTACTTAATTTGTTGACATGTTTTTTTTTTTTTGGTCTCGGGGAAAAACCTCTCTTGACGGGTTCCCCCGGCCCGGGGGGACCGAGGGATATGTGGGACTCCGGGATTTTTCCGATTACCCACTAAAGAACCCCGCTGTTCTCCTATCGCCTACGCCCGGGCCCACGGATATATGGCCTGCCGATCTCGTGGCCCGGGCCGGCGCCGGCCCGCCCTTTGTCTTGAGGCGGGCCCCTTCTAAAGTGTTGGCGCCAGGGGGTCAGGGTTTCGTCCCCCCGGCGCTCTCCTAACAACTCTAGGAGTTGAGGGGGCCGCGGAACAGCACGCAGCCCTCACCCTCGCGGCAATAGTGCGGGCGGCGGGTCCTCCCCCGAGGGGCCGCCCGCGGCCGCTTTTTACGGCGGCCGGAGGTCGTTACTGGCCCTCCGGCGCCGCCGGCGTGGCCTGCGTTGGCGGGAGGGGAGTGTGGTGGTCGACTCCCGCTCCCGCTCCGCCGCCTCCTTTGCGGACATGACTGCCTCGCAGAAGGAGGCGACGGCCGTCCATCCAAGATCGCCCCCGACCATGGACAGAACCAGGGCCGGGAGCGACAGGTCCACGCCGATTTGGGCGACGAGGGCGCGGCGCTCCTCGCGCCACGCAGGGCACACGGCGACAGTGTGGTTCACCGTGTCCTCCTCGTCGCCCGCGCCACAGTGGTGGCACCCTGACGTCATCTCCCGCCCTATGCGACACAGGTACCTCCCGAAGCAACCGTGCCCCGAGAGGACCTGCGTCAGGCGGAAGGTCAGGGCGCCGTGGCGCCTTTCCAACCATTCAGCCAGGACGGGCCTCACCGCTTCGATGGTGGCGAGGCCCGCGCTGGGGTGCGCGAGGCGCTCCTTCCACTCCACCATGAGCACCTCGTCGCGCAGCTCCGCGCGCTTCACCTCAGTTTCACGAGGCGTGGGGCGAGAGCCACGCTCGGCCGCGCCCCGGCGCCACTGGTACAACAGCGCCAGGACCCGGGCCTCGAGGTCCCATGGTGGGGATCCGGCCAGCAGGGAGGCCGCTTCGAAGGACGCCGTGCGGTATCCTCTTATCGCCCTGACGGCCAGGACGCGCTGCGACCTGCGAAGCAGCGCCGTCGTTTTGGCCGTCAGGCGATCCGCCCAGATCGGGGCCCCGTAAAGGGCCATCGACCGCACGGTTCCCTCAAAGAGCCTGCGGCACACTGCGCCCGGCCCGCCGATATTCGGCAGCAGACGGGAGAGTCCCGCCGCCGCCCGAACTAGCCTCGGCGCCAGGCGCTCGAAGTGTGCCGCGAAGTCCCATCGCCCGTCGAGCACCAGTCCAAGATAATTCATGGACGGCCCGACGGCGATGTGGACGCCTCCTACCGTTATGCGCAGGCCCGGTGGCGGCCTCTGACGGGGCCCGTAAAATATCACGGCCTCCGTCTTGTTCAAGGCCACCTCCAGGCCTAGTCGCCGGATTCTTGCCACTGTGTGCGCCACCCCAGCCGTGCCCAGAAGGCACGCCTGGCGGGGGTTCCTCCCGCGTGCTGTGACGAGCGTGTCGTCGGCGTAACAGATGACGCCGACGCCGGGGAGGAGTGCCCCCCTCAGGACCCAGTCGTATGCGATGTTCCACAGCAGGGGGCCCAGGACCGACCCCTGTGGAACACCGCACACGACGTCTCGCCGACTTTGCCCACCCTGGACCGGATAGACGACGGCACGATCACTCAAATATGCCCCAACTATGCGACGGAGGTAGGGAGGCACCCGATGGTACTTGAGCGCCTCCCGCACGCAGCTCCACGGCAGGGTGTTGAAGGCATTGGCGATGTCGAGTGACACCGCCAATAGCACCCCACCTCGAGCCACTGCGTCCCCCGCCTGGCTCCTCAGACGCGTGATCGCGTCAATAGTGGAGCGCCCCTGGCGGAATCCGAACTGTTCGTCTGCCAGGTTCGGCCCCTCTGTCTCTAGGTGCCGGACGAGGCGGTCTGCGAGGATCCTTTCGAAGATCTTCCCCACCTCGTCCAGCAGCACAATGGGCCGATAGGCAGACGGTGAGTCCGCCGGGCGCCCCTCCTTCGCGATAAGGACCAGCCTCCCCGTCTTCCATCTGAGGGGAAACCGGCCCGATCGCAGACACGCGTCGAAGAGCCTCAATAGTCGGGGCTCCAGGACGTCGTGGGACAGAACCCACGCACGCCCCGGTATGCCGTCGAGGCCGGGGGCCGTGTTCTTGGCCTTCAGCCGCAACATCGCTGCCCCCAGCTCTGCCCGGTCCACGTCGGGCACGGGGTCGTCGTCCGCGCTAGGGTCCCTCTCATCCCAATGAGGCGGGACCATGGCAGGAGGCGAGTGCTCAGCCCTCGTGGGGAACAGAGCGCCGACAAAACCATCCACCTGGCGCGGGGGGAGACTCTCGGTCAGCGGGGGCGCCCACGGGCGGAGCTTGCCCCGCACCGTTTTGTAGGGTCGCCCCCAAGGATCTTGATCTAAGCTGGCCAAGAGCTCCTCCCACGCCGCCGCCTTCGCCTCGCGTATAGCGAGATGGAGGTCGTTTCTGGCGCTCCGGTACTCCCCGTAGAGCTGAGCCTCCGCGGCCGCTCTGTCCGCATCGCGGCGACTCCGTCTTCGGAGCCTGGTGTACCGGCGGTGGGCGTAGTTGCACGCCCTGCGGAGCCTTTGTTGACATGTTGTGCTGACCCTACATAATTAACGAACAAGATTAACGAATGATGCTTAAGTAATTATATATTGAACATTGTTACATGTTTTTTTATTGTTTTGTTTTGATTTTTACTTTACTTTACTCAAATTAATCTTCTATTTTATGTAATATATAACGACTCGAAAACGTAGCTCAGGATACTCAGACCAAATGTCTCCATACAGGAGCGGAGTAAGAATACTGACGAAAAAACACTACCTACGTGGTAGGGCTCCAAACCCGTCTGGATGGCAACTAAACTTGGTATCTAAATATGCCGCCATAACAACCTTGTGTTATGTTCCGGCATTAATGAACCAGGTTACATGGGTCTTAAGCAGGCATATAAATCTGGCAATAATGTACAACCTTCCAATATCATGTTAGTAAATCCCTGATAGAATAGTGCGTACTAGATAAATGTTTAAATTAGTCGGCAACAAACAGAAAGTGCTTTCGTTAACAGTACGAAACAGGCTAGAGTGAATGTATACCTTAGGGAAGGGACCAATTACTTAGCGACCAGTTACGTCGATATAGCTTTCGCTCCATGTTGCGAATTTAATACAGATACTGATCCATTATTTATATTCATTTGTCCAATAAACAGGCTTATCTACAGATCTCGTCTCGATCTATTTTAGCGTATTATTAACAGATAAATTGTTTATAAGAACCTTGTTGATTTCGCACGTCGGCACGCTTGCGTGGCTCGTTTCGATTCCCGTTCCGAGCCTGAGTATCTATCTATCTATAATTATTTGCAAAAGAAAAGTATATACATAGTAAATATTTATGACACGGATAAACCAGTGGTTACGCAATTGGTCGCGTACACCCTGCGGTACAGGTTTTCACGTATTACAGGGAAATATCTTAAAAAAGTATATAAATTGTCTAGTACCCATAACACAAGCGTTCCGCTGTTCACTTTGGTACTAGATGGCGCTATGTGAATAGTCACAATATATTTATAACTATTTACAAGTAAATGGTCACTGCCAGAGATAATAGTCATTATCTCGTAAAAGGTAGCAAATAGTTTATTAGTACACAAAGCACCTGTTGGGTTTCATTTCGGGGTGGAAAGTCTGCCGACACTGTAAAATCTAAGTTTAGACACTTTAACTATCATGTAGCTTAGTAATAAAGAAACGGAAGATGTGTCACTAGTTGCCACCGATGGAAACGGACTACCGACATGAAACCTTTCTTTACACAAGCCTTTGAGCTTATTTGGAAAGAGTAACATGATTGCTAATATTGTGTTACATCTTTGAGATAATATGGCAGTTATCTATTTGTACATATATTCTATGTTGTCGTCGAATTAAAATTAATACTTAAAAGTAAAAAGCGATATCAAAATAATACAATTAATATTATTATAATTATCTTATAACATAATAAACCTATATTGACATTTCATATTCACTTATAGTTAAATACATATGAACCCATTTCAAATGTAAAACGGAGTAATTTTTAACGATCGAATGAACGGCAAAACGTCGAATAACTCCAATATCGAAACTAATTTTCATAGGTTACATTCACAAGTTTTCAAAAATAAAACTTATAGGTATATATTGATTGACAATGACAACGTGAACTTGATACGGAAATTGTTAAATCAATGAACATGTGAACAATGTAAATATCAGTTACGAACTAACTGTCGTGGAATGACCTAATTCACAAACTAAGTTCAAGCTGACAGAGACCGAAGTCTTCCTATAATTAAACTGACGAAAGCCACGCTTGTCGTGACCCATTTCTTTGCTTAAAGTTTAGGTTAGTCAACAACTTACAATGGGTAACCCATAATCGGAAGTGTCTAATCGGACGGCAATATTCAACTTGCTATCGACCTATATTTGAAAATATATCCCAAGCGTATTTTGTACGTTATATAACTTTTCGTGTATATGAGAAATGGGCTTCATAGCGAAATATATAATAACTTGAGTGTAAATGTAGGAATGGCACAATAGTTGGAGAGCACTTCTACGAGAAGACGGTCGTAGACGGCATGTGTCACTAATTGCCTTCGTTGGGCAGCGAGTGCGATGCTCCTTGCGTCTTACTCGTAGTATCAAGCAAATTGCTCTGCTTTACTATATATCGTTATTTATACCGTGTACCGATGTCGCATTATTGATCAAGCAGGCAGTGTGTTCTATGCGTCCATTATTATACACTAAGGACCCATTCAGTCACACAAAGCATGCTATATTTAGCTACAGGATGCATCGAATTTGGAACGCGCGTTTGTGTTCGTCTTTTGTCATGGGTCGTATGCTTTATCAGTGCTGGGTTTGACATTAATTAGTTTGTATAAACGTAATAACGAAGTAATCAATGCTGAATATTAAACGAAAGCTGTTTTCTTTGTACAGAAAGTGGCCTGTCATAAAAGGCGACAAAACAACCCTAGCCAACGGGTATGGTTGTCTGCATGACCATAATAACCTTGCCTTGTGTTCTCAAGTGACACATTTTCCAGTTCTCCTAAGCGTACGGCAGCGTGTTAGCGGTGCTCCTCGCGTCACAAACATCCATAAGCAACGATAACTGCTTACTTTTAATTGGGTAGACAGTCTGTCTGCTGTTCCACAACAACAAAAAGCCAGCATTAAAGCACTTAAAGTCAATGCATTAAAAACGTCTTCGATACTCGTATAAAATAATATAAAAAAATTACTTTAAGCTGGAATACTTAATAGCTCAACACACTGCGATAGCTCCAGTAAAGCCAGCATGTGAAGTTCATTGTGTAGAAGCCCGCTGACCCAATTATTCCTCCGCTGTTTTAGATAAAAATATATTTTATAACTTTTTAAAACGACTGAGTGCTTTATGTAGCGTTTACATTTTAAAGTGGTGAAACTATACATATATTATACTTATTAATGTTATTAAACTAGTATACCGCTTAGGCTGTGTTTTTGTCTAAATGTGCATGTTGCGTATAAAGAGAACATGTTATGCATAATTGCCATGTACTGAAAAACATCGTGAAGTAGGCATAGCGAGATCACCCGCCTATCCACATTAGACAAGGGTAGCGGTATATGTATAAAACATCACGAACTACTCAGCTACTAAAAATATTATATATATATATATATATATATATATATATATATATATATATATATATATATATATATATATATATATATATATATATATATATATCACCGGTTTTAGCAGAAGAATAACCAGCAAGTCAATAAACGCATATTTTCTTTCTTCTACTTTTTAAAATGTACAAAAGCAATCTTACTAAAATTATAAATTCAGATGCTTCATACAGACAATTATACAGGGCTGGATGGGCAGATATTAATGGAGTTTATACGAAGGATTGACAGTGTTTATGAAAAGTTATATTTTTATGACATTGAAAATCTGTGTTTTGTTTGAAAATTAATAGCCTATTCAGTAAATACCAAATTTAAATAACGACCGTTAATGTATTTCACAATAATCAACAAAAGTGATTTCCTATTATTTTTTATTCTCATGAGGTTCAAATCTGATATTGCATGGCTAAAGACGTATACCTAGTCAGGTCATAAATTCTGTCACATGTTTAATGTAAAATAATTGTAACAAGTTTATTAATTATATAACCATTCATATACCAAAATGAACTTAACAAAACATAGATTCTTATGACATTAAAGTTTATTCAAAATGATCTCCGTGATTTTGAATACAAGCCTTCAATCTGCGCGGCCAGTTGTCTATCGCAGCACGAACGAGGTCCATGTCAATATCGGCGGCTGCCTTAATCAAGGATGTCTTGAGTGACTCCAAATTGGGATGAGGCTTTGAGCACGCCTTTTCCTCCAAGTGTTGCCATATCTTGTAATCTAACGGATTCAAATCTGGACTGGAGGAGGGCTAGTCTTCGTGCCGGATGAAGTCGATTTCACGCGCCGCCAGCCAGTCTTGTGTGCTCTTCGCTCTATGAGCTGGCGCCGAATCTTGTTGGAATACCCAGTGCCTGTTATTGAACATGGTATGAGAAACAGGTTCCACAAGGTTCGTCAGGACTGTATTTTGATACACAACAGCATTCGTTTTTACACCTTTCTCACAAAAATGTACCTCTGTTAAGCCCCAATAAGAAACTCCCAACCATACCATGAGCGAGGATGGAAAATGACCTCGTTGGACACGCGGAATACGGTTGCTCGCTTCTTCACTACTGTGTGCGTACACCTTATCATTTTGTTTGTTGTAGCTCTCTTCTACGGTAAACATTTTTTCATCCGAAAAAAGAATTCCCCGATATTTTTTTCCCGCGTACCGCTTCAACAAAGCGCGGCATCTCTTCAGTCTCAGGTCCATTAGACGAGCATTCAAACGATGTCCTGTTTTTCTTCGATATGCCCGAAGCCCTAAGTCTTCATTTAACACCCTTTTCACCGTGGTTCTGCTTAACCCCATCTGAAGGGCCAACAGTTTCTGCTTACGTTTGGGATTTCTTTGAATTCGTGCCTTCACAGCTTTTATCACTGCTGGAGTCCTAACAGACCGAGGACGACCACTTCTTGACCTGTCATCTACACTAGAGTCTTCATTGTATCGTTTGATGGTACGATAAACGAATCTTTTGGTTATATTCAAATTTTTCAGTATGTTAAAAATTTGAATTGGCGCGTAACCGTAACGATGCAACGCAATAACTGCAACACGGTCTTCTTTAAGCGTCCACTCCATATTTAAAAATGAGTAAAATTCTAAAAGTTATACATTTTTATTTTCATGAACAATTCGAAATTCGAATTCAATAAACTTTTTTGTGGCCAGCATTCTAAAAGAAAAGTTTTTACTGTGTGACAATACTTATGACCTGACTAGGTATTTACTATTCTGTAATTATATTATTTACAAACTGAGTATATCAAGCCCCGACTTCGTCCACGTTGCTTGATATACTCGTATTAACAAAGTTTTCGTACGCATATGCGCTACACCGCTTTCTTGGCCATTATAGCTTTAAAAACCAGTAAAAACATCAGCGAGTCAGGGTCGATAAAAAAGGAGATGATAATTATTCATTGTCAGCATTTTACTATCCTCGTTGCTGACCGTGGAAATGAAAAGAATGGAGTCAACAACATCAAGGATTTTTTAGTTGATTGGAAACATTTTATTTAAATTGAAATATAGAAAGTGAGGGCGGGTAAAATTTAAATGCATAAAATAGTAAGAAATTAATTTTAGGTAGCTGGTAGCTCAGTGACATTACACTCGGAGACCAATCTAGGGGTTCGATACTCACCATGGCATGTATCGCTTAGGCAGTTTTTCTCGCCTAATAACATAATTGTCATTTACCTAGTCTGAAGAAAAACATCGTGAAGAAACCTGCATACCGTGATCAGCGGTACGTGTAATCCGCTAATCCGCCTTGGACAGGCATGCCGAGTATGATGTCCGTTTCCACTAGGGTGAGGCCTGAACACAGCTGTGGAGAATAACCGAAGATAAAAATATTCTAACAACTATTAAATAAATTATGAGGGCACAAAGTAAATAACTGAAAACCGTTTGAGTACATGGGTTCTTAAGGGGGAATAAATAAATAAAAGAATCCTGGCAAAAAGTATAGGACACCACGGTAAGATGAGATGACAACCAGGGAAAGGGTGCCGAAAAAGTATAATAATATGGTAAAAATTGGACTAAGTCACTCTCGAGAAAGAAACAGTCTTGGGAGAACAGTACAACAGTGTTTTTAATTTAGCAAAAAATTTTATATCAAGTAACAATTTTTTTTAATCTAATTTATTGACAACACTAAAATAAATGTATGACTACTAACATCTAAACTAGGGTACGCCTGTGTTTTAGATGTTAGGATCTTCCTTTTAGATGATGTTGACATTTTAAATAGCATAGTTATTTCTAAATGTTATTATTTTTTACTACACAATAGAACATATTCTTAGAGTAGTTCCCTAACTTATTTCAAACTACCCACATTGTTCATGATACACATCTCTAATAATAAATGGTAAAAACAAAGACTGTGGGTGCGGCAAACTTTGTTAATAATATATATATATATATATATATATATATATATATATATATATATATATATATATATATATATATATATATATATATATATATATATATATATATATATACCTAGTCAGGTCATAAGTATTGTCACACAGTAAA
Organism: Malacosoma neustria; assembly: GCA_963693495.1. NCBI lineage: Eukaryota > Metazoa > Arthropoda > Insecta > Lepidoptera > Lasiocampidae > Malacosoma > Malacosoma neustria. Next base: position 15,599,477 of record OY856379.1, on the reverse strand, counting down.
AACTTTTCTTTTAGAATGCTGGCCACAAAAAAGTTTATTGAATTAGAATTTCGAATTGTTCATGAAAATAAAAATGTATAACTTTTAGAATTTTACTCATTTTTAAATATGGAGTGGACGCTTAAAGAAGACCGTGTTGCAGTTATTGCGTTGTATCGTTGCGGTTACGCGCCAATTCAAATTTTTAACATACTGAAAAAATTTGAATATAGCCAAAAGATTCATTTATCGTACCATCAAACGATACAATGAAGACTCTAGTGTAGATGACAGGTCAAGAAGTGGTCGCCCTCGGTCTGTTAGGACTCCAGCAGTGATAAAAGCTGTGAAGGCACGAATTCAAAGAAATCCCAAACGTAAGCAGAAACTGTTGGCCCTTCAGATGGGGTTAAGCAGAACCACGGTGAAAAGGGTGTTAAATGAAGACTTAGGGCTTCGGGCATATCAAAGAAAAACAGGACATCGTTTGAATGCTCGTCTAATGGACCTGAGACTGAAGAGATGCCGCGCTTTGTTGAAGCGGTACGCGGAAAAAAATATCGGGAAATTCTTTTTTCGGATGAAAAAATGTTTACCGTAGAAGAGAGCTACAACAAACAAAATGATAAGGTGTACGCACACAGTAGTGAAGAAGCGAGCAACCGTATTCCGCGTTTCCAACGAGGTCATTTTCCATCCTCGCTCATGGTATGGTTGGGAGTTTCTTATTGGGGCTTAACAGAGGTACATTTTTGTGAGAAAGGTGTAAAAACGAATGCTGTTGTGTATCAAAATACAGTCCTGACGAACCTTGTGGAACCTGTTTCTCATACCATGTTCAATAACAGGCACTGGGTATTCCAACAAGATTCGGCGCCAGCTCATAGAGCGAAGAGCACACAAGACTGGCTGGCGGTGCGTGAAATCGACTTCATCCGGCACGAAGACTGGCCCTCCTCCAGTCCAGATTTGAATCCGTTAGATTACAAGATATGGCAACACTTGGAGGAAAAGGCGTGCTCAAAGCCTCATCCCAATTTGGAGTCACTCAAGACATCCTTGATTAAGGCAGCCGCCGATATTGACATGGACCTCGTTCGTGCTGCGATAGACAACTGGCCGCGCAGATTAAAGGCCTGTATTCAAAATCACGGAGGTCATTTTGAATAAACTTTAATGTCATAAGAATCTATGTTTTGTTAAGTTCATTTTGGTATATGAATGGTTACATAATTAATAAACTTGTTACAATTATTTTACATTAAACATGTGACAGAATTTATGACCTGACTAGGTATATATATATATATATATATATATATATATATATATATATATATATATATATATATATATATATATATATATATATATATATATATATATATTTTGTGGTTGATGTTGCTCACTCATTCACATGCACCTATTTTATTTAGCTCATTTATATTCAAAGTGCTTCCATATCTCTTCATACGTTTTAGTTTTGAGCCATTAAATCAATTACATTTTACACTTGTGTTTATTTACCTTATAAAAGTTTAGTATTTTGTTTAATTTATTATATAAAAGTATGAACCTTGAATTAATATACTGTGACTTTAAAAACGTGAAAAGTATTTCATTACGGAAAATTTGTCTCTCATCGTAAAGTGCAAAACTCTTATAAAAAAGAAACACCACAAATCGTTTCCATGATGCTCAATGTTGCAGACGTTTGTTTATATTTGTTGGGCGCCTAACTACCGCCGCCCGCCCCACAGTATGGACGACTCGCTACAGCGAGGTCGACGACCGAACGTAACTACTCTCTGATTTTATCCAATATATATTATGTTTATATGTATCTAAACCATATTCAGCTGGATTCGCTACGTGGTCCATTTATATTATCCTCTTTAAAGTTTATGGTTTATTATGAGAGGCTATATTCAAATTCCGTGACTAGTTGTACCTTACGGATTCGAAAGCACTATTTTCCAGTTTACATAATGTCTACTTCTTTTAAACTTCCCCTTACTCTTTAATAGTTTATACGTGAGCCAATTATATTAATTTTTAGCCGTATAGCGGCCGAGAAAGAATACTGACCTCTGCGGCCGGGGTCGGACTGTTGTAAAAGGCAACAAAACAACCCACCCTAGCTACGTGGTAGGGCCCCAAGCTCGTCTGGATGGCGACCACCTTTGCTCTTAAGTATGCCGCCATAATAACTTTGTGTTGTGACCCAAGTTCCCGTACGCTTATGGGTCAGCAGCGTGTTCGTGATGCCACTGGCGTTGTAAACACTCATAGGCGACGGTAACTGCTAAGTTCTAAGCGGGCCGTCAGCCTGTCTGCTGTCCTACAGCAATAAAAAAATTACGATTACATAATATTTCTTCCTAATATTACATTTCATATATTTTGTGTCATTAGATTTAAACGCTCGTATTTCATTTTCTTCAATGACTAATACAAGCTGTAAGTTATGCAGAATATATTTTTTTATGATAACGGCAATGTGACTCAACGTTTGGACTGAATTCTTGTATTTAGGTACTTACATAACGAGAACAGCAACTCCTTTCTTGTTGTTCTTTAACATAGCATTACAATGTCAACTTTTAAAAACATATTTGGTTATACAAAATTGACTATATATCGGGTGTTTTTTATAGACGCATAAAACTAAGTTGACAACACTTTTTTAACTGGAGGCCATTTTGTCAGCTGTCAAGTGATTTATGTTTAGTTTGGTTTGGCATTTTCGCACCACGTTTAGGCTAAATGATAATACGTATTCACAGAGACGTCGTACAGTGCGTACAGAAGAAGTCATTGCTGCTGTAGAGCGTAGCGTAGAGGAAGACCCGAATCAGTCTATTCGCCATCGTGCACTGGAATTGGATATGTGTCTATCCACTTTATGGAAGATTTTGCGGAAAGATCTTGGTTTGCGTGCTTACAAAATCCAACTCGTGCAAGAATTAAAGCCACACGAATTTTGTTTAGCGATGAAGCTCACTTTTGTTTGAATGGGTACGTCAATAAACAAAACTGCCGTATTTGGAGTGCTGAAAATCCGTTACATCCAGAAAAACTGACTGTTTGGTGTGCTTTATGGGCTGGTGGAATCATTGGTCCGTACTTCTTTTAAAACGATGCTGGTCAGAACGTTACAATCAATGGTGAGCGCTATAGTTATTTACGCTATATATATTTACTGACTTTTTCTATCATCAATTGAACAACCATGATGTGCAGAAGCTGTGGTTTCAACAAGACGGCGCAACATGTCACACAGCTCGTGCCACAATTGATTTATTGAAGGACACGTTTGGTAACCGCATAGTTTCACGTTTTGGACTCGTGAATTGGCCTTCAAGATCGTGCGATTGAACGCCGCTAGACTATTTTCTGTGGGGATATGTGAAGTCGCTAGTCTACGCCGATAAGCCCGAAACGATTAACCACTTGGAGGACAACATTCGCCGCGTTATTGCCGATATACTACCACAAATGTTGGAAAAAGTCATCGAAAATTGAACCTCCAGATTAGACTGCGTCCGAGCCAGCCGTGGCGGTCATATGCCAGAAGTCCTAAATAAATTATAATGCCAGAAGAATATCTTTCGAATAAGGTAAATTTCACGTCAATTTAAAAAAATCATCTTTCAAAGTTCTATACCTCTATAAAACACCCTTTATAAAGACTAACAAAAATCAATATTGCTAGGGACTTTTATGTCTAGGGAGTTCATGGATGTTGAAATGTACTGTGCATCATATACATAAATACAATTAAAATGGTGAAAATTTACTGCAATAGTTATAGGAAAGCGTGCTACAGTGACCTGGTCTACTTTAAACCCAGCCGCCGTCAATGTGGGCCGCAGAGGGATTGGGAAGTCAGTCAGTCGAAGAAAGACAAGGAAGGTCTCGTGACTATTGACTGTTCAACGTTAAGGTAATTCAGAAAACAGCCATGACTCTTACAAACCAGAATAACCTCCAAATCAAATCAAAAAAATCAAATCCAAATAAGCCCAGATTTAAGAAGCAAGCTGTATGGCCATGTAAATAATATCAGTGAATAGAACTATAATAATAATGCTAACTTCTTAGATGAGCTTAATTATGGAATTTATGGAGATGTCGTTAAAGGAGATGTCGTATAATTAATATACATTAAAATAATTTATATCGCAGATTTATTTAAATCTTAATACTTAACTAAGCACAGGAAATAATTTCAAGATAACAGTTTTATTGACACTGCATGGATTTGTTACGCGATAAGCACATCCTATGCCTGTGATATGAATATTGTATTTTAATATGCAAATACAACAATGACGACACAACTGGTTCATTACCTATTTAAGTGAGTGTTGCGTATAGTTTCCATCATCACAGAGGGCAAAATATTTTAAGGAATGAAAACCGTCTCTTGCATCTTTGTAAGCAACCTGTTTTTTTTAAGCAACCAGTTTTCGTGATATATACCACTTTTTCGCAGAAGAACAGCAGACAGGCTGGTGGGCCACTAGTAAATAGTTACCGTCGCTTATAGATGTTTTCGACGATGCCCCTATTGGCCATCCAGACAGGCTTGAGCCCTACCACCAGGGTTGTTTTGTCGCCTTTATAACAGGCCGACGCTTGCGCAGAGGTAAGTATTCCTACTACGCTCCTGCACGGAGAGAAAGCTATATAAATATCCTGATATTACTCAATGTATACTACTTTTAATACTACGGGGAGCCAGGTTTGCTCGGTCTTGTACGTTTTTATGTAAGTTTTTGGCTAACATTCTTTTTTGAACAACTGACACAAAAATAACTCTATAAGAACTCTAGCTATAAAAAATACCAGTTATTACAGCTGATATTTAAACCTGACTGATTGCTTACTTATTCTAAAGCTTAATATGAGGTCGAGATTAAATTTTACTAAGAAAAGTAATAAACATATGAATAAAGAGAGTGCGTGCATTATTCACCCCTTACTGATGGCAGCTGCTAATAAGATTAAAAGTGTTACGTATAGATAAATAAATAAATAAAAAGTTTCATAGATTGTCCATTGTATAACACGAGCCGTATCATCTGCCTCGTCGGATCATTTCAAGCCCATTCATCGTGAATATAATGCGAGTGACGTTATCCGTCCGTACACTACTTGCTTATTTCTTGGTTCACTGTCCATTATATCCCGAGGTAGGTTCCGGTGCCTCCGAGTGCTTCTAACGTCATAATTAGTCGCCATTTCAACGCCGCAACGTTCCAAATTGTACGTATAGAAACAGTAATTACAAGCAGTTTGCAGTTTGAGTAACTAATTCATGATGTGAATGTACTATAATATCACATTTGTGATTGTCATGGCAAATTATGAATTTATTTATGTGTTCATATGAGTTTTATTATTATCGAAATATATAAATACTGTGATCGCAGCCAGAAATAATCTATATAAATAAAGTGATAGAGGTTTGCAGTTGTGCGCGCATCACGGCAAAACTACTGGATAGATTTCAATTAAATTATCTAAATTTTATTTCTTAGGCATTCAATATTGTTGCTGGATATGGTAGACAGGTAACTATACATTTTTAAAGTTCTAACAAAAACTACAAATATTATATTACTTGGACATGTACAATTCATTGTGCTGTTCGGCTATTGTCACTTCTTATATTAATTGAAGGTTAGAAAGTGGTGTCTAAATAAGTCTTGGCGATATTGGCACTGGCCCGTGTGCGACTCTGCCGCGTCACGCTCGGCGGAGCGTAGCCGGCGTCCAAGGCTGTAACACGATTAGAACCTTATATCAAGCTAAACAACCCTGAATAACTGATTTTATAACAGTTAAGTACACATTAAACAAGATGAATCACGCTGCGAGGGGTCTATGCACTGGTTTTTTATTATTTTATACAATGACTGACATTTTGACTCAAAAAAATACAAGTATACAAATATTCACAACGTGTAGATTTTAGAAATTTTATAGATATGATTCATCGTCGATACTTTTAATGCCGGTTGCATTCCAAGCTTGGAGTTCTAAACAAGCCTTGTCGAATATTGATATAGATTAGTACTAATGCGCCCTTTTTGAGCTGGTTCTGTTCTGTCAGTTCAACATATTTTTACTGCTGAAGCTGGTGTGTGAACTCTCAACCGCGAAAGAAACAACATAGTGTCCTTAATTTACGGTCTCTGACAGAAAACACATCATCAGTTTGTCTACTTGGTCTATCGTCAGGCCTGAAACTCACGGCCAGCAGAGTAAATGACTATTAACATTTATTTTGCCAGAAGTTTCGTACGTACTTTACGTTACTGAAAAATATTCAAAATAAAACATTAAAAACTAAGAAAACGTTCAAAAGTGGAACAATCGTCAACTATAGTCAATAAATAACAAGTATAGCAACTGCTTATTATTAAATGGGCCGTCACCACAGCGGTCACCCTGCCTGCTGTCCCACAGCAGTAAAAAAAACAAGTATGTTTTAGAAAAATTCCTTAAATAACAATCGAAGATATACCTGGAAGCCTGAAGAGAACGAGGGCGTGGGTTTACCGCCTACGTAACCAGATTAGAGAAATTACGCCCGTGTAAGTTTAATGGATTACTAAAAAATATAATTATAATAAAATACGAGGCTCAACTCCATTATGATAACGCCGAGTGACCTCAATCAATTAAAAAAACCTAGGCCGGCTTTCAGGGCACGCGCGATCTAGATAAAATTAAGGGCAAATTAACACGAAGTGTAACAGTTGAGTACTAAAAATTTAATGCTTCTTTTATAATTGACGGGTACTTTTTAATATTTTTATGGAGTAAAATATTATTATATTACCCTTTTTACCTGTTTTCTAGGCAACTTCTCTTTACAAAATTACACGATACTTGCAATATATCTGTGTAAGAGGACCTAACATTGGATTTTACATTTATAAAAAAATACGACATTTTATTGTAATAAGCACACAGACTAGTATATGGACTAGACGTGGTGCCCTACCAAAAATCTAGCAAAAATTTGGTTTTAACACGTCTATACAAAGTTTTTTTAAAAGATGAAAAATATAGAAATTTCAAGGTCTGTATTAGGGATATTAGTACAAAATAATGAAGTACAGAAGGCACAATATTTTTTTTTCTCTTACCAAAAACATTTAAATAATTTATATTATTAGAATTGTTACACGTAACATGTTCCAAATGCGCGCATATGTTACATACAAAAGTAAAATTATTTAAAAAATAATTATGCAAAACAAAAGCATAAATGTAAAATTTAATTTCATATTATCATGGATAAAGCTATATTTAAGAAAAGCGAGCGAAATTTTTGTAAGATAATTCAATATGGGAAAACATAAACATATAATATTTAATTAAAAAATCTCTATATATCTATCACTCTGTTCAAATGAAATGTACAAGAAATGAATATAACGCGTTTTCATTCGGAGCTAAAAAATTACTCTTAAACAGAGACTACTTATTCGGGCCCTTAGCAGTTTAAAAAGTCTAGCTTTATCTGTACAAAATTATGTTAGAGACATACAAAATATAATCTTAATACTAATCAAAAATCATAGAGAATTGTATAAAATATTTCCACCTACTGAATATGTAGAAAAAAATATTTGTTTTGCTTATGTTTGTCTTGTCTTTGAAATCACATATTTAATATTACAGAGTTTCTAATACATTTTAATAATTATTTCCTAATTTACCTTTTGTCCTGATTATTAATTAATAAAAACACACAATAGTACTCAATATATTATATATAATTCGGGACAATTCAGCCAGTGTCATGTAGCTCCAAAGTAAGTAGTAAACGCCAGTGTTTTTAAGTGCCAGACAACTAATATATTACTTGTAGACGAGGTGCCAAGCCAAAATCCAAAAAATGTTCATATAAATAAAAAAATATTATATTTAAATACCGCATTGTGAAATATATTCGACTGGGACATTTTCTAAAAACTACCGTCATGCGTCAGTACCAGTTTTATCGTAACACCCGCGCCGCGAACATTATACTCGTCCCTCATAAATGAAAAGTGTGCAAAAATTGTGATAATCACGCCACACATTATCAGCATCGTGTACACTACTTATATACTTTACTTTTTTATATTATTTTTTCGTGCAGGAGTGGAGAAAGAATACTGACCTCTGCGTCTGGGGTCGGTCTGTCGTAAAAGGCGACAAAATAACCCTAGGTCGTGCCCCAAGTCCGTATGGATGGCGACCACCTATGGTTTTAAGTATGTCGCCATAATAACTCTGTGTTGTGTTCGGGCATTAGTGACCCAAGTTCCTGTACACTTATGGGTCAGCAGCGTGTTCGCGATACCACTAGCGTTGCAAACACCCATAGGCGACGGGAACTGCTAAACTCTAAGCGGGCCGTCAGCCTGTCTGCTGTCCTACAGCAATAAAAAATAAATACACATTATACATAAAGAGAGATCGACCCCGTAACTACCGCAGGCATTCCGATGAGTGACAGTAATTGCGCTGAGAAGAATAATATAAAATAAGGAATATAGAGCAACGCATTTCGTTAGACTATTTTACAAGCGTTTTATCTCGATTGCATCTGATACTTTAAATTATCAGCCTATGATATGCAGTTATGACATTGTCATAGAATAAAGCTTTTATGCTGCTATTTACGTCGAGGCCTATCATAAAGGGCCATTGATTAGCTGGACTTTGTTGAAGCTATGAGCCATTAAATGGAGTAACCCAAATTCTCGTGTATTACAAGTTCCTAGTAAAGATATAATAGAAGAATGTAAAATTTTCAAAAAATATAAAAGTTTTATATATTTCGGAGGAAGCTATTGTGTTGTAATGAGCTGTACTCGAGTTGGTAGTCTCTTTGTATGGATAACTCGGAATATTATTTGTTTAAAATATAATTACTTTTGAAAATTCTAATTTAATTTGTTACATGTTTCTATACTGTAAAAAAACCTTATTAATTTGTTGAAGGAAGCTATGATGAGTAGAAAGCTATGTTGAATTAGTTGTTATGAGCTGATGTCGAGTTCATAATTTTTTTGTATGCGTAACTCGAAATATTATTTGTTTAAATTACAATTACTTTTAAAATTCTTAACTTAATATTATTTGATTTGTTACATATTTCTATAATGTAAAAGTTATGAATGTAATTCATATAATGACCAATCAGAGCATAGGATGTGTCTCGAGTGGGGTCTAGGCGCCATCTTTACTAGTGAGTCGGTGGTTTTTGGTGTCAATATTCAAGTGGTGATATCTGATCGAGTTGGATCGTTGAGTTTTATTAAAGTGAGATCGGTGCCTTGAACTCGCTGCTAGATATTTTTGTCACAAATTTGCTGTCAAGTGTAGTGTGTGTATAAATTATAATAGTGCCGACGACATGTTTTGTGCTCGCATTTTACCTATGCTCGCAACCACTAATGACGATGTCGGCGCAAACAATGTTTCTCCGACATACGTATATATTACTTGATGATGATCATCATATGCTTAGCCTTGTCCCAATCATTTGGGGTCGGCACAATATGTCTTTTTCTTCCATTTTATTCTTACCTGGCATTCTTCAGCTGTCACTGCACAAACTCTCATTTCATGCATCACACATTCTTTCCATCGCTTTTTAGGTCTACCTCTGCCCTTATATATCATATTACTTGATGACGATATTATTAAGTATATATTATAATACTTGAAATTATTTAAATTAATTATGAAGTGGCATATATTTACAATTACAATGCGATTCAAATAATAATAGGAACGTCAATAATCTCTATCTGTCAAATGTCACCAGAAAAGTACGGTTTGGAACGAAACCTTATTTGCGTATTAATAATGGTGAGTGGAAGTCATAAATAAAGGTATCATAGCTAATTTTATTTTAAACAACAGTTAATGGATTAAATATTGAAAGCCTATGCGGATCAAAATGATAAAAAGTGTAAATATTGGACATAATAATAAATATTTGTACGTGGAAACTGTCTCTTTTAAACAACTCGGTATATACAACTACGTTTGACGCAAATAAATATGAATTTGGCAGCATAATTTTTTAATTGGTAGAAGATAGATACCTCAAGACCTTTCAATTTCACTCAATAAAAAAGTTTCACTAGTTAAAAGCTTTCTCCTAACATTTTGAAAATAGCCCAACTTGAAAGCAGGTTACATAATAAACTTGGTAGCTCGAGAAGCATTATTGCACCACTTGCCGAGAATTACCCATTCAGGGATTAGGGGCGGCGCGGCGTGCCGGCTTTCGTTTCACTACACTACCTACCTACTACTGCGATATAGAACGGTTGGGTTTTCTGTTGACATGAAATCTTAAGATATTATGTTGTGTATGTATATAGGTAATATATCAAATCATTTTAATTTGTTAAAAAAAAAACAGAATTACTTATACAGTTGGTGAAATTACAAAAATAAGTTCATATGTTTTTACCAACATAGCAAACAAATATTTGTTTAAACATATTTTTTTATGTTTCAATTATTTTATTAATTTAATATTTAAATTCGTATATTTTATAATGTCCATTTATTTCTTCAACCAGACTTTAACAGAATAGATTCCAAGTTTCTATTTTTTTTAAATCCAGACGAGTTACGGATACGAATCCTACGATGCCATGTGTCGCTTAGGCAGTTTTTCTAGGAAATAACGTATAAAATAATTGTTATTTACCGATGGTGAAGGAAAATCAAGATGAAACATGCATATTCAGATCACCGCTATATGTAATCCAATACGCATTAGATAAGCGTGGTGGGTGGGTATACTGTTAGTTTCCTCTAGGGGGAGGTCAGAGTCCAGAAGTGGGAAGTTACAGGCTGTTATTACTTGGAAGTTTTGAACAGCTAAACGGAATTGGATGAAATTTAGTACAGAGATACATTACAGTATACCATAAAATATAACATAAGCTTACTTTTATCTCAAAAAACACGCTATTTATTTCCACGAGAACGAAATGGTGGAAAAATAGCTATTTGACTTATACCTAAAGTGACGAATAACTTTTAATTAATAAGATTGAATAAAAAAAACCACAACTGGGAATACTTCCTGTGAAAAAAAAACATAACATTGGGTCATATCAGAAACCGAAATAAAAGCGATAATTAAAAAACCTGATATGGACAGTGGCAGGCCACTGAATAGCGACGGCGGAAACCGCATTAACTTTATTAACATGAGACCAATACAAATGATAACATTACGTAAATAAATAATGGAATAGGTTTCATAGCTTTCAAATTATATCAAAAACACGAAATTTTGTAATTTTATGCAAGTTTCAAAAGTAAATCTTTAACTATATTTTTTTTAGTTTTTAAACTATTGTTTAATAATTATATTTTATAATTTAAAGTAGGCACGGCACACATATCCCCGATTTATACGGAAGATAGCTTCCCGACAAAACAGTGTAAAACGAAATCTCCAATTCTGCTATGTAATTCTTCCAATATTTGCTCGATTCAGTCACTTTCTCACCTAACTAAAACATCTTAAAAACCTACCCAACCAACCTTCCTGCATGCAATATAGATTAACAAAAATAGTGTAAAATGAGTACCGTGTAAATCGGTGGTAAGTGTATAAGTCATACTATACCTAGCTCTGGTTATATACTAGTAAGTGAGTTTAACAAGCAATTAGATATTGTCATTCAGTCGTTAATCATAGTTACCTCGTGAGCTTTCACGTATTTACGGAACGTAAAAGTTCTAAATAATACAACAGCAAGCTCTACGAGCGGGCGCTGTCCTTTCGACGCACTTCCTTTTACTGTATTGACAGTCAGTATACAATAGTATACATAGTATAGATATAAGCAAATAAATATATGTATCTCTTAATTTATTTATTTCGGGTTGTTCCTTACCATTCGAAAAAAAAAACCCAAACATAGTTTGTGGGATTTGTTTAATTTTATTTCAGCATAAGTTAAAGTAGTGTTTAATTTTATGATCGCAGCGGTGTGGTCCGCCCTGCAAGATTGGTTTGACAAGCGTCACGGCACTGTCGTTTCACGTGACACAGGTACTTTCGGGGCACGGCTGCTTCGGGCGGTACCTATATCGCATCGCTCAAAAGAAGCAAACGACAGAGTGCCGCCACTCGACGAGATTTCGACGCTGGCGACGAGGACATGGCACTCCACACCCTACAAGTGTGTCCCGCATGGGTATCAGAGCGCCGAAATTTCGTCGCCTCCATCGGTCGTGACCTCTCGCTCCCGGCCATCATCCTAGCGATGGTCAGGAACCAAGCCGGATGGGACGCCGTCGCCTCCTTCTGCGAGATAGTCATGTTCGCAAAGGAGGCGGCGGAGAGGGAGAGGGAGCGCGCTAAGCTCCCCTCCCGCTCACGCAGGGCCACTCGTCACCAGAGGTTGGCGACAGACCTACGGCCGCCGTAGTGAACGGTCGCGGGTGCGGCCCCCTGGGAAAGGGCCGCAGCCCGCACACACGAGGCCGAGGGGCGCGCGTCGGTGTTCTACGCGCCCAGCTCACCCTTTCGTGAGAAAGATACCGGCTTTGAAGAGGCCCGTGAACGTGGGCCAACGCCTGTCAGGGCCGCGGCCTGACTAATCCGTCGCGCCCCGTGCTCTCGGCACTTAAGGCGTAAGAAGGAACACCGGGGTGGTTTTAGTGGGCATACCAGCGACGTGCGTCCTCCAGCCTAGAGAAGGGGACGTACGGGCCGCATTGCACGGGACGCCCATTCCCACGCGGCGGGGTGTGCGTCATTCATTTCCACCTCCCAAAAAAAGTGTAGTTTTATGAGCGCTAGGCATCATACAAGTCATTTGTTTCTTGAATGTTATAAACTTTATCAGAGAAATTCGACTAATTACAATTAAAATCGATTTGAAATCCGTAACGAATTTCGAGAGTAACTAAATTTACATTTACAATGAAGTACGTAATAATGTAGTGTTTTATTCGCTTATTTTTTGTTATTACCATATGCAATGTGTGAGAATTGTACTAGTCTTCATTCAGTTGTTGCTAAGTGAAGAAGCTCCAAGACAATGACACTGAGGGAAAAAATTGCATTCACAATGTTACACAAGCGTATCTCATTGTTTTGAACACCTAAGAGATAAGATGTAATGATTTTAAAAATAGGTTATAGAATGTTGATAAATATATGAATGAAAACATCGTTTACAAATAGAAATACATATCTTTATAGGATAAAATATTTAGCTTTGTTATGAGGTAAATCTGGACCAGCTTCGCATTAAAGTCAGGCTCTCAACAATCTGTAATTTAAAGATTCTTGGGTACTTTGGTCACATTGCCCGACGACAGCTGGATAACTGGGATAAGGTGATCGTGATAGGCAAGGTGGAAGGAAAGCGACCCCGTGGCCCATTACCTAGCCGCTGGTGTGACCAAGTAACCGCCCTCACTGGACACGCAATAGCAACCGCTGAGAACTGAGAACCGGACGAAGTGAAAATAGAGACAGGCCAAGGTTGATTTTGAAGGACAAGACCTTTAGCAATGAAGAATTTGACCAAGAAGATGAGGTAAATGCCTTATTTAAGGCAAATAATACCTTAAATAGAATAATTTGATTTCCGTGTAGGGACGTAGAAATAATACTAACCTCTGCAGCCGGGGTCGGTCTGTCGTGTCGTAATAGGGGACAAAAAAACCCACCCTAGCTACGTGGTAGGGCCTCAAGCCCGTCTGGATGGCCACCACCTTTGGTCTTAACTATGCCGCCATAATAACTTTGTGTTGTGTTCCAGCATCAGTTTTTTTTTTTTTACGGGGTGGGGAAATCCTTATGGACTACCTCCGCCTGGGGAAAGGCGGAGGGGCGTGCCGGACTCTTACCGACTAAAACCACCACCCCGGTGTCTCCTCACACGTGCGCGCGGGGCCGCGGGAATCCAAATTCTTCCGCAGCCCCACACTGTTGATTGAAGTTAATAAAACAACCCACTCTAGCTACGTGGTAGGGCCCCTGACCCGTCTGGATGGCAACCACCTTTGGTCTTAAGAATGCCGCCATAATAACATTGTGTTTTGTTCCGGCATTGGTGACTCAAGTTCCTGTACTCTTATGGGACAGCGGCGTGATCGCGATGCCACTGGCAAACACCCATGGGCGACGGTAGCTGCTAAATTCTAAGCGGGCCGTCAGCCTGTCTGCTGTCCTACAGCATTAAAAAAAGTATGAAAAAAAATAGCTTTCGTTTTAATATTAACTTTTAGGAAATAGGTTATCTATCTAAGTTATATATCTATAACACGATATAGGTTATCTATAACACGAAATTAATAGATTCTGAAAAGTTTAAATATGGCAGCTGTTTTGCAAACTCGTAATAAAATAGTTCGCAGTTTAAGACCACGTCGTTTCTACGAGTATTTATTCTAATAATTTTGCCTCGCCAACTAAAGACGGTTACATCCAAATGTTGACACTAATTTGAATTAGTTAAAAAAACGGTTTTAAATTTTAAATTTTTGATTTCGATCGCACTCATCTAAAGTATTTAAAAAAATGAATTAATCATGAAGTTAATCCTTTTCGTATTAATTTATAATTACTAAACACAAAATTAATTATAATAGCAAATTGATACTTGATGCCATCAGTATAGTACCTAGTCAGGTCATAAATTCTGTCACATGTTTAATGTAAAATAATTGTAACAAGTTTATTCATTATGTAACCATTTATATACCAAAATGAACTTAACAAAACATAGATTCTTATGACATTAAAGTTTATTCAAAATGACCTCCGTGATTTTGAATACAAGCCTTCAATCTGCGCGGCCAGTCCTCTATCGCAGCACGAACGAGGTCCATGTCAATATCGGCGGCTGCCTTAATCAAGGATGTCTTGAGTGACTCCAAATTGGGATGAGGCTTTGAACACGCCTTTTCCTCCAAGTGTTGCCATATCTTGTAATCTAACGGATTCAAATCTGGACTGGAGGAGGGCCAGTCTTCGTGCCGGATGAAGTCGATTTCACGCGCCGCCAGCCAGTCTTGTGTGCTCTTCGCTCTATGAGCTGGCGCCGAATCTTGTTGGAATACCCAGTGCCTGTTATTGAACATGGTATGAGAAACAGGTTCCACAAGGTTCGTCAGGACTGTATTTTGATACACAACAGCATTCGTTTTTACACCTTTCTCACAAAAATGTACCTCTGTTAAGCCCCAATAAGAAACTCCCAACCATACCATGAGCGAGGATGGAAAATGACCTCGTTGGACACGCGGAATACGGTTGCTCGCTTCTTCACTACTGTGTGCGTACACCTTATCATTTTGTTTGTTGTAGCTCTCTTCTACGGTAAACATTTTTTCATCCGAAAAAAGAATTTCCCGATATTTTTTTCCGCGTACCGCTTCAACAAAGCGCGGCATCTCTTCAGTCTCAGGTCCATTAGACGAGCATTCAAACGATGTCCTGTTTTTCTTTGATATGCCCGAAGCCCTAAGTCTTCATTTAACACCCTTTTCACCGTGGTTCTGCTTAACCCCATCTGAAGGGCCAACAGTTTCTGCTTACGTTTGGGATTTCTTTGAATTCGTGCCTTCACAGCTTTTATCACTGCTGGAGTCCTAACAGACCGAGGGCGACCACTTCTTGACCTGTCATCGACACTAGAGTCTTTTAGTTTTAGTCTTTAGAGTCATTGTATCGTTTGATGGTACGATAAATGAATCTTTTGGCTATATTCAAATTTTTCAGTATGTTAAAAATTTGAATTGGCGCGTAACCGCAACGATGCAACGCAATAACTGCAACACGGTCTTCTTTAAGCGTCCACTCCATATTTAAAAAATGAGTAAAATTCTAAAAGTATACATTTTTATTTTCATGAACAATTCGAGATTCGAATTCAATAAACTTTTTTGTGGCCAGCATTCTAAAAGAAAAGTTTTTACTGTGTGACAATACTTATGACCTGACTAGGTAGAATACTTAAAGTATTAAACAAAAAGATATGTATGTATCTTTAGATACTTCTGTATTATTAAGCTATTATCAGCATTATATCAAAATTACGTCCGAATATCCGTTTTACACTAAACAAGGACACACTACGCGTTTTAGGCATTTATTACACTTTTTTATAACCAGACAAGCTGACGACCCATTTAATAATAAACAGTTACCTTTGCTTAAGGATGTTTACGACGCCAAGGGCACTATAACACGCTCTGTCTCATAAACTGGAATCTGAGTCTCTATGCTGGAACACAATACAAGCTACCGAGATATTCATCATTCGCTTGGCCTTATCCCATTTGTTATGGCGGCAGATTTAAAGATCAGGGGTGGTTACCACCCAGACGGGTAAAAGAAAATGACTATAATTTGAGCCATCTCTTATATTTAAATTATACACCCGATTGATTTGAAATTTAGCATTCATTACGCAATGTAGAGGCTCTCTAAGAACGGATTTACGGAAATCGTATCCAAAATGTTTCTTTTTAAAATTTATATTGCAGAACGATGTTTGCCGGGACACCTAGTATTTATTTATTTAAGACGTTTACGAATTGAGAAATTTGCTAGACTTTAGGTTGAGACGGTACGAGTGCGGAGGTCACGGTTTCTGTCTCGCATCTGAGTTATATGTATTTATTTATTTATGGGTATAATATGCATTTATTTACTAAAGAAAAGTATGTAGTCGTATACCTATAGTATCAGTTGTCTATTACCCATGATACAAGTTACTACATACTTTGGGAGTAGATGGCGCTGTGTGAATTATTATCTCAATATATTTATTATGATTGTGAGTTTGTGTCGGTCAGAGAAGGCAGTGAGTGTGGAAAGAGTTTATACGCGATACACGTCATCCATGTGGTCGTGACCTCGGAAGTTCAACGAACGCACCCGTCACAGCTCCATGCGTCAACCCACCACTGTCTCTCACAGTGCCCGCACACACGACACGCATCAATAATTACTATCCACGGCAAAAATCACGTAACGTATTTTACTCGAATACATAATGCAACATTTCATATTGTTCAATAAAAAAAATCGGACACTTATATCCCTTTAATGTATGAATTTTTTGTTTTGAATTAAATAAAATCTTGGTATTCGAACGCGTGACTTCTAAGATAATTTCCAAGTGCAATAATACTTGGATAGCCAATAAATAAAAATTAATTAAATTTTATTATTTATTTTTATTATAAGTTTTATGTATTATTTTTATTATCTAAAGAAAAATAAGTTTGTAAACTTTTGGTTACAATATTGTTTTTATTGCTGTAGGACAGCAGAGAGGCTGACGGCCCACTTAGAATTTAGCAGTTACCGTCGCCTATGGGTGTTTGCAACGCCAGTGGCATTGCGAACACGCTGTTGTGTCATAAGGTTACATGAACTTGGATCACTGATGTCGAAACACAAAGTTATTATGGCGGCATACTTAAGACCAAAGGTGGTCACCTTCCAGACGGGAGTGGGGCCCTACCACGTAGCTAGGGGTGGGTTGTTTTGTCGCCTAATACGAGAGGCCAAACCAGGCCGCGGAGTATTTTTTCTCCGCCCCTGCACGAATAAAGACAACATGAATTTAAGGGTTAAAATTCATAACAAATTTAATTTTAAATCTCGCGAGGTTATAGAACTAATAAAACAATACTAATAAAAGTAAAAATGCGGCAACTTTATAAATACCTAGTCATGATATTTTTATATACAAACAATCCGTTATATTTACATATCAAGTACATAGAAATATAAACGTGATAATTGAAACTGTTAGAGTTCGTTAACTTATGTTAGATTTGAAACATTAATTTAAATTTAGATGTTAAGAATAAAGAATCAGCTTTATAATTGAGTGATTATTTGAAATAATCACAAAGAAATCTTATTGTAAAAATTATTTAAAAAATGAAACCATTAGCGGTCAGCTTTTAAAAATTAAGACAAAAAAAATTTTTGGTGATATATTTTAAGAGTAAAATAATTGAAAAATACTATTTTTTTTTATTACAATTATTATTTAGGTTTTACCTAACGATTCGAATCCTGACTTGCATAACTACAAAAACTTAGAATAAATTTTTGGAAAGATTTGTAAATTAAAAACTTAATAACTTGTATAATTTCAACAGGTAAATCCAAGTGGATTCTAGCTCTTAGACATGGTCTCTGGGTACCAGATCCGCCGGAGTTCGAATCCTGACTCATTTACGTTTTTCTTTTTTATGTTGAAGTTAACATTTTTCAAGGTTTCACTTCTATCACGTGTGAACTGCACACATGTTTTCATATTTATCACGTATTTTTTATTAATTAATTGCAAAATCAATTCTAAATTTATATGGCAGAACGTCTGCCGGGTTAGCTATTATATTATACTAAAATTAAACATGACCTGGCCTCAAATGATTTAATGAGTCAAAACTAATCTATCATACGTAATTATTGGTGTCACAAACAAGCACTGCAGGTAACAAGTCATTCAAGTATAACGGGATTAAGTAGAGCGGAGGCGGACGGATGACACGCCGGCCGTCTTATTCCAATGTTCACGTCCAAGACAGCCCGCACAAACGACGGATTTACGCAACAGACAAAACAATAGGCATCTAAGTAAGTAATCACGTCGTTCCGTTTGACAGATCTCCCTCTTAGTCGAAATCAAGAAGCTTGGCAAAATAATTCGCTATTAACTTAATTGCATTAAGTCATTATACTGTCGGGTGTAATTTCGACTGAAGCGAATTACATTCTTAAGAGGAAGTCTGTTGTGTCAGCTATATACGATATGATTAAATAAAACAAACTGTAATTACTTGCGGAAAAGTATCGCAGGTATATGTGCATTTCACAGCCATAATTAGTCCTCGACCTTAATTGTCAAGAAATTGAAATTAATTTCACGTTTACTTGTTTTCACTTTATTGCTAATAAAAAACAACACACATGCTGACGGCCCAGTTAATTAATAGTAAGCAGTTACCGTCACCTATGGACGTTTGCGACGCTAAGTGCTCCGCGCACACGCTGCTGTCCCATAGTGGTACCGAAACGTGGTCACTAATGCCGGAACACAATACAAGGCTATTGTGGCGGCATATTTAAAAACTAGGGGTGGATGCCATCTAGACGGGATTGGAGCTCTACCACCCAACCTAGCTTGTGTTGTTTAGTCGCCTTTTACGACAGGCCGATCCTGGCCGCTGTGGTCAGTAGTATTCTTTCTCCGCCCCTGCACGGATATTAGAACAACCTGTAATTACTTGCGGGAACATGTCGCTGGCATACCTACATTTCAGCTGTGTAGTGCTCGACCTTATTTAACAAGACATTGAAATTAATTTCACGTTTACTTGATATTATGCTGTGTATGCTGAAAGAATATTATCTTTAAGATAAACGTTTTTGATATACAAAAACATGTTCTGACGTCATGAATGTACATAAAATGTATGTACATGTTTATTTTAATTATTATGTAATTGAATTTGCTTTGTATTTCTAGGCGAAAAAGATTAATTTTGCACAGTGGGCACAATTTGAGCCAGCTGGCCAATGACTAGCGCTGTAACGAAGCAATTACAACCTTTAAGTGTTCCGGTCTTAATTGCAATTAAACCAAGGCCCATTAATAGAACCACTATTTGAATAAAGGGAACATGAACGCCATATTTTTTCAAAATCCTAATGGATTGTTTTCTTTTCTTAAAATACAGGTCAATTTCACGCTATGAAATAAGAAAAAAAAACTTAAAATTAATATATTTTAGATAATTATAAGAAAAAACAAGTATATTCAGCTCCTCCTATTAATACGCTTACGTTTAAGCTCTCATCATCAGTATTCTGCTATTAAATATTAATAAGATGGAATTTCTTTGAAAATAATGTTAAAATTAATTAAAGATTTGATAAAGAAAGATAAACTAAAAATAACTGTCGTATAATTATTTAAGTTTTCTGGCAAAACGCTGTTTTTGATTTTGAAAGGCGATTTCAGACATTTTAAAGAAACATGAAATAAAACTACTATTCAAAATTGAGAAAGAGTTTGATTATATATTTCAGTGTTTTTATTACATTTTATGGAATTAAATTAGGAGTACTAAACACGGCGAGTTTAAATTTGCGCAATTGTCTTACATAGCGTAAGAATTAGGCCAATCTATCCACGTTAATATTCCTTTTGCTAGCTCTCAGACAGGGTATACTGCCTTTCCTCCGTGACGTTACGGCTAAAGCACATTGGAGCCTGGCCTGGAGGTCACGAGTTCGGTTCCCGTCTTGCGTCTAGGGTTTATGTATATGTATTTATTTACGAAAGAAAATTATATAAGTAGTATATTATTTGTCTAGTACCCTTAACATAAGTGTTATGCTACTTAGTTTAGGGTTAGATGGCGTCGTGTCAATTGTCGCCTCCTTTTGCGAGGCAGTAATGTCCGCAAAGGGGGCGGCGGAGCGGGAGCGGGAGTTTACTCCCGCCAACGCAGGCCACGTCGTCGGCGCCGGAGGGCAAGCAACGACCTCCGGCCGCCGTAGAAAGCGGCCGCGGGCGGCCCCTCGGGGGAGGATCCGCCGCCCGCACTATTGCCGCGAGGGAGAGGGCCGCGTGCTGTTCCGCAGCCCCCCTCAACTCCTTGAGTCAACTCAGGAGAGCGCCGGGGGGACGATACCCTGACCCCCTGGCGTCAACACTTTAGAAGAGGCCCGCCTTGAGAAAGGGCGGGCCGGCGCCGGCCCGGGCCACGAGATCGGCAGGCCACATTTCCGTAGGCCCGGGCGTAGGCGATAGGAGAACAGCGGGGTTTTTTAGTGGGTAGTCGGATGGCCGAACATCTTTCCCGGAGTCCCACATATCCCTCGGTCCCCCTGGGCCGGGGGAACCCGTCAAGAGAGGGTTTTTCCCCGAGACCGAAAAAAAAATTGTCCTAGTATATTTAGATAGATAGATTAATATTTATTATTTAACTTAAAAACCAACTTAAATCTAAGTAAAGTTACAACTAAACAATGTTAAACAATAAGCGGCCTTATCGCTCATAGCGATCTTTTCCAGGCAACCTAAATAGGTTATTAAAATTAGTAAGATCCGATAACAGTTATCGTTTATGTTTATTTATTTTATAATAAAACCTGGAATTAACGTTTAAATTATTTTTATTTATAATATAAACAGATGTGCATGACTACATCAAGTCGTCCGAGACGCAATCTTCCTCGCAACATAAACAACGGCGATGACACATTAAACTTTTAAGAAACGAGCTAACGTGCTAAATCATATACGCGTCCGTTTCTACATTTGCACACTGTAATGTATATAAGTCACAATAAAAAAACTATCATTGTTCTCGAAGGTTCGGATAGATAAGCGCGTATGAATGGACCCCATTTCCTCCCTGTACAACAGGGGCCATTCGTTGTTTCGCACGATCAGACCGTTCCAACCTCCGGGTAACTGGGACAGAAATAAATCAATCTCACCACACGCCTTACACCATTTAACCAAATGGAGCGGTTACTGGATACAATAATTGTACCGCTGTGCAGACTTGGATTATACAAAATACACAACAAAAATGTTGATGGTAAAAGCAAGAGACCGGAACTTGGGGAGGCCTACGTGCAGCAGTGGACAACGGACGGCTTTCGACGAAAAATGCTAGGTCACCTAAGGATGTTTGCGATTGTCGCTGGTTATATCTGAGCACAATACATATAAAGTTATTATGGCGGTATATTTAAGGACCAGATGGTCGGTCGCTATCCGGGCTTAAAGCCACCTAGCTGGGCTTATTTTTTCGCCTTACACGAAAGGTTGCCCCAGTTCGTATGGTTCAGTATTCTTACTTCACCCCTGCACGGAAAATATGTTAATATTCTATATAAATAAAATGATAGAGGTATGCATTTGTGCGCGCATCACGGCAAAACTACTGGATAGATTTCAATTAAATTTTCTACGTTTTAATTCAAAAATACTGGACCCTTATCTAAAAAAAAAATTACGATATCTTCATTTAATATAAAGTTATTGAAGTTTAAAGAAACAACGATTTTTCTTGCCGCGGAGAAGTGGGACAAGCAGTGTAGCAGCGCCCATGCGTACGAAAACTTCTCATATATTTACAATTTACTTTTTTCTGTTATTCGACCAGCCAATCGGTGGGGAAAGGCTAGTTACTAATATAATTTTATTTGTTACTCTATATTACCAGCCCAAAAAGCTTATATTTCTACAATTCGATACTCTGGGTTTAAGCGGTTACACATATTTTTACGCAGATAATTGTTTGGTTACGATTCGAGGGCACTTCATCTAGTCTCTACCAGCCTGACAAGTTTGCGTATATCTCATAATTAGCTCGAAAGTTTAGTTTTGAAGTGCTTTTTCTTTAGCACTCTTGTGATTTGAAAATTCGATGAAACGAAAAAGCGACACCTAAAAGAGACATATTCACAAATAAGATTTAGCCTGCGAGAGAATGAGATAGAATACGAATTTCATACGAATAGAATAGAATTCAGTGTTTCCTATAATCCTTCGTTTCTTTGTTCAGGCTTTCGTAGCTTTTATACAATAATACGTATACATACGGATTATAATGATTCCTATAGAAAATATTGTACACACTTTTTCTATAGGAATGATTATAATTATGACCGAGGAATCATAGTAATACGCATACACAATTTAAACTAACTCTAAACATTAAAATGCTCTAAGCCACACTCACATTGATACCTAAACACCAACTAAAACAACATGCAAGTGCTATGCGACATTTTTGGATGAAAAGGGCCCGGTTACTTTGTCCTTTGTAAGGCGCTTTCATAAAGTCTGATTCTGTATGTATAAATATTGAATGCGTTTGTACAGGTCTGTGATGTCGATGTGAATGAACTCGGCGGCAGTTCTATAACTGTAATATTTTTTCAAAGCAACGTCGCATATGGTAATTATATGGGGTAAACCTTTATCCTTATGTTATTTATTAGACTATTATTATAAGAAGTATATGTATAAATTTCTCTCCGTACAGGGATGAAGTAAGTATATTAACCTCTGCGGCCGGGGTCGGCCTGTCGTAAAAGGCGACAAAACAACCCCAGCTACGTGGTAGGGCTCCAAGCCTGTCTGGATGGCAACCACCCTTGGTCCATAAGTATGCCGCTCTATTAACTTTGCGTTGTGTTCCGGCATTAGTGACTCAGGTTCCTATACCTTATGGAACAGCAACGTGTACGGGATGCCCCTAGCATGGCAAACATCCATAGTGGGCTACCAACCTGTCTTGTGTTGATTCTGTGAGCGTTTCGGTCTGGTCATGCCGTCTCCTCCAGGACCCGGCGGAAGGTTTAAAACTTGAGTTCACAAAGGAGCCTCACTAGTATAGATGCCTAAGTTTGTATGACATAGTGAAAAAGTTAACCCCGAGTCGTTTAGCGGAAATTTGAAACGCAACACTTGTGACGAATGAAACTTTAATTATAGGAATAGGTATTATAAAAGGCGAGAAAATAAAGACAGAACATTTATTTCCATTTAATATGTATTACGAAATGGTTTTTATATATTATAAGAAATCTTAAATTGGGAGATCAAGAAATTAATAAGTTATGTGCATATACCTACAAAGAAAAACTACAGCATTCCACCGTGAGACTAAATGAGACGCGTGACTTAAAGTCAGTCTTTTTATGGTTGGAGGATCAAATGACTAGAAATTACGATTTTTTGCTTTGTGGTAAAGTTAGATGAATTATTTTAGCACTGAAGTAACTGAAAATTAGATCCTAGAAATAATTATAAGAATATTTTCATTTATTTTGAAATATCAATTTTCAATAGAAAATATGATACAGAGGGGAATAATAATCATATGATAAAATGGGGGCCATTTGATTATTAGCTTGATGGATAGGTCGGAACCGCAAGTCAGAGGATGCGAATTGATTTACAGAGTGGATATATCCTTTTCACTTATCATATCAGATAATTTAACAATGCAAGTGACATTGAAAATATATAACGTACAATAAATGCACTTACGTAATATAGTGCTGGTTACAATAAGTTGACGTCGTAAAGAGTGAGACGCGTGCTAATGGACTTACTACCAAGGGTGGCCGAATATCGGGCAAAGTGGAGAAGAAAAGTTCGACTTTTTCTTCTTGGTGCCCACCAAAGTGGGTTGGTTGCAAACGGAACTTAACGCCAGGACGATGATGACGACAAAACATGCAATTGTACAATTCATTGACTTTGTTTTACACTTTATAGTTTTTTATAAAACTACTACAGCTTTATACTTATAATTATTCATTTAATATTGTATATCATCAATGAATGTGTCTGTCTTCATTTGGATAAACTACAGGAGCAAGTAAGAACTGTTTATTTTGTATTTCACCAACATATGGCATACCATTTTATAATCCTGTTAATTAATATAGACTACTACTACTATGCCGGCACGCTATGATGGCCGTTTTGACGTTTGTCCACTCATGAAGTTTCGTATTAATTAGTAATTACATTTGAAGGAGCAAATTGCTGTTCTTTATTGTTAATAGCGACGTGCAGTTATTGACAATAAAGAACAGCATTTTGCTCCTTCAAATATAATTACTAATTAATACGAAACTTCATGGAGTGGACAAACGGCCATCATAGCGTGCCGCCGTTAGCATAAATTATGATTGAAATTCATTTTGTCTGAATAAAACACACAGACATTTAAATACTTTTAAATAAAAAAATAAAAATGTCAGGCCCTTGAAAACTAGGCATATAAATATTAAAAAAATTTATTTAGTTAGGTATATCCTTAAAATTTTCTACATGTTAAAAACTGTTTTACAGAATAGAATCTTTCTTCAATTAATAAATTAAACCTGTGTTTTAACTTGTTTAGGGGCAATTCCCTAATTGGTTATGGAATTTTGTTGAAGACATATATATATATATATATATATATCTTCATCCAATGACAATATCTCTTACTTAATACTGTATATGATTGAAATTTTATACATAGATAACTGAATTTCAATGTATATAGACAATGTTGATTTGTAGAATTTAAATATTATTTTTGTGTACCTGTAAATACTAATGGGATTAATTAATATAAAATAAACTTTAAATACTGCTAACTATATAATACTCTTTTAAGTGATTTATTTTATCTACCATTTAATACATATATGTATCTATCCAGATTGCATTATAAGTTTCCAATTTAGAACCCAAGGTTCATTGACAAATATCATTACAATATCTAGATGGGCTCCTTTAAACTTCACTGCCCTTTTGCAACATTTCAATGGCAATAAATGTAATGTTTAAATTCACTATTCCAGGACTAAGATCAAACTACCAACCCGAAAAAACCGAATTAAAAACAAAAGCATTCATCCATTTGTCACTTAACAATTGAAAAAATTGTGGCTTTTTCTTGTTTAAGGGACCATAGATTAAAGGCGATTTTTATTAACTACCTATATGCGAAAATAATATTTCCGATCCAACTGTTCATTCATCATTCTGTTTCATCTAAATTCTCAGTACCAACAAAACTTTCTAACATGACACGCCCCATACTTCACATTGTGCCAATACTACAATGACAGTGTATTATCGACTGGTTTTTAAAGTGTCCGACCATCTAGCCTATTGGCTAGATAATCACAGCTATAGATGAATAATATGTATAGAACAGTACCACCTATATAGCTTTGCTTTTTTAGTAATTACAGTTTTCTGTACAAATTGAATCCAGGTGTATGCTTACAATCTTGACATTTTGCCAGCTTAATTATCAGAATAAATTGGAGTTATGCTCCATTTAGATATACTCTACAGGAGCAAGTGAAACCTTTGTTTTTGCTATGATAATATTATTAGAATGGGTAATTAAAAAAATGTGTAACTCCACAAAATATCACAATAAGACTTTTGAATTTAACTAGATGACTAGTGGAGTATTTTGAAGCCTATCTATTAAATTACATTGCCCATGGATAACAAAAATGTCCCTAATTTGTTTTGAGTGACAGTGCTATGAGCAAAATAATTCCCTTGCATAGCAAAAACAAAGTTTTTATTTGCTCCTGCAAATTTTATCTAAATAGAGTTAGGTATTGATAATTAAGCAGAAGATATGATACATTTATTTAAATACATGTGAGAGTTTACAGTAATGTTGATACATCTATTGGTGAATCATTATTTTTAGATAAACATTTTGTATATGTATGTATTATTTTTATGAATGCTGTTAGAAGGAAATAAATTATTATTTTACCTTTAATACCTAATAATATATTTAGAGGAAATTATGAACAAAGGACTATGTCATGGTAATATTAAGTATTTACTAATGCAACCAGTTTCATGGAGATTTATAAAAATTTATTTATGGATAAGGTAGAGTAAAATCTAATATTTTTAAAATAGGTCTTAGTATAGCTACAACATATAGATCTAGACAACATAATTAAAAAATTTACAATAATATGTTAATATGAAAAGACTTTCTTTTCATTTGAAAAAAGATAAACTAATTACAAAATTGTGTAAATAGGTTGAAAAAGGAAAAGCCTAACCAATCATACACATAACTGAGTACAAGTCTTCTAAAATGAGAGTGGAAGCTGATAAATATATCCAATTGCGGGTGTGCTGCAGAGTGCAGCAATGAGCTGTTATAAGTTCGACAACAACCAACTGGATTATATATAAATAATAATAGTTTTATCTTATGTTATTGTTCTTATAAGTTTGCAGCATAAAGGTGTATTGGCTTAGAAACTTTATTGTTGATGTATATCTGTAGCATTTGTAATAGGTAGGGGGAATCTACAAGACAGTGCAATATTTTATGTAACACGAGGAGGTCAACTTGATTTCTTCTTGTTGATAAAGAAGTTATATTAAAATAGGACAATAATTTATCCTGATAACAGACACCTGTCTACCACAACCCATTCTAAAGGATAGAATACAAAGATCATAAAATTATAGTTTTACTGTGAGCGCAGGTTAGTCAATAACACATCCAAAAGATCCTGTAATATTAAATAGTCATAAATACATTTTTTTCATGTTTATAAGTACTCAATAACATATGTATGTTATTTACATACTTGATGACCTACTGGCGTTACGGGTTCGATTCTCATCCTGGTCCTGTGTCTGGGTATTTTTGTATAATATGTATTTATTTATAAAAAAAGTACCCATAATACAAGTGCTATGCAACTTAGTTTAGGACTAGATGGAATTGTGTAAAATGTCTCAATATATTTTTATAGGAAACAATAAAACTTTATAAAATTATGTTGTTTTAGTAATAATTATTAGAAATCACCATAATAAAAACAATAATATAGGTTTCCAATACCAATACTTAATTTTATAGTTAATATAACTCAATAGGAGATGCTTATTTAGAGGAAAATAAACATTAAAATTAACGTGCACATGATCACAGTACATTGTAATCTAAAGTACAGTAATATTTTTATAAACACTTATAATTCAATAGAAAACTAATTATACAATAACTAAACTAGGCCTTATTTGTAAATGTAACTAATGCAGTCAAATATTATATGTAGGTGATGGCAACTGATTTATGAGTCACCAGTTCAAAACTGGTTTTGAGAATTTGAACATTAACCAGCTTGCTGGAGGCGAAATTTGAAAGTGGAACAAGATATAATGAATAATTGGCATGTACTTATGTACACTTAATACTAAGTAGACATAGAAACTTAGTTTATATACAGTTAGTAGCAAAAGGAGCTGTGCTTGGTGGTCTCTTCATAGATAAAGTAAGAAAATTTACTCCTGCTGCCAGGGATGGTCTGTCATAAAAGGCGATAAAACAACCCAGCTAGCTAGGTCTTCAAGCCAGTCTGAATGGCTATCACCCCCTGGTCTCTAACTATGCTACCGTATTAACCTTGTGTTGTTAAAAAATAAGTGGCCCAGCTGCTTACAATTAAGTGGGCTGTTAGTCAGTCGGCAGTTCCATAGCAATTAAGCAATATCTAATTCACACAAGATTCCATAATATTATAAAAATCACAAAAAGTAATTTACAAATATTACTTAATGCAATAAATATAAGAATTGTTAACCCCATAAGTAGAAAGCAAATAGCTCATTAAGTTGGACACAGTGATACTGGGTTGAATAAACTAGCATAGCCACCTTTCAAATAATAATCAACCTGATATGTCCCTATGAACTCGTAAGGAAAATATTGTATACCTTTGTGAACATAGAACCTTTCTATGAACATTTCTTTTTAAATAAACAAATAAACACAGAAAATTTAGTTTTTATGTAGCAACTGGCATTTGATGAGGTTTTATAACAGTCAGTTATAGTCACTTAAACTGAAATCCTAAACTCATTGTCTATAACTAAACAAAGGGAGAAAAGTGGAGATAGCCTGGACCCTGTAGGTATTGAAAGGGCTATTACAGGCTAAACCTTACTTGATAATATATAACTTATTGTAGCTACCCATAAAGTTCTCAAAAATATCTAGTAATTTGACAATATTTTGGGTCATATTTATTTTTTATTCTTATTTATATTCACATTATTTTGGTAATATAATAGCATCAATGAACATTATATATTATACCATGTGATAGTCATAATTACATTACTATTATATGGTAAATATTACTATTATATGGTACAAAGTTATTACTTTGTTTGCTTAAAATATTAAATTACAATTTAATTAAAACATAAGATGATTAATTAAAACATGGACAAAAAGTCGGTTACAATAACACCACGATAAGAGCAATTGAAGAGAATGTTTACGATAATATATTAATGAACAATACATAATAACTTACCACTCTCAATATATGGCAGAGCAAGTAGTAAAAAAGTAATATATCCAATTTCACTAAACATTGTCGAGTTTGAACACAATTTTATATCACTAAGTCATCGCACATAAAATACAGCTGATTTTCAAACCACACAAAACCTTTGTCTGTTTTGAGGCAAACGCATGCGCGTGCAACAATATTTTTTATTTACATTACAAGAAATGCAGTTCACTTTACACTAGCATCACCATCACACTAATTTGTTGCCATGAAATCATTCACAAATTAAGGAGACTCAATTCGAACCGAGTTCAAAACTTTACGAATTAATGTCTGTGAATAAACTGACATTAGTTATGAATTTTACAATGAATGACTGAATAATAATTTTATACACTTAATTATTATTTTTTAATTTGGCCACTAACTATTAACCTTACTTAGCATTCTACTTAAATTCTACAAATATACTTTAAACTAGCTTTACTTTCCCGTTGTCTGACATATTGGATTGGATTGGTATACGATACGTTTCGGTACAAAATGAAATTATTGTGTTAGAATTACAGCATAATACTACAGTTCACGTATTAGACCAATGCCGCACTATGGTATGTATTCGCGGACCAAAAAACTTTTTGTGTGTTATGCTTTTAAGTTATATACTTAAATTCTTAGACTTATATACTTAAATTCTTAGATTAAGGTTTATTAAATTCCCAAGAAATAAAATATGATTGTGTGAAAACCTGGCCCATGTGAAAAGGTAATATCATAGGCTCGATTATAACAATGCGTAAATCTACAAAATATCGAAATAAGACTTTTAAATTTAACTAAATAGCTAATGGAGTATTTTGAAGCCTATCTATTGGATTACTTCGTATGTATCTTCTACAGAAAGATGGCTAATTTGTTCTATGTGACAGTGTTATGAGTAAAATAATTCCCATAAATAGCAAAAACGAATAGATCTAGCGCTGTGGGTTAGAGTGAGAAAAGAGGAGCTTGCCTACCGCTGCCGTGAGAGAAAGGGAAGCCTGACAGACTGACGCCGTAACGCGTTACGTAATGAAGCTGTTTACCATCCCCTAGGAAGTTAACTCTTCAAAATGGTACGTACAAGAAAAGGATTTGTCACGGATAAAGCGTCGCCGCATAACGACGCGCATGAACCTCGCCCGACTCCTGTGACAAGTGGACTAGAGATGCCGTTCCGTGGGCGAGCATAGCTAAAGATATAAGCCCCATCCAAAATGAAACTACGCTTCGCAACTTGGAACATTGGCATGCGTCATCATGAAGGTGAGAAAGATTTGGCTGATGTACTCTCCGTACGGAGAGTGGCCGTGGCGTTCCTGCAGGAGACTCGGTGGAAGGCTACTAGATCCCGGTTCATTGGGAATAGCTAGTAACATATCTACACAGGTGCACCTGGTAGGGAGAATGGAGTCGCCATAATGTTTTCGGTGGAGCGAACCGGTTCAAGCTTACGGGGACAGGATTCAGGTGGCTATCCTTGGGTCGGTGAGGGAGGTGCTTGGTGAGTCTAAGGGTGGAGGCATGTGTGACAAGGAGACTTGGTGGTGGAACGACTTAGTCCAGAGGAACACCAGGGCAAAAAAACCCCACTTAAAGAAGTAGCAAGCATCCGGATATCCTGAAGATCGCGACGCTTACAGAGCTGCCAAGCGCACCACTAAGAAATCTGTAGCCAGAGACCGACGATACCACTTAGACAACTGTACGATATGTTGGAATCGTCTGAGGAACAGAAGCTCATATATAAGTTGGCGCGCTCCAAGGTCAAAGCGGCACAGGATATTTCCAAGTGCCGCTGTGTTAAAGACCCCGGGGGCAACCTGTTACACGATGACCTCGTGGTGAAGGAGAGATGGCACTCGTAATTCCACGAGCTGCTGAACAAGCAGCATATAGAGGTGCAGCTGCCAGCTTTTCCTCCAAATCAAGGATTAATGCCACCGGTAACGCCTGCAGAAGTCCAAAATTGTCTTCGCCGCATGAAAAATTGGAAATCTGTCTGAGCCAGTGGTGTCCCCATCGAAGCCTACGAGAGCCCACAGGTGTGGGAATCTTAACCAACCTTTTTAACCGAACACTCCTCAGCGGTAGGTTGCCGAACCAATGGAGCCTGAGTATCATTATTCCAGTCTTCAAAGGCAAGGTATCAGTACAGGAGTGCGGTAACTACCGTGGTATAAGTCATGTCTCACACCATGAAGCTTTTCGAGACGGTTATCGACTCTCGGATTCGACAGGAGTGCACTGTCTCGGGATATTACACCCTGGTATGGGTTTCACCCTGGTCATGGGACCATGAACCCTGTTTTTGCCCTAAGGACTATCACAGAGAAATACAGGACGAATAATACGCCTCTGCATTGCCTGATTCTTGACCTGAAGAAGGCCTTCGACTGTATTCCTCGCGCGATAATCTGGTGGGCATTGTGATCCAAGAGGTCCAGGGGCCTATATTGACATCATCCGAGACATGTACCGCGATTCCGATTCTGTGGTTCGGACCACTGTTGGCGACATGAAACCTTTCCCCATCACCGTCGGGGTACACCAAGATCCTGATATCCTGTCAAACAGCATCGGAGATGCAAATGAGCAGCCTCCATGGTTGCTTATGTATGCTGACGATATCGCGCTGGCCGATGCGGACAGGGGTAGGCTAGTGCAACGCGTGAAGGCATGGAGGGAGTTAATTGATAATGGTGGTCTGAAGCTCGATGGAGCGAAGACTGAGTACTGGGCCTGTAACTTCACAGATCCCACACCTCCAATTGAAATACCTGGGATCTGTATCTCACGCGTCTGGTGACATCGATTGCAACATTAAGGCACGCATTGTTGCCGCGTGGGCCAAATGGCGTGAAGTAACTGGTATCATTTATGACCCCAAGATGCCGGACAAGTTGAAGGGACGGTCTATATGACCATCAACAAGGTAAGGAAACAAATGTCTGGCTATTCCGCTTCCGCCGGGCCCTGGAAAGAGAATTAAAAGACCCAAAAAGTGCTGGCTTAACGTCGTAAAGAGTGATATGCGTGCCAATGGGCTCACTACTAGGGATGCTGAAGACCGTACGAAGTGGAGTAGAAAAAGTCAGAAAGCGGACTCAAAACGGAAGTTTAGGTTGCAATTTGGATACAACGCTGGGATGATGATACATAAAAGGATAATTTACGACAGGAAATAAATATGGCATAATGAAAAATAAAATATTAAGAACTTTTACAACAGAATTTTGATTATTTAAAATTATGCATCGATAACATAATGCTGTTTCAATAAATAGTCAATGCTCTTGAATTGAAAATGTGTGTTTGTTAGGTAGATTTATCGTGTCGCCACGCCAACAGTCGATCTCACCCGCCGCTATAAATGTATTACATCAAAAATTTGATAATGGCATTAATTGACGACAATTGGTTTTTAATGTCACAATGATTAATGGAAAAAGTGGAATTTTAAATACGCTGTATTTCAATGTACATAATGCGGCCTCAAATATTTATGACATATCTCATATTGACATATGATGCCTATATAAAGTTATGTTAGCAAAATTAACTGTAAGTCATCTGGAACACGTTTATAATTCGTTCGGATACATTTACCTAATTCAAAATGTGTCGAATAGAAAATTATGGCACTCTCATACGGGTTTATGAGATACTATCCCTTAGCAAAACTCTCTGTTTTTATTAGACGTCGAACAGGTCATTATTTTCACTGGCGATGAAAGTGTATTATTTCTAATAAATTTAGTTCTCTGCATTAGGCGAAAACCTGTAGTAGGCTTTTTACTAACATACACAAACTCCCAAATCTGAACAAACCAAATAGTTTAAACTAATACATCCTATATTGTCCTTGGGTAGGTAAATATAACAGCTGTGTTGCCATAGCCCAAAACGAATTGGTCCATTGATACAATTATGTACACATTTTGGCGTTTTTTTTTGTGGGAGGAAAGTGTCCTTACACACTACCTGTTGCGCAGAGCCGCAACAAGCTCGTGTGGGCCTCACAATGATTCAGCACGACACGCCTGCCTGTGCTCGTGTCGCAACCTCTCCCGCGGCTCCTCTCCATTGCACATTTTCAGGGTGCCAGGAAATGGCGCGAACCGACTACCGCCACCCTGAATATCAGTGGCTCGCAGTGGGTGCGGGCCTCATTGATCCAGGAGAGAAGATCCCTAGCCACCGGTGGTTTATGTCCTCGATTTCATCTTTGCACGTAAGGTGGGCGGGTGCGCGGAGCCCCAACGCGCCTCGTCTCCAAGGTCAAATTGCAAGCAGTTTCACCTTACTCCGAGTTAGCCAGCCACGATCTTGCACTATAGTAACCGATGTCGTTCGCCCATCTACGGCTATAGGTGGTACCTACGTGGGTGGAAGAGGTGCAGGCCTAGTCGCTCCCGTTTCACCGTGTCCGTTGCGGACATAACGATTTCACAGGAGGAGGCGAAAGGCACACTGAGGTTAACGTGGATAACTCTTAATTGTACACAGAAAAAATCATAAGCAACATATGACTCTCGTCTCCATCGCGATAATGCTCGCGCATCGCCAAATGGGATTTCTTTTAGACAATCCAGGCAGATTTAGTTATTTATTGGTACATTTATTTTACAAAAGAAAACTAAATATACCTAGTCAGGTCATAAGTATTGTCACACAGTAAAAACTTTTCTTTTAGAATGCTGGCCACAAAAAAGTTTATTGAATTCGAATTTCGAATTGTTCATGAAAATAAAAAAGAAGAACTTTTAGAATTTTACTCATTTTTAAATATGGAGTGGACGCATAAAGAAGACCGTGTTGCAGTTATTGCGTTGCATCGTTGCGGTTACGCGCCAATTCAAATTTTTAACATACTGAAAAATTTGAATATTACCAAAAGATTCGTTTATCGTACCATCAAACGATACAATGAAGACTCTAGTGTAGATGACAGGTCAAGAAGTGGTCGCCCTCGGTCTGTTAGGACTCCAGCAGTGATAAAAGCTGTGAAGGCACGAATTCAAAGAAATCCCAAACGTAAGCAGAAACTGTTGGCCCTTCAGATGGGGTTAAGCAGAACCACGGTGAAAAGGGTGTTAAATGAAGACTTAGGGCTTCGGGCATATCGAAGAAAAACAGGACATCGTTTGAATGCTCGTCTAATGGACCTGAGACTGAAGAGATGCCGCGCTTTGTTGAAGCGGTACGCGGGAAAAAAATATCGGGAAATTCTT
Organism: Malacosoma neustria; assembly: GCA_963693495.1. NCBI lineage: Eukaryota > Metazoa > Arthropoda > Insecta > Lepidoptera > Lasiocampidae > Malacosoma > Malacosoma neustria. Next base: position 15,565,295 of record OY856379.1, on the reverse strand, counting down.
TTTTCGGATGAAAAAATGTTTACCGTAGAAGAGAGCTACAACAAACAAAATGATTACAAGTGTACGCACACAGTAGTGAAGAAGCGAACAACCGTATTCCGCGTGTCCAACGAGGTCATTTTCCATCCTCGCTCATGGTATGGTTGGGAGTTTCTTATTGGGGCTTAACAGAGGTACATTTTTGTGAGAAAGGTGTAAAAACGAATGCTGTTGTGTATCAAAATACAGTCCTGACGAACCTTGTGGAACCTGTTTCTCATACCATGTTCAATAACAGGCACTGGGTATTCCAACAAGATTCGGCGCCAGCTCATAGAGCGAAGAGCACACAAGACTGGCTGGCGGCGCGTGAAATCGACTTCATCCGGCACGAAGACTGGCCCTCCTCCAGTCCAGATTTGAATCCGTTAGATTACAAGATATGGCAACACTTGGAGGAAAAGGCGTGCTCAAAGCCTCATCCCAATTTGGAGTCACTCAAGACATCCTTGATTAAGGCAGCCGCCGATATTGACATGGACCTCGTTCGTGCTGCGATAGACGACTGGCCGCGCAGATTGAAGGCTTGTATTCAAAATCACGGAGGTCATTTTGAATAAACTTTAATGTCATAAGAATCTATGTTTTGTTAAGTTCATTTTGGTATATGAATGGTTACATAATGAATAAACTTGTTACAATTATTTTACATTAAACATGTGACAGAATTTATGACCTGGCTAGGTATATAATATAGCAGTTGTCTAGTATCTATAACACAAACACTTAGCTGTTTACTTTGGGACTAGATGTCGTTGTGTGAATTATCACAGTATATTTACTATAACGTCCACTGCTGGGCTTGGGGTTCCCCTACACGGAACGGACAGTATACCCGCCGCACTCGTCCAAGGCGGATTGAAGAGTTACACATACCGGTGATCTCGGAATGCAGGTTTTCTTACGACGTTTTCCTTCGATATACAGCAATTATAATATGCCCATCAGGATAGAAAAACTGCCTAAGCAGTGCATGGTACCGTGGGATTCGAACACGGAACGAGAATAGTCTCTGAGTGTAATAGATATAATACCTATAAAGCTACCAGGTACCTATCTTATCCTATTAATAATAAATAATTTATTACATTATTATTTTGTATATGGTTATTATACTCTGAAGTTTGGCTACATAACAATAGCGATTTCTTTTTTCCGTGCAGAGGGAATAAGAAAAGCGTTAAAACAACTCTAGCTTCGTGGTCGGCGATGGTTACCTGGTTACTAAACATGTCGTAATAATCTTGTGTTGTGTTCCGGAATAAGTGACCCAGGTTTCTATACCCCTATGGGACAGCAGTGTATTCGCGGTGCCCCTAGCGTCGCAAACATCCATAGGCGACGGTAACTGCTTATTATTAAGTGGGCCGTTAGCCTGTCTGATGTTCCTCAACAATAAAAAAGGCGAAAACATTTTTTAAGGCATTGCTAAGCGAAGATAACCTAAAAAATAGAGCCTTGTCACTTAATTTGCTATGTAATTAAATTAAAAGATACAAATGCACTGATTATTTGAAATTAAAATATTACTGTATTTTTGTCACACAGTACAGTCCTTCTTTATTCAACTTTCTCTCTCCAATTTGTAATACTTTGTCATTTTTTATCGCTTTTTGGATATAAAAATTTAAGAAAGGGTTTAAATTAATAAATTTCATTGAATTTTTGGGAAAAATAGTAATTTATTCAAAATTAAATATAAAATAGCTAATTTTATGTTAAGCTATATATAAGTCTCGTGTAAATTAAAATAACAAAAAGAAATATAGGTATAAATTATAATTATCCGTGCAGGGGCGGAGAAAGAACCTCTGCGGCCGGGGTCGGCCTGTCGTAAAAGCCGACAAAACAACCCACCCTGGCTACGTGGTAGGGCCTCAAGTCCGTCTGGATGGCGACCACCTTTGTTCAATAAGTATGCCGCCATAATAACCTTGTGTTGTGTTCCGGCATTAGTGACCCAAGTTCCTGTACCCTTATGGGACAACAGCGTGTTTGCGATGCCACTGGCGTTGCAAACACCCATAGGCGACGGTAACTGCTAAATTCTAAGCGGGTCGTCAGCCTGTCTGCTGTCCTACAGCAATAAAAAAAATTATTTGCATGTTATAGAATTGAGGTTATATTATTCACCATACACAATGCTCATTACTGTCAAATCGTGCCTCACACACATACACAACGTTTGCTTGCATAGTCGTTTGGAGGGGGTTTAACGCTTTTTCGTTACGTGACGATTTCTGCCCGTTCGCTCTACTGTAAGCCGCATAAAATAACTTAAAAAATCCCATTACTTTAATTAAATACGAAATTCTTCATACTTTAACATATATGTACACTAGCCGATCACGTCCGCTCCACTGGGCGAATAACAGGCAAAAGTAAATCGAAAAAAAATTAAGAGGGTCGATGGAATCCAAAAAATAAATCACATCCCGATATGTTCAGCCATGTACCACACCCGATATTTAGCTTTGTTGTGATGGTGTGTCAATGGAACCCCGTTTTCCTTATATATATATATACAGATAGAAGATGATTTTGTGCTAAATAAAAACAAAACTTGAGGGTCGTATTAAATATTGCTTTAATGTAAAACATTAATTTCACTATATGTACATACATACATATAGACAAGGAATATCTAGTCAAAGATACCAAATGCATTTTTCAATTTATCCGAAGAGAAAACACCCTTTTCTGTAATAATGCCTGTGATTAAAGCTGCTGGTGTGACATCGAATGCTGGATTCCAACAATTAATACCTGAAATTAATATATTGCTAAATATAAAAACTGGATTATCTAAAAAAAATATGATATGAAATATTTAATATATCTATACCTGAAAAAGAGCCACTGTGTGGTTTTTCCTTACAAAGTTGTATTATCATTTTAGTATTAATTCCCGGTTGCAACTCAAACTCGCTCAGTGCCCGGGGTCCGTTTTCCGACTTTTTCTTGTCCACTTTGCACTGTCTACAGCATCCTTGGTAGTCCGTCAATTGGCACGCATATCATCCTTTACGTCAAGCTAGCACTTTTTGTGTCTACCCCTCCAGCCGACAAACCTACCTATGTGGTAGGGCTCCTAGCCCGTCTGGATGGCAAACACATCTAGTCTCTAAATATGCCTCTATAATACCTTATGCCGTGTTCCGGCATAAGTGACCAGGTTCCAGTTCCCATATGCAGACAGTAGTGTGTTAACGGTTCCCCTGGCATTGCAAACATCCGGTAACTGCTTATTAGCCGTTTGTTGGTTATCATCCTCTCTGCTGTTCCACAGCAATATAAAAAATAGGACACTATTTACCAGGTGCAGCTATTCTGTGTTCGCCAATATGCGTCATTTCTCTATCCGGCCTCTCTTCAATCTTGATTTTATCTCCATTAGCAAGGGACATATCTATGGAAGTAAGGGGCGCAGCAACGTAAAAAGGTACTTCGTGGTATTTGGCCACTATTGCTATTTGATATGTCCCTATTTTATTTGCAGTATCTCCATTCGCCGCAACCTGATCAATGAAAAAAATTAAAAGAATAAAAAAAATTCTGGAAGAAAACTCTATATAATACTATTACACCCAACAGAGGTTGTCTTATTCACACGGATAAAAAATTAATTAAAAAACATATTGTAGTGGACTGAATTGTGAATCTAAACCATTCTCGAATTCACTTGAACACTCACAATTTTTTATATCAAAAACGATACCGCCATTTAGGAGTTTAGACAAATATATACACACAGACGAATTATATACATAAAGATGAATATAATATTACAAAAAATTGCATGCATGAAAGAACAACAACCAATAGTAAAAATGAATGTAGCTAAGATTACTAAAGGCAGATAATATTTTGATGTGCTATTAGAGACCCAAGCGAAAAAACTGTGTGGCTGAGATGAATATGCTGCGGAAAGACCGTGTTAGAAACTCTCGTATCTACGACAGCCTTCATGTTTGTGAAATTGTGACTAAACTAAATGAGTGACATTTTGCTGCAACCGGCTTTTCACGAGGGCAACAATTGTCTAGCCATGTTGCTGGTGTAATGTACATGCCAATGGACTCACTATCAGAGGTGAGAAAGACCGCGCGAAGTGAAGAAGAAAAATTCGGAAAGCGGACTCCAGACACCAAAGCAGAAGTTTGGGTTGCAACTGATGATCCAAGAGAAAATTTGGGATCCAAGTGTTTTGAAGATTCTGTTTCAGTCCTCTCGGGCATTATTATCGTGGTTTTCTCGTGACTGAACATGATCAGTTTTCTTTTTAAATCTTTCTTTCCAATTTCACAAATTCTTTGATATATTGATAGTACGTTGCAGGCAGGGGTATTAGTTTTTATAAAATCATGTGAATAGTTCTGGGGCAAGTGCTTCTTCCTTTTGGATACAACATAGCAAGACATGTTACGACATAACTTTTAAATAAGAGAAGTTATTAGTTAGATCTAAGAGGAAACTTACCCTATCTGCTCCAACAACGACAGCATCTATCCTCCTTGTGTTCATCAAAGCAGACACCATGCTATCCACGATTAACGTGGAGGGTATCTTCTCATGCACAAGCTCATAAGCTGTCAATCTTGCACCCTGATTGTAAGGCCTTGTTTCAGTGCAATACACATGTTCTGTAATAAAATTACTTCAAGGGTACTCATAGAAGAAGAGTTAGTAAAATAGAATGTCATAGATTAAAAATGATAATCAACTCAAAATTATAAAATAATGCTTTTATAGACACCGAGCTGCGGCAAATTATTTGCCCCCGAGTAGATGCACATTCTCCAGAATAGGGTTACCACAAATCATTCTTATGATTAGATAATATCCTAATTATAATAGCCAACAATATGATTTATTATTCCTTATAATGGCAGCAATTGAAGGCATATGTAAGAGATTTGCCTTAAAAACTAAATTAAGGCATATCTTTTACACAGAAGGCCACCAATATAAAGCAGGATGTTCTGTAGTTAAGCCATATTATGACCATCGGGAATAACAATGGGAAATGATAGTTATAATAGAATAGAGATTTTAAGTTAAACCTTTTTCCTTTCTCTCCGAATCACTTAACTATTTATACAGTACTATTTATACTATTACAAGTTATCGCATCTACTCTTATACATACCGTCACGATTTTTGAGCAATCGGCGAAAGTAGTAGAAAGATTTGCGCATGTGTACACTCACGTCTATAATTATTACGACTCAGACGTGCGGACGGTACGCGGGAGCGGCAAGTGACTGACAAACCAATACGGCGCCGGCGCTGGCCCCCGGTTCCCCCGACAAACAGACCCAAAAAAAGACAACTGCGCATTCAAGGCCAGCGCTCAAAACTCGTGAAGGTAAGTATATTAGTGCACATCTTGCAAATACTTATTTTAATGCCTAGTTCCCTAAATTAATGTAAATATAACCTAACACAAAAGGTCCAAAATGCATTAAAAGTTAAAGAGAAATATAATTCTAATGTCAGAAAAATATTATACGTAGAGAAATATGACCAAATTGAAAATATTTAACAAATAATATAATATTTTGTTAAATCTTAAGACTTTTAATTGCAACACCATTCATTCATTGGTTTGGCCTTGTGCCAATCATTTGGGGTCGGCACAATATGTCTTTTTTCTTCCATTTTATTCTATCCTGGCATTCTTCATCTATTACATCACAAACCCTCATATCATACGTCACACATTTTTTCCTTTTTAGGTCTACCTTTGCTCTTGTACCCATCTATTTTCAGGTTCAACATTCTTCTAGTAATGTGGTCAGCGTCCCTTCTCATTACATGCCCGTACCATGCCAGTTTCTTTCCTCTTAATTTATCATTTATCCACACCTTTACAATATTTAAAAGTCAAGTCATTGAGGCAAATGACATTTATACATTATGTTTGCTAATATGAAATTGGACATTTTATTTTATTGCTGAGGAATAGACAGACAAACTAACGGCCCATTTAATAGTTAAGCAATTATTGTTGCCTATGGATGTTTGCGACGCTAGAGGCACCGTGGACACGCTGCTGTCCCACAGGGTACAGGAACCTGGGTCACTAATGCCGGAACACAACAAAAAGTAACTATGGCAGTATACTTATAGACTAACGGTGATTCTGTGTGAGGACCCATCTAGACGGGCTTGGGTCCCTACCACGTAGGTAAGGTTGTTTTGTCGCCTTTTACGACAAGCCGACCCCGGCCGCAGGGGTTAGTATTCTTACTCCGCCCCTGCACGGAGATATAGTTATATATTCACGGACGTATGTTCAACACAGTGCAGCTAGATCGTGAGTAAAATGACCCCCTTCCCCACTCAAGTACCACGCAAGCTTCTCACACAATAAAAGCAACCAATATTGCGTGTCGAGAAGTGTAGGCGACCAATCGCGTGTTTCGCCAAACCAAATATTTTGGATGGAAAAATTGTATGCATCTTGCGCGCGGTTATAGTAGGGGGTAATTTTACCCACCATACCTTGCATAATAACTTACCAAGCCGTTTACTCGCATGGAGTGACCGAATAACTCCCAAGGCAGTACCATATCCAGCAGTAGCTAAAGAGCCAGTATTACAATGTGTCAGCACTCGCACTGAGCCATCCCCTGTTGTATTGCTCAATATCACTTCACAACCGAATTTACCTATTGCTTTGTTATCCTCTATGTCTTTGGTCAACATAGCCTCTATTGTATTGATAAATCTGAAATATGAACACAATTATTTCATTATTATCAAAAACATAGCCAATAAGCATTGCATTGAAACCCCAGAGTACATGGGTTCATACGGTACATCACATTGATATCCGTGGCGTAAAGCTGGACTGCTTGTGTAGGTCAAGGGTTCGATACACGTCCCAAGTGTTTATGAAGGATATATGTATTTATACAAAAGAAAAGTATATAAGTAGCATATTAGTTGTCTAGTACCCATAACACAAATGCTATGCTACTTATTTTGGGACTAGATGGCGCTGTGTGAATTGTCCTAGTACATTCTATAGGAAGTAATCCTAGTGACAGTGGCCACATACTCGTGAGCGGGTGAGCCTGTCTTTCGATCTCAGCTATAGACATATTTAGGTGTTAGGGTATAAAACATATTTTTTAATATTTATTTACCTTATAAGCAGTATTTCAATTTTGTAATATTAAAAAAGTATAGCCTTCTCAAATCCAACCGTAAGTCCGAGTTGAACGTCTAAATCCCGTGGTGGGCGGAAACGTAGTCACAAAATTACAGAGGTACGGAAATGGAAAACCCAATAAAATGGAGACTCGTAAAAACGTAAATCGTATAGAGCCGCTGTCCAGGAGCGATCGCCAGGGCATATCTGAAGCTGACGCTGGGTGTATCAGCATATGAACCGTCAGTCACTCTCTGCTGAACAGGCGAGTGAGTTGGGGAACCCGAAGATGCTGCTCTTGACCAATGGGGTGGGGAGGGACGATACTCTGCAAGAGAGGGCTTCGCCCACGAATTCAGAAGGCTCGTCCGCGTCGACCACAAATTATGTAAGTAATGATAGACGCACAAAGTAGTCAACAGAGGAAATAAAGGAGTTGATTTAATGTTACTTTACATCATACTCAATAGTTAGGGGGGGCATGAGTATCCCTCTTCCTGAGGGCTACGGGAAGGGATACTCATGAAAAACCGAAATAAGTCCAGAGAAAGTCTAATATAATCTACATAAATAAAATGATGACAGAGTAGAGTCTGTAGTTGTGCGCGCATCACAGAAAAACTACTGAATAGATTTCAATAAAATATCTAAGTTTTAGTTCTAAGACACCTTGGCTCTTACCTAAAAATTATTGCGATATCTTCATTTAATATAAAGTTATTAAAGTTTTAAGAAACATGTGTTTTCTTGCCGCGGAGAAGTGGGGTAAGTGGTGTCGGGTGTATGTGTAAGAAAACTCCTCAAATTGTTTCGATTTACTTTTTCCTGTTATTCGACCAGCGAAGCGGGCGGGAACGGCTAGTATATATATAAAGGTAAATAGTATTACAGCAACCACAACAAGTGTGTAGAAGTTAACATATAGATATACAAACCTATCTTTAAATTCAACAGGTGATATTGACTCGTCTGCACTCAGAGTATTTGCTAAATTTATCAGTTCATCGGCTGCCAATTTTATATTAACAGCTGTTGGGCGAGCCGACACCAGGTAGTTCAGTTTGCCTTCTATCTGAAATGTATGCATATGTAATAGGTAATTATTTAAAACAAATATAAGATAATTTAGTCATATATTAATATAATTTAACATAGTTATATAGTACAATGCCATCTCCACTAGGCCCAATAAGTTTTAGCTTGACGTCGTAAAGGGTGTCGTCGCATTGGACTGACTAACAGGGATTCCGAAGATCGTGTGAAGTGAAAAAAGTGAGAAAGAGAATTTAACCCTAAGACGATGATGATGAAAGTACATAACGAAGGATCCCAGGACTGTAAATGAAAAGGTGCAATTGGAATTGATTACTTCAATGATGATAATATTTAATTAATTAACTGAACTTTACAATGCATTTTATGTCATCTGGAACAAAACCCACCATATAGGTTTAATTGCATTAAAAAATGCATTCAATTGCTGTAATATAATGATTCCAATGAGATTAATTAACAAATGTATCAACATTTATAATAGAACTCATATACTTCTACTCAACCGGGGCACATAGAACATCTTTAATATTTACTAAATTGGACCTATATTTTCATTCTACATGATTACTTAAGATTTATAAATTTCTAATCCCCAAACTCCATTGCTAGCTTACACGCATAAACTAAACATCATCTTTTGGTTTTTTGATAAAAAAAAAGCCTTTGCCTTTGTAAAATTAAACAAAGTCACATTGTAACATTGACTGTTGCAAGTAAATATAAATATACATAAAAGGAACTTAATAATTATATTATACTACTTGACCCGGCAAACATAGTTCAGCCTTCTTCAATGTATGACTATACTGAAATTCATCAAAATTGGTTCAGCGGTTTAGACGTGAAAGCGTAACAAACAAACTCACTTTCGCATTTAAAATTAGGTAGGATGATATTCACAAGCAGATTCTGAGCTTCCGTGTTTCTATCCGTGCATGGGTGGAGAAAGAATACTAACCTCTGCGGCCGGGTCAGCCTGTCGTAAAAGGCGGCAAAACAACCCACCCTAGCTATGTGGTAGGGCCTCAAGCCTGTCTGGATGGTGACCACCTTTGGTCTTAAGTATGCTGCCATATTAACCTTGTGTTGTGTTCCGGCATTAGTGACCCTTGCTGTACCCTTATGGGACAGCAGCGTGTTCGCGATGCCGCCGGCGTTGCAAACACCCATAGGCGACGGTAACTGCTGAATTCTAAGCAGGCCGACAATCTGTTTGCTGTCCTATAGCAATAAATTTAAAAAAAAGCTTTTGAAGGGAAAGCTTATATAATAAGCACTATATACAATATTCTTGGGTTTAATATAATAATAACAGCCCAATAACATCCTACTGCTGCTGAACGGACAGTATACCCACTACGCTTGTCCAAGGCAGATTACACAAACCAGTGATCATGGTATGCAGGTTTCTTTATGATGTTTTCCTAACGGTACATGGTAATTATGCTATAATACGCACATTAGACGAGAAGAAACTGCCTAAGCTGCAGACTGCATACATTCATAGAATTCGAACCCAGGACCACTAGGTTGGTCATTGAGTTTAATACCACAGCTGCCAAATACCTAATATACAATGCATATATTACGACCAAACCTTACATTTTCTAACAGTATTCTTAGATATTGTATCTTAATATGCCATTTCAAATGCCCAATTTTTCTATATATTTTTTTTTATATTCAGTACCATTACCACATATTAATTCAAATATAGATATTGCACATGTGTAAAAGATTTGGAGACTTATTATTGCTAAATACACATAATTTGGTTAAATTATATTTTCTTTGTAACTTTCAATTTCCATTTATAAAGTAAATTAATATTAAAATATATTAACATCAATTTTGTATAGTCATTGCCTTTCGATATCAAATAGACAAGGGCTTCAAACAGTGGCATGATAATTCAAAGTTACAAAGCTATTATCTCTACTGTTAATAATAACACTATTATATTATTAAGAACTACATAATATGTTAGTTACATTTTATCAACCCAAAGTTGAATTTGTTATCTGACCTCTTGTCTTATAATTTTTTTGTCATTTGTATCTTCTTTAAGAAGTTCAGCTGCTAGTGATAAACAGCCCACAATTGCTATTGCAGGGGCTCCTCGCACCTATACAAAAAAATAACTTACAGTAAAATAATAAATTATATTTATTTGGTTACCTCTGTTGTTGAGAGATGTGATGCAATGTCTTTTGAACATAGGAATGCTTGCAAAGTCCAAGTTCTATTTATTTTTCGAATTATAGATTACAAAAAATGTATTATACCTAGTCAGGTCATAAATTCTGTCACATGTTTAATGTAAAATAATTGTAACAAGTTTATTAATTATGTAACCATTCATATACCAAAATGAACTTAACAAAACATAGATTCTTATGACATTAAAGTTTATTCAAAATGACCTCCGTGATTTTGAATACAAGCCTTCAATCTGCGCGGCCAGTTGTCTATCGCAGCACGAACGAGGTCCATGTCAATATCGGCGGCTGCCTTAATCAAGGATGTCTTGAGTGACTCCAAATTGGGATGAGGCTTTGAGCACGCCTTTTCCTCCAAGTGTTGCCATATCTTGTAATCTAACGGATTCAAATCTGGACTGGAGGAGGGCCAGTCTTCGTGCCGGATGAAGTCGATTTCACGCGCCGCCAGCCAGTCTTGTGTGCTCTTCGCTCTATGAGCTGGCGCCGAATCTTGTTGGAATACCCAGTGCCTGTTATTGAACATGGTATGAGAAACAGGTTCCACAAGGTTCGTCAGGACTGTATTTTGATACACAACAGCATTCGTTTTTACACCTTTCTCACAAAAATGTACCTCTGTTAAGCCCCAATAAGAAACTCCCAACCATACCATGAGCGAGGATGGAAAATGACCTCGTTGGACACGCGGAATACGGTTGCTCGCTTCTTCACTACTGTGTGCGTACACCTTATCATTTTGTTTGTTGTAGCTCTCTTCTACGGTAAACATTTTTTCATCCGAAAAAAGAATTTCCCGATATTTTTTTCCCGCGTACCGCTTCAACAAAGCGCGGCATCTCTTCAGTCTCAGGCCCATTAGACGAGCATTCAAACGATGTCCTGTTTTTCTTCGATATGCCCGAAGCCCTAAGTCTTCATTTAACACCCTTTTCACCGTGGTTCTGCTTAACCCCATCTGAAGGGCCAACAGTTTCTGCTTACGTTTGGGATTTCTTTGAATTCGTGCCTTCACAGCTTTTATCACTGCTGGAGTCCTAACAGACCGAGGGCGACCACTTCTTGACCTGTCATCTACACTAGAGTCTTCATTGTATCGTTTGATGGTACGATAAACGAATCTTTTGGTAATATTTAAATTTTTCAGTATGTTAAAAATTTAAATTGGCGCGTAACCGCAATGATGCAACGCAATAACTGCAACACGGTCTTCTTTAAGCGTCCACTCCATATTTAAAAATGAGTAAAATTCTAAAAGTTATACATTTTTATTTTCATGAACAATTCGAAATTCTAATTCAATAAACTTTTTTGTGGCCAGCATTCTAAAAGAAAAGTTTTTACTGTGTGACAATACTTATGACCTGACTAGGTATATAACAATATTTGAATCTCTGTATTCTGCCATGTGCACAACTTGAAATTATTTAAATTACAAACTTACAATTATATACTATTTAGGAATTGGTCAAAAAAATGGTTTACATCTGACTACCAACTAAAAACACCCCACTTCAACTATCATCTGGGCCAACGGATAGAATCTGTTGCCCTCATGGCCCAGGCAGACTTTGGTACTAGATGGTGCTATGTGAATTGTCCAATATACATGAGAAATATAATCATATTATACCCTTATGGAATAGCAGTGTATTCACGATGCCACTGGCGTTGCAAACACCTATAGGCGACGGTAACTGCTAAATTCTAAGCGGGTCCTCAGCCTGTCTGCTGTCCTACAGCAATAAAAAATTTAATATAGATGTGAAAATATGTACATCAATCAAGATGCTGCTCAACAATTTTAAGAATCAAAGGATTTTTCTTACAAATATTTTGCATAGATACCAATGGTTTTAATTAGGCAAAGCACATAATTAGTCCCAAGTTTTATAAACTTTATAGTTTTTATCCGTACAGGGGCAGAGAAAGAATACTAACCTCTGTGGCCGGGGTCGGCCTGTCGTAAAAGGCGACAAAACAACCCACTCTAGCTACGTGGAAGGGCCTCAAGCCCGTCTGGATGGCGACCACCTTTGGTCTAAAGTATGCCGCCATAATAACCTTGTGTTGTGTTTCGGCATTAGTGACCCAAGTTCCTGTACCCTTATGGGACAGCAGCATGTTCGCGATGCCATGGCGTTGCAAACACCTATAGACGACGGTCACTGCTAAATTCTAAGCAGGCTGTCAGACTGTCTGCTGTCTTACGCAATAAAAAAAAAAGTGCTGATTTAAGATTTTACAAAAAAAAGACTGTTAAATCCTACAACAAGGAAAGTGTATTACTATATGAAAAACAAAAACCAATGTTATTTGAAGAACAATTACATATGAAACAGATCATTACCCATAAAAAATACACAAATAGTTGAATGCGAAAAAATCCTCTCTTGGCTCATTAGTTTTAAAGAAATCAGCAAACATACTAAAATGAATCTTTCTTACAAACTTTAGAAGAGGCCTGACACAGCTTCAGTGTTTTGAAGAGCTAATCTGTGTTCAGTGATGAAGCCCATGTCTGCGGACTGCTGAACACTGGTATTTAGAATTCCAGCTTGGACATACTAGTGTTAGTGACAAATCTCGCGAAGGACGCTCAAAATCCGCCTTCACTGAAGATAACATCATTGCTGTGAGACAATTAATTCTCGAAGATCGCCATGTAACATATCGAGAGATAGAGGCTCTATAGGAATCTCAGGGATGACCATTCAGAAGATCTTGCATGAAGCGCTTGGTGTGAGAAAGCTAGTTTGCAGTTGGATACCGCATCTGCTTTCCGACGATCACAAGGCGGTGCTTCCCCTGCTTCAGATGGTGTAAGAAAACTCTGCAAAGGTTTAACCAAGGAGAGTCTACCATCACCAGTGGTGATGAATCTTGGATCTATGTCTACAATCCTGATTCCAAACAACAATCTACAATCTGGGTCTTTCAAGACGAGCCAAAGCCGACTAAAGTTGTTCGTTCTCGAGAAGCACTTCAAAGAAGATGGTGGCCACGTTCATTAGAAAAACCGGTCATGATGCGACTCATCATCATTTCAGCGTTCATCCCGGTTGCAACCCAAACTTCCGTTTCAGTGCCCGGGGTCTGCTTTCAGACTTTTTCTACTCCACTTCGCATGGTCTTCAGCATCCCTAGTAGTGAGCCCATTGCCATGCATATCACCCTTTACAACGTCAAACCAGCACTTTTTGGGCCTACCCCTCCTTCCGGGGCCCGGTGGAGGCGGCATGGCCAGACATTTGTTTCCCACGTAAGCATCCGGTTGCCGTAAAACGTGGCCGTACCGACGGAGCCGACATTCTTGTAATTTATCCACAATATTACGGACATGAAAACTGCCGTGAATACGGGAGTTCCTAATGCAGTCCTTCCGCATCACTCTACACATCCACAGCAGCATATTCACCTCCGTGACACATAGCTCTTGCTTGTGTCGCTCTAACACCGGCCACGCTCCACAGCCGTATAAAAGGACTATTGCACTTGAAGATCGTAGAACGGTTAATGCAGAGTGGTATACCACAGTTTGTTTACCACAAGTCATTGCTGAACGTCGAAAATCTAACTCATAGCGACGCATCATCCTGCACCACGACAACGCAAGCTTGTACACAGTGCTCGTCAAACGATTAAGTATTTGTAGCAGGAAAAAGTAGAAATTCTTGACCATCCTCCATACAGTCCTGACCTAAGCCCTAAAGATTTCTTTACATTTCCTAAAACTAAGAAGTCTTCATGGTCAAAGATTCCAGTCATGTGAAGAAGCAGTCGACGCTTTCAAGTCAGCCATTTTGAACACCCCCACTTTAGAGTGGAATAAATGTTATAATAACTGGTGTGAGCTAATGGAAAAGTGTATTAAGCTACGTGGTGAATACTTTGAAAAACAATAAAAAGTACTTTAGGGTTCTAGTTATGTTTTTTTCTTCAAACCACAAAACTTAAAAGGCATAAAAGCATTTTTCCGTCAATAATTTTTTTAGTTTATATTTAAATGATGTCATATTTAATTGTTTAATGTCATTAGATATTTTATTATAAATTAGAGGTCCCATTCCCAAAACACTTTTCCTGAGGAATATTTGGAGGATTAACCGGACCTCCTATGGGGTAGATTTTCTAAGCGAGACATTTAATCAAACACGTATATCCACTGGCTCACTATTTTTAATGGTGGTGTGTATCATGTTATTGAGTGATATAAATAATTAATAATTACAAAACTTATATAATATAAAATCATTTAGTGACAGCTCCGAATAATATTACATTTTTTATTGACATAACATAACTCTCGAAAATATCTAAAAAGTATACATATAACTAGAAAGAAGAATATATATGAAAGTATACAATTATTCGATTTTAGCAGTGTAAGAAATCAGGTGGCGAGTGAGGCGCCACAAATATCATCTTGCCAGGACATGTACAGAGTTGGTTTGGATTACGTCTATTTTGGGTGGCCATATCTGGTAATCGTGGAAATAGTTGTGGATTGCTCTTCACAAAGATCGCTACTTCTAATATAGAAAGAGAAGGCACCATAAAAATTGTATGTTGAGTAAATAGCGGTTTACAACGATTATCAGTTACTTTAATATTAAACATAGCTCTAATGCAACGCTTATCTAGTAATAATTTCTTTATTTAAATAGATAAACAATTACAGAAAGATCCCAGTTAGAAATGTCATATAATTTACCTGCATCTTATTGATAACTTTCCACCCATCCTCTACGCCTGTTACTCTTACATATCTCGTTTGTAACGGTAACAGTAGCTGGTCAAGAACTTCGAGACATCCTTTTTTGTACTTGATAGATTCTAAACTCATGGTAAATGCTAGATCTAGAATATGAAATGTTGGATTAACATTTTACGATGCATATTTATTACCGTAATTATTAAACCTTTTATATATAGATCGATGAAATATTTATATTGTATTTTTATTTATATAACTTTTACCATGTGTACATACATTAATTAATTACAATAATAAAAAATTTAATTGTACCGAACCGAAAAGGTTAGGAGGATAAGAACTGTCATTGTTAAATCATAAATGTCAATGTTCTTTTTCAACTTTTTCTTCTTTTAGGTGATGGAATGGCACGATCTATTATGCATTTGGCTAATTTCACGAAAAAATATTGTAGCTCCGGATGCAGGAAACAAAAGCAGTAAAATAAGAAACAATATTAAAATCAAACAATAATCGAAGTAGGGTAGTTATAATTGTTAATAATAAATTCATAGCTTAAAATTATTAATTACTTTTAAAGATAGTTTTCTAATTACAGAGCATATTGCAACTCAGTGGCGCACAATGCCGAATTATGCTTAAGGTTAATTGGAACGTGAATTAGTTTTCAAATTAACTAGCAGAGTGCACCATCCTTAATAAAAAAAATTGAACACAGTTTGAATTAACTTTGATTATTTCCAAAAAACTACAACGAAACGAAAGCTTTAAATTTTTTTTCAACAATAAACAATATTACTAACGATTATTTATATAAAATTTCGATCAATGGCAACTTATAGAAAAAACACTTGTTTATTTTCTGTCACTGAGTTGATATTCGATTGCACGGATCACTTTTGAGAGTACTTGATTGTGCGAAGCGTTGCTGTAGTTGAAACATCAATGTTGAGCATTATGTCGCATAATGCGCTCTAGTGCTGTAATTGGAAAACAAGGTTAATAAAGATATAGACACGTCAGTTCAGACATCAATTCTATAGAAAAATTTAAGAATAAATACGGGAGGAATAGACAAAAACAATAATTAATAAAAAAAGAAAAGAATGATCGTAAAAGGCACTCGATAATCAAAACTGTCGCTATTAATTCTATGAGACATTGAAAATAGTGACAATAATCTCCTTTTAACTTTTGGAAGTGGGGTTAAGCCTTTATGTTTTTGAGGTTTGATCTATGTTGAACATGGTTTTAGTTTAGCCAAATATTTTTAAGTGAAAAAGATTGTTGAACACTATATGGGAGTTCATTTTACAATTTTATGATACCTTAAAAAGGTAGTCCCGTTATCTATTATAAATGTACGCTAAAGTTTTATCGACAGCGTGAACCAAACAATAGCATGTGTGATACACTACTTTTTTAAAAAGTATGCTCAAATTTTTGGTATTAAAAAATCTATACATCTTTCTCTTTCTTGTCTATGGATTATTCACGAATGTGGCCGAATGTGGCGTCCTGTTCGGTAGAGTGATTTGCTGTTTCTGTGTCGAATAATCTTTCTGGAAAAAAGTAATAATGGGTTTACCGCGAGTTTTCTTCGATGTATCAGCAGATGATGTACCTTTGGGTAGAATAGTTATTGAGGTATGAAGTTACTTTTTGAGTTGACTTGGCCGGCATGATTTGATGACCATGCTTTTTTTTCTGGAATCCAGTGT
This sequence comes from Malacosoma neustria, assembly GCA_963693495.1. Lineage (NCBI taxonomy): Eukaryota > Metazoa > Arthropoda > Insecta > Lepidoptera > Lasiocampidae > Malacosoma > Malacosoma neustria. The sequence continues at coordinate 15,548,384 of OY856379.1, read as the reverse complement.
CAAATTACACATTGTACCGTTTATGTGTTCATCAGAATTTTTTTATCCCTGTCTGGCATTTTGTAGGAGTATTTTTCCGTATTAATTGTAGTATATATTTATTTCATTGTCGTTTAAGATTAAGTGAAGGTCAATCTATCACTCGCTTAATCATCAACATCGTATGGAATTTGCCGTTAGAATCAATGATAATAAATTTTCTTTAGTTAAAAATGAATGTTCTAAAGTATATACGTTTCCTTATTTTTAGCCCGTTTTGAGTTTAACACTAAATGTTATATCTTTTTAACAGCTAAGGACAGATGTCACCCCCAGAACATGTGAAAACTTTCGTGCACTGTGTACTGGGGAAAAGGGCTTTGGCTACAAGAACTCAACCTTCCACCGTGTCATCCCCAACTTCATGCTGCAAGGAGGTGATTTCACAAACCATAACGGCACTGGTGGAAAATCCATCTATGGCGAGAAGTTTGCTGATGAAAACTTCATCCTGAAGCACACTGGCCCTGGTGTCCTGTCCATGGCTAATGCTGGACCTGGGACTAATGGTTCCCAGTTCTTCATTACCACTGTGAAGACTTCGTGGCTGGATGGCAGACATGTTGTCTTTGGGAATGTTGTTGAGGGTATGGATGTGGTCAAGCAGGTGGAAGCTCTCGGCTCCCAGTCTGGCAAGCCATCCAAGAAAGTAGTCATCACCAACTCTGGAGAGCTTTCTTAAATTTTCCATAATTATCTATAATATATTTTAAGTTTAACACTTATGTCCTCCTTTGCAACAACTTCCCAGTTAAGTATCACAGAAATGAATGGGTCATTCCAGTTAACTTAAGCTGCATAATAGGGAATTGCATTTATTTTATTATACCAAACATAAATAATAATATTTTTAATAATTTAACTTTGCTTTTTGCATTGGAATATGTTGATCACTGTACTAACTAGATCATCTGATAGATTAATTCATTTTGTATTTGACATCTATTTTTGCTTGAAGTTAGTACTAATAAATTTTCATTTGAATAAGGTTTTGGTTTTATTGTAAAATATTCTCCTCCCATGTAGCAAAAGCCTCCTCAACTTGCAGATGTAAATTTCTGACAGACAACTTTAAGTTTCATAGCTTTTTAAAATCTGAACATACTGTAAATATGCTGTTTTGTTGAAATATATAAGGGGAATAAAAAATATATTTGCAAAATTCATATTACAAAATCAGAATGTTTCCATATTTATCTATAGATAACTTCGGTGCGTTATGAGTGAAATCCTGTTAAATGGATCTGATTTTGATGAAATTTTTTGTGTATGTTCAAGTGAGATTCAAAATAAATTTTTTTTTAATTATAATGCAGAATAATGTATGCCAGGCCAACTAGTTTCCATATAAAATCAGTGAATTACTATCATTTTTATGAATCTACATATAAACCAGCTTTATAATACCAGATTAAAATTCATTGAAAACTAAATAATAGCAGTACCAAATATGGGTGGGAAAAAATTGGGTCTAGCCAAAACTTCAGGGGTCAACCCGTCGTCGATATCTTTGAAGAGATCGACGATGAGAGATGGCTCAATCCTGAAAAATTGAAAGGAAATCTATCCCATTTATTTATTTTTTATGTTCATTAACTATCCAAGAAATTGTGATTCGTCACTGACACTTCCTTTGATATGAATAACGCAAGGACGTGCACTAATTTGGCCTTGTAACAGTAAAAACTGTGGACTTAGGATCCCACTGGATGATAATGCTATCCTAAATATAGTGCATAGTAAGCAATTACATAAACAGTTCTCGTGAAATATTGGCCTGTTACATTACAAAGTATTTCCTTATTGAGCTGTCATTTTAGCCACCTTATTTATCCGAATATTCATTAGTAGTTTAAACCGGCTACTGACCGACAGTAGCAAATGTTTATTCAAGCCGCAAAATGATAAGATATCAGTTCAATACATTATTAGGATCATGACTGCCTAATTAAACCAGAATCAATATTTTATCTTCATGCACTATGTTACGAATTAGTAAACTAAGGTGCAATTTTAAAAACCTATTGCTAATAATTTCAAGCCATGAAAACAAATGGAGGTTAGTTGTAGGTTATAGGGAAGTTAATTATTATTCAGTGTGATAAATTTCCTCTATCAAGTATTACGAAAATTCTAGAATCGTCATTAAGTGTCACGTTTAATATTTTGTTAGGGCCCCACAGTACCTATTTCAAGCACCAAAAAAAAATTGGTATATTTCTCCCAAAAACCGCAATAGTGGTGGAACGTTTTTTTATCAATGATAGGCCTTGCCACGAGCGATCTAGTAATGCTAGTCACAAGTCTTACATTTGAGTTTTTAAGGAGAAAAAGAATAAAAACGAAAACCTGAAAAAGTGAATTACTCGGTATTCACAAGCGATTTTACGAAACTAAAATTTTTTTTAATTGCTATAGGACAGCAGACAGGCTAACGGCCTGCTTAGGATTTAGCAATTACCGTCGCCTATAGGTGCTTGCAACGCCAGTGGCATCGCGAACACGCTGCTGTCCCATAAGGGTACAGGAACTTGGGTCACTAATGCCGGAACACAACACAAGTTTATTATGGCGGCATACTTAAGACCAAAGGTGGTCGCCATCTAGACGGGGTTGGGCCCTACCACGTAGCTAGGGTGGGTTGTTTTGTCGCCTTTTACGACAGGCCGACCCCGGCCACAGGGGTTAGTATTCTTTCTCCGCCCCTGCACGGATAAAAATTGGAAAACATGCGACCAAAGATGTTCTATATATTTATATTTGTTGAAATAATTATCTTAGTTAAGTTTAAGAATATTTTTTTTTATGTAAAGGTCATTCAAATGTCAATACATACCTGGGTCTTTTACTCTTACATTTAAAATGCACCCCTTGATCGGTTAAGTAATACTGTAAACAGCAGAGGGACTTTTTTGTGCTTTGTAACTGTGCCCAGGAATGTTCTGTATCCTCATAGACCTGTATTTCGACGCATTTATTTGCGTCATTGCTACTTGATTATTTTACCACCATGATTACCCACTAAAAACCCCGGTGTCTATAAACAACCTATCAACTACATACCTGGGCCCACAGATTAATTTGGTCTACCGATCGCGTGGTTCAGGTCGAATCTCCTAGACTTGGAAAAATGTGATTGATCTTGGATTCCCCAAGAAAGTGATGTGGCATCCCTATTTTTATTGCTGGTTATTATAAACGAATAAACGTAATTTATTTATAGGGATAATAAAAACTCATAAGCACCTTATTTTAATTATTAACAGACATAGAATACACTAAAATGCTTTTAATATATTAAACGTCGAATTAACTATTTTGCAATGATGTTTGAATTTAATTCATTTTAATAAAAGACAACAATTGTTATATTCTCACTATTTAAATAAGCTAATTTGAATACATTATTATCAAGTAAATTTAAACACGTAGAACTTGTAACGCTTTCTTTACCGTAGGAAACACATCCGTAAAGACAATGTGAAGTGTGTTAAAATTTAATAAATTTTACATGGGGGGTGATAAACCCATTTCGATACGATTATATCTACAATTCTACACCTATAGTGAGACTTGTGACATGTCTCGGTATCTGCTCTGAACTTCTTTACCACACGATGGATCTGGCACCCAGCATGGCATTCATGGAATGATAAGAAGTTTAAATTTTAAGACTTTTAATTAGTTTACTTCATGGAGTATGAATAGCATAGTAAAGTTTAAAGATAACTAACATAAATAGTAGTTTTAAGAAAAATAAAAATTTAAAATTAAGTATTTTGTGAAAAATTTATCAGATACTAAAACTGTAAACTATAATGTCTAGTTTATTTTTTATTCTTATTTAAAATTGGATTATACATTATAATTTACAAAAAAAAAACGCTTATTCTACAAATTACGTCAGAAATAATTGGTACGACTACATGTGTATTATTTTCTTTCAGTATGATTTCAATAAATAAGTGTACATTTCATTGTAAGCAAAGAGAAATTTTTTCAAATTTTATTAATAGTAGTTTAAGATTATTTTAATTATTTGTGTTTTTAACAACTAATATATATATATATATATATATATATATATATATATATATATATATATATATATATATATATATATATATATGTATATATGTACCTAGTCAGGTCATAAATTCTGTCACATGTTTAATGTAAAATAATTGTAACAAGTTTATTAATTATGTAACCATTCATATACCAAAATGAACTTAACAAAACATAGATTCTTATGACATTAAAGTTTATTCAAAATGACCTCCGTGATTTTGAATACAAGCCTTCAATCTGCGCGGCCAGTTGTCTATCGCAGCACGAACGAGGTCCATGTCAATATCGGCGGCTGCCTTAATCAAGGATGTCTTGAGTGACTCCAAATTGGGATGAGGCTTTGAGCACGCCTTTTCCTCCAAGTGTTGCCATATCTTGTAATCTAACGGATTCAAATCTGGACTGGAGGAGGGCCAGTCTTCGTGCCGGATGAAGTCGATTTCACGCGCCGCCAGCCAGTCTTGTGTGCTCTTCGCTCTATGAGCTGGCGCCGAATCTTGTTGGAATACCCAGTGCCTGTTATTGAACATGGTATGAGAAACAGGTTCCACAAGGTTCGTCAGGACTGTATTTTGATACACAACAGCATTCGTTTTTACACCTTTCTCACAAAAATGTACCTCTGTTAAGCCCCAATAAGAAACTCCCAACCATACCATGAGCGAGGATGGAAAATGACCTCGTTGGACACGCGGAATACGGTTGCTCGCTTCTTCACTACTGTGTGCGTACACCTTATCATTTTGTTTGTTGTAGCTCTCTTCTACGGTAAACATTTTTTCATCCGAAAAAAGAATTTCCCGATATTTTTTTCCCGCGTACCGCTTCAACAAAGCGCGGCATCTCTTCAGTCTCAGGTCCATTAGACGAGCATTCAAACGATGTCCTGTTTTTCTTCGATATGCCCGAAGCCCTAAGTCTTCATTTAACACCCTTTTCACCGTGGTTCTGCTTAACCCCATCTGAAGGGCCAACAGTTTCTGCTTACGTTTGGGATTTCTTTGAATTCGTGCCTTCACAGCTTTTATCACTGCTGGAGTCCTAACAGACCGAGGGCGACCACTTCTTGACCTGTCATCTACACTAGAGTCTTCATTGTATCGTTTGATGGTACGATAAACGAATCTTTTGGTAATATTCAAATTTTTCAGTATGTTAAAAATTTGAATTGGCGCGTAACCGCAACGATGTAACGCAATAACTGCAACACGGTCTTCTTTAAGCGTCCACTCCAACTTTAAAAATGAGTAAAATTCTAAAAGTTATACATTTTTATTTTCATGAACAATTCGAAATTCTAATTCAATAAACTTTTTTGTGGCCAGCATTCTAAAAGAAAAGTTTTTACTGTGTGACAATACTTATGACCTGACTAGGTATATATATAATTATTACAAATTATTTGGCTGTGCATTAAAGCGAATGTAGCAATACTTATTATATAATATATTTATATAATTTATTATACATTATATAATGTATAATAAATTATATAAATACTAATATCTTATACCTATATAGGTATAAGATAAATCTAGAAACAGCTATGGCAACAATGTACTCTAGAAAGAAGTGTTTAGTGTAGACATTAATAATTTTGGCATATGTTAAACAGTGTTGTCTATGAATTATTTATACATTTTCCAAATCATAAAGTAAGAACTGTAAAAAAAATTAACACTAAGCTAACTGCCAAGGTACTGGCTCCGGACCCGTAATTGCATAGTGATGTATCGCAACAAGACGTGCAGGCGTATAATTTAGTTCTCTCGCCGATGACGATGCAGCCTGGCTCGCAATGCTTCGTGCAGTTCCGTTCTAGTGCCCACATCTTTAATGCTGTTGTGGAATTTTCCGTTGATGTGGTGTAGGAGAAACGTTTCACCTGTAAACGATTACACATATTAATTGGATTGTTCACGTAATTAGAATTGTTTATTCTAAACAGCGTTTTCATTGGTACGTTGTATACACACGTGTATATTTGAAAGTTTTCGGTATATGATGAAGCTATGTTGACTGGAGAGAAGGAAGACTGAAAATATGTGAAAAGCTAGTAAATAAGTGGATATAAGGTTTAGTTTAATTTCATACATTTACCATACACATTCTTCTATCATTGTGACATTTCTGCACAACCACGGAGGTATTTGCATGTATTTCTGCACAATTGTCTTCGGGAACTTCGGCGAGACATCTGTAGCACCATAACTCATTGTTTGGTCGAGCTGCTGCTGACGTCACGTGAACACTATCCCTGAGAAGATCGCACTCATTTTCTGAAATCAGGGGAAAGGAAATGTCATGTTAATTAAAATATTATATATTTTTCAATATGAGATTTATGTCTTTTTACTGTAAGTATTTCATCCCAGTTGCATTTGAAGCTTTCACTTGGTAAATAAGGAGAAAAACCTCAATGCTATGCCCACTCTTAACAGCGAAAAAATAACCTGAACGAAATCCCTGTTTCATTGCTTCTAAACAGGACGAGTCACTTGTTACCTTTTACATTCTCTAGCTATGGGATAAGGCCAACTTATTTTTCTTGTTGGCCGAAAGAAAACCGCCGAAGGCATACGGTCTATGAGCATCAATACATTATATTATAATTACCTAAATATATCAAAAATAAGCGGTGACAAAACTATTTTCCTCCTGATAGTATTTAAACACCTAATTAAAGGTACTTAGCAGTCGAAAAACTTGGTGATAAGTCTTTTTGTTAATAAGTAAATCAAGTGAAATTTACATTTGTCGAACTAGGAAAAAAAATTTACACTTTAAATCTGGAATACGGAAACATAGACAATGTACGGAAGTGACACTGACAACATAGATTGTTATGACATTTGAACACTTCCGCAATTTTCCTCCTATTTGCGGCATTATAATGATTAGAAACAATGGAACTTCTAAAGTGAAGTATGATTCAATGAAATAGTAGTTAGGTGACTAGTTGAAGAACACTAAGTATAGTTTAAAGTATTTTTGACATACCTGGTGCGAGAAATGACAGCGAGATGAGTACCAGAAAGCGCATGTTGTTAAAACTGGGTGTTGCGCATGCCCCAGCATCCAAGTATCGATCCCGTCTGTACCACAGCTGACCTGTTGCTGGTCCCGGCTAGCCCCGCCTATATCCCCCTTCCATCGCTGATCAGAGAAAACAATCTCAACTTTCCGAATTCTTCATTAAATTAAAACTTTTATCTCTTGTAGCGAGACCTTCAAGTGTACTTAATGGATAAAATGGATTTTAATTAAAGCCTCACCGAGTAATTTGATCTTAAGTAAACACGCGTCGAAAGTATTGTGTATTACTGTTTAGATTCACGAAATAAATTGACGCGTGGTAAAAACGTAAACCTTTGATAAATTTAATTAGACATATTTCTATTAGAAATCTGGGTTGATAACTGTTATGAAATGTTTAGCTGTATTAAAATGTTCAATTATTTAAAAATCTTTATTTAATTTTTTTTTGTGATAGTATATTTAAATATATTTGTAAATGGCTATTTTAGTTTATGAAGCAGCTCATTAGATTCAAATTTTGTAACCGCGCTAAATGATTAAAGTAAGCTACATTAGAACATATATTATGTATATGGGTTTTATTTATAATCATAGCAAATTTTATTTTTGTCGATTATAATTATTTTGTCAATATACGCTCGCATGACTTGTTCTCTAAATTGCCACTTAAGATATCAATTTGCAGCGACGCCAAGTGTAAGGTAATTTTATCGGTCACTCTTTGTTCTCTTACGGCCGTGAACTCAATCTTATTAATTGGCATTTCTTTGTTGCGATCCTCCCTGACGGTCGAGGTTTCACTCCTTAAGCTTCTTTACGTCATTAACTTCGGCTTTGTATATTACAAATTAACCGTGGATGCTTTTAAAGGAGTTCGATTGCGTCTTTTGATTGTTTTTTTTTTTGGGTAATTTATAATAACTAAAATATTTTCACGAATGACGACTTTCTCGGAATATGAGAACAGAACCAACCAAAAAACATTTTGTTTTGAGTAAAGCTCAAACTAATGAGATCTTATATTTTTATTTATGATATGATATATTTTATTTGCTAAACATGTTTACAATACAATGACAACATTTGATGTACTACATTGCATTTGGTTAGAAAATTATAGTAATTAGCCGACATGTTATGCCAAGTTTAGCGTGCAAAATTTAAATGAGTAGGCCTTTACTTAAAATTATATCTTTTTAATTGTATTTTATGACGTGAATGTCTGATATAGTATACTGAGTAATTTAATATTTGAAGTGGACATTTCGTTCAATAGCGTTTCAAAATTTAATTATACTTTGTAGTTTTAAACCTGAAAAAGGGTAGCTTTCTTGGTCAAAGGTTGAAAATTTAGGCAGTTAATTAAACCTTTTCTACTTCCAATGACCCGCCTGACCTCCAAAAGAGCCTTTTATTCAGTTATATATTCCAGCAGGTAGGTGAGGATTACGCAGACCACAAAGTAGTTAGTCTCTTCTTATTTATGCCTTTGTTTTTTAACTAAAAAAGTTACCTCTGCTGCTGGGAGCGGCCTATTGTAAAAGGCGAGAAAACAGCCCTAGCTATTTGGTATGGCTTCTAGCCCAAATGAATGGCAACCATCGCTGGTCTCTAAATATGCCGCCATAATAAACTTGTTTCACTTTCGCAACGTAGAGAGAAACATCCATAGACAACGGTAACTGCTTACCATTAAGTGGGCCCTTTTCACTTGTGTGTTGTTCCACAGCAATAAATAAAAAAATACAACAAAATGCTTTTTAAGTTACTTGCTTACAATTTTGCGTTTGATCGCATAATAACTAATGAAAGGCGTTTAAATATATAATTATTTTAGCTCGCGAGAAACTCACGTAATTGAATTTACCTAAACCCAATGTTATTTTGAAAAGGAAATAATTAAAACGTCGTTTCCCTGAACAAACCTTCGGCAAACAGAACTTGTTGCTTCGACTCCGCAGCCTTCATTATAATTAATTCAAAAGACCAGTGAGCTTTGTAATTATGTACTTGTTAATTTAGAAACAGAAATATCGCCTTTATTACTTTTAAATGACTATTTGCTCACGTGGCTAAGGGTCGATGTTGTGGAAAATTATTAAAATTTTGATTGTTAACAGATAGATAATTTATATATCGTTATTCCTGAAACCTTTAAGTTCTAGTTCTGATTGATTTTGATTCCTTCCCGTTATGGATTGAAATTTCTTTTGTGTATGTAAAACATTTTTTGAATTATATTTTAAAGTAATTTGTTCTAGTCTGGATGTACGCATCCGTAGATTTGAAATAAGTTATTTGTAAATTTATTTGAAAAAATGCAATACAGATTTTCGTTTAGTAACTAGACGGTCGTATTAAACAACAACCGGAATTAGACGTTTTCAAAAAGAAGACGTGTAAATAATATTAAAAAAGATTAAGCCACCATTGATTCAATTCAAATTGCTTGAATTAATTGAATAAATTACTTTTAACTGTCTTTTTTGTCGAAAAGCCTACTATCGTATTCGATTTCCGCTTTAAAAAGCATACGAGAAAGATTTATAGGTCAACATGTGAACATTCATTATAATTTGAAAGATTTATCGCGTTGCAACACGACCGGTGAACAAATGGTAAAATTCAACACATAAAGGCACCACGTATTTATAAATTGATTTTTAATTATTTATTATTCTTCATTATATTAGCACGCTGGCCGATGTAGTGTTCAGGCGAAGAGTGACCGTGGCGTTCCTGTAAGAGACTCGGTGGAAGGCCAGCAGAAGAGCAATGGTTCATTGGGAATGGCTACAAGCTTATCTACACGGGTGTACCTGATGGGGAAAATGGGGTCGCCATAGTGCTCTCAGAGGAGCTCCAGGACGACATTTTGGAGGTGAAGCGCTTTAGCGATCGGCTTATGGTTGTGAGGGTGCTTGTCGGTGGGGTAGTCACCAACTTGATAACTGCATACGCCCCACAGGCTGGTAGTAGCGACGCCGCTAAGATAGCGTTTTGGAATCTACTCGGAGAAGTGCTTCGTGGGATTCCTTTGTCACATGTGATCGTTTTGGGCGGTGATCTAAACGGTCATGTGGGCGATGAATGTAGGGAATTTGAGTTTGTTCACGGTGGATTTGGGTACGGTAGCCGCAACGCGGTAGGGGAGGACATCCACAATACGTGTGCGGCTGCCAACCTTGCCATCGAGAACACGTATTTCAAAAATAGACCCGAGAATCTGATCACCTACAAAAGTGGGAGGAATGCTACCCAAATCTACTTCCTACTCACTAGAAGACACCACATCAGCAAAGTCCTTACCTACCTGTGAGGTCATATCCAGTGAGAGTCTCACTGCACAACACCGTCTTCTTGTCATGGACCTCTGCGTGAAGCCCAAAGAAAAACGTGTCGATCGCCTTCAACACTGAATCAGGCGGTGGCTGCTTGATGAAGGTAAGTTCCAGGAGTTCGCCTCTGCCATCGGGACAAGTTCGCTGGTGGTGAGGGCGAACCAGTCCAAGCTTACTGGGACAGGATTCAAGCAGCTATCCTTGGGCGGCGAGGGAGCTGCTTGGCGAGTCTAAGAGGGGACGCAAGTGTGATAAGGAGATTTGGTTGTGGAACACACACAGTTCAGACACAGTTCAGAAGGAGACCAGGGCAAAAAAAGCCCTTTTTAAGAAGTGGCAAGCGTCCAGATCTCCTGAAGATCGCGACGTATACAGAGCTGCCAAGCGCGCCACTAACAAAGCTGTAGCCAGAGCCAAACGAGATCACTTACAACCATTGTACGGTAAGTTGGAATCGTCTGAGGGGCAGAGGCAGGGGTCATATATAAGTTGTCGCGCTCCAGGGTCAAAGCGGCACAGGATATCTCCAAGTGCCGCTATATAAAAGACCCCGGGGGCAACCTGTTATGCGAGGACCTTGCGGTGAAGGAGAGATGGCGCTCGTATTTCCACGACTTGCTGAACAAGCAGCATAAAAAGGTGCAGCTGCCAGATCTTCCTATAAATCAAGGATTAATGCCACCGGTAACGCCCGCAGAAGTCCAGAATTGTCTTCGCCGAATGAAAAATCGGAAAGCTTTCGGAGCCGAGGGAGTGTCCATTGCAGCCTTGAAGGCGATGGGCTCTCGTGGTGTGGTCATCTTAACCGTTTTAAACCGTGCACTCCTCACTGGTTCGATCCCGAACCAATGGAGGCTGAGTATCATTACTCAAAGGCAAGGGATCGGTGCAGGAGTGCGGTAATTACCGTGGTATAAAGGTCATGTCCCACACCATGAAGCTTTTCGAGAGGGTTATTGACTCTTGGATTCGACAAGAGTCTCGGAATGTCAGTATAGGTTTCGCCCTGGTTATGGGACCATAGACCCTGGTTTTGCCCTAAAGACTATCACGGAGAAACACAGGACGAAGAATACGTCTCTGCATCGCCTGTCTCTGGACATGCAGAAGGCCTTCGACTGTATTCCTCGAGTGATGATCTGGTGGGCGCTGTGGTCTAAAGGGGTTCCAGAGACTTATATTGACACTATCCGAGACATGTACAGCGACTCTGATTCCGTAGTCCGTACCGCTGTTTGCAACACAAAATCTTTCCCCATCACCGTCGGGGTACACCAAGGATCCGTCCTTGATCCATTTCTGTTCAGCGTGATACTAGATGTCCTGACAAAGAGAGCAGCCTCCATGGCTACTCATGTATGCTGACGATATCGCGCTGGCAGATGCGGACAGGGGTAGGCTGGTGCGACGCGTGAAGGTGTGGAAGGAGTCGCTTGAGAACGGTGGTCTGAAGCTCAATGTGGCAACGACTGAGTATTTGGCCTGTAACTCCATAGATCCCACACCCGTACGCATAGGCGGCGACACAGTCGAGTGCACGGACCAGGTGAAATACCTGGGATCTATATTTCACGCGTCTAGTGACATCGATTGCGACGTCATGGCACGCATTGCTGCCGCGTGGGCCAAATGGCGTGAGCTGACTGGTGTCATTTATTAAGTTGAAGGGACAGATCTATAAGACCATCATTAGGCCTGTCCTTTTATACGGTTGTTACGCTTGGCTGGTGTTAGAACGACACAAGCAAGAACTGCGTGTCACGGAGATGAATATGCTGCGATGGATGTGTGGAGTAACGCGGAAGGACCGCGTTAGGAACTACCGCATTCGCGGCAGTCTTCACGTCCGTGTCATTGCGGATAAATTGCAGGAGTGTCGCTTTGTTGGTATGATCACATTTTACGTGGGAAACAATGTCTGGCCAGGCCCGGCAGGAGGGGTATGCCCAAAAAGTGCTAGCTTGACGTCGTAAAGAGTGATATGCTTGCCAATGGACTCACTACCAGGGATGCTGAAGACCGTGTGAAGTGGAGTAGAAAAAGTCGGAAAGCGGACCCCGGGCACCGAAGCGGAAGTCTAGGTTGCAAGGGATACACCGCTGAGATGATGATGACTTGGAATCAATACTTTTTATATAGTCTAACTATTTCATTACTACTTTATATAGGTTTTAGACTAGTACAGATATTTGATTAGTTGACGGCTACTGCTATAAATTCTGAATGAGTCAATTCTATTATTATCAATTTAATAACAAAATATTTAAGTTTTTTTATGCACTCACTTTTATTTTCAATCTTATTTACAATCTTTGTTCTTTAGCCATGCAGGGGCGGAGTAAGAATAATAACCCCTGCGGCCTGTCGTAATTGACGACAAAACAACCCTCTAGCTACTAGACAGGGCCCCAAGTTCATTGGGATTGGAACCACACTTGATCTATAAGTATGGCGCTACAATAACCTTGTGTTCTGGAATTAGTAACCCAGGTTCCAGTATCCCTATGCGGACAGCAGCGTGCTAGCGTCGCAAACATCCATAGACGACGGTACCGCTTATGATTAAGTGGGCTATGAGCCTGTCTGCTATTCTTCAGACAGTGGAACCTAGTAATTTATTAATATGTAATGTAATATGTTTACAGAAGTGACAAGATAGAAAATTTTATCACTAACGATCTAAATGAACCGTAAATGTGATAATATGGCAGTGATATGTTGTGTTAGAATAATTAATAAGAAAGAGCAGTAGGTACGCTATCAAGTTATAAAATACATTTAGCTTAAGCAATACTAATTTCTTTAAATTAAAATTACGTATGACGAGGAAAGAAAATGATCTCTTATTATTTAATACTATGACAAATGTAAAGTTATTCAAAATAGCCCAATGATACAATATGGGTATATTGAAAGTATCATAAATAAAATATAAATTACAATATCTAATTTACAAATCAGCAATAGAATTACGGTATGTGCGCAGAGATTATGAAATATTTGCAAAGGTCCTGAAACGCCCATTATTCACAGATTCGTATTTATCGTGGAGGAATAAATAAGTGGGGACGAACATCGGGTTCCTTTTGAATTATTTATAAGTGACGAGTTTATTAAAAGGATGTGATAAATGGAAGAAATATTAAATATTGAAAATATAACTTTCCTTTCCGTGCAGGGGCGGAGTAAGAATATGGTTAATATTCCTGTCGTAAACTTCGTAAGTAAGCTTGACGTAAAAGACGACAGAAAACCCTAGCTGGGTGGTAAGGCTCGAATCTCTTCTGGATAGCGACTACCCTTGTTCTCTAAATAAACCGCCATAATAACCTTGTACTGTGTTTCCGCATAGGTGACCCAGATTTCAGTTCCGCAGACGGCTGCGTGTTAGCGGTGCCTCTGGAGACGCAAACATCCATAGGCAACGGTTACTGCTTATTATTAAGTGGGTCATCAGCCTATCTGCCGTCCTACAGCAATAAAATAATATCAGGAATTTATGATAACATAATAATAAGTAATATTTTCTTCATGGATTGTTTTATTTTTTCAAACTCACTGTTCCTAATGCAGTTGCTTCTATACATTTAAAATTAATGAATGCTAAACAAAAATTCTATATTTTCGTATAGATCCGTATTAGACCATCGAACCGATGATTTTTTGGTAAAAACAGGTAGAATATTGCCTTTACGGAGTTTTTTTAAAGCTTTTAGGTTCAACCCCTATGATTGCAGAGCACTTTAAGCTGTTATTTTCAAATATTATAATTACTTTCAGGATTTCACGATCCATGCAGGGCGTTATCTGTTAAAGCCGCAACCTCAAACCACCTTCGTACAAATGAAAATGATAAAACTTGTGGTATTAATTAATACCACAAGTGTATCAAGATAAGTTTATAAAATTAATTATTATAAAGTTCAAATATTAATAAATACTTTGGTGATATTGTTACAAATCTGTTTCACTAACACTGCCAGATATGTATTATTAATTTTTTTATTTTTATTAATAATAAATTGTCTGGCAGAAATTGATAAGTCTGGACATTCAAAGCTCAAGATTCTAGCTAGCTATGTGGAGTCTGGACATTCAAAGCTCAAGATTCTAGCTAGCTATGTGGTAGAGCTCTAAGCCCGTCTGGATGGCGACCACCTCTGGACTTAAGTATGCCACCATAATAACTTTGTGTTGTGTTCCAGCATTAGTGACCCAAGATCCCGTACCCATATAAGACAGCACCATGTTCGCGATGCCACTGGCGTTGCAAATACCTATAGGCGACGGTAACTGCTTACTATTAAGTGGACCGTCAGTCTGTCCGCTGTTCCTCAACAATAAAAAAGAATAATCATAATATAAACTTTAGCGCACCTTTTAGCTTTGATGAATGTTGGTACTTTTTCTTATTAAACAAGAAAAACGTGAGTTTCTATAGCTAAATTATGATCTTTACTGGAACGATTGCTGAATGAACCCCAGAAAGAAAAACATATGGACTAGCAAAAGAAGAAATCTGTTACACCCTTTTACGAATCCGCGTGTAAATGATGGAAGAAGTCTAGAGTATTTTTTTTATCTGTAGGACACTAGACAGGCTGACGGGTAACTTAGAATTTAGCAGTTACCGTCACCTATGGGTGTTTACAATGTCAAGGACATCGCTAACTTGTTGCTATCCGCGTAGCACAAGGTTATTATGGTGGCATATTTGAAAACCTTTATGAGTCTTACCACCTAGCTTGAGTTGTTTAGTTGCCTTTTACGAAAGGCCGACTCCGGTCGTAGAGGTCAGTATTCTTTCTCCGCCCCTGCATGGATATTTCTGTCCGTGAACACAGAGTCTTTCCATTTGGGGAAAGTTGGTACATTTTATTTACATAATATAAATAAAATACATAGTTACAACTAATCATAATAAATAATTATATATCTTATACGTGTCAGAGAATTCTTTCTTTCATAGCAGGATGATAGTGTTCTTCAAAAAGCTGGTTATAAAATGTTTTCGAGGCCCTTAGCGCGTTGGTTATGCCTTTAGTGTTGCAAACGTTTATAGGCGACAGTGACCACCTGCCTATATGGTTGAACTCCAGCTATAATTCATTAAAAACTAAAACATGTGAGTACAACAAGTACACACATGTTTTAGTTAACTATATTTTATTATTTATTTAACTATATATTATAATAAGTTTTATTATATTATAATAAGCTTGTTCCCAATGTGAGTTTATTATTTGTTCAAACCCCGTTCGCTATGTGCGAACGAACGTGCTATATTATTATTTGCACTCAGTGGTAGCGATGGCAATTCAATCCCACTTAAATCTCTATGGTTTGAAGGACTCTTAAAAGCCTTTTCATAAGCCCTTTTGCTGTTAATAAGGGGATGAGGGTAGCTGTGGTTTGTGATAGTTCGACATTTTAAATTTGTTAATTTTTATATCTATACATCTATACAAATAAATAAAATTGGAGGGTCTGTTTGTAATATTAAAATAACTGCTTTTTACTAAGTGTATATGGATGTATACACGGTACATATACCAAAACAACATTTTTAACAATTTTTGTCTGTCTGTCTGTTTGTTCCGGCTAATCTCTGAAACGGCTGGACCGATTTTGGCGGGACTTTCACTGGCAGATAGCTGATGTACCAAGGAGTAACTTAGGCTATTTTTATTATAAAAAAAAAAATAGTTTTTTTGTTAAAATGATAAGTTTCAGAAATTTTATGATCCAATTTAAGTTGACCTCAGATTTATATCAACAATCATATGAAATAGGGTTTAGCTTAGGCTGGAATAATTAGGTTGAATTTCCAATTTAAGTTGACCTCATATATCCAAAAAAATGCTGCTTAAAGTCACTATTCCACGCGGACGGAGTCGCGGGCACAGCTAGTTATTTTATATAAATTTAACAGATTACCTTATTATTATAAAAAATGTGTTAGTGATAAAAATTACCTGTTTTAATTTGATTATCTCTGTAGTGCAACGGCTAAACTGAAACGTATAAAAGTATTACTTATATTATATCAGTTTTCTGGCACCCATACACGCTCTGCTGCTTTGGATTTAAGTGGCGCTGTACGAGTTATTCCAGTATATTTATTTATTAAGTATATCCAAATTTCTACTTTGGTTCTTCTTGGTGTTCTGAGAAATTTTAAGCTATTATTATATGAATTTATGTGTAATAAATAATTTTTATTCCAACCTATTACATTTGTTGTGGTTGTAATTCTAGCTTCCAACATGGAATTCAATTACATTAGTTGTATAAATATAAATAATGTAAATGGAATTATTATTATTTATTGTTGTGGAGCTTGGCTGACAACTTTCTTATTAGTAAGCAGTTATTACTATCTATAGATGTTTGCGATACCAGAGACACCGTAACACATTGCTGCCCACGCAAGGCAACTGGAACATGAGTTATTTATGCCAATATACCAAATTACTATCCGTGCAGGGGCGGAGAAAGAATATTGACTTCTGCAGCCGGGGTCGGTCTGTCGTAAAAGGCGACAAAACAACCCACCCTAGCTACGTGGTAGGGCCCTAAGCCCGTCTGGACGGCAACCACCTTTGGTCTTAAGAATGCCGCCATAATAACTTTGTTGTGCGGCATTAATAACCCAAGTTTCTATACCCTTATGGAACAGTAGCGTGTTCACGATGCCACTGGTGTTGCAAGCACCCATAGGTGACGGTAAGTGTTAAGTTCTAAGTGGGCCGTCAGCCTGTCTGCTATCCTAAAACAATAAAAAACAACATTATTTTGGTGGCATATTTAGGGATCAGGGGTGACTATTATCCAGATGGGCTTGGAGTTCTACTAGCTAGGGTTGTTTTGTCAACGTTTACGATAGGCCGCCTCCAGCCGCAGAGGTCAGTATACTTATTCCGGTCCTACACGGAAAAAAATATTAAATTAAATTAAATACAACCGTTAAATCAATAAATGTTGAAAACAAGATCGGTTTAATGGCTGTATAAGTGGCCCAGTATAGTCATGTTATAGCAAAGAGAACTAAATTATTCTATGATCCGCAAATAATTTGTCTTAGTGTAAATATATGTATGTTGTGTCGGTATCCAAGTTAATACAACTATTTTATACTTAAGCGATAGTATAAAATTAAGGAAAACTTAGATATTTGGCCTGAAGAGATTGCGTTCAGAAAGTTTATTCATTTTAGACACAGACAAAAAGGCCCTGAGTCTCGAGATAAAAACGTATCTTGACTGATGAATAATAAACAAAACAATGTAGTATTATCTACATTTAATTGCAAGAATGTTATAAGATCCGCTGAATGTATCCGAAAACTGTGTGCTCAGGTGGATATAGTCGCACTTCAGGAAACATGGCTAATGCCTCATGATATTCCGTATCTTGGCACTTTGCATTCGGACTTCGCCTACACAGGCAAATCTGCAGTTGACACATCAGCCGGAGTACTCACTGGAAGACTATACGGCGGGGTTGCGCTTCTTTGGAGCAGGAATTTATTTCATACAGTAAATATAATACAGTGTCAGAATGATCCTCTAGTGGGTATTAACATTGTGATCTCAGATCGTTCCATACTCGTATTAATATTTTCGGTCTACATGCCTACAAACTTGGTTATTAATCTCGTGGAATTCACACCATATCCATAATTGAAAAATGTAATACCGAATCGGTTTTCTTACTGGTGGATTTTAATGTGCATCCAGGTGAACGGTTTGCAAACGAAATGTTAAGTATCTGTAAGGAGCAGTCTTGGTCGTGTGTGGATCTAAACCCCCTGCCAAGTGACACGCATACTTTTGTTAGTAGTGCGAATGGATCACTGTGTTGGCTGGATCACTGTATAGCGAGTGCTGCGGCGAGAAGGTCTGTTGACCACTCTCTAGTGCTGTATGACGTTTATTCTTCTGATCATTTTCCGTTATTAATTAAATGTAATATCGAATTTATTGTGCCTAAAACTATTGTTTTCCGTAAAATTATAAATAAATTTTTTGGGGGAAATAGAGATCAACGGTAAATTAAGGACTATTTAACCGACAAAAAAACGGAGGAGGTTCTCAATTCGACGCTTTACGATTTCAAAAAATTTTTTTTATTGGAAAGGGTAAAGTTGGTCCTACATAAGTTTGGGAAAAAATTCCAACCCTAAGGGTACGAAAACAGAGAATGATTGATTGTTCACTCACCGATTATATGTATGATCACGCATAACTTTTGACAGAAGTGATTTATTTAAGCATGTTATTGTAGTAATTAATAGATTATAGCCACAAAAATTATAAAATAAAATCTATTTAACAAAAAAATTAAACCGCCGAAACAACTGAAAAGTAAAAAATAATAAAGCTTTTTTATTAACCTTAATAACTAAGTTCTTAAACTAATGTAAGTATACCTAAATAATTTGGAGTCGTTTCTAAATTTAAATATCTGGGACATTGGGTCACCGAAAATTTAAGTGATGCGTTAGATATAGATAGGGAACGTAGGTCGCTGGCTGTTCGGTGTAACATGCTGGCTCATAGGTTTGCACGATGCATATTAGATGTAAAGAATACTCTCTTCAAAGCCTATTGTCAATCATTTTATATGTGCGGCCTGTGGGTCAACTACACTCGCCGAACATACAGCAACCTATGTGTTCAATATAATAATGGCCTGAGGATGCTGTTGGGGCTTCCGTCGAGGCATAGTGCGTCCGGCATGTTTGCTGAAGCTCGGATAGACGATTTCGTTGCGATTATCCGCAAAAGATGCGCTTCTCTACTGGTACGGGTTCACGATGGCACCAACACAATCCTCAGAGTATTCTCTGATAGATGGGACTCTCCACTGCTAAGTAAATGGGTTCAGTGTCACATACTTCAAAAATAAAAATAAAACTTGACATCTTAAATAAACGTACTGAAACTGAAATGAGTTCATTTAAATTAAATTTAGATTCAATGATTTTACAAGTATATTAGTTTATTCGGTTTATTTTGTAATTTATTAATATTAATTTTATGTTATTATTATTTTTAATCACATTCCTAATTTGGTAACTTTTACTGATTTTGACTGAATTTTTAATGTAATTTTCATTTATGGGACTTGATTCTAAAATAAATTATTATTATTGTTGGACAAACATGTAAGTAGGCAGAAAACTTCAGGGATGTCTGTGTTTACTCAAACATTCTACTATTTAATATTCTGTTTTAATCTGTCAACATCACTTGAGATTCCTGAACGTGTGCTTGTTGTTGTAAGACACAGGGTAATGGAACAACTTATTCCGACATTTCTTACATCAAATTTATTAAAAATAGAAAGAAGTGTTAATGATAATATTAATATTTAAATTCTTTTGTGCTGTCTATTATATCTGTAATCTCGTCGTTATATTTCATATCTATTAAATAAAACGCATATCAGTATTTATGTTCGTCTACGTACTATGTTATGTCAATATTAAAGTCATCATTTATATGTTTGTAAAAATCTCGGTACTGGATCAGGTAACGGTGTAAAAGAAATCGTTATGTACTTAGTGTCAATTAATATATAATAAAAAATTTATAAATAAGTTTACATAATAAACATATTACAGTATGTAATTCAATACAGTGATGTTAAGTGAAATTGAATTTGTTGCTTCCACTTGAAAGGCTTTATTATACGTTAGCGTTCTAGAAGCAAACTACAAAATATTTATCAAGGACGGGAGCTAACAATTTCGAACCATGTTTACCCGCCTTAATAGGCAGGTTGTGAAAGCATTTGGCATTATATATTACTAAAGTAAAAACGTAGCATGTTTATATTTTACATCAAATTTGAATATTGGGTTTAATAATTTTTGTTACTATACGTTATTTGTTACGATATTTGGAGCTGCTGTGTCTGTCATTAAATTTGTACGGTGGTTGATAAGTTATTTAAAATGCACAAAAAATAAAAAATAAATGCTTTGCTTATCTAACCACTAGATTAATATAAACATATAAATAGGACACAATTCTCGGGAGGTTCTCACTCCAAGAATAGTCCAAGTGTTGTCCCTCCCGGCCTAACAAAAGCCTTTTGTGTCGCACTAAATAGGAGATAGTGTTCTATTCTGTATACGAATATGTCCCTATAAGGATACTTATAGGTATGTGATAATCAAGTGGTATCGTATTAGGAAACTAATTTAAATGTCACGCTTAAGTAATTTGTGTTCCCTAATTTGCATATTATATAATGATTACCACGTGAAGCAATATATTGTGAGGAGTTCTGCATCAGTGGTGATCATGAGTATCAGTGATACGTGTATTTTGCCAAATTGCCTTGGAAAAATGTATTAGATATTTACGGTATATACAAGATCCGAATCCAGTAGTGGTTATGAGCTGTTATTATAGGGATACTTCTTACATTTTTACCTTATTTAAATTATTCGCACAGCATACTAATTTATGTCAATCAATGGTTAATTATTTAGTTTGCGATTCTAGAATCGCATTTAATATTTTTTCATTTGCGGGTGGACGACGACGCTGTAATTCAATTACTGCCCTTTGGCTACGCAGGTACTACGTTGCTACGTTCGTAGTTTGTAGACATATAATAACAATTTTCGTAGAACTTTTACTTAGAAAAAATTACTTTTTAATAATATATCTGAAGATGAATTTTTTTTATTGCTGAGGAACAGCAGATAGGCTTACCAGTAAGTAGTTATCGTCGCCTATGGATCTTTACGACGCTATACTAGGGGCACCTCGAACACGCTGCTGTCCTATAGGAGTGCAGGAACCTGGGTCACTAATGCCGGAACATAACACAAGGTTATTATGACGGCATACTTAAGACCAATGGTGGTTGCAATATAGACGGGCTTGGTGCCCTACCTCGTAAGCTAGGGTTGTTTAGGGTTGGGTTTTTTGTTACCTTTTACGACAGCCTGACCCTGGCCGCTAGCGTTAGTATTCTTACTCCGCTCCTGCACGGAGAGAATTAATTTCCAAGGTAGACTCAGTCACTGTTATGAGAAACGTAAGAATCGTATTACCACGTAAATCAATTATTTTCTAAAACAAGTGCCGTTCATAGAAGAAAAGATACTGATTTTTTGTTCAAATAGAATAGAATTGGTTAAATAGGGCGTAAAAGTGATTAGGCTCGCTGCTCACTATCGATGACCGAATACAAGTAACCGAGCTAATAAAGGATAACTTACTTTCTGTAATTCTAAGATCGAACAGAATTGAGTATTTGAAAAAAAATTTTTTTGTGATAAATGAAAAGATCATTTAAAAGTTTTATATCAAAACTATTTTTTTTTTTTTTTTTTTTGCAATAATTCAAAATAATTTTTGAATCCAGTACGAATCAGTATGAATCAAATACCTAATTGCTAAAATTTATTTTGTCTGATACGGTTTTCGTAGGCGAAATTGAACTGTCTCATATATCCCTTAACTTTTGCAAAGATTGGGCCTAAAACTACGTAGATATTGCTTATATTATATCTTACTTCATTTTTATTTATTGAAGCTAGATGTCCTCCATAATGTATACTGCGCATGTACGCACGTCTTTAGGAGTCATGGGTTTAACTTAACTCCCATCTCGAGTTTCAGTATTGATGTATAATATATTTACAAAAAAGTATATGAGTATTGGACTCAAAATGTTAGTGTTCTATTGTTTACTTTAGGACTAGATGGCGCTGTTTTTTTATTGCTGAGGAACAATAGACAGTCTGTCGGCTTAATGGATAGTAAGCAGTCACCGTCGCCTATGGATGTTTTCGACGTTAGGGGCACCGTTTTAGCATTGGCTTGTGTCGCGATTTCCAGGTCACACCTGTCACGGTCTTGTTAGCTTGGACACATACACAGGTAGGATTATCCGTTAATTTAAATTTATGGAGGCACGCTGCGAATCCACCGTGTCCAGTGAACACCTGCAGCCACTCTGTGTTCCTATCAAGACACCTTAGGACCTCGTGAGCCCGTAATGCATCCGGAAAGAACATCCTAGTCCTCTGCCGCCTGTCCGCTGGTATACCCACTGTTCCACTGCTGGACCACTTCCAAGCGCAATCTTCTTTTCACGTATGTTACCGGGCACCTGTCGTAGGCCTGGGTGCTCCTAGTCTGCTTAGCCGCCTGCCTCGACAATTCATCGGCGCGCTCATTGCCGGGGAATTCGTACATAAGCCCGGACCCAAATGAGCCGAATGGTGTTAACACTCCCTTCGGTCTCTGCAATCTTCTTCTTCTTCCTCCTGCCCTTATCCCACGTTATATGGGGTCGGCATAACATGTTACAAGTTGTGGCTTAGTTTTCATCTAAAAACAAAAAAGTGATAACCAAGAAAAATATTATGATTCCACAATTTCAAATTTAGAAAACAGATTTTCCCCCAAAAAGGGGTTAACGTCAGGCAGGCGGCCGGTTGTAAAAACTAAGCCACAACTATTACAACATGTAACATGTTGTGCTGACCCCATATAAAGGGCAGGACGAAGAAGGCTTAAATAATTTATAAATGGTTGCAGGGTTGTTTGTTTGTGAACGTAGCATACTTTCACGAGATAATTGTAATTAGCATGTTATAAAAAGATCGTAAACTTTTTACTTCAATTTTATCAGAGCTCAAGAGTGTATGCGTGTTTTATTTATCGTTGGCATTTATAATAAAACTGAAATCGTAAAAAGCGTTAGGTCTGAACATTAATTTTATTTTGGCAAAATCCTGTTTATACCTAAGACATGTTTATACCTATCATTTTCTTATCAATCTTTGCAACAACTCCATTTCCAAAGAACACACCTTATTTTTCAGTTCATCTAACAAAAGACATATGTATGCTGGCGAATCAACAATAAGTTATCTCAACAAAGAGTTCTTCTCTAAAAAATATTTTTGTATATTGTCTTTTTTTTTGAGAGGTGGATCTGCACCTTGCACTCCTCGCGTGATAATGTCCTGAGTAATGAGGGACTTTCCATACATCTTTCTGTCATCTCTTGTTTAGGAAACACGTCGTTTTAGTAGGTATACCACCCCAGTGTTCCTTCGTTTCGCCTTGAGTGCAAGGGCCGCGGAAAATGATGCTAGTCACCGTTTTTAAGCATACTTAAATGTGCATCTGACGCTTTAAATTGTATGAGATAAAGATTTTTGAATTATATCGTAAAAAGTACTGCCCTTGCAGGAAGCAAGTTGACGACTAGCGGTTAAATTTATTCGTGATGTTGCGCTAACATTCGTTTGCGTACATATATCTATGTTTTTTTTATATAATGCCCAATAATCGGAGAAGAAACTGAAAGAAGAAAGTTTAAAAAATATCTTTCCTATCTATTAAGCAGAGATACAATACAAGGTTGCTCAGATACAATAATTTCAGATAAATTACTGTCTGTATGGTATAGGCACTTGGTGCCGCAAGATGGTGAATAACTTTCGGCTTGGAAATTACGGACGGCTCCCTTGAGGAAAGATAAGATGCCTACATTGTAGCTACAGGGATTAGAAGTGTCAAGATTACGTTTGTTTAGCCGCCTTACGAACCCTTTTGGAAACACATATATTCGCAGCAGTGGTGTTTCGATTTTGTCGGTACATTTTTAGCTACAAAACTCACACGAATGTCACGCGACAACCAATTCTACAACTGACTATGAATGCTATATAGCAATCCATAACAATCGGTTACAATGCTAAATTGCTGCATACAAATAACAACATTGTCTCTCTAAAAAGAAATACATGGATAAGAAAAAGGACTATCATTGTACAAAGATAACATTGTACCAACATAAGGTATTATAATAAGGATGAAATTTGCGATCAAGTTTATTTGAGCGTTAAATTTGTTTCGTGATCAGCCGACCTTCCTTACATTTCGCATAACAGATCTAAGGAGCTTATTATATATATTAAAACTAGGAATAGTTGAAATATTTAACATTTTGCTTAAATTGGAAAACTATCTTATGTTGTTCGGTACATTTCACCACTTCAGTATTTTTGAATCTGTTTGAATAAAAATGTATTTACAAAAATCGTTATTTTTTAAATATTATATATTTATTTAATTTAATCTGAAATACATTGTGTTAGAAGTTTTAATTATTAATTAATAATTAAAAAAATTAATATAATTATATTAATTAGGTTTCATTACAAATTTAAGGTCACCTTACAACAACTAATTTAATTCGTTGTTATACAGAAATACGTAAAATAGATATCGTTTCACCCTTCCCTTAAACAAAGTAAATAGTTAATTAAGTTGTCTAACTTGTGATGTAGTTGTGAATTGTCCATTACCTATACCCAAACGTACCCAAAACTTTATAATATGGAGTTAACTTACATTTTATTTCATGTATATAGGTAATAATTGTAGGATCAAAAGTGGGGATTTTCATAATTTTGTGTGAATTATTAAAATGATTTTACTAAATTAAAAAGTCTCTTTGTCTGGGACTGTAGGGTAAGGAGATATGATATAAGTATGTAAAGAGGATTATCTAATTAATTGATGGTTATATGTATGATTGAATTTAATAATTGTTACTTATTAAATTCAATCTATTCTCGGAGAAGGCGGAGAAAGAATACTAACCTCTGCGGCCGGGGTCGGCCTGTCGTAAAAGGCGACAAAACAACCCACCCTAGCTACGTGGTAGGACCCCAAGCCCGTCTGGATGGCGACCACCTTTGGTCTTAAGTATGCCGCCATAATAACCTTGTGTTGTGTTCCGGCATTAGTGACCCAAGTTCCTGTACCCTTATGGGATAGCAGCGTGTTGGCGATGCCACTGGCGTTGCAAACACCTATAGGCGAGGATAACTGCTAAATTCTAAGTGAACAGGAACAGGAAAAATAATCTTAAATAAGATAGACAAGTGAACAGGAAAAATAATCTTAAATAAGATAGACATGTCTGTTTAATATATCTATTAAAACCTAACCTTTCTCTCTTGACCGCAAATCGAAATATTCATTCCAAAGCAGATAGCAAGAATCCTAGGGCTTACATGTTGTGGTAATGTACACGTATTAATTTCAGCTGTCTAGTAACCATAATATCAGCGCTTTGCTACTTACCTTGGCAAACTAGATGGCGCTGTGTGCTTTTTCATAGTATATTTATAATCATTTATACGATACTATAATCCCTATACTCCTTTTTATTTATAATTGCGATAAATACATCTCAATTTTCAATTCAATATATAGTTATTATTGGCATTGTCTATAATTTAAATGTTAAATTCTCGTTATTTTAGTAGTAAGGACGAGCAAGCATATTGAGGCAGAATTTATGACCGGGCGGTACTTTACACCACGATAAACGATCCTGGCTGTTATAGTTTTAGATTCACTTTACTCGTATATCCCTCATTTACTAAAAACTTTTATAGTCAAGATAAAGTCTTGTGAATAGGGTTGAATAAAACTGGTTTTTAAAATTAAGACATAACAGCCAGTTTTTACCACTGCTGTGCTTGTATCTATCTCCCTTTAGATCATGGGTGCCGCCAGAATTATTTTCAGGGAGGTGCATCTACACCTATTATTAACCAATATAAAATATAGAATTATACATGTATAATATGTAGATCAATGCAATTTCAAATTCAAATCACGCGATTATTTAATTAAATATACTTCGCTCATCGGAATCATACTTAGGGATAGTTTTACTAAACGTTCACAAAAATCCTATCTAAATACATGATCATTGTGAATGCGCCATTAGTGGAACGCGCCGTTAGTATCTATAATAGTCGATAGTTGGCATTATTACTTGAGAATTTTCGTACCCGTAAATCCCCGTTGAGAACCTAATAAAATAACACTAACCGTCAATAAGAACAAACCACCTCCGATTAAATAATCAGTTTTAACATTTAAGTAAATAAGTTCGAGTTGTATGTAGCTTTACAAATTCAAAGGAAATTACAAATTCATTTAAAGAATTATTATGTCAGACATGATAAGTTACATAATAATGTGATCTACCTATTTATTTTCCTACTAAGCCCAAAAAGAATAAAAGGAAATATAGCTGATTTCCTTTAGCCGCATTATTCTTGCGAAGGGCTTCTATTATTAACGGACTCGGATTCAACCGAGTGAGAGAAAGGGTCCCCACAAAGAGCGACGAGTATTTTTAATACTGACGTAATAAAAGTAATCCTTCACTTTACTGGGAGCATGAATAAAAAACAATGACGTAGGTAGGGTATTTGTGTAAGATTGAATTAAAACATCAAATGGCAGATACTCAAATAATTGTCATCGAATATGTATATAGAAGAAATATATTCCTATCATAGCATTTTTTTACATTGCCGTTCAAAAGAAATTTCTTCTTCGTAGGTAATATGCTGAAAATTGGAGACTTCTTCTGTCAAGCGTTTCATCTTACTTGCATTCTACGCTTTCACGGCTAAGAAATATCTATGGAATAAAATTTCTGCCTTTTGTGTCTTACTTTTAGAACTTTTCCTCTTCTTGTTTTAAGACGCATATAGAAAATGGAAAAGATTTTGATAAATTATTTGAATATGGAAAAGATTTTTATTGTAGTTTGATCCATAAATCCAAAAAAAGTAAATGTGACAAGCTTTAACCATGCAGGGGCGGGGAAAGAATACTGACCTCTGCGGCCGGGGTCGGCCTGTCGTAAAAGGCGACAAAAAACCCACCATAGCTACGTGGTAGGGCCCCAAGCCCGTCTGAATGGCGACCACCTTTGGTCTTAAGTATGCCGCTATAATAACATTGTGTTGTGGGCATCAGTGACCCAAGTTCCTGAACCCTAATGAGATAGTAGCGTGTTGGCGATGCCATTGACGTTGCAAATACCCATAGGCGACGGTAACTGCTACATTCTAAGCGGAGCGTCAGCCTGTCTGCTGTCTTACAGCAATAAAAAAAAGCTTAATCACTCTAAAAACAAGATGGTGCAACCTAATCTTCTGGGCTGAAACCATTTGGTGCTATAGATCAGATAACTTTCACTAAACATATATCTAATTGACTATGTATCATTTACAAATCCACCTATAGGCTATAGTTTAGGAATTTCTATTTTTTTATTGCTGAGGAGCAGAAGATAGGTTGACGTCCCACATAATAGTAAACATTTACCAACGACTATGGATGTTTATAACGCCATGGGTACCGTGAACACGTTGCTGTCCGGGATACTGGAACCTGGGTCACTAATGTCGACACACAACACACGGTCATTATGGCGGCATACTTATAGACCAAGGGTGGTTGCCATCCAGATGGCCCTACCACATTAATGGCACCTACACGGAGAAAAAGAAAAATTTGAATACGGAAAAATCTGTTTACGGTTCACCATCCAGAGTCTACTGGGAACTTTGTCACTCTTCAAACTTTTCTCGCTGTTCTGGTTGAATAACATCATACGAATAGCGTTGTCGCCAAATCTAATATTAGTAATAAAAAACCTTTACATCGTAACAAGACAGAAAATTTTAAAACTTTTTCTGATGTAAGTTATATTGCTGTTGTTACTTTATCGGCAAGTTTCAGAAATACACCTGAAGACGTTGAAGTAATTGGAAAAGTTGTTGTATAAAAGTTAGTAAAATTGATTCCAATGTCACTTATAACTTTGGTAGTCTCGTTGCTTAGATATATGCTACAACAGGCTTCAAGTTTGTGATAACACTGCTACTAGACTACTTTAGAATAATTCTAAACCAAATTGTTAAGACACAAAAAAAATTAAGTTTATATTATTATTGTTATAAATGCCAGAAAATTCGTACTAAAACGCTTAAATACTGTAGTAATTTTAATTGGTCCAAATAGCCACTATACCATCTATTATATTTAAGACTAGCTGTACCCGCGACTCCATCCGTGTGGAATAGTGACTTTGGCCAGTAATTTTTTAGATAAATCTTATGGTTTATTTTGGATTACAAACCCTATAAACCCTAAAATATAAATAAATGAAATATGCAAACAGTCAGTGTTATCGAATGCAACTGTTACGCCACGCGCCTCCGGAATACATGCGTTCAAACCTACAAAGTCCAGCCTAAGCTAAGCCCTATTTCATATGATTGATGATATAAATCTGAGGTCTGAGGTATACGCGGTACATATATATGTACCGTGTATACGCCCGAATGCACTCAGTAAAAAGCGGTTATTTTAATATTACAAACAGACACTCCAATTTTATTTATTGGTATAGATTTATCAACTTTATCCAGTAATTTTTCTATTTAAGAAATAATGTATTAGAAAGTAATAATGGTAAGTTTATACTGTAAGAAACATGAATATGTTGAGCTAGATTTATGTTTTTTAGCGTCAATAAATAAGTGGATTGATATTAAATAAAAATGCTTTATAACATCGATAAAAACTTTATTAATTCAAGACGACACAAATGCCTTCTCTATTAAGCGTACATTTCTCCCGACGTCTCCTTCCAATGTTCGGCTATATAATAAAGTTTATATGTTTAATGATAACACTTGATTACAAGACACAGATTTTAGAACAAGACGGGTAGGGAAAGGCGCGCGGGGGGAGATCGCTCGCGGCGTGGAAAACGCGCGCCCAGTCATCACGAATATAATTATCTATCTAACAATAAGTCAATACTCTGACTACTAATATCAAAAAATTTACAATGAAAAATAGAGTTTTACTCTAAAAATAATTCACACGGGCAGGCGTCGGTCGCGAGTCGACTCAGGACGACCGGCGCCGGCGCCGGCGTACAGTCTATCACATTGAAAGATTCATAAAGTACACTACGCCGGTGTACGCGACCACTTCGCGCTACGCTGACGCTCACACACACACCACTCACTCGCTATCTGAGAAACAAATCTGTACTCGACAACTATAGGTAATAATTTACAAGATTAATAATTACGATATTATTATTTAATACACCCGTGGTGCCTACACGAAAAGGTCCTTTAATGAAGTACAGAGGGTACCGTCGCAGCCTTCCGACGGCTCTTCCTCTTCGGACCGGTTTGTGTACCAGCGTTCTCCATCAACCCGGCTTGCTGCCTTGCTCGTGCCTGGAATGTCTCTCTGTTTCAATCGCGATTCTCCTGGTTTCGATGCTACTTCCTTTGTTGGAAGCGATCCAGATGATGATGGACCAGGCTCCGCAACTGAACTTTTACGAAGAAATACTTCAATGGCACTACCCAGTGCGCTGGCGTCTACTACAGATCCAGTAGGTTTATCCCAAACCACAGCAGCTACATCCCCAGGAGCTTGTTTTGCATCAGCCGCAAACGTAACTTTGGGCTTTTTCGGTTCCTTTTCCTGTTTCTTTTTGGTTGCTAAAGTCTGATGCCTTCGGGTGAACCAAGTTTTACCCGACTCCGTGGTAGTCTCGCGGAATGAGGATGCGTCGAAACTGCTAGATCTCATATCTGCCAACCGCCTTGGTATGCGTTCAGGTTTTCCGCAACGATCAATTTCAGTTGCGGAAGAAGTCAAAGCATTTAGCATGAGATGTAGATCAGTATCAGTGCAGACAACGCCGGTATTGGATCGGGGTGGAATAGGCGGCGGCATTTCAGAAGCTCGGCGTCGCGCAGGAATAGGCGGCAGTGGTGAGCCGATGAAATCAGAATGTCTGCGTCCTCGATTGGTGTATCTTACGGAACCACTTATCGGGGAGCGCTCGTCAAGTGGTTGCACTTCGCAAACACGTTCATTGGAAGTGTTCCAGAGACGCATTCGAACTTTGCGCGCCTGCACGATGTCATCCATTATATCAAGCTGAAGATTGTGAGTGCTCCCAAGAGTGTCTGTTGCCGGAGGACCTAAAAATAATGATAAGTCAGTATTTAAGAGCCCTAAAATTTAGTTTAAAAAATAAAATAAGTTATAATTATTATCTAATTACATTTTTTAGATCCGGAATCTCTGCGTCTTCCGAGAGCAGGAAAAGCCGCAATGGACTCACGACGTCCACGTCCAAAAAGTGCTTGTGGTACACGCGAAATGGTAACCACGGAGTGTCTGTAAAAAAGAATGATTAATATTCAAAACTAGTAACAAATTTTTCTATAATAAATTGAATATTTCTTACTCTGCTTTAAGACGAATCCATTTTGTACATATATTTTATGAAACATGTATGAAATTTTATTGACTTTAAAATGAAGACCAAATTTTTGCTTATTTAAATAAGAAGAATTCCCAAAATGAATGACAATAAACACTCAATCGGTCAATAATTTGACCATATTCTAATTAATCTGTATCTACTCACTCTTCTAAATTTCAATACTACAAACGAAATAGAAAAAATACCTGCGGCCACCAGGCTGCGGTGAAGCCTGGCTCAATGTAGCCAAAAAAGCAGCTTCACGAGCTTCGCGTGCAGCACCCTCTCCTCGTTCTGAGAGACGACGTACCTGCCAAAAAACATTGGCTCTATACAATTATTTTCATGTCAAGAATATTGTAGGAGTTCGTGTGGAGCTACTACTTACGGATAGGCAATAGATGGCAAGACCGAGTACTTGGCCTGTAACTCCACAGATCCCACACCCGTACGCATAGACGGCAACACGGTCGAGCGCACGGACCATGTGAAATACCTGGGATCTGTGTTTCATGCGTCTGGTGACATCGATTGCGACGTCAAGCAACGCATTGCTGCCGCATGGGCCAAATGGCGTGAGATAACTGGTGTCATTTGTGACCCCAAGATGCCGGTAAAGTTGAAGGGACAGGTCTATAAGACCATCATTAGGCCTGTCCTTTTATACGGCTGTGAAGCGTGGCCGGTGTTAGAGCGACACAAGCAAGAACTGCGTGTCACGGAGATGAATATGCTGCGGTGGATGTGTGGAGTGACGCGGAAGGACCGCGTTAGGAACTCCCGCATTCGCGGTAGTCTTCATGTCCGTGACATTGCAGATAAATTGCAGGAGTGTCGGCTCCGTTGGTATGGCCATGTTTTACGGCAACCGGATGCTTACGTGGGAAGCAAATGTCTGGCCTTGCCGCCTCCGCCGGGCCCCGGCAGGAGGGGTAGACCCAAAAAGTGCTGGCTTGACGTCGTAAAGGATGATATGCGTGCCAATGGGCTCACTACCAGGGATGTTGAAGATCGCGCGAAGTGGAGTAGAAAAAGTCGGAAAGCGGACCCCGGGCACCGAAACGAAAGTTTGGGTGGCAACCGGGACTAACGCTAGGATGATGATGATGATGAATAGATGTGAGTCATGTAGCAAACTTTTGACAGACACCATGTTAAATAGTGGATGTTAATATTGTAGATGACTGAATTATATATACCTGACTGGCAGTAGGTCCGCTGGTACAAGATGGTGTAGGCAGCGAATGCTTGCGGGTCTCACGCCACGGTGACAAATGGTACGGATCCGGCGGTGATTCTTGATCAAGAGACGGGCCTCGTGTGGGGGTCATGGACCGTGACGATGTCTCCTGTTCTTCAATACCACTCTCTTCGACCACAATCAGTGGTTCGCCACCACCGGCAATAGCCATCGAACCGCGCCGCATCATGGCTATGGAACACAAACTCTTAACATTAAAAATATTACAGTAAGTACAGTAACAGAATCCAACAAATATATAATTATGATTACATATAAGAGAGAATAAAACACTTTGTTAACCCTTTACCCCCAAAGATTTAAGAATAATTTTAACTATAGTGACGGATTTCTACCCTCTTAATTGCTTATTTAAGTTAAAGCTTAGCTTTACTCCGATAAAGTCTATATTTATTTAATCCGAACTCTTTAGTAATACTCCTAATTAACCGGAGCAATAAAAAGAGAGGGAGCTAAAATGGTCTTCCTATTAATCTTAATAGATACATTTGTTCAGTTATTACAAATGTTTTATAGTTTAAAATTATGATACATATACATTTAGCAGTTAAAAATAAAAATCAGTTTATAAGTCATAAAACCTTTTATTTATGGTTAAAAGACATTGACGATATTAAGCAAAAATCAGTTAGAAGAACAATAGTTAAATAAAGGATTGTTGAATAAGTATATGTGATGCTGAAAAATTTACCTATAAAGTACTTGTGATATGATTTGATTATAAATGAGATGTATGATTTTATGTCTGAATATCAAATTCTAAAGACAACTCTGTGATGTAAGGATTAGGAAATACACAAAAACTTGCATTATAAAATTTTCAACATCACCGCACCCTCACTTTTATGTTAACCTTACTTCGGTTATACTTATATAATGTACCATATAAAAGTTGGCCATACCACTAGCATTATATAGGTCTATAGGCAACTGTCCGCAAATCTCTAGCTATAAAAAAATCCTTGTTAGATATATTATATACATAATAATAATAAAAAAATACTTTATTCCACACATTACATTTACATCAAGTGATACATATTAACATTTAAAAGCACGATTTCTACCAGACAACCTTTGGATGGATAGAAATACAGGTAAGAAGAAGAAGGTAATTTTGCATGCTTTTTATAATACAAATATTCAATAAGAACAATAATAAGAAATATATATATAAATATACATACACACATTCAAATATATACATATTCATGAACACAAAAAATCATTAGATATACAATTATTTAAAGAATAATAGTTTATATTAGAAACACAGCTATAGCATAAAATATGCAAAATAATAAACAAAAAATGAATTCAGTTCACAGTTTCAAATAGTGCTCCTTGACAATATTATTGAATGAATTTACGGTTTTAGCGACTTGGATGTTATGTGATTCCACAACCTCCTTAGATCATTCCACAACCTTACTGCTTGCGCCGTGAGAGACTTACTATAAAATTTAGTCGTGTGGCCAGGCATTCTCAGTCGTAGATACAGTGATGGCCTCAAGGTATACAAAGAATTAGATCAACCATCGCGTGTATTAGGCCATATCAACATTTCATTAGTTATGCGAGCTAGATTCAGAAATATTTGTTTTCCGATCATATCTTGCGATTTATCATTCTTTTAGTTATACAATAATATTACAATAAAGTAATTTCAATAGAAATATTACTTTATTATAAAATTGTAATTCATATCCGTTTGAAAGATAAACATTGAACCGATTCGAAGTAATTAAAACTCAGTCGGTTTATTTGCTCCTCCTGAAAACGTCTAACTTTAAGTGGATTTTAATCTATTTACATTATCAACCTGTTAAAAGCTTAATGTCTCGTAATTACTGTTTAAATGTAAATGTATTGAAACAGCACCTATTTTAAAACAATTTATAAATGAAAATAAATTTTAACTGTGTTATAATCAATTGCGGAGAAATAATACTGACCTCTGCGGCCTGAGGCGGCCTGTCGTAATAGCCGACAAAACAACCCACCCTAGCTACGTGGTACTGGATGGTGACCGCCGTTGGTTTTAAGTATGCCGCCATAATAACCTTGTGTTGTGTTCCGGCATTAGTGACCCAAGTTCCTGTACCTTTATGGGACAGCAGCGGGATCGTGATGCTACTGACGTTGCAAACACCCATAGGCGACGGTAACTGTCAAATTCTAAGCGAGCCGTCAGCCTGTCTACTGTCTTGCAGCAATAAAAAAATATTAAGATTGTAGTAAAGATTATATGAAATGACGGCTAACAGAGGAGTGTGGAAGGAGTGAACATGCTGTGCCGACGCCGTATAATGGGGAATAAGAGCAGGAAGAAGAAGAATATGTATAAAGTTTATATATTTATTGTCCACTGCTCGATGTCTTTCTCCATCTAGTCCTGAATGGGATCCCTAAGGGAGTCAACGGCCCATTAGTTAGTTTTTGGATTAGACTAGTTTTGTTAACCCGATTTTGAATTTAACACACCACAAGTATATGGTAAAAGGGTCCTTATAAAACTTTCGAGACACAAATCAAGCTCTATTGTACACTAATAAACAACGGATTTAGGGCAAACCTTTTTTAAAGAGCTTTTTCTTTTTTAAAGAGGAACATAAGAGAGGCTGACGATTCTCTTAATAAGTAGTAAGTACATACAATAGTTACCGTCACCTATGTACGATGGACGATGTTTGCGACGATAGGGGCATCGCGAATACGCTGCTGTCCGTACAGGGATAGCACCGTACAGGGTTGCTAGCCTAGGTAGGCTTGAAGCCCTACCACCTGACAGGCCGATCTCGGCCGCAGGTATCAGTATTCTTACTCCGCCCCTGCACGGAAATAACTTTTAGGACCTTTAGGCGCACATGCTGGTGATGTCCAAAATACCATGTCGATTGTTTGCTAATTTGGAGGTGCAGGGGTTCCTGGTCTCCAATAGGTTTGTTGTTGAGGCAGAGTTTTTCTTCGGAGGTCTTTTTGGGAGTAGTGTACGTTTCCATTATTCCATAATTGCATGATTCCATAATTTATTAAGAAAATGCGCTTTATATATTTACAAATACGATATATGAATAGTAAGCTAATAGTAATAGGTAAGTTATAACGATATAATATAAAAGTATAAAATGCAAATGGGTGAGTGAGACGGAAGATATCTGCTGATATTTGTCGCGTGTGTCTGTAAGAGTGAAGAGCAAATTGTGGTGCTGCTACAATAACACACATCCGAATCCTGGGTTCAATTATATTACTGAATCAATAAATATATACTGTAGAAACAAAATATATATTTTGTTTCTACAGTATATACAAAAATAAGAGAGAAAAAAACAGCAAAGATTGTACAATTGGCCTTCTCATATCTAAAAATGATTACTTCTTCAACCTCTAGATGGATATAAATTGAGCTTAAATTTTCAATTGTTTTATGTGTGTGAATACAAACAATTTCATACCGAGATATTTGAACATGACTTCAAAAGATAGCGCAGTATTTGAAATCCCGTAGACGAAAATAATTTATCGGTCATTTACCTCTTTATAAATAATGTCCGAAGACTATTTCGGTATTGAATTGGTTTAGAAAATATAGCGGGTAATACTCTCAGCATCAAAACATCATTCTAAATGGAATTAGGTAAAGTGCACTTCGAATATTAACTAAATATTTGCTCTGTAGTTTTTAATATGGGTCATGGGTGGTATGAAGAAAGAAGAAAGAAAGAAAAATGAAAGAAAAGAAGGTATGGTTAAAAATATGAACGTAATATACAGGGTTGTTGGTAATTCGACGTATTCCCGTTAGGAGGTGATAGGGGTGACTATTTGCAATAATTTTAACCCTCATATGCATTATGCAAAAGTGAATCATTTTTGAGTTATCATGTTTTTTAGCTCTTTTCAAAATAAGTCAAAAATACAACATCAGAACTTTGTTGAGTTATCAACTCAACAATGGTTCACTTTTGTATAATGCATGGGCCTGTTGCAAAAGACGACACAACATACCTACCTGATAGATACGTGGTAGGGCCCCAAGCCCGTCTAGATGGGAATTACACTTGGTCTATAAGTATGGTGCTATAATAACCTTATGTTGTGTTCCGGCATTAGTGGCCTAGGTTTCTGCACCCTATGGAACAGAAGCGTGTTTGGGGTGCCTGCTTACTATGCAGTGGACCGTTAGACTATCTGCTGTTCTTCAGCAATAAAAAAATAAATGTACAATGGGCTCTGCAGCCAACGGCTTTCGTACGATGAAACACCCGCGTGTATCCAGGTTCCATTCATGTAGCGAGTTTTAGTGTTTAAAGATAATAAAGAAAAAAGAAAAAGTATATATGTAATATACTAGTATATCAGTTGTTTAGTACCCATAGCACAAGCGCTTTGGTGCTAACTTTAGGACTAGATGGCATTGTGTGGGTTGACAGAGTATATTTTTTATATTATCTTCATTCAATTACTATCAGTGGAGACTTGTAAAGACTTTCTCTGTATTTATTTTTAAGTTATTAAATGTTATTATTAGTCGTAAGTCTCTCTAAAACTTAAATAAATAAATAAAAAAAAATTCAACCTAGTTGATCGTCTATCACTAGATAGACGCTTGTAATGTAATATATACATTACAAGCAATCCGCGAGACATTGTGGGTTCAAAAACTGCCTCATCAATCAACAACCAACGTAAATTTGCTTCAATTCAAGCCTTCACGCTTATTTAGAATATATATACATGTTATATACATTTGTGACATAATACAACTATGCTTTAAAAATATGCGATCTAGAGACATATTTGATGTATATATTTGAAATATATTTAGAGACATAATTTATTATTTAATTGAATTACAGTTGCGGTATAAACATTGTCTAAGATGCCCGTTACTCGTTAAATAAGATTTAGTTATGGTCTGATGGCGTAAATAATGAATACTATCCCTTTTTCATTTTTTGTCTTTTTGACCAAACTATTTTATGAAAAATCTATTTAAAAAAATTTTTAGTTAAAATAGTTATCTAGTTATGACGAAAAAGCGGTAAAACGGCTTTGATTTTCGAATTTGGAACTTTAGAACGCAGTGCGATTGTGGATCTATTTTCAAAGTTAATGAATAGCTGACCGAGAATAAACGGACATATTAAAAGTGTTGTAAAGTTTACTGAGCTCGTAAATTCTTTGTTCGAACCTTCAGATAAGATGAGTTTGAAACACTGTACAGATTAGTCGTTGCCATCTACTACCCATTCAATGCCAATCAACAACTCTTTGACCTTAGTTTATGAACAGTATAAAGCTCTTTATGAAGCAACGAGTCTTGTTTATTTTATGACTCCCCAAAGCCCCAACACTGCGTAATATAAGTGTACTAATCTTTGTTTAACTTAATAAAGAAGTCTAGACAATTTCGAAAAGCCATCAAAACATGGACTCTTTTGTTATAACTATTTGATGATTATAAAATTAATTCATGTAACAAAATGTGAAAGTTATAATATTGTTATTTAATTTATATAAATTTAAAACAAAAAAAACATGCCGATGATAATCGGTAGATAAACGAAATATGCTTTTTCCTAGAATCTTAGTAATAAAGTATATATTTAGAGATTACATATTGTATATTTAAATTACAGTATCCAATTGTACAATATTTGCTGTATTTCTTTTGTGTTGTATTCATTTGTATGTTCTGCAATAAACACTATAATATGCATTCATTATATTAAGAAAACAAAAGTGTAGATAAAGATAGAAAAATCGATAGATAGATAAAATGATACTTCTATTTACAATTAAAATATGTGTAAAGTTGTTTTAACTTTTTAAATATAGTACAGTTAAAATAAACAATAATTTCATTAACAAATCATAAACAATATAAGAATATTATTTATTTCGAGTATAACGACATTCCTACATATATGTTCCAGATTTCTCGCTGTAAAACGATATCAACAGGTACGGGAGGTCGGCCAAGGCCTGGCACTGACCTGGCTAATGCGACCTCGGCCTGCGGCCCGTCTCGCTCGGCCCCCAGCCAGCCCTATTCCCCGGCGACCCCGGCACACACCTTAATGCATCCGATGCATTTGAAGCAAAGGAAATAACTAGCTTGATGAAAGCAACTCAAAAGTGAATTACAGATTTAATATTATTTTATGAGTACTAAAGTTTTTGAGTCAAGTTTCAATATTCAAATAAAAAAATAAGTCAAATTTTATCCTTGCAGGGGCGGAAAAATTATACTAACCTCTGCGGCCGGAGTCGGCCTGTCGTAAAAGGCGACAAAACAACCCACCCTAGCTACGTGGTACTGGATGACGACCGCCGTTGGTCTTAAATATGCCGCCATAATAACCTTGTGTTGTGTTCCGGCATTAGTGACCCAAGTTCCTGTACCTTTATGGGACAGCAGCGGGATCGCGATGCCACTGGCGTTGCAAACATCCATAGGTGACGGTAACTGCTAAATTCTAAGCGGGCCGTCAGCCTGTCTGCTGTTCTACAGCTATAAAAATATTTAAATAACTAAAAAAATTAATTAATTAATAATACCTCACGAAAAATTTTATGACTTATTTTAAAATTTAAAGATAATCTAATCATTTATAGTCATCATCATCATCATCTCAGCGTTGATTCCCGGTTGCAACCCAAACTGTCGGTTCGGCGCCCGGGGTCCGCTTTCCAACTTTTTCATTTCTACTTCGCACGATCTTTGGTATCTCTGGTGGTCAGTCCATTGGCCCGCATATCAACCCCTACGACGTTAAGCCAGCACTTTTCCTGCCGGGACCTGGCGGTGGCGGCATGTCCAGACATTTGTTTCCCACATAAGTAGCCGGTTGTCGTAAAACGTGGCCATACCAGCGAAGGCGACACTTCTGCAATTTATCCGCAATGTCACGAACATCAAGGCTGCCGCGAATACGAGAGTTCCTAACGCGGTCCTTCCGCGTTACTCCACGCATCCACCGCAGAATATTCATCTCCGTGACTCGCAGTGCCTGCTTGTGTCGCTCCAGCACCGGCCACGTTTCACATCTGTATAAAAGGACAGGCCTAATGATGCTCTTATAGACCTGTCCCTTCAATTTAATCGGTATTTTAGGGTCACAGATGACACCAGTCACCTCAAGCCATTTGGCCCTCGCTGCAGCAATGCTTGCCTTAACGTCGGAGTCAATGTCATCAGACGCGTGAAATATAGATCCCAGGTATTTCACCTGTTCCGTGCGCTTGACTGTATCGTCGCCTATGCGCACGGGCACGGGATGGGAAGCGCCGACTCCTCATCGCCACCATCGGTCTTGACCTCTCACTCCCGGCCACCATCCTAGCGATGGTCGGGAGCCAAGCGGGATGGGACGCTGTCGCCTCCTTCAGCGAGGCAGTCATGTCCGTGAAGGAGACGGCGGAGAGGGAGAGGGAGTGCGCTAAGCTTCCCTCCCGTTCACGCAGGGCCACTCGTCGCCGGAGATTGGTGACAGACCTCCGGCCGCCGTAGTGATCGGTTGCGGGCGCGGCCCCCTGGGAAAGGGCTGAGAAAGGGGTGCGTGCGGGTATTCCGCGGCCCAGCTCACACCTGCATGAGGAAGAAGATGTCGAGGCTCGTCATCCCCTCCGATTTGAGGAGGCCTGCAAAGCGGCCAGCGCTCATCGGGGCCGCGGTGTAACTAACCCGTCGAGTCCCGCGGCCTCGACACTTAAGGCATGTGAAGGAACTCCAGGGTGGTTTTAGTGGGTATACCAGCGACGTGCGTCCTCCAGCCTAGAGAAGGAGACGTACGGGCGTATTGCACGGGGAGTCCCATACTACCCCGCCGCCCATTCCTACGCAGCGGGGTGTGCGTCATGCATTTAAACCTCCAAAAAAAAAGTAATTAACGTTATGAGATTCAATAGATAATCATTATAATTAGTTCGTTTACTAAAATAAATTTAAACATGAAATCAAATTCTAAATTAAATCAAAATTTCAATTAATACCAGTTAAAAGTAACATTTGCTAAAAGACTCACGAATGGTGAATAATTTGAGTAAATGGAGACAATTCGGATATGTTATACACATATACGAATTAATGAAATGACATATACGAAATGGATATGTACCAATTTCCAAGAAATGTATAGGTAGATAACAAATACATTAATTGTTACTAATAGCTCCAGTCTTACATAGATCAATAATAAATTACCTGTTGTGTAATATGATGTGTGTGATTAATGTTTGCACTGAATTTGGTGTACTAAATATACTAAATTAATAATAATAAATATACTTACAAATATTCGATATATAGCTGTCGAATTTTTGATAGCAAAAATATTTACACATTTTTCAATCTCTTTTATCAAATAAACGAGCTTTGGGATCCTATATTACGTTATAAGACGTGAAATCTATCAAAGTTATCTAAAGATTTTGTTTGAACGATTGAGTAATTTATACGCGGAGTGTTCTAATAGAATCCTCGTAAGGTCCTTATATGGTTGTAAGTTTATTCAGAATAAACCATTTGTAAAATTTTCTATTAAATTTTACTAGTTTGGGTGGTAAGTACTTGCTTTTGTATTGTTTTTATTCTTGCTGAGGAACAGCAGATAAAATGACGGTTCCCTTAGTAGTAAACAGCCACCGTCACCTATATAGAACACCATGCTGTCCTCATAGGGGCAGTGGGACAACTGATATAATAATTATATACTTTTATTGTGTAACTAAATACATATTATACATAAACACCCAGGTTCAGGACGGCTGAAGACAATTTGTCAAAATTATTACAAATGCGGCACAGTTTGACACGTACTACAGAGTTGAATATATCAATCATTGTTTCATAAATAAATTAATATCAGTCACCCAAACGTAAGAATATACTTTATTAAATAAATCGAAACAAAAGGTTGGAAACTTATCTTTATTTAATTGTCCAATTAGCGAACGGAGTGGTCAATAGACCGACGAGACTTTGTTATACAATGGAGTTGGAAACAAATAATATTATGTTCTTGTGATATCGTGAAGCTTGATTTGAAGTAAGAGGATTATTATAGGAGATAAAATCTGTCAAGAATCATAGATTGCAACTAGTGCGGATATGCGGATATGCTTACCTAATTTTAGATTATTTAGAAGAGGTTGTTTGAAGCATTAAGAACGCCATTTTTCATGTAATTAAATTATAAATCTGGATGTGACCGTTTGTTTCCGACATAATATGAAACAGGACTAGGTTGTCACTTTTTAGTTTAAAGACAGCACTGTTACAGTTCAGTTTGTTCTTTCAAGTTACATGTAAGATAGACGAATTTTTGTTCAAGAAAGGGAAGTGTGCATAAAAGTAGACCTTATCCATTTTACCAAAAAATAAAATGTAAACAAATCGTAAAAGGGTTTTTTGGATGTCGATTTTATAATAATCAACATGATATAAAAATTATCATAACAATTTTTAAATATTTATTATAAATATAAAAATCTTGTGTCACGATGTATGTTGCCAATAAACTCCAAAACTACTGAACCGATTTCAATCAAATTTCACATGTACCCGTATTTTGGTCTAACTTACTGGATAGGATAGTTATCATCTCAATTATTTGCTTATGTCGTGAATGTAAACGAATAAAATGTATCAATTAATTGTTTCTTAAGCAAGTGTTTATTTACTGTTTAGTTTTATGAAGTTTTCATAGATGGCAGTGTACGTTGATTCATCGATAAAATTCTTCAATATTGTTTGACATCTAGGTTGCAAATACACCCAATAGATGGCACTGTTCGATTCTACCGGAAGGGTTTTTTTCCTCAGTTGCGATTAGAGAAATAAAATATGGCGATACGAAGTTCGCCGGGTCAGCTAGTTTATTATAAATATCTCCTATATTCTTATTTTTTTATACTACTATTCCTTACTTTTAGAAAAAAACAAAATAATTTTATTTTTACAATTATTATGAACGATAATTAATATTAATGCATATAAAATTTACATATTTACAACATTAATTGTAATAACTAACTTACATTATAAAGAACCTAAAAAGACAATGTTTCCAAATTTCTTACTGGTTTTATATGCTGGTAATTATAAGTGTACTGTTCAACGTACTATTGTCGATTGAAAGGAGTGTTTTATTATTACGGTCGGATTATACCTGCCATGTTGCTTTATTCTAGATTTGTTTGAGAAACATTGGTTTGTTTGTTTACATTTTATTTTTTGGTAA
The DNA here is from genome assembly GCA_963693495.1 of Malacosoma neustria. Taxonomy (NCBI): domain Eukaryota; kingdom Metazoa; phylum Arthropoda; class Insecta; order Lepidoptera; family Lasiocampidae; genus Malacosoma; species Malacosoma neustria. The sequence goes on along the minus strand of OY856379.1, from coordinate 15,506,214 downwards.
AGTGGATAGTATATAGGTATATGCATGAATTTTACAGTATAGGTCGAGGATGCTAGCTGTATTTTTTATGATTATGATTTGAAAAGTTCGACTGACAGAAGGTTTGGTTTATATTAATATTTTCCAAATAGTTTTTAATGATACCAGTGCACGATGAGTAAAGGCACCCGAAATGAAAGCTTGCGATATTAATACGAGTACATCTAATATAATTATTGCAAGTAGAACCAATTTACACAATATTTGAGTGTGACCTAAATATTCTGTAAGTTTAGACTCACTTTTTAATAACGTAACATATAAAAGAAATACAGAATTCATCAGCTCGACTTAAGAATGCTTTATTGCTTATCGACAAAAGAAACTTTGAGAAACTTCGATGGATTTCGCACAACTTTAAAAGTAAATGAAACAGTATCAATCATCCAACATCTTATTTCTCAATAAACACAAAAGCCTTCTAAACAAAATACGCGTATCATTTCCTAAATATTAAGGATAAAAAGAAGCGAAATTTGGCTCAAACATTAGTGACGAACCTCAAAGCGATTAGCTAATTGACCTTAATCGAAATTGTTTACGAGGCATCTCCAACCCGTTCTGGTAAAGGGATGATGTAATTATAAAAATGATGTTATAAAAGAAAAGAGATATTATTAGAGAAAATTGTGTTAGAATAGATAAAGTAAATAATACAGCAAACAGGAGTATAATAGGTTGAAGATTCACTGATAGACACAAATCGACGATGCGACATAAGCAAGTTGTTTGTCGTAGACATGAATATGTAATGTAATACATATGTTGCGGTGGACGTGAGAATTAAAGTGGAAGGACTGCGTTAAGAACTTGTGCATTCACGGTAGCCTTCATATTCGTGACAAAAAAACTGCAGGAGAGTTGCTGTCATTGATATGATCACGTTTTTGGCTACAGGCGACTCAAATAGGGAACAAATACTAGCTATACCATCCCAGCCGAGTCCTAGTAAAAGAGGTGGAACCAGGTAACACGAAGACCGTCGAAATTGGAGAACAAACAAAGAAAAAGCAGAAAGCGATACGTTGGGTAGCAAGCAGGATTTAACGCTAATGTAAAGAATACTAGATGATAGGGACAGCAAGGGCAAACATACGCAGAAGTTTCATTGAGTCAATACTCCATTCCAAACCACGGGCGCCGAATAAGAGAATTTAGACGCAATGGTAACAAAAATCTCGGAACATTAAGAATGTAATTTAGAAAGTAAAGCCGTTACAGATGAAAAACATTTCAAAAATTGTTGACGTAAAATATATATAAATAGATCAAGGTAGAGGATAAAAAACCAAATTTAAAAGAAACGTGAAACTTAATTTATAAAACAACAATAAAAAAGAAACGACGGGAAGGTTACGAGACTGTGAACGTAAAATTAAGTGCTTTAAGTAATAATGGCGGTTTGAAGCTCCCAAATTTTACGGCACAGGTAAAAAGCCTACGAAGCTATATATAGTAATTTTCCCTAACAAGTTGACAACTCAGAAGATTCTACTTGGGTATAATATTCTTTTTTGTGCTAAGATGGACTATCCATTTCGCTCTACTGGCTTTATTAAGTATCACCACAATATTTCTTTATTGGGATGATTTATTTTAATGTTAAAAATAAATAATATAAAATAAGTCATTATTGTAATATTGATTTCTATCTAAAATTTCTACTTATAACTTTCTTTTGTTATTTTATGAAAAATAAGTTTAGAAAAGAAATAAAGTTTTTTCAGGAGAGGATATCATTCATCTGTCTGCTAATAATGAAAAGAAAGTTAATTAATATTCTTCTATTGCTGCTTTTAAGATAAATAATTTGACGAATCCCTTGGAAATACAGAAATGGGAACATAACCTTAGCGTTATCTAAGTATATGTTATTATGGCTTACTTAATAGATATTGTGATCTGTCGCAAACAATGTCTCGAACAAAAATAGCAATAAAAATACATTATTCAACGAAAGAAATAATATTATATGCTGAGTTGAACAAAAATCTATTGCTTCTTGGTTTGTCAAATATGGTACACTAGTCTACGTTTGTGGAATTTTGCACAATAGTAGCACGTAAGGTAGTAAGTAAGAATAAATAAGTAATCAAGAAATGTTAGAAATATATTTTACATAATACATAAATACATTTAATTACATATTAACTTTATTTAAGTAGAATTAAGTAAACGTAGTAAACATCCCCTCAGCGGCGCTTCACTGTCCGAGGAGTGCACGGGTGTGCGTACCCGAGGTGCCCGAGCATCCGCCACCTCATTCCCCCTTCCCGTCCGAGGCGGCGGAGTCCCACCTTTCTTCCCGTCTACCTCCCACATCCTTTCCCAACTTCGCTCTCTGTTCGTGGCACGGTCCCCGGTGGGATGGTTGCGAGTACTGGTTGGGGTCCCGGGTTCTGTCCCGGGCCCTGATTTGGTAGTCGAAACCTTGCCCATTTCGACTGCGCCTGCACAGAGAGTGTTCCTGGGGCGGGAACGGCATCTCCGCTCTCCGTCGGTCTGGCTGGGTTGGCTATGACGTTGGGCGACTCCCTGGTTTTCTGGGGTGTCGTTTGGTAGTCGTACCCACGCCTGACTAGCACGTGGCGGAGATGCAAGTCCCGCCCCGTCCAGAATCCTCCAGCTTTAGGCTGGAGGCAGTCAAGTCCGCAAAGGAGGCGGCGGAGCGGGAGCGGGAGTCGACTACCACACTCCCCTCCCGCCAACGCCGGCGGCGCCGGAGGGCAAGTAGCGACCTCCGGCTGCCGTAAAAAGCGGCCGCGGGCGGGCCCTCGGGGGAGGATCCGCCGCCCGCACTATTGCCGCGAAGGAGAGAGCCGCGTGCTGTTCCGCGGCCCTCCTCAACTCATGTTGATTCAGAAGAGCGCCGGGGGACAAAATCCTGACCCCCTGGCGCCAACTATTTAGAAGGTTTCTGTGTTTCATATCATTGTAATTTATTATTGATGAAACCAATTTTTAATACTTTTATTGACTATCTCTATGAACGGCCGGGGTCGGCCTGTCGTAAATGGTTACACAACAACCCACCCTAGCTACGTGGTAGGGCCCCAAGCCCGTCTGAATGGCGACCACCTTTGGTCTTAAGTATGCCGCCATAATAACTTTGTGTTGTGTTCCGGCATTGGTGACCCAAGTTCTTGTACCCTTATGGGACAGCTGCGTGTTCGCGATGCTACTGGCGTTGTTAACACCCATAGGCGACGGTAACTGCTAAATTCTAAGTGGGCCGTCAGCTTGTCTGCTGTCCTACAGCAATAAAAAAAAACTAGTAGCCGTAATATAAATATTAGTGTTATATCCATCTCTACATACATAATAAGCGATGTTCATTTGTCTGTCCCTAAAACTAATTTGAGACACTTTGAAATATTCTATTTTCTTTAAATAAACGGTTCATTTAAGTGATTATAGCTTTTAATAAAAGTTAGGAGTTACAAGGTAAATTCTGGAGTAGGTAAAAATATACCCCTTAAAAATATTAAAGTTCGAAACCCTTCGAAATATATATTTTTTGTGTAAAAAGGAGTAGATCGCAATTAGACGATGTAGTTATGAGGGTGTTCTCAAACGTAATGTAATATCAATCAACCAAAGAAGCGATTTGATTCCGCCGGATGTAAGTCAGGTAAAACGATAAGTACCTAATAAAGTTTTATTAAATGATTGATGTAACGATTGGAAAAGTAATATCCGGGTTACATTGGAAAATCGATATTTTGGATGTATATCTATTTTATAAATGTTGAAATTAATCCCTCTAGTGAAAACGTTTTGTAATTCAAAATGATTAATTGTATTTTCGTCGTTTGTATTTTTATGTGTAAATATTTTTATCGTGGTAGAATGTTATCAAGTTTTTATACTGTAACTACATATAATTGTTGACTAAAAATAAGGCCAAAATAATTATAAAATAGATGTAATAATGAAGTTATAGATTTGACTGAATTTGATAGATAGATAGACTATTCTTTATTGTCCACCAAATATTATTTACAACGTAACTTAATATTAAATGTATAACTAGTGCACAATAGGCGGCTTTATATATGCAGTGGAAATAAAAAAGTCGGAAAGCGGATCCCGAACACCGAAGCGTAAGTTTGGGAATTAAGGCCAAGAGGATGAAAATTATCATCAGAAATATACATTTAGTTTAGTACCACAATTTCCCAGTATTGTATTAGAACGTGCGTAGACTTAAGCTTCGATAGCATTGTACAAACCTTAGTGGTTTTTTGTGCTGTTATTTCATTAAGCCAATGTAATAACTGTGAATTTGATAAATAAATTAAAAAAAAAATTGAATTCTGTGAAATATGTATGTAAATACAGATTTTGACGCTGACCTAAAATGTGAAGTCCTAACAAGCGAGCAACCAACTCTATGGTCGTATAATATAAATATATAAGCCTGTTGATAAACGTTGCTGATATGATTCAGTTCTCCCCAGAACCCGGTAAATCACTTCATATTTCACCCATTCATTGTCCCCAATTTTTCTTTGTTGTTCATTTCTCTCTGTGATAGGTCCAGGATGCGTTCGGAATCGTATTAATAAATAATTGTATTTGTGTGAAAACAAGGGAAGTCAATTGTTTTCCTTATTAATTGATTCTGAAAACTGAGTTATTTATTTTATATTTTGGTATAAATTTGGGTCACAATAATAAAAGAATCAAGATCAGGACTTCTATTTAAAATAAGATTAAAAACTTATTACTCATGTAAATTTTTTTATATAGTAGTATATTTTGTATAATTTAAAGAGTATATACATATGTATGTCCCATAACAAATTTTCTTTTTCTAATTAAATATGGTAATCTTTATAGTCAGTCAACTGACTGACTAGCCAATGATATGATATGAACTTTGCTATTATGTTATAATATAAAATTGAGTTACATATTTAAAATATGAGTAAAAATGTAGTAGTTTGAAGTATAATAGGATTACAACAATATGATTATATATAGGATGTAAATAATTTTAATGAAACTGTATTGAAAAGGCTCTTGATTACATGAGCGCACTCTTACTCACGGTGACACTTTAAATACGCTTAGGGGGATGTTTGACCCCTACGGTTGGTGTGGTTGTTTATAAAATATATTAATTTAGCATCTAAATATCATACATTCAAAAATAAAACTTAGACTGTAAGTAAAGTAAGTACAATTTTTACATATCTGTAGCACCTGGTATTTCAGAATTCACCGTCGGCCCAAGTTAGCGGGTGTATGTATAAATTCACTGTACACACTCATACTACTCAATTTTATACATTTTGTCGATCAAAAAATAAGTAAAGTTTGGGCCCTGGGATCTTGGATCATAAGAAACAGTTGCATAAAATAGGAACTAGCTTATGGTATATGAAATAATTGTCAAAAATATTTTAAAAATCTTTTTATGGGAATCCTGTTAGACATAGCCGAAAATGTTAAAAAAATGATATTAGCAAAAATGTATGTTATTGTATGTAGTAATATTTAAAATTTAACTTTCCAGAAAATTCAAGTTTTTGGAGTTCATTTGAAATTTTACATATGCGGAAAGACTACTTGATGAACAATGTTTCCGTGTCTCTGAACACATATATGACAAGATATTCTCATTACAGTAATATGTAGTTTCTGCTATATACATACTTATATATATATATATATATATATATATATATATATATATATATATATATATATATATATATATATATATATATATATATTACTTAATTTATATATAATATTAAAGGCCTATTATTACTTCTATGAATAATGTTCTTCATTAATTGAGAACCAAATCTGATGATATCTTTATAAGACATTTTGACGGTCTCAAAATTAATGACTGCCGATTATGATTAGAAAAAATGGGGTCCTTTTTATGGAATTGATTTGATTGATGGTTATTAATGAACTTTTAACTTTTAAAGAACACCTGAACTAACAAAAGAGTATATTACTATTGTTAGAATAATGTAGTCATTTAATTAGTACTAAAGAGTGATTTTATCTTTTAATGCTTATGTCATTTTAAGACAATTTTATATCTAGGTTCTCCTAGCGTCAAGTTCTAAAGTGTACTATGTAGGCGAAAATACCTTAATACAAAAAAAGTGTAAGTTTGACAATTCCGAGCTCTAACGACCATTATTATTATTGATGAAATAAATGTATCATTTACACACGTTACATTGTTATTTTTGTCCGAAAAAAATATAATATCTTTACTTTATTATTGCTGAGAAACAGCAGACAGGCTAACGGCCCACTCAATAGTACGAAGTTAACAACCGTTGCCTATGAATGTTTGTGAAGCCAGAGATAACGCGAACACGCTGATATCCTATAGGGGTACAAGAATCTAGGTCAATTATGCCGAAACACAGTACAAGGCTAATATGACGGGATACTTAAGACCAAGGGTGGTTCCATCCAGACGGGCTTGGGGCTCTGCCACGTAGGGTTATTTTGTCACCTTTTATGACAGACTGATCCGCCCGCAGGGGTTAGTATTCTTACTCCGCCCCTGCAGGGAGAAATTTATTCATTAACTATAGTATTGCTAAATAGACATAATTTATAAAAATTATAATATATATTGGAGTGAAGGTTTTGCTTCAAGTCATAAATATATAATTGACTTGGAGCACAATACAATGGATGATTTGCTGTATTTATTATTAAGTATTATTGAAATATTATTATAATTATGTATCTCTCTTAAAATCCAAAGGTTTCCAGGAAGATATTGCTTTTAGCAATAAGGCCGACCAATTAATTTAAAAACTGCTGAAATTTACGGTGTACAAAAAATAATATTTCATTCTGCATTTCATTCCGTTTTAAATGTATGAATAAACTGAAATATCAACATCTGGTATATTGTATGAAGCCGGCGATGTTCCCCTCAGGGGCGCTCCTCTGTCCGGGGGTTTTTCCCCGAGACCAAAAAAAAAAAAAAAAAAAAAAAAAAAAAAAAAAAAAAAAAAAAAAAGCCGGCGATGTTCACACATAGAAATTGCTTTAGTATAAAGAACATTTATTTTGGGGCGGTAACTTCTACGTCAAAGCTTTGAGAACTCCAGAGTGCGCTCTATAGAGCTTTGTAATTCTGTAGATGTTAATGTCTGTTGCACAACTTTTTAACGACTCCGTTTTACGTATGTAGATTTTTGTTGCTTATAGGGCAAATAAAGAATTTATTTTAACTGATAAGATGAACAGTGTAGAATTTAAAAAAATATTATTCATAATATTATGAATAAGAATAAAAGGAATTTCTACCTATCTTTCTAATGAAATTACTTTTTATATTGTACTTGTGTATATATTTAAATGTTAATAGATTTTTTTTTTAATTTTTTAATTTTAATTTTTTTTAAATGAAACAATTATATATCAACTAATTACTAAATTGAATATTAGTGATATGTACGTGACATTATCAACAGTGACTTAATATTATGGGTTATTTCTATTGAATGCACTCTTACTGATGTTTCATCTTTTTAATTATATATTGCTTAACGATACTCCTTTATATATTTTGTATTATAAACGAATAACTGAAATACGGTTGCTTATAAAATTTAATATACAGTATAAACTCTTTATAACATCACTCAATTTAACGACAAACTCCTTAAAACGTCGAAATTGTTTGACCTTGGTTAGTTTGCCTTGTTTTCTATATATACCCTACCCTATATAGCGTCATGTTCACTTTATATAACGACAACAATACAGCATTATAAACACTGAGGAACAATAAGTGGATGAAGAAGATAAAACAGATGATCTCCTCCCTCCACCAAGCATCAAACTAGCACGTAATATAGCGAAACTATTAGAAAAATACTTTTTATATAATCAAGTTGAACCGGCAGTATCTTACGAGTAAGATATAGAAGAAAATACAATAATTATAATATTGGAGCATCAAAAAACATGAGACGAAGATAACAGACTATACGCAATATGTGTTGTTATTTGTATGAATAATACTGTTGTAGGTACATATTATTATAGAATAGTAAAATAATATCTTTTATTTCCCCCCATTTAACGATCACTCTCCATAACGCCAAACAATGCGCAGTCCGTTACATGTCGTTATATAGAGTTTAAACTGTTGTGTATTATGTATATTTATTACTTGATCAAAATCGAATATGATCATATAAAACATGCAAGTAAGTATATAGTATAACTTAATTTGTTTTTACATCACACTCCTTTAGAAGGCAATCACCAAGTTTTTAGAACATGTAAATTTTAGAAGACAATATATTTTATATACTCCATATGTAAACACTTATGAATTGTAAACATGCTAATAATGCAAGCAACAAGTATGCGAATAAATCAAACTTTTATATGTTAACGTTTGGGTTTATAAATAGTTCATGAACAATATTTTGTTATTTTTTCGTTTGTGAGATTAGCAGTTTTAGTGTGATGCAAAAATTGGCTTAAAAACTTTTAGCGCTCAAACCTTTAAAATACGGGAAAATTCAAAATATTGTGGAATACATTGGATCTGAAGCTAACATAATAATGTTAATTCAGAGAAAATATATCTTTGAGTTGAACTTGCTTAAGCTTTCTGGGCGCGCTCTCATTTTCATGCCACACAAATTAGAAAATTATGTATATTTGATTTCACTGAATAAGTTTCCAAGAAAGATAATTAGGCGGAATAATATCCATTCAAACAGACCAACTTTTTTAGCCCTGAATATCTGCAGACATTGTTCGCCATATTGTCTTGAAATTAATTACATAAAAAAAGTTTATAGACGAATAAAAAACGTTCTTTGTGATATTTTTAAACGTAATTGAGTTTTCTAAAAAAATGTTTCCTTTGTAAAAGATTTCTAATAAAATATCTTGAATTTTTTTTACACCGACGTTAAGAATGATTTCCGTTCGGCCGTCACACACTCCACTTTTTGAATGAAAAATGTATTTGTTTAAAATAATATGGGCTTGAAGGTTTCTTGAGGCACATGAAATCCAAGACATTAAAAAAAATGTTGATGAAATTATTTGAGATTATCGATTTCATTAAGAATACATAAGTGAGATAAGTTGTTGGGTAGTAAAATAATTGAGGGTTGCATACTGACCCCTCAGGGGCGCTCCTCTGTCCGAGGAGTGCACGGGTGTGCGTACCCGAGGTGCCCGAGCATCCGTCGCCTCACTCCCCTTTCCGTCCGAGGCGACAGAGTCCTACCTTTCTTCCCGTCTACCACCCACATCCTTTCCCAAATTCGCTTTCTGTTCATGGCGCGGTCCCCGGTGGGATGGTTGCGAGTACTGGTTGGGGTCCCGGGTTCTGTCCCGAGCCCTGATTTGGTAGTCGAAACCATGCCCATTTCGACTGTGCCTGCACAGAGAGTGTTCCTGGGGTGGGAACGGTATCTCCGCTGTCCGTCAGTCTTGCTGGGCCGGCTACGACGTTAGGCGACTCCCTGGTTTTTCTAGAGTGTCGTCTGGTAGTCGTACCCACGCCTGACTGGCACGCGGCGGAGGTGCAAGTCCCGTCCCGTCTGGAATCCCCCAGCTTTGGGGGCTGGAGCTGGGGGACCTATAACAGCCCTCCCGAAGCTCAAGGTACCGTGGCGCGCCGATGGGCTGCATGGCCGGGGGGTAAACCTGGTCCCGAGCGCCACACCCTAAACAATGATGAAAATGGAATCGGAAAATGCGAACACACTACCCCAGGGAGGTACCACCCGACAGGGTGGAGAATCCTCCCCTGCGCCTTCGGGTGCAGGCATGGGCCCTACGTATTCTGGGGGGGCCCACATTTCCCGAGTGCGATCACCTCTGGTGATGCTGGAGCGGTTGCCTGTGAAGGGCGGAGTTTTGCAGTACGAGGGAGAAGACTCGGACGGTTCGGTCCGCTCGGTGATGTCCTTTCGGACAATTCCGAGCGGCACGAGCTCCCGAGTAAACACTCCCTCTTGCGTTGGTCCCGGTTCCGTCCTGGGCAAGCGCAAGAGGGGGTCTAGCAGGTCCCGGGACCGTTCCGGGGGGGGAAATGACCCCGGAGCCTCAACGTCGGACGACGATATTTCAGCTGACTCGGCTGCCACAAGCGGCGGCCCGTCGAAGCGTGGACGAGGTCGCCCAGCTACGACCGGGCAGTTTATTGGAATGGGGAGAGCTCGGAAGGAACTCCAAGCGGCCCGACAAGAAGAGAAGGAGCTCGCGAAATACGAAGAGGAGCTCCGCCACCAACTCCGCAAGGAAAAGGTGGCGCGTCGGGTCCACTCCGAACTCTCCTTAGACGTATCTGAATCCTCTCGGGCCCAGGGGGGCAGAGAGAGTAGCATGAGAGGAAATGAGATGGAAGTCACCGCACAAACGTCGGTCGACCTCCAAAACTCATTGGATGGGGCTCTGGCTGCAATTTTAAAGGTAGCCGGGGTCTCGAAGGGTCTTAAAGGCACATGCCAAAAGACCCTTAAAGATTCAGTGAAGACGTTGCGGGAAGTGATCTCTGAAATCACCTCCCGCACAGAATCAGAGGAGGTGGGACGGCTGGCAGCCGCCAATCGCCGGATGCGGGCCGAATTGGCCGATCTCAGGCAGGAGGTGGCTCGCCTCTCGGCACACATAAGTAAGCCCAGCCGCCCCGCCCCAACCACGACAAGGAAGGATACCACCCAGCCCTCTCCAGCACCGCATGTTGAGCCGGAAGAATACCAGCTCTTCATGCGCGACGTCATGGTTCAGGTAGGGACCATGATTGACGCCAAACTGGAGGGGCTGAAGGACCGCCTGTTGCCTGCCCCTCGTTACCGGCCACCATTGGCCCACGAGGTGCGGCGGGCAGCAGCGGTCACACGGCCGGAACTATCGGCGGCGGACTACCCGCCGCTTCCCGCCCCGAAAAATGGAAGTAGGGTAGCAGCACAGGGCCAAGGAGCGACGATGGCTGCACCCACAACAAAAGCGCAGCCGACAGCCACCGTACGGGGCACAGTGCCTCCGCCACCTCCTCTGGAGGAAGGATGGACGGTCGTGGCTAAAAAGAAGAGAAAGAAGAAGGCGACGACCGCCCCTCAACCACCCGCAGCCAGGCAGGCGGCAGCATCGGCCATAACACCTAGGCCCAAGCAGCCGCCGCCGGCTCCTAAGAAGAGGAGGAAGAGGGGTCCCCGCAAGCTTAGGGCCCCGAAATCCGCCGCCGTCACCCTAACTATCCGCCCTGAAGCGGCGGAGAGGGGGGTCACATACGGGGGCCTCTTGGCGGAGGCCAAGGCCAAAGTCGACATCGCCGCCCTCGATATCCAGGGCGGCATAAAGATGAAAACTGCGCGGACGGGGGCACGCATGATGTTGCTCTCTGGCGCCGACCAGGGGTCGAAAGCCGATGCCCTCGCCGCGCGGCTGAAAGACGTCCTCAAGGAGGAGGACGTCAAGATAGCGAGGCCCGAGAAGTGCATCAAGGTGTGCATCTCGGGCCTCGACGACTGCACGACGGCGCGCGATGTGGCGGCTGCCATCGCTCGCGCCACGGGCTGCCCTGCGGAGAAAATTACGTCCGGAGGGATACGCCTGGGGCGCGACGGGACGGGCACAACGTACGTGCTCGTGCCAGTGGTGGCCGCCAACGAGCTGAAGAAGCTGGGCCACATCCCGGTCGGCTGGGCCTCGGCTCTCATCAAGGTGCTGGATAAGAGGGAGCCGAGGTGCTTCAGGTGTCTGGCGCCGGGTCACCTCGCGGTGAACTGTAGGTGTCCGGCGAGCCGCAGCGACGCCTGCTACCGCTGCGGTCAGCCAGGGCACTGGGCCGCCACCTGCAAGGCCACGCCCCATTGCGTGGTCTGCGCGGCGGCCAGCAGACCGGCCAACCATAGGGTCGGGGGTGGCCCGCCGCTGTGCACCTGCCGCCGTACTGGCCGACCGGCGAAAGTATTAGAAAAAGAACAGGAAAGGACCAGCCGCTTCGTGGCCAAAAGACAGGCCAAGAAGCGGCGGGAAAAGGAAAGACGAAAGCGCCGTCGTGCCGAAGCCGCTGCGGGGGACATCGCCCCCTCGCAGGCGCAGGCACTGAGGACTGAGGAGATGGATATCTCAACCAGATAATGGATATCCATCTCCTACAAGCGAATCTCAACCACTGCGCCAACGCTCAGAATCTCATGGTTCAGAGCTTGGCGCAGTGGAATATCAACATCGCCGTGGCCGCCGAGCCGTACTACGTCCCCGCTCAAGGCGATTGGGTCGGGGACCTGGACGGTATGGTGGCCTTGCATTCCAGGACCGCCGCGGGTACCCCGCTCCCCACGGAAGTGGTGAGGGGCAGGGGCTTCGCCGCGGCTAGATTCGGGGAGATAGTGGTCGTGGGCGGCTACTTCTCCCCGAACAGGAGTCTCGCCGAATTTGAAGGGTACATGGAAGAGTTGGGCAACGCGGTCCAGCGGTTCCTCCCGCGCCCCGTGCTTGTCCTCGGGGACCTCAACGCCAAATCTCAGGCCTGGGGTTCCCCGCGGACCGACGCGCGGGGTGAGCTGGTCGAGGACTGGGTCGTGGAGAGGGGTCTGGAGATCCTCAACCAGGGTTGCGAGTACACGTGTGTGAGGCAGTTGGGGGGGTCGATCGTCGACGTTTCGTTCGCGTCGGCCTTCCTGGCCCGCCGTGTGCGAGGCTGGAGGGTGCTCACGGGCGTCGAGACGCTGTCGGATCATCGTTACATCCGGTTCAGCGTCTCCGCCCGTCAGCGAGAGCCTCCAGCCCAGGTGACCCCGTTGGGTGACTGTCCGCGCTGGACACTTGGAAAGATGAATCGGGAGGTTTTCCGCGAGGCCTTGACCGTCGCTACGTGGTCGAGGCCGGGCGACGTACCTCCCGGTGACGTCGATGAGGAGGCGGAGAATCTGCGATCGCTCATGACTGACGTCTGCGACGCGGCGATGCCGAGGCGGGGGCCACACCGACCCCCGCGCCAGGTGTACTGGTGGAACGCGGAGCTTGAGCGGCTCCGCAGGGCGTGCAACTACGCCCACCGCCAGTACACCAGGCTCCGAAGACGGAGTCGCCGCGACGCGGACAGAGCGGCCGCGGAGGCTCGGCTCTACGGGGAGTACAGGGGCGCCAGAAACGACCTCCACCTCGCTATCCGCGAGGCGAAGGCGGCGGCGTGGGGGGAGCTCTTGGCCAGCTTAGATCAAGATCCTTGGGGGCGACCCTACAAAACGGTGCGGGGCAAGCTCCGCCCGTGGGCGCCCCCGCTGACCGAGAGTCTCCCCCCGCGCCAGGTGGATGGTTTTGTCGGCGCTCTGTTCCCCACGAGAGCTGAGCACTCGCCTCCCGCCATGGTCCCGCCTCAATGGGATGAGAGGGACCCCAGCGTGGACGACGACCCCGTGCCCGACGTGGACCGGGCAGAGCTGGGGGCAGCGATGTTGCGGCTGAAGGCCAAGACCACCGCCCCCGGCCTGGACGGCATACCGGGGCGTGCGTGGGTTCTATCCCACGACGTCCTGGAGCCCCGTCTATTGAGGCTCTTCGACGCGTGTCTGCGGTCGGGCCGGTTTCCCCGCAGATGGAAGACGGGGAGGCTGGTCCTGATCGCAAAGGAGGGGCGCCCGGCGGACTCACCGTCCGCCTATCGGCCCATCGTGCTGCTGGACGAGGTGGGGAAGATCTTCGAAAGGATCCTCGCAGACCGCCTCGTCCGGCACCTAGAGACGGAGGGGCCAAACCTGGCGGACGAACAGTTCGGGTTCCGCCGGGGGCGCTCCACTATTGACGCGATCTCGCGTCTGAGGAGCCAGGCGGAGGACGTGGTTGCTCGAGGCGGGGTGCTATTGGCGGTGTCACTCGACATCGCCAACGCCTTCAACACCCTGCCGTGGAGCTGCGTGCGGGAGGCGCTCAAGTACCATCGTGTGCCTCCCTACCTCCGTCGCATAGTCGGGGCATATTTGGACGATCGTGCCGTCGTCTATCCGGTCCAGGGTGGGCAAAGTCGGCGAGACGTCGTGTGCGGTGTTCCGCAGGGGTCGGTCTTGGGCCCTCTGCTGTGGAACATCGCATACGACTGGGTCCTGAGGGGGGTGCTCCTCCCCGGTGTCGGCGTCATTTGCTACGCCGACGACACGCTTGTCACAGCGCGCGGGAGGAACCCTCGCCAGGCGTGCCTTCTGGGCACGGCTGGGGTGGCGCAAATGGTGGCTAGAATCCGGCGACTCGGCCTGGAGGTGGCCTTGAACAAGACGGAGGCCCTGATATTCTACGGGCCCCGCCAGAGGCCGCCACCGGGCCTGAGCATAACGGTGGGAGGCGTCCGCATCGCCGTCGGGCCGTCCATGAATTACCTCGGACTGGTGCTCGACGGGCGGTGGAACTTTGCGGCGCACTTCGAGCGCCTGGCGCCGAGGCTAGTTCGGGCGGCGGCGGGACTCTCCCGTTTGCTGCCGAACGTTGGCGGGCCGGGCGCAGTGTGCCGCAGACTCTTCGAGGGAACCGTGCGGTCGATGGCCCTTTACGGGGCCCCAATCTGGGCGGATCGCCTGACGGCCAAAACGACGGCGCTGCTACGCAGGCCGCAGCGCGTCCTGGCCGTCAGGGCGATAAGGGGATACCGCACGGTGTCCTTCGAAGCGGCCTCCCTGCTGGCCGGATCCCCACCATGGGACCTCGAGGCCCGGGTCTTGGCGCTATTATACCGGTGGCGCCGGGACGCGGCCGAGCGTGGCTCTCGCCCCGCGCCTCGCGAAGTTGAGGTAAAGCGGGCGGAGCTGCGCGACGAGGTGCTCATGGTGGAGTGGAAGGAGCGCCTCGCGCACCCCAGCGCGGGCTTCGCCACCATCGAAGCGGTGAGGCCCGTCCTGGCCGAATGGCTGGAAAGGCGCCACGGCGCCCTGACCTTCCGCCTGACGCAGGTCCTCTCGGGGCACGGTTGCTTCGGGAGGTACCTGTGTCGCATAGGGCGGGAGATGACGTCGGGGTGCCACCACTGTGGCGCGGGCGACGAGGAGGACACGGTGAACCACACTGTCGCCGTGTGCCCTGCGTGGCGCGAGGAGCGCCGCGCCCTCGTCGCCCAAATCGGCGTGGACCTGTCGCTCCCGGCCCTGGTTCTGTCCATGGTCGGGGGCGATCCTGGATGGACGGCCGTCGCCTCCTTCTGCGAGGCAGTCATGTCCGCAAAGGAGGCGGCGGAGCGGGAGCGGGAGTCGACCACCACACTCCTCTCCCGCCAACGCAGGCCACGCCGGCGGCGCCGGAGGGTCAGTAACGACCTCCGGCCGCCGTAAAAAGCGGCTGCGGGCGGCCCCTCGGGGGAGGACCCGCCGCCCGCACTATTGCCGCGAGGGTGAGGGCTGCGTGCTGTTCCGCGGCCCCCCTCAACTCCTAGAGTTGTTAGGAGAGCGCCGGGGGGACGAAACCCTGACCCCCTGGCGCCAACACTTTAGAAGGGGCCCGCCTCAAGACAAAGGGCGGGCCGGCGCCGGCCCGGGCCACGAGATCGGCAGGCCATATATCCGTGGGCCCGGGCGTAGGCGATAGGAGAACAGCGGGGTTTTTTAGTGGGTAGTCGGATGGCCAATCATCTTTCCCGGAGTCCCACATATCCCTCGGTCCCCCCGGGCCGGGGGAACCCGTCAAGAGAGGTTTTTCCCCGAGACCAAAAAAAAAAAAAAAAAAAGGGTTGCATACTGAAGCATGATCAGGCCTCTCCCTAGAGGGATTAGTGGGTGAGGAAACATGTATACCGATGGTTACCGTATACATGTTTCCTCGCAATGTTTTCTTACGATACGTGGCATTTATATCATAACATGCATATTAGACGAGAAAAACTTCCTAAACGACGCATGACCCTTTAGTTACCACTTATCTAAGTGAATATATTAATATATTAGTGCAGAACAAATATCAGTGAAGCGTGGCCGGTGTTAGAGCGACACAAGCAAGAGCTGCGTGTCACGGAGATGAATATGCTGCGGTGGATGTGTGGAGTGACGCGGAAGGACCGCGTTAGGAACTCCCGCATTCGCGGCAGCCTTCATGTCCGTGACATTGCGGATAAATTGCAGGAGTGTCGGCTCCGATGGTATGGCCACGTTTTACGGCAACCGGATGCTTACGTGGTAAACAAATGTCTGGCCATGCCGCTTCCGCCGGGCCCCGGCAGGAGGGGTAGACCCAAAAAGTGCTGGCTTGACGTCGTAAAGGGTGATATGCGTGCCAATGGTCTCACTACCAGGGATGCTGAAGACCGTGCGAAGTGGAGAAGAAAAAGTCGGAAAGCGGACCCCGGGCGCCGAAGCGAGAGTTTGGGCTGCAACCGGGATTCATCGCTGAGATGATGATGATGAGAACAAATATCAGTGAAACATCTTTTCTTCTAATCACAATTTGATCTGCTGCATTCAAAGCCGATGCTTGGGTACGTCATTGGTACAGCGAAAACTTCCTAGCAACCGTACGAGAAGTCTGTTTTAAATAAGAAATAAAGTTAAAGTACAGGTGCCTCAATTGTGTTTTTATAGCTGCGAATGCAATTAGAATACTTCTTAATACGAACGGAAAATTCGAATGTCTCTCTGTCTTAATGAATTTCATTCTTTTGTTTTAAGTTAAAAGGTAACTAATCCCTTACGACCTTCTAAAACATTCTAAGAGGGATGTGGTGACCTATTTTTCTTAAGTTTGAACACATGAAACTGGAATAGAACAACATAAGTTTTGTATTATAATGATACTACTGTTGAAACGTTAATTTTTTACTTAATATTTAAAATATAAACTATGCTACCGGCACGCTATGATGGCCGTTTTGACGTTTGTCCACTCATGAAGTTTCGTATTAATTAGTAATTCCATTTGAAAAAGCAAATTGCTATTCTTTATTGTCAATAGCGACGTGCAGTTATTGACAATAAAGAACAGCAATTTGCTCCTTCAAATGGAATTACTAATTAATACGAAACTTCATGAGTGGACAAATGTCAAAACGGCCATCATAGCGTGCCGGTATCGTAGTTAGTATTCATACTGCAAAATGCGCAATTTAAAAAATATAAAGATATATATATAGTACACCATTTAAAAACGTGTAAATGTAATGACCACAACAGCAACATTTGGTATTTTGAGGTTGGTTATACGGCAATATCCCTATTTAATGAAAGACCGTCACAAGCTATCTATGTATTTAATTTATTTTATTATTATATATAAAATAAAAGCAAATATAACGTAATGGATGCGCAAAAGGCGGGTAGTTTCAAACCTGTAACTATACCCATCAGCGGATTTCACTGTCCCAAGGGCTTCAAATGCTGACAGAACGTAATGATGTTAAAAATTAACAAGAAAAAGAGTAGTTTTAAATACATAACCTTAGTAACGTATAAGTGTCCATCAAAAGCGGTAATGTAACCAAATTTTTGGGAACGTTTCCCGTCGAGAGCGATTTGGAATCAATATATTATTAAAAAAAAATAATTTAGTATATTGTATTTTTAATATTAATTTAAGCATATTTATTGTGTTAATATTATTTTATTGCCCAAATTCAATTTATAGTATTTTATTAGAAAATATTATATATAAAAATGTTACTGAACATCAAAAGGTAAAAAGAAAGCGACATTCTTGCGTGTCTATACGAGCACATTTAGTTAACGGAAGTTACGCGGTACCTATTTGATCAAACAAAACAACCCACCCTAGCTACTTGGTAGGGGCCGAAGCCCGTCTGGATATTGACCAACTCTGGTCTTAATTATGCCGTCATAATAACTTTGTGTTGTGTTCCGGCATTAGTCATTCAAGTTCCTGTACCCTTATGGCACAGCAGCGTATTCGTAATGCCACTGGCGTTACATACACCCATAGGCGACGGTAACTGCTAAATTCTAAGTGGGTCAACAGCCTGTCTGCTATCCTACAGCAATAAAAAAAGCCATCTTGGGATTCGAACTCCTGACCTCTTTGTTGGTTTCCCAATGTGATACAACTATGCTACCACGTATCTTTAAAGTTATATAACATAACACGATACTAAAGTAATATGCAACGGAAAAGCTCTGTATTTGACGCCGTAGAAAATACATGAAAACTTGCTTTCGTTTTTCTAATCACGGCGATGGAAAGTTGTACGAATTTCAGTTCCAAAATAATCAGTTTTTACTTAGTAAATTTGTGTTTACAGTAAAGAAAAGCAGTTCGGAGTGAAATGTCGGCGCCGGGAGTATATGTAAACGCTTAATGATCATCCGACAAACATTGTAGCTTAAGATGTGGACGACCCACTGACTATGTATTCGTGGCCCATACAATTTTAAACAGATTAACTCTGGGGACTTGATTAAAAAAGTTCGAAAGTACTTTTACATTTGAAGATGTTTATAAAACTCTTTAATCATAAATTTTTAGTTACGAATGCTTCTAATTTTTGATGGTTGTTTTTAGAGTGGACAGATTTATAACCCCCGTCGGTTATTAGTTGTTAATGTGGAAATTATAGTATATTGTACGATGTAATTGAAAAGTTATGAAAACAATGTTTTCATCGATAACAATAGTAGTGGTTATTTGGAACGTTGCTATTGCTTCATTTGTTCGCACAGCTTTTGGATTGACAGGATTATTACAATTTATTTAACGTTTTTAGCGACAATGAACTCCTAAAAAGGTGCAACGCATTTATTTGTATTTTTAGTAATTTTTGTTTTAGTTTATTTTTACGTAAAAAGTAAATATGGAAAATTTTAATGTTAATTTGTGCTGATAGAAATGCAATATTATTAAATATAAATTCTATTAATGTTTATGCACTTATACGCCTAGTTTTTTTAAATAATATATTAATATTAATGAAAATTATTATTGAAATTCAATTAAAGTTAGCGATTGTACAATAAATTATTTTAAAACGATAATTTTATCGACATATAAATTACCGACTCAACAAGTAAAACAAGTTGGAGCTGCTATAAACGATCCGTATAGGGTATAATTATTTCCACGTTATTGGTTTACTAGAATATTAAATTTTCACCGCAGAAGTGATCTCATTAATTTATGTTGTCAATGTTGATTATTGCTTTCACAAACTTCAATGAAGCATATTCACACGGATATTAAATTATGTAAATTGAGGATAACGTAATTTATGCTTGTACTTGAAACTTCTAAACATCGAGGAAATTAACGAAATTAACAATAAAAACACGAGAAACGACTAATTTCAAAGCGACTGTGAAGGAAACTGAAGGAAATGGATAGTTTAAAAAGTCAACAATCATGCAAGGTTATGGACAAAAATGAATAAGTATTGCGTAGGTCGTCCATGATGATTGAGGTCTTTGGGCGGCGCAATACATATTCACCTGGAGTAAAGGGCGCAGGAGCTGGAGGAAGCAGGCCCGGGGTTAGCGGGCGCAGAGGGTGGGGTAGAGGGGCGCGGGGGCGGAGATAGAGCTAGGCTGCATGCGTATGTACGCGTACCGGCGGGTTGTGTGTGTGCGTGCGCGGCGCGGCGTGCGCTCGGATCGGCGGTCGGTCTGCCACTGGGCGGCTCGCTCCGCAGCCTCTCGCCCGGACCCGCCGCCCGCCCAATAACAATATCAGCGGCCCAAACTTTCTGATGCATCTCAAACCATTTTACGCTAGACGTGCCCTTAGAGTAGCGACGTGTTGATATAATGGAAATACGTCATTAAAACTAATTATACCTAATAGTTTCTTGACAATTAGAAAGGTTATTTAATAAAATACACAATTCTCTTTAAATTAGAAAGTATACTATATTGATGTTTTGTATATTTTCCGCTGAATTTGTTTCAGTAGATTATTACTTTTTATTAATAAGAAAAATAATTAACTGTAGTAATTTAACACTCGTTATTTTAGTACAAGGTTTTTTATGATAATTTTTATTCAATATATTAATTTGTTTGTTTGTATTAAATTATGTTATTTATTTTATTTAAATATAAGATACTTTTAGAGGTGTACACATATGGTCGTTATCAATTAAGTAGCTCTAAAATTTTCCAAACATAAAATCTCAGCTTATTTATAATAGATAACTCTATATTTTAACTTAAAAATTACTTAATATCTAAGGAAAATAAAAACTAAAACAATGATAAACAATTGGCGGTCTTATCGCTCATAGCGATCTCTTCCAGGCAACCTATTTTATTATTTATTAATTATAATCTTAAGCGATTAATTAATTAGGCGAAAGATGGGAGATCTATCCGAATATCTCAGTATTATGATGATATAGACCACTAACAATATAATTAACTTTGAATGTGAAATTCATAATCAGTAGAGATGGCACTATTATTAGCGAAGAGGTGAATCCCGATTTTATTTGGTTCTGTTGTCGTGATGTCGATACCTATCCGTGACAATTTCAATTCGTTTGGAAGCAGAAAAAAATATTAACAGAAGATATTAGAAGAATAAATAGATAGAGAATAGAATGACAGAAGAGACAGTATGGCCGCCATGTTTATCCAAGACGGATTTATGGGTTACACAGCAGTGATTTCGGCATGCAAGCTCCTGAACGATGTTTTTATATACCGTTGGTACATGGCAATGTTATATTAAACGTACATTAGGTGACAGAATCAGGCCTTAGTGGAGCATATAATCCTGAGATTTGAAACCGAACTTTCTAAGTGGATCTCTGAGTATGATTTTACTTAGATAGCGCGTTCCTGAAGAGCAAAGAAAAGAAGAAAATATTCTTGACTTATTTTGGTTGATTGGTTGTCTTTAGGTTTTGTTGGAACCCTTACACCATAAAAGTTTTATAACGTATCTATTTTAATTAATGTCGCTCGGAACTATAGGCGGTGGTATTAACCCGTATTTCTTTACCGACCCATAAAAGAAAAAAGGTGTGAAAACCATCATAATTTCACATCACGGTTCTAATATAAAAACAGAACTACAATACCGTAGCATAACGAAACGTGATTTGAAAATCTATTGTCATTATAGTCGGGAAGAACTCAGCATAAAATTTATGGACATACTCAAGAGCAGAGGGCGCCAGACTGACTTTTATACGCAATAGTCTTATTATATTCTATTGTTCAGATTCCATGGCTGTTTTATTCTATTGTGCGGAGGCGGTGACACGGCTCTATTGGATTTCATATAAGAACTAAAATATTAGATTTGATTAGTTTCGAAGGCTTTTACTTTTGATTACTTTTATTTATACTATATATCAGTGTTCAGTATGTCATAATATTATTATTTTATTAATAAATAAAATCATAATTAAAGGAATTTTCTCCATGCAGGGGCGGAGTATGAATACCTCTGCCGGGATCGGCCTGTCGTAAAAGGCGACAAAACAACTCCAGCTACGCGGTAGGGTCCCAAGCCCGTCTGGATGGAATTAATTAACTTGACCTCGGCCGCAGGGGTAGTATTCTTACTCCGCCTCTGCTAAGAGAAAAAATGTTTCATTAAAAGAAATTTCTTACAGTATCAAAGAGCATAGAAAAATCAAGCGAAAAATTTGAGATTCCATAAAAATACACATAAAATAAAATAGCCTATACAAATTTATCGTACGCATGGTCGTCATTTGACAAACACTGTGAAAACTGTTGAAAAAGCCTAATGGAGGAAACGGATATCTCAAACAGTCACGAAACGAAACGAGTGCTGATTGCAAGTGAATTCTGTGTCTTAAATAATTATTAAAAATATAAGTAGTAATTAAAAAACAAGATTAAGATTAGAAAACAAGAAAAGTATTATATAAATACAAAGAAAAGGAGTTTTAAATTAAAATTACATTAGGTAAATGACAAAAGCTGGTGTATTAGGTTTGTAATGTAGTCTAGGTTTAAAGTGGTTCAACATACACTTATCTCTCCTCCCTGCTCTGTCCATACCATTTTCCAACAGGAAAAGATTAATATTTGTTGTCTTTTACGACTGTCTAGAGCTCCCACTAAGGCTCCTAGTGATGGAAAATTTCTACACATAAAATATTTATTCGAATTTAAAAACCGTTGAAATTTTTAAAGTAACGCAATTCAGAATGAAGAATACATAAAAAAATATTTACCAATTCTGTTACAAAAACATTTTTATCAAATTCAATCAAAGTTAACGTGGATAAATTGAACAACGACGGTAATCGATCCGCCAGTATATACCGAGACCTGTTGCGCCATGAATTTGACACGGAGAAAGAGGCACGGAGTTATGTCATTTTGTCAATTTGATGAGAGTGACTTTATTGCTGAAATGTGAATACTGAGATCATCGAGTATAGTTACGACAATATCATTATCTCTTACTAACATTACCCCTTTAGATCGCCATAGTAAGAAAAAGGAGAGGAGTCGGAAAGAGAAAATTTTGATGATTAAGTAGTTCACTTAATAGTTTTTTTATGTTTTAAAGTAACTAAGTAACTTTAGTTATTTTTCAAAAAAGGCGTTACAAAGTTTATTCGAGGCCAGGTGCGTAGTAGGATAAGTGTAAGGGTACTTATTGTCCATACGTTACGATGGCTACTTTACCCGTCTGCAGGACTACAGCTATAAATAAAAGGTTTGTAAAAAAAAGAGGAATTAAACCTGACAACGGAAAAACGTGCAAGAAATAAATTTGGCTTCAGAATATGTGTACCGCGAACAATTTATAAGCATTTAAAATGGTCATTGTGCTTTTTCTATCAATTTTATAACGTTTCACAACGTATTATTTATATACATTAGTTCATAATTTGCATCTAACATTAAAGCTTACTGAGATACGAAAATGTAAATGTTACACACTGAAGACATATAAAACTAATAAGCACGTTATCTAACTAAAGCAATTAAATCACGGCTAAAGCCAAAGTTCGTGAAATATTTTACCAACTATTAATTCTCTGCTTTAAATATATGTTATATAGCGCGAACATTTCGCATATTTTAAAATTTAATTGTCTAGAAATTTCAATGAAATGTAACCAAGCGTGACTTTTTATATAGAATCTTGATTTTGTGCGACGGTGTACGGTGACGGTGTACCAGGCTTCGAGGCGGGCAGTCAGTCAGCAAAGGCTCCAATGATCCCAGACTATCTTCTTTATATTATGGATGAGTCGAAAAAGTTTTGTATCTTTGCATGAAAACTCGTTTCTATTATGTTAGTAATATAAATTACAAACATAATCATCATGGCGAAGCGGATTCGACAGTAAAATATTTAAAAATGAAAATTGAAGAACGCACGTCATAAGCGTCAGTTCGTTATTGTTAATTATGTTGAAGTCTGTGTTATATTTTAACAGAATTATTTTTAATTTAACTGTACAAATTACCTACTAAATATTTTCTTTTACGGTATCGCTCCACACCTTAACCTCAAAAATTCAGCTTACAATGGAATTAATAATAATAAATAATAAATAAATACATATATTGGGAAATTTCACACAATACCATCAGTAGTCCCAAACTAAATAGCATAACACTTGTGTTATGGGTACTAGACAACTGATATACTACATATATACTTTTTTGTAAATAAATACATAAACACCTAGACGCTGGACGGGAATCGACCCCGTGACCTCCGTAAGCGTACTAACGTACATTAGTCGTTACGCCAGGAGGTTCGTCAAATAATGTGAATTTACTTCCTGGATATTATTATCGTTCGTATCAGACTTTATGATTTGTTTTTGCTTTAAGCCTTTAACCAAAATTTTACTACATATAATTATCGTTTAAGTGATTAATCGCAATTGCATACAGAGGTTGCTCTCTTTTGAGTTTCAGATTCGTCGTAGAATACAGCCACAGAGTGAAATTAGTTGATAGTGCCTTTTTTGTGAAGAGATATTCAGTAGTACATATAATTAATTTTAATTTCTACAAAGGCCACCACCGTCTGACGATCCCATCTCCACAAGGAAAACTCTATTCGATTCAATTACAATCAAGCATTAATCTACTAATATTTCACATATTTGTGAAGGAGTATAAAAAAGGAATAGTTAATTTATATACGAGTAAACACTGCGCCACACTGAGTGACAAATAACTGTCGCTGTCATTCACGTCGGATTACAGTGACAACTGTGACAAGTATTCACACTGACGGAGCATCACTCGTTGGAAACGAGGTAGGGACTGCACTTTTAAGTGATAACTGCCGCTATATTTAATCGCAATCAATTAAGTGTATTGATTAAGTGCATGTGAAATAAATTTTTGGTAGATAATTTAAATATAATTAACAATTATTTCGGTATTTCAATTACTTTCTTTTTAAAATAATCTCTTTTGACAAACTGGTCGATAGATGATACTGACACTGGCCATTCTGAGCTTATATATACATATCAGACGTATGTTACATGACCATATTGATTTTGTTTATTGCTGTTGGACAGCAGACAGGCTGACGGCCCGCTTAGAATTTAGCAGTTACCATCGTCTATGGATGTTTGCAATACCAGTGGCATCGCGAACACGCTGCTGTCCCATAAGGGTACAGGAACTTGGGTCACTAATGCCGGAACACAGCGCAAGGTTATTATGGCGGCATACTTAAGATCAAAGGTGGTTGCCATCCAGACGGGCTTGAGGCCCTACCACGTAGCTAAGGTGGGTTGTTTAGTCGCCTTTTACGACAGGCCGACTCCGGCCGCAGGGGTTAGTATTCTTTCTCCGCCCCTGCACGGATAAAGAGATTGATTGATTGGGAAAAAGAGTTGAGAAGACAAAAGTAACATTAAATTCATGACAATAAATTCGAATATGGCATAATATGTATTCATCATCATTACTTTTTCTTTTCCATTTCGCATGGTCTTCAGCATCCTTGGTAGTGAGCCCACTGGCACGAATATCATCCTTTACGGCGTCAGGCCAGACATTTGTTACCCACGTAAATAGGCGGTTGCCGCAAAACGTAGCCATACTAGTGAAGGTGACACTACTGCAATTTATTCGCAATGTCAAGAACATGAAGGCTACCGAGAATACGGGCATTCCTAACGTGATCTTTCCGCGCTAGTACATTAACATGGCATATGTATTATAAGATCCCCCACAAGATGGACCGATGATCTGGTCAAGATCGCCGGAATAGGTTGGATGAGGGCAGCGCAGGACCGATCATCGTGGAGATCTTTGGGGGAGGCCTTTGTCCAGCAGTGGGCGTCTTCCGGCTGAAATGATGATGTATTATAATATATAAAAAGGTATCTGATTGAATAAATATGAATGTTTAACAGTAACTTTTTTCCTATCAGCAAGAAAATAGAGGCGACGAAAGCGTAGTTGATAAAGTTTATAAAACTTAGGGGAAGACCGGGTAATAAGCGGGCAATGGGAATCACTCACATATCGGGGCAACGTTCAAATACCTGGGCCTTGTCCTCGACTGCCGATGAGATTTTTCAGCACACTGAGCGGCTGGCCCCTCAACTCACGGGGGTGGCCGGAGCACTCACCCGACTGCTACCCAACATAAGAGCACCAAACTCAGTGTGCCGGGAACTATATGAAGGGACCATACGGTCAATGGCCCTTTACGCGACCCATATTTGGGCGGAGCACCTGACGGTGAAAAGCGCTGCGTTGCTGCGAAAACCACAGCGCACGCTGGCTGTTATCGGCCATCAGAGGTACCGTACGCTGTCCTTCGAGGCGGCCTCCCTCCTCGCTGGATCCATGCCGTGGGATCTCGAAGCTCGGCGTTTTAGGCGTCGCTGTATCGATGGCGTCAGGAAGGCGTCGCCCAGGGTTCACACCTTTCACCTCGTGAAATCGAGGTAAAGTGGGTGGAGCTCCGGGGAGATCTCACGGCAGACTTGAGACGGAGAATTGCGCAACCCAGTGCGGGCCAAAACATCATCGCAGCGCTGCAGCCCGCCCTGCAAGATTGGATTGACAGGCGTCACGGCACTCTGTCATTTCACGTGACACAGTACTCTCGGGACACGGCTGCTTCGGGCGGTACCTTTGTCGCATCGCTCAAAAAGAGCAAACAACGGAGTGCCAGCACTATGAGTTCGCCGACGAAGACACGGCGTTCTACACCCTCCAAGTGTGTCCCGCATAGATATCAGAGCGCCGAAATCTCATCGCCACCATCGGTCGTGACCTCTCGCTCCCGGCCAATCATCCTAGCAGCCTATAATGGTTAGGAGCCAAGCCGGATGAGACAATCTGAGTTTTCGCTTAAGTGACTCTCATTACCCCCTTTTACCTATTCCACTATAGAAGTACGCAGCTAAAACACCTTGCATCATGCGATTAACTCAAATGACCACGAATTAAACTTGCTAGTTTATAACTAGCGTTTCGCTTAGATCTGAGGAGTTTTGAGTGAGGAAGGTTTATTTATATGAGTACAAAGTTGGATAAAATCTCAAGCGGAATTAACTGTTTGAAACCGTGGGTTGCGGAGATTGCTCGACCACTTCAATAAAAGGTAAGAAATATTTATATATTGTGTTTGTGGAAGAGAATTTGTTTTAAAATCTGTGTCAGGATTTGGATTATACTAATTCTAAAATGAGAGGCTTTGAAAACATTATATATAATAATAGTACATTTAATATTATAAATCGAAGTCCATAATGTCAGTATCGGATTTGGATATTCTCTTAGAGAAAAGAGACTCAAGCCTCTGATAATCTTTCTATCGACGTCGTTGCGTGGCAATTACATTCTATCACTAAGGTAAGAGAAATTTACTACGAGATGTATGCTATATTATAAGCCGCACCCGAGGGTAGGATTCATAAACTTTGTAACATAAACAACGTAACCGTCTTACTACTGAACTCGGACCTGGCTCGGGGTCTATAAGTGTGGCTGGTATACTTGCAAGCTACGCTTATCTAAGGTGGATCGGCGGTTTACTTTATATGCAGGTTTTCCCACTATGTTTTATATCATCATCGGTATATACTCGTACATGCATAGGTCTTAGATAATATGTAAATTGGATAAGAAAACCTGCCCAGGCGGCACTTATTAACGTGGGAATCGAATTTGTAATCGCTAAGTTCATTTCTGAGTGTGATACCATTTGAGTAACTATGCCTTTCATTTTATTTTAGTTTTTAATTTACGCCATAGGGTAAATTAAGTTATTATATTAGTTCATAATTAAACAGTAAATTAAACATAAGAAGTTTTATTTCATCCCCATATAATTTGGTCACATCTAACATATATTAGTCTTATCAACAAGTTAAAAAATGTATTAATTTTTGATACTGTGAATTAAAATACGTACGATAGAAAGAAAAAAAAAAGAAAAAAAATATTTATTTGGTGATATACAGCTATAAATGTGGTACGATGAGTACAAATTAACATTATGACGTCACACGCGCTGGGGTTTGTTCGGGAACTGTCAGTGTGTTTTCGGTACTGGATTCAAAAATTTATTTTTAATTTGATATACATTTTTAATTATACCAAAAAATAGAACTAATAATAATTTTATTATGAAACTTATATATGATCTTTCCATCCAAAAAGTTTTTTGTTCAAAAACCTAATTAGCATTAAACGAGGCTCAGTGAATTGCTGCATCAAAATAAATCAACACAGCACCGATTTTCAGTGTAAGGCCCGACAATGAGAAAACATTTATGACCCAAAAAACATAGGTACCTCGTAAAACTAAATACATACCATACACTGATGTTCATTACATATATTCGTGAATAATCAGTGCAAATACACATGTTCATAGCATAATTTTGCATAATACAGTTATATGTATAATTTATTACAAAATAAAAACGAATAATAACAAATAAAAAATAGCTAGCTTAATTTAAAAAATATAAAGTTATAAAGAATGTTTTTATGTTCACTTAATTTTCATGCTAAACCGGCTTTCTTAAAACTTTTCTTATCATCCTAACTCAAACTTTCAATGGGATGCACCTGTGAGCTAAATTTATTTAATAAGTGATTCTCTATTGAAATTTCGTTTCGGACTATTTTCTTTTTGATAAAATTTTAATGAGAAAATGTTTCGAACTTCTCTGTGAGTTATTACAATCGAAGTTGAAGATAAGTTTCGTATAATTGCTACTCTTTGCAGTGTTTCATTAATACTTTTTAATTTTACCCTTTTTTTCGGATCTTTGATTTTGGTTCTCTTTACAAAATTATTTATAGGTACTAGTAAAAAATCAGAGCATGTGCCGTATGGTACCGGCCGAAGAAAGAATAGGGCCACCCCAAATCATCCCAAGGGAGTCGTAAAAGCCGACTGATGGGTCAGTCCCTCTGCCAGCTTGCATGCGGCGAGAGAAGGACACCTCTAGGTTTCCCTTTAGAGGTTGGGAGGTCGGACGGCAGTCGCTCCCGTAAATGATGGTAAAGGATGTGTCACGGATAGGGCACCTGGTGGGGAGAATGGGGTTGCCATAGTGCTCTCGGAGGAATTCCAGAACGACATTTTGGAAGTGAAATGTCATAGCGACCGGCTTATGATCGTTAGGGTGCTTATCGATGGGGTAGTTACCCACTTGATAAGTGCCTATGCGCCACAGGCCGGTTGTGACGACGTCGATAAAATAGCGTTTTGGAATCAACTCGGAGAAGTGCTCCGTGGAATCCATTATCACAAGGGATCGTTTTGGGGGGTGATCTGAACGGTCATGTGGGTGATGAATGTGGGGAATTTGAGCGTGTTCACGGTGGATTTGGGTACGGTAGCCGCACGGAAGGGGAGGACATCCTCAATACGTGTGCGGCTGCCGACCTTGCTATCGTGAACACCTATTTCAAAAAGAGACCCGAGCATTTCATCACCTACAAGAGCGGGAGGAATGCTACCCAAATCGACTTCCTACTCACTAGGAGACACTACATCAACAAAGTAGCCAACTGTAAGGTCATACCCAGTGAGAGTCTCATTGCACAATACCGTCTTCTTGTCATGGACCTCTGCGTGAAGCCCAAAGGCAAATGTGTCGACCGCCTTCAACGCCGAATCAGGTGGTGGCTGCTTGATGAAGTCAAGTCCCAGGAGTTCACCTCTGCCATCGGCGACAAATGCGCCGGAGGTGAGGGCGAACCGGTTCAAGCTTACTGGGACAGGATTCAGGCGGCTATCCTTGGATCGGCGAGAGAGGTGCTAGGCGTGTCTAAGGGCGGACGCAAGTGTGACAAGGAGACTTGGTGGTGGAGGAATGACTCAGTCCAGATCCCTCTCCATCCCAGGTCTCCCGACCAGGACGAAAAAAGCCCTCTTTAAGAAGCGGCGAGCGTCCAGATCTCCTGAAGATCGCGACGCATACAGAGATGCCAAATGCGCTAAGAAAGCTGTAGCCAGAGTCAGACGAGACCACTTACAACTACTTTACGATAAGTTGGACTCGTCTGAGGGGCAGAAGCTCATATATAAGTTGGCGCGCTCCAGGGTCAAAGCGGTACAGGATATCTCCAAGTGCCGCTGCGTAAAAGACCCCGGGGGCAACCTGTTACGCGAGGACCTCGCGGTGAAGGAGAGATGGCGCTCATATTTCCACGAGCTGCTGAACATGCAGCATAAAGAGGTGCAGCCGCCAGATCTTCCTCCGAATCAAGGACTAGTGCCACTGATAACGCCTGCAGAGGTCCAGAATTGTCTTCGACGCATGAAGATTCGGAAAGTTGTTCGATCCGATGGAGTCCCCATCGAAGCCTGGAAGGCGATGGGCTCTCGTGGTGTGGGCACTTTAACAGACCTTTTTAACCGGACACTCCTCACCGGTACGATGAGCCAATCGGAGGCTGAGTATCATTACTCCAGTCTGCAAAGGCAAGGGATCGGTGCAGGAGTGCGGTAACTACCGCGGTATAAAGGTCTTCGAGAGGGTTATCGACTCTCAGATTCGACAGGAGTGCACTGTCTCGGAATGTCAATATGGGTTTCGCCCTGGTCATGGGACCATGGACCCTGTTTTTACCCTAAGGACTGTCGCGGAGAAATATAGGACGAAGAATACGCCTCTGCATTGCCTGTATCTTGACTTGCAGAAGGCCTTCGACTGTATTCCTCACGCGATAATCTGGTGGGCATTGCGATCTAAAAGGGTTCCAGAGGACTATATTGACATCATCCGAGACGTGTACCGCGATTCCGATTCTGTGGTTCGAACCGCTGTTGGCGACACAAAATCCTTCCCCATCATTGTCGGAGTGCACCAAGGATCCGTCCTTAGTCCGTTTCTGTTCAGCGTGGTATTAGATGTATTGTCAGACAGCATCAGAAACTCACATGAGCAGCCCCTGTGGTTGCTCATGTATGCTGATGATATCGACGTTTGAAGGCGTGGAAGGAGTCGCTTGAGAACGGTGGTCTGGGGATCAATGTGGCGAAGACCGTTAAGTACTTGGCCTGTAACTACAGATCCCACACCCGTACGCATAGGCGGCAACACGGTCGAGCGCACGGACCAAGTGAAATACTTGGGATCACTCGCATCTGGTGACATCGATGGCGACGTCAAGGCACGCATTGCTGCCTCGTGGGCCAAATGGCGTGAGGTAACTGGTGTCATTTGTGACCCCAAGATGCCGGTAAAGTTGAAGGGACAGGTCTATAAGACCATCATTAGGCCTGTCCTTTTATACGGCTGTGAAGCATGGCCGGTGTTAGAGCGACACAAGCAAGAACTGCGTGTCACGGAGATGAATATGCTGCGGTAGATGTGAGGAGTAACGCAGAAGGACCGCCTTAGAAACTCCCGCTTTCGCGGTAGTCTTCATGTTCGCGACATTGCAGAAAAATTGCAGGAGTGTCGGCTCCGTTGGTATGGCCATGATTTATGGCAACCGGATGCTTAAGTGGGAAACAAATGTCTGGCCATGCCACCTCCGCCGGGCCCCGGCAGGAGGGGTAGACCCAAAAAGTGCTGGCTTGACGTCGTAAAGGATGATATGCGTGCCAATGGGCTCACTATCAGCGATGCTGAAGTTCGCGCGAAGTGGAGTAGAAAAGGTCGGAAAGCGGACCCCGGGCATCGAAACAAAAGTTTGGGTGGCAACTGGGACATAACGCTGGGATGATGATGATGATGAGTAAAAACACCAGAGCACGGTTTAGCTAAATTCAATATACTAGGGTAAAGTGAAAAGTTCTCGGCCTGACAATGAAAGACTGCAATTTTCAGTTGAAAAATGATTTTATTTTTCTACACATTCTCCCTTGACTTCAACACACTTGGTCCAGCGTTTCTCCAACATCAGTAGTTCTCCAAGATCAGTCTTTCCCGGAAGTAAGAGTCTGGGAGGCTATGAAAATATCCATCTACGGTCATCTTAACTTCTTCATTGGACGCAAAGCACTTCTCAGAAACAAATTTCTTCAAATTTGGAAACATACAGAAGTCTGAGGGTGCCAAATCAGGAGAATAAAGGGGATCGCCCAGCAAACCATACCCCAAATCCCACAGTTTTCCCATTGCCAACGCACCTTTGTGAGCAGGTGCGTTGTCCTGGAAAAAATGTTTCTATTCAAACGGTTCAAACATTGCTGCGAATATCCTTTGCGCATTTGCTTTTGATCAACATTCAGATTTGCCTAAGCATTTGGGATGGGATTCATACCCATGACCTCTAGTTTGGTTAGAATGTAAAACCATTTGGCTACAACATATGTATAGGAATAGTATGAAATTCGACGATTTTTTCAGCGACGTTTATGCGTGTTTTTTATACTCGTATATACATATTTATATCTATAGTCGCGTTCAAGTTGTGACAGTCCAACAATTTTTATCAATAAATAATCTTTGTGAAAATAAATTACAATGTTTTATTTATTTATCCCTCCTGTAAATTGACATTTTGACTTTCATTTACGAATATTACGTATACAATCCGTTTGTCCATTGGATATCTATGGGTCAGTTGATCCAAATTAATCCCCTTGAGACGTCACCACCCAACGTTTTGCATTCCTACCGAGGTGACCCTTTGTTATTAAATTTAAATGTTATGTACTGTTACAATCAGCAACATATTTCTCCCTAATATTCTAAATAAAACTATTACTTCAAAAGGAATATAAAGCTAAACGAGTGTTATCCATTAAAGTGTTACAAAACATTATTAAACAGATGCACTACACAATAAATTACAGTCAGAAACAAAAAATCACGATTTACGAAACCGAACAATCTCAGTAACAAAATGACGGTAGCAACCTGCTACGACAAGGCCTCGCTTGAAACTGCACGGACCGAATGGTCGGCCTGCAAAGCCTGACAACAGTATTTTTGATGTATGGCATCTTGAATTCAATGTTCTTTTTTTCCTTTTAATGTTTGTTAATTTTAATTAGGCACTGATTTGCCAATGTCAAAGTATAGACGTTTAAAGAAAAGGCAGGTGGCGAAAGAGCATAATTGCAAGGATCAGGAAATAATTTTGACAATCATTTTAATTAGTTAACTGCAAACCAAGAGGAAATGGTAGTTTAAAGTGAAATGAAATGAAAATGAAAAATATATGAATTTAAAAATAGAATGATACAATATTATATGAATATTTACAGAAAGGTACATATTTATTTTACATATTATTTGAAATATTTATATTATTTACTAATTACACTAAACGCTAATATTATTTAAACTTAAAAATTTACATAAAACATTAATAAACTGATTATCAACTATAGTTAATAAAAAATTTACATTGATGGGACGTGGGATGTCTTTGGGAAGGATATCATATAAGGGAGTAGAAATTTTTAGGCAATAAAAGAATATATGTTCAACTGAACCTTCGCCTAAGCCGCACTCACTTAAAGAGCTGTCACGAATTCTAAGTTTATTCAAAAAAACCGGTGTGCATACATGTCCAAGACGGAGACGGATTATAATGGAAGTAATTTTTTTTGGGAGATGACGATAACTGAAGAACCAGGAGGTTGAAGGGATAGAGGGTTGTAAATTGCTATAATATTTGGCTGTGATCTTACTAGATTTTTGCCACCACTCGTTCCAAATTTTAATCATGAGGGTTTAGCAAGGGCACATAAATCACGGGGGAAGCATCTGTTATATTTATTAGAACCTATATAAACCGCTTGCTTGGCACAACTGTCAGCATTATCGTTTCCATGAATACTGGAGTGGCCAGGAATCCAGGCCAGAACTACGTCTAGGCCTAAAGAAAAACAAGAGTGGAGAGCTTTTTTAATATCAAGAGATAAAGAGGATAGCTTGGAACGGAAAGGAGATTTGTTGATATCCTGTAGGCAACTCAAAGAATCTGTGAAAATTATAGATTTGTTAATATGATGAGATTCTATGTACAGAACTGCTTCAAGCAGGGCAATGGCCTCTCCAGAAAAAACGGAATTGGGTTAAGGGATTTTATAATTAAGGATGATTTTAAATTTAGGAATCCAAACAGCGGCGCCAACTGGACCATCGTCCGAAAGTCTGGATGCATCAGTAAACACAAGGAGTCTGTCAGACCAATTTTCTTGAATGATTTTGTTAAACAGTTGATTTGCGCCAATTGAATCTTTGGCTTCCAAAGTTAAGAATAATTTTAGGTGAGAGTAAGAGACTGTCAAAACTGTGTTGGAAAATAGGGTAAGAGTAATTTTGAAAAGGTTTAATTGGAAGTTCAATGTATTTCTTATAAGATTTGAGGAGGTTTGGTAAAGTTTTGTGTTTCCAGAATTTTGAACTTCGACTAAACTGGAGAAGAGAATCAAGAACACTAAGTAATGGATGGTTAGAGAGTTCAATCATTCTATAAAAGAATCTATCCGCTAGAAATTGTGAATTCAATGTTGAGGTTTTTTAATATTTGATATTGACATTTAAGTGCCGTTATATGATCGATAGTCAGTTGTACAAAACGATTGAAACAGATAAGATTGATAAACTAAGAGGTGGGGATAAAAATAGCGGAGCCAATATCGACACGTATAGCAAAATACAAGATACAGTAGAAGTCTCTTTAGGGGCTCTTAGTAGGGGGGCCCTTTGTCGGTAGACAGGCTAGATCATTTGCTGATATTGGAAAAGGTCATCAACAATAAATACTTTTTATTTATAGGCTTTATAAACTTGCTAACGAAGATAATACGGTCACACCACGTGATTTCCAGCGGACAAATTGATCATTTTGCGATCAAAGAAGTTATAACTATTTTACCGGCACGCTATGATGGCCGTTTTGACGTATGTCCACTCCATGAAGTTTCGTATTAATTAGTAATTACACTTGAAGGAGCAAATTGCTGTTCTTTATTGTCAATAACTGCACGTCGCTATTGACAATAAAGAACAGCAATTTGCTCGTTTAAATGTAATTACTAATTAATACGAAACTTCATGAGTGGACAAACGTCATAAGGGCCATCATAGCGTGCCGGTAGTATAGTAATATTAAAGAGTAATACTCTATAGAGTGTATCAGGTGACAGAGAAACTTACAAATGTTATCGGAATAAAATATCGACAGGAAAAAGAGTAAGAAGATTAATATAAATAAAACCTGCGTTTTTTTACTTACTTCTGTCATGTATTATTAAATACCCTCTGTCTAATCGGAATCTTACAAATTTATTTATTTTAAAGAATTGCTATAAAAAAAAAAAACGAAAACAGCAATTCTTTTTGGGACTCTGCCTCTATAATAATTATTATATTTCCCTTATCATAATTGTTTTCCCACATTAATTTTATTTATGGGACCTTTTTTTTTAAAAAAAAAAAACAAGTCATATGACTTGAAACTGAAATAAATATTTATATAAACGTCTAAAAAGACAAATATGAAAGTAAATTACTTTTTTCATAGAATAACTTGGATATGGCGCATGTACAACAACAAATCCGTTCTTATGTAGCGAAATCCTTTCAAATATCGCATGGGTCCAATCGATGATATTACGCATCGATTTTGATAGAAATAGAACGTACGGGACAAAGGTAGCTAGCTTTTCTCGTATGATTTAGTATTACCGCTAAAATAAGGTCAGCTAATGTTCTCTTAATGTATGTGGTGTATATGGTATGGTGGTATATTCGATGGCTTGAAACTATTGACCAAATTTATATTATAATCAGTTTAATTTTAAGAAAAAATATTAATAAAAATGTTTATGATATTTATTTCTACTACAAACCAGACACTAAATTGTATACTATTATTTAGAAGTCACCTCAAGGGCGTAGGCCTCTCTCAAAAGTTTCCAAGCAATCCTGTTTCTAGCAGTCAGTATCCACACTTTTATTTGGGAGGTGGAAACCCATTACGCAGATATCGTAGCGTGGGTACGGGCAGCGAGGTAGTGTAGGACTCTACGTGCAATGCACATCTCCTTTTCTAGGCTCGGGAACGCACGTTTCTGGTATGTCCACTAAAACCACATCAGTGTTCTTTCGTTCACCTCAAGGGCCGGGGGAGAAGGGTCGCAAAACCGATTAGCTACTGCCAGCTTTCGCGATCCTCTTTAGATCCAAGGGGGTGAAGGTATCCGACATCTAGCACCCTAAACAGCCGTGCCCTGAGAGTGCCTGTGTTACGTGAAATGACAGAGTGCCATTACCCATGTTAAGTAATTGGTGCAGGGTAGGCCGCTCCGTTGTCGTCATCCACTGTGGCCCAACTCTGTTTTGAAATAAATCACGCTAACTTTTTTGCTCGCTTCCTCTTTTTTCGAATGGTTTCACTTTTTTCTTCTATCCCTCTCATCCATGTATATCCTACCTAAAGCTATTTTTCTTTCTCTTTAAAACATCAATTAATTTAGTTATTTCTTTCATCTTTGTCGTGTTTATTCTATCACTTATTTTAATCCCTAATATACTTTTTTTTTGGTCTCGGGGAAAAACCTCTCTTGACGGCTTCCCCCGACCCGGGGGGACCGAGGGATATGGGAGACTCCGGGAAAGATGTTTGGCCATCCGACTACCCACTAATAAACCCCGCTGTTCTCCTATCGCCTACGCCCGGGTCCACGGATATATGGCCTGCCGATCTCATGGCCCGGGCCGGCGCCGGCCCGCCCTTTGTCTGGAGGCGGGCCCCCTTCTAAAGTGTTGGCGCCAGGGGGTCAGGATTTCGTCCCCCCGGCGCTCTCCTAACAAATCTAGGAGTTGAGGGGGGCCGCGGAACAGCACGCAGCCCTCACCCTCGCGGGGGGCCGCCCGCGGCCGCTTTTTACGGCGGCCGGAGGTCGTTATTTGCCCTCCGGCGCTGCCGACGTGGCCTGCGTTGGCGGGAGGGGAGTGTGGTGGTCGACTCCCGCTCCCGCTCCGCCGCCTCCTTTGCGGACATGACTGCCTCGCAGAAGAGGCGACGGCCGTCCATCCAGGATCGCCCCCGACCATGGACAGAACCAGGGCCGGGAGCGACAGGTCCATCCCTAATATACTCCATTTATTTCGATTATCCCTTTCTTTTCATTAGCTCCTTTTAGCTATAATATCTCCGCTCTTAAGGCGATTAGCTTTTGTACTTGTCTTCCTATAATGTTTTTGAATGATAATGTCTGGCCGAGGTAAATGTAGTCTTTTACATATTCTATGTTTCTTCCAGCTATTACTACCATATGTTATCAGGATAACATATGGTAGTAGAACAGGTTCTACACTGGTCATGACTTTAATTTTGAATGTGTGGAGAAGCCCTTTTTTCTCTCTGCAGTTAGATCACTCATAATTTTTTGAAAAATAGCACAAGCAAAATGGATATGACTATGAAATTGTGCATCTATTTAAATCCTTTGTTTGTTATTTCACATTCGTAAAAATTGATTCCAGAACAGTAGAAAAATTGGTGACAGATATTCTCCTGTCTCAAGCCTTTTTGTATATGGAACTTACTCTTTGTAATAGAATCTAGCAAAATAATTTTCATAGAAATTGCGTATAAAGTTCATGTACTTTAAATTTATGCCCTGATATTTTAGCATTCCCCAAATTGCATCTAATTAAAAATGGTCGAACGCTTTCGTGCAATTGATGAGGCACACGTATAAAACGTGGCTTGGCTCTCCGCCCTTACACGGGGAAAAATACTATTATATTATATTAGATCGTAGTGAACATTATAAAAAATGTATGGTAGCTTCGGAAGATGGGATATGAGTTTTATTAGGTAGTAAAGCTTCAGGCTCATCTGGAAGGCAATAGAAACCTAATGATGAACAGAATAACTTTGTGTTGTATTCCTGCATTATTGATCCAGGTTTCAGTTCTCCCACGCGTACGGCGGCGTGTTCCCGGTGCCCCTGATGTAAACGTAAAAGGCGACGGTACCTGATTACTATTAAGTGGACCATCAGTCTATCAGCTGTTTCTTAACAATAAAAATTTTTGATTAAACTTTGCAAATAGCTCTATTGAAAATGCAAATATACAGTAACCAAATCTGTAACTTTTCCATAAATAAATTCTTGACGTGATCTAAACCTAAAAAACTAAAAGGGTAAAGGGCAATTTGAAGGGCACGGTCTATCGACGAAGCTCGAACACTCGCTACTGTTTAAATAACTTAGTGCTTGTCCAGACTGCACACGCGGGCGCGGGGCTGTCGCGGCGCGGCATATTTAAACATATGAAACCTTATTTGAGTGTCCGTAGTGGGCACGCGGGCGGTTTCATATGTTTAAGTAGCCGCGCCGCGACCGCCCCGCGCCTGCGTGTGCAGTCTGGCCAAGCACTTAGACATTTAATATCATGTGGAAATTCCTCTTGTTTACTTTGTACATGTACTACACATTGAAGTATTTTAATTAAAATATTTTATAAGATATTCTATAAGATTAGTTTTTTTAATATAATGGGACTATTCACATGGCGGCATTTAGTTCTACAGTATTGTATCATTGGTACTCGGCAACTGATATGTTACGAATATATTTTTCTTTTGAAAATAAATATATATTATTCATAAACACCCAGAATTCGGGACTGGATTCAAAACCAGGGTCACCGTTTGTGTTTGTGAAAGTCATTGCTCAACAAAAGTCTTATTAGAAGTAAAAGTTTTATTTTTTACATCGTGAAAATCATGTCTTTTAACATCTCAATCTGGTTGCTATAACGACTAAACTCTGGAACAAAACAGGAACGATAGCTTCCCTGCCGCTTGGGAACAATTTTTCGGATTATTTTAGACCGACTTCGCATTGAGAAATAAGATTATTTACTTTTACGACTTTAATTGTAACTTAAATAAAGATTTTGGAAAATTTTAATTTTCTTCCTTGAATGAAAGTGTTACTTTAATGAAATAATTATTCTTTAACTTCTTCCATATCGGCCTCCCTTTTTATTTATTTCACCACACGTAAGACATATGTACAAAATTAATAAATCCCCGCGCGAACGCTGGTCGGTCTTATGGTATACTCAAAACGAATTTTTAATAATCAGGTTTAATATATAATTTGATGAAATTAAATTATCTTACAATTTGAAACTACAATATTATATTTGATATATTTAAACACTAAAAATTTATGTTTTTATTCTACTCGCAAAACTTTATAGAACATTTATTTAATTTACTATTGCAAAGATGTGTACCCGTATAAATAAAATTGCACAAGAACAGAGAAACAGAAGAAACAAAAGAACAGAGAAAAGACAGAGATTTAGCCAGGAGACAATTAAAGTAACATAATTCAGGTATCGACGTGAAAGTGTGCTGTGATAGGAATGAAATGCTGGAAACAAATGTGGTGTCTACATTAATGTCTTACGGGTAAAGCATTTAGAAAAAAATTATACATGTAAGGTATGTAACCTCAGAACGACATATAAATATTGGGTTTAAATTTAAACTACCCACATTTGTTCATACACTTATATTCGTAGACATAATAAAGCACAGCCGTATTTCGCTTCAAGTTTCGACAAAGTCATTACTCGGTATGTCTGTCGTGAGGTATTTAATATGCTTCATGGAACAAAGCCCATAACGACGGATGCCGCTTAGTGTTCAACTATTAATGTTTCAAGGTTCACATTTGAAGTAATAAACCTCCTTGAATTTACATTGCGGCTCTTGCTACTAATTATTTCTAGAAATTTGCAGTCGTAACTTCAAGTGGACTTCTAATTTATTATTATGTATTTTAGCTGTTTCATAGATAACTTTTTTCTAAGATTGTTGGTATTTTGTGCTCATTGTTGATATTCAATTTTAAAACCACATCTGGTTTTAAAACATGCCTTCATAATAAACTTGTGCTGTGTTCTGGCACTAATAAACCAGATTTCAGTTTCTCTAAGCTGGCAGCGCGTTGGTAATGTCTCTAGTGTTGCAAACTACTATAGGCGACGATGATCACCTTCGATCACACTATAATCTTAATTATGAACAAAGACTAGCCCAATTTAAAACTGAATCATTATCTATTCGTCGTAAATACTTTGATTTAGTCTTTTTGTACAAAATTATACATTATATTATAAACTCAAGTGATTTAATTTCACAAATATCTTTTAATACCAGATATACTGCGCGTAGATCACATTGCACTAATCTTTTTGCACTTGAAGTTCACAAAAACAACATCTCATACTTTAATCCCATTGTTAGAATGGCACGACATTATAATGAATTGGCAAGTAACAGCACTGATCTTGATATATTTGAAAATAGTTTTTTTTAAATATTGTAAATTAGTAAAAAATATTCTTAAATAATTTATATTGACCAGTTAATGACACATTAGATTTAATTAGATAGTAACTTATATATGTGTGTGTGTGTGTGTGTGTGTGTGTGTGTGTGTGTGTGTGGGTGTGGGTGTGGGTTATGTTGAATATCTAAACTTATAATTTCTTTGATTGTAGTTTGTTTTGTGCATTAATAAAATTAAAAAAAATATTGATCGAAGATGATCACCCACTATCGGGTGGGCCGGTTGCATGTCTGCTGATCTCAGATATAAAAAATAATTAAGCACATGTTATTAGTTAATTACGTTACTTTTTTATAGCTAGATTTCAGCAGACAAGCAAACGGCCCAGGTGGGTACTGTCGCTTATGGACGTTTGCAACACTAGAGGCATTACCAAAGCACTGCCAGCCTCGAAGAAATTTTATAACGCGTTTTATGAAGAACCCCATATCGTACGGCACTGAGAAAATCTCAGCCGGAAGCTTATTCCAGATCCTGAGAGTACGCAACAAGGACATTCTTGAAAAACGTTTCGTACAAGAAAGAAGAGGCTCCGAGAAATGGGGATGAATACCTAGCCAATGGCGGGCAGTGCGGTGGTATTTAGAAATACGATGAGGGCACCATTCTAAATAGCTCTTTAGAACAATCCCCGTTATACAGACGGCAGAATACGCAAAGAGACGCAAAGTGTCTCCGAAGTCCAAGGGTGTCTAGAGCGTTTGTGAGTATGGGATCTCCGAAAATACGAACTGCGCACCGTTGGATGAAGTACAGGGGATTGAGTTGACAGGCGGGTGCCCCAGCCCATAAATGTGAGCAGTACTCCATATGCGGTCTGACCTGTGCTTTGTATAGCACAAGCTGCTGTTTAGGACTAAAATACTGCTTGGACCGGTTTAGCACACCCAGTTTTTTGTAGGCAAGCTTAGCTTTGCCCTCCAATTGTCCCCTAAACTGTGCAGTTTGCACCTGTGCTGATGTGCATCATTCGTAGTGTCGACACCAAGGATCACAATACTACTTGAGATAGATAGAGGGATTCATTGGAACTGTAGCGAAGGTGCAAACGGGGTTTTCTTGGCAGAGAAT
Source organism: Malacosoma neustria (assembly GCA_963693495.1). Lineage (NCBI taxonomy): Eukaryota > Metazoa > Arthropoda > Insecta > Lepidoptera > Lasiocampidae > Malacosoma > Malacosoma neustria. Next base: position 15,465,417 of record OY856379.1, on the reverse strand, counting down.
ACGTAGACTTGCGTCTTCGAGGGGTTGAAATGGACAAGGTTTTGTCGTCCCCATTTAGAGACTCTCTCTAGAGAGTTCTCTACTTCAGATACAAGTCTGACCTGACTTTCTTACAAAACCTTAGGAGACAGGCTTATACGACCAGTGTATCGTGTATCGCCGGTGCTATCATCTGCATAGTAATGAATGCCATCTATGGATAACAAGTCATTGATATGTAGAATAAATAGCGTCGGCAACAGCACACAACCCTGGGGAACACCAGCATTGATAGACTTCACACTAGAGCAGCAACCGTCAACAACGACCTTAATATTGCATCCAGCGAGAAAGCTAGATAGCCAGGTGCAAAGACTCTCAGGTATCCCGTAAGATGGAAGCTTCGCAAGAAGAGCCCTATGCCAAACCTGATTGAAGGCCTTAGCAATGTCTTGGCTAACAGCAAGGGCTTCTCTTTTGCTCTCAACGGCTTCAGCGCAACGATGCGTTAGGTAAACCAGGAGATCCCCAGCAGACCAACCATACCGAAAACCGAATTGGCGATCATTTAGCAGCTGGGAATCTTCCAGGTAACCCAAGAGTTGTGCGTTGATAATCCGCTCCATCACTTTTGAGAGCAAAGAAGTTATCGCTATAGGTCTGAGTTGGACGGGTCTGTCTGGTCACCCTTTTTGGGAATAGGGTGAACATGGGCCACCTTCCACGAAGCCGGGACACAACCATTGCGGTAGGATAAGGTAGAAAGTCAAGAAAAGACTGGAGACGGCTCAGCCGAGCACATTCCACAACAGCGGGAATACCGCCTGGCCCGGTGGACTTTTTGACGTCGAGGGATCGAAGGACACGTTGCAACACGATAGCTTTGGCAAGGGCCCAGAAAGCCCTAGTCCCAGAGGGATAGCTAGTGAGACGCTTGTCAATCCTGCCGATGTGCTCAAATTTTGCTCTCGCAAACCGTTTTTTGAGGGTCCTGGAGGCAATGTTGTATTTTTTCTTCAAGTCAGAAGTGTTAGGATCTTGAAAAGCCCTTGCTGTAGTGCAGGCAATAGGCCTCTTGCTTTAGCTTTATTATTATAGTACTTATCTCATAATACAGATATACATATAGTTTGATACAAGACCAAACTAAACTGTTGTCCTGCGGAACAGCAATATCTATACATATCATCACATCTCGCCGCTCAATCCACTATAACGATATCACGTTTATTAGCAATATTATATTTGATTTATTTAATAATATTTTGATAAAAACCATTTTTATAGTATTATTAAAATAGTTTCTGTGAGTATAAAATATAGTAAAAATATCAAAAATCGTATTTCCCCAGCACCATGGGTGCTGCATTTGTTCCATAGGTCCAAATTAGGGGTTAAGGTGACAGAGTGAGGAATCCTCCACAATACGTGTCGTGTCCTGTTGATTTCTGTATCCAACCCTACATTCAGCCTAGGACCAAGTGAGAGCATTTCAAAAGGATGATTAAGGCTCTATCGCTATCAATTCGTTCACCGACAGTGTATCTAGTCAATGTACTTGAAAACATTATTTATTATATTATGCTACTATTATATGTTTTTAACAGTGTTATGTAACATCTAATACTTTTCTTTATTAGAACTAATAACAGTGTGGTCTTATATACAAAATACATTTTCCAATCCAATTTCATTGGATAAGAATTATTATTTCTCAAAGAGCTCGAGCGCTTTGTCGTGCGGAGTTAATCCTATTTGCTATTTTCCACATTCGTAGCTTTTACGCTAAACCGATAAACAATTTAAAACTGTCCATCCGTATAAAAGGCATTGCGATTGGATTGAAAAAATCTTACATTTAAAATCGAATTTATTGTTAAGGTGATTTGAAGATTTTAACGTTGTATGTCTGAAATTTAGAGGTATCTGATAGCCCTCAAATCTCAGTTTAGACAAGCTTAGGTAATTTTTCTCGCCCAGTGTGTATATATTATAACTGCCACGTACCAACGGCAAAGGAAAACATCGTAAAGAAACCTGCATAATGTGATTACTGGTTTGTATAACTCGCTAATACGCCTCGGACAAGCGTGAATACTGTCTGTTGTTTTTAGAGGGACGCCTGAGCACAGAAACGTTTTGTACCGTTATTATTACACCCAGATCGGAACCAACTAGATTACATATTTTTCCTTTGTGGAGCTCAACTTCGCAAAACCGTGCAAGCCACGTAGCCACTAAAGCAGGTGTAACATAAACGAATGGGTTTTTCCCCAAAAGGTTGCCAAACTCACATACTAAATAGTGTAAATAGACGCCTAAGACTCACAACTATATTACAATAATATTGGTGTCTGAAAATAAAATATCTAGTATTAAGTTGTTATTTATTAAAAATATCCTTTATTTGAAGGTAAAACAAGTAATAATATTATGTTAAAACCAAACGCGATGTGAATACAACTATCACTAAACTGTTGCGTATTTCCGACGAATAATTGAATCCCAATTTAATATCGGGTTTTGCGGATAAAATTTTTCCTTTTCGTACAATGACATATCAAACAGTTTTTATCGTAGTTTATTTTGAACATAAGGCTTGCGTGCCACTCATAGTGCTATCTAACATTGATGCATAATAATGCTATTTTTAAGTAGTGTAATATTACCATATTTAATATTCATATTTGAAACACTACTTCATTTGAAGTTGGTGATTTCTCAGTGTTCATATTTAGTCAACCAGCCCTCCCCTACTTCAAATAATTACCAAATAATTTTATATATATAGAATTCTTCTGTGCGTGTGTTTGTGACTAGACTCCTTCTGACTAATTTTAGAAATTGAGGACTGATATTGATTAATTTTTCACATGTATTGAAGTGTGGATTTGAGAATGCTTTAGATTCATAATTCGGTCCACTACAAAATGTTTTTTAAATTTATATGGCAGAACAACGTTTGCCGGGTCTGTTAGTTTACTATGAAACTGGAAAGTCATACTCACTTTCTATGGAGGCCTCAGGCCTCAGGTCTTTTGGTTCAGTATATAATCCTGAAGGAAACCTTAGATGTGTCAGATTACGGTAATGAGATCCTCTCAAGTGCTTATCTGCTTTATCATGAATTTCGAACATTTTCCAATAAATAATTGTGAAACATTAACAAGAAATTAAGAATTGAAATCTATGGAGTCTGATTGTTATGGAGCTAACTGTTATTATGTGTTTTTATATTTGACGATCTTCGTGGCGTAGCGGCACTTCGGGACGCTTGCTTAGGTCACAGGTTCGGCTCCCGTCTTGCGTTTGGGTCTTTATGTATAATATGTATTTATTTACAAAAAATGTAGTATATCAGTTGTCTAGTACCCATAACACAAGTGCTATTACTTACTATTCTACTTACTTTGGGACTAGATGGCGCTGTGTGAATTGATCCAGAGTATTTATTTTTCACTTATTTTTATAATTTATTATTATTTGTTTTAATATGTTTTAACACGATATTAGCGTGTCAATTATTGGAAAGTATGATTTAACTTTATTATTATTGTAACACCTCTAATACTAATGCTAATGAATGCGAATTAAATTTGACACAGATAAACAGAAGACAGAGTTTTTTCATTATAAGATACATTGACCATTTATTTGTTTTGATTTGATTATGAACCTTATGTCCAACGCAGCTTTATTGACTCGAATCGCGTGAATCGTGATCGGGCAACATCATTAGGACCCTCGTCACGCTCCTGTCGACTTTTCTCGTCGACTTGATCTCTGCTCGTACCCTTTCTGTCTCTTTAACCGGCCGCCTATTCTTTTTTATTTGAATCAATTCTTAGACTCCAAGACGTTGTAGGCCATTTAGTTAAATTGTTTTACTTCAACATATCTTGACCTCGATAACAAGTATAATTCGAAAAATGAGTAAGAGTTCGGAAACCCATTTCAAATGTTCTTTAATATTTTTTTCAAGATCAGTATATTTTCAAACAACTTTCCTATTTGTAATTTGAGAATAACACCGTTTTTATTTTAGACATAGTTATAGTTTCATAGGAAAACAAGAAATTTCATCCCAGTTCCCTGCAATTGCCGAATTAAAGTCCACGTATGCAAAAAATCATAGCCAATAAAAACATGGTTATTTTTTTTATTGCTGTAGGATAACAGACAGGCTGATGGCCCACTTAGAATTTAGCAGTTATCGTCGCCTATAGGTGTTTGCAATGCCAGTGGCATCGCGAACACGCTACTGTCCTGTAAGGGTACTTGAACTTGGGTCATTAATGCCGGAACACAACACAAGGTTATTATGGCGGCATACTTAAGACCAAAGGTGGTCGCCATTCAGACAGGCCCTACCACGTAGCTAGGGTGGGTTGTTTTGTCGCCTTTTACGACAGGCCGATCCCGGCCACAGAGGTTAGTATTCTTTCTCCGCCTCTGCACGGATAATTATGCCGAATGTTTCATTTTCTGTAGAAAATGAAATATTAGACACAAAAGCTAAGACATTTTATAGAGAATAACGTTTCTGGATAAAATAAAAGTGTTCCCCAAGATTTCACTGAACACTCGATTTACTAGTACATACATAGAAGAAATTCAATTGAATGGAACTCACGAGAATTATGTTGCCTTTTGACATAGGTTCCAGCAATTTAGTTTAGATTTGTTGTAAGTCAATGAATTTCCTTTTTATTTTATTTTAATCTATCCTTTTGTCAACCATATTTGTATCTATTATAGTTAATTTAAAATTTAAGTTAAAATATTGATTTTAATCAGATTTCATATCAGATTAAGGAAATAATACTTCTGTGATTAGCAGTATATATGTATTAGTAGGAAATTTCTGAGGTGTTATCGCTGTTAGTCATCATCATCATCTTAGCGTTGAATCCCAGTTGCAGCCCAAACTCTCGCTTTGGCGCCCGAGGTCTGCTTACCGACTTTTTCTTCTCCACTTCGCACGATCTTCGGCATCTCTGGTGGTCAGTCCATTGGCACGCATATCAACCCCTACGACGTCAAGCCAGCACTTTTTGGGTCTCCCCTCCTGCCAGGACCCGGCGGTGGCGGCAAGGCCAGACGGTTGCCGTAAAACGTGGTCATACCAGCGAAGGCGACACTCCTGCAATTTATCCGCAATGTCACGGACATGAATGGTGCCGTGAATGCGAGAGTTCCTAACGCGGTCTTTCCGCGTTACTCCACACATCCAACGATTCTTCATGCGGCGAAGACAATTCTGGACCTCTGCAGACGTTATCAGTGGGACTAGTCCTTGATTCGAAGGAAGATCTGGCGGCTGCACCTCTTTGTGTTGCGTGTTCAGCAGCTCGTGGAAATACGAGCGCCATCTCTCCTTCACCGCGATGTCCTCGCATAGCAGGTTGCCCATAGGGTCTTTTACACAGCGGCACTTGGAAATGACCTGTGCCGCTTTGACCCTGGAGCGCGCCAACTTATACATGAGCCAACTTATAGATGATTCCAATGTGGTCTCGTCTGGCTCTGACAACAGCTCTTTTAGTGGCGCGCTTTGCCACCCGGTATGCATTGCGATCTTCAGGAAATTTCGAGCTTGCCACTTCTTAAAGAGGGCTTTCTTCACTCTAGTCTCCCTCTGGATTGTGTCGTACCACCACCATGTCTCTTTGTCACACTTGCGACTACCCTTAGACACCCCAAGCACTTCCTTCACCGACCCAAGGATAGCCGCCTGAATCTTGTCCCAGTAAGCCTGAACTAGTTCGTCCATACCACCGGCGCACTTGTCACCGACGGGTAAGGTGAACTTCTGGGACGTGACTTCATCAAGCAGCCACCACCTGATTCGGCGCTGAACGCGCTCGGCATGCGTGTCTTTAGGCTTAGCGCAGAGGTCCATGACAAGAAGACGATATTTTGCAGTGAGACTCTCACCGGGTATGATCTTGCAGTTGGCCACTTTGCTGATGTGGTGTCTCCTAGTGAGTAGGAAGTCGATTTGGGTAGCATTCCTCCCGCTCTTGTAGGTGATAAGATGCTCGGGTCTCTCTTTGAAATTGTGCTCACGATGGCAAGGTCGGCAGCCGCACACATATTGAGGATGTCCTCCCCTTCCGCGTTGCGGCTACCGTACCCAAATCCACCGTGAACACGCTCAAACTCCCCACTTTCATCACCCACATGACCGTTCAGATCACCCCCCAAAACGATCCCTTGTGATAATGGATTCCACGGAGCACTTCTCCGAGTTGATTCCAAAACGCTATTTTATCGACGTCGTCACAACCGGCCTGTGGCGCATAGGCACTTATCAAGTGAGTAACTACCCCATCGACCTAACGACCATTAGCCGGTCGCTATGACGTTTCACTTCCAAAATGTCGTTCTGGAACCCCTCCGAGATCTGCACCTGTGTAGATCAGCTTGTAGCCATTCCTAATGAACCGGGATCTGCAGGCCCTCCCCCGAGTCTCTTGCAGGAACGCCACGGCCACCCTCCGCCTGGAGAGCACATCGGCCAACTTCCTCGCGCGTCCGGGTAGCGTGCCTATGTTTCATGTTGCGAAGCGGATCTTTCGAGATATTTGGGCTGCGTGAGTTGGGGCTAACGTCGTTAGCCATGCCCGCCCATGACACGGTAGCCCTTGTCTACTTCTCACAAGAGCCGCGAAACTCTTGCGCGCCGTTATGCAGCGGCGCCCTAGCTCTTACATGATCTCGCATTCTTTTTCCTGTCTATATATTGATTTGGCTGGTGTTGGCTTTTACGGGGGCGACTGCCGTCTGACCCCCAACCCCAAAACGAAAGCCGTCATCAGGGCCTCGTCCGTTATGCAGCAGGGTGCGCCGACTTGCAGGTGAGGTTGACTTGGGCCCCGAAGATGTTGGCCCCTTACACCCCAAAAAAATTGGATATAAATAGGTCTTTTTATATAGCTTTTACTACTGAATTTTATAGCAATTGCTCGGCTGCCCAATTTCATAACACACTAACTGGACACATAACCCCACTTGAACGAAAAACACTAAAATCGATTTTGAATATTTTGTCTCTTACTGTGCTTTGAAATTGGCAGAATCAATTATCTTCTTACAGTTTCAATACGATTGTTTCCAAAAATTACTTTGGGATCTTACAGTGCGTCTGTGCGTCTTTGCGCGGCAAAGAACAAGAAGATAATAGATACTATAGTTGTTTTTTTTTTGGGGGTGACATTTGTATGTCTTTCTAAGAAAGTAGTAAGCCCCTTTTTTATCTATGGAAGGTTCTACACAGTCATAACGTTATTAAACTTGTTCTATATTAAATACCTCAATGACAATAATGTAATACGAAATATTAACTCGAGCGAATTAAAACCGGGCCACGTTGAGTTCGACGAAATAAATCAAAGCGAGAGGGTGCTTAAACACTCGAACGATATTCGGCTGGAAATTGTGGACGAATTTTAAAGAAGTTAACTGAGAAATAGGTCGTTTTTATGCAAATGTTTTATATTAAGCAGTAAAATAATACACAACTCATAACTTTCCAATGCTGGGCTCGGCCCTACCGCTGAGGGAATGCATAGTATACTCGCCACGCTTGTCCAAGGCGTTCACTGTCGAACGAGTGCTACCACTTGGTTACCACGTACCTTTACACTTGCTACATTAAGTATCGCGTATTAAATGATACGCGATACTGATGTGCCTATTATTATATATTATCGTAATTAAACCCGTAATAGTTTCTGTAGCATTTTATGTTGCATTGGAGCTAATCGAGAGGGGTCTTATTTTATAATAGCAGCCCATGATGATTGGACTTCAACGTAGAGGGAACTGATACTCAGAACGCTTTTATAAGGCATGTCGACGGCTCACACAGACTGTCGATGAAAAAATACTAATGCTGCATGTCATTCTCATAATCGAACTTATCCCTGGTTTGATTAACTTTGGTTTAGCCAATCTTATGTGACCTACTTGGCTACAGTTATAATTAATTGACATTAATTTTCTACCTTTTGCATGAACCTGAAATTTATATTTAGAATAAAATAGACTACTTTACTTTTTTTTAAGGAAAAGCCTCTGTCCTCATATAGTTCCTGGACCGATGGGCAAATAGGATTGCCAATACCGCGGCCCAAGACGGCGCCAGCTCGCCTTATATGTCAGTACAGGCTACTTCCATGATGTGCACCAGGAGATAAAGTGTTAGACCACGGAGCTTTCTTATGTTAATACAGGATTGAGGGGACGTAACAGTACACGTGCCGTCTCTCTCGCATCGTAGATTCGGCCGGCTGAATCTCCCCCGAGGAAACATCCGTGTCCGGTATTTACGGTGGCCAGTTGTTCCACACCCTCCAGTATTTTTGTCTAATCCTATGTTAGAAGGAGAGGAAGTATATTGTCCGCTTCTGTTTCGCCGGCTTCTTCTCGGATATAACTGCCCGGTGGTAAGAGATCCTTAGTTTAGTTAATATACTAAACTTAACCCTCTATTTGAGTCACTTCATACTAATGAGAATGATATATTTTATTTGCTAAACATGTTTACAATACTAAAGTCAAGCTTTCAATAAAATAGTAAAAATCATCAAAAATATTACGCTTTTAGTAGTAAATCTCAATTACTGTTAGTTTGCATAATGACATCCAATTATTCCGTCGTCATTCCTGTGGATTTCGGCACCCTCAGTCTCGCGAATCAACATAAAATATTGAAGCATGAATGAATAATTGTATACATATTGTTATATAACCATTTTGCGTAAATTCTACATTTGAAACCTTGATTTGTTTATGTTGAATAGTAGAGCTTATTTATACGATAGCTGAAAGAAATATATAAAATGTACAAATTAGTTTCCGTCGCCTGAAAAAAAATAGCCTCACCAGAAACTATCAGATACAAAACATAGTTCCATGTTTCCTGATAACTATAATAAAATTGAGTAAAATCATACCGCTCTTAAAATCTCTAATATAATATAAATAACTTATTGCATAAAAATCAATTCGGTTTCACCAAAGGCCGATCTACAACGAACACCTGTGTGCAGTTGATTAAATATATTTTTCATTCTTGGGAGCAATCACATGATGCATTAGGTATTTTTATGATCTATCTAAGGCATTTCATTGCGTCCATCATGAAACATTACTCAGGAAATTACAAGACTACGGAATAAGAAGCTGTGCATTCAACATGTTATCTAAAAACTAAGTATATCTAAGGAATTTTGAGTCGGTGCCAGTACCCTCATGTGTGTGCCCGTTCGGGTTGCTGTCTCGCTGACATTAACTTCGTTAACGCTTGGGATTTTCCGGCGAAGGGGCGTGTCACGCTGCGCCGTCGCCGCGCATCACGCTTTACGTAATCAATTAATTTGCTTGTTTGGCGCCGACTTAAAATTACTTGGGTATACTTACATTAGTTTAAGAACTTAGTTATTAAGATTAATAAAAAGAAGGTTTATTAATTTTGGCTTTTTAGTTTTTTCGGCGGTTTAAATTTTTTGTTAAGAATTTTTATTTTATAATTTTTTGTGACTATCTAATCTACTAATTATTACATACTTAAATAAATCAATATTATTATTATTGTAGTATAATTATGTATTATTATTATTGACACAAATAAATATTATTTGTCCGATTTGAGGTACATTGCCATCAACAAGTCAAAATTATTTTATTGCTTTAATTATTTAAATAAGTATATTTCTGTATTTATTGTGAGTATAAAATGTACGAACTCTTTAAGTGTTTAATTGAGCTGCTAATACATTATAATACATTATAAATACTAGCTTATCCAGCAAATGTTGTTCTGAATAAATAATAAATTGAAAAGAAATACATTTTGTATAATATTTCCGTAAAATCCGTTTTTATCGAGCGTCTTCGTTGCAAAATGAGTAACTATGTTACATTTGAAGTGAATCGGGTCTATAGCTTTAGAGATTTCGAAATGAATGGTATTTAACTAACATATTTTGGTTCTTAAAATAAAAAGAAAGTACATTTTAGATAGGATTTCCACAAAATTCGTTCTTAGTGAGCATCTACATCGCGAAATGGGTATGCTAAATTTCAAGTTAGTATGCTGTAGTTTTCATGATGAGTGATATTACGCTTATTTAGAAGATTACATGCTACGGCTGAGTACGTGGGCAGGTATTCAATATCGATTTTCGCGCGACCGACTCCGTGTAATTCAGGTCGTGTCCGGTGGATACTAGGCTGATATATATGTACGTTTCTATGATTTGATTCAGGGATTCATTTGGTACAGTTGTTCACACAAAACATCTAACAAAATAAAAATGTAAATATGACTAACATATATAAAACTTCTTGATCTTAGTTAATAAGTCAATTGTAACTTTTAACTTGCTCTTTGCGAAGCTGATTTTATTTCTGTTTAGGTCTTTGCATACGATTTATGTCTTTAAAGCCCATTAAAAGTAAAATAAAAGAGAACTTTACAATCTAAAATAAACTCTTTTTTTCAGATCAGTTTAATTCACGTCATTGCCTTGCAGGTGTCCTTTGTCTTTAGCAAACCACCAGTATTCATCCGAATAATGGTGAATATATCAGAGAACTAAAGTGACGTTGACAGGTCGTAAAACTTCCAAGCTGAAGTTGCAACGCAGGTTACGGCTGTTACAGAAGTGATGGAACAAACGCCTCCAGGCGGGGATGACGATTGTCTAATACCAATTTAAATTATAAAAAAGATTATTTTTAAAAGCAATTTAAAAATAATCATTTACAGGGGAAAAGAATAAAGCTTGTATACGCGTCAGAGGCAGCAGCTTTCGTAAAGCCCGTAGCAAAATGACGGAAATGTAACGTTTTGCCAGCAAATCGTTTATAAAGTGGAAGATGTTTAATTTTCTTTGTAACCTTTCATGTATTTTAGATTAAATTTTTTAGATTTTTATCATTAATGTTTTTAAAAGTGGCGAACATCTCTTTGTTTTCAAACAGAGGGATTGAGAGCGGCATGAGAGAGAAGAGGGAAAAAGAGCCGAGATAAGAAAAACATTTTTCTGGAGGCTGCCCACTTTGTGTTAATTATTAGCGAAAGGGCATGACTCTAATCTAGCTGGAACGACCTGTTCAAGTTAAGCACTTGCATTTTGGCACAGTTGTACCACACCTACATATTAATGTTGGTGTGGTAATTATTAGATGTTATGTATTCAACTAAGCAGAATTATTTTTTATGTGGGAGAAATTGAAAAAGTGTCTACCTGTAGGATGTTAATTATTAGTTCAAAAATCCGCTAGAGTAAGGCGCTAGAGTAGCTACACAGGCAGCGAAGTGGAGATAGGACAGCGTATGATATGACAGTATGGGCGGATCGCCTGACGGCCAAAACGACGGCGCTGCTTCGCAGGCCGCAGCGCGTCCTGGCCGTCAGGGCGATAAGGGGATACCGCACGGTGTCCTTCGAAGCGGCCTCCCTGCTGGCCGGATCCCCACCATGGGACCTCGAGGCTCGAGTCCTGGCGCTATTGTACCAGTGGCGCCGGGATGCAGCCGAGCGTGGCTCTCGCCCCGCGCCTCGCGAACTGGATGTAAAGCGGACGGAGCTGCGCGATGAGGTGCTCATGATGGAGTGGAAGGAGCGCCTTGCGCACCCCAGCGCGGGCCACGCCACCATCGAAGCGGTGAGGCCCGTCCTGGCCGAATGGGTGGAAAGACGCCACGGCGCCCTGACCTTCCGCCTGACGCAGGTCCTTCGGGACGGTTGCTTCGGGAGGTACCTGTGTCGCATAGGGCGGGAGATGACGTCGGGGTGCTACCAGTGTGGCGCGGGCGAGGAGGAGGACACGGTGGACCACACTGTCGCCGTGTGCTCTGCGTGGCGCGAGGAGCGCCGCGCCCTCGTCGCCCAAATCGGCGCGGACCTGTCGCTCCCGGCCCTGGTTCTGTCCATGGTCGGGGGCGATCCTGGATGGACGGCCGTTGCCTCCTTTTGTGAGGCAGTCATGTCCGCAAAGGAGGCGGCGGAGCGGGAGCGGGAGTCCACCACCACACTCCCCTCCCGTCAACGCAGGCCACGTCGTCAGCACCGGAGGGCGAGTAATAAACTCCGGCCGCTGTAGGAAGCGGCGGCGGGCGGCCCCTCGGGGGAGGATCCACCGCCCGCACTATTACCGCGAGGGAGAGGGCCACGTGCTGTTCCGGGGCCCCCCTCAACTCCTACAATACAAGAGAGCGCCGGGGGGACGAAACCCTGACCTCCTGGCGCCAACACTTCAGAAGAGGCCCGCCTTGAGACAAAGGGCGGGCCGGCGCCGGCCCGGGTCACGAGATCGGCAGGCCCGGGCGTAGGCGATAGGAGAACAGCGGGATTTTTTAGTGGGTAGTCGGATGGCTGAACATCTTCCCCGGAGTCCCACATATCCCTCGGTCCCCCCGGGCCGGGGGAACCCGTCAAGAGAGGTTTTTCCCCGAGACAAAAAAAAATGATATGACAGTAAATGTCCAATTGAAGTATACTGAGTTTATTATTCTCTATCCCATTTCAATAACTAGTCACTTACCTCTAAAATGTAAATTGATTGTGGCGTCACCTTAATGTATTTTAACGGATATTTCAAACACGCACTAGCCCCTGGTGCAAATGTCCAAAGACGGTAGTGAGCATCTGCTATCGATGTCTTTAGAATCCCAGCTATTTAAAAATGCCCGATAATTCTTCCCGATTTCTCTGTTTTAGAAGTGGCTTCCGTTAACGGGGGTAACTCTTTTATTTTCTTTTCCGTTAGCGGAGGTTTAAACTTCACTTGGCTAGTTGTATACAAGACAAAAATATAAATCTAAAGGGTGGTTGTTATAAAAATAATCGTATGTAAATGATAAGGACTAATTTGTAATGATAACATCCTCATGGTTATTAGTTATATCTCTTTATTGGATCATTTATTATACGTGATATGAGACCCCGCTTTATTGATTCGTCAATTATGTTTGAGCTTCAGCTGGATATTTTCTATGAACGGGTATAAAATGAAATGAAAAAGTATTAAGCGGTTTGAGAATTTCCTATTAATAAAAAATTAACACACCTAGGTACTTTGATACAGACTTCAGAGAAAAAAAAGAGATCATTTAAGCGAAACCAAATATATTCTAATTATCACTTAATAGTGCTGTGAAGTGAAAATAGACTAATGAAACACTGAAAAAAATAGTTTTATTTGTTTGTTTTTTATTTCTTCTTTTATTCATGTACTAGCTGAACCGGCAAACGTTGTTCTGCCATGTAAATTTAAAAAAAGAAAACAATAATAAAAGCATAGTAAGCCTGTGTTCTTCTTCAAGGTTCACTCTCTATACCAATCTCTATACCATATCTCTATACCAAAATTCATCAAATTGGTTCAGCAATCGCGGACTTTTTTATCGATCTTTTTAAGTTATACTTACCGTAGTATATTAATTTGATCTATCTCGTAAGGTTTAGCCAGCGTTTGCTATTTAAGCGCACAAAAATATGTTTGTTACGACATCACATTACATATTTTTAAATTTTTCGGCTTTTCTATACTATAATATGTATGTATGTACGAGTATTATACATATAAACGTTCCACTTGAATCACTCTATCTATTAAAAAAACCGCATCAAAATCCGTTGCGTAGTTTTAAAGATCTAAGCATACATTGGGAGTTAGGGACAGACAGCGCGACGCGACTTTAATTTATACTATGCAGGGATGGTACTTCTTATTTTTTATTATTTGGATTATTTTATTAATGGATTATTTATTATTTGGATCTAGTTACACAAATTGAATAAAATCACGAAACGCTTGCTACATTAGGAAAAATTTGCACATTTGTGAAATAATTTATTTATTATTAGTACTCTGAAATAAGAAAACTTAACCATCATTCTCTTCTCTTAAACCTTGAACTTCTACTTTGAACTCCAGGAACAGGATAAAGGATTAAGTTTTGTGTTAAAGTAAATTTTCTATTCAACTTTCGTATTATTGTCCTTTTGTGACTCTTCTTTTCTTGACTACTATTTTCATTCTTAACCTAGGAATATGACGAAATCTGAAAGACTGGTAAGTATATATGTAGTTGTGATAATCGGTTACTAGCTTAATTTTCTTATAATTTACGCCAATAGGATTTCCTCTCATTGAAATCAGGGAATCATGTTTTAATGGCTCTACACGATCGTCGAGTTTAAGAAAATAAAAACTGTCAGAAAGCATTGTCATCTTCACTCGTCTTAGAATAGCAGTTTAAATAAGTATAAGATGACTCCATTGTTTCTTAATATTTTTTATTCTATTTTAGAATCACCGCAAATTGACTTCTGACATTTAGAACAAATTACATAATGGAGGTTTCCTTCTAATTAAGCTTGTAATCAAATTCAGGTCGGGAATATGAGAACTAAATAATTACAGATCACGTTCAATAGGTATTCTCACAAGGTAAATACAAAATATTTTCACGATTCATTCAGCGTGAAAAGCCATTACGTATGGTACATATAATGAGAAAGCTATCATGATAAATTATATTATGATAAAGCTATTATGATAAAAACTTAATATCTGTTTTAGCTGTGTTTGGATTTTAAAAGACAATAATTTAATTATATATTTAATCGCGAAAAAAGTTTTTTGAGTTCTAATAAATTCTCAATTTAATATCATAATATCACATTTCTGTTTATGGTGTAAACCACAACTACAATCTGATACAGTTTAAAAATTCTTAGATGACTAAAACTTTTACTTATGTACGAGTAAGTAAATGAAATGACTCCTAAAGGTAGGCGTCCACATTTTCGCATCGTAAGTATCGGACGCATCGCATCGAATGGATTATTTTTTTACAATGCGTTCACAGTATCAGCAGCGATCGGATTTGCCGATGTAACTACCAGCAGTCAGATTGCCGACGCGATTTTCATTCTAATTTTCGTAGTGAGAGGTAGCGTAGTGTGCGGTGGAATGTGCAATATAATGAAGGAAACATAAGACGTGGAACGAGCGAACGCGCGGTGTTCGTCCACTGATCGGCATTCCGTAATTAATAATTTAATGACTGCGTGGGAAATTAACGCATAGGTGAAAGGAACGAGAGAGGGCAGCGTTTACTGTACAGTGAGGAAAATATTACCCTGATAAACACCTGTTTCAATCACCATGTAAGGAGCTTATATACATGGATGTCACCGGGTGACAGGTATAGAAACCAAATCGATTATATTATGATCTAATCACGTTGGATATCGTCGTTCGAAGAGTCACAACCCGCTCTAAACGCGCATAACGCAAAACAAGAAACAGCAGATGAGCAGACATATACCAAGAAACTGACAAACTCCGCTAAAAAAATTGCAAAAAGCAATTAAAACATAACGTGTGTAGACCTATAAAAAATCGTACAACACAAAACTCCCAATACAAAACATCAAAATTCGTGTAGGCTTATTTAATCCAACAAAGACAACGTAAACAAAGATCGAGCCGCAACAACTATTTAAATTAAAATTATTATAAACGAGAGAAAAAAATTTTTAAACTAATATTCTGAAACACTACTAAAATTATTAAGGAAAAACAAGAATCGAACCGGTAACTGTAACAACGTTGTATAAACGAATAATTGATTAAACAAATAAAATAAATTAAGCGGCATTGCGAGTATGTTTAGTCTTTAGCGAATTTGTTACAGTCACGACCCGCTGTAACGAGAAAAAAACAGCAGACGAGTAGACCTATACCAAGAAACTGTCATACTCTGCTAAATAAAATTGCCAAAAAAGCAATTATAACAAAACGTGTGCAGACATATATAAGTCATACAACAAAAATATAAAACTCCCTATCACGTTGCGTGATACTTATCCTGGAGCTGTCTGTGGTAGTGAACAATTTCTCATGACAGTAGTAAAGATAAGCTTTAAAAACCTGCGAAAACCGAAACAACCTAAATCTTTGATCAACGTAAACTTGGTGAACTACAGAAGAGAGATAGAACAGAAATTAAAAGACGTCCATACGACAATGACTGGGATAGGAACAAAATTTAAAAAGAACTCAAGGAAACTATTGTTGAAACGACAGTATTGTATCTTAGCATCACAAAAAGTTGTGAAAAATTTCATTTCTAACGAAACAGTGTCATTCATCAAAAAAAAAAAACTCAAAGAAAGAGGTTTAAGGACACCTCAGGATAGGAATACTTGCAGCTGAACATAGAGGTTTAGAGACGCTGCCGACAAGATAGAGTCGCATTCCTTAATAATATCTGTTCTGAACTTGAACAATATTCGATAAGAAATAAGACCAAAGACCTCATTCGGAAAGTGAGGGAACTTACCAGAACTAGTAACCTAAAAACATACGTCATTAAAGACGAAGGTGGAGAGTCATTTTGCGAACTCAAACTAGTTTTGGAGCGCTGGCGGTGATACTGTGCAGAATTGTATGACACTGGTAAGTACATACAGCCTCCAGTGGAATGGAATCTCGCTGAGCAGGAACCAGACTTACTGCCAAATGAAATTGACCATGCAGTAAAAGCTCTGAAAAATGACGAAGCATCAAGTTGGGATTGCATATCAGCAGAACTGATAAAGAACATTGACTACTTAGGCATAAAAATCGTTGCTGAAATTTGTAATTTCATCTGTAATTCCATTTGGAATTCCAAAAAAGACGGCTTTTCAATACGACGAATTCAATACTCTTGTCATAATTGAAATGTCGATAAAACACGGCGCACTGAGCTGACTGATTTATTTAGTTACTGCAGGTACCAATATATCGCATAAAAAATATGTAGCTGAACCACACTATATCTTTCCTCCCTTAAAAAAAAAAATTCCATTTTCGTAAACTAAGAATCTTATACAAAACAAAACAGTAACTAATGCAAAAATATGTACGCACAAACAATAACAGATAAATGAGCTATGAACAAAGATAAACTATTTTCAATCTAAAATGACTACAATTAATGTTTAAAACGCTGCAAGCGCTTATGGACCCGGAGTGCGTCAACTTCATAAAACCTAGAAAATTTAATTAAAATCTATCCAGTAGTTTAGCCGTGATGCACGCATAACTGCAGACGTCTATCATTTTATTTATATAGATAATAGATCTTTATTCAATGGTTTGTAGTTTAATTTTTATGGATGAGGGTCCATTTATTGATATAGGCACTTAGAACTATTCATTGTGAATGTTATTGTATTTACTTAGGCCTTTATTGGGTTACCAAGAAAGTTACTTATAAGTGATTGTGGTAATAGTATCATAAATGTTGGGTCTATATTAGGTAATTGTACATAATTTATTATATTTTATATATAATGAGTATAATTTATTATATTTTATATAGAATATACCAACAAGGCTGAGCTGACCTAGGTTAGTACTTTTATTAATTACTAGTTGTCCCGGCAAACATTGTTCTGAAATGGAATAAAAAAAAAGTATGTCCTTCTTCAAGGTCCAATCTATGACTATACCGAAATTCACCAACATTGGTTCAGTGGTTTAGGTATGAAAGCGTAACAAACAAACAAAGAAACTCACTTTCGCATTTATTATATTAGAATAGTTATAATATTATAGTTGAATAATTCGGCATTTGTTTCCCATTCAGCCTCACCCGGTCATCGCTCTAATGAGCTGGATGGGGTACTATAATACTGTTTAATACTTTTTCCGTCCTATAATATGTTTACTGAGACGGGGTCCATTTTAGGACTCGTTTGCTCCATCGGTCCTGTGATAAATATGACTAGCCGCTAAGAACGTGACTTGCATATTTTGTGAGCTACATCAGTAATTTTACTTCTATTACGGATTTTGTCCATATAAAAGACACCCTATACAGCATGTTGTGTGGCTTGAAATTATCAAACCAATCTCGCCATCAGTATTTATATCTCGGCCAGTTTTTCTTTTTGTAAATATTGTTATATTATCAAAAGATTTTAAGACAAAATTTATAAGTATTTTAAAATTCAGTTAAGATATTTGAAATCTTAAAATTGATTGAAGACTCTAATTTAATTTCGCTTATTCGTTTTTAATGTCAAATAAAAAACGTATCAACAACCCATTATCCACAGTTTACTACCGCTGCAACAATCGTAAACTGATTTGTTTACTGTATGCTCAAAGAGGGGTTATATTTCGTCTTAAAGAACGCGAGTATATATCTTCTAAAAATAAATAATTAGGACAGGTTTTAAATGTAACAAACGTTTACTTACTAATATATCATATAAAATAAACTATATTTTATACGTGTTCCTGTGCAGGATTTAATCTTGTAATAATATTACAAGAGGAACATCAATATCTCAGAATTAAAAACTAAAAAGTGTGGTGTATGGTCCCTTACTTATGGGTGTGCATAAGTTAAACAATGGGTTATATAAATTTTGAATTAATTAATTCCAAATATCGTGAGGAAACATTTACACGAATTTTATACATTGACATAGGATTATGATCGCGCGCGGTCATACGCAGACTGCCTGATAGAAAATGAGAACAAATAAAATAATGGAGATGGTATAGAAAACTGAATGACTTAAGTGCATTAGCATATCTTGAAAAATGCAATAGATGATAAGCAATATACATCGTCTGGGAAAAAAAAAGGAAAAAGTTAGACCAATTTTAATAACATTAACACTTACTTGGCGTAAACTGAAAATATTAAGGAATAATATATTTATACAAAAGGAATACATCCAACCGAGGATTACTTAAAACAGATCTTAAGCCAGCGTAAATAATTTAGAATTTAATTTTTCCTTCTATACTTTTTGTAAGATTTTCTGTTATTGTTTGGGTTCGAATTTGTAGTTTTGCCTTAAAATTTTCTATCATTGTTTTAATTTTTTTAATTCATTGTTAATGTTTGTACCCATAATTTTTGTTTTACCAATTTTATTTAGATATATTTATTTTTATTTACCTGGCCCCCCAATATTCTTTCTAATATCAAGATATCAAATGTCAATGTTAAATGATAATTATGTTTTAATTTTTTGATAATTGTGTTTTAATTAATTATGTTTATTTATATGTATAAATAAACATAAGTAATGTCATATGTATGACATTACTGAGTTTAACTTAATTTGCACTTTTTTATCAGTTTCACAATATATTTTTGCTGGTTTTTGAGTGATTTTAAAGGTTTAAATGTTTTTCTTATAATTTTCATTATTGCTGTGGAACAACAGACAGGCTGACGGCCCGCTTAGAATTTAGAAGTTACCGTAGCTTATGGGTGTTTGTAACGCCAGTGGTATCGTGAATTGGTCTCTAAATATGCCGTCATAAAAACTTCGTGATTATTTCCAGAATAAGTGATTCAGGTTCCAATTCTACGCGGACGGCAGCGTGTTTGCGGTGGCTCTGATGTGCCGCCGATTTGCCGTGCCGCGTGTTGTCTATAATGATTTATATATGTCGGCGCGAAGTCATAAGACGCTGGTATCATGATCATCATTTCAGCCGGAAGACGCCCACTGCTGGACAAAGGCCTCCCCCAAAGATCTCCACGATGATCGGTCCTGCGCTGCCCTCATCCAACCTATCCCGGCGATCTTGACCAGATCATCGGTCCATCTTGTGGGGGGCCTACCAACACTGCGTCTTCCGGTACGTGGTCGCCATTCGAGGACTTTTCTGCCCCAACGGCCATCAGTCCTTCGAGCTATGTGCCCAGCCCACTGCCACTTCAGTTTTGCAATCATCCGGGCTATGTCGGTTACTTTGGTTCTCCTGCGAATCTCCTCATTTCTGATTCGATCTCGCAGGGAAACTCCGAGCATAGCCCTCTCCATTGCTCTCTGAGCGACCATGAGCTTTCTCATAAGGCCCATAGTTAGCGACCACGTCTGCGTTCCGTATGTCATCACTGGCAACACACATTGGTTAAAAACCTTCGTCTTGAGACACTGCGGTATTTGGGACGAAAAGATTTTACGGAGCTTCCCGAACGCTGCCCATCCGAGTTGGATTCGACGAGTGACCTCTTTCGCGAAATTGGACCTGCCTAACTGGATCGTTTGACCCAAGTAGACGTATTCGTCAACAATTTCGAAAGTACAGTTCCCAACTGTTACGGGGGTAGGTGCGACATGGACATTAGACATGATCATGATAAAGACCAACAAAATGTAAATAGGACAAAGCGGCTATTGGCAGAAAACCATGTTTATATAAACATTGTTTAGAGGAATAAACCTTGAGTACATCTTTGATACTGTCCGCTGTGAGGTCATGGGACATCGTGGAGGAAATTCCCGAGCAGATATTGTTTACCTCAGAATATCGTATAAATACGAGGTCTCTGGCGGTACACAAGCAGTATTTCAGTCCAAAGCAACGGCTTGTGCTATACAAAGCACAGGTCAGACCGAATATGGAATACTGCTCACATTTATAGACTGGAGCACCCGCCTGTCAGCTCAATCCCCTAGACTGCATCCAACAGCACGCAGTTCGTGTTGTCGGCGATCCCATACTCATAGACGGTCTAGACACGCTTGGACTTCGGAGATATTTTGCGTCTCTTTGCGTATTCTACCGTCTGTACAGCGGGGAGTGTTCTGAAGAACTATTTAGAATGGTGACCTCGTCGTCTTTCTACCACCACACTGCCCGCCATCGGCTGGGTGTTCATCCCCACTTCTTGGAGCCTCTTCTTTCTTGTACGAAACAGTTCTAAAGAACGTTCATGTTGCGTACTCTCAAGATCTGGAACGATCTTCCGGCTGAGGTTTTGTCACCTGTCGCTGAGGTTTTGAACACCGAGCATTCGTCATATATACCTAGTCAGGTCATAAATTCTGTCACATGTTTAATGTAAAATAATTGTAACAAGTTTATTAATTATGTTTTGTATTTTCTTCCCGTTCTGGTGGCGAAAGTGTAAACACGTACAAGAGAATGCTCTGTAGATATTATTAAATTACCAGTGCAAAAAGTAACGAAGTGAACAAATAAAACATTATTAGTGTTGGAAAATCAAACTGAAATAGTGCGCAAACAAAAATTTGTAACAAAAGGTGAAACAACTGAGTATCTGTGTGTTTTTCCTAAACAATTTACCGTTCATTATAACCTCAAAATTCATTTTTCAAAAACCAAGAGTACAATACAAGTAGTGCCAACCAAATCAATCAAACTGTCAACGACAAATGACATTGACAGCTATTGACAACTGACTAAAGTTTTACCGCTACAAAAATAAAAGTAATACCATCATATAAAAGTGTTACCATTACATAAAAATAAATTACCCAACATTAAAATAGAAAAACCGGTTCCGGCTGTGTAGACATAAAAACATAGTGTTATAAAGCTCCAAATTTAGACGCATAAATTGTGTAAAAACATACAACCCCCATATTGTGCAAAAATAAAATTCAAGAATAAACAAACGGTACTATCAATGCAATTTATTCAGTGGGCAAAAAACCGTAAAAACTAAAGGTTATCCGCCAAGTGATTAAAGACACATCCCGACAACGTCAGCTCAGTGGTAACAATATAATAGCTTCATTAAGCTGCGTTCACAATACTACGATCTACTCCACACAAGAGACAGTAGCAAAAATGGATAACCTTCAATCTTTTTTTGACCAAATAAAAATAGAAATGTCAAAACAAACCGATGACATTATGACACGAATGGATGAAAAATTAGCTCCTTTTAAACTGGAAATGCAGGAATTAAAGGCAGAAAATGAAAAATTAAAGGAAAAGATATACAATCTTGAAAAACATAAAAGACTAAACAACTTAATTTTATATGGAGTAAAAGAAACCGAAAAATCGACTGTCAACCTCGTCGAAATTGTTAAAAATAAATTCAAAGATGATTTAAATATTACTTTTGAAGATAGGGATGTAAACACGATCTACAGAATTGGCAAAAATAACAAAGAAAATGGAAAAGAAAGGCCAATCCTCTTGACATTCGTTAACCTCTGGAAGAAAAACGAGATAGTGGCAAATAAAAGGAAATTGAAAAAAGTGTACGTGTCTGAAGACTACCCGAAAGAAATCCTCGACACGAGAAAGAAACTACAGCCAAAACTGGAAGAAGAAAGGAAGAAAGGCAATTATGCATTCATAAACTATGACAAGCTAGTTATCAAACAGGGGAAACCAGGAAACGAGAAACGCAAAAGGGAACCATCAACCTCGCCTAATGTAAAAGAGCACCCTCGCAAACAACAACTGTCAGCAAAAACATATCGTCTAAATGCTTTCGACGTAATGAGGAATAGAAGTAACTCTCTGCCTTCAGCCAACTTGCCAACTGATCAGAATGCATAGGATACTGCCATCAGCCACCGGAATACAACTTTAAATAAACAAAAACTTAAAGACAACAGAAACAAAACATTCCCCAATCCGACTTGTCCTCGTGGGGAATTAGACTGCAACCCACCACCAAATACAGAAATAGATCAAGATATAAAACAAACCCTCAAAATTTGCACTTATAATGTAAGAACACTTGCATCAACAGAACACTTCCTCGAATTAACTAACGCTCTAAAAAATATTAATTGGGACATTCTAGGTCTCGCAGAAATCCGAAAAATGGGGTGTGAGATCGAAGAGTACAGTGACCTTATCTTTTGCTACATCGGTGAAACTAAAGGACTACATGGAGTGGGATTCCTAATCAAGAAAAAATATAAAAACAACATCACCAACTTTATAGGAATCTCTGAAAGAGTAGCACTTTTACAAGTAAAATTTGAACACTTCTCCTTATCACTAATCCAAGTATATTCACCAACGGAGAGATCAACAGAAGAAGAAATTGATAAATTTTACAAAGACATTGCATATGCTCACACCAAGACGGAAGGAAAGGTCATAGTCATGGGAGATTTCAATGCAAAAATAGGTTGTCCAAAAACAAACTATTTTCCAGTAATGGGAAAATATGGTTACGGAGTATGTAATGAAAGAGGGGAACGTCTCTTAAGTTATGCTTACCAACACAAACTGTCAATAATGAACTCATTCTTCAAAAAGAGAGAGAGCCGCAGATGGACATGGCTATCACCCGATCAAAAAACTAAGAATGAAATAGATTTTATAATGATAAATGACCATAAACTTATAACTAATGTCGAGGTACTAAGTAAATTGAATTACTCTTCCGACCACAGATTAGTGAGGGCAACATTACTTTTAAGTCATCAAACAAAGAGCAGAAAAACCTACACAACACCATCTAATATCCCCAAGACAGAAACAGAAATCAAAAACTACATAGAAAATCTACGAACACACACAGAAAATATAGAAACAGACTGTATTGATATCCAAACATACTATAATATCCTGGAAAGAGGCATAGATAGATAGATAGATAAAGACATAGATAAAGAGGCATACAGAGAGCTCAAAATGCAAAAACAGTACACATCCTCATCAACACAATATTTTCTCCAAAGACACAATTCAACTTATAAAAAAGCGCACGGAACTACTACACACAAAGAATAAAACTAAAGATATGAAAGGAGAACTTAGCAGAATATACAAAGAGACTAATAGGTCAATCCGTAAAGACTATAACAACCACAGATACGAGATTATTTCAAGAAACATCAAGAATTTCAGAAGTGCTAAAAAAGCCTACAAAGAATTAACTACACATAAGTCATGGATTCAAAAACTTGAGCATAACTCACTAGAAACAAAAACTAGAAAAGATGTAATTAAACATGCAACAAACTTCTATAAAAACTTATACAAGAAACAAAATAACTCTGAAACGGAAGTGCAAACAACTAACATGAACACGACAGACTGCATTAGACAGATCGAAGACTCCGAAGTTTACGAACATATAAAAAAGCTGAAGGTTGAGAAGAGTCCCGGACCAGATGGATTATGCAATGAGGTACTTAAAATAGGAGCACCTATTTTAACGCGCCATTTTACACAATTGTTCAATATGATACTAGACGAAGAAAAAGTACCAAAACAATGGTGTACATCAGACATAATTCTACTCTATAAGAAAGGAAGTCCCTTGGATATAGGGAATTATAGACCTATAAGTTTGCTGGCGAGTATATACAAACTATTTTCATCCATAATTTTAAAGAGAATATCCGACGACATTGATAAACAACAACCAAAGGAACAAGCAGGATTCAGATCGGGCTTTAGTACAATGGACCACGTACAGACATTAGAACAGGTCATAGAAAAATACAGAGAATACAATAGACCTTTGTATGTGGCCTTCATTGACTACAGCAAAGCCTTTTACAGCATCAGCCACTGTTCAATCTGGAATGCATTACAACAATCAAATATAAACTGTAAATACATCAATATCCTGAAATATATATATAAAAAAAGCACGAGCAGAGTCAAATTAGAAATAGACGAAATAAACATAGAACGAGGAGTTAGACAGGGAGATCCTCTTTCCCCGAAGCTGTTTATCGCAGTACTTGAAAATGTTTTTCAAAAACTAGACTGGAAAAACAAGGGAGTGTACATAAACGGACACTATTTAAACCATCTGAGGTTCGCTGACGATATTGTTATAATTGCTGAAATTGCCAAAGACCTTGAGGAAATGAGATCGCTGGACTGCGAAAGCTCCAAAGTCGGACTAGAAATGAATGTAAATAAAACTAAGATATTAACCAACAGACACGAACGCCCGATAGTAATAAAAGGTAACAATATAGAATACGTCAGCGAATACATCTACCTAGGGAAGCAAATCTCGTTCAAAACATCAAGCAACGAAGAAGAAGTAACAAGGAGAATCAACGCAACTTGGAAGAAATTCTGGGCACTAAGAGAAATCCTAAAAGGGAACTACAGCTTGCACATGAAAAGGACAATATTTGACACATGCCTATTACCCTGCTTGTTATATGGTTGCCAAACCTGGATATTTACAAATAAAATAAAACAAAAAATCAAAAGCAGTCAAAGAGCAATGGAAAGGAGCATGTTGAAAATTAGAAGAATACAAAAAATTAAGAGCGTAAACATTCGTCATAAAACCAATCTCACTGATGCTCTCAGGCACGCACTATCACTCAAATGGACATGGGCCGGACACATTTCACGATACCCAGACAGAAGATGGACCATTGAAGCCACACGATGGAAAGGACCAATGGGAAAAAGGAGCGTTGGTCGACAATTAAGACGGTGGGCTGATGACATAATACACGTCGCAGGAAACGACTGGATAAAGTCAGGCAAAGACAGGGAGTTATGGAAAAGGATGGAGGAGGCCTTTACCCAAACAGGGATCCAAATCTCATAAATAATAACTAACATTAATTATAAGTAACCTTTTTAAATTTAATTAACTTACTAACAAACATTGTAATATAGGAATTAGCATCGAGAGATTTGGATTAAATGGCTTTATTATTATTATTATTATTATTATTAATTATGTAACCATTCATATACCAAAATGAACTTAACAAAACATAGATTCTTATGACATTAAAGTTTATTCAAAATGACCTCCGTGATTTTGAATACAAGCCTTCAATCTGCGCGGCCAGTTGTCTATCGCAGCAAGAACGAGGTCCATGTCAATATCGGCGGCTGCCTTAATCAAGGATGTCTTGAGTGACTCCAAATTGGGATGAGGCTTTGAGCAGGCCTTTTCCTCCAAGTGTTGCCATATCTTGTAATCTAACGGATTCAAATCTGGACTGGAGGAGGGCCAGTCTTCGCGCCGGATGAAGTCGATTTCACGCGCCGCCAGCCAGTCGTGTGTGCTCTTCGCTCTATGAGCTGGCGCCGAATCTTGTTGGAATACCCAGTGCCTGTTATTGAACATGGTATGAGAAACAGGTTCCATAAGGTTCGTCAGGACTGTATTTTGATACACAACAGCATTCGTTTTTACACCTTTCTCACAAAAATGTACCTCTGTTAAGCCCCAATAAGAAACTCCCAACCATACCATGAGCGAGGATGGAAAATGACCTCGAAATGGACACGCGGAATACGGTTGCTCGCTTCTTCACTACTGTGTGCGTACACCTTATCATTTTGTTTGTTGTAGCTCTCTTCTACGGTAAACATTTTTTCATCCAAAAAAAGAATTTCCCGATATTTTTTTCCCGCGTACCGATTCAACAAAGCGCGGCATCTCTTCAGTCTCAGGTCCATTAGACGAGCATTCAAACGATGTCCTGTTTTTCTTCGATATGCCCGAAGCCCTAAGTCTTCATTTAACACCCTTTTCACCGTGGTTCTGCTTAACCCCATCTGAAGGGCCAACAGTTTCTGCTTACGTTTGGGATTTCTTTGAATTCGTGCCTTCACAGCTTTTATCACTGCTGGAGTCCTAACAGACCGAGGGCGACCACTTCTTGACCTGTCATCTACACTAGAGTCTTCATTGTATCGTTTGATGGTACGATAAACGAATCTTTTGGTAATATTCAAATTTTTCAGTATGTTAAAAATTTGAATTGGCGCGTAACCGCAACGATGCAACGCAATAACTGCAACACGGTCTTCTTTAAGCGTCCACTCCATATTTAAAAATGAGTAAAATTCTAAAAGTATACCTTTTTTATTTTCATGAACAATTCGAAATTCGAATTCAATAAACTTTGTTGTGGCCAGCATTCTAAAAGAAAAGTTTTTACTGTGTGACAATACTTATGACCTGACTAGGTATTATGACCAGTTAATAATGATTTTAGAAATCTTATAAGAAAATTATTCATTTATGAGTTGACCTTTGTTTCTGAACAATCTTAATTAATTGGCTCAATCTGCTTCGCATTTGAACACCACGACAGGACGAAATACAAGTGGAACACTCACCAAGTGCTCTTTTATCCCTTTCTTCTCTTTCGTTTGTCCTTTCTCCTCTCCTTCTTGTAATATGAGCCTTGTACTTCCCAATGTTCAAGGAATTTTCAGCGTTATATATATACCTAGTCAGGTCATAAATTCTGTCACATGTTTAATGTAAAATAATTGTAACAAGTTTATTCATTATGTAACCATTCATATACCAAAATGAACTTAACAAAACATAGATTCTTATGACATTAAAGTTTATTCAAAATGACCTCCGTGATTTTGAATACAAGCCTTCAATCTGCGCGGCCAGTTGTCTATCGCAGCACGAACGAGGTCCATGTCAATATCGGCGGCTGCCTTAATCAAGGATGTCTTGAGTGACTCCAAATTGGGATGAGGCTTTGAGCACGCCTTTTCCTCCAAGTGTTGCCATATCTTGTAATCTAACGGATTCAAATCTGGACTGGAGGAGGGCCAGTCTTCGTGCCGGATGAAGTCGATTTCACGCGCCGCCAGCCAGTCGTGTGTGCTCTTCGCTCTATGAGCTGGCGCCGAATCTTGTTGGAATACCCAGTGCCTGTTATTGAACATGGTATGAGAAACAGGTTCCACAAGGTTCGTCAGGACTGTATTTTGATACACAACAGCATTCGTTTTTACACCTTTCTCACAAAAATGTACCTCTGTTAAGCCCCAATAAGAAACTCCCAACCATACCATGAGCGAGGATGGAAAATGACCTCGTTGGACACGCGGAATACGGTTGCTCGCTTCTTCACTACTGTGTGCGTACACTTTATCATTTTGTTTGTTGTAGCTCTCTTCTACGGTAAACATTTTTTCATCCGAAAAAAGAATTTCCCGATATTTTTTTCCCGCGTACCGCTTCAACAAAGCGCGGCATCTCTTCAGTCTCAGGTCCATTAGACGAGCATTCAAACGATGTCCTGTTTTTCTTCGATATGCCCGAAGCCCTAAGTCTTCATTTAACACCCTTTTCACCGTGGTTCTGCTTAACCCCATCTGAAGGGCCAACAGTTTCTGCTTACGTTTGGGATTTCTTTGAATTCGTGCCTTCACAGCTTTTATCACTGCTGGAGTCCTAACAGACCGAGGGCGACCACTTCTTGACCTGTCATCTACACTAGAGTCTTCATTGTATCGTTTGATGGTACGATAAACGAATCTTTTGGTTATATTCAAATTTTTCAGTATGTTAAAAATTTGAATTGGCGCGTAACTGCAACGATGCAACGCAATAACTGCAACACGGTCTTCTTTAAGCGTCCACTCCATATTTAAAAATGAGTAAAATTCTAAAAGTATACCTTTTTTATTTTCATGAACAATTCGAAATTCGAATTCAATAAACTTTTTTGTGGCCAGCATTCTAAAAGAAAAGTTTTTACTGTGTGACAATACTTATGACCTGACTAGGTATATATATATATATATATATATATATATATATATATATATATATATATATATATATATATATATATATATATATATATATATATATATATATATATATATATATATATATATATATATATTTCATTTCGTTCAGATTTTAGCAACAGCTAAATTCTGAACGTTCTCCGCAGTGAAATCTATTTATAAGTTGAAAGGAACACCTTTCGACTTATAAAATGATGGATAGAATGGCCAGTCATCGCAACCCTTTTCAGTGTAGCCAGTTACCGCAATAAATGTTGCTTGTTATCGTAACAATTGTTGCTAGTTATTAAAACTAGTACTGCTAGTTATTGAAACAGATGTTGCTAGTTATTATTTACATATTTATAATACATATTTTATATGGAATATCGCGACTGCCCGTTCGGACAGATGTGGGTGATGATGGGTACAGAGAATCCACAGTTATTAAAGGAGTGGAAACGAATTCACACGTCGCGCTGAATGGGAATGTGTAACTATGCATGTAGTTGTGGACTCCTCGTGCATTCCCGTGCTCCTCATCTCTTGATTTGAATATGAACGTTGCTAGTACACTGACCACCCTGGTGTTCCTTTGTTCGCCTTTAGCTCTAGAGTCCCGAGAAGGGGGAGACTACATCCCATTCAAGTTGGCCCCAGACCATCGTTAAGCCGGCAGCAATTGGTGGAGTCCGAAAACGGCTTCGAGGTCTCAGCGTTCTAAACCCCATGCGGAACTCACCTGGAGGCTGTGGAGAGAAGTTTAGTCCTGTAACCATACTCAATAACACAGCTCGACCTCTGAAGTGTCCGTGCAGGGGCGGAGAAAGAATACTAACCTCTGTGGCCGGGGTCGGCCTGTCGTAAAAGGCGACAAAACAACCCACCGTAGCTACGTGGTAGGGCCTCAAGCCCGTCTGGATGGCGACCACCTTTGGTCTTAAGTATGCCGCCATAATAACCTTGTGTTGTGTTCCGGTATTAGTGACCCAAATTCCTGTACCCTTATGGGACACCAGCGCGTTCGCGATGCCACTGGCGTTGCAAACACCTATAGGCGACGGTAACTGCTAAATTCTAAGCGGGCTGTCAGCCTGTCTGCTGTCCTACGCAATAAAAAAAAAAGTGTATGAAATTGTGGGAATTCAATTGGAATGAAATATACGAAAATTGTTAAGATCCAGAATAAGCTTTAAGCTGAACAATGTATATTAAATAGAATTTATAATACTTTGTTGTATCACGAAACGAGATAAATCCCCTCGTTACTTTTGATAGATCAACTAAAAATTCAGATCTTTGGGATTATTTTGTGAAATTGCTATTTTCCTTTGACAGTCTATTTAAAGGTATACAGTTAAATTTGTTGATTGGAATCTATTTTCAAATAATTCACTTTTGATTTAATTGCTTTGTATAGCTTTTGTAACTTACGTTATATTTATTTATTATTTATTGTACAATAATTTATAGATATAATTACATATATTTTAAAATAGTACATTGTACAAGTGACGCTTTATCGCTTGAAGCGATCTCTTCCAGGCGACCTTTGGATGGACAGGAGTGATTAATAAAATAAATAAAAATGTATGTAATGTGTGGGAAGGCTTGCAAATATCTATATACATATGTAGATAGTATGAAGAAGTACACATAAATACACAATTCTATACATAAATAAATAAGAAAAAAAAAATGAAACAGAATGGGAGTAAAGAAATTAAATACTTGATTTTATAGGTGACGGTAACTGCTTATGACAATGTTTTGGGCACATGCTTTTCAGGATTTGGTGGGTGCCTTTTATGGTTTGGAGGATCTGAGGGCAATTGTTATGAAATTAAATGTTTTATTTAATAGTAAGCTGATAAGCAGTTTATATTAAATTAACCAGGCGACCTGAATTTATCTACAATGATGTTATTTTGAAGAAAAAAATGCATGAAAAGGCGAGAATTTTTTTTAGATAAAAGCTAATTGATGGAATTATGCGTCGCGGTCAGAATTAGATTTTATTTGATGGTAAAATCAATATACCGTACCTACCAACCTAGGTAACTGGTAGCTCAGTCTGCCTTCGAGTATTGCCCTCGGAGATCAATCTATATTTTTTACCTAATGTGTGTTTTACAGCATAATTGCTATGTATTGAGGGTGAAGGAAACCATCGGGAGGAACCTTTTACGTCAAACTGAGATCACCGTTATATGTAACCTGCCAATCCTCCGTGGACCAAGCTGCCGGATATACTCTCAGATCGTTCTAGGAGGAAGCTCCTGCCCAGCAGTAGGACGCTATGGGTCGTTATTATAAAATCAATAAATTAGTGACCGGTATTTAAAAAAAGTTGTAACAGCCTAAAGGTGTCATATTTGATTAAGAAATTCGATCAGAATATTCGATGCCTTCTATTTTTTAAATTACATGCATCTCTTCTGGTTTTTTAACTAGAGAGCCTGTAGGCTTGTCCTCTCTTTACTCGTTATTCATAGTTTTGTGTTACATCTATGGCGTCACGCGAGAAGTCTTTGCAAACTCTGACATAGATAAGCATTGGTATTCCGTTCCACTCGATGAAAGTCTGAGCCAAGGTATTATTGAATTTTTAACAATATTAAACAAATAAGAAAAATATGGCCCACAGAAATCCTAATTCTCAATATGGAAAATAACAAAATGAAAGAGATTGGGTGAATGGAATACTTTTCCTCGTGTTAGAATAGAAAAGCAATATAAGGGGGTGCTTAATCGGAAGGTTTCAAGAAGATATTTTAGGCTTTGTTTCATTTTCATTGTTATTTCCTTATGTGACCGCAACAACAATATTTGTATTTATAATACAAATTCACTTTATTTGGTAATTCCGTGAAGGTTTTCATTAATTAAACCAGTTTTCTCGTATAAATGAGAAAGTTATAGAATTGTTCCTTCATATGTTAGCAGTCAGAGTTTGATATTTATTTGCTGAAAGTTTCTACGAAAGGTAAGTATTATATTAAATTCTGACGGTGTATTTATCTTTTTTGAGTTTGCGACAAGAACAACTGCTTTGAATACCTATTTTACGTATTTTATTTATGCAAAGAGAGTTTGAATATTTTCCGATCAAGCATATTAGACCATGTATACGAGTGTAAACGCTTTTTATAATTTATTGTTATGAACTATGTTAAAAGTCTATGTTAAAAATACACGATCCTAACAAAAATAATAATAACAAGAAAATTATAAATAATATGTAGATTCCAAATTGTTTTCGGCAGGAAGCGTTCCCAAAAGGCTGGCTGCTTTGCCGTGACGGATGGCAAATTAATTATTATAATAACTAAATTTCACTTTGACACACATATTGGCACGGGCAGACTAAAGAAAAGATGAATGAATTGTGTATAAGTCGATATGGTAAAAAAGTGTGAATTTTCAAATGACGATTAATAAATAGAGGAGACTGGAATGAGAACACGTTGTGCCAAACTCACGTAGTTCGGATAAGGACAGCAAGAATACATACACACGTGTAAATGAGTATTGTAGGGAGGGAGCGCGGGGGGTAGCGTTCATTTAAGGAAAACTTGGTGTATTTTTGGAACGAAGTTCCTTAAAATAAATAAACATCATTAAAAATTTAAAAGAATAGCACATTTATTAGGATGGAAGTAGTGAACAATACAGTATGGCACTTCGTTCCTTATTTATTACACTACAGTTGGTAATCTTATGTCTACTTATAAATAAAATAGAAAACAACAGACATACAAAATACTGGTTACACTGACATGGAATTTTTCACACACTTCTACAACAAAAAATATATATATTTAGAGTCAGGCTTACATCAGACTATTGTAAGAAAGCAATTTAATGATAAATTCAATACACATTATAAAGTTAGTTAACGTAGTACAAAACTCCTTTAAATTGTTTAATAGTGAATCCTGGAAGTTTGGGAAACTTGATAAAGTATTTATATAATTACTTTGACTTTGAATTTTAGTATTTATTTTTTAAATTTCAAAGTACTCGACTGCATCATGGGCTGCAATGCAGTCTTAAAATTAAGTTGATTGATTAATATACCTAGATTAAATAAATTCAATCTATTGAATAATAATGATTTAGACTTCCTTTGCACACAAGCTAAGAAGCTGGGCTGACTTTATCTAGATATCTTACATTTTTTATGTTAGTGTAAGCTTGTCAAAAACATATTTGTCAAACTACCCATAGCCTCGAGGATGTGTGTGTTCGTAATCGCGACAAGAATTACAACAGTATTTCCTAAAAGATGATATAGTGCAGTGCCTTTTCAATTCATCAGGTCCGAAGAGTTCACAGTATTGACTGCTGTTGGTTGCAGGACACATCATCAGTTGTCGTGCTGTGACAGGGCAACGACGGTGGCGACATCTACGTCTGCGCTCACGGGGCTTTGGACCACACAGATATTCATCAGCTGCTGGACAGTATAACGGCCTGCGAGATATACCCCGCCCACATGTTGTTGAACACTGTAAGAGGATCGGCGTATCATTTTCTGTGTCGCATAGATTAATTAAACAATTCCCGCATATTTGTCGCATAGGTTTGTGTGTAGCGTAGACTAAAATGGGAACACATTTTGGTCTTTTATTAGTTTCTCGGGGATTTGCCAAAGGAGACAGATGAATTGACCTTACGTATATGCAAAAGAATGACAATCGATTTTTTACGGGGTTAGGGGTCCGATCAATATCAAAATAAGTGTCATATATTATACAAAAGTCACATAGTAAACAAAAGTATCACGTATTTCACGTAAAAGTGTTACATATTACACAGGGTGGTTTCAAAAAAGGGAGCGAAATTGATTGACACCCTATTTACATTAATAAGCTTATATTACAATAGTTCGGGCTGCTGGGAGCAAAATGTAAGCTTGGAGATAAAACGCTTTACTTTAAAAAATATGGCAGGTAGTCTTGGAAAAGTTTAGTCTTTAATATTTGTCCTAGTTTAAATACGAAAAATGTTACATATACATTATATTTAGATATTACGTACCATCCATTTTATAATTTTATATAATTGAGTAAAATTACCTCAGTCCATGGCCTCTCTCTCCAATATGCTGGACACGGTATTCGATTACAAGGCTGTTCCTTACTGGGTTTGTTGTCAGGACAAAGAGCTGGTGAGACGCTGTTTCTGATCAACTCTCTTCTTGATGTCGTACTGCAAAAGTATTTTTATATCTATGCATTAAAATAGTCTCTCTGAAGAATGGAATTATATCTAAGAAGTACCTTGCAATCTTACATTGTAATATTTTCTTAAGTTTGGATATTATTCATGGTTAAAATTACAGTTAAAGTATTTTTTTTAACTTAACATTGGGATGTTTACTATATGGCAGCTAAGCTAAAAAATTCATAGCATGTTATAGCTAAATAGGACGAAACAGAAAAAATTGTCAGCACAACGAATTATATTTTAGATATATATGTATTTGTGTGTTATATTTTGAATTTTGAAACGTTTCATTTCATATCTAATAATAGTGGCAAACTTTATTCTTAATTTATCCTACTTTTTGTTGTCATTGATTCCTTCTTGTCCATTCCTATCACTTTTATTTATTTTGTTATTAGTTGTATTAATATTAAGCTTTGTTTTCTTCTTTAACGTTTTATTTATTACTTGTTTTAATGTAGAATGTAGAACTGTAGACATAATAAACATGTAGGTGATCTCACTTTGTAGCACCATCGGAAGACCAACACTGGTTGTTTACAACCAAATAATCGCTGCAATCGATGGAGCCAATTTATGTCTACCATTCGTTGTTTATAATTAAGTTATTTTTTTTTGTGGTGTATATTATGATAGCTCTAAATAAATGTTTCTTTCTTTCTTTATTGACGACGCTCGCAGGGGCACGGGTTCGATTATTGTCTAGCGTTTGGGTGTTTATGTAAAGTTTGTATTTATTTACGAAAGAAAAGTAAATATTTAGTATATCAGAAGAGGCTGAGAAAAAGCGACTGTTGAAACGTCGATAATAGTCGAAATAAACATACGATTAACATTGAAAGAGAAAAAAGTATTTATTTGGTGGATTACAGATATCAACATGATTATACGAAACTGCAACAATTAGCAGCAGCACCAAACGAGGTCAACGGCTCAGTAAATTGATGCATCAAAATAAATCGACACCAATGATTTTCAGTGGCAACTCTGATTGCGAAGAATCTATTATGACCCAAATTATATGAGCATTTCATAAAACTAAGTATATATACACAGATAATTATTACATACATCTGCAGGTAAACCTTAAGTGTAGTTTAAAAAAAAGTTTTATCATTATCAAATCTCACAAATCACAGTAGTAATTATGGTTTCAAAGGTCTCAGGAATGTATCTATTGGTCTCAAGAAATAATACCGATAAAAATGTTGTCTAGTGTATGTTTAAAAGGAACTATACTTTAAACTAGGCTTTAGATTTCATATTAATTCTATAAATCATAAGTGAATATTAAATATACTAGCTGACTATTTAACTGAATTTTTTTTTCTTTATTATTTATGATACTAATATTTTTTGTATTCCTTAATATTTAGTGCATGTTTGGTTATTGTTAATAAATTACTAATAATTAAATTGCTTATTGTTAATAAACGTGATATAAATAATTGTTATATCGTCACTTCAAGGGTCCTAACGGAAGATCAGCGCAGGATGCTCTTTAAACAGCTCCTTGCATTGCTGAGTTAGGCACCTTTTTAGGGCTAAGACAAATGTGTTAGTGATTTGTTAATGTATATGTTTTTTTGTTATAGTTTTAAGCTCTAAATAAATTATTTTTCTTTCTTTCTTTCTTTCTAACTTCTTGATTGACATTGCCGACTGTTACACTAAGCATGCATAGTCATAGTACAGAAAGATTGAGAAAATTCTACCTGACATTTGCTGGTATGCAAAACAATTGCCGCTCTTGAATACCGTCCAAACCGCATGTAGCACTGCATTCTTCCCACTCACCGCCCGCCCACACGAATTCACAACTGGAAATAATATCACATTAGCTAAATGTGTATTAAGAAAAATATAATTGACAAAGGGACAAATAATTAGCCACGATTTAATTGACATCATAAATCTGCAATTATTGATAAACCGATCCATGAGAACACTGCCGACATATTGCTGTGCAGTTTGATATAATTATTTAGGACTAGCTGACCCGCCAAACGTTGCTCTGCCATATAAAAGAGAAACGTGCACATGCACGTTTCTCTGTTTAGAGATATTAGATAATCTCGACAACGTTTGATAAATGAATGGATTGCTATTGTTTTTAAACACAAGTTATCACGCAATTATATTCTTCATTAAATAATACAATATTTTTAGTAATTAAATAAAATAGTAATTTATGGAGTATATTACCTGTGTGTATTACATGGTTCGTATCTTGAAGGTGGACAGTTTTGTTCTCGGCACCGAGGACGGACCACCCTTACGCCTCCACCACATGAGACTGAACATGGACCCCGTTCTGTTGACCACCTGGTAATTAATAAATATTTAGTAAAAAACAAAAACATTAAAGTCGATGCAGTGATGCCTCCACGTAAAACTTTGGGTGGCGAGTGCTATTTTAGTCGATATACCTTTAAAGCCACCTGTAGCCTTATCTTGGCCAGCCGCATAAAGGCACTGTAAGGTAGAACGGTTCGGCGTATAGTATAACCAAGTCGACTGTTACTGGTGAAAAGGGCAGGTGTAGTTGATTCCCAAATTAGTATTTTTAATGAAAGCCGATTTTATTGCACGCTATCCTTAAAAATCGGCATGGTTTGCAAAAATATAATGTTCCTACATTAAATACACATGTTTCATTTATTTATTGTTAGAACCTTGTACATTATAATGTATATGTTGGTAAGTACATTTTGTATCAACAGTTTGCCTTTTTAAGGCGTACAATATTTAAAAGGTATTTTTATGCATCAAATTATTAGGAAATAATAGTAACATATTAATTTATTTGATATTATAATTTTATTATATCTAATTGTTTTATTAATTTAAAACACAAATAAATATAGAATTAAATTAATTTTAACAAATAAGAAACAATTATTTAGTTGTCATTTATCAAATTAATAAAATAATATGTATCAATTTTTTTAATCTCAATTCCATAATAATTTGCCCTTATGAAACTCGTCCTTCAGATATTCATCTAAGTTAAAATACGACTTCTCAATTAACATTTTTTTCAGTTTGTTTTTAAAAGAATGTTCCGAATTAATATCTTGTAGCAATTTAGGCAAGTGTTTTTTTTTATCCTCAAAGGCAAAAGTGTGACCTTAAGAATGGTATATCTGTTTGATTGAAGTTGTTTGAAGCAATACAAGTACATTCGAAGTGGCAACGATGATGTTTGAAAGTTGTAATATGAAAAAACAATGTGATTTGTCGATTGAGGCATATTATTAGGTTTTACTCTAAAAATTTATCTCAATTTTTTGCCGAATGTACAATTATCTTAAAGCTTGTAGTTTCTTAAACTCACATGCCCTTAACTGTTCGTAAAATATTTTACGCTGAAGATTATTCAAAGTGAATACAAGAAATTTCGTGTTAGATAAATCTGCAAACAGTTTTAACAAATCACTCATAAGACCAATGAGCGAATAAAAGGGAATTAATAAGATAAAACAAAAATCGCATTATTTTATCGCACAGAGTTTTATATTACCCTGCGGTTATTGGGAAAGATTTGGTTTACAAATTGGAGGTAGATCTGTTTGATTGAAGTTGTTTGAAGCATTACAAGTACATTCGAAATGGCAACGAAGACCTTTTGTAAGTGCTTATGATTTAATATAAT
This sequence comes from Malacosoma neustria, assembly GCA_963693495.1. Taxonomy (NCBI): domain Eukaryota; kingdom Metazoa; phylum Arthropoda; class Insecta; order Lepidoptera; family Lasiocampidae; genus Malacosoma; species Malacosoma neustria. The sequence goes on along the minus strand of OY856379.1, from coordinate 15,428,234 downwards.
CGTTTAGCTGATTCAATTATTTTAATAACACGTGTTTTCAATATTTGATGGTGGTTCGACAAGAATAATCCCCTAACATTCCGTGTCTTGCTACTTCTATACCACTCAGAGGAAGAGAATGCCTTCATATACCGCGTATGCGATGATCAATAAAGTTATTATTATTATAGTTTTGGAAAATTGTTTAGCTTGGCTTAAACTTTATGATAGTACTATTTTTAAGTATAGGAAATACTGGGATATGAGGGTAAACTTGAGAATAAAAAAAACAAGATTAGGCAACTGCCTAATCTTGTTCTTTTATCCTCTAAGTTTACCCTCATATGCTACTGCATGCAGAAGTTTAAATAAACCTCTTCCTGCATATTGATTGAATTTAGACTTATATTGTTACTATTTATTATTTTATTAATTATATATTTTGACCTTATTTTTTTAACTATACATATTAGTTTCTTAAATTAAGGGTGCGAGCTTAAGGTGAATACCTAAGGCTTTACTATTTATATCAATTGATTAACAGTTAGCCGAAGCAAACGGGGATTGGTTTTTGAAACCATTCATAAACAAGGCGTAATAGCTAGATTTGTCTAAAGTTTATTACATTTTATTAATTTTGACATAAGTATTAGGAATCTGGATAAATATAATAAATTATTGGAAAACCGATGCATGTTTTAATATACCTACTAATTAAAATAAATTTAAAGATAATGCTTTAAAAGCTTTTAAAAATCGTAAAAAAATTTTTGCTTCATATATTTCATCCCAGTCTTGCGCTGCTTTTCAGGAGTTGTGAATACTACCTCTGACAATAGGTATTTGCTTAAATAGCTTAATTATATATTGCTTACCACTTATAGTTTAATTAAAACATATCCATTACAGCGATACACGTTGCTATAGCTCATGAGCGTGTGAGTGAGCGTGTGTGTGTGGGTGTGTGAGAGAGAAACAAAGATATGGAGTAGCAGTGAACTGTTTAGTAAAGAAAAGAGAGGACTGGTTGGCGAGAGATATTTGCGATACTTTGCAGTGTGCAAAGAAAATCTCACTAACCTTGATTCTACCCCTTTCCGCTTCGGTTTGTGTCTGCTAGTAGAGGAACTGTTCCACAGCAGTAGCTATACTTTACAAATCTGAACACTATAATGTTTTGACACAGACAATAAAGGATAAACCAATTGCGTGATCTGAGTACAGTTCCCAAGTAGGTCGAATCTTGACACGAACCGCACGTTACAAAAGCAAACGCAAACACTACTGCTCGGTCTATGCTAGTTTTTAAAATCACTTCATGCACGTGTGACGGTAGTTATCAAAATCAAGAGGTGAAATCTCATCTACCCTCTATGCAAGGATCGAACAGTGACTGCCAATATTTATTATTTAAATGTGTGTAATGAACAGTCTCACCTATATTCCAGAGGTCGTGAACGTCCGGCTGGTGTACTGTAGTTCACGGACACCTCAGCAGTCAACACTTCGTCTACATTCAAAGATTGTTGTGGTATAGCCTGGAAAATAAACGTATAATTTAAAGAATCATTTGACTACTCATGAGAAGATTTATACACTGATAATCAAGATACTTGGATGAAAATCTAATTTTGACGTTGCTGAAAAACTAGAAACAGTCTCGCTAAGCATTAAAGCTATAAGGGCTTTTACACATTGATACTAATTATTTTTAATTGAATAGCTAAGTAAATGAATATACTAAAAGATGCTATCTTAGTGTCATACTATTGACATGAGACAGGGACAAGGATATGCAGGTGGTTCTGGTCCACAAATTTCAAGTAGCTTAGCAGGTTGAGCACAAGCTGTGTTCGACGTTAAAGGATAATGACGATTACGAGTGTAGCGCGCTCCAAACTCTATGGACCTACGATCTCCGATAATATCACTAATTGGTAGGATAGTGAAGGCAAGGTATATTTTCCGTAAACTTCGGGGGGGGGGGGGGGGGGGCACATCAAGCAGTAAACGATGATTGACTGGGAACATAAGCAAAATTAGGATTTGGTATATCACCAGTCTATCGAAGTTTACCCTTCGTTTACTGACACCGAGTCTACATTCTAGAATATTTGTAACATATCCCTTATCGTTTCTACATGTTTGTGTACACTCAATGCAAACTTCAGTTTACGAAAAGTGTAAAAATTGCGTCTGTGACTTTGTTCTCAGACGGATCACCACTTTGTGAATTGGGTTTTTCAAAAAAACCCCGAGCATGGCTCTTTCTATAAAACACTGGGCGAAGAAAGAACTAAACTCCAGAAGTATTTTAATTAAAATCCATATTAAACTTCGTTCTAGTTTACTTAGTTATTATTATGGTAGTCTTTGTTTTTATTGTCGTCACATAAAGGTGAAACTAAAACAAGCCAAAGATTCTAAAATAGCTTAATTGTACCGGATACAAAATCCCCGCTTAGTTTGTAGCTGCCTTTAGATAAAGATGATAATGAAGTTTGAAATGTCTTTTTTATGTCTTCTGAAGCTATTTCCCCCAACAGTTGACTCAAGAACTTTGTATTCAAGGAAAGTGATCCTAATATTTGTCGTGATTTGCATTTTCACAAATGTTACTGATTTTATTTACGTTGTGTATCTAGGTTTCTTAGAATAGTGAATTACTACTTTTCTCAACTTAACCAAAAAGAAATGAAGAATAATATACAAACATGTTTTTGATATGTAGTAATTGTGTATGATAATGGAATGTTATTAACTATCCTTTGGTTAACTTGATAAGAACTTGATAAATTAATAATTTAGATGTTTTGGTAATTTTTTTGCAGCTATTTCAGTAATTATGGTATAATTGCTGAAAGTATTATTGTATAGATATTATATTATTGCGACGTTCATTGTGAATACATTTTAACGTAAATTTTCAAATGAGTTACATAATTTATGTGTTTACAGTTGTTTAGAATTAAAATTAACTATATACAAAACAGATATACTTGTTTGTTCAAATATTTCAATATTCGACCAAGGGTACAGGAACTTGGGTCGAATGTTTTCGATGTTGGTAGACCCAAGTTCCTGTACCCCTAAGGGAAAGCAGCGTGTTCGCGATGCCAGTGGCGTTGCAAACACCCATAGGCGACGGTAACTGCTAAATTTTAAGCGGGCCGTCAGCCTGTCTGCTGTCCTACAGCAATAAAAAAATATATAACTAAATATTTATTTAGCATTCCAAGTTAGATAATAATTTTAATTAATATACAATATAAAATATCTGTATTTTTACATCAAAAGAATTTATTATTAAAACAACAAATGTTTTTTATAATGTATGTAAAAAAATTATTACAGATTCCCAAAAATTTTTTTTTTATATTAAAAACCACTTTTATTTCACAATCTGTTCCGTTCAAAGGTAATTGTGGCGCATCCAACGAGCGTGATGTGAATAAAATACGATGAAGGGAAATGAGTTATGAAATGAGTAGAGATCCCAATTAACTTTGGCGGAGTTGAAAGCGTGTTTAAATAATTAAGGCTACCAATTGTCGACCCTTATCAAATGTTTCGCCTCGTTACACTTTTCATAGTTCCCTTTTGTGTTACGTGTTATTTTTGCTACACGCGCTCTACACAAAGCCTTTTGAGTCTTGACTAGTTGTAAGTTTTTTACACGTACTATGAATTCCATTATTAATGAAAATGTAAATGTATAAACGTAGCTTAATGGCACGACCCCTTCCGCCTGCCGTAAAAGGCAACAAAACAACCCTGTCTGGATGTTAGGGTTCAAGCCCAACTGGATGGCAAGCAGTCCTCGTATCTGAATTTGCAGCCGTATGTTACGTTTCGGTATAAGAAACCCAGATTTCAGTTCATCTTCGCAGACGGTGGCATGTGAGTGGCGACCGTTGCTTACTTTTAAGTGGACCAGCAATAAAAAAATTATAGGAACCCTAAAATATAAATCGTAAAAAATAAAAGACGGTTATTTCTTGAACATTTTTATCATTAGATCTGCTTTAATAGTACATCGGGTGAATCTTTTTTACATTTATCTCATAAGACTTATTAATTACCATTACGCAATAATCGATTTATTTATAAGCTCATAAAGTTTATTACCGTAACACAGTCTGAATCCGTCAATTGCACGTTCATCAGAACTGGTATTATTTTATTATGTCTGTGGATTTCCTGCTCAGATGGGATAAATTATTCTTATTAGTTATAAATAATTTGGTCTGGGTGTACGTGTTCGCCAATTGTATTTAAAAAAAAGTCTTTCCATACAGGTTACAAAATATTTCCATATCTTTTATTATTATTTCGTAACCCTATTTTCTGTTCGAATAATAGAGCATTTTAAAGCATCCGGCCCATTTTTCCATCGGGATTTCACTGCGCAAATAAAAGGGTGTTCTCGAACGATCGTAGAACAATACCTCGTACCAGGTATTGAAAAGTGTTTTATATTGGAAAACAGGAAGCAAGTGTTTGATTTAAAAGCTATATTTCAGGTTTGAGACAACGAAGCTTATTGATACATTGAGAAACTTTTTGAAATATAAGTATAATAAATATTGGTTCGTATATAATAAGAATTGTTGCAATTAATTTGAAGATGCAACTAGATAATTGATATTATTTTTTAAACTGTGTGTTAGTGTAACTTATATACACTTCATTCTTAGAAAAATGTTTAAGAAGTATTAATTTACACAAGGTTTTTCATGTTTCATTACTATGATTACAAAATATCAAGGCCTTTAAAGATTTTTCCTTAATGCATCTCATAACAAAAACAATTATGATAAAAAAAATAAATGAATGAAATTTACTACCGAAGCTAAAATAAATTTAATGCTCAACACAAACCACTTTTCGAACAATGATTGATGAAGTGATTCTTACCATAATCATCAAATCCGTTTGCAACCGTGCTTCAGACGTAATGAACACATCCGAATCGGTCTGCTTCCACTGGAGAAGGGTCCCCGCGGCCACCACCTCCCCTTCCCATCGAAAGCGATCTACCTCCTTGATATCAATAACATGGCTATCGACTTCCACAATTTGTAAGTTCTGAGGCACGTTCGGGTCGTATTTCAAATAGTTGCCTTGTTTATTATCTACCTCGATTCGCTTCGCGTGTTTGGTTAGTTCAAGGATGTGCTTGTCCCTTTTACGCTCACGAAGGGCTATATTGACTGGCACCGGGGTGGCGATGTGTACAGATAGTTTATGGGCCTCGTGTGGTATCATTGTCATGCGGGTCCAACCTTTAATGGAAAAGTTGGGATTAGTTCAAGTTTGGACATATATAGTCGTCGAGATACTTTTAAGTTTCTTTAATACCTTGCAGAAAGAAATGATATCATTTATATCATGATAACGTATAAAAATATTAACATGGATTGCATTTCTGTTATACATACGAGTACAAAGTATATTTCTATTTCAGTGTATTGGCAACTAAATATCACATAATTAATATACTTCTCATCAAATAATCGAAACACTACTGCAAGTATTATTCAGACGGCATTTAAATGAAAAAGAAGATTGATATCATTAAAAAAATACTACGATAAATAGCTGGTAGTTTAGGCTACACAACGGTGTAACAGAATACCAAATTTGGATTTAAATTTTTTTTCAATAAATGAATGTAAATTGTTTTCAATGTGTATTCTGTCGGAAATTCTGCACTTGTTGTTGTTGTGGCTGCACGATTCCATCTAAGCCTCTCTGCTGTCAATAGAGTGTACCAGCGTTATCAGGAAACTGGTATGTTTACTTGCCGTCTAGGATCTTGTAGACATCGAGTCACGTTTGAGCAAGATGACCGGTATATTGTGTCAGTTTCTCTAAGAAATCGCCACGTTAACTCTATTCAGCTGCAGCAGCGGCTCCGTGAGGTTCGAGAATTAACTGTAAGCGATTCTACCATAAAAAGAAGATTGGCGGAGCGTGGCACGAAACCTCGTAAACCAGCTAATTGCCTAAAATTGATGGTAGACCACAACTTTGCACTTGTGCACTTAAATTGGTCATACTTTTAATGAAACAAAGTTCTCTTTTTTGATGAGATTAAGATCATGCTGTATGGTAATGACGGAAGAAAGAAGATGTATCAAAGAGAGGGAGAGTGTTTTGCATAGTGTTGCACTGAAGAAAGAGTCAGTTACGGTGGCGGTTCATGGATGGTTTGGGCTCGGTCATGGAGGCATAATCGCCGATAGAGAAATCGAACTTGCGTGTGTATTTGGACCTCGTTTACCGACATTAAATAAGTCACGTTACATCGAAGAGTATTTGGAGCCTTACGTGGTACCCTAGGCACATTTTATGGGCGAACACTTCATTTTTATGCAGGACATTGCCAGGGTTCATACCGCAGGCATTGTAAATGAATACTCGAGCGAAGTCGGTATTGCGGTTATGGGCTGGCCAGCAAGAAGTCCGGATATAAATCCCATAGAACACCTATGGGATGAGTTGAAGAGATGAGTTAGAGCGAGAGATCCTGCTACGGAGACCAGCTTTAAACAGTTATACAAGAAGAGTGGGATAACATCCCACAACACAAGATTGTGAAGCTTATCTGTTTCATGAGGATAAGAGCCCGGAGAGGAAATACGAGATACTGAATAAACATTTTTTTACATTTTTCTGTTTTACATCATTGTTTCTAACATTAAACAATTTCTTCATAAAGGGTAAAAAACATATGTGTTGAACAAAGCACAATAACTAAAGAAATTAAATTTTAATTTGAAACATTACTATTCGTTAAATGATACCTTATAATATTCATAATTAACTATTATTTATATTTTTTATTAAATGTAAAAAATTAAACTCATTCAAAACTAAAGGGGTGTTTTGATTTTTTTTATGAGAAGTGTACGTATATTATAGGAAGTATAAAAAAGCAATATATATATATATATATATATATATATATATATATATATATATATATATATATATATATATATATATATATATATATATATATATATATATATATATATATATATATATATTTTAAATACATTTAGTTATTTACAGTTTCACCATACCTAAAACGGGATGAATAAATGCTGAAAATAGAAAAAAAACTATAAGAGAATTTCAATTAAAATACCTAGTCAGGTCATAAATTCTGTCACATGTTTAATGTAAAATAATTGTAACAAGTTTATTAATTATGTAACCATTCATATACCAAAATGAACTTAACAAAACATAGATTCTTATGACATTAAAGTTTATTCAAAATGACCTCCGTGATTTTGAATACAAGCCTTCAATCTGCGCGGCCAGTTGTCTATCGCAGCACGAACGAGGTCCATGTCAATATCGGCGGCTGCCTTAATCAAGGATGTCTTGAGTGACTCCAAATTGGGATGAGGCTTTGAGCACGCCTTTTCCTCCAAGTGTTGCCATATCTTGTAATCTAACGGATTCAAATCTGGACTGGAGGAGGGCCAGTCTTCGTGCCGGATGAAGTCAATTTCACGCGCCGCCAGCCAGTCTTGTGTGCTCTTCGCTCTATGAGCTGGCGCCGAATCTTGTTGGAATACCCAGTGCCTGTTATTGAACATGGTATGAGAAACAGGTTCCACAAGGTTCGTCAGGACTGTATTTTGATACACAACAGCATTCGTTTTTACACCTTTCTCACAAAAATGTACCTCTGTTAAGCCCCAATAAGAAACTCCCAACCATACCATGAGCGAGGATGGAAAATGACCTCGTTGGACACGCGGAATACGGTTGCTCGCTTCTTCACTACTGTGTGCGTACACCTTATCATTTTGTTTGTTGTAGCTCTCTTCTACGGTAAACATTTTTTCATCCGAAAAAAGAATTTCCCGATATTTTTTTCCCGCGTACCGCTTCAACAAAGCGCGGCATCTCTTCAGTCTCAGGTCCATTAGACGAGCATTCAAACGATGTCCTGTTTTTCTTCGATATGCCCGAAGCCCTAAGTCTTCATTTAACACCCTTTTCACCGTGGTTCTGCTTAACCCCATCTGAAGGGCCAACAGTTTCTGCTTACGTTTGGGATTTCTTTGAATTCGTGCCTTCACAGCTTTTATCACTGCTGGAGTCCTAACAGACCGAGGGCGACCACTTCTTGACCTGTCATCTACACTAGAGTCTTCATTGTATCGTTTGATGGTACGATAAACGAATCTTTTGGTTATATTCAAATTTTTCAGTATGTTAAAAATTTGAATTGGCGCGTAACTGTAACGATGCAACGCAATAACTGCAACACGGTCTTCTTTAAGCGTCCACTCCATATTTAAAAATGAGTAAAATTCTAAAAGTTATACATTTTTATTTTCATGAACAATTCGAAATTCGAATTCAATAAACTTTTTTGTGGCCAGCATTCTAAAAGAAAAGTTTTTACTGTGTGACAATACTTATGACCTGACTAGGTATAACAGTCATTATAATACATAATATATACCTTTTCCAAGTTTCCTTGTGTAGATATGTGTATTATTATTACAGTACCCGTCTGGACACCAGTTGCATGCAGGGTCTGATGAGTTGCACTGTCCTTTCACACATGTACCCTAGATAAATAAGTAGTAATTAATAACAGAAATATTATGTATGTATATGAATTGGCATAGAATGATGAAATGTCAGTGAAATTTGATTAAAGACTATCTTCATTCTTAAAATGGTAATGAAATTGCTATCGTACCTTTAGACCATTGTTTGCAAAAGGAATAATTCATAAGTAGCGGCTACAATATTCTATAATAAATGGGATGGCCTATGGTAGTCATAGAGAACCACACGTATATAATATTTTACTTGCATGTATAGATCAAATCGAATACATTATTACGAAGACACGTGACATGATAAAGGACGTTCATTATTATTTTAATAAAATAATTAATAAAATTCTTAATTTTTAAGCTATTGAATAAATTGAAATATCCCTTCTGAATAAGAATAAGGAAAAAATATTCGCATCAAATCTAAGAACAATAATTAGACATTTATTTTTGTAAGTAGAGTTTTGCTGAAGTAAGTTTTCTTTAACTTGGCGCTACTAGGCCCTGCGACCACATATTGCGACGCACAGAATATTATCAGAATTGAGTGTGTGAGATTGATTTTTGATGGCTTTAGTTCATTCTTTTAATCAATTCCAAACATAATTTACCTACTGCTTTATTTCTTCTTTATCTTTGACCCTATTTTACAATTTATCTCTATAAAACCACTATTGGGACAGTAACGTTCAATAAGTAGAGAATACCTATATGTTGTATGCAATAAAAGTAAAAACAAATCCAGTAAATACTTTTAAAATCTACAACTTATACGGAATATATTTAAATTATTGATATACGAAAACACGCCCTTATTAAATTCCCCAACACAAAGCGTGTCGCGCAAACCTGATAACCGTTTCCAACCAAAATACAAATTTTATGATATTAGATGTAAGCGTAAAAAAACACGTAAACATTTCATTAGGTTACTCTAAAGAGCTTCACGGTACGCTAATGGCGGGAATTTTATTGCCCATATTGATATTGAAACTATAATATTTTGCATGATTTATAATGTTTATGAAACGTGTTTTTGATTCCTACCTTTTAATAATGCCATATTTTTATTGCCGATATGTACCAATAGCTAAGATCAGTAACCCTGAGTAATGTGTTTTTGTGGATCATTGTATTTCTTTAAGAGTTAGAGCAATTTTAGGTGTTTTTAAGTTATAATTTATGATCAGCAGAACCATAGATATCAAAAGTTTCATACATGTTGGAAAAATAGTTTAATTTGCATTATTCAAGTATATAAGTGGATGGATCAAATAATAAATAATAATAGTAACAAAATCAAACGGCAGGACTGCATAAATTACCGCGGTATAAGCCTTCTCAGCGTCGTCGGTATGAAAGGGTTGTGAATGAAACAGACGAAAAAGTATGGGATGCACAAGCGGGATTTAGGAAGGGAATGGGATGTACGGATCAGATCTTTTCCTTGCGGTGCATAGCCGAAAAGTGTTTGGCTATAAACAAGAAGGTCTATTGCGCGTTCGTGGATCTAGAAAAGGCCTATGATAGAGTGGTGAGGAATGAATTGTGGTCAGCATTGTCCGTGAATGGTGTGAGCAGTATCCTTATACGAGCATTGCAATCTCTTTATAGGGATTCTAGTGCTTGTGTAAAGATAAACGGGGCACACACTGAATGGTTTAATATCGAAAAAGGTGTTAGACAGGGATGTGTAGCATCACCGTGGCTGTTTAATCTGTTCATGAACAATTGCTTGACAGATTTAAAAGAGAATGAAAGTGGGTTGAGAATGAATGAAATCATTCATTCTCAACCCACTCGTCAAATGTCTTCTCTATGCTGATGATCAAGTATTACTTACGTCTACAGCCGAGGAGTTGCAGCAGAAGGTAACTGTTATGAGTAGAGCTTTTGTTAGAAACGGAATGAAGATGAATGTAAAGAAGACGAAAGTGATGATGTTTGAAAGAGATGAAACAGTGACAGACTGCAATATTGTGATTGGAAATGAACAAATTGAACAGGTGAATGAGTTTGTGTATCTGGGTTCAAAGTTTACAAGAGATGGAAAGTGTAAGAGTGATATTGAAAGAAGAGTGAATACAGGAAACATGGTGAATGGAGCTTTGCATGAAGGGGTGTTGGTTCCGACACTCATGTACGGAAGTGAAAGTTGGGTATGGCAGAAGAAACATGAAAGCAGAATAAATACAGTTGAGATGAGAGCGTTAAGAAGTATGATGGGAGTTAAACTGAGTGACAGGATAAGAAATAGTGAGATAAGGAAACGTTGTGGTCTGAAAGAAGATGTAGTGACAAAAATTGAGAAAGGTATACTGAGATGGTTTGGCCATGTCGAGAGAATGAATGAAGAATGATTGACGAAAAAAGTGTATAAGGCGAGTGTGAATGGAAGTGTTGGAAGGGGTAGACCTAGGCAGACGTTTCGAGACCAGATCAGGGACGTCTTGAAAAAAGGCCAGGTCAAGAGTACCCTAAACCGACGGGCATGTATGAAGGGAATAATGAAAGTGAACGAAGCGAAACAAGTATGTAAGGATCGTAGCAAGTGGAAAGAAGTGGTCTCTGCCTACCTCTACGGGAAAGAGGCGTGATTATATGTATGTCTGATAGGTTGTCTGGAAGAAATCGCTATTTAGTGATAAGACCGCCGTTTGCTCACTATGTTGTACTATTACCTACTTCTTTTTATGTCTTTTTTTCTGTAAAATTGTGTGGTGAACAATAAAGAATTATCTATCTATCTATCTATCTATCTATGTCAAATTTAATGTATTTTTATTTTTGTGGTTTACACTCTGTTAGTACTGATATATTAAATGTGTTTAATGTTAAAACTGCACGTGTCAAATAATAATAATTAGGAACAATATTAAATTACTCCTAGATCTATGTTTTTAAATCTAACAAAAAATAATACTTTTGTAGTATTTGAATACAAAATAAACTGTAATCTGAGTTGCAGTAAGCAATTTCGATTAGGCACGAAAAAATCATTTTAAACAGTTTCAATCTACATTTATAATAAAATCTTTATTTATTACTAAAGCTACAAAATTAAAGATAAGGACTTTAATATCCCAACGTTTCCCGTCAAAATTGATTTGCATTCAGTTAGAGACAAGGGCGCTTGAGGGTATTTCACAGGAGACGCTGAGCGGTAATTCCATTTAGTGGCTTCACGTCTACGCTAGTTCGATATTGCTAAAGTGTAGACTTCGTTATATCAAAATAATATTGGACTTTGCTAATCTGCTTTTATATTTAATAGCATGTTTATTATATATATAAAATTATATGGAAGCTAAGTGAAAAAAGGCCAAATATATAATAAGGACGGAGAAATGCAATAAAGACTTAAAAGTTATAATAGACTTTCGAACAACGGGCATTATAAAAATTATTAAATTTTATAGTTAATAGCTAAGGCATTTTCCATAAATTCTACCTAAAATAACTTTTCCAAGAGCAAACAGAATAGTGAAAGGATTAGACCGCTAAGACTCTATTAACCCAGAGCCACCGTGGTGCTCCACTGACAGAGGTACGTATATCTCAACTAACACCCCACGTCACTGGGGAATCGTAGTCCTTAAACTCCAAGAGTGTAGTGATGCGTCTACTCGTGCATGATCAATGCCATAACCATGATTTTTTCTTTAGATATGTTTTCAATGTAGTTGTAAATTACAGTTGTAGTGTAGTAGTTGTAAAATCACTAAATAAACCTGTCGAAAAAACAGCACTGGTTTTTATGTGAACAAGAAAATCAGTATATACTGCGATACTCATAGGTCTAAATTTAGGATAAGTATTTTTATTATATGTATTTGTTTTTAATAAAATTTGTGACCTAAATAAATAATTTCTATCTAATGTGTATAATTGTAGACAAGAAAAACCTTATAACGCTACGTGCTTTGCGTTTAGGGTAGTTTAGGTTTGAGGCAAGCCTTGTTCAAATTCTTGTCATTAGACTGAAAATTTAATAACTAAAAGCGGTGAGACTTTTTATATGAAATACCGTAATTTGTTTGATTCTTTTTGTATTTGTAATAATGTAATTATTTGTAATAATAGTTGTGTGCTATTTAACGTCATTTAAATTTTTAGTTAATAAAATGTTGTCACTTTCGTGTATTGTAGAGTGTACAGCGTAATAAGATTACAGAGAATCTGGTATTTAGTTTAAGAAGAAATAATTATTGTTATTTGAACCTTTTATTGAAATTTTTATGTTGTTGTTAGGGAAATAAAAAGTAATCTTTCATAAACTACTGTCTTTGAAGAGTATTTGAATTGATATTTGTAATTTACCTGGAAGCATATGTCATAAGGTTTGTCATAGCTGCATGGTGTGCCATCGGGGAGGGCGCCGAAGTCTGAGGCTTCTCCGCCAGCGAAGTCCACGCACCATATTTCGCAGTGTCTAGTCTCTGGATGGCAAAATCAGTACATTGTAACTTGTAATTCCAAATTATTAAAGACTTAATAAAAAATAATATAATAAAATTGTAAAATAATTCAAGAAATGAAATTACTGTACAATATTTACATTTTAAAAATCTTCATCATCAGCATAAATCGACTTTGCTAAGCTAGTAATTAGTAATATACACATCAATATACTAGGTCTAAATATGTTTTAATATACATAGAAATAGATGAAGAAATATTTTATTTAAAAAGATAAGAGAAACCGTTTGTAATATTTGAGGAATACGTACTCAATTTGTCTTACACAGTGTACAACAAGAATCTTATAGCTAATAAAGTTCTCCAACTTTCGTATTTCATGAGTTGAAATTTATGTTCGTTGCGACTTGGGAATTATAAGACACCAACCAACTTTACAAAATGGAATATTATTTAGGAAGAGTTTCGAATGTAATACATAAATGACTGTGCTTTACTTTTAATAGATAACATCTTAGACTATATTTGAAGTGGTTGGGAATTGTAAGAAAAATAGGATTTGTTATGTTTTTATCTAATTTAAATTCTATTTACTTGATTGAGGTGAAGCATTGAGTTTTTCTGCAATAAATGACAAAGTCTTTATCAAATACTCTGAAAATATAACAGTTATTTAACAAAACTTGCTAGATTGTGCTACTCTTATCCATCATGAATCATATATTTGATTTCCTTAACTCCGACCTTGACGGCACCACCCTGAGCTTTGTGTAAGAGCATGAGTCGGCTTTTATGTCAAGTTCGTATGCATTTCAATACATATTACTCGATTAGCACCATCGAAGCATGATTGAATTTTAAAGTACATAATTAAACATTTTAGAATGGTGCTTATCGCAAAATGAAGAATCAACTTTATTCTGAAACTAAAATTTGTGTGCATATTTGTACAATTTATGAATTACTTCTTGGATGAATTCGTAACTAAAATATTTTGATAAAATACATATATTTTAGACTTACTTGTTGTATTTTATTCCAATGTCGCAACGAAAATAAATGAGCCAATGTATTCACAGGATTCGAAACAATATTGAATGCTGACAGTATGATTTATTCAACATCAATACGAGCAAAAAAGAGAATACTTTTTTGGTATCACAGAATATGTTTTAAATGTATTCGATATTTCATCAAATTACAACATTTCAGTAGCAGTACTGTAGTGTAATCAAACTTAATAGATATATTGTGTAAATATATTTTAAAAATGTTTTAACGCATAATACCTAGTCAGGTCATAAGTATTGTCACATAGTAAAAACTTTTCTTTTAGAATGCTGGCCACAAAAAAGTTTATTGAATTCGAATTTCGAATTGTTCATGAAAATAAAAAAGTATAAATTTTAGAATTTTACTCATTTTTAAATATGGAGTGGACGCTTAAAGAAGACCGTGTTGCAGTTATTGCGTTGCATCGTTGCGGTTACGCGCCAATTCAAATTTTTAACATACTGAAAAATTTGAATGTTACCAAAAGATTCGTTTATCGTACCATCAAACGATACAATGAAGACTCTAGTGTAGATGACAGGTCAAGAAGTGGTCGCCCTCGGTCTGTTAGGACTCCAGCAGTGATAAAAGCTGTGAAGGCACGAATTCAAAGAAATCCCAAACGTAAGCAGAAACTGTTGGCCCTTCAGATGGAGTTAAGCAGAACCACGGTGAAAAGGGTGTTAAATGAAGACTTAGGGCTTCGGGCATATCGAAGAAAAACAGGACATCGTTTGAATGCTCGTCTAATGGACCTGAGACTGAAGAGATGCCGCGCTTTGTTGAAGCGGTACGCGGGAAAAAAATATCGGGAAATTCTTTTTTCGGATGAAAAAATGTTTACCGTAGAAGAGAGCTACAACAAACAAAATGATAAGGTGTACGCACACAGTAGTGAAGAAGCGAGCAACCGTATTCCGCGTGTCCAACGAGGTCATTTTCCATCCTCGCTCATGGTATGGTTGGGAGTTTCTTATTGGGGCTTAACAGAGGTACATTTTTGTGAGAAAGGTATAAAAACGAATGCTGTTGTGTATCAAAATACAGTCCTGACGAACCTTGTGGAACCTGTTTCTCATACCATGTTCAATAACAGGCACTGGGTATTCCAACAAGATTCGGCGCCAGCTCATAGAGCGAAGAGCATACAAGACTGGCTGGCGGCGCGTGAAATCGACTTCATCCGGCACGAAGACTGGCCCTCCTCCAGTCCAGATTTGAATCCGTTAGATTACAAGATATGGCAACACTTGGAGGAAAAGGCGTGCTCAAAGCCTCATCCCAATTTGGAGTCACTCAAGACATCCTTGATTAAGGCAGCCGCCGATATTGACATGGACCTCGTTCGTGCTGCGATAGACAACTGGCCGCGCAGATTGAAGGCCTGTATTCAAAATCACGGAGGTCATTTTGAATAAACTTTAATGTCATAAGAATCTATGTTTTGTTATTTTCATTTTGGTATATGAATGGTTACATAATTAATAAACTTGTTACAATTATTTTACATTAAACATGTGACAGAATTTATGACCTGACTAGGTATATAATGATGATTTTATAATATAATTATGATTCTTAATTTTGTAATGCTTGACTTATTTAAGAAAATTTTACATGGTTGTTAGGCAAACAAAAACGTACCATTAGTATGTAGGTGTGGTATGAATCGAGCTTGTTGCCTAAGACAGAGGTCGGCGCGGATGTCCCTTGAGGCAGCACACGCTGAGCCAGCCCAGCACGAGGACACCTGAGACCCGGCGCCTTCGCATGCAGTTTCCGAGAAGGATCTATATGTAGAACAATATTACGTAAGCTATGATCCAATTACGTTCACATAATATGTGTATACATTGCATATTGCAAACATCTTTGTTATGATGGATAATAACAACAACAAAAAAATTCTATAAGTAAAATTATTTAACAAAACTTTTATCCTTCAAGTGTTCATCATCCCCATTTCATTGAGCATTTTAATTTCTCAGTTTGTTCTCTAAAATTTTCATATTGCGTATGCTTCAGATTTGGAATGAGTTTTCGGCTGTGATTTGCCATCGCAGTACGATATGGGGTTTTTCAAGAAATGCGTTATAAAATTCATATTACGCTAGTAGCGCGTTAGCAATGTCCCTGGTGTTGTAAACGTGTATAGACGATGGTGCCCATTTGCTAGAAGGTGAACCGTTTGTCTGTCTGCTGAGTTACTCAGCTATAAAAAAAAGATCACTCTAGTAATATTAACACGTACTAAGATTGTGATTGTAACATTAAATACATAAAAAGATTAATATAAGTAGAATGATGAACAGATCACCACTTATTCTTTGCTCTAAATAATATACAAAATAGCCATTTGATCCCATGAGATCTCTAACGAGCCCTTTAATTGGTGGGCTGGCTTCTGGACCCAACGGCTATGTAAAATATTTACATATGACAATAGTAAAGCTGCGTCACACTGACATGTCCCCAGTCGTATGTAATTATCTCGTATCCACGGTGGATACGAGAAAACCTCGCGACACCCTAAAAGGTTAAATTAATAACCAGCGCATAAATTATCAGTAATATGAATACATACAGTGCGACCAAATGGTCCTGTACGTCCATTTCTGAGTGTTTGATCTAAATGGAGGACAAATTATTTTTATTATCTAAAAATAATGTGTTCTGGTCTGAATGAACGTCTTCGTTATTTGTTGTATAGAAGCCTTAAAAACAGGGTTTTACTTAGGACACGGAACAGTTCTAAAAAGTGAGTCTTTTATTCATTAACTTCATCAGCGGCCTCATTATTTATATCAAAAATTGTTTTTTCCTTTCTTACTCGTAAAACCTGCGATCAGCCGTCTAGATTATAATCATGTGTGTTGTATGAAAATGTGATAAAAAGAAAGATAGAAAATATAAAAATTAAAACACTATGTGATTAAAAATACTATTTTACATTGTAAAAGTTTCTGAATTGTTAGTTACAGAGTTAAAGTTACAGAGGGTTTATTATTAGTATATAAAAATTAGTTCTTGCTATTAATATTTGAACAAATTTACCATTGAAAATGTATGAAGTACTTTTCGTAGTAACCTAAAAGCTTTTAACCTGTCGAATGAGATCAGAAATCTTTCCAAAAATTGCTTTATACAGGTATCAACTGATGCATGCGATACGAGCAAAGTATTATATAATGCAAACAATACGTTTTATCGATATTTCCTAGGAAACTATATATAATACATTTTCCATAAGGTTTACTATAAAAGAGTATCCTTTCATCTTCATAAAAATTGCCGGATATATGAATTTATCACGAAAAAGGTTATAAGCTTGTTACTGTTATCCATAAAGGTATATGAAGCACTGCGAATTTATATTTTTTATTTTTAGAAATATGCTTATTTAAGTAAACTACTTGTTGGGTTGGAATCGAATATCTATCTTAAATTCATCATTATTTTAGAAGTTTCTTTTTTGCCAAGGAGATTGTTTATTGCTGTTCCAGAAAAATTAAAAATAACAAAAGACTGAGTATATTAGAGGAAGTGTGAAAGTAGCGTGTTAGTGAAAATTTGAAATTAACAGACTAACGTGGTTTGGCCATGTAATGCGCAGGGAAGAATGCCGTATAAAAGGAAAATTATAAAAATGAGAGTGGATGGATAGAGAAGTAGAGGTAGACCAAAAAAGATGGATGGATTGTGTAAAAATATGGCAAAAAAGGGTGTGAATGTTGAGATGACGGTTAACAGAGACGAGTAGAAGGAGAGAACGTGTTATGCCGACCCCATATAATATATTATAGGATAAGGGCAGGAAGAAGAAGAAGAAGACAGGCTGACAGCTCACTTTATAATAAGAAGTTGCCGATGGATATGGCTGTGGATTGACTAATAAGTGGCGAGTCCGCCTGTCCCACAGTAATATAAAAAAAATATATATTCAAACTTGTGCTCAAACACAATAAATAATTAAACATTACCGTGATTGAAACAAAGAGACAATGTAGATATTACGAATGAGGAAAATAGTTAAGTGCATTTTCCGTGAATTTCCCTGTGGAATACGTGATAACAATGTAAACTCGTAATGTAACCGCAAATTTGGTTTACTTGGGGGACATTGTTAAGGGTGCTTGTACCTGCGTTCTTTATTACTCACAGTGTATTCAAAACTAGTATTAAAATATTGTTGTGTTTAATGTTTTTTATAAATTTAGTGAATTATTAACATATTGGGGAATTATATTATATTAATTGAAAAAACTAGCAAACCCGGCAAACGTTGCTCTGCCAAAAACAAAACATTTTCGCGACCAAAAGTAGCCTATGTTCTTCTCCAAAGTCCAATCTATCTCTTTACCGAAATTCATCAAAATTGGTTCAGCAGTTTAGGAGTGAAAACGTACCAGACAGACAGAGTTACTTTCACATTTATAATATTATTGTACCTTTCGTAGATAAGATAGAGTGGACGCTACACAATACGTTACAGTATATGGAATATAAAAATAGTTGATTTTGCAATTAATTAATAAAAAATACGTGATAAGAACTATCATATCTTAGGAAAGCAGCAAAACACACATTTAAAAAAATGTGAAAATCGATTAGTTTCTGTGTTCATCGTTAGCAACAACGTGACACGAGAATTATGTATAAAAATATACAAGAATTTTCACCTCAATTCCTTGTATTCTATAGGTGAAGGTAATTTAAAATAACATTATTTACATGCTACCTAAATAAACAAAGGTATTTTGGAAGGATTTAATAGGTATTAAATCCATAACATAGGTATGTTACATGCTCTGTTTAGCTTATGTGTTAATTCCGCAAATTCTTTAGTATGAGGCTAAATCTATGTAACTGAATATATACTACTGCGGGCGCTTCAGCATCGAAAGCAACGGGGAGGTAGACGGGAAGCTGGCATCCACCACCAATAGCATTAGCGTCAATACCTATTATCTATCTGTCAAAACCTATCTTGCATCGTAGGCGAACGGTATTACAAAATAGATCTTGCAAGTTAAACAAACAATTTTATATTTATGTTGATTAAATTTTTTTGTTTCTTTATGCACTACGTTCTGTGACAGGCCCTAGCATGTCCTAACATTTACTAGTTGGTAGATAGGGGGGTATTTTCAGTTATCATTGTCGGTATGTGAACCGAGCCACATTGTACTTTACTTTATTTATTGTATATCTCCTGGGGCATTTTCCGTTTCAATTTGCGAGTTGTGTGAGTTTCCCTAATTAAAACTTTCCCCAAGCAGGTTGGGTGGTTTATACTCCGTTCCGTGTAGGTTTTTATATGTTATATATTTTCTTAATTGATTGTATAAACTTGCAGGTCGTGATGCACCTGTTCGTTTGTCACGTAGCAGGAAGCGTTCGTTACCATTCTCAGCATTTTGGTCTGAAATCTCTACACAATTTATATGTTAGAGTGAGAGGCTTTCCCCCATAATTGGATATTATAAGTCCATAATGGTTTAAGCATAGCCTTGTACAAGAGAAGTTTATTGCTCATTAATAATTGCGACTGACGGCCTATTAACCAGTAGTATTTCCTTATTTATAAGCTCAGTTGCTTACGTTTGGTGAAAAAATATTTTTGCCATGTGAGTCGCTTGTCCAGGTGTGAGCCTAAGTTTCTCACATAATCTGATTGGGAAATTTCAAGGCCGCTGACCTTGACTGGTGTACATATGCTCTTTTTTAAGGCGCAGGTAACATTTACTTACATTGCTTCATTTGGTTTTTTTTTCGCCTTTCGCCACTTCTTGAGCCAGTCTGGGATAGCATTTACTCCATTTTATATATAGAGTTATTGACACCTCTGTTAGATCCTCTTGAGAGGCCAAGATCGTAATTTTATCAACAAAGGTTTTAGCTGTTGTTACACAGTCTGATTTTGGTAGGTCAGAGGTGTAAACCAGATACAGTAGCCGTCCTAGGATGCTGCTACATTATGGGACTCCTGTATTAATACTACAGATTTGAGAATTTTATATGCTTAGTTGGGGAACACAGATGTTAATTTAAATAGTATCATGCCATATTCTGTCGAAGGCTTAGGATATGTCAAGAAAGACCTTTTAGCTTCAAGAGACTTGTCAATTTAATTTATTAACCTGTGTACTTGTTTGATAGTGTGTGCTTTTGATGAAAATCAAATTGGTGGTCAGCTATCAGTCTATGCTGTTACTATTATTGGTGTGATACGTATTAGTATCAGCGTTTAGAATATCTTCGACGGTATAGGTAACAGACTAATTGGCAGGTATGACTTTGGTTTTTTAGATTTTTTATTAGGTTTTAGCAGCATTATTATTTCTGTAGTTTTCCATTGTGGTATTGGGGCGATTGACATCTGACCTTCCAATCTCACAAGAAAATCCATACGAAAAGAAGAAAAAAGCGTTCAAACTTCATCTGTTGTTATGTTCACTTGGGTTTCAAAAGTCTTACTATGACTCCTTACACTCTGAATATAATATAATAAATTCACTCACCCTCTATACCGACAGCGTCTGACGCGTGTGCGTAAGCCATATCCACAATCCGCGCTGCAGTCACTCCATGCACCCCACTCTCCCCATTCAGGCCTGTCCACATCTCCAACTACCAGCTTCGTTTCCACCCCATGGCCAGGCATAGGCTCGCAGACTTGGTTCACGCACCACTGTTAAATATGAATTTATTAAAAAGGATGTTGATTATAGAGCTTAATCGATTAATTATCAAAAATTCGCGCTCAATCATACACAAACGCTCTGTTGTTTATTTTGGAAGGAACTAGATGGCGTCGTATGAATTGTTTTATGTTTATTTAATCCTCTATCATATTACATTAAAGATTCATCAGATAGATCAGATAGCAGATGTATTTCCGTCAACTATGAAGATCTGAGAGGCCTAATATTATACGTAATTAAATAGTCGTTACAAATTATACCTTCTAAGTCATTTGGTTTGATAAGGTGTCATAAAACCTTATAGGTTTATAACAATTATATCGTTATAATTAGACTGCTTTGGTAGTCATATAGGCATAGCAGCAAATTTATTATGAATGAATGAATGAATATATTTTATTGCACAACACACAAAATATTATATACAATATAGGACAAAACAAACAAAAGATTGTACATGTACAAACGGCGGCCTTATTGCTGGAAGCGATTTCTTCCAGGCAACTTTATTACCAATTTATTATCTATTCATTCTTATTTATAATTCCAATATTAATTTAATATGGAATATAATCTCAATATATTGTAATATATGAGTGCCCGTTGTTGAAAATTCAAATTTGTTACTTTTTAAATAAATATATTCTTTTCAGTGTTCAAAATTCAGTTCACGTGCATTGGTATGGTATTCCATCTAAAATAAAAATGTTGTGTGATTTCGCTGTAACTTTATATGTGCAAATGTAGAGAACAAATATTTCAAAGTACCTAGTGATTGATTTTTCAGTCGGGTAAGCTTTAAGACCGTACTGTGGATTCAATCACTACGCAGGACAATCAATAAATAGTTTGCAATAGACTATATACATGTCTGTTTACTGTGTTTTTACATAGTGCAAGGAATTATATACAAATTACTACGGATTTTAAGCATTTAGAATATTAATGGACGTTTTCCTAAATACAAATAAAAATGTAGAATGTAGCTAGTACTTTTTTGAATTAAATTTCTGATGAATAATACTAAGAAAAATACTAGAAATGACAGTGAATGAATACAACAGGAGAGGTAGAACAAAGAAAAGATGAATGACAATCCGTTCATCTTAAAAGATGATATGGCAAAAAAGGTGATAATATTTAGATGACGACTAATAGAGGATAGTGGAAGGAACATGTTGTGCTGACCCCACATAGTCTGGAATATGGGCAGGGAGAAGATGTATAAGAAAATAAATTTTTAGCGAGAACTGTTAATTCAAGCCTTTTTTCAGCGTAAGTTGAATTTTAGAAACACATTCAAGAAAAACATTGCTCTTGAGTGCTGGTCCTATATATACCTTTAAATTTTAAGTAGAGCTGCGTCATTTCTTTTCCTATTAACGTTTTGATTGTTTAAGTGTAGCGAACCTTATTTATCTGTCGCGTCCAGTTCTTGTCATTTGCATAACATAAGAGGTTTCAGATTATACGCAAAAACATTTCCGAATTTACTTTAGAGTAATTTCTTTATCTTTTGCCATTATTTGGAGAGTGGTACTCTATGCTACGTAAAATTTTTATTGAGTTTATTTTTTAAATCTCTCAGTAGTTATTTAATAATATATAAATAATTAATTGCTTGTATTATGAGCTTTGGAAAATTAGATACGATCTCTCTCAAAAATATTGAGAGACACACATTAGTAGTAATAAATTTTGTTTATATAATAGTAATAATAACATTTATTTCGGAAATTTTCATCCATAAATTATTAGAAGGTTAGTTACAAAGTACATTAACACAAATCGACTATTTTCTTATAAGAAGAAATAAAATTAAATCAGTTAAAGATTGCAAAGTGATCTCCGGTGAAAGTGTGATTTCTCAACATCGATCCCTTGTTTTGGACGTAACCATAACGTCGAAAAATTTAAAATACAAAAAGTCATCCCCCAAAATTAAATGGTATTTTCTGGAAAAGGAAGACTATGAAAGTAGATTTAAACAAAGAGTGGTAGACAACATGGTAGATATGGATGACATGGTTGGAAATCTGTAAATGAAGGTTGAAATGAAATAGCAGAATGCATTAGAGATGTAGAAAAGGAAGTTTTTGGAGATTTGAGAAAGAATCTTGGTGGTGGAATGAAGAAGTACAGGCGATTCTGAAAGATAAGAAAAATGCTTTTAAAGAATGGAAAACTGTGGATGAAAAGAATGTTATGATAAAGGAAAGTAAGAGGAAATAATATTTACAATGTAAGAAAAGAGCAAAAAAACTGTTGCTGTCTCCAAGGCCAGGCTGGCCAGGGAACAAGCCAGGCGGTATGAGGTTTTGGGAGTCTCTGGTGGTCAGAAAAATCTTTATAGAATGGTGAATGATAGAGAAAAGAATGCAAGAGATATAACCCATATGAAATGTATAAAAGATGATAGTGGAAGTAAGACCCTTGACACACACAGACAATGAAAAAATAAAGAATAGATGAAAAAAATATTTCTGTGAATTGATGAACGAAGATAATGTCTGGAGTGGAATGTTACAGAAGACACCCGTTAATATGGACGTTGTAAAAGAAGTGAGTACGGCTGAGGTTAGACTCGCTGTAGATAGCATGCAAAATGGCAAGTCTGTAGGACCGGATGAAATACCTGTGGAAGTATGGAAGTTTTTGAAAGCAGATGGATGGAAATGGCTAACTTTGTTCTTCAATAAGCTGTTGCAAGACGAGGCGATCCCCAATGAATGGTGCAATAGTACGTCAGTGCCCCCTTTTTAAGAACAAGGAGGTTGTACAGGTTTGTAATAATTATAGAGGAATAAAGCTCATGTCGCACAGCATGAAATTTGGGAGACTACGAGGCGACTACGAGAGGAGAGCGAAATTGGTTTTCCCTTAGGAGAATCAATTTGGTTTCATGCCCGGGTGGGAGACTACGGATGCCATATTCGCACTTTGCCAACTGTGTTCTTACACACAGAAGTGCACATAAGAGGCGTGTCTCTGCCAACTTGCTCCAACTTCCGGTACCTCGGATCATTAATCCAGAACGACGGTGTGATAGACCGAAATGTGAAAAACAGAGTGAATGCAAGGTGGATGAAATGGCGACAGGTCTCAGGAACAATTTGCGATCCACAAATGCCGTTTAGACTTAAAGGTAAAATTTACAAGTCCGTTATAAGATATGTCATATTGCATGGATCAGAATGCTGGGCCACAAAGGGGAAAGATGAAAGATTATTGCATGCAGCAGAAAAGCGAATGTTGAGATGGATGAGCGGAGTTACAAAAATGGATAAAATTTGAATTGAGTATATTAGGGAAAGTTTGAAAGTAGCGCCAGTGATTGAGCAGCTGAAAAATAGATAGGTTAGCCTGATATGACCATATAATGCGAAGAGAGGAGCGTCATGTAACAAGGAGGATGCTAGAAATAAGAGTAGATGGATACAAGAGGAGAGGTAGACCTAAGAAAAGATGGATGGATTGTGTAAAATGTGATATGGTTAAAAAGGTGTGAATGTTCAGATGACGACTAATAGAGGAGAGTGAAAGTACAGGACATGTTGTACCCATCCTACATAGTTTGGGATAAGGGCAGGAAAAAGACAATTAATTAACAATAATAGTTTTGTTATAAATTCTTTAAGGAATGCTAGCTCCAAGATTGCGTTAATTGAACTTTATAGTTACGCATTTACAAAAGGGCACGCTTATGCCCTTTGTATGAACTGTGGAATCTGTGTTCCGGAATGCGATAAAACCACGCGAGCGTGAATGCAATCATCGATTTTCTGCCACATATTGAATCCAGTCGCCCGGACTGGGCTTAATAACTTGCAGAGTTTTAGGTCAATTTGATGTGTCAATTTATACATTTATACAAATAAATAAAATTGGAGGGTCTGTTTGTAAAATTAAAATAAGCGCTTTTTACTAAGTGCATTCGGACGTATACACGGTACATATACAAAAACAACATTTTTTACAATTTTTGTCTGTCTGTCTGTCCATCTGTCTGTCTGTTTGTTCCGGCTAATCTCTGAAATGGTTGCACCGATTTTGACGGGACTTTCACTGGCAGATAGCTGATGTATCAAGGAGTAACTTAGGCTATTTTTATTTTAGAAGAAAAACAGTTTTGTTAAAAATGATAAGTTTCGAAAATTTTAAATACGACTTTAAGTTGACCTCAGATTTATATCAACAATCATATGAAATAGGGTTCAGCTTAGGCTGGACATTGTAGGTTTTATTTCAAATTTTAGTTGATTTATATCATCAATCATATTATGAAACTAGCTATGCCCGCGACTCTGTCCGCGTGGAATAGTGACTTTGGGCAGCATTTTTGGATATATCTTATGGTAGGTATATTTTGGATTGCAAACCCTG
Organism: Malacosoma neustria; assembly: GCA_963693495.1. Classification (NCBI taxonomy): domain Eukaryota; kingdom Metazoa; phylum Arthropoda; class Insecta; order Lepidoptera; family Lasiocampidae; genus Malacosoma; species Malacosoma neustria. The sequence goes on along the minus strand of OY856379.1, from coordinate 15,403,099 downwards.
TTAACCCTAAAATATAAATAAATGAAATATGCAAACAGTCAGTATTATCGAATGCAACTGTTACGCCATGTGAGTAGTTTTTGTTAAACATGATAAGTTTCGGAAATTTTATATTCCAATTTAAGTTAACCTCAGATTTATGTCATCAATCATATGAAATAGGATTTAGCTGAGGCTGGTCTTTGTACGTTCGAACGTACGTATCCCGGAGGCGCATGGCGTAACAGTTGTATTCGATAATACTGACTGTTCATTTATATTTTATTGTTTATAGGGTTTGTAATCCAAAATAAACCATAAGATATATCCAAAAAATTCTGCCCAAAGTCACTAATCCACGCGGACGGAGTCGGGGGCACAGGTAGTATGAAATATATTTGACATTTCAACATCTAGTTAGATTGTTATCTTTGTTCTGTTTTGTTTGTTAAACACTCCAGGGTAAACTAAGTATGCTATATTTTATAGTGTAACAAATACTCGTTAACTTCACTTTGAATTGTTTTTTTTTTATTTTATTTATTTAAAGTCGCTTTTTAACAACTCAGGTCATTAGCGACCACGTTTACATACACAGAGCTGATATATCTGACCATCTTCAGATATACTAGATCCAAGAATTCGAATTATGAATGTAATAAAGAGTGACCGAATTTTGACGAAGACCCTTTGACATAAAAGGTGACTTGCTCGCTTTTTATTATATTCATAATTTGAATAATTACTTTTAATTTGTGCAGGGGCGGATTAAGTATACTGATCTCTGCGGCTAGGGGTGGCCTGAGATAATCCTGTTTGGATAGCAACCACCCCTGGTCCCTAAATATGCCGCCATATTAATCCATGTAATGTATGTAATAATCTATGTGTATATTTTATGTAATCGCCATAATACTAATGGTATGTCACCATAATAACCTTACGTAGTGTTTCGACATTTAAGTGACCTAGTGGGCACCTGGCCGGATAACAGCATTTTTTCGATACCACTGGCGTCGTAACCATTTTTTTTTTGGTCTCGGGGAAAAACCTCTCTTGACGGGTTCCCCCGGCCCGGGGGACCGAGGGTTATGTGGGACTCCGGGAAATATGTATGGCCATCCAACTACCCACTAAAAAACCCCGCTGTTCTCCTATCGCCTACGCCCGGGCCCACGGATATATGGTCTGCCGATCTCGTGGCCTGGGCGATGCATAAGCGATGGTAACTGCTTACTATTAACTAGGTCTTATCTGCTGGATAATAGCAATAAAAGAAAAACAATAAATTTTGACATATCACCAAATGTTTTTACTACGGCAAGGAATAATACACCATCTCTCAATTTTGTTACGATACCAGAACATTTAAGGCAGATAAAATACTTTTTCTTTTGGTGTCGGGTTGGAAAATCCTCATGGAGGCCGTCCGCCCTCGGGGAAGGGCGAAGAACTGTCAGACTCTTACTGACTAAAAACCAACCCGAGTTCCTCATGTACCCGGGTGTCGGAAGGGCGGGTATCGCCGAGGCATTCGTCGCTACTCCCCAGATGGTCAGGCGGGCCCCGTCACCCACTGCGGCCGTCACCCCGGCTGCAGGACTCCACTATAAGACGCACGCTGAACATGAAGCCGCCGCCTCGAGGCCTGCTGCTGATCGGACGACAAGACGCCCCAAGTCTGCCGTCAGCAGGCCGCACCCTACGGTGGCCGGAAGTCGGCCACCCTACGACGCCCAGTGCGTCTGCTGCGGGAGGGCAGAGAGGAGGCAGTCTCTCCCTTTCCGCCGCCTCCTTTGCTAGCATCACGGCCTCGCAAAAGGTGGTGACGACACTCCACCCTGACTCGCTCCCGACCATGATAGACACAAGAACCGGAAGCGAGAGGTTTCCCGCAGCACTTACGGCCGCGACCAAGTCACGGCGCAACTCGGCCCAAGCTGGGCACTCCGCCAACGAATGCAGCGCCGTATCGACGCGGCAATCACCACAATGAGGTAGATAAAATACTAGAATTTCCTAATTTATTCTGTTCAGAACCTGCTGTGGGTTTAAGGATGAGTGTCTTGGAACAGACAATGATTTAACACGTCGAGCAAAGAGGTAGGAGAGGTCATTGACATTCTAGCGCCGTATTATGTAAATTGCGAGTTCTTTGAATGACTTTGTGATGCTGATTACTCAACATTTTTGTACTATGTGATACAAAACTAAAATACATGTTTCTCATAACTTTTACTAAAGATTCTTCTATGTGAATTTGGACGGGTTTGTCAAAGTCACCCTTTTAAGTATATGTTTATGTATACATATACTTAAAACTTAAAGCAGTAGAGATAATTAGCATATTCAAGTTACTTGATTTTAATTAATGGCTTGTTAAGTGTATATGTGCGCACAGGAATATAATGTCTAAGCAATTTTGTTATAAATAAGTATTAAAATATAATTAACTATTACGAGATTAAAGTATTTATACATGACGTCATTCATTTATCTACCTTCCTATGTATGTTTAGAACACATAACGTATTGTGGGATATGTAGAATGTATTATTGAAAAGTCTCAAATTAAATTAAAATAGTTGGTAAATAGACATATAAATTACCTTATTATGTCCACAAGGTGTTCCCTCAAGGGGCGGCGCGCGTTTCGACCGACACACGTTCGGGACAGCTCGATGAGCGCACCATAGCCTCGAACATGCTGACCGTACTTTCAGTGACCTGCATACTGAGAACCTGTGAAAATTATTTTAATATTAATGACCAATTTGTGATTCAATGAATTGAAAGTTACATAGTCTTAGAATAAAGAAATATGATCAGATAAAATGAAAGAAGACGGTAAATAACAAAATGTATTTTTTTAATAACTGCAGAAGTATTAACACCTGGAAAAACTTTTGAAATATAGGCTTTCAGTATTTGATCCTTTATTTATAAATGAGATGAACACGAAGAAGGAAAAAAGTCAAGTGTCACAAAATATTTACAATACAATTAAAATTTAATAAGTAATATTTTCTAAAATAATTTAATAACAACTGTCACGGTACATATTTTCGTTATATATCGTAATATTATACAGACTACTGACAATGATTTTGTCCTATTATTAGAGCTTTAAGACCTTATTTCATGCCCGATGTGGGTAGGAAAGTAGAAAAGACAAAGGAAACCAATTTCGTATAATCTCTATTAACGGTATATATAGTAGAATTCAGATTATAATTATGTTTATGCCATGGATAGTATAATTATAAAAATCATAATCTTCCTAGCGTTAACTGTCGGTTGCATCCTAAACGACCGTTTCGGTGCCCGAGTCCGACTTTTTCTACTCCATTTCGCACGGTCTTCAACATTCCTGGTAGGGAGTTTATTGACATGCATGCCCTTTACGACGTCAAGCCAGCATTTTTTGATACTACCTCTCCTACCGGGCCCCGTCAGAGGCAGCATTTGTTTAAGTAGTCTGTTGCCGCAAAATCTGGCCGTTCCAACAAAGCCGACACTTTTTCCGCAATGTCACGGACATGAAGACTGTCGCGAACGCGGCAGTTCCTAACGCGGTCCTTTCACGTTACACACATCCACCGCAGCATATTCATCTCCGTGACACGCAGTTCCTGCTTGTGTCGCTTTAACATCGGCCACGCTTTACAGCCGTATAAAAGGACATGATATTAATAGTACTTACAGTGAATTCAGTTGATGTGAAATCCTTTTCGAATTTACTATTAAATACAGAAACTGCATTGTAACATAGTTGAAGATGGTCCATTACAGACGTTAATAAAATTATTTACACTCGTTTGATTATTAAATTTTAATTCCGTGAACGAATTCATTCATTCACACTTATTAAAAGCGATTATGTTGCAAATGTGTTTCTGGAAGTAGATGCGTGTGGGAACATTTAATTAAAATCTATTAATAGTGCTCCGTAGGGAACTTTAGAGAGCCTTTCTTTCTTCATTTGAAAGAAAGAACACATTGCTTATAAAAATTAATAAGTTTTAATTTAGTATTTGTTGTGTAATAAATACAATAAATAAGGCTATGCGGTAGTTAAAGGGAATCACATTCGGGACTAAATTACAATAGATGTCGCAGTTCGATTCTCACGTTTACAAGCATCATTTAGGCAATTTTGGAGCCTAATGTGTATTATAGTCGGCATGTATGAACGGTGAAGGAAAGCATCGCGAGAAAACGTGCACACCGAGATTGAACTGCCTTGGAGAAGTGTGGGCATCATATCTATTCCCCTCTAGGGGGAGGTCGAAGCCCAGTGGGATGGTATGGGCTGTTGTATCTATTTCATTTATTTTCCCACGCAGATTACCTAGACAAGAAAATGAAGTGTCACTATTAGACACCGAACTACTCAACAGAGTGTACTCGGAACAGATCGACAGTGATGATAGAAAAGAAATCAATTCTCTTTTGTTAAAAAAAAATTAACCACCGAAAAACTGGAAAACAAAAAAATAATAAACTTTCTTTTTATTAACCTTAATAAATAAGTTATTAAACTAATGTAAGTATACCTAACCAATTTTCAATTTTGAGTCGACGCCAAACAAGCAAATTAATTAATTGCGTAAAGCGTGATGCGCGGCGGAATAAAACTATACTATACAAATAAATAAAATTGGAGTGTCTGTTTGTAATATTAAAATAACCACTTTTCACTAAGTGCATTCGGACGTATACACTGTACATATAACAAAACAACATTTTTTAAAAATTTTGTCTGTCACTGTCTTTTTGTTCCGGCTAATCATGAAATGGCTGCACCGATTTTGACGGGACTTTCACTGGCAGATAGCTGATGTAACAAGGAGTAACATAGGCTATTTTTATTTTAGAAAAAGAAATAGTTTTTGTTCAAAATGATAAGTTTTAGAAATTCAATTTAAATTGACCTCAGATTTATAGCATCAATCATATGAAATAGGGTTCAGCTTAGGCTGGACTTTGTAGGTTTTATTTCTAATTTAAGTTGACCTCAGATTTATATCATCAATGATATGAAATAGGGTTTAGCTTAGGCTGGACTTTGTAGGTTCAAACGCACGTATTCCGGAGGCGCATGGCATAACAGTTTCATTCGATAACACTGACTGTTTGCATATTTCATTTATTTATACTTTAGGGTTTATAGGGTTTGTAATCCAAAATAAACCATAAGATTTATCCAAAAAATGCTGCCCAAAGTCACTATTCCACGCGGACGGAGTCGCGGGCACAGCTAGTATAAAATAAAACTAAAAAATTTGAAAACTATGAACGGAAATGTAAAAAGAGTAACCTTGTGTTGTGTTCCAGCATTAGTGACCCTAGTTCCTGTACCTTTATGGAACAGCAGTGTGTTCGCGATGCCACTGGCGTTGCAAACACCTATAGGCGACGGTAACTGCTAAATCCTAAGCGGGCTGTCAGCCTGTCTGCTGTCCTACAGCAATAAAAAAAACAGTCCATGACTTGGAAGGTAATGTCATCTCCAACTCCGAAGAACTTTAAAGCGATTCAATCTGCTAGTAACATCATGGGATGTTTTTCTGGGACAGCCAAGGTGTGGTAAAGATCTAATATCTTAATCATAGAGCCACTATTATGGGGACTTTGTACGCAGGACAAATAATGAAGTTGCGTGAAGGAAAACGCAAGCAACGGCGTGGCAAACTCGCTAAAGCTGTTTTGTTTCACCAAGGTAACGCCCCCGCGCACAAGTCCAGAGTTCATTACAACTCAGGAAGCTGGCTTCGAGTTGATAAAATATCCTCCATATTCACCCGACCTTGCTCTTAGTCATTTCTGCCTATTTCCGCGGTTTAAGGAACATCTCAGGGGCCATACATTTGCAGATAACGACGTAATTTGAAGTAGTCGCCGCGGTACACAATTTTTTAAGGGACCAAGAAGAAGATTAAAAAAAAGGAATTTTAGCTTTAGAAAAAATATGTACATGAAAGGTGACTACGTCGAAAAACAAAATGACATTTAAGACAAAAGATAATTGCGTCATACTCATTATCACTTTTTTTTAACACCCCTAGTATGTATAATACAAATAAGTGTACATTCCGGATTTAGAGCTTCCGGTTGAGGGTTTCCCATTGCAGTACGAAATAGAGTTTTTCTCGAAAGGTGCCCTTCGAAACCGGTAAAGCGTTGGCACGATGGCCTCTCGTTACGCGATCGTCAATAGGAGACGGAGATCACTTGCCTGTGTTTGCGTGTTTCTTAAACTACAGTGATAAAATAAGAGTAATTCAACAGTAACATGATCTAAATGATTGATTCCAATTAATAACTTTTCATTCCTTTTAAAGGGTTATCAGAACTGATCATGATGGACATCAATAAGCAATCAACTTAAAATATCCACTTTCATCGAAACAATAAGCCTTCTTTGGCTCTCGTTGTTCGAAACCTGATTTTAATTGATACGAATCAAGCTTTTATGGATCATTCAATCAAATTAATGAAAAATGTGTTTATGGACAACATAATGACTTTTTTTAACTAGATTGGTGTAATATTTTACAATCCGATCTTCACGACATAGCTTTCACACGTGGAAACGTCTGCGGATCGCGGGTTCGATTCTCGTCCTGAATCTGGGAGCTAATTTGAACATCTTTAATATATAAAATTCTCGTGTCACAGTTTTCGTTGCCATACTCCTCCGAAACGGCTTGACCGATTTTGATGAAATTTTTTGTGCTTATCCGGTATCTATGAGAATCGGCCAACATCTATTTTTCATACCCCTTAGTGATAAGGTCACTATTCCACGTGGACGGAATCGCGGGCACAGCTAGTCTAGATATAATGGAATCTCAAAAAAGGTTAACAAACTTGCATCAGAACACAGATTGCTAATATTATATACATTTTGTTATTTCGTTTACTCAATTAAAGTAAATGTTCTATCTAAAATATTATATATCTCCTCTCCCATATATAACTGTATATGTTTGTACATTTCTACAGCATTAGATGTAATAAGTATTTTCCATATAAACCTCGTTGCGCCTTCCGCTCAAAGGTTTATATTTCATTATTACGAGAACAGAGACGTAATGTAACTTGAAATTTAATCCTAGTAATTACATTTAACTCGATCGACAGTTATATTACGTGTATATAAAAATAATTAAGTGTTTATAAAAATAATTTACCCGTCATAAATTATGTATATTTAAAACATAGTTTTCTTTACTTTTATTCTTTGGCAAAATCAGTACCTAAATCATTGGAGCCACATATAAAAAAGAAGAAATAAATACATATCATATTATATAGAATGAAACTCGGGACGCGAATAAAACCCGTAACTCTCGTAAGGGTTCAACGTGTGAAAGCCGTTGTACTACAGAGGTTAACTTGTAAGAAGACGTGTGAGTGGAACTGAAAGAATTTTTCATTTAAAATGCAATAGATTTGTTATTTCGTAAAGTGCCGCCACTTTAACTCAGGATCCCATTCCCCCGCGAATTCGATTATAAGTGAACGGATTATCGGGAAAATCTCTCTCAATCCCGTTTAGACTTATCGCTACATACATACTCGTAGTATATAAAACCAGGTCAGTGTAGTTTATATAATCGACACTTGAAAGTATAAGTAACTATGAAGTAACAATAAATTAATTTTGAGTATTTGAAGCCTCCAGCCTCCCGAACAAGCCGGATTTCGAAAAGGCACCATAGACCACATACATACGCTGCGGCAGGTTATACAGAAGACGGAGGAGTATAACCAGCCACTATGCTTGGCGTTCGTGGACTATGAGAAAGCCTTTGATTCGATCGAGACCTGGGCGGTGCTTCAGTTTCTCCAGAGGTGCTACATTGATTATCGATATATCAAAGCGTTGAAGTGTTTGTATGAAAACACCACCATGTCAGTCCGTCTCCAGGATCAGAACTCGATACCTATCCGACTGCAGCGAGGAGTCAGACAAGGCGATGTCATATCGCCGAAGCTCTTCACCGCTGCGTTGGAAGATGTTTTCAAGCTTCTGGACTGGAATGGACTAGGCATCAACATCAACGGCGAGTACATCACTCACCTGCGATTCGCAGATGATATTGTAATCATGGCTAAGACCATGGAAGATTTAAGCCATATGCTCGATGGCCTTAATACAGTTTCCCAAGGAGTAGGTCTCAAAATAAACATGGACAAGACGAAGATCATGTCTAATGTCCATGTCGCACCTACCCTCGTAACAGTTGGGAACTGTAATCTCGAAATTGTTGACGAGTACGTCTACTTGGATCAAACGATCCAGTTAGGCAGGTCCAATTTCGCGAAAGAGGTCACTCGTCGAATACAACTCGGATTGGCAACGTCCGGGAAGCTCCGTAAAATCTTTTCGTCCCAAATACCGCAGTGTCTCAAGATGAAGGTTTTTAACCAATGTGTGTTGCCAGTGATGACTTACGGAACGCAGACGTGGTCGCTAATTATGGGCCTTATGAGAAAGCTCATGGTCGCTCAGAGAGCAATGGAGAGGGCTATGCTCGGGGTTTCCCTGCGAGATCGAATCAGAAATGAAGAGATTCGCAGAAGAATCAAAGTCACCGACATAGCCCGGATGATTGCAAAACTGAAGTGGCAGTGGGCTGGGCACATAGCGCGAAGGATAGATGGCCATTGGGGCAGAAAAGTCCTCGAATGGCGACCGCGTACTGGAAGACGCAATGTTGGTAGGCCCCCCACAAGATGGACCGATGATCTGGTCAAGATCGCCGGTATAGGTTGGATGAGGGCAGCTCAGGACATATCGTCGTGGAGATCTTTGGGGAGGCCTTTGTCCAGCAGTGGGCGTCTTCCGGCTGAGATGATGATGATGATGATTTGAATTGTAAAGTTACAGAAGTTGAAATTTCATGAACAAACACTTCTTCACTCTACGTCAATTGTTTCTAATTTTAACACAATCTGTAAAGAGTTGATCTTAGATAAACTTGATTTATTAATCCGTGCAGGGTCGGAATAAGAATTTACCACCATTTGTATATAACGTATCTATCAAATACGCATGGTTACAACCATTTTAACAAAAATATTTTTCTACAGCCTCCGAACATTTTACACCATGAAATGTCTACGAGGACACAAGCTTCCCGTCCCGAGTCTTAGAGTTTATGTATAACATTTATTTACAAAAGAAAAGTATATAAGTAATATATAATATCAACTGTTCTATGCTACGCTTACTTCAGAACTAGATGCATCGGCGTCTATACGGTTTGAATTCTCATAGTATATTTATTTAGAATTTTTCAAGTTGATATATTTAGTCTAAAATATTTTATTAAGACACTATGTGATTCTGTGTTGCAGGACTTTTTTACATATCGTAACATATCCTGAGATCAGAAAAAACTTTTGTAGATGTTAAAAATATTTTACTGTGAGGGACCAAACTGCAAGATCGTACGAAGTTAATAACGTAGGTACTGTATCAAGACTTGCCGTTAAATATCAAATTATAATAAAAGATATTACATAGCTTAAAAAGATAACAAATTATGGAAGATATTGAATGAATAATATTCTTACTTTCCTTAATAAGGAGGTGGATGAGGAGAAACATCGTTGTTCGCACGGCATTTTTAATACCAAGAGGGTAAATATCTGCTTAACTTTTTGCCCTCTTGAACAATAAATAAAGGCCTTTGAGAGATAGCAATTATTCGTCGGTTTCCCTCTTTTTATGTTAATGACGGATTAAATAAATGTGAGATAAATATGATCGTAGGGATTAAACGGGAACTCAATCTGCGCGGAGTGGGATTTATTCATCTCGTTCTGTTATCACAGTCTATACGAGAAACAGTTGATTTTGTTTAATTAATTATTGAATATTTATTTTTTAACTAGCTGACCCGGCAAACGTTGTTCTGCCATCAAAATAATAAAATGTCAAAAAATAAAAAATAAAATTTAGGGGTGGACTACCCCTAACATTTAGGGGGATGAAAAATAGATGTTGGCCGATTCTCATTGATACCGGATAAGCACAAAAAATCACTAACTCAATTTAGTTACCTGCCTACTGCCTACCCCCTAAGAACGATGGCGTGATTATTTATAGCCTATGACCATTTCTAGGTTATCATCTATCACCATACCAAATTTCATCAAAATCCGTTCAGCCGTTTAGGCGTGAAAGAGGAACAGACAGACAGACAGACAGACAGACAGAGTTACTTTCGCATTTATAATATTAGTATGGATTATAAACAATAACGTTGCTTATTTCTTAGATAGTAGAAGAGAAATAATAAAAGCTATATGCAAATCATATTCTAAGGACACGAAAAAAGTTAAGTAGATGTATTTTTCTTTTCAAGGAATAGTGTATTCAATCTTGTAAAAAAATTGCCACATATATTTTACTGTCGCTTTATGCTTAGGAAAAGGAAGTGTGACGGAAGGGCACCAATAGGCGTACCAATAACACTGAATAACGTACTTTTATAAATGAGGAAACTCTTTAGACCTACCCCGCCAGTACCCAAAGAGGCCAACGAAGTTATGTGGGGGTTGCCTATCAGCGATATCCTATTCAACGCTAATTAATTGGGAGACCACAAGACCAGTCTTGTAACTGTTCTCAGTCCTCAATATCTCTTTCGTTTTTGGGGTGTTCATGATGACATTTTCATGGCCACCGTGATGGGCCAAGGATAGAACATTCCCCTAACAATCTCGGCATAAGTCCCTCAAACCTTAGGGTAGTTGCGGTAGGGCGTATTGACTCTCCCTGTCGTTTAGGGTGACGCAGGTGCTGTCGGGGCACGGCTGCTTCGGCAAGTACCTGTGCCGCATAGACAGGGAGCCGGACGCTCGGTGCCATCACTGCGTCCACGGCGGGGAGGACACGGTGCAACACACACTCGCCGAGTGTGTAGCTTGGGAGGAGCAGCGCCGTGTCCTCACAAATGAAGTAGGAGGAGATCTGTCGCTGCCGGCCGTAGTGCGGAGGATGGTCGGTAGCGCAGAGTCGTGGGACGCAGTGGTGTCCTTCTGCGAGGACGTGATGTCGCAGAAGGAAACTGCGGAACGGGAGAGGGAGATCTCGACTCCCTTCCCCGGCCGCAGAAGGCGTACCGGGCGCAGGGGAAGGGCGGATAACGCTCTTTTCCGGCCCCCATGAATGGGTCCAGGGGCGAGGGACTTGGGGAAGTCCCCGCCCCCTATTCGATGGACCCGAGGCGGAGGCGCGTGCGGGTGTCGGCGCGCGCCTCTGAGGCGATGCACGGGGTAGTTAAACACCTCACTACCCCGTGCAGGAGACGAGGCCCGGACAGACCGGGCCAGCACTAGTGTGGGGCTGCGGAAGAATCTGGAGTCCGGCATGCCCCTCCGCCTTTCCCCAGGCGGAGGTAGTCCATTAGGATTTCCCCACCCCGTAAAAAAAAAAAAAAAAAGGGCGTATTGACTGATGTTGGATCCGACTGATTTAGCTTTCAGCTTATATTAGATTTTAATGCTAAATTAAAACCTGCGTTCTATATCATTATCCATATAACTTGGATTACGAACAATGTGTTTTTTCTTCCATTTTATTCCATCCAGGCATTCTTCATCTGTCATTTCACATACTTATATCAGCACATTCTTTCCATCACATTTTAGGTGTGCTCCTTCTTTCTACTTGAGTTGGAAAGGCTTTATGCACACTACTGTTTGGAGGCTCGCGGCGGGCTAGTGTAGGACTCCCGTCCTCATGCTTGACAAGGGAATGGACGTCGTTAGTATATCCACTAAAGCCACCTCATTCTCTTACTGCCCCAAGTCTAGAGGGGAGGGATATGCTTTTGTGTAAGTCTCCCGCCGGGGCGGTAAGTCTAACCCTGTTCTTCTACTTTCAGGTTCTAAAATTTCGTATAGGTCTGCATCCCTTCTACGATTTATATATATATATCATCATTATCTCAGACTATAATCATATTTCGGTATATTTAGTAACAAAAATAGTACTGCGCATCCAATTTAAGCATCAATCACAATTTGCTCTCTAAGAGCCAACAGTAATCGCATTTGCATGACACCTAAACAAATGGTTAAGAACTGTTAAACACCGTTTTCGAACCAATTACGCTGTAAACAACTTGCTTCCCTCGTAACATAAACATGTCAAGGCCAATTACTTCCTGATTATCTTGTTGAGAACAATATATTAATAATGTAAGTAAAGGAATTATACTTAAGGATGATGAGGATAGATATTCGATTCTCATACCGAATCTGGATGTTTATGTATAATAATAATAAATACACTGAGACAATTCAAAAAGTGTCATCTAATCCTAAAGTAACACGTATGATTTTCTTTTATAAAGAAATTTATGTTATACATCACGCGGGACGGGAATCGAATACGCGACCTCCGCAGGCGTTTCGACTTCACGGAAGTCGTCAAGTGTGTATTGATTTACAAAAGGAAAGTTAATACATTAGTTCAGGGGTTCCCAATCTTTTTCAGCCTACGGCGCACTTTCAAGACAAGTATATAGTCACAGCGCCCCAACGCTACCTAGGTATTTGAAATAGATACAATCAAAATAATTAGGTACCTACAATAGTAGTTATTATAGGTTGATAGGCACAACAAACAAACTAAAACATACCCGCAAATAATTAAAGTTTTCGGATGATGGTAGAAGACCGACTCGCGGCTCTCCTCGCTACTTCCTGCGGTGCCCCAGGGCACCGCGACGCACACTTTGGGAACCCCGGCATTAATTGTCTATTATGTCATAACACAAGCGCTCTGCTGGGTACTTTGGAATACTCCTACATGGAATAATACAGAAGTTTATGCAGATAAGGCATATAAGCGTGTTGTGCCGCACGCGTGCCCACCTCAATCCTAGATTGACGTAGGATAGCGTCGGGGGTCGAAAACCTAACCTACTGTGCAAAACGTGGAAGTAGTCCGACTGTTACAGTATGTTTATATTGATTTGTTTTGTCCGAATAGTCTCGGATGCAAATATGAAACGGTCCAACAACTCATTTTTATATGAAGATTAAATAATCTGGATTACTTACACCTTTCGTTTGTATATAGATGGCATAAGATTTTTTTGAAGTGAAAACTTCTTTAGCGGCGCTGTGCACTTTTTTGTGATGGGTAAAAATGTTAAACTCGCGTCAGGACACGTGACCTGATCGAAAATTTGTAATACGGAGGGAGTTTTGCTCCAGTAATACCAACATTATTAATAATGACTTAAGGTTTATTTTATAATGTAACTTTTAAATGATTGCATTACTTATACATATCTATTCGAATTGCGACTTTACTACAATGAAATACAGTTGAGTTTTTGAAGTGAAAACTTCTTTAGGCGCGTTGAGCACTTTGTGGGTGAAAATTTTTTGGTGTTAATGACCAATTTAAACTTTAATCCTTGATCATAAACACTTCTTTATAAACCGAAAATAATATTCTAATAGCTTGACGATACAATTCAAAAGTTACTTAGTTTTCACTTCTATCGGCAATCTCCAAAGACTGCCCCACATGTTTTTTTTTTAATTTAGAGAGTCAATCGTACGTCACCTATAATCATTAGTAACCTTCGGCAGCCATATATGTATTCTTCACCATCAGATGAAAAATATGTTGCTTTATTATGTTTAGAATACAGACTGTCATTATATATATATATATATATATATATATATATATATATATATATATATATATATATATATATATATATATATATATATATATATATATATATATATATATATATATATATATTATAAATGTGAAAGTAAGTTTGTTTGTTACGCTTTCACGCGAAAACTACTTAACTGATCATCCTGAAACTTTGTACGCATATTCTTGGCGGTATTAGAAGTAACATAGAATAATTTTTATAGAAAAATTTTTACGATACCCTTTCTCATTTTGTTTCTATTTAATTTGTATAAATTTAACTCTTTGTTTCTATTGAATGATGTATGGTATGTAAATAAGATGTACTTGGAGGAGTATTGCGTAGGCGAGCTACTTATATTGATAATTCTAATATTCAAATATATTCGCGTATCTCTGCTAGATTCTGTACTAAGTATCCATTATCTTTTGTATGCTTACAGTATTCTTATTTTGAATTTCGATCAAATTAATTGTATTATTATTTTTAGTTACCAACGTTATTATACGTATGCCAAAGAGAAACTGTTTATATAATGGATTGTATACGAAAATTAGTTACAAATCACGTACCCTTCACCAAACTCCGTCCGACACTGCTCGTCCATGGTGAACACGTAGTGGGAAATCTCCCTAGCGCCACCAAGCTCCACTCCTGCTTCTTTACTTCGCTCGTGTAGACACCACCATTTCCTGAAATGTATCTTATTATGAAACCAGCAGAAAACATATACGGTTCTGAATTCTATTTGTAATAAAATAACTTTAAATTCTAAATGTTATTAATAAAAATTAATGTACTTAATTCAAATTCTCTAAATATTTAAAAATATGATTATTAAACGAGAAACTGTCAAAATTATGTCACAATAATTTATACTTAAGCTGTTCGTAAAATTAAGTTAAATTAATTTAGTTTCAGCGATTTATTTTGGTTATAGCTGACGTTTTGATTGGGTTCATATTTTTAAAATCAACGCAGTTACATATGCAACATTCCACAAGTATACATAATTTTTCATTAATAAATACAATTTTCATGTTTATTCATAGCAAAGCAAAATTCTACAAACTCTCGCCCACAAGCGTTTGTTTTGTTTTCATTGTTGACAACAATTATTTAATTAATAATAGGCAGTAAAATAATTAATAAAAATTAAAAAAGGCAACGAATTTTAAATACCTACATTTTGGCCAAATTTTCATAAAATAAAGTAATGATAGAATGGAAATAATACAAAATATTATTATTATATTATGTGTTTATTTTAAATTGCAATATTCGACGTGTAATGTGGCCAACATTTTTTTCAAATCTTTGTGCAGTGAAGGATATACGATCCTTATAAAGAATTATACAGTTACATGTTGAAGAAGTGTTCCTGAGGGTTTTATAGGTTTTTAATTATATTATAACGTTAATTTCAAGAAATGACTCCATCAAAATCTAATATGTGGCATGTTATGTCACAATCTACAAATATACTAGGGGTGTTCCATTAAAAGTGATAATAAGTATGACGCAATTATCTTTTATTAAATATTATTTTATTATTCGACGTAGTCACCTTTCAGGTTTGTACACTTTGTATATCTTTTTAATAATTCCTTTAAAAAAATCGTCTTCCTGGTCCCTTAAAAAATCGTGTACCGCGGCGACTACTTCAAATTACTACACTATTATTACTTATTAATACTACTACTATTATTTTGTTATAAATACCTAGTCAGGTCATAAGTATTGTCACACAGTAAAAACTTTTCTTTTAGAATGCTGGCCACATAAAAGTTTATTGAATTAGAATTTCGAATTGTTCATGAAAATAAAAATGTATAACTTTTAGAATTTTACTCATTTTTAAATATGGAGTGGACGCTTAAAGAAGACCGTGTTGCATTTATTGCGTTGCATCGTTGCGGTTACGCGCCAATTCAAATTTTTAACATACTGAAAAATTTGAATATTACCAAAAGATTCGTTTATCGTACCATCAAACGATACAATGAAGACTCTAGTGTAGATGACAGGTCAAGAAGTGGTCGCCCTCGGTCTGTTAGGACTCCAGCAGTGATAAAAGCTGTGAAGGCACGAATTCAAAGAAATCCCAAACGTAAGCAGAAACTGTTGGCCCTTCAGATGTGGTTAAGCAGAACCACGGTGAAAAGGGTGTTAAATGAAGACTTAGGGCTTCGGGCATATCGAAGAAAAACAGGACATCGTTTGATTGCTCGTCTAATGGACCTGAGACTGAAGAGATGCCGCGCTTTGTTGAGCGGTACGCGGGAAAAAAATATCGGGAAATTCTTTTTTCGGATGAAAAAATGTTTACCGTAGAAGAGAGCTACAACAAACAAAATGATAAGGTGTACGCACACAGTAGTGAAGAAGCGAGCAACCGTATTCCGCGTGTCCAACGAGGTCATTTTCCATCCTCGCTCATGGTATGGTTGGGAGTTTCTTATTGGGGCTTAACAGAGGTACATTTTTGTGAGAAAGGTGTAAAAACGAATGCTGTTGTGTATCAAAATACAGTCCTGACGAACCTTGTGGAACCTGTTTCTCATACCATGTTCAATAACAGGCACTGGGTATTCCAACAAGATTCGGCGCCAGCTCATAGAGCGAAGAGCACACAAGACTGGCTGGCGGCGCGTGAAATCGACTTCATCCGGCACGAAGACTGGCCCTCCTCCAGTCCAGATTTGAATCCGTTAGATTACAAGATATGGCAACACTTGGAGGAAAAGGCGTGCTCAAAGCCTCATCCCAATTTGGAGTCACTCAAGACATCCTTGATTAAGGCAGCCGCCAATATTGACATGGACCTCGTTCGTGCTGCGATAGATAACTGGCCGCGCAGATTGAAGGCTTGTATTCAAAATCACGGAGGTCATTTTGAATAAACTTTAATGTCATAAGAATCTATGTTTTGTTAAGTTCATTTTGGTATATGAATGGTTACATAATTAATAAACTTGTTACAATTATTTTACATTAAACATGTGACAGAATTTATGACCTGACTAGGTATATAGGATTCTTACACCGCCCCTGCACGGAGGACTTTGTGTCAAACACTGTCGTCACTTCAGGAGAAATAGGCTAGTTTCGTGTGACCTATTGTCTTTGATCTACATGATACTAGTCCACAGTTTTATTTCACAGTAGGATTATACTGCGATTTCACACAGAGCTATCTAGTCCTAGAAGCAAGGAGCAGAGCGCTCGAGTTATAGGCACAAGACAACTGATACTAGGGATGTTCAATAAAAAGTGATAATGAGTATGACGCAATAATCTTTTATTAAATGTAATTTTATTTATCGACGTAGTCACCTTTCAGGTTTATATACTTTGTATATCTTTTTCCTAAGGCTAACATCCCGTTAAAAAATCTTCTTCTGATTCTTCTTCTTCTTCTGATCCTAAAAAATCGTGTACCGCGGCGACTACTGCGTCATAATCTTCAAATTTATGGCCTCTGAGATGTTCCTCAAGTCAAAGCCAGCTTCTTGAATGGCATCGCAACTCTGGAATTGAGCGCGGGGGCGTTATCTTGGTGAAACAAAACAACTTTAGCGAGTTTGCAATGCCATTGCTTGCGTATTTCCTCACGCAAATTTGTTATTTGTCCTGCATACAAAGTCCCCGTAATAGTGGCTCTATGATTAAAGTATTATGATGATTATGATTGAGGATTAGATCATTACCACCCCTTGGCTGTCTCAGAAAAAACAGCCCATGATCTACCATACTATAGCGGCGGATGGAAGCGCCTTAAATTTCTTCGGAGTTGGAGATAACGGTCTCTTCCAAGTCATGGACTGTGAAGCCATGTTGTCTATAGTTATGAACTGAGCCAAAAATCGGTCAAGATCATGTTGTAACAAACCCAAACAGCTTTGTGAAATTCTTAGTCTCGTTTATTTTTGTGCGTCAGAAAGCATTCTGGGCACCCAGCGCGCTGACACTTTTTTCATACCCAAATGGTTGTGTATAGTATTATGGACACTTCCTATAGAAATCTCCATTTATTCTGCTGTAAAACAAATACGACGATCCGCCAATACATTGTTTTCAACTTTTTTAATCATTTGTTCAGTCACTACCGATGTAGGGCGTCCCGTGCGGGGGTCGTCGTTAACCCAAGTTCTTCCTTGTTTGAACTCAACACACTAACGCGCAACCATAGAATATGGAGGAGCATGAATCCCTAATGTTTATCAAGCAAATATATTTTATTACCGCGCGAACTTCAATTTTATCCATTTTTAATAAAACATACCAACACGACGCAAACAAATGACTTAAATTTTTAAAAAACAAAAGAGATTTGATTGTTTCTTTTATTATTTTATATCTAATGTCTGTGCTATTCCTGTCAATATTTTTTTTCTTTCTAAGGATAATTATTTATCACTATTTATTGAACTACCCCTCGTATTTGATTGATAGTGAAAATTAATCATGATTTACAACGTTGCTGCAACTTGACAGGCAAAATTTACAATACATACACCCTCATATTTCAGCTGGATTTTATAACATGCGTCAATACGAGAGATTTTTGTAATATTTCTTTGCAGGGGCGGATCGGGAATCCTAATGCGGCCGGGAGCAGCCTGTCGTAAAACTCGATAACACCACCCTAGTTAGTTGGTAGGGTTCCAAGTCAGTATGGATGGTTACCACCTTTCTTTCTTTTGTCTTTAAATATGCCGCCATAATAATCTTCTGTTGTTCCTTTTTTTTTGGTCTCGGGGAAAAACCTCTCTTGATAGGTTCCCCCGGCCCGGGGGACCGAGGGATATGTGGGACTCCGGGAAAGATGTTTGGTCATCCGACTACCCACTAAAAACCCCGCTGTTCTCCTATCGCCTACGCCCGGGCCCACGGATATATGACCTGCCGATTTTGTGGCCCGGGCCGGCGCCGGCCTGCCCTTTATCTTATGGCGGGCCCCTTCAAAATTGTTGGCGCCGGGGGTCAGGATTTCGTCCCCCGGCGCTCTCCTGTTGAGGGGGGCCGCAGAACAGCACGCGGCCCTCTCCCTCGCGGCAATAGTGCGGGCGGCGGGTCCTCCCCCGAGAGGCCGCCCGCGGCCGCTTTTTACGGCGGCCGGAGGTCGTTACTGGCCCTCCGGCGCCGCCAGCGTGGCCTGTGTTGTCGAGAGGGGAGTGTGTTGGTCGACTCCCACTCCCGCTCTGCCGCCTCCTTTGCGCACATGACTGCCTCGCAGAAGGAGACGACAGCCGTCCATCCAGGATCGCCCCCGACCATGGACAGAACCAGGGCCGGGAGCGACAGGTCCGCGCTGATTTGGGCGACAAGGGCGCGGCGCTCTACGCGCCACGCAGGGCACATGGCGACAGTGTGGTCCACCGTGTCCTCCTCGTCGCCCGCGCCACAATGGTGGCACCCCGACGTCATCTCCCGCCCTATGCGACACAGGTACCTCCCGAAGCAACCGTGCCCCGAGAGGACCTGCGTCAGGCGGAAGGTCAGGGCGCCGTGGCGCCTTTCCACCCATTCGGCCAGGACGGGCCTCACCGCTTCGACGGTGGCGAGGCCCACGCTGGGGTGCGCGAGGCGCTCCTTCCACTCCACCATGAGTACTTCGTAGCGTGCGGAGGTTGTCCGTCGGTCTGCCTGCTATTTCGTAAGCACTATTAACTTGTACCAATTTTTTTTTATATTTATATTTATATATATATATATATATATATATATATATATATATATATATATATATATATATATATATATATATATATATATATATATATATATATATATATATATATATATATATATATATATATATATATATATATACATACTCGTATACAACATCTTAAAACATTAGCCGAGACTACATCATTCCAGTGATGGTGCCTCCTCATTATGAATGCTACCCACGGCTCCACGGCTACGACAGTAAACTCTCGCTAATCGCTCGCCAAACAAATCATAATGAGCCAGTCGCGAGCGCGTGTTCGATCATATCATGACGTAACAAATAGACGATAATCAACAAAGCAACTGACAACCGCTTTGATATGTGAACATTGATTTGTACAAACAAACAAACCATTCACCAAACCGAGTTTGTTGCTCGAAGATGACCTTAACTACGATATGTTTAGTCATTAGCTTCTAGCATAATTATGCTAAAAAGATATGATCTGACACAGAATGGCAATAGTAAAAGAAAATATCGATTGTTTAAGATTGATTCAGTTTTTAGGTATTCGCCCATAAACTGAATCAATCTTGAACAATCGAACTACATAAGTTCTAGGATCGCAGATAGTCAAATAGTGACTAAAAATTCAGCTCGTTACAAATGTACATCTGGCATATTATTTTAATCAAACTTTAGAGAATAGAATAGAACTCTTAAAAGAATAAGAACAATGAAACTTAATATTCTTTATTGCTATTGAACAGTAGACAGGCTGACGGTCTGCTATATTGTTATATAGTAAGCAATTAACTTACTTAATAACTTACAACAATATGAGAATTGAACGTAAAGAAGAAAGAAACAAGAAAGCAAATAGAATTTAATGTGTAAGCGAAACGAACTTTAAAGCTGAGTATATTTTTACTAAGTACAAAGCTTTACAATGGCCTCATAAAGTTCTTTTGCTTCGGAATCTGGACTTATGTGCCGAGGTTACTGCAATATTTAAAGTGAAATAGGTCAAGGAATATCTTTGCGACGTAAAATTATAAATTCCTTTGTAAATTCCTCGGCGCCTTAATTAGAGTTGGAAACATATCTTGTTAAGAAAACTCTGAGCAATTTTGGCTGTCGAAAAACTGCTGTGGTATCAAAAATGAGTAATAAATATTACGAATATTTAATTACTTTGAATTTCATTAATGTTTTACCACTTTTCGGATATAAAAACATGTTTTACATATATTTATATTATAATATAACTCCAAAACTTTAGAGGTTCTTAAATTACATTAAAAATTCGAAATTTCACTGGTGTTATAACAATTAATCAAGAGTGAATAAAATCTTAAAATTAGAAGTGAAAAATATTTCATATTATTTTTACAACTATGCTACTACTCAAACTATGCAACTAGCTCAAACGTGAGGCAAATTTTATAGGGCAAGAACGGTCAAAAATTTCCAAGTTTCTTTAAGCTTTAGATATTATTAGTTCTGATTTCGAGCTTCCAGATCCATTTAGTTATATGTAAATAACTTATGTTAAATATTACAAGACATTTCAGCTTTCGATTATATAATCGAAGCTGTTCAGAACGTATTTTTATAGCGATCTTTGATAGTACTATTCTATTAGCATTTTATTTTTACTGAATGAATCGCCTATATGAATCATTCTATTCCAGTCTTAGATTTTATTAACATCTGTTCATTTCACATTATTTACTAATACGAAAGCACTCGGTCGTATCAACCACTCGGCGTAATCGGGGCATACCTTTTGCCTGTATCGCTTCACATTTATCGGTCTAATAACCCGGTTGGCACGATGACAACGTGCCACCCAACACACCAACTAATGCCAATGACGCTGCAATCTTCATTATAATTAAATTACGTGAATTTACTACATACGAGTATAATCATGAGAAAATCTCTTTATCTTTTAATAAGATAAACGGATCGCGTTGAAAAAACTTTATAATGTTTTTCTTATGAAACCCCCTCGTCTTACTGCGATGGTCAAACCACAACTAGAAGGTAATTCTAAATTCGGATAGTATGTAATAAGAACTTTGAAAGAAGGAAATGAGGCTCCGTATAATGGGTGTGAACGCCGAGATGACGTAGGCACAATTCTAAACAGTCCGTCGAAACAAGTTATGTAAGTGCAAGACAGTAGACGAGTAAATCCGTTTTAACGAAAAAACAGCGGATGATTCGTCCTACAAGTGGTTAACGTAGTTTATAAACGTTGCCAGGGCAAGGAAATTAGCAACATGCTCCCTCAAAGGACATTAATTAAGTCTTGCGTCGAGCAAAATAAGGACGACAATCATGTTACGCTGTAAGTAAAACTAAGCAGGAAGCTTGCACTAAGTTATTATGGAAAATATTCAGGAAGATAAATGTGCATGAGTTTATACTAAGTAGTAATGCTTACAATTATATAAATTAATCTTTCTACATAACATAAAATCATAGTCATTCATCTCGGAATCAGTGGTCCAATGTTCTTTATAAGACCACAGTGTGAAATTAAGCGCGTTTAACCGGGTCTGCCTTTAATGATACTTTCCTTGATCATACAAATTATGATTAAATGGCACTGTTTCGCTTCTTGTACTTAGTCTGGTAGTGTGTTTTTGTGGGATATGTATTTATTTACAAAAGAAAATTTATAAAGCGCTCTACAGCGTACTTTGGAGGCGTTGTGTGTATTGTTACACCAAATTTATATATCTATCTTATAAATATCAATGGAAAACGGATACTTACGAAGATTTTTCATGGAACTGTTCTTTGGAGCAAGCAGACCAAGCGTAATTGTGTAGGGTTGCCAGTACGGTAGGGGCCATAACTGTGCCACGAAGAGCTTCCGTTGCACAGTTTCCATCTCCATCGTGAGAGAGGCCAAGCCTGTGCACAAATTTCCATTTCAATTATTTATTATAAAAGAAATAAAGGGAAAATTTCAAAGCCTTATTAACTACATCTCGGTGGCTTCTTAATTATATGATGTGATGTGATTAGCGCAGAAGTTAACTGTTTTATGACATGCGACTCTATAAGCACGTTTTGAATTTTTAGCAATAGTAGGTTCTTTTGATTTCTATAATTATCTTGCACATTTAATATTTCATCGTTACAATTTATGAAATTTCATACATTTGATTTGATGATTACCTATTGTGATTTTAATTTTACTTAATTTAGCTTCCGTTTTATAGCCTATATTTTTAGAACCACGGAGAGGTAGAGCGCTAGATGGAAACCAATTGGCAATTAATAGAAACATAACTGTTGAATGTAATTTTGAATTTCGCGCCTATTTATGCAATTGCGCTTTCTAACAAATAGCTGTCTTTCTCTACTCCGTGATATCAAGCGACCGTGTATTACTTATTGTATTTCGTGCTAGTTTTATAATAAATAGTTGATAAAACCTGAGCTACGTCGTTTAATTTAACAGGTTATGGGCCCAGAAAAGCTCAGAAATAAAGACAGTGCAAAATCTAATCTTATAATCAGTGATCAAAGACATTGAAGTGAAGTTAACCTAAAACGAAACGTTTTCGTGTGAACGTGTTTTTCTTGTTGGACTATTGCGAAGTATTTACGTATTTGAACTGAGTTATCTTGTTGAAAATGGCACTAAATAATACTCCCGCGTTTATCGAAAAGCTGTCTGGCCGTGAAAATTATGCAACCTGGCGTTTTGCAATGCAAACCTACCTACAACATGAGGAACTCTGGGATTGCATAGAAGACAACTCAGAAAGTGTAGATAAGAAACGGGACACTAAAGCTAAGACGAAGATAATACTCTCAGTCGATCCAACAAATTATGTGCACATTCAAGAGGCTCGCACTGCCAAAGAAGTATGGGAGAAATTGTCATCAGCGTTCGACGACTCTGGGCTAACACGCCGAGTTGGTCTGCTGCGTGATCTGTGTAATACATCGCTAAGTGAATGTCAAAATGTAGAGGAGTATGTAAGCAAAATAATGGGTACTGCTGATAAGCTCAGAAACATTGGCTTTAAGGTAGATGACGAGTGGCTGGGAACACTGCTACTCTCCGGTCCTCCTGATACATATCAACCTATGATAATAGCTATAGAGAGCTCCGGAATGAAAATTACCTCAGATTCTATTAAGGCAAAGTTATTACAAGATGTAAGAATGTCTGAAAATGACTCCAAGGCATTTGCAGTACACAAAAAGTCTCAGAAAAACCATAAGAAGCCATCAAAAGGACCCAGATGCTATACTTGCAATAAATATGGTCATAAAAGTTCAGAATGCAAATCTAAAGCTAAAGACACACAAAAACCAAGTAGTTCGTCATATGCTGCTGTATTTGTAGCATCATTCTTACAAAATGATGCCTGGTATGTGGACTCTGGTGCAACCTCGCACATGACCAAACACAAGGATTTGCTTCAGAGTGAGTCGACCTCTTCCATAAAGAAAATAAGAGTTGCAGACAACAAGGAATTATCTGTGCAATCCTCAGGGCAAGTAAGCTTGAACACTTATAATGATCAAGGTCATGAGAAAAAGGTCCTGTTTAACAATGTTCTATATGTTCCCGAACTGGCAACTAACCTGCTATCCGTGAGTCAGATTATTCAAAGTGGTGGCCAAGTAAGATTCGACAAAACTGGTTGTGTTATTATGAACAGTAAAAATCAGATAGTAGCAACAGCTAGTATAATCAACAACATGTACCGGCTGAACACTCCTGGAGGAGGCTATGCATGCATGTCTGATGTTGAAGAACAAGATATTTTCCTGTGGCACCAAAGAATGGGACACCTTAATTTCGACAGTTTAAAGAAAATGCCGGAAAATGCTGACCATGTAACTTTCTCAGCAAATACAGAAAGTCTGACATGTGTCACCTGTAAAGAAGGTAAGCAAACACGGCTACCTTTTAAAAGTGAAGGAAGCAGATCAACGGTTCCTCTTCAGCTGGTACACTCGGATATATGTGGACCTATGGAAACACAAACAATAGGGGGTGCCAAGTATTTCCTGACCTTCACAGATGATTATACTAAGAAGGTTTATGTGTATTTTCTTAACAAAAAGAGTGATACACTAGGAAAATTCAAAGAGTTTAAAAATGAAGTAGAAAATCAATTGAATCGCCACATAAAGATTCTTAGAACAGATAACGGCCTAGAGTATGTCAGTAAGGAATTCTCTGACTACTTAAAAAGTAGTGGTATCATACACCAGACTATCACACCATACACTCCTGAACAAAATGGGACTGCAGAACGAATGAACAGAACCCTCATTGAAAGAGCGAAATGTATGCTGCTTAATGCAAAACTACCAAAACAATATTGGGCTGATGCAGTACACACAGCTGCCTACATAATTAATCGTTCTCCGACCAAGTCCCTGTCATTCAAAACACCAGAACAACTGTGGTCTGGATGGAAACCAAATGTAAAACACATGCGCATATTTGGTTGTGAAGCTATGGTACATTTACCACAAGAGAAGCGTAAAAAGTGGGACCCAAAGGCACAGAAAATGATATTCATTGGCTATTGTGATCACAGTAAAGGCTATAGATTCACAATACCAAACACCAGAAAAGTGATAAAAAGCAGGGATGCTACATTTTTTGAATCTACTGTCAAAAGAGATTATGTACCTATACAACTGTCAGAAAAGAACCCCATAACGAAATTTGATGTAAGTGAAGAAAATAATAGCACTGAAATAGATGAAGAATCTTCAACAAGTTCATATGATACTGTATGTGAAAATAAAACATCTTCAGACAGTGAGTACTCACCCGACATCAGTTTAGATTCCCCTATAGTTAGCAACAGAACATTGAGACCTAGAAAGAAGGGAAATGAAGAAAAACTAGATGATTCTGAAGAAAGTACATACCTGTGTCAAAGTAAAAATATTCACTCAGATGTTCCAGTAACATACACGGAGGCTGTGAATTCAGTTAAGAAAGATAAATGGATTAAGTCCATTGGTGAGGAACTGGAAGCTCATCAGAAAAATAACACCTGGACATTGGTTGAAAAACCTCTGAATGCAAAAGTTATACCATGTAAATGGGTATTCCGAATTAAGGATGAACCAACGAGTCCAAGGTATAAATCAAGACTGTGTGCAAAAGGGTATTCACAGACCAAGGGTATCGATTACCATGAAACTTATGCTCCGACAGTCCGGTATGATTCTATACGTTTGCTTCTTTCAGTTGCAGCACAAAATAATTTAAAAATTATTCAACTGGATGTCAAAACAGCATTTCTTTATGGAGAACTTAATGAGACTATATTCATGAAACCACCAGAGGGCCTGTACCATGAAGATAATATGATATGTAAACTTAATAAATCGTTATATGGTCTAAAGCAGGCTGCACGGTGTTGGAATAGTAAATTTGACTCTATGCTTAAGAAGTTTGGCTTTGTCAACAGCAAAGCAGACCAATGTGTGTATGTTGGTGAAGTCAATAAAAGGAAATGCTATCTATGCTTATATGTTGATGATGGATTGTTATTTTCCCCGGATGAATTGGCTCTACAGGAAATAACTAAAGAATTAAGAACCATGTTTGAAATTAAAATATTAACCAAACCTGAAAACTTTGAGGGAATGCAAATTGAACAGTTTAGTAAATGCATATTTATACATCAGACTAAATATATAGAACATATGTTGGCTAAATTCAACATGACTAATGCCAATTCCAACAGCGTCCCAGTTGACCCCCACATGAAGTTGCAAAGAGGAAATGAAGAGTGTGAGAAGGATGTACCGTACAGAGAAGCAGTGGGTTCTCTGATGCATCTGGCCATTGTGAGTCGACCCGATATCATGTTTGCTGTCAGTCTGGTGAGCCGTTTCCTTAATTGTTACAATCAGATCCACTGGAATGCAGTAAAACGGATTTTCAAATACTTGAAAGATACAAAAGAGTATGGGTTGTGCTATACACAATCTCCACAAACATCAGACGTCACAGGCTACAGTGATGCAGACTATGCAAATGATGTGGATACACGCCGTTCAGTCACTGGCTATGTATTCATCAAGAATGAGGCGGCTGTGACTTGGTCCAGCCAACGACAACAAACAGTGGCCCTGTCTACAACAGAGGCAGAATTTATGGCAGCCTGTGCTGCTACCAAAGAGACAATGTGGATCAAACAGTTTTTAAGTGACATTAGTGAATATAAACAGAACTCTGTGTGTCTTAATTTAGATAACCAAAGTGCTATCAGTGTCATTAAAAATATTAATTTCCATAAGAGATGTAGACATATTGAAATAAAATATCACTTTATTAAAGAAAAGTATCAGCAAAAGATAATTGTATTAAAGTATGT
This sequence comes from Malacosoma neustria, assembly GCA_963693495.1. NCBI lineage: Eukaryota > Metazoa > Arthropoda > Insecta > Lepidoptera > Lasiocampidae > Malacosoma > Malacosoma neustria. The sequence goes on along the minus strand of OY856379.1, from coordinate 15,376,343 downwards.
TAGTAGTGATTGTCAGTTTGCAGATATACTTACAAAAGCATTATCTAAAGATAAATTTCAATATTTAAGGTCAAAGCTTGGAATGGTGTCATATAACTCAGTTTCGAATTGATTCAGAACTGATGTTTAAAGTTGTTATTATAAATTATACCTATATTATGTACTTTCTCACTGACTCAGGAATAATGTATAAATAACTCAGTTTTCAATTTGTATAATATAATTAATGTATACTATATCTATAATGTATACTCAGTTTTTTTTTCTTTGTCAATTTGTGAGTTACTGTCTAATTTAATTAGTTATTATGTACTTGTTATTGTCATAATGAGGCTTAAATTCAGGGAGGGTGTTGAATGTAATTTTGAATTTCGCGCCTATTTATGCAATTGCGCTTTCTAACAAATAGCTGTCTTTCTCTACTCCGTGATATCAAGCGACCGTGTATTACTTATTGTATTTCGTGCTAGTTTTATAATAAATAGTTGATAAAACCTGAGCTACGTCGTTTAATTTAACAATAACAAGCTATTTTCATCATACTAACATTAATGTCAAAAGATGTTTATTTTTAATTAAAACTACGTTTCAGGAATGTTAATCACGTGTTTATTTTTTAAAAGTTTTAGTGAGTATCTTTTTTCTATAAAATGCGCTTAAACTTCGTAAAATGTAATTTTAATGATATCAATATTTCTTTGTATTTAAAGTATCTAAGTAATAACGTTAGCAACACATGTAACCCTAATAATAAGTATAGAATAATAATTACTTTTTGGGGTCGATTGAATGATCGTAAATTTCCTTCTCAGAATATATTTTATAAATTGACTTAAAGTACACGCCATTCCGAATGTTAATAAAACAGATAAATTCAAATTTAGCTTTGAGCATCATAAGACATAACAAAGGATCCCATCTCGAGTGGCTAAATGGGCTCTCAGGCTTAAATGAACCTTCTGTTTAATAAGTTGTCTTTTCTTTAAAAATACCTTTGAAATACAAATCGCAATATAAACTTCGCAAACGCAATATAAAATTAGTTTATTTTTGAAATTTATTTATAAATTTATTTATTTATGTAAGGAGTCTCATGAGAATCTACCTGAACTCACCTTCATCGAAGAAACGATCAGTTCGAACTGCTCACTGGCGGAATAAAGCGTTGAAGAACACTTCCTGTCATATATTGCTGGTTTTAATTGAGACTGTGCTATTTGACAAATTATGTATGACGACCTCTACGGCGTAACGGATAACGCACTTGGGTACGCTTTCGGAGGTCACGGATTCGATTCTCGTCTCGCGTCTGTATGTATGTATTTAAAAGGAAAATTATATAAGTTGTGTATCAGTTGTCTAGTACCCATAACACAAGTGTTCTGTTTAGTTTGGGACTGGACGGTGCTGTGTGAATTATGATATATTTATGCCTATATTTAAAACTTTGCTGGCGGATTTCTGACCCAAGGTTTAGTTGCAAGGTTTTCAAATGGCATTGGCCTATGTAAAAGCCAATGTAGCCAAACATCTTGTATCTAAATAGTAATGTTGGGTTTCTTAGTATAGTAAGGTAGTGATAAAGTTAAGTATCTGTACATAAAATACTTGCTCTGTGACTGTATTCAAAAATCGACCCTAAGTTTCAAAGTGAAAGATGCAACTTCTTTAACCAGATTCCAGACTTGTAAAAGATTGATAAAAGTACTATTATAATTTTTATACACTTGTATATGCTGTCTCGCCATCAAAACGGCTTCCTGTGTAATTAAGCGGTAGCTTTGATGCCGTCTTGTGCCGATAGATGCCTACAATTATTTTTGCCACGTCACAGTTTAACAATATGTAACGAAGAACAGAGATCTTTTTAGATGTATGTACTTATATCAAATAAAAAGTTGAAAAAAATATGTTTTAACGCAATTTCTTGCTACATGAATTAATCTACTTGCATATGAAGGTGAACAAACTTATTTGAATTGGGAATTTTATATAAATAACATTTTGAGTTTTAATTTAAGATCGGAATTTAATTTAGAAGTAAATAAATGTTAATCAAGCTTCATGTTAGTAAAAGGCATATTTTACAGCCATACTTCGTCTTTGACGAAAGTTGTAAACATAGTCGGTAATTGTATCCGTGCAGAGGCGGAGAAAGAAAACTAACCTCTGCGGCCGGGGTCGGGCTGTCGTAAAAGGCGACAAAACAACCCACGCTAACTACGTGGTAGGACCTCAAGTCCATCTGGATGGCCTTAAGTATGCCGCCATAATAATAACCTTGTGTTGTGTTTCGGCATTAGTGACCCAAATTCCTGTACCCTTATGGGACAGCAGTGTATCCGCGATGCCACTGGCGTTGCAAACACACATAAGCAACGGTAACTGCTAAACTCTAAACGGGCCGTCAGCCTGTCTCTTGTCCTACAGCAATTAAAAAAAAGTCGTCTACCCCAGCGGCCGAAGGATGTTTTCCCCGGAATCTTTAAAATCACGCCTGTTGTGGATCAACGCTTTGGTTTATTAGGCTCCTTCCTTCACGGCACCCTGTTGGTCAGAGTAGAACCTTGGGAAAGGTATCCCAATGGGTATACAGCACATGCTTTCAGAAACTGCGGGCTCCAGCATTTCATTGCGCGTGAAATCATGTGTGTACGAGAATTTTACACTGAACAGCCGGTATAGTAGTATGTACCTAGTCAGGTCATAAATTCTGTCACATGTTTAATGTAAAATAATTGTAACAAGTTTATTCATTATGTAACCATTCATATACCAAAATGAACTTAACAAAACATACATTCTTATGACATTAAAGTTTATTCAAAATGACCTCCGTGATTTTGAATACAGGCCTTCAATCTGCGCGGCCAGTCGTCTATCGCAGCACGAACGAGGTCCATGTCAATATCGGCGGCTGCCTTAATCAAGGATGTCTTGAGTGACTCCAAATTGGGATGAGGCTTTGAGCACGCCTTTTCCTCCAAGTGTTGCCATATCTTGTAATCTAACGGATTCATATCTGGACTGGAGGAGGGCCAGTCTTCGTGCCGGATGAAGTCGATTTCACGCGCCGCCAGCCAATCTTGTGTGCTCTTCGCTCTATGAGCTGGCACCGAATCTTGTTGGAATACCCAGTGCCTGTTATTGAACATGGTATGAGAAATAGGTTCCACAAGGTTCGTCAGGACTGTATTTTGATACACAACAGCATTCGTTTTTACACCTTTTTCACAAAAATGTACCTCTGTTAAGCCCCAATAAGAAACTCCCAACCATACCATGAGCGTGGATGGAAAATGACCTCGTTGGACACGCGGAATATGGTTGCTCGCTTCTTCACTACTGTGTGCGTACACCTTATCATTTTGTTTGTTGTACCTCTCTTCTACGGTAAACATTTTTTCATCCGAAAAAAGAATTTCCCGATATTTTTTTCCCGAGTACCGCTTCAACAAAGCGCGGCATCTCTTCAGTCTCACTCAGGTCCATTAGACGAGCATTCAAACGATGTCCTGTTTTTCTTCGATATGCCCGAAGCCCTAAGTCTTCATTTAACACCCTTTTCACCGTGGTTCTGCTTAACCCCATCTGAAGGGCCAACAGTTTCTGCTTACGTTTGGGATTTCTTTGAATTCGTGCCTTCACAGCTTTTATCACTGCTGGAGTCCTAACAGACCGAGGGCGACCACTTCTTGACCTGTCATCTACACTAGAGTCTTCATTGTATCGTTTGATGGTACGATAAACGAATCTTTTGGTTATATTCAAATTTTTCAGTATGTTAAAAATTTGAATTGGCGCGTAACCGCAACGATGCAACGCAATAACTGCAACACGGTCTTCTTTAAGCGTCCACTCCATATTTAAAAATGAGTAAAATTCTAAAAGTATACATTTTTATTTTCATGAACAATTCGAAATTCGAATTCAATAAACTTTTTTGTGGCCAGCATTCTAAAAGAAAAGTTTTTACTGTGTGACAATACTTATGACCTGACTAGGTATATACAGTAGTATGTATGTATGTATGTATAGTAGAAGACAATATGAGTCACTTTATTCTCAAAGCTAGATCGTCTACGATTCAATATTACTGCATATCTATTAATATACAAATGCAGTTATGTATATTTTAGGTTTTTTTCTATGGCCATTAGCCTTATTAATAATTCCGTAAATAATTGTCATTGATCGTTCTCTTCAATCACGTGTGACCAAATAAACCTTGATTCCTTTACACGTGTTTGATTATCAAACCACTCAGGTGACCTATTCGTAGGAATGGAAAAGCCGTTACGGGATATCCCATATGGTTTAACTAACATCACACGTGGCATAAATGGGTGGATTGCGAACGACCCAAAAGTTCTTTGAGGATGGTCTAGAAAGTTACTTATCGTTAGGATTATTATTCAATTAACGGGGATACATTGAAGAAAATATTATTTGATATGAAGAAAAATCAAATAAATTCAAGTTTTGAAACTAAAATCCCAAAAAGCATATAACAAACAAACCTTTGTACTCAAGAAATATGCTACGTGTATTTTTAGCTATAGATAATGCGTAGCACTTTAAAAATCTCATATCTAATATAACATATTATTTAAATAAGTACGGTTTTTATGTTTCACATTCATTCAACTGATAAAAATGAAAACATTTATCTTTACAGAGCAATAAAACTTTATTAGACCCATTTTAAACAAATGAAACATAAAAAGCTAAAAAATAATTGTAAATGGTGCCGAGTCAAGTGTTTACGTTAGGTGGTAATTTATTTTTTTACGTTAGCAACGTTTTGAATTTATTTAGGATTTTTGCGAATGAGGTCAAAGAGGACTTTATACTTGAACATTTAAAGAGGACACGACGGACTCCTTTCATCCTTATTTAATTATGTTTATACTAAACATAGCCGGTAAAATTAATAACTAAATCTAACTAATTAACGGTAATAGACTGAAATATAATGGTGATTTAATTTTCATCAATAATGATAAAATCACTTCATCACTTTACAAAATTTTAAAATTTCGGTACAAATCTAAGAAGCGAGTTTACTAAAATTATATAAAATATTTCTCAAACGATTTTACACTTGTAACACTTTTTATTGCTGACTAGCTGTGCTCGTGACTTCGTCCGCGTGGAATAGTGACTTTGGGCAGAATTTTATGGATAAATCTTATGGTTTATTTTGGATTACAAACCCTATAAACCCTAAAATATAAATAAATAAAATATGCAAACAGTCAGTGTTATTGAATGCAACTGTTACGCCATGCGCCTCCGGAATATGTGCGTTCGAACCTACAAAGTCCAGCCTAAACTAAACCCTATTTCATATGATTGATGATATAAATCTGAGGTCAACTTAAATTGGAATAAAAGTTTCGAAACTTATCATTTTTAACAAAAACTATTTTTTTTAAATAGAAATAGCCCAAGTTACTCCTCGTTACATCAGCTATCTGCCAGTGAAAGTCCCATCAAAATCGGTGCAGCCATTTCAGAGATCAGTTGGAACAAACAGACAGACAGACAGACAAAAATTGTAAAAAATGTTGTTTTGGTATATGTACCGTGTATACGTCCGAATGCACTTAGTAAAAAGCGGTTATTTTAATATTACAAACAGACACTCCAATTTTATTTATTTGTGTAGAAGAACAGCAGACAAGCTGACGGTCCACTTAACACGTAACATGTTTGCGACACTAGGGGCACCACGAACACGCTGCTGTCTCATAGGAATATAGGAAACTGGGCGGCATACTTAAGACCAAGGGTGGTTGCCATCCAGACGGGTTTGGGTTCCTACCACGTAGCTAGGGCGGGTTGTTTTCTCGCCTTTTACGACAGGCTGACCCCGGCCGCAGATTCTTACTCCGCCTCTGCACTAAGAATAACTTACTAATATAAAGTCATTTCAAAGGAAAGAAGCCACATGTACCAATAACTACATAATAAAATATTGCTAAATGTAAAGTCCCTACTTCCATAATTATAGCAGATTTTATAAACATTATTTCTGATACCGCTCCAAGCCTTCCAAATATTTTATTATACACATTTTAACATGAAAATGACACGATTAATAATAATTAATTCATAGCATGTCTATATAAGACTTCCTTTGGATCGAATTAATTAATCCTAGTAAACGAAGCTAATTGTGCGTCAGATGGGAACGTGTTGTTACCGAGGACGTACATACATATGTCGACCGGAGCGACGTGACGGATTGGGCGCCCCCTGATGAGGGCACGCGGACCTAATTTGTAATAATTTGTGACAACACCATGAGTACCATGTGGTCCCTGTCTGAAATAAGATTAAAGTAAGAAAGATTAATGAGAAAGAAAGATTGGTGATCTCTAGGTCAGCCTCTCAGTATGATATCACATGGCTACTATATACCTGTACTTTAAGATTTTACCCTGGAACAACTCCACGGCGTTTCTTGAGCTTCAAAGTTAAACGCTTATGCAACTGGAACAAAATACTTGTCAAGAAACAGATAGCATGAATTGTGTACAGAGTGCAATGACTTTTGACTAAATTAAGTCAAATAATCAATATGATATCGCTTCTGATTCGATAATGACAAGTAATTTGTATCGGCACAGTTATATTGCCAGAGCGACATGAATAAAGATGAGACTGCATACTCATCTTCTATAACGAGGAGGTGTAATTCATGGAATGCGCATCTGAGAATGTTTTCCATGAACATCTACAGGTACTCTACCTCTTCCTTTTTGATCTTGCGCAGAGATTTTCTCTGTAGAAGTGTATAATATGTGTTAGGCAGTATCTGTCATCGTGCAAAGAATTAGGAGGCTGTAATGTCTTTAGCGGAAACACATATCCATTGAAATGAATGTAACTCAAAATAAAGTATTTTACATTTTTGGGGAACAGTAGACGCACTGATGGCCTACATAATAAATATTAAGCATCGCCTGTGGATGTTTGTGACGCCAGGGGCATCGTTAACACGTTGCTGTTCGCGTACGGGGACTGTAACCCGTATCATTTATGCCGTAGGATTATTACGGCAACATACTTAAAGACTAGGCATGGTCACCATCTAAACAGGCTTCCCTACCTAGCTAGGGCGGTTTTATCGCTTTTTAAGACAGGCCGCAGGGGTCAGAATTTTGATTCGGCCCCTGCGTAGAGAGTACGTATTTTAAAGACTTGGGAAAATAATACGTTTTTTATTTATTATATTCTCTAATAGCTGACCCGGCAAACGTTGTTCTGCCATATAATTAAAAAAAAAACCTATGTTCAGCTCTAAGGTCTAATCTATCTATTACCGAAATTCATCAAAATGAAAACGTAACAGACAGAGTTACGTTCATATTTATAATAGATGATCCGGTGAACTTTCATATTTGTGTAAAATGTGGTCAAATTTAAGTCGAACAAAACGAATTAATAGGGCTAAACGTGGCTAAACTACATGAAAATCAAGTGAAGCACAAATTAACATCAAAACGGAAATTTGTCACTTCATCAATCGCGAATGGAGTAACTTTTCTGGTTTTAGATTATAAGAATTAAGATTAAAGATATAAGGATTGTTACTACCAAATGTGCATTAGAAATAAATTATCAATTTTTATTATTTATGGTTCACTATTTTGGCGATAATGGCTTACACATAAAAGATAGATATATGCTGTCGCGTTCCATTATACATTATACTTGTAACTCTAACGGTTTTTGCAACGCACGCCAGGATAATTTATCCGTGCAGAGGCGGAAAAAAACTGCTAAATTCTAAGCGGGCCGTCAGTCTGTCTGCTGTTCTACAGCAATAAAAAAAAGATAGTAGAATTTTTCCTATTTACTAAACACTTATTGTTATATTTTGGACAATTCACACAATATATTTGAAAATTAAATTCTATGTGTTAATCTGATGTATAAGCTTTATTATTGTAACGTTTAATTAAAATCCATTCTGTAGTTTTTGCGCGAAAGAGTAACAAACATACATACAAACTTTCGCTTTTATAATATTAGTAAGGATCACAAAGATCACAATAACCATCTGTTTCTATCTATTAGAATAGAACCAACCCAATAACCTAAACAATTAGGTTAGTGGATAAAATCACTCCAACACGCCTTCTATCTATATTTGTCACAATATATTCATATGTATACAACAATGTAGCGACAAATTTATAGCCCAACATGGCTACGATTTAGCATATCTATATTTGTAAATATGGGCCATGATTAATTGATGACAGCACTGCCTACAAATCGGCGGGGTATCAAACGAGTTGAATCTTAATTGAAACTATTATATGTTTTGACTTTGTATACCGACTGTCGTACATACTCGTATATTGCATATTAAATTTTTAATAAATACATTTCTTAAATTAATTCTTCTTCTTGCGTTCTTCTTCTTACATTTTTTAAATTAATCCGATATTAGGCAGGTTCAGCACAATATGTTCTCTCCTTCCATTTTCCTCTGTTAGCCGCCATCTCACCATTCACACCCTTTTTTACCATAGCATCTTTTACCTATTCCATCCATCTTTTCTTTGGTTTCACTCTCCTCCTGTATCCATCCACTCTAATTTTTTTTAATTCATTCAAATAGTTAAATTACTATATTTATTCAAATAGTTAAAGTCTAACCATGCGTACATGCGATTAGTGCTAAAGTTATTATTGTCTTAAAACTCAAATGTGCTTTATTCTTAACGTAATCGATTGAAAATATAATTATTAACAATTAATTCCGGTTCCAAATATGAAGTTGTAAATGGCGAAAAAGATTGTTTCTTCTGTTAAACCACAGGTAGCAAAGAAGTAGTACCATTTGGTGTTTCCTTTCAAGGTTGGGGTTTCAGGTGGCAGAACTCAGATAAATACATACACAAAAATCGCAGGATTTTCCCCAAAGATTACGTTTTGCGGTGTCCAAAATTATATGCTTAAAACGTACCATAATATAGAATTTTGCCGCACTCAGGTTGTTGTTGTTGTAAACATATTCAGTCGACCGCGACCACTAAGAGTAGGGCGGGAAAACGGGAGGTGAAAATAAAGGCATATGAACATATTGTTATTTAAAAATGAATCCTTGAACAAAAAAGTAGAGGCAGCAAATTAAGACTCACGACTCATCTCAAAAGGTAACTAACACTCAAGAGTGTACTAAATAGCTTTAAGAGTAATCACATTTTATTCTAAATTAATAAAATTATTAATTTATAATATCAAGTTTTCTATTCCATGTATTTATTGCTTTCTTATTTAACTATGTAGATCACAGTGACTAATACAAATTGTTTCTAAACTTTTATTTTCTGGGCTACGTGTTATAAATACGTAGTGTTTGCAGTAAATACTAACACAGAAGTTTATTCAAAATAATACTATTACAGTGCGTGGTTGATAATAGGTATATAATTACGTCATACATTTTAACAGATGTTCAATAAAATTAATTAGACGTATTGAGAGATATCTAGCATGATAATAAATATTATTATTTTAAATGAACGTGAGTTTATACATGTTTTTATAAAGATCACTTGTATTACCAATATTATAAATACAGAAGGAGTACCACTGCTTCTGACCAAAGACCAGATAGAAAACAAAGAAAAGATAGATAGATAACGGATGATGATGATGGTAAGGGATGATATGGCAAAAATGGGTGTGAATATTAAAATTACAGCTAACAGAGAAGAGTGCAAAGAGAAAATATCTTGTGTCAACCCGACATAATGTGGAATGATGGCAGGAAGGAGACCTACCTATATTATCAATGTTACAGAACAGGAATGTCTATAACACCCTCAGTTTGACAATATACATGGTGTAACGGCGTACGTGAGTCGGAACCTGTAGGGTCACGGGCGCACATTTTCAATATAATCATTAATTATTTCTTATTGTTAGTCCTAAAGAGCTGTCAGTGAAATTATTGTAACGAAATTTGATTTATTCAGGCGCGAGAACTTGCAAATCTTTTTTTTTTTTTAATAAAGATAGGCGTACGTTTGACCGCAATCTCACCTGATGGTAGGCGACGATGCGGTCGACGGAGATAATTTCCACAGAGAGACATAAAATCTGCCGCTTTTATGTCTCTCTGTGGAAATTATAGGGTATATAGTGTTCTTATGGCTCCAGTGGTTCACTGGCTCGCCAACGTATATCACTCTCAAATTCAAATGTACCTCTGTATGGCGCTTAAACTCGCACGTGGCAGCCGTGTCTTGACAGTGACATATTGACATCTTTACTTATCTTATATCTTTAAACGAGCAATTCTTGTATATATATAATTGGAATCTCGGAATCGGCTTCAACAATTTTCATGAAATTTAGTATACGAGGGGTTTCGGGGGCGATAAATCGATCTAGCTAGGAATCATTTCTAGAAAATGTCAAAAGGTGGCGTTTGAGTAGTCCCAATTTAAACTGAAAAATAACTCTTCCTCACATCTATCGGCGAATAATAATACTATTTTTTTTAAATTGCTTTAACGACACAACAACACTAAAGCTATTCCAGCAGATGGCGTTGTTAAGTAACACGAAGTCAATGAGTGTTTGCTTTGAGGTTAGACTAAGAAAATCGATTGTTAATTTCCAAAAAACACAATTAAAAAAAAAAAAAAATACCGGTCATCCGGATATTACTCACTAGACAGCGTAGGTATGTTAAAACTAAATTTATATTATGTTGGAGATGATAGGAAAGATGGCTGGGCAGGTTGTGCTCTCCTTGTGAAAAGATGTATGATATCTATTAAGTATAATATAAACTTACAAGCTACTGAACAATGGGTGGCCTTATCGCTTAGAGCAATAATAATTTATTCCAGGCAACCCTAACTGTGAGGAATAATTGAAAATAAATATGGAGGTGGTGGCTAACTTACGGATATAAAAAAATTAAGTATATATATATAAAGTATATATACATAAAAATTACATTTTAACTAAAAAGGTTTTTAGGTCAGTGATTTTCTTTTTGAAAGTAGGCAACGATTTAACTTGTCTGATGATCAAAGGCAGCGAGTTCCATAAGTGGACAGCCTGAACACGAAATGAATTGGCAACAAAGGAAGAAGATTGTACAGGTGAATACGCAGGTGAACATATTTGGGGATGCTTTTAAAATCCAATCTCATTCAATGTTCGATTCTATATTACAGGAAATTAGTTTATATCGTACATTTAAACTGACTCTGTAATTCTCTTACAGATATTAAGAAATTCAAGAGTATTTATTTGCCCTTATAAAAGTCATGGAAGTGAAATAACTTTAAAATATAATAATAAGTCAAGTTTACGAACACAATGTAAAGAATACATACTAAATCATGTTTAAAATTCCAGGGCAAAGATTATTACAATGTGAACACAATCCTTGTTTACTTTCTTCACAGAGCTTTTGGTCTAAAAATAAATAACTCTTGAAGGGTTCCACCCCCAACTGACGACAGATGACCGTGGTATACGCTTAACACGCGATGTTAATTAAAGATCTCGACATCTGTACAAGCGGATGGTATATTTAGAAAAAAAAAACAAACGCAACTTCTGAATGCATGTTTGTAAAGAATTATTGCAGTTGTATACATATGTGCACTAACAGTGTATGTATGTGTTATATATTCTAGTTTATCAGTTTTGTGACATATTTGAGTTGCTATCACTTTGAATGGAACACTCGTAATAAATTAAAAGTTATTTTATCTTTTACTGTTATCAATAAATGAAATGCCCACTCAAATACAATTATATGTACCTTTGATATTATAAAGATATAACGACATAATTGGGAACATTAATCGCTTATTTACAGGTAGACTGTCTCTTGTCCCAAAGCTACAAAATAAATAATAATAATGTATTATGATAATTTACAATATTTATTAAATACTGCTTGACCCGGCAAACGTTGTTCTGTCATATGAATTTAAAAAAAGTAGCCTATGTCCTTCTCCAAGGTCCCTTCTTCTTCGTCGTGTTCTTCATTCCTGAAGGTCGTGCCCGTCTTGATAAGCCTTTACGGAGACGCTGATGAACTGCCTCCACACCACTCTGTCCTCGGCCTGTTTCAGAGCTGCAGGCAAAGTGAGCCCCGTGATAGCCTTAATTTGATCCGACCATCGGGTTGGTGACCGTCCTCAGGGCCTTTTCCCTTCCCCTTCCCTTTTCCCCTCCAAGGTCCAATCTATGATTATACCGAAATTCTTCAAAATTGATTCAGCGGTTTAGGCGTGAAAGCGAAACAAACAAACTCACTTGCATTGATAATATTAGTTAGGATTGTATAAATTTTGATTTGAGAGATGATGAGATTGCGTGAAAGATGATATGATGAAAAAGGGTATGAATGTAGAGATGACGGCTAACACAGGAGAGTGAAAGGAGAGAATATGATGTGCCGACCCCGCTGTGTAAAAGACCCCGGGGGCAACTTGTTATGCGAGGACCTCGCGGTGAAGGAGAGATGGCGCTCATATTTCCACGAGCTGCTGAACAAGCAGCATAAAGAGGTGCAGCCGCCAGATCTTCCTCCGAACCAAGGACTAGTGCCACTGATAACGCCTGCAGAGGTCCAAAATTGTCTTCGCCGCATGAAGAATCGGAAAGCTGTTGGATCCGATGGAGTCCCCATCGAAGCCTGGAAGGCGATGGGCTCTCGTGGTGTGGGCACTTTAACCGACCTTTTCAACCGGACACTCCTCACCGGTACGATCCCAAACCAATGGAGGCTGAGTATCATTACTCCAGTCTTCAAAGGCAAGGGATCGGTGCAGGAGTGCGGTAACTACCGCGGTATAAAGGTCATGTCCCACACCATGAAGCTCTTCGAGAGGGTTATCGACTCTCGGATTCGACAGGAGTGCACTGTCTCGGAATGTCAATATGGGTTTCGCCCTGGTCACGGGACAATGGACCCTATTTTTGCCCTAAGGACTGTCGCGGAGAAATACAGGGCGAAGAATACGCCTCTGCATTGTCTGTTTCTTGACTTGCAGAAGGCCTTCGACTGTATTCCTCGCGCGATAATCTGGTGGGCATTGCGGTCCAAAGGGATTCCAGAGGCCTATATTGGGATCATCCGAGACATGTACCGTGATTCCGATTCCGTAGTTCGGACCGCTGTTGGCGACACAAAACCTTTCCCCATCACCGTCGGTGTGCACCAAGGATCCGTCCTTAGTCCGTTTCTGTTTAGCGTGGTATTAGACGTATTGTCGAACAGCGTCAGAAACTCACATGAGCAGCCCCCGTGGCTGCTCATGTATGCTGATGATATCGCGCTGGCAGATTCGGACAGGGGTAGGCTGGTGCGACGTGTGAAGGTGTGGAAGGAGTCGCTTGAGAACGGTGGTCTGAAGCTCAATGTAGCGAAGACCGAGTACTTGGCCTGTAACTCCACAGATCCCACACCCGTACGCATAGACGGCAACACGGTCGAGCGCACGGACCATGTGAAATACCTGGGATCTGTGTTTCATGCGTCTGGTGACATCGATTGCGACGTCAAGGCACGCATTGTTGCCGCGTGGGCTAAATGGCGTGAGGTAACTGGTGTCATTTGTGACCCCAAGATGCCGGTAAAGTTGAAGGGGCAGGTCTATAAGACCATCATTAGGCCTGTCCTTTTATACGGCTGTGAAGCGTGGCCGGTGTTAGAGCGACACAAGCAAGAACTGCGTGTCACGGAGATGAATATGCTGCGGTGGATGTGTGGAGTGACGCGGAAGGACCGCGTTAGGAACTCCCGCATTCGCGGTAGTCTTCATGTCCGTGACATTGCAGATAAATTGCAGGAGTGTCGGCTCCGTTGGTATGGCCATGTTTTACGGCAACCGGATGCTTACGTGGGAAACAAATGTCTGGCCATGCCGCCTCCGCCGGGCCCCGGCAGGAGGGGTAGACCCAAAAAGTGCTGGCTTGACGTCGTAAAGGGTGATATGCGTGCCAATGGGCTCACTACCAGGGATGTTGAAGATCGCGCGAAGTGGAGTAGAAAAAGTCGGAAAGCGGACCCCGGGCACCGAAGCGAAGGTTTGGGTGGCAACCGGGACTAACGCTAGGATGATGATGATGATGATGTTGTGCCGACCCCATATAATGTGGCATAAGGGTAGGAAGAAGAAGAAAATTGTGATAATTCACACAACGTCATCTAGTGGGTGCTAGCCAACAGATATACGGCCTGGTCCACGAGATTGGCGGACCAGTTTATCCGTGGGCCCAGGGTACAAGGCGATAAAAGAACAGGAAAGTTTTTTTTTATTGCTGTAGGACAGCAGACAGGCTGACGGCCCGCTTAGGATTTATCAGTTACCGTCGCCTATAGGTGTTTGCAACGCCAGTGGCATCGCGAACACGCTGCTGTCCCATAAGGGTACAGGAACTTGGGTCACTAATGCCGGAACACAACACAAGGTTATTATGGCGGCATACTTAAGGCCATCCAGATGGACTTGAGGCCTTACCACGTAGTTAGCGTGGGTTGTTTTGTCGCCTTTTACGACAGCCCGACCCCAGCCGCAGAGATTAGTTTTCTTTCTCCGTCTCTGCACGGATACAATTACCGACTTTGTTTACAACTTTCGTCAAAGACGAAGTATGGCTGTAAAATATGCCTTTTACTAACATGAAGCTTGAGTAACATTTATTTACTTCTAAATTAAATTCCGATCTTAAATTAAAACTCAAAATGTTATTTATATAAAATTCCCAATTCAAATAAGTTTGTTCACCTTCATATGCAAGTAGATTAATTCAAGTAGCAAGAAATTGCGTTAAAACATATTTTATTTTAAACTTTTTTTTTGATATAAGTACATACATCTAAAAAGATCTCTGTTCTACGTTACATATTGTTAAACTGTGACGTGGCAAAAATAATTGTAGGCATCTATCGGCACAAGACGGCATATTTAATATATAATGGCGGCATATTTAAGACCAAAGCTGCTCGCCATCCAGACGGGCTTGAGGCCCTACCACGTAGCTAGGATGTGTTGTTTTGTCGCCTTTTACGACAGGCCGACCCCGGCCACAGAGGTTACGGATACAGTGCAGTTTTAGTGGATAATCAGATGTTAACCATCTTTCCCGGAGTCCCACATAGACTGCGACGTAGTCAATCGAAGTTTTACCTCGACAAAATGACATAAAGGATACTGATAACTATTTATATACTTTTATTTATAACACCCAGACTTGGGCCGTAAATCGAGCCTGCAACCCACAGGCGTTCCAACGTGCAACAGCTGCTATGTCAGATCGCCAAATCTTTGGATGCAGCTAGAATAAAGCGCTTAAAAGAAAATAAACAATATAAAGGATATTTAGTAAACCGCCTTATGTTTACAATTTTCGCAAGAGTTTAGATATTTTATTATCTCGATTATCTATGACACACAATTTAAGTAGCTCTTATTTAGTATCGTTTACGAAGTCGGCCTTGTTATTTTTTGGTACTCAAGTTTATTACTGTTATAAATTATAAAACCCAATGAAGCAACGTGAATGATAGAGCAATGAAGATAAAAACGTTGTACAGATATTTTTTTAATGATATTTAGTGTAAAAGAAACATTTAAGACTAAAGTGTTCGTCAGATCCTCGTTTGAAAGAGGCGCTTAAAATGTACGAGTAAGCCTTCATTCGCGAACACCTCAACTATTGTTGAAATAGGTAAAAACTATAATAAATGAAGAATATGTACGTATGCGTCGAGAATGAAACGTAGAACAATCTGTTCCTAGGTGGAGTACGATGAAAATGATAGAATAATACTCCTTCTATTAGTTTACAGATAGGACACAATCATTTTGTTTTTTACAAACGATGTGATGAGCTTGCGTTTGGGCATAATAAAAGAAGATGTTAAGATCTCACCTCACAAAGACACGAAAAAATTTTGAGCTATTACAAATCTTAATAACAGATCTAGGCTTCGCAATGAAAGCTTGTAACTAATACAGAAAGTATAACCGTATTTGTTACGTCTAATATTAATTTATTTCTATAAGTACAGCTCCGTTGAATGATTTGTTTATATACATACTGTTTGCTTTGTTATGATAAACGAACTGTATATGTATGCGATGCAACGAACACTCGATTTAATAAACTGTTTCTTAGAATATTATTTTAGTATAGATGCATTACAAAACATTAATACAGGGCCACGCAAGATTAACAATTACGATTCGTTGAAGATATTTTTAATATTTATGAGTTTGCTTTTTTAACTTTCATAGAATTAAATAAATATTCGAAAAATATTCAAGTCATAACATTAGTCGTGGGTGGGCATGTGGTGGGTCGTGCGTATTTCCATTAAATTTTGTGTATAAAGTTAATTTCGTCGTCCTTTTGAAAATATTTAGATTTTATTCGATTTTAAAACTTTATAAATTAAAAATACTGACCTGTCGCAAAAGGCAACTAAACAACCCTAACTGTGTGTAGAGCTCCAAGCCTCTATCAACCACCACTGGTCCCTAAATATACAGGCATAATAACCATGTTTTGTTGGCATTAGTGACCCAGGTTCCAGTTGCCCTACGTCGATGCGTGTTAGCGGTGTATTTGGCTTTCCAAACATCTATAGGCGATGGTAATTGCTAACTATTCAGTGGGCCAGCAGTCACCGTGCTGTTCTACAGCAATAAGGAAAAAGAATATCACTTACGAACACATAATATATTATAAGTCTCTAATAGGCACACAACATACATTGCTGACTCAGAATAATGGATTATAACACAATTCCACGAAGAATTAAAACGATAATACGATTAATGGCGCCTTTATAACCTGTGTAATGTTCCCGCTACTTTAAACAAAAATAAACAATGCATGTTTTTTCTGCATTCTTATCTTAAGGATATGGCAGAGAACAAAAACATTTAATCGCTCTAAAGTTTCGTAAACATATTTTACGATATAATAATATATATAGATAACTTTATAGGTAGGTAGGGAAGAAAGCAGTAATGTTTTTTTGGGAAGCTGGAAGGTCAGTCGGCAGTAATTCTTAAAAAAGGCAAATCGTCTAACATGGTATCACGTATAAAAATGGTAATAGGCAGATTACTTCTAAAAGATGCGCAAGAGTTTTAGGAGATTAGAATGGTTTTAGTACGTATATTAGTGACTTACGTCCACTTGTCAACTAAGGGGACACACGTTTGTAATGTAGAAGAGTCCTACACTATCCTGCCGCGAGCCCCTAAATAGTCTTTCCCTTGTAATTAATCATTTCCACCCCAAGAACAAAATAGAGAAGTGTTGCCTGGCCCCTACCGTTAGGCCCCCCACAAGGAGTCAAACGGTAGTATCTTAGTATAGGATTATCTCATCATTAAATTGTTAGTAAGTTGTGAGAGATCTTTTTTATCATCTTAGTGTGAAATCTCAGTACCAAACTTCCATTTCCAATCGGAAATTTTTCCACTTCACACGGTTTTCGGAACCTCTTATAGTGAGTCGGCATATCCCTTTACAACGTCAAGCAAGAACTTAATATGTCAACTCTTCCAACTGGGTCCTGCAGAGGCAGTATAGCCAGACGTTTGTTTCTCATGTAAGTTGCAGATTCTGGGTCTTCGATACATTCTAATATTCAATACACGTGAGGATAACCAAAGTTCTAGGATGACTATTATATAAAGCAAATTAGGGTAGGAGTAGTTTAAAAAGTGAACTGAATGAACATATTCGTATTATCATGCATGTTGCGCCACGTGACCCCGTTCACCGCTCAGCGCACAAATTGCGGGCTTTCATCTATTTCGGTTCTGATTGATTTAATCTGGTTGATTTCGATTAACAAGGTTAAATCCCGTATCAACCCTATTGCGTTTATTAACGATTTACTAATATGTACTTTTTCTCAATCTGTTTCAAATCTCGTGTGGAAACAGGAAATGAAATAAAATATTCGGTCATTCATCAAACACATGATAGATAAATGAATGAAAGTGATAAGCTGTCCATAGACAATATATAACTATTGCTAGACAGTAAGCTCGTATTACTTAGAAAGTACAAATGTAACTACAAATAACATAGTAAACACGCACTTTATTGTCGTAAAAAATTGAGTTTAATGACGAGAAACAGAAGTGTTATATTAAGTAAAATTAAATTTATATAATGTCTAAAAAATTCATTTAATTTCAATGAGGGCTAGAAATTATCTTTTTTTTTAATAAAGATATGCGTGCGTTTGACCGCAATCTCACCTGATGGTAAGCGACGATGCGGTCGACGGTGTAGCACGCTTGCCTATAAGAAACCTGTTCAAATTAAATTCAACCAAATCCCAGTCAGGTCAGTATGGTTTCATATATGTCCAATACAAAAAATAATATGGTTTCCTATACGTTCAATACAATAATTACAATACTCACGCTAAGCCAAATGAAATTAGGATAATTATCGGAAACGTCAAGACGCGCTTTTTTTATTGCTGTAGGACAGCAGACAGGCTGACGGCCCGCTTAGAATTTAGCAGTTACCGGCGCTTAATATTCGGATTAATGTAGTATTATTGGGCTATGTTGACATGAGACAATAAAGATACTTGTAAGATATTAAACTGGATACCGCGGGAAGAAAAAGACTTAGAGGATGATCTGGTAAGATGGAACCACTTGTTTTAATGTAGTGGGAGAAATTGGTGAAGAGTTGCAAAGGTATTCAATGGTAGAATATGGACTTTATTATTTTATTCTATATATCTTTTATATTTTAGGCTGGTTATGAAAAAAGAGTATTGATTTTTACGGAGGATACACAGTTTGTACGATCTGCAAATATGTTCGTGAATTTGTATGTTAAAAACTGTACTGCAAGCTGAAATGTCAGTGGATCGGTCATGACTGTCGCCGCACCGATGAGCGATAGAGTAAACGAGTCCTGGAGTAAAGACCAAGTCTTGGAATTATAGTGTAAGATCCCACCCAGCCCGATCGGGGCTGGCTGGGAAAACCATTGGACCAGGGTCCGAGGGGCAAACTTACGGAGGCCTACATCTCGTAGATAACGATAGGCTGACGACGAAAAAAGCCCTCTGTTACAAACTTTCAACTAGTGCAGGGCACTGTTTTTAATTCTTTTTAATGTATTCGTGCAGGGGCGGAGAATGAATACTGTCCTCTGCGGCCGGGGTCGGACTGTCGTAAAAGGCGTCAAAATAACCCACCAGCTACGTGGTAGGGCCCCAAGCCCATTTAAATGGCGACCACCTTTGGTCTTAAATATGCCGTCATTATAAATTTTGTGCTGTGTTCCGTCATTAGTGACACAAGTTCCGGTACCCTTATGGGACAGCAGCGTATTTGCGATGCCACTAGTGTTGCATACACCCATAGGGGACGGTAACTATTAAATTCTAAGTGGGCCGTCAACCTATCTATTGTTCTACAGCAATAAAAAATGTAGAAAACTGAGAAACTAACTGCTATGAGAACGGACTAAAATGTATCCAAATCATGCACGATGAAACTTTGGTTATACTACACGTTCTTTAGTCAGCTACTTTTTTTATTAAAAAGCTTAGTTTTCTAGAATAAACTAATAAACTTTTGCATCGTTTTAGTGCTGCTTCGTTTTTTATTCCGTTATTAAATGATACTTGCTTATTCATCATCCATCAGTATTATTAATATAGTCACACAAAAAATGAAATATTGTATAATACAAAATAAATTTAACTCAAGGTTCAATCAGACTGAAGATTTGCGTTTTAGCACGCAAACGTATATGTCAGTAATGACGTCATCGCATTCAGTACATACAATATCATCATTTCAGCCGGAAAACGCCCACTGCTGGACAAAGGCCTCCCCCAAAGATCTCCACGACGATCGGTCCTGAAAAATGACTCTTCCTGACATCTATCGGCGAATAATAATACTATTTTTTAAATTACTTTAACGACATAACAGCACTAAAGCTATTCCAGCAGATGGCGTTGTTAAGTAACACGAAGTCAATGAGTGTTTGCTTTGAGGTTAGACTAAGAAAATCAATTGTTAAATTCCAAAAAACACAATTTATAAAAAAAAATACCGAGCAAAGCTCGGTCATCCGGATATTTATATATTTATATTTATATTTTATATTTTGTGACAATTCACACAGCGCCATCTAGTCCCAAACTAAGTAGACTTGTGTTATGGGTACTAGACAACTGATATACTACTTATATACTTTTTTTTTTTGTAAATAAATACATATTATACATAAACACCCAGACGCGAGACGGGAATCGAACCCGTGACCTCCGCAAGCGTACCGAAGTGCGTTATCCGTTACGCCACCGAGGTCGTCAAATTTACAATTAGTCAGTAAATTTTAAATTGAAAGTAGTACAATTACATCATTATAAACGATATTATGTAGTTTATATTTAATTTATATAAAATGTATTTTAAAGTTTTAGACATATCTTTGAGACGAGTAAAAAAATCAAAGAGAGGAAAAAAATATTAAAAGAAGAGTAATAATTATTATTAATAATAAAGAAAGGATGTTACGGGTAATGAATCTGTAATAAACAGACCGCTGTAATTCGGCAGCGTCTCAGGAGACTTGCAGCATTGCTATGTTTTTTTGCTTCGCCAACCAGGTCACTATCTGCTGTTGTCTTTAAAGAGCATCTTAGAAATTTATCTAAAGATACTACTAAAATCTCTCGAGGCACAAACTGTCATGTAGCGCATAAACAAAATCATATCTGAAGGTCTAACAAGCCGCTAGAGAAGTTTCGGTCTTAAAGGCCATATCGACAGTCCCAGATTTGTTTATTGGAATATAACAAGTGGTTTTGTCTTCCATACCAACTTCGGTCCTAGAACAGCTGAATTGCCAGCGCTGACAACAGCCCGGCTGTTAATATCAGTGAAGCTAACATAGCGATCTGACCATTTCCAGACAGAGAGTCCTTGTTCCAGATTGTTAGCAGTTTATTATATTTTAAATATTATTTTCAGTTCTCATACGAGTATTTTGTTGAATATTTACCAATCCTGTGTCATTAATTTAACGTAAATATTGTTATAACATTATAAATAACGAGACACGTGCTCATTATCTTTAAAGGAAAATCCGTTATTTATTCATAAAAGGAAACCAAATTAATTTGTATCATAAATATAAACAGTTTAAATTCAGGTTCATATAACTTGATTACGTCATAAAAACAAATCGAGAGCTAATTAATGCGTAAGAGGATTCATTGTTGCGTTCAGTACACTTTGAACCCGCTGCGGCGGATTCATTCACGCTTTATTACTCTGCACCCGCGATGTGATATTATGGAATGATGGTATTTATTTAAATATCGAATTTTGAATATTTAGAAGACTTGTGATATTGTGAATAGGACCCATCAATGACAAACCCACTTATATTTCCATTGACTTCATTTCAGGATCGGTGTGTCATTTTCAAACATTAATCCAAATAAGATTCTAAACTTGTACTTCAGATTCCGGGATTTGCAGTTGGGTTATCAGATATATCCATTTAGCAAAACATTTGACAGGTGATTCCCAAACTCCGAAAAAAAATAGAGCGCTAGAACTTTTTCCATGTTTTAGCAGGTAACATTACACTTAAAGTTTTTAGTGAATTCCAGTTTTATCATAAATGTAAAGTACATAACTGATCGGAACAATGTCACACTTGAATAAACAATCGTAATTCTATTTGCGAGCATAGTGAAAAAATATGTATCAGCAGTTTGTTGTAATATTGTGTAATATACACGGAAATGTAAATTCGGTCATTCATTTCATGTAGTTTTTAAAATAAATAAATAGGTTATACAAAAAACTAATGTTCAAAATACATACGAACCGCCAGTGTAAAATGTATATTTTGATTTACCTATTACAACAGATATCAAAGTTAACGTTTTTGATTGAAACGGATTATCTTGTAATTAAAAAGGGATTTTTTCAAAATGAATTGTAAAGCTGTTATATGTGTACATGAATATTAATAAATAAGGCCGGACACGTGATGACGTTGCGTTGCTGCGAAAACTGCAGCGTACGCAATCAGGGCCATCAGTACCGTAGGGTGTCCTTCGAGACGGTCTTCTTCTTCCGGATCATACTGGGGTGCACGGGCGCATTACACGGGGACTCCACTACTATACTGTACCGGCGTGGTATACTTAGTGAGTTTCCACCTCGAAAACAACGCTTCATTCGCTGTTAATAGTAATGTAATATTTCAACTAAATGCCCTATAATGGGGCAGGTTGATAAATTTAGTATTACCGTATTTTGGGTGATTGCGAAAAATTAAATAATGTTAGATCTAAAATTGATGGGAAAATATAACATTTATAAATGACATTTGCAGTTATATAATATTTTGTAATGTTCGACACCAAATTCTAGATGAGTTTAAAAATTAAAAAGTTTAAATCAAAAACAAGCCTTATTTGCTAGTTGTTGAGGATGAGGTTTTCGTGTGTCCTTTTTACTGTTTAAACTTAGATGGTGTTACATACGAGTATATTGGTACAATATTTCTTATCAAACCGCAGACCCTCAGTTCCAAGTAGATATTCTATCAGCAACGAGCGGTTAAATAGTATTTTAGTAAAACTAAACAAAGAAAACGACGATATTAGAAATATGTTTTTTTTATTACGTTGTACATTATTTAATTTTATGAAAATACGAAAACAACTTTGTATAAATCATAATATGAAATTGACATATGTTCAACATGTTTTATCGTCCCTTTGTTCTTAATCGAAATGTTATTTCCTTCATCAATCATCAGAATTAAATAGAGCGCAAACAGATGCTGCTCCTATAATATTTGTTACTCCCTAACCACGAAATATCGTCTAAGCATAGATAAAATATTTTATTGCTAATTGTAATTATAATACAATGGCTGTTTGATAACTCCGTGACTATTTGAATAAAAAATTTTTTTCGGCAAATAAGCGCTTAATTTTCAACATAATCTCCTTTTAGATCAATATGTTTAGTCCAGCGCTTTTTTAATACTTTTATTCACTCTAAATTATAGATTTTCTTAAGGCCCTCAAAATAGGCGTTTGTTTCGGTTATGACCTCTTTATTCAACCCAAATCTCTTACCACCCAGCCATTTATTCAGGTTTGAAAAAAAAATTGTCGCAGGGGGCTAAATCTGGAGAACATGTTGGATAGGGTGGCAGTTCGTAGCCCAGTTTATGAATTTTTGCCATAGTGACTACACACGTGTGCACTCGTGCATTGTCTTGGTGGAAAAGCACTTTTTTTTCGCCAAATGTGGTCGTTTTTGCTTTAAATCAATATCGAATCTGTCTAAAAGCTCTGAATAATATTCGCCGGTGATCGTTCTACTCTTCTCTATGTGAATGATACTGCGTGCATCCCAAAAAACTGTGACCATGATCTTATCTTGTAAATCATTTAAAACACAATCTAAATTTATTCAACACAAAAATTCAACCAAACCAATAAAATTAAATAACTTTAGTTTAAAGATGTGCAAGTTTGTTTCTATGATAGACGCCATTTTGGAATTTTAAATATGATCACATTTCATACGATCTTACACAACAATATATTCCAATTGAAGAGGCGTGCCCTCTGCAAATCACTTTGTTTCCCATAGAGTTTCATTTAGGATATCGAACATAGCTTGTTGTTAAAAAGCAATACAATTCAATGCGACATCAAATTGTGAAAATGATCACATCAACTAGGTATTGTTTGTCGACAGAGTGATATTAAATAATCTCATAATACTATTTACGATTCTAGGAACATATTGTTTATTAATATCAGAACATCTCATATCGAATTATTGTTTTAGTCCTTTTGAGAATACGTAGTCGGCATTATGTGGACGACTAAACAAAAAATATTATATTATTAGCTTTTCAGTTTAGATGTAAGAAAGAATAAACCTATGCACAAATTTTCACTAACTAAAGCATATTTAAGATGCACCTGCTCTTGTCGGTGGAGCATCTTCCAGTCCTCTCTACAAAGCGCCTTTCAACTTTAAATACTAAGTGAAAAATGTTTAAAATAAAACATGATCTACCTTGTCAAAAGCAAAGTAACTGCTTAACTTAGATAAGTTAAGCAGTTACTCACTTTCATCCTATGGTCTGGATGGACTAAAGAAATATTTATTTAAAAATCGCTAAATATATCACATTAGGTATATTTGTACAGTAAGTAATAATTAGTAATTTAATTACTAGCGACATCAGCACATAGCAACAACGCGAAACAATAAAATATGACGTAAGTCTTGATTGCATTGTTTTCTATAATAAAAAAAGATGCTATTATTATCAAGTACCGTATATAATTATTATTTAGAAAAGTCTTTATGATTACAAGTATATGAAGATTGTCGCATTACACATTAGACTTACGTATAATATTTATTACCGAGAAATTCGCTTAATTATATAATTGGCTGGACGAAGTTGTCTCTTGGAATTTAGGGGCAATAAACTTTATGATTGCGCCCATAAGAACTTGCCCGTCTGAGCCGAGGTCAAGGGACGCTCGGAAAGAAGTAAAATTGTCCGCCAATCGCGAGTCAACTACGTGAAAAGTTTGAAATTCAATACTTTCTCGTAATGTTCTTTGATGTATACTTTTGATTCCCCGATGACGACCATTTAAGCGTATATTCTGTGTATTTCTATTTGTCACTGGTATATGATAGAAGATTGTATTTTCTTGATCAATAGTGTCCATGTTTGATGAAGATTGTATCGGTGGCTTAAAAAAGAACTGCGCATTTTATGTTTGATGACGAACAGCACGTACTGTGGGTATATCTAAATGTAATAAATGGATTCAACTAACTATCAGTCAATAAATTGAACACTTATTTTATCAATATAACCCTTTAGTATATAAAAGTATGTTTATATAAATCATCACACCTATGAATCGGTCATGGTAATAAATAGGAAAAATTTTACTTACAAGTGTGCTAATTCGTGTGCAATGACAAAAGCGCTGGTAAGACCTTCGTCGCGGTTTATAGCTGCTGATCGAGTGGTGGAACAGACCCCTCCCACAGGAGCAAACCCTGATGGGCCCCCGAGAGACGCCCGAGTTAACCACACAGTTGAGTCCCATGCCGTGCTATCTGAAAAAAGATGTAGTGAGCGAACGGGAAGATAGTCAAAAGCAGTTTTTTCAATTTGCCGAGGATTTTTTTGCAATATACCTATATATTTTATACTTAATTTATTTTTATATCATTATTATATATATTATTTTTGTATATTTATTATTTTTATATATTTATAAAAGCCTAAGTATTTTAAAACTAGGTAAATTTAAATCTAGATTTTTGTTTCATTGATTTTTTTAATTGAATAATTTCTTTAATTTTAAATCTCGAACAGACAATGACATAACATCATTATTGTTCTTGTTTCTTCTCGATAAAGTTTAGGTTTGTTTTTAACATACGCTACATTTAATAAATTGTCTACATATTTAAGGACTTGGCTAACTGGCTCCGATTAAATTTGATAGTTTGAGTTATAAAATTAATTATAATGCAGACTTATATTGATCATAATTAATAATTATTCTAGAGAGAAATAATTTAGAGAAAAAGTTTTAATATTAATGTTATTTAATAAAGTATATAAATACATATATATTATACATATAATAAACTCTATCGTATATAATAAACGCGCATATTTCCTTGAAAGCTCAGAAAGAAAACCATCAAAACGTGAATATTTTAAAAGTAAATCTGTTGTTATTTCGCACGTCAACTTTATGATACATGAAAGCTTTATGCAATACGATAAAAACCAAACAGCGGTTGCACACAACGAATCGAGAAAGCTGTTAAATTAATATATTTAGACTTTATTGCTTATCGTGAATTAAGTATTATTCTATATTATACAGCAACGTTGTCACAAAAGATGGGGATTAAGGAAGTAAATCAGCTTTTACCCTCTTAGACTTTGTAGTTTCGCAAAAAGGACATCGCTCACAGACTAGTCTTAGGATTTATCTGGAAAATCCGATTGCGAGTGCCACTACTGTTAAGTACTTTAGCTATAGTAAATTATATCTGTGTATGTAGGCAGTATGAGCCCTATTAAGATTTTGAAGGGGCAAGTCCCGGCGCCAAGTTCCTCTGGCAAATAACAGAAAAGGTTCAGATGTTTTTTCTCCGTACAGGGGCTGAGTAAGAGTACTAACCCCTGCGCCCGGGTTGGCCTGTCGTCTAAATACGTGGTAGGGCCTCAAGCCCATCTGGATGGCAACCACCCTTGGTCTTAACTATGCGGCCATAATAACCTAGTGTTGTGTTCCGGCATTAGTGACACAGATTTTTGTACCTCTATAGGACAGCAGCATGTTTGCAGTGCTCCTAGCGTCACAAACATCAATAGGCGACGGTAACTGCTTACTGTTAAGTGGGCCGTCAGCCTGTTTGCAGTTCCTCAGCTATAAAAAAAGTGCAAGGCTTACCTTTCGTGGTCGGGGTCAGAGTCGTCTCTCTAATATTAGCTTTAATAATTTCTTTTGAAAGTTGTATCACGTCAAAATACGACGAAGATTCGAATAACTAACAATGGACCCTGAGCTTCGGATGCAATCACTTTATGGTCAAAATTTTTATGTCATGTCGGTGATCAAAATTATATTTACGTATATCCATAATTGTTCTACATTTCACATGTTTGATTAAGCAGATATAAATATGAAAATCCTATACTTTGTACTTTCCAATCTTTTGTGACGGTGTCGTTAAGATCCTTTGTTATTTTCTGCCTTTGCAAACATGTGTTTGCTGATTCATTTATCATTGTTTCACACAACAACACATTCATTGTTAAAAAAACATTATATGAAAGTTAAGGAAGTTTTATTACAAATTATTTCATATCATAATGTATTCGATCAATAATAGTACTATTATTGATCGAAGCATATTGTTTATCCTATACAATCGAAACAAATAATTAATATGGATTAAAAACTTTTAAAGTAATGGAAATTCTTAAAACATACTACTGAAAATAATATTTTTTTGTATTAATTAAAATTATTTTGAAAAATCGCGGGCTTTGTTAAAAATCTTATGATATATAAAGACAATACGAGTATTATACGCATAGTATTGCTATAAATAAAAGAAAAAAGCAAAACCAGTATCAAATGTACGTTAGTGCAGAATTTAAAACTAAAAAAAATTATGAACTAGCAGCTCATTATTATCAATATAACTATTATGTTAATTTTAATCTCCGAATTACATCAATTCGATACAGTGTACAAAAAGTATGAGAACTTGTTATAGTTAAATGAAAAATGTATAAAGTTCACGTTAGATGAAAATAAGTTAGTATTTGAATTAAAAACTCTGAACTTTACCAATCAGTAATTTCTATAAAATATTGAGACAACGTAAACCAGAGCTTCGGATCAGATATAAGCATTATTTATAGTAACGAAAATACAATATAATGAAGAGTATACGGTTCGTACTAGCCGTATGTAACAGCTGCAAATCAATAAAACTGATCCCATATTTTACTAGTTTATACAAAGATTTATGCGCAATGATACTGAAACGTTGTAGGTCATATGTCGAGATAGTTTGTGTGCATAACATCGGCGTATCTTTTTGATATGATGTCAGAGCAGAATTGACCGCACGCGTACCGGAAGTTGTAATGACGGAGTCAATAAAACAAATCTCCGAATAAAACATTACTGGAAAAATATTCAAGAGGACAAATAAATTTAACCCGGAAAACTTTTGCGAATTACATGAAGCATGTCAGTAAAGATTTATAGAAATGTTTTGAGCAGTTGTAAATATATATGATCGAACATGATTAATTACTATAGTTGTTTATTGTTTATAGCAGAAGTTTGATACTTTACCCGGTGGCAATTTCATTAAGTGCCTATAATTCCATCTGTTGATCACTTCTAGAGATTTCTTGACGTTGCCATATTTTATTATAGGATCCTTGTCGTCAATCAGAAATAACTTGTTGATCACGAGCGTCATGTTCGAGTTCAAAGACGGATCGTTGAAGATAGCACTTACCTATAATATTACATAAACATTCAATGGGCATACCATCTACTACAAAGAGTATAAAAATACCACTGCCACTTAAGCATCCGGAACGGTCATACTCACGATATTCATAAGCGCTAAGATGTAATGTTTCACTCTTTCTCGTCCGTGAAACTTCAGCATTGTATAATCGGCCACGATGGCCAACTCCAGCCACAAGCCCTTTACACCTGCAAAATCAAATCACTGTATTGCATTTACATCTACCGACACTGTTATTTTCTTTTTTATTTCCACTCACACACCTGAGATTGGCCTAGTGACTGTAGGTAGACCGCGAAAGTATTCAGTATCCGTACTATCACTGTACCTGGGACGAACATGGGGCACCACCTTAGGTTCATCATAGTCATCGAATTCAAGATCAAGGTCAGTGACCGTGTCGCCAGTGAGATTGTATGCTGCCGGATGCTCAGCCAAGAGTACGTCACGTCGGTGTAACACATGAGCACCGTCCGCTCGAGTGGGTTGCAGTACAAACTCTTCGCCTCCTACATGAAGAAGTCCATAGAGCTGCCCATCACACTCTGTCACTGTAGCCGTGGAGCCTTCTTCATAAAGCACTCGACCCTTGTAGAACTGGCATTCGTCGTAATAGGGTGATCGAATCGCTCGGTTTTCCTGAAGTTCGAGATGCCAACCGTGGATATGGAGGTGTCGAGTGGTGGTTGCAGGTACGTGTCGACGAGTTCGCGGAGCGAGCAGCAGCGGCTGCGCCGGCGGCCTCCAGGCGCCGGCGCCGGCTGCCGCGAAGAGAATCGCCGCCCACAGCCAGCGCGGCATCGTCCGCGCGTCGCCGCGAGCACCGCCTCTCTGCGCGACGTTACACGACGCGCTGCGCTTACGCATCTACGCACATGGCGGGCGTCTCGTCGCGCGGAAGGTAAACGACTCCGCGACTTATAGATTGCATGTGCTCCGTGCCTCATGCGTCATTTGTAAACAAAGGGCGACCGTCGGTTTATTTCATTATCAAATATAATATATTTTATGCATTTGTATGGGTGATATGAATTTGCACATTCATTAATAATTCATTATACTAGCTATAAACATAAGACGAAATATTAAAATTTCATATAGCGGTATTTATCGAAGACAATAGTTGCTAATTGTTTTTAAACAATGATAATAAATACGCTAAGTTTTAAGTGCATGAAATCTAGCAATATTCATTGAACTGATGTGAATTTCTATATTAATTTTGCCAGTTAATCATTTATTTATTATTTAGATAGAGAACTTTTCGAAGAGTACGTAGCATAATAGTTCTTGACAACCGTTTCGTACAAGAAAGAAAAGGTTCCAGGAATGGGGAGGAACGTCCAGTTGATGACAGGCAGTGTAGTGGTAGACAGACGGCGAAGGCACCATTCTTAACAGTTCCTCAGAACATTTCCCGTTGTACATTACAGTAGAAGACACAATGAGATACGAAGTTTCTCCGAAGGCCAAGCGTGTATAGACAAGCTGTCAGTATGGGCAAGTATGAGTATGTGACAATACGAACTACGCACCGTTGGATGTAGTCTAAGGGATTAGCTGACAGGCAGGTGCTCCAGCTTATAAATGTGAGTACTCCATGCGTGGCTTGACCTGTGCTTTGTATAACACAAGCCGTTGTCATGGAGTGAAATACCGCTTGGTTTAGCACACTGTTCATCATGTTTAATGTAGACACCAAGGATCCCAATACTCTTTGTGATGGAAAGAGATGTGAGGATTCCCTTGAAACGAAATAGATCTGGCCATATTTGTGCTAATGGTGGTACCATGCCATCTTCCATTCTCGAAAGGGAACTGATGATCTTCTTCTGCTGTCTGTGTATTAAGTAACACAAACAGGATATAGTTTTCTCATATCAGCAGAATAATCGATTACTTTTCTTTATACCAAATTGTATTCTTCGTCTTTAGTAGCTTACGTTTTATTCCTTAAGAAATGTTCACAAATAGAACGTATAATATACGGAATATCACACGGGAATTATGAAAGTGATTGTGGTAACGCAATAAGAAGGCACAACCGTGAAATCCCATTTAGCCCGAAATAGCCATGTGAGGGAGTCGGGTGTCCCTTGACGTAATACAGACGTAATATTCTTGTTTAATTCATATATACTAGTGGTTGTAATTCAACCGTAACTCATTTAATTTTTAAGTTTGAACTTTATTAGGGTTCTTGTGTCAAAGGCTGACAGCAGATCCTCCGGGCAGGTAATCCTCTGTAATCTAAGGTTTCATCATAGCTACTCAGTTAATTTGCCATTTTTCTACATCAGTTTGAACATCACTCTGAAACTTCAAAATGTTTCATATTGTAAACCTGTTTCGTAACCATGTATTCGCATTTTGTAAACACTATTCTCATAAATAGGGAAGAGTAAATCAATTCAGATTACTTATACACCATTTTATTTATGTTTCAGCAAGATGTATATCACAATTTATAAATAACTAGCTGTGCTCGCGACTCCGTCCGCGTGGAATAGCGACTTTGGGTAGAATTTTTTGGATATATCTTATGGTTTATTTTGGATTACAAACCCTATAAATCCTAAAATATAAATGAAATATACAAACAGTCAGTATTATCGAATGAAAATGTTACGCCATGCGCCTCCGGAATACGTATGTTCGAACCTACAAAGTCTAGCCTAAGCTAAACCCTATTTCATATGATTGATGATATAAATCTGAGGTCAACTTAAATTGGAATATAAAATTTCCGAAACTTATCATGTTTAACAAAAACTACTTACATGGCGTAACAGTTGCATTCGATAACACTGACTGTTTACATATTTAATTTATTTATATTTTAGGGTTAACAGATTCTATGAACCTGAGGACAACACATAACTCTTGAGTTAGGATTTTAAATAAACTATTAAAAATATAAGTTGTTTGCTGCAATAAAACTTACATCTGATATGTACAAAGCGTTTGTTAGTAAGAGTTAACATAAAATTCAAATTAATCGGTCTGAGGAACTCTCTAGGTAAAAGATTATACAAGTTCAAGAAATAGATGGGTCAGGGAACCCTCTGCCAGGCCGCATTCACAGATGGAGTGATCACAGATTCTTAATTTAGCTAAGAATGTAGGGGAACAGCATTGACCAAGTTGATGACGAATTATGACACAAATATTTTTCTTTGATATATTCTTATTATAGAAAAACCAGAGTTTGGAATGAATCGTAGGTTGAAGGTTACCATAACATTTTGCTATTGCTATACGAGATCTCTGCCATCTGACATCCCAGTATCTAAACAATTGAGAAGAAGCAAGGGCGCGAAGATCACGGTAGTAATATTGATTATACTTGATTAAACCGAAGTAATAGCTTTTTAGTACATTGATCAGCAATATCATTCCTAAAGATACCAGAGTGACTAAGAATCCAAACAAGTATGATTTCAAGACTAGATAGGTGACCGCGATAGAGAGCCTCTTTGATTTGAAGAGTAATTTCAAAGTTATGTGAAATGTGAAAAAATGTGAAATTTTACATTATCATTAAATCTGATTGATTGGTTGTTAATATGGGTATGTGAATGTGGTAGAAGCTTTTTACGGGAGAAAATAACTGCTGAATTTTTGGACGCAGAGAGGGACGAGTTATGCTCCAATAGCCACGAATTAAGATAAAACAATGCTGAATTTAAGGGATTTGAGGCATCATTAAAAGAGTTACAAGTAGAATACAGAGCAATATCATCAACTTATTAGACAATTTTACAGAAACAGTTAACAAAGGAGTCTGGGTCAGCAGTATACATGTTTTAAAGTATACAGGTTATAAAGGAGGGGACTGAGGATAGAGCCTTGAGGTAAGCCTTTCCTTGAGGTAAAATTTTTCCCTGATATCGAACGGAGATACTTCTTTCCATGAACATATTATAAATTAAGTTTACGATCTTCGAAGGAATATTCAGTTGATGGAGTAGTTTTTCCCTGAGTATTTGAAGAACTACATTATCGTATGCAGCATTAACGACTAAGAAGACACCTACGACATGTCCATTACGGGAAAAGGCTAGCCTAATATCAAGTCAGGAGACTCAAGCTGTCCAAGGTACCCAAACCTCTCCTGAATCCAAAAAATAACATTTTGATAGCAGACTTTTACTTTCCATTAACCACCAACCATGAATATGGATCACTGGAATTAACAGAATTATTAGCTTGAGACCTGGGAAAAGCTTTTATTTTATTCCATACAATACGAGTAACTATGTAATACAAGTAAAAACAATTCCAAAGTCTCATTTCTTGTCATTTTCAATTTTGACATTCAATAAGACAGATATATAATCACTTAAGGCTTTAGACGATTAATATTAATTGATTAAATATATATTAATAATAATTGCATACTATTATTATTTAGAATAGAATAGAATAAAATATTCTTTATTGCACACAGAAAATAATAAAATAAAATGAACATAGACTTAAACTAAACAAATGTACAATTGGCGGTCTTATCACTAATAGTGATTTCTTCCAGACAACCGTCTTAATAACAATCAATATGATCTGGAATAGGTCGGTCATTGTGCGCATCAGTATCATATAAAAAAAAATATATATATATATATATATATATATACAATTGAATAAATAAAGGGATAATAACTACATAAAATGGGAAATATATAAGAGAAAAATAAAATAAAATTACATACACCTACATAAGATTATAAGATCAATTATAAATGAAGATAGTGTTCTTTTACGAGTGAGTTGAAGGAGGTAAGAGATTTGGCACTTCTGATTTTAAATGGCAATGCATTCCACAGTTTCACAGCCATAACTGTAAAGGATCTGCCATAAATTTGAGTGGTATGCATTGGAGTGGTGAGTCGCAGGTTCGCTAATGTTCTCAACAACCTTGAGCTACTTTCCTGAAGAAACGCAAAACGCTCTTTTAGATAATGAGGAAATTTGGGATTGAAAAGAGTATTATATAGAAGATAGAGGATTCGAGCATTCCGGCGAAGGCGAATAGGGAGCCATTCGAGCTTACGACGAAATTCGGAAACATGATCATATTTGCGTAAACCAAATACGAAACGAATACAGAAGTTTTGGAGTCGCTCTAACTTATCTAGTTGGCTTTCATTAATATCAAGATAACTGACGTCACCATAGTCAAGGATGGGAAGAAGCAAGGATTGAACAAGCGCTACTTTAGTGGCATACGGTAGAAAATTTTTTAGTCTTCTAAGAGAAGATAGATAGATAGATAGATAGATTATTCTTTATTGTCCACCAAAGATTATATACATGCAAAGTAACTTAATATTAAACTTATAACTAGTGCACAATAGGCGGCCTTATCGCTAAGAAGCGATTTCTTCCAGACAACCTTAAGGTCGGAATACAATAAAAAAAAAAATCCTTTTGCTATAGGTGGCGTGCTAAAAGTAATATGTACTAAAATAATATATAAAAACAAGATATAATAATAACAAACAATATAACATAAAATACAGAATATAACATAAAAGCAAATAGCGTAAGTAGAATAAAATATAACACAAATGAATTAGTTTTAATCAGTCTTTAAAGGCTTCATCCAGATAATAATTTCGGACTAGTTTTTTAAAAATTGGTAGTGATTTCGCTTGTGTGATTGCAATAGGCAAGGTGTTCCATAGTCGGACAGCCTGTACAGTGAAGGAAAGATTGTAATAGGATGAAGAGTGCACAGGTACTGTTAATTTAAGATTATTAGAGGAGCGCAAATTAAGGTCATTTAGATTATGAAGAAACTTAAAACGTTCCTTAAGGTAGAAAGGTGTATTGGGAAGGAATAAAATACTATAAAGCAGAGATAGAATGTGAGTATTCCGCCGAAGATGGATTGGTAACCACTTGAGTTTGCAGCGAAATTCAGATACATGATCATATTTACGAAGCCCAAATATGAATCTTATGCAAAAATTTTGAATTCTCTCAAGTTTGTTAAGTAGTTCTTGGGTTAAGTCGAGATAGCAGACATCAGCATAATCAAGCAGCGGGAGTAATAAAGATTCCGCCAGCTTAACTTTGGTAGCAATAGGCAGGAAGTTTTTTAGCCTACCGAGTGCTCTAGAAGATAGAAAAACTCTCCGACTTAATTCATTGATATGGGGTCGCCAGCAAAGCTCCTTATCTAACAAAACACCAAGATTTCTTACTTCGTCGCTGATCGGAATGATTGTCCCATCAAAATTAATCTGTGGCAAGCTCGACCAATTAAGTTTAGCAAGCATTCTGTGGCTGCCAATTATGGTAGCTTGGGTTTTGTCAGGATTAATACAAAGCCCAAAAGAGTTGCTCCAACGACAAATATGTTCCAGATCTAAGTTAAGTTGTACAATTGCTTTTGCCATATCATTGGCTGTAGTTTGTATGTAGATCTGCATGTCATCTGCATAGAGGATCACCTCTAGGATGAAACAAGTTGATTAGAGATAGAGTTAATGAAAATAGCAAACAGAAGAGGAGATAAAACGCCGCCCTGTGGGACACCGGCAGCTAAATCACACCATTGTGAGAGCTTATCATCAACACAAACCCGCTGCCGGCGATCAGACAGGTAACTATGAAACCAATCAATCACTGTTGGAGATATGTTAAGAGTACGGAGTATGGCGAGCATTATATCGAAATCAATATTGTTGAAGGCGCTACTAAAATCGAGTAGTAATAAAACAGTCAAGAGGCCCCTATCCATGCCATACCGGATGTCATCTGTTATTTTGATGAGAGTTGTAGATGTGCTATGGCCAGGTCGGAAGCCAGATTGGTAGGGATTCATTAAGGAATGGCGATTGAGGAAAGTACTTAGTTGACGATGAACCAGGCGTTCCAAAACTTTAGAGAGAAAGGGAAGGATGGATATTGGACGGAACTGAGAGTAAGTAGTAGGATTAGGTTTTTTAGGAATAGGTATTACTTGAGCTACCTTCCAAGATGCTGGGAACTTACTAGAAAGTAAAGATGCATTTAGGATGTTGGTTAACAAAGGCGTAACGACATCTAGTATAGGGAGAATCATTCTTCGACTAATGCCGTCGCATCCGACAGCGTTTGAGGTAATAGATTTGATAGCACTCTTAACATCACAATCAGTAAATTGATTAAGATAAAAGCATGGTTTGGAGTTGATACACAAGAAAGATTTCGTAAAGTGTTTGATTTAATTAGCGTGTCAATAACGGCTGTAGTTGAGAAGTGTTGATTGAGAGCATCAACGTCAAAGTTATTGGAGATAGAATGCAATGATGTCTTACCAACTCCCAATGACCTAAGGAATTTCCAAACTTTGAGAAGCTACACTAGCAAATATTTTTCGACTAATTTCCTTAACTTGAGGGCCCCAGGATAGTGATTGGTCAAAATATACTCCTAAATTTTTCACTGTGTCACTTATGGCTATAGGAATATTGTCAAATACAATTTTAGGTAATTGAGAGACGTCAAGCATTGAAATCATCCTGGAGCTGCCCATAATAATTGCCTGGGTTTTGGATGGATTTACAGTTAAACCATATTCCTTGCTCCAACTTGATATGGTTGATAAATCTTTATTAATAAGACTAATAGCATTATTGAATTGTGTAATTGGAGCACTAGTGTATATTTGAAAATCATCAGCATAAAGGTGGTAGGAACAAAGAAGATGAGTTGAGATAGAGTTTATAAAAACTGCGAAAAGTAACGGAGATAACACGCCACCCTGTGGCACGCCGGCCAACGTATTGCTCCAAGATGAATAAACATCTTCAACCCGGACACGTTGTCGGCGACCGAACAGGTAATTACGAAACCAGCCAATTGCTATTGGAGATATGTTAAGAGAAGCCAAAATACCAATCAAAATGTCAAAGTTCACAGTGTTGAAAGCATTACTAAAGTCAAGCAACGTGAGAAGCGTTACCTGACCATTTCCTGCTGCAAATCTAATATCATCTGTGACCTTGACCAGGGCAGTGACAGTGCTATGCCCTGGGCGGAATCCGGATTGATAAGGATTTAATAAAGAGTTCGTGTTAAGAAACATACTAAGTTGATCATGGACAAGACGCTCAAATGCTTTAGATAAAAATGGGAGTATCGAAATAGGACGGTAATCAGATAAAGACTTAGGATTCACCTTTTTTGGGATAGGAGTTATTTGAGCTTCTTTCCAAATACTAGGAAAAGAGCCAGTGTTTAGGGAGTAATTGAAAATATGAGTTATTATAGGAAGGACAACATCAAGAATAGGAAGTAACATACGTCTGCTAACACTGTCACCGCCCACAGCCTTTGACGTAATCGACATTATACTCTTCTCAACATCACAACTAGTCAATTGTGTGAAAGTAAAAGGAGAATAATTGGGCATTGGAAGCGTGGAGAGATATTTCAAAGTCCTGTCTTTTGTATGTTTTGCAATATTAGATGATGCAGTGAAGTGCTTGTTCAGAGAGTCGACATCTAAATGAGAAGGAGTTGAAGACGATTGCTGCTTTCCAACACCCAGTGTTTTTAAGAATTTCCAAACTTTAGCAGGATCACTACTCTGCACAGAATTGTAAATATGGCGTCTCTGGGCATTCCTACACACCTTATTGCAGTGATTCCGCAGTAAAACATATTTTTCCCAGTTACAGGTGTTTGGACGACGTTTGAATTTAGTTTTTGCAGCCGCTTTTTTAGATAGCAATTCTTTAATATCTGCAGTTAACCAAGGAGCTGGAAAATGCTTTATTTTAATGGCACGTATAGGAGCATGTTTATTATAAAGATCTACTATAACATTATTAAAAAAGGCGACTTTCTCATCAATACAGCTAGTTACTAGGAGGGGTGACCAGTCAATGTTATTTGCATCTATAAGCAAAGAGTCAGAATCAATACCACTAAAATTGCGTTGCATAAGAATTTTAGGTTTACATTTTGGAGGACGGACTTTATAAGATAAGAATATTAAATCATGGAAAGAAAAGGCATCAGCAGGGTATTGACCATGCTTTACAACATGATCTCTAGAAGAAACAAGGATAAGATCTAATAGGGATGGTTTGGAATGCGGATAGTGATGAGTTGGGTTTAAAGGTAAGATAGATAAGTTATTTGATTCAATAACATTTATCATAGAAGAGGATCTTGAGTCATTTTTCAGGAGACAGGTGTTGAAATCTCCCATCACTATGGTGTGACTGTAAAAAGAAGCATATTTCTCAAGCAAAAGATCGAAAGATGGGAAGAAATTAATATTTATAGAGGGACTGTAATACACACCTAGCAAAATTTTGGTATGATTTAATTCTAATTCAATGAAAAGGTGCTCGCCAGCATTGCAAGGAGGTGGCTGCGCTGACTCATCAAGAATTTTAAATTTAAGAAAAGATTGCAAATATATGGCAACACCGCCACCTACGCGATCAGTACGATCATTTCTTACAAGAGTGTAACCAGGTAAAGTATAAGAAACAGAGGGAAGACAAGGTTTGAGCCATGTCTCAGATATCAGTATAGCGTGCAGATTCTTACAGTCAAATGTCGCCAGTATATCGTTAGAATGGGCCGGAATGCTTTGGGCATTGATATGAACAGCGTTAAAGTTATTAGGAACATCAGAGAATTGCGAGGAAAGACATTCAGATAGCGATGGAATACTAGAAAAACTATCATCACTAGAAAAACTTTTAAAACTATTGTTTTCATCAGAAGACATTGTATACTAAAATATGTAGGTAATATAAAATATATAAATCAATTAATAACTATAATGTAAAAATTATACTAATTTAAATATACATTAATATATATAAAATTTGTAAATATATTCAATAATTATTTTAATCCACCTACCAGGTGTGTATATGATTTTATTATTGTTTATATTCTGAAGTAAAATAACATATATACATATATGTATACATATATACTCGTACACACATTCAAATACATATAAAAATTCATTACAGATTATAATTATAATGCATGATCAGCACATTTAAGGAGCCTATTAATAATAATATGTATATTAGTTGCATATACCTTTCAATAACACTTAAAATTATAGTACAGTAAAAACCCTCATGAAAAAATATATAATAATGACATTTTTCAAATCACACAAATCACAATTTACCAAAAACTATAAACATGCAAATGCCTGCAAACCTTTAAGATTATTGAGGGTGTACAGAAATAACTTTTACAAATAAACAAAAGTAAACAGTTTCATTCAGTATATATACTAGATAGGGTAAAACACTAATTACATAAATTGAAAGACAATTATATTTATCTCAGGAATTCATTAATTCTAAAAATATTTGTAATTATATGAAGTATCACAAATATAACATACATTTTATCTATTCTCCTATTGAAACCAATAACAACATTTGGTTTAAAAGAGTTTGTAAATTATTATCTGTTATTTATGTTATGTTTTATATTAAAAGTGTTTATAGAGTAAGTTTCACTAAAATCAATTAAAAGAGATTATACTATTATTATTTATTAATTAATTATAACTATTTAATCGTGTATATTATGAATTTAAATATTATATTAATATAAAATTAACCTTATTGGTCTAAACCCGCCATAAACTCTTATAAAAGAAAAAACAAATGCGTAAACTGTATGTATGTTGTGTATCATTCGAGCAGTAGTGTGTGTAATGTTATTTTAATTAATGTATTTCTAATAGATTTTAGGCAAAACAATTGCCTTCTGCACTTTTCGTCCATATTATTATAAACTTTATCTGTGCCAAATTTCATACTCCTCCTTCCGCGCAATTTTCGTAAAAAGGGGTAAAGTTTTCACTTCACGTATTAATAAATATATATATTGTAAACTACTCGATTAGTTTTGCTATTCTTGTCCATTTTAATATTTTTTGTATAAATTAAATGTTTACCACATGAGGATTATTAAAATAACATATTTACCTTTTTCTAGATACCTAGTTAGTTTTCACCGAGATTGAATCAGGTTGCCCTTTAAATGTTTATTGAACTATAATTGATACCTTCGAAATTTGTAAGATTTTCAGCTAAGTCAAAATAATAGCAAGTTATTATTAAACACCTATATATCAGTCACAAAGTGAGTAGATTGCTGAAGAGCTAGTATAAGTTTTCATAAATAGAACTTCCTATACTTTATAAGATTGTATAGAATATTTTGTGCATATCATGGTTAAATGACGATTAATTTTAATAATTGAATTGAATGTGTACCAGAAGCACAAACTTAGTTAATAATAATTTAAATTTGCCCCGCTTATTTGTGACATCAAATTTTAAATAATAGCCGCAAAAACTACGTGTTGTGGTAGTTTTAATTGATTTTTTATTTTATACTTTGATTTTATATTTTGAACTTAAAACTAGTAATACATAAAAATATTAGTTTATGTGCAATAGGCGGTCTTATCGCTAACAACGATTTCTGCCATAAAAATTTCTTCCACACTAGTTAGTATGGAATCCAACCAGTCCTTCAGTCTCCAGCTTAGGTTAATCTTGAGGCCACAGACGTTACAACGCATCAATTTATTAATCATTTTAATCAACTCAAATTCGAACGAAAAGAAGACTATGAAATATGTTTTGCTATTATTTATTTAAATTAGTAATTAATTAATACATACATACTAATTCAAAACATAAATTAATAATTAATTAATACATACATACTAATTCAAAATATAAATTAATTATTAATTAATACATACATACATAACATATTGCAACCTGAGCAGAAGTTGAACACCTATGTTTAACATAGCTTTCAGATCGTCGTAAAACAATCACTTAACCAACATTCTATGGAAATGCAGTGAAATCACCTAATTCGTTAACACTATTTTTGGATTAAATATAAATAATACTATTCAGTAGAATTATTAGAATGATCATACCTTGTAAGCTGTTCGTATTTCAAATGCAGAGTCATTGAAATAAATATGAAACTGACACGTGTAGTAACAGATACCATCGAACCATTTTTGTTTCCAAAGCCTTATAAGAAATGTTTATAACTCACTTTATTAATTCTAGCATTGTTGCTTTGCTCATAAAAACTTCGATCTCTTATATTTAACTCAACTCAAAAATGAAACTGAACCTTTATTCTGGAGGTGTTTTTTGAAATATTCTGTTACAAACTTTACAAGCGCATCCATCTGATAAATTTATGACTTTCAATCTCCAAATGTTCAAAATTAAATACCTAACCGTCTACTTACGTTAAAAAATACAACAAAAACAACGACAAAGAAAAGCTGATGGCAAAAATTGCAATAAGAAACACTGCTTTCTTGTTGCCCTTTTGTTTATAAAACGTAAGAGAAATTATAAAATTTTGCTGATACATAGGAAAAGCACCCATTTAGGGTAGAGGAGGGGGGAGCGAAGTCAGACAGCAGCCCTTCTTATTGGACAAGAAAAATATTAATCGAGGAAGGTAACAATTTCCCTTGTAACAATTTTTGGCAGCGCTTCAAAGCGCCCGGGCTTCAAAGTAAACCTTTTACGGAGCGTTTTCAACACTGGTCGTAAGCAAATATATGGCCTATGGCGGTTTACAGTGAGAAATCACATAGGACTTATTATTGGACTTTAAGAGAATAGATTACCTACTCGTATTACAAAAGAATAATGCCAATATAATGCTGAAACTGAATAATTTAGTACATAATACATATGTACATATTATCAGACTTCAGTTAAGTTATAGAATACGCATCCTCAAGATCGTAACAAGGAGTTTGAATAAAAATCACGTATACTTGTTATCTCTTCAAATCACTGAGCCAAATTTTATAGTTCACATAATGTTATCTACAAATATCGTCTATGTAAAGTAGAACAATAATCTTTCATCAGATTATTCTAGTAAAGATAAGAAATTTTATTAGTTTACATTAATTCGTTAAATTAATTACATCATTATAGTTTTAAAAGTTTTATATGTATTAAAATCTTTTTAAGAAACTATATAATTTATTTTAAAATAAGAATGATTAATGTTGTGTGTAAAGCGAATGAAAATTTCATACAAATATCTTAAATAATATTTTATACAAATGACATAAAAATGATCGTAAATTTGATTTTGATCGATAAAAACATATAACTAATTTAACTTTAAAAAATATTGATATTTTAAACATAAAATATATTAAACGAGTCTAAGATCAAGCTCAAAATTAGCATATATTTATTTTCACAATTTTCAATAGATGATACGAGTAAGGACGTAAACTAACGTGCGGCTTCATTTCTTTCAGAAAAAAATTTAGTTTGTGTTACAAATCTCGCTGCGGTGTCAAAAATCATTCGCGTCCAGAGAAAAGCCGAATGGATGGATTGGACAAAGGCATTTATTATTCGTAAGTGGATGCATATACATACGATTCCTTTTAGTATTTCTTCAATTTCTAGTAACGAGTAAATGGATATTTTTAGTTCTATGCATCACAAACCAATAACTTAGATACTTTATTTTACATTTGCTGTCTCCGTGCAGGAACGAAGTAAGAATACTAACCCCTGCGGCCGGGGTAGGCTTATCGTAAAGGCAACAAAACAACACTAGCGTCGTGGTAGAGCCCAAAGCCCTTCTGGATGCCAACCATCCTTGTTCTATAAATATGCAGCCATAATAATGTGCCATAAAAAAGCCATGTGTTCTGTTGCGGTATTAGTGACTTTGGTTCCAGTACTCCTATACGAACACCAGTGTATTCGCCATGCCCCTAACGTCGCAAACATCCTTAGGCGACAGTAACTGTTTATTATTAAGTGGGTCATCAACCTGTCTGCAGTTCGTTAGCAATAAAAAAATAATACCTCTTCGGTTGTGTAGCGTTATTGCTTCGCTTTTTTAACAAAATAATACCATGTCTAATGTTTCAAATGTATTTAATTTGAATTTACATTACTGTCGCTTAAATCCGTACCCCGAAAAACTGAGGTAAGTATTAGAGCTATTAGTAAGAAGTTCTAGCACTAGTAAATTATTGGGGTATAAAATGCTTTTGTTCACAAACCTATTTTAGTTACAATAGTACATGTTATTTATGCCTGTCGCATACAAATATCCATGCGGCACTGATTAAATTAGCAAAGAAACTTATTGATAGTGAGTACTATGTTGAAATCAGTTTTCGGAATG
This sequence comes from Malacosoma neustria, assembly GCA_963693495.1. Lineage (NCBI taxonomy): Eukaryota > Metazoa > Arthropoda > Insecta > Lepidoptera > Lasiocampidae > Malacosoma > Malacosoma neustria. The sequence continues at coordinate 15,333,966 of OY856379.1, read as the reverse complement.
AACACAAAGTATAATTAATGTGGAACTAGAATCAGCCAAAAATATTTTAATGAACTTCTTTCGGTACATCACTGGTTTAATTCCGCTACTGGTATAATATATCTTTTACTACCATTCTCTTCCTTTATTTTTTCCAAATAAACATGGATCTTCCTAGAAACATCGTTATCAGACGAACTACCTTCAATAAAAAACGAGATTGGTTCTCTTGTTGTTCCAGAAGGTTCGGTTTTGTAATAAAAAGTTAAAATAAGTCCGTCATCTTTAGGGTTGACGTTGCCATTGTTTAGAAATTCTTGTACGTTCTTTGATATGTACTTTCCAACATTGCCAACTCTCGAGTAGCCGGTTTCTTTGAAACTTTCCAAAGAATATTCGGGAAGACTTCTTATTTGTTTCGCTAATGATTGTACGTCAGCAACTCGGATGGAGAGGGTTCTTACAGCACTATGAGGTCCTCCCAAGTTCTGAAATGTGATCGAACGATAAAAATATATACATTTTTGGTAGTCTAGTATCATTAAAACTACTTTATACAGATTTTAGAATCTATATAAAGTAGTTTTAATGATACTAGACTACCAAAAATGTATAATAATACTTATATATTTATTATGAGTTTATTTTGACGTTGTTTGACTACTTTTTTTTCAAAACACCTGTATAAAATCTATAAAAGTAGATTTAAATTTGAATAACTGCGATGAAAAATTAAAATAATATTATATATTCAAAAATTGATTTAATTTATAATATCTAATGTAATATAAATAAACTCAATATGTTTAGTTAGTTTTTTAGTTAGCAGGCTTAATTGATTATTTCTCTTTGGCCTTATTGAATGTCGAAATTGACAATAACAAGGAATGAAACTTTGGAATTGTTTTTATTTAGCTATTTATAATTTCTGAAATAAATTTTGCTCAAGCATAAAAAATAGTGAATTAATAGTCTGATTTGATTTACTCCTGCCTATTTGTGAGGATAGTGTTTACAAAATGTAAATATATATTTATGAAACGGATTTACTAGGCAGGTTTTGCAATGTAACATTTTGAAGTTTTACAGTGATGATGTCCAAATTGATGTAGATAAATGGCAAATTAACTGAGTAGCTATGATGAAACCTTGTATTATAGAGGTATGCCTTTGACAAAATAGCCCCAATAAAAATTAAAATTTGTAGGGAATACGCGCCAAAATTAATTGCGCGCCATCAATATTTTCATATACTAAAAACTCGTTCGTTCGCGCGTCTCTGCCAATCCGCGCTCACGCAAAGCATTTCTCTTTCTCTCTCTAGCAGAGTGCTCTCCGTTGCACATGACGCCACGCGCAGCAGTTAGTTGAAGAGTTTCCGCGCTCCGCTCGCAACTGGTTTACACACGAAACCCCTAATATATAGTGATAATGATTGTTTCCTTTGTGTGTATTTCCAAACTGTGTTCTTTTAAAGTAATAAATAGTTCAGTGCTCGAATAACGACGTTTCTCTTAATCACATCCTCCACACAAGCATTACACTGGCGCCCAACTCGTGGCCCGCGAACGTACCTCAACGGGTACGTATCGTGGTCGAACTCTCTAGAATGCAGTGAAAATGTGAATTTTGTGAACGTTGTTATTACTGTTGTGTGGTGTGTAATTGACTATTTGTTGTAAAATGCCTCGTCGTAAGAGTACGCAGCATCCTGATGACGACTCCACGATGTCCGAGGGGCAGCTATCTTCATTCCTGTCGGCGTTCGCAAAGGCTCAAGCGGAATCCAACCGTCAACTGGTTGAGAGCCTTCTTGCCGCGTCGATCGCGAACTCGCAAGACAAGCCTGTCACCCCCTCTCCGGCTCCATCATGTGCGGGTCCCGCGTCATCACAGAATGCTAACTTCGCCAACTGCACCGCAAGGTTCACCGGCTCAAGTCGCGACCCCGACGTATTAGAAGCATTTATCGACAGCATAGAAATGTACAAAGAAGCCACCAACGTCAGCGACCAGCACGCGCTCCGAGGACTTCCCATGCTACTTGAAGGGGAAGCCGCGCTGTGGTTCCGAGGGGTAAAGGCCACCGTTCTATCGTGGGACGACGCTCTGAAGAAGCTCCGTGCCCGATTCGGAATACCTAAACCGCCTCACAAAATATTAAGAGAAATCTACGCATCGGAACAAGGTGATGAAAGGGCTGACATCTTCATCGAACGACTTCGTGCATTAATTATGAAGATTCCCTACCCTATGGACGCAAGATTGCAGGTTGATATGGTTTATGGCTTACTCGACAAACGGATAAGAAAACGATTGATGCGAGAATCTGTAAGTGACCTTGATTATTTACTAGAAAAAGCCATAGACATCGAAGAATCGCTCGCCGAAGCCCCGTCGTGTTTCCCACGCACTCAATATTCGAACGAGAACGATATTACGTGCACTGAAACACATTACATCGGCAACGGATCGCGATCTCAAGTTTCAAACGCCGCCGCGCGTAACCCTGCTAATGCCGCGGAGCCCCACACCGCTACACTACGTGTCAACACGCACGCGCCGAGCACGAGAGCGAGCGCGCCGAGCACGAGCACGCCGCCGGCCCGAGATACGCATCCTGCGCGCGCACCCTGCGCGCCGACGCACCCGTCGCTAACGAAGGATCGTACCACGGCGGTAAGCGCAACGACGACTCAAGGTAAAAGATTGTTTTGTGTTTACTGTAGGAAAAGTGGTCACGAACGTAGTGAGTGTTTAAAAGCTAAAAATAGAATTGTAACTACAGATGTCCGTTGTTATAGTTGTAACGCCAAGGGCGTAATTCGCGCTAACTGTAAAAATTGTAACTATAAGGACTCATTCTGTTCGTTTAACAATTTTGATTGTAATAATACAAGTGAAACGTTATCAGTATCACATTACGATTCGTCTAATGTTATACAAAGTTCTGGTTGTGCTAAAAATAGAATGTCACAGTCTAATAAAGTGCAGACTAACCACTTTTCGTCAGATTGTTGTTTAGATATTGTGTCACATACTGAACTTGATATTCCGCGTGTTATGTCAAAGAGTAATAATAATTCTTTTCAGACTGAGCATGTAGGGTGTAATGTAACTGTGTCACAGAGTAATAATGTGCAGACGTATCACTTTGATAAGCCGTCACAGAGTAGTTTAGGTTACAGAGAACTCGTAGATACTGTGACACAGAGTAATAAAAAACAGAATGTTTGCAGTTGTAAAATTGATGTGTTGTCACAGAGTAATAAAAAACAGAATGTTTGCATTTGTAAAACTGATGTGTTGTCAAAGAATAGTTTATCACAGAGTGTAAATCATGGTAATGAGTTGCAAGCGGATCGCGCACGCGATATACCTACCGTTTCTCACTGTACTGGCGATCGTCCGATTTTACGATTCGAAGTTTACGGTTATCGCGGTACCGGTTTGATGGACACGGCAGCTAAACGGAGTATCGCGGGGTATAGTCTTTACGCGTTGTTACGTAAATTGCAGCACCCTTTTCGCGATAGTTGCATGACGGTCAAGCTCGCCGACGGGGTAGTGCGCGACATTGATGTTAAGCTTGCTGACGTTGAAGTTAAGCTTGAGGGTTCTGTGATACCTATTACATTCGTTATATTGCCCGATGCGGTTAATAATGACACATTGTTAGGAATCGATTTCCTACGAAAGGCGCGTCTTATTATTAACATTCCCGATAGTTTGTGGTTCACAGCTGATCGACCTCAGGTCATTCACCCTCTACAATGTGAGACGTCGAGATCTTATGTAGGGTACGCGACCGCGGATGTTCTTCGGTGTGATGAAGGTACAATGCTGACACCGAACGAGAAGGCGATCCTGGCTCAAACGTTACAGGAATATGATGACATCTTCAAAGAAGGGGGAGGTCCCACACCGTTCGCAGAGCACTGCATCGATACGGGTGAACATCGACCCATCGCCGCGCCCCCATATAGACTCACTCCAGCCAAGAAAGATATTATGGGAGCTGAAATAGAAAAGATGCTACGGGATGGCATTATTGAAGAGTGTGAGTCACCGTGGGCTGCGCCGGCTCTCTTGGTGCCAAAGAAAGACGGAACCTTTCGATTCTGCGTGGACTATAGGAAACTCAACGCCGTCACGAAGAGTGACTCTTATCCACTACCGGTGATTGATGACTTGTTGCAGTACACAGGTAAAAGCTGTTACATGAGCACCATTGACCTTCGCTCAGGGTACTGGCAGGTCTCTGTCAAGGAAGAGGACCGGGATAAAACAGCGTTCGTTTCACCTTTCGGAGTTCACAGATTCAAGCGCATGCCGTTCGGTCTTCGGAACGCGCCTGCTACGTTTCAGCGATTGATTGATAGATTTCGTTCTGGATCATCGCTTCAAGGTATGACTATTCTGGGGTACATTGACGATCTTATCCTGATATCCGACAGTTTTTCGCAGCACATGGAGGACTTACGTGCCGTCTTTGACCGCTTGCGTGTCTTCAATTTGCGAGCAAACCGTGCCAAGTGCGTATTCGCACGGGAAAGCGTGAAATATTTAGGGCACGTCATCACACCTCAAGGAGTCTCACCTGATCCAGACAAAATCAACGCAATATCAGAGATGAAGGAACCTACCTCTGTGAAGCACTTGAAGAGCTTCTTACAGACGTGTTCGTGGTTTAGGAAGTTCGTTCCCGGGTTCTCTCAAGTGGCCCAGCCGTTGACTATGCTTACCAAGAAAGATCAGTCATGGTTGTGGGGAGAAGCTCAGGTCAACGCATTCAACGAACTGAAAAGGCTACTTACCTCATCGCCGATACTCGTACAGCCAGATTATTCTCGTCCATTCGTCCTCCGGACCGACGCAAGCAATTATGCTCTGGGCGCTGCTTTACTTCAGGGGGAGCCTCAACGTGAAGAACGTCCAATCGCATACGCCAGCCGTCTTCTGACACCTGCCGAGCGTAATTATTCTACGACAGAGAAAGAAGCTCTTGCAGTGGTCTGGGCCGTCGAGAAGTTCCGAGGATTCATTGATGGACACTCCGTGCGTGTGGCAAGTGATCACCAGCCGTTAAGGTGGTTGCTCACCCTAAAATCGCCGACGGGAAGACTGGTACGCTGGGCGATGAAGCTCCAGCCATTCGATCTTCAAGTTGATTATACACCTGGAAAAGCTAATGTGATAGCTGATTCACTCAGTCGCCCTCCGTGCGAAGAGGAAGCACGTGATCCCTGCGGAGTCTGCACTGTGATCGTCGACACGCCGCGATGGGAAGCCGCCGCTCTGCGTAACGACCAGCTCGCTGATCCAGAAGTAGCGAAGATAATTCATGGCCTGGAAGCAAAAGACGAATTAGAAAATAACAGATGGACTGAAAGAGGTTACCATATGTGTAAGGGAGTCCTGTACCGCTATACTGAGGCTGACACCGAAGAGCCGCAATTAGTTATTCCTGAAAAAAGAAGAAAACAGGTAATGATCGAGTGTCACGATGCTGCAACCTCAGGTCATGGAGGCTTAGACAGAACTCTACATCGTATATCTCAACGGTATTACTTTCCTGGCATGCGTCGTTATGTAGCTGACTACCTAAAGACTTGCATTGATTGCCAAAGGTTCAAACCGTCTAATGAGAAACCCATGGGATTACTCCAAACTCCCGTCCCAGCTCAACGATTTGAAGTGTTGGCTGTGGATTTATTTGGGCCACTTCCGAAGGGCGCAAACGGAGAAAGATGGGTGCTAATAATAGAAGACACCGCCAGCAAGTGGGTCGAGCTCTTCCCTCTAGTGGAAGCCACGGCGGAAGTATGCGCCAAGACATTGATCGAGGAAGTCTTCTTACGTTTCGGGTTCCCTCGTCGAGTGATCTCCGACAACGGAGTGCAGTTTATCGCAGAAGTGATGCAGAAGGCGATGTTCACTCTGAACGTGAAGCAAAACCTCGTCCCGTTGTACCATCCAGAGGCCAATCCGGTAGAAAGGAAGAACCGTGATATGAAAACGCAACTGGCAATCCTGGTCCAGGATTATCACCACGAATGGCCAGAGGCTCTTCCATTTATTCGTTTCGCACTAAACACTTCGCGAACGAAATCTACGCGACAGACTCCCGCATATCTGACTTATGCTCGTGAGTTAAGGTCTCCACTGGATGTACAAACTGATCTTCGTGCTGTGATCATGGCGGAAAACTACGTGCCACAGATCACACCCTACCTGCTGAAACTTGCTAATACGCTTAGCTCAAGTAAGGAGGCTATTGAAAAACAGCAGGATATTCAGAAGGCTGCTAAGGATCTTCGACGTCAACCTGATGAGCTGATAGTAGGTGACCTGGTGCTTATGAAATCGCACGTCCTTAGCAACGCTTCAAAAGGCGTCACGTCTAAGTTTGCACCGAAACGTGACGGCCCTTACGTAGTTAGTAAGAAGATAAGTCCTACTACCTACGGTATCGCTTTTCCCGAGAAGCCAAATGAGATCGTAGGGAAGTACCACATCTCAGATTTGAGGCGTTACCACGGTAGAGAGGGTGAATGTCTTGAGGCTCCGGTCGCTCCTGCTCGTCGTAGAGGACGGCCTCGTAAACGTTAGCCTAGTTCTAGTTTGACTAGTTGTGAGGGCACTATCCTAGTCAAAAGGGGGAGTATGTAGGGAATACGCGCCAAAATTAATTGCGCGCCATCAATATTTTCATATACTAAAAACTCGTTCGTTCGCGCGTCTCTGCCAATCCGCGCTCACGCAAAGCATTTCTCTTTCTCTCTCTAGCAGAGTGCTCTCCGTTGCACATGACGCCACGCGCAGCAGTTAGTTGAAGAGTTTCCGCGCTCCGCTCGCAACTGGTTTACACACGAAACCCCTAATATATAGTGATAATGATTGTTTCCTTTGTGTGTATTTCCAAACTGTGTTCTTTTAAAGTAATAAATAGTTCAGTGCTCGAATAACGACGTTTCTCTTAATCACATCCTCCACACAAGCATTACAAATTAAAAATTCAATGGATTATGGTCGAATTTCGACCCCTGGGCGACCGCTAGTTATTATAAATAGGGATTGTGATTTAGAATCAGACAAATTTGTGCTGATACTGGTGATTTTCAAACAACAATATTCATGATCTATTTTGCTAGGGCTCCGAGCTTGTTTAGATGGCAATCACCCCTGGTTATTCGAGTTGTCGTCCGACATAAGTGACCCAGGTCCAGTGTCATTGGCGTCACAGTCTTCGTAGGTGACGGTAACTGCTCACTATATTGCTCGTTTTTAGATTGTAAAACTTTTGATTCAATATCTTAGGAGTTTCCGCATAATCATTATACTCAGTGATTTTTCGATTTTTTAATATTTGGATGAACAATATTTCTTCTTCTTCCTGCCCTTATCCCACTTTATATGGGGTCGGCACAACATGTTCTCTCCTTCCACTCTCCTCTGTTAGCCTTTATCCCAACATTCACACACCCTTTTTTGCCATATCATCTTTTACGCAATACATCCATCTTTTTTGGTCTGGTCTTTGATCAATAATATTTATGATCTTAAATTATAATATACATTTACTAAATACAATATATAATAATTAAAATTTAGAGAATACCTGTAAATTTGCCCAAGTAACCAAATATCCAAGGAAATTCATGATAGTATATTTGAAACACTTATCAACAACTGAACAGTATTAGTTCCAAAGTCAAAGATTCAAAAATGGCGGTCAGTTCTCAGTATTTATAATTTGTATTCGAACACAACACGTTGACTAATACATAGGCTTCCAAATAACATAATGTTTTGCACGAATATTAATTAGTTTGGACAATCGGACATTATTTACATAATAATTCAAACGTTACGTATTTCGACTTGGAAAACTAAGTATTTCATTATCTTCTGACGTTATCCATCATTCAATGATAATTCTTCGTTATTTTCAATTTGTACTAATATACAATGCAATAAATTAAATAATAATTTCCCTTGTAGGAGTTGACGCTGCCTTTAGTAAAATTTTATGAAAAGATTAAGTTCGAAAAATATCTATGTATTTGCTAATAATAATAGCTCCCCCGTTTCCGAGGCCTATTCAGTCTGAAAAACAATATGTGTGGAACTTCAGTCCACTGGTCTTCTTTCTATAGTTATAGTTCTATACTTTATTTTAATAAGTTGCACAAACGTAGTTGTAGATTTTTCTGTCCGCTAGTATTTTAACTTCTTAAGATTAATTAAACATTATTTGACAATAATAATATCATCGTTACTAATAAGTCCCACATGATCCCAACTTACCAGCCAGCAGCAGGTCACGGTGACGATAATGTATGCGATTTAGTTAATGATATGCCTTTACAGATTACCAACGCTGTCTCGTCTACAAGAATAGTTGTCAAGATGTCGATGATGCAGAGCACACGGTGACCGTATCCTAGACATTCCACCTAGTGATTTCTTAACCCAAGTACCTCTCAAAGCATCTGTGCCCCAGAGGACCTGTATCCGGAGGAAGGTCAGGATACCGTGGCGCCTGTCCAGTCATGGAGCCCATTAACACGCTGCCTTCCGTGAAGGGGAACCGAAACCTGGGTCACTTATGCTATTAAACAATACATGGTTATTATGGCGGCATACTTAGAGACCAGATGGTTGCCATCCAGACTGGCTTGGAATCCCATCACCTAATGTTATTTTATCGTCTTTTATGACAGGCCGCCCTCGCCAATAGGGGTCAATATTTTTACTCCGACCCAGCACGCAGATAGGGAAAAGCTTATGGTATTTCTAAATTTAATTTATGAGCTGTTTTTAAGTTTTGCGTTAAAACCTTTCAATTTCTCTCTTCAATCGGTCCCTCATTGCTGAGGATTGTGACTCCATTTGATTCCGTCAACTAGCTGTCTCCATCGATCCCGTTCTGCAGCTTGGTGTAGTGCGTCGCTGACAGGTATTTTCAGTTCCTCCGCTATTTGGTCCGACCATCGTTTGGGACTTCTACCCCTAGGCCTTTTTCCTTCGATTTTACCGGTCACCACAAGGCGTTCCAAATTGCTGGTATCCCTGCGTGCAACATGACCAAAATACCGCAATATTTTTTGTAGGCAGGTTGTGGATAGACGTTGAGTCTTTTCTATTTTCAACTGCTTGAGAATAGAGATGTTGGTGCGGCGGGCCATCCATGGTATTCGCAGCATACGTCGCCAGCACCACATCTCAAAAGCGTCGATTCTCTGCCTATCTGCGGCTTTGAATGTCCACGTCTCTGCACTGTATAGAGCAATGGAGAGGACAAGGGTGCGGACCAGATGTATTTTAGTCCAGTGGGTAATATTACGGTCTCTCCAAATTTTGCTCAGTTGTGTCATTACAGATTCTGCCATGCCAATCCGTCTTCGCATTTCAGGTTCGCTACTTCCTTTGTTGGTAATCAGTGAGCCAAGGTATTGGAACTGGGTTACGGTTTCGTAGTCATGTAGGAGATTGTTGCGTTGGATAGCTGTGAAACGGTCAATGATCATGAGCTTGCTCTTGGATTTATTAATAGCAAGCCCCATTTCTATACTGATGGTTTTCAGTTTGTGAAGCAACTCCGCCATTTCATTTTCCGATGATACGAAAAGGGTGGTATCGTCCGCGTTCCTGAGATTCGATATCTTTACTCCGCCTATCTTTATGCCACCTTCCCAGCCATCTAGAGTTTGTCACATCATGTGTTCTCCATAGATATTAAAAAGGATGGGAGATATCACGCATCCTTGGCGAACACCCTTATGGAATTTGAAACGGCCTGATGTTAAATCTCCTACAGTCACAGTGCCGTATCCCGACTCATACAACCTGCGAACTAGCATTACGAAGTGGCCCGGTACACCTGTCTCGGAAAGAACTTTCCACAGTCTCTCCTACTTAACACAGTCGAAGGCCTTCTGGTAATCCACAAAACACAAGAAAATCGGGGTGTCATATTCATAGCACTTTTCTATTATAAGCCGAAGGTTTAGGATTTGCTCTCTGGTGCCCCTCCCCTTCACAAAATCGGCTTGTTCTTGGGGTATTTGCCAGTCCAGGTAAGATCTTAGTCTCGCGTTGATGATGTAAAGCAGAATTTTACTGGCATGGGATATCAGTGCAATGGTTCTGTAGTTATTCGCCAACAGCATTCTTAAAATGATTTCAGCCCGCTACGATTGTGCTATTCAGAAGCATTGGATAGCTATTGTAACGGGGAAAATATAGTGTTGATTAATTTAGAATCGCCTACTAACAATTCTAACTTACTGTTAAGAATTTTATTAAATAACTAACCCACTAATAACTTATGGATAAAAAAAAAAAATGTCTGAAATAAATGATTATTATTATTATTATTATTATTATTACAGTTCCGTACAGAGCCTTTTTTGTCAAGAGGAAGAATAGAGGAGTGTACCCAATCAGATGGCCAATCCTTTCAATAACACATATTTATTGTTTAGTTAATACTAAATTAAAATACAGAATAGAGTTTTTAAATCAAATCATACTAATTGTTTGTCACCAATGAATATGTCCAGTCAATCCTCCAGCTCTCCCCTCCAGGGCTCCCGGCCTGTCGAGTGAAAGCGACATACACTTTTATAGTCATTTTAAATAATAAAAATATATTGTTCGATCCTTGCATAAATGTACCCTCACTCTCGGTGAGGTAAATGGTAAAAGCGAGGGTGGGACTAAAATAATATATGTAGTGCCGCGTGAGCTTCTAAACGCGCGGGACGGTCGACATTCGACCTCTCGTCAGTTACTCCAAATTCTCATTGGCCGTGCCATAATTATTTGTGTGTTCAGTGTGCGTGAATTTAGCTGGTGCTATGCAACAGTTCCTCCGCGAGCGGACTTAAACCGAACCGGGAAGGGGTGGAATTGTTTATACATACCTAGTCAGGTCATAAGTATTGTCACACAGTAAAAACTTTTCTTTTAGAATGCTGGCCACAAAAAAGTTTATTGAATTCGAATTTCGAATTGTTCATGAAAATAAAAATGTATAACTTTTACAATTTTACTCATTTTTAAATATGGAGTGGACGCTTAAAGAAGACCGTGTTGCAGTTATTGCGTTGCATCGTTGCGGTCACGCGCCAATTCAAATTTTTAACATACTGAAAAATTTGAATATTACCAAAAGATTCGTTTATCGTACCATCAAACGATACAATGAAGACTCTAGTGTAGATGACAGGTCAAGAAGTGGTCGCCCTCGGTCTGTTAGGACTCCAGCAGTGATAAAAGCTGTGAAGGCACGAATTCAAAGAAATCCCAAACGTAAGCAGAAACTGTTGGCCCTTCAGATGGGGTTAAGCAGAACCACGGTGAAAAGGGTGTTAAATGAAGACTTAGGGCTTCGGGCATATCGAAGAAAAACAGGACATCGTTTGAATGCTCGTCTAATGGACCTGAGACTGAAGAGATGCCGCGCTTTGTTGAAGCGGTACGCGGGAAAAAAATATCGGGAAATTCTTTTTTCGGATGAAAAAATGTTTACCGTAGAAGAGAGCTACAACAAACAAAATGATAAGGTGTACGCACACAGTAGTGAAGAAGCGAGCAACCGTATTCCGCGTGTCCAACGAGGTCATTTTCCATCCTCGCTCATGGTATGGTTGGGAGTTTCTTATTGGGGCTTAACAGAGGTACATTTTTGTGAGAAAGGTGTAAAAACTAATGCTGTTGTGTATCAAAATACAGTCCTGACGAACCTTGTGGAACCTGTTTCTCATACCATGTTCAATAACAGGCACTGGGTATTCCAACAAGATTCGGCGCCAGCTCATAGAGCGAAGAGCACACAAGACTGGCTGGCGGCGCGTGAAATCGACTTCATCCGGCACGAAGACTGGCCCTCCTCCAGTCCAGATTTGAATCCGTTAGATTACAAGATATGGCAACACTTGGAGGAAAAGGCGTGCTCAAAGCCTCATCCCAATTTGGAGTCACTCAAGACATCCTTGATTAAGGCAGCCGCCGATATTGACATGGACCTCGTTCGTGCTGCGATAGACAACTGGCCGCGCAGATTGAAGGCTTGTATTCAAAATCACGGAGGTCATTTTGAATAAACTTTAATGTCATAAGAATCTATGTTTTGTTAAGTTCATTTTGGTATATGAATGGTTACATAATTAATGAACTTGTTACAATTATTTTACATTAAACATGTGACAGAATTTATGACCTGACTAGGTATACTTGTTTATACTAGGAGGGATCAAAAAGTAGTGAGAATGAGATAGAATGTAATGACTATTGATAACTTAATAATTTATTTTTCTACATAGTCTCCGAGTCTTTCTACACACCGAGTCCACCGCTTTTCCAAGGCTTCAATCCCTTTCAAAAAAAAAAGTTTTGTCTTGGTCCTGCAAAAAGCTCTCCACGGCATCCATCACCTCGTTATCGACTTTGTACCTGTTTCCCTTTAAGTATTCTTTCAATTTGGGGAACAGATAAAAATTGCTAGGCGCCAGATCTGGTGAATAAGTGGGGTGGTCAACCAATTGGAAGCCCGCTTGCTGAATGGCAGCCATCGCAACTGCCGACCGGTGCGCGGGTGCGTTGTCGTGATGAAACAGCACGCCCCTTCGAAGTTTCCCTCTCCTTTTCTCTTTGATGGCATTCCTCAAATTGGAAATTAAAGCTGCATAATATTGGCCTGTAATAGTGGTTCCACGTTTCAGGTAATCAATCAACAATATCCCTTCTGAGTCTCAAAATATTGAGGCCATAATCTTGCCAGCCGATGCCACGGCACGAAACTTCATCGGGGTCGTTGATGATGGCCGTTTCCATTGCGAAGATTGCTGTTTTGTCTTGGGATCAAAATGATGGACCCACGTTTCGTCCATTGTTACGAAACGAGACAAAAAGTTTTCAGAATCTTCTTGAGACTTGTCTTGTTTTCAGAATCTTCAAAATGTCAAGTCGATTTTGTTTCTGACTGTCAGTTAAAATTCTCGGCACCCATCTTGCGGAGACTTATCTTATATTCAAAGATTGTTTCAATATGGATTGAATACTTCCATATGAAATGCCCGTTTCTTGAATTAAGTATCGGATGGTAACTCTTCGATCGCTCGATATAATTTTCTCGACTTTCGCAATATTTTCTTGGGTGACTGACGTCGATGGACGGCCGCAACGATGTTCGTCTTCCGTGTTCGTTCTCCCTACTCGAAATTGAGAAGCCCACCTTGCGACAGTGTAATACAGCGGAGCAGACTCTCCTAATGTTGCCTCCAAATCGCAATGAATTTATTGCGTCGTTAACTTTTTTAAATAGAGGTATTAAATAATGGCTCGCACTTCGTTTTTCTTCATTTTTGAGAGCACGTTCCGACACGAAGCATTGTTTGTTACATTCAGAAAAAAACAAAAGAGAATCGAAGATTTTTTCTTTATTAATATTACAAATATGTATCTGAGCCTGCCAGTATTTTATTCTGTTGCTTGCAGCTATTCAAAAGTAGTGTAGAATATTTTTTATAGCTGGAATTCAGCAGACAGGCAAACGGACCCCTAGTAACATGTGGTCACCGTCGTCTATAGACATTTGTAACACCAGAGGCATTACCAACGACCTCAAAATAGTATCTGAATATTATAACATACTAGTTAACCCGGGAAAAATTGTTCTGTCATATAAATTTAAAAAAATCCTTCTCCAAGATTCAATCTATGACTATACCGAAATTTATCAAAATCCATTCATTAGACTTTGCGTGAAAGGGTAAGGGTCGCATTTATAATATTAGTAAGGATTTTATTATAAAATCATTGTAAGGGAGTTCCAACAGGACAGCTCATGGACGAGCTCATCTTTTTATATCTGACTAGCAGCCCGTCCCAGCTTCGCACGGGTATTTAACAAAAAATTAAAAATTAAACCCTTCTATTTTTTTTCGGTCTCGGGGAAAAACCTCTCTTGACGGGTTCCCCCGGCCCGGGGGGACCGAGGGATATAAGGGACTCCGGAAAAGATGTTCGACCATCCGACTACCCACTAAAAAACCCCGCTGTTCTCCTATCGCCTACGCCTGGGCCCACGGATATATGGCCTGCCGATCTCGTGGCCCGAGCCGGCGCCGGCCCACGCTTTGTCTTAAAGCGGGCCCCTTCTAAAGTGTTGGCGCCAGGGGGTCAGGGTTTCGTCCCCCCGGCGCTCTGTAAGCTCTGTAAGGAGAGCCTGTAACAACTCTAGGAGTTGAGGGGGGCTGCGGAACAGCACGCGGCCTTCTCCCTCACGGCAATAGTGCGGGCGGTGGATCCTTCCCCGAGGGGCCGCCCGCGGCCGCTTTCTACGGCGGCCGGAGATCGTTGCCCGCCCTCCGGCGCCGACGACGCGGCCTACGTTGGCGGGAGGGGAGTGCGGTGGCGGACTCCCGCTCCCGTTCCGCCGCCTCCCTGGCAGACACTACTGCCTCGCAAAAGGAGGCGACAACCGTCCATCCAGGATCGCCCCCGACCATGGACAGAACCAGGGCTGGGAGTGACAGGTCCGCGGCCAATTCCGGACGGGACTCGCATCCCCGTCGCGTGCTAGTCAGGCGTGGGTACGACTACCAGACGACACTCCAGAAAAAGCAGAGTCGCCTGACGTCGTAGCCGGCCCAGCAAGACCAACCGACAGCGAGGATGCATTTCTCGCCCCGGGAACACTCTCTGTGCAGGCGCAGTCGAAATAGGCATGGTTTTGACTACCAAATCAGGTCCCAAGGTAGAACCCGGGACCCCAATCAGTATTCGCAACCATCCCATCGGGGAACACGCCACGAACAGAGAGCTAAGTTGGAAAGGATGAGGTAGACGGAAAGAAAGGTAGGACTCTGTCGCCTCGAACGGAGAGGGGAGTGAAGCGACGGATGCTCGGGCACCTCGGGTACGCACACCCGTGCACTCCTCGGACAGAGGAGCGCCCCTGGGGGCAAACCCTTCTATTTGCGTCAGGTTACTAAAAAAATAAAATTATAAAGAAAATTTGAATATTATTATTTCTATGAGCTTTTATTTTAATGATTTTTTTTGCTATTACTTTTTATTTATTTTTCGTTATTTTTTAATAAGTATTCTAATTTTTGTAAAAACCCCAGTGACGCACGCCTACATTGCATAAGGTGCTGCCTAGCTAGCCGAACAGGGTGAGCGGCTACCACGCAACATTTTTCTAATACTTACATTTTTAAACTCGTGATATCTTTCGAATGGAATATCCGAATTGAATAATTCAAAAAGTTATATAAAGGTATTGAAACAGTTTTAAATATGAAGTAATTTATTTTGATAAGGATTAATACCAAGATCCAAATAAAGAGCCTTTTCTAGGGGCGGCATTTCAATTAAATTTTTAAAATAAAAGAACACTTATTGTGGCATAACTATAATAGTTAGACATATGCTGTCGCGACATTTTTTGTAAATAATGATGTGTTCTGCAAAGTTGTAGTACATTATTTTATTCTATCATCAATAGTTTTCGCAGCGCACGCGATTTAAATAATATTTTAGGTAATTTTTTTACACCTTGGGTTACATTATTCGAGTTTTAGTAAGGATCCCTAATTTTTTTGAAAATATAATATACCCTATGTCACCCGGGGATAGTGTAGCTTCCCAACAATGAAAGATTTTTTTAAATCGGGTCAGTAGTTTTGGAGCCTATTCAAAGCAAACAAACAAACAAACAATCAAATCTTTCCTCTTTATAATAGTAGTATAGATAGTGTTCGGAGTTGGGAAGATCTTGCGCTCTTAAAAGTAAAACTTAATGTGTAATCGGGAGTAAACATATGGATGACGTAACGCGCATATCAGGAACTTACAGATAATATCTTGAACACTGAATGACTTGATAAAGTCACGTCCTACATTAGTTACTGAATTTATGCAAAGGGTGACAGCTGATGTAGGTAAAAAAGGCTTTATAAGTAGCTAAGTGGTATTGCGAAGCTAGAGGACACGAGTTACATTTTAACGATGGCACGCACCTTTTAAACAACTTTTCTTCCTTAATGGGCATATTTTAACATAATTACCATTTACTCAAAGTGAAGTAATTATCAGTGTAATAAAAACTTCGTAAATAACACACCTTCCGTGCAAAGGCGGAGTAAGAATACTAACCTCTGCAGCCGGGGTCAGCCTGTCGTAAAAGGCGACAAAACAACTTGGTAGGGCCCCAAGCCCGTCTGGATGATAACCACCCTTCATCATCATCATCATCATTTCAGCCGGAAGACGCCCACTGCTGGACAAAGGCCTCCCCCAAAGATCTCCACGATGATCGGTCCTGCGCTGCCCTCATCCAACCTATTCCGGCGATCTTGACCAGATCATCGGTCCATCTTGTGGGGGGCCTACCAACACTGCGTCTTCCGGTACGCGGTCGCCATTCGAGGACTTTTCTGCCCCAACGGCCATCAGTCCTTCGAGCTATGTGCCCAGCCCACTGCCACTTCAGTTTTGCAATCATCCGGGCTATGTCGGTTACTTTGGTTCTCCTGCGAATCTCCTCATTTCAAACCACCCTTGTTCTATAAATATGCCGCCATAATAACCTTGTGTTGTGTTCCGGTATTAGTGTCCCGGGTTTCTACTCCGGCAGGTATTTGTAACCATGTGGAACAGAAGCGTATTCACGGTGCACCTAGTGTCACTGACATCCATAGCTAACGGTAACTGCTTACTATTAAGTGGGTCGTTAGCCTCAGGAATAAAAAAAATTGCATGGCTCTTAAGTCCAAGCATAACAGTTAAGACGTTATGGAATGTTATTACAGTATTTAACTTTCAAAAGTTATAGAAGAAATTTTCATGTGATTGTATTATTGAAGTAAAATGAATATAAATTACTTATCTAGTGCCTTCAGGTCTCAAAGTTAGTATCACCAGACGTTCGAAATCTACGGATATACAAATATTTCAAATTCTCAATTTTGATTAGAATGTAAAACAATTCTCGAAGCTATTATTAAAATCATAAAAAGTAAGGATATATGGACCGTTTATTTTGAAAGTGGTGTAAGTCCATTTTTGAGAAAAATGAGCTATCACGTAATTCATGCTTAATTTAATGTAAATTTTTTATATATAACTAGTCCGTGTTTAACTTCTCAAAAAAATTCCATGTTTTACGCAACTTAAAATCGGTCGGTAAATGAAATTGCATAATCATCGATTATGAAAGTGGTGTAAGTCCAATTGACAGAGGTAGTCAGCATAGCAGACGGATGCCGATCAGTATTTTGTTATTTTTCATTTATTTTATACTAGCTGTGTCCCGCGGTTTCACCCGCGGACGATTTGCATTGTTTCCCCTCTGTATTTCCACTACTCGTAAGTTAAAAGATAGATATTAAAAAATTAGAGAAATGTATTAGAAAATGTACAGCGCATAACCTGTGAGAAGAAAATAAATACGACAAGGCTGTATGATTCCGTATCTTTGCCTGTATTTTGGCGAATTAAAAAACAACAGTAGCGCGTCTACGTCCCTCTACGTCCTGGAAGACCGTTAAAATTTGAAAAAATCGCCCTGGAGCCTTTGTACCAAAATGCCAGACCTATTTACCTATCAGACCTATTACATACGAAAAATATAAAGACATGAAGCAGCTACTACCCTATATACCTCCCGTGCATCATGCATATTTTGAAACACTACCACATGCAGAGAATAAGTAAATTCTTGTAATCAGTATCTTGTAATGAAAATGTAATTGCCGTCTAAAATAAAATTTTATGTGTTGTTATGCGTATTTGTAAACAAAATTATATTAAAATGAAGTATATTTTAAGCGATATTCGATTTTTCAAAATTGAAATTAAACGATTTTTACAATTGTCTAATTTTGAAAGTGGTGTAAGTCCATTTACAGCACATAAATATGTGTTATCGTAGTCTAATTAGCCAAAAACAAATTTATATAAACAAATTAAATGTTGATAAAACAATAGAAACAATGCCAGACCTCATATGATTTGCCTATATTTTTAAATCAACAAATATAGTAACCTTTAATTTTCTCGAAACAAAAGAAAATGGACTTACACCACTTTCAAAATAAACGGTCCATATATAAGATACAAAATTATATAATGATAAATATAATGGACTAATTCATACAGTGCTGTTTACTTGTAAAGTAGCAGCGCACTTGTATCGATTCGGTAACTCTCGCAAGATTTCTGACGTTCAAAAGCTATGCTCCACGAAGGTAAACAGAAATATTTTATTAAATATTACCACTTTTTCATAAAAAGAAGGCCCTCACGCCGCTTTCGTAGGGCCTCGTAAAATGTGAATAATGAACTGGTCTGTGGCGAGGCGAATACAGCCGATGAGCGCTTGGTAGTTCCTGTACGCTCTCGCGATACAAAGCTCCTACGCACGACGGGGCTCACCCCGCGGGACCCTGCTTGTCACCGAGTACAGAGAGCGTTACCAACTGTACGAGGTTCCTCGTACAAATAAGAGATTTCTGGGCTTTCGTACGAGGTACGAGGATACTATCAGCCTCGTACGGGAAATTTAAAACGTGATTTTGATGAAATTTCAATCTACATGGAAAAATTAGAGAACTTTACTAGGAAATCTTATTGCGTTATTTACAACGCGAATATGTCGTGTGGCCAAATCTAGATGAAATTGACCCTGAAAGTAAACGCCATCAGCTCCATGACATTGCATTTTATTTTGGCGTAAAAATGTATTTGCTGTTAAAACATCCAGATGGACTTACACGGCCGCAGATGTTACACAGTTCTTCTCATGCTGTAAAAATCATAAATTGTTGCTGCCACTGAAATTAAAAAACGAAACATCATGGAAGATCCTGTCTTGTCAAAGCTACAAGTTTTTAAACCAGCATCAGCCCTCTCCTACAATTTTAGGAGCTATTTCCCAACACTTCTACCCCTTATTGAAGTCGCAACAAAGGATAACACAACAAAGGAAATAATTGACGATCAATGGAGGAGGTTGCCATACGCATAAGCTTGTCATCCCGAAGGTTTGAATGAAATTAGTGAGCCAGATAAGCTTTGGGCCTATTTACTGAAAACTGAAGACTTTTACGAGCTGGCCTTATCTACACTATCCCTAATTCATGCGAATTCAGACTGTGAGCGGATTTCTAGTAAAGTTAATTTAATAAAAACAGATATACGAAACCGGCTCACTGTGGAAACTATAAACGGCATACTTCTTGTTGCAGAGAGTACAAAAGATTCAACGCGTACTGGAAACTGCGTTAATTTTGAAACGTCGAAAGAGATGTATTAATAGTCATATGACAAAAGAAAAATTACACGGCTAAATAAAGAAAAACGATGTCAGTGAGAATGTTTCTGAGATAACTTAGACTAGAAGTTAATAAACCTCTTTTTGTATGTGTGTACTGTCATTGTTACTAACTTATTAGTTATTTATAAAATGTTTTTATTGGGTTTTAAAATGTTTCCTTGTAAAAATATTCAACTGTGTCAAGAATGTGCTGTGAAAGAATTAAATCCAAGCAGAATAAAAATCATGGAAGACGAAGTTTGATGACATGGTTAGCTCATACGTAAACTGATATGGTACTGATTTGAGTTCAATCCACACAAGTAACTAAATAATGAATGAAAACTCTTTATTGTTCACCTTAAATATATGTATATACAAGAAAATGAAATAAACTTACAAGCTACTGAACAATGGGAAATAATGTATGTTAATAGTTTTTCTTATACTATATACATATATGTGTTATAGGGAAATGTCTTTTTTTAAGCAGAAAATTTATTAAATGTATACTTTTTTTATTGCTGTAGGACAGCAGACAAGCTGACGCCCCGCTTAGAATTTAGCAGATACCGTCGTCTATGGGTGTTTGCAACGCCAATGGTATCGCGAATACGCTGTCGTCCCATAAGGGTACAGGAACTTGGGTCACTAATGCCGAACACAATCCAAGGTTATTATGGCGGCATACTCAACCAAAGGTGGTCGCCGTCCAGACGGGCTTGAAGCCCTACCACGTAGCTAAGGTGGGTTGTTTTGTCGCCTTTTAGGACAGGCCGACCCCGGCCGCAGAGGTCAGTATGCTTTCTCCGCACCTGCACGGACTACTTTGACTACCTCCATGACGTAACGGCTAACGCACTTCAGGTATGCTTACAGAGGTCGCGGGTTAGATTCACGTCTCGCGTCTGGGTTATTATGTATAATATTTATTTACAAAAAAAATATATATGTAGTTTATTAGTTGTCCAGTACTCTTAACACAAGTGCTATGCTATTTACTTTGGGTCTAGATGACGCTGTGTGAATTGTCCCATTATATTTATTTATTTGTCTTTTAAAGGTATTAATGGAAGTGATTTTATTAAAATGACTTTAAATAAAGATGAAAGAAAAACAACCGCCTTAATGAAGACGTTTCCTGGTGAAACGAAACAAGATTTAATTTCGGTTGAAGTGAGGGCGCCTATTGTTTCGTACAATACCTGCAGCATGAAAGCGCGTGTGCTTTTGTCTGTGTCTTGATTAAGTATGTATTACCTTTTGATTCCACGATTAAATTGCAGGAGTGTCGGCTCCGTTGATACGGCTACGTTTTACGGCAATCGGATACTTACGTGGGAAACAAATGTCTGGCCATGCTGCTTCCGCCGGGCCTCAGCAGTAGGGTAGACCCAAAAAGTGCTGGCTTCACGTCGTAAAGGCTGATATGCGTGCCAATGGGCTTACTACCAGGGATGCTGAAGACCGTGCGAAATGGAGTAGAAAAAGTCGGAAAGCGGACCCCGGGCGCCGAAGCGAGAGTTTGGGCTGCAACCGGGATTTAACGCAAAGATGATGATGAATTTAATTTTTTTTTAATGAATATATATTTTAAATCCTCAAAAGTTGTTGTTACTGAAAATTAATCAAATATAAAATTTGCTTGTCCGCACCTCTCCACGATGTAGCAAACAGAACTTGATATGACAAACACTACTATAATATTCTCCGTCGAAGACTACTTAATTAATATTTGCAAAGTAACTTTGAAGTGCGTCATGCATTATGTATACCAAACAAGTGGTTAAATACAAGGAAAGTAAGCTCTTAGAATATTTTATAAGATACTTACTAGGCTCTGTATTTTTAAACAAAAATATTTTTTTTTTATTGCTGTAGGACAACAGACAGGCTGACGGCCCGCTTAGGATTTAGCAGTTACCGTCGCCTATAGGTGTTTGCAACGCCAGTGGCTTTGCGAACACGCTGCTGTCCCATAAGGGTTCAAGAACTTGGGTCACTAATGCCGGAACACAACACAAGGTTATTATGGCGGCATACTTAAGAACCAAGGTGGTCGCCATCCAGACGGGCTTGAGGCCCTACCACGTAGCTAGGGTGAGTTGATTTGTCGCCTTTTACGACAGGCCGACCCCGGCCACAGAGGTTAGTATTCTTTCTCCACCCCTGCACGGATAATAGCAACGATTTTCAATGCATTTATATTTATGCAATATCTTTACAACCGACTTTGCAATAAAGTCTTGTAATTTTTGAAAGTATGTTAATATAATTGCTTTGACACACTAGATTTTGAACTTATTAGCTTATTTTATCTGTGCAGGGATAGAGAAAGAATACTGACCCCTGCGGCCAGGGTTGGCCTTTCGTAAAATGCGATTAAATAACTCAAGCTAGGTGGTAGGGCTCCAAATCCATCTGGCTGGTAACTACCCCTAGTTTTTAAACATGCCCCGGTAAGGTTATTCGGCGACATATTTAACAAGGTTTAGTGATGTGTTTCGGCATAAGTGATCAGGTTCCAGTACCACTATACGGTTAGCAGCGTGTTAGCGATGCCCCTGGCGTTACAAACACCCATAGGCGACGGTAACTGCTAAATTATAAGTGGGCCGTCAGCCTGTCTGTTGCCCTACAGCAATAAAGAAAAACTCTAGCTTAAACGGGTTTTCTTTAAAATGTGTAGTGCGAATTACAAGATGGCGTTTATGTAAAATTTTGATGGCGGAGGCTGGCAAGCACGGCTTTGAACTTAATCTACGTAGCGGCTATTATATTAAGGAAACTTATAATCTGATTAGTTCCAATTGCTTGATTTTAGAATAAAACACAAAGTTTGGATTTTGCTTTTCAATTACCTGATTATTTAAGTAGTACATGGAATTTTGTATTTTAAAATAATTTATTTCTTACAAGTCTAGTTGCATATTCTTGTAATGGCGGAATGGATTACGCCTACTCACAGTTACAATTATACCAATAGGGATTAATTACTCATTCTGTGGGATACATAACAATAATAAACGAGTATAAACTCCACTAGTTGACCCGAAAAAAAGTTGTCCTCCCATATGAATTAAAAAAAGCCTATAATCCTTCTCCAAGGTCCAATCTATAGGTGACTACAGTGACTATATATAGGTGACTACATACCAAAATTCATCAAAATTGGTTCAGCGGTTTAGGTGTGAAAGCATAACAAACAAACTCACTTTCGCATTTAATATATTAGTTAGGATTGGCTACTTATTGGCTACTAGATCTATGTTTTGTTTTGTAGCCTAAATAAAGCTTATAAATGATATCTTATAATGAATGAAAAAAATATTTTACTATTTTAAAACATTTTATTAACTACGCAGAGAAAAAGTGTTGAAATATTACATAAGGTTAAACTAAATATTTATCGCAAACGTAGAAGAAAGGTGAGAGCACTGTACGAAGTTTTCACTAACTGGAAAAGAATGAACATTTTTAATGTATACAATAAATGCAAAAGTACATAACACAAAACAAGTATGTAAGGATCGTAGCCAGTGGAAAGAAGTGGTCTCTGCCTACCCCTACGGGAAAGAGGCGTGATTATATGTATGTATGTAACACAAATTGAAAATGCATGTAAAATTTGAGCAAAAACCAATATGAAAAAATTATCTAGAATTGATTATTCACAAACAGTATTGCAAAAGTCATAATAGTCCAATTTTTATTTTATTTTTAGAAGTGTTTCATCTCGTTTAAGAATCTATGGCTTTAGAACTCGAAATAGGCTGTTGAATATTATCAATAGGCAAAATATTTTGCATGTAGGTGACACTTCTATTTTTATCAAAGACACACATGAAAAGAAAAGACTCTATTTGATTTTTTTGAGACCACTATCGTCTGACCCTCTAAGTTGGTTAGTTATAAATCTGCGCCAGTAATTCGATCATTGTATAGCAGGCTCCACCGCTGACGAGTCAAGTCAACTTTAAGTACCGAAGATCTTGAGACCTTTACTTTACTCCGGTTACTCCATGGCTACGTAAGTGATCTGATGGTGTCTGTGGTATCCATCCTAATGGAGGACAAAATATTTATAAAATATAAATAATTTGAACCATAGACCAGAAGTATATGTCCATCAAAATATGTTTGTGAAAAATCAGCAATACGGATTTTCACCAAATAGATTAGTTAAATAAAAAACAAAATTGAATTTGATCTAAATAAACTTCAAATACCTCTTAATTAAAAAGACAGCAATCTAACAAGTACTACATAGGTAGAGGTGCATCGTCTTAATTAACTCGGGAATAATTAATTTCAGTTCCACCGGCATCAATATGCTGTTAGTGCAAGCAACGAGGAGCACTCAATCACATTTGCATGTGAAACACTATCGAAACCCCACTTATATACGCCTTCAATGAAGACCCTTCATCGCTTATATAAGCGATATTAATATATATATATTAAGGACGCTTAGTTTGTATTTTATGAAGTCATTTATTTGACATCAGTTTGTAACTCTAACAGTATGTATGATATCGCCTTTCTAAAGACAGTTTCCTACACTTAATGAACATCTTTACTACAAAGCTTCAGCATAAACATATAAATAACTCATCATTTTGTTTTTCGTAAATATGAAGAAAGTTTTATCCGTGCAGGGGCGGAGAAAGAACACTAACCTCTGCGGTCGGGGTCGGCACGTCGTGAAAAGCAACAAACAAACAAACAAAAGAACCCACCCTAGCTACGTGGTAGGGCCTCAAACCCATTTGGATGGCGACCACCTTTGGTCTTGAGTATGCCGCCATAATAACCTTGTGTTGTGTTCGGCATTAGTGATCCAAGTTCCTGCACCCTTATGGGACAGCAGCGTGTTCGCGATGTCACTGGTTTTGCAAGCACCCGTAGGCGACGGTAACTGCTAAATTCTAAGCGGGCCGTCAGCTTGTCTTGTCCTACAGCAATAAAAAATTCGGATCCACAGACATGATCGCGCGAGACCGTGCTTTAATATCGTCGGCTGCAAAATTTCAAGACAGTGAGGTACAAATTTTTCAAAATCGATTTTATAGTATTTTCTCGTATTATAATTAATAACGTCGTATTAGGCTCGTGAACATGATGCAATCGATAGTTTTTAATATTTTATTTTTATCAGTTACTGTGTTTTGAAATTGGACAACCGTTGCATACAGCTTAAAATATTTTTATTCAGTCATGTCCTATCACAATTATAGTCTAATCTACATCACTTTTGTAACCTGTTTGGCAAACGCAAGGGTAGCGTAGGACGACCCGCAGGCCGATGGACTGATGACCTGCGCAAGGTTGCCGGTCGAGGCTGGATGGAAAAAGCAAGGACGCAAACTTGGGGAGGCCTACGTGTAGCAGTGGACTATGATTGGCTGATGACAACGACATCACTTTATCATTCTGAGCTTGTGTATTCTGAGCCAGAACTTTAGCAGTAACCCTAGTATTGTTAACTTCTCTCGGTGATGATTATCACTCACCAGCAAGTGTGTAGTCTACCTGTCATAACTGAAATTGCTTGGGGTAGTTTCAGTGACTATCCTGAGGCTCAAACTATAGTTTCCAAAAGTTGTAATTTTATTCTTTAATTATACGTACATATTTGATGATATTGAAGAAGACCTATTGATTTTTACCTTACCTTTTAAAACAGCATGTCTTATGTATACAAAACTTACTGAAGTATACGACGTAAGAGACAAATTATACATCCCTCCAGCTGAGAATATGATTGGTTTATTAGCCCGCGTAATTACGAACAATATTGTAGAACGTATCGTTGGAATTGATGATATGCCATTCTGCCATCCGGAGTTGTATATTGCTGTACCAATGTTTCGGCTCTGAAACATAGATGTTATCGTGATAAGTGAATAAAAGTATATAAAAACTAGCTGACCCGGCAAACGTTGTTCTGCCATATAAATAATAAAATGTCAAAAAATTAAAAAAAAAATTTTGGGGGTGGGTAACCC
The DNA here is from genome assembly GCA_963693495.1 of Malacosoma neustria. NCBI lineage: Eukaryota > Metazoa > Arthropoda > Insecta > Lepidoptera > Lasiocampidae > Malacosoma > Malacosoma neustria. The sequence continues at coordinate 15,308,649 of OY856379.1, read as the reverse complement.
CTAACATTTAGGGGGATGAAAAATAGATGTTGGCCGATTCTCAGACCTACTCAATATGCTCACAAAATTTCATGAGAATCGGTCAAGCCGTTTCGGAGGAGTATGGCAACGAAAACTGTGACACGAGAATTTTATATATTAGATGGAAAATTTCTAGTGCTAAATAAGATATTTGTCAATATTCCCTTTAATACGAGTAACAGGTATATTAAACTATTATTGGATGATTTATTCTCATCATCATCATCTCAGCGTTCATCCCGATTGCAACCCAAACTACCGTTTCGGTGCCCGGGGTCCGCTTGGATGATTTATTCTAATTATCTGTATTACTCCATTAACTCCATAGACTAGCTTCAAATCATCCTGAATTATCTAATGCATGCAATTAGCATGAACGGTGTGCTGTAGCATACTAGCATAATTTTATGTTTATTTATATTAAATTAGACGTTGACGGACGGTCAGGTCCACAAAATTTTCCACTCACAGTCGAATAGTGACGTAAGTTGAAGTCGAGCCTGTATAGGGAAGGTAAGAGTTTATTAGTGATAGCGTAATTGTAGATCTGTACGTAGCTGAGGAAGACGATTGACCGACGACTACACTAGTGACCCCGAAAAAAGTAAAAGATTACTGTATTAGAGTTGAAAAAATATGTACGTACGTTTAAAGGAGAAAAAAATGAAACATAAGTTACCTGGATTCTAATTTCCTCGCACCATCGACATATGATGTACAAAGCAAACATGTTATAGCTCAAATAAAACAAACTCATTAAGCATTTTGCCAAGTTTTCAGCGAGAGTCTGCAAATACAAAATTTAAGGTTCTTTCTTGAAAAATAAATAAACTCTATTTATAAACGAGGTTTCCAGCTTACAGTGGCTAATTGATATCCGACGAAGCAAATGAGAATACCGCTGGCTGCTAATTGCCACAACATCGGTGTGCTAAGTATAGATCGCAGCTCCATGCTGTGACTGCGAAACACAAAGAAAATGTTCTTGAAAAGTTTTGTCTGTTTCTAAATGAATTTATTTCATTATAACAAAACAGCAAAACCGGCGGTTTATATTAAGGCGGTCAAATAAGTGGCAAAATTGACTGTTGAGTTACAAAACTGTATAAGAGACAAAACAAGGCTATGCTATCACTAATTGTAAGTAGTTGTGAAAGAAAACTTTTTCTAAAACCAGCACGTTGAATATTCTTGTAGCATTATAACAAAATTAGTAGGCAACCTCTGTCTTTCTGCAATATTTTTGCATTATGGCAGTAATTGATTTAAAGAAAATTTTGATCAACAAACACTTTCAAAACTTAAATTTGATCTTACATTCACAAAAATTGCAATGCATCATTGAGCTTTGACAAATAGTTTCAAAATGTAACGCAATACAAATTTGTTACAAGCATTGCAATCACATTTTAGCACTGTGTTTATATGATTGGTAAAATACTCACTTAAGCACAAATCTATGTTCTCGAACTAGATGCTCTAGTCGTTTTAGATATGTTGCTAAAAATTCATCATTTGTTATTATATTACTGTTATCATCTAAAAAAATTATTAAAATTGTTAGTTTTATTTCTTTGGTATATAAATATTTGGTAAATAATAATGAATCCTAAATTGTATTGAAAATAATGTATCTAGCCCATAAAGTAATTAAAACTGTCGCAAGATCTTCCTTATGTATCCTAGGAACATATAAAGAATTTGAACATAAACATACACAACAAACATACAAAGAACTTACAACGTAATTTGAATAGAATAAATACAAGGAATATGTATGTTAAAGCAATATAAGTCAAAGTAATAACTAAAACGATGAACCGAGAATTCACTTACCATTAAATCCTTTCCGACAATCATTTATTATATTCTCAAAGGAATCAGCGAGTATTGTAAATTGGAAAATCAGAGACACAAGATGTGCCTGCATAATCAAATCTGTTACCATCACAAATAAGGAGGTAAATACAAACGCGATAGTTACGACAATATACGTGAAGGTATATTTCAAAGGCGTGTTGTACTCATAAGGTATTGTTACTCCAACCATTAGATTATAGTCTAGTTCGTCTATTAAAGGATATATGTGCCTAAAACGGTTTAATTGTTAGCAGTTTAGGGTTAATAGAAATGACGTCATGTACACCATGTTTTGATTGGCTTATCTGTATGAGTATATCTTAACTGTGCGAAGTAATTAGTCCGAATTGGAAGAAGATAACTTGTATACGTTACAGTTTTTGAGGTATAAATGACCCCACCAAGACCTTAGTAAGTCACGTTAAAGTCTGCCTCGTGCATCCTGATAAACAATGAATGAGGATTTCCTTTCACGGTTGGGAAACTAGACGGCTAAATCTATTCCATCTCGATTTCAATGATGGCGTTGGCGTTTATCTCGAGACTAAAGGCACAAATGGTAACCAGCGCAAATGACACTCACCAGATTTGCTCTGTGAGATTACTCAACACTGGAGCCTGACAATCAAAGCGAGAGCTTTGATTGTAGACGCAATAAATCGCAATAATGATCTGACAAAGAGCTATTTTTGATTACGTAGAGCTCGTGCTTCAAAATTTATAGAGCAGTTAATAGTAGAAGTTACAGAAGAAGTAGTAAAGAAAACTCACATAGAAAAATGTGATAAAAAGGGACAGATAACACTAACACCTACATCGTTGGACTTGTTTTAATAGTTCTTTAGTCATAATAATATCATCATGATCATCAGCCGTATAAAAGGACAGGCCTAATGATGGTCTTATAGACCTGTCCCTTCCATTTAACCGGTATTTTGGGGTCACAAATGATACCAGTCACTTCACGCCATTTGGCCCACGCAGCAGCAATGTGTGCCTTGACGTCGCAATCGATGTCACCACACGCTTATAGTAGTTATTTAGTATTTACAGAAAAAAAAACAATTTTGCAATTACTGTGATAATGACAATCGACCATAAATCTAAATTACTTCCAAAATTAAAGTCTCGTATGAAAATTAAAACAGAAGACACGCAAAATCAAATCGCAGCAGTTGACACGAAAGCCGACGCCATTTCTATTAATTAATTATATTTATAGTTCAAACATTTCCTCGTCAAGCCGCGGATATTAAATACCACTCTATAATGACACAAAATTATATTTTATTTTCTCAACTCTTGATGTTATAATTTTAAGATTGATAAATCGGTTCCTCTTCCGCGTTCACTATATATATTTAACCTAAATATTGGGTTATATAAATCTGCGAAGTTTTTGTAAACATCTGGGGAGAGCCAATCTATGAGGATTGGCAACGATCTGAATTTAGTAACATGAGGGTTCGGATTTCAAAATAATAAACGGTAGTCAATAACTTTCAGACTATTAAAAACAACTTATTTAAAGCTTTCTATGTGGTTTTCACGCAACAGTTAAATAAGCGAGTTATCGATGTGGAAAATAAGACAGGCTGACGGCTCACAGTTATCGTCACCTATGAATGTTCGCGACGTCAGGGGCACCGGTATCACTCTACCGTCGGTGAAGTGGAAGTGGAACCTGGGTCACTTATGCCGGAAAACAATACAAATTTATTATGTCGACATATTTAGAGACTAGTGGTTGCCATTCAGTTGGGCTTGACACCACCTAGCCGGGGTTTTTGTCGCCTTTTGCGACAGGCCCCCCCGACCACATGAGTCAGTATTCTTACTCCACCTGTACAAGGAAAAATGGTCTCCAATATTTTTGGCATTGATTTTGCCAAAATCACAATAACAAATTTAATGTCAAAAATTAAAGTAACAGGAATAAACTATTATTTTTGATAGCTCCGGCAGTAAAAGAAGGATCGTGTCATCTTCCGATGGGCTTGGCGAGAACAGGGAGAACAGGCGACATCATTTCTTCAAAAACCAAATTAAACAACATATATGAGGCAGAATTGTGCATAGACAATCTTAAAAAGTAATTATTGCAACGCGACATTAAACATCTCCTTCCTGACAAGGGAAATTTAAACCTTTCTTCATAATAAATTAACATCAGTTCATGACGAATTTTCTCTTATGATAACTTGAATAAATAGATGAATAATACATAAATCAAAAGAAAAAAAGAGATTAGGTATACCATGCAGCTAGAGCAGAATGACCCAAAGCAAGTAACAGTTTAAGGTATAGAACATGTCTCCCGACCCATAATTTAACGAGACGTTTCCTTTTAGGATTTAATGTGTCCATTTTTACTGACTCCATAGATGTAGCTAATTTCTTGTATGTATGTTTGTGATCCATCTGAAAAAAGTTTGTATTATTTGTTTTTTCTGTAGTTATTTTATTGAAAAAATATAACTGAATGTAAATGCATAAACTATAATAAATATTTTAATACGAGTAAAAATTATTCTAACCTTAAATTACTAAGATGTACCTAAATTACTATACTCGTCATTATAAGTACTACATTTTTGAAAGAGTAAAATAGATTTTGTCCTAAACTTATACTCCGTTCATCATAAATTACGTTTAATAAAACCTTGCTTCTGTTTGATTTTCATACCGAATTGATCTATACTAGAATGTTCCAGTTTTGTATAGTAACAACCTTGGTATATTAAATAAAAAATATATATTTTACTGTTTAACAATCGTCTCATCTTAGTTATATACGGAGTTTTTTACAAAAAAAGATTGGATTGGATAATAATCCATTATTATCAAAGTACAATATTTTCAGTTCATGGTTTTGCTTTTATACACTACAAGGCCTGTTATAAAATATTTAATAAATCTGTTCTAAATTTGTGTAATAATATAAAAAATAATAAATTAACAATCTTCGGAAAAAAGGTTTACCATATTTTTCAGTCTCAGCAATGTTAGAAAATGTATAACAATAACATTGATGCTGGCTGCGATTTCATCTAGTGATAAGTTCTCGCTGCAAGCGAACCACACCTCTCCACTCACAAAGAGTATTGACATCAACTTAATCGTGGTACTGTACAACAGATATGGCAGATCTCGGTCGGATGAGGACAATCCTGGTTATAAAATAATGATTTTTATTCAATACCCGCAACCCAAGTAGGAATTATGAGTTGAATATTGTAATTTCGACCGTCCTTATTTAATTTGCTCTTAATTTTCTGGGGACCGTTTTACTATAGTACCCCTTTACTTCCTTACTTGCGCTGATTACGGGATAGGCATCAGCTCAATAGGACCCTGCCTTTTTTCTTTTAACCTCTTTCATTAAACAAGGAATCAATTTGTCGCTTTTTGTTTCTTCGAGGAAAATCTCTTCTGAGAGTCGCGGAAGTGTCGAGGGTATATGGGACTCCATAAAACTACCCATTAAAACCCCGCTGTTCTCGTACGGCGTAATGTCTGGACCAGCGGGTAAACTGGCCCGCCGATCCGTTTTTTTTTATTGTGTAGGACAGCAGACAGGCTGACGGCCCGCTTAGGATTTAGCAGTTACCGTCGCCTATAGGTGTATGCAACGCCAGTGGCATCGCGAACACGCTGCTGTCCCATAAACCCTTATGGGACAGCAGCGGACAGGAACTTGGGTCACTAATGCCGGAACACAACACAAGGTTATTATGGCGGCATACTTAAGACCAAAGGTGGTCACCATCCAGACGGGCTTGAGGCCCTACCACGTAGCTAGGGTGGGTTGTTTTGTCGCCTTTTACGACAGGCCGACCCCGGCCACAGAGGTTAGTATTTTTTCTCCGCCCCTGCACGGATAGCAATCCGCGACCCAGACCGGCGCTGGCCCGCCTCGGTTTCCTTTCCGCGCCAGAGAGTCAGTATTTTCGGCGCTCTCCTGTGTCAGTCCAGGACTGAGGGCGGCACTATTTACTCTAGGAACAAAATAAAGTGGTTTTTCTAACAGGACAGGTTTCCCATTACTTTAATTTAGTATTATTGTACTTACATATATGAATCATATACTAGATATTGTATATGTATTCAACAAGTATTATACTGTTAAAAGTACCTGCAAAATAAGCTGCCCGATAGACAGGTTCGAAAAACATAGTTTCTAAATCACCACTTGACAATTGCAGTGCTTTTGTTGGCGTCAGTTTTTTCCATATTTTTGTTAGTAATTTCATTATTATACCATTTGTGTTTGCTAATTAAAACTAATCTTGTATATTTTCTGTTGGCTCATTTATACAAACGAACACAAAGAGCATTAATTATTATGATTGACATTTAGACATTACTATTTTAAAGAGAAACGTTTCAACTACCTTATAATTATAAGGAATATTGACAATCAAGCATTTTCATCTTTGTTAAATAGAATCGTATAAAGATGTAAGGCTAAGGATACAAGAATAATAAGACAAATACTTTAGTTACTACATAAATTCTTAAAAGTCACTCTCAGAAATGAAGTTATTTCTATACAATAATAAAAACTCAGACGCTTGTACGAGGTTAATTCACGAACTCAATGTAAAAATTTTGATACATAATAAATAAATAAATACTTTGTGACAATTCACACATCGTCTAGTCCCAAACTAAGTAGCATAGCACTTGTGTTATGGGTACTAAACAACTGACACTTACGTACTTTTTTTGTAAATAATTACATATTATACATAAACACCCAGACGCGAGATGGGAATCGAACCTGCGACTTCCGAAAACGTACCAAAATGCGTTATCCGTTACGCCACAGAGGTCGTCATACATAATTTGTCAAATAGCACAGTCTCAATTAAAACCAGCAATATATGACAGGACGTGTTCTTCAACGCTTTATTCCGCCAGTGAGCAGTTCGAACTGATCGTTTCTTCGATGAATGTGAGTTCCGGTGGCAAAATTTCTCTCCTCTTTGGTCGGTACACTTCTCCTTTCCATCTCTTGGCATCTTTTCTCATCCTTTTAATTTTTCTGTATTTTCATTAAGTTACAAATGCCAAATATTTTCTTACATGTAATCTCTTTTTGAAGTCTTGAAATTAATTTATCCGTGAATCATTGGTATTTATGAATAACTATATAGTTTCAAGATCTAAATAATTATATACTCACCGAATGACTAAATTAAAAAAATACAAAATATGTTTAGTTCCAATAGACATTGTACTGATACTCGTATGTATATACTCATAACATCGTATGTAAAGAGCGCTTTTTGTTAAAGCCCTCTCACAAAAATTGGACTTGCAAATCACAGAGTTGAGAGATTCGGTGACATGAATTTTAAATTTGTTCACATTCAACAATTTCGAAAAGCAATATAAAGACATTGGATTATGTTAGTTCTTTTGTATTGTATATATTTATTCAAGTAACAAACGCAAGTGTCAAGATGAATCAGTTTAAAAGTTCTTGAGTGAAAATAGATTTTTTAATTGCTGAGCAACAGCACTTAATAGTAAGCAGTTACCGTCGCCTATGAATACTGGCGACGCCAGGGAATGTTATTATGGTGGCATACTTACACACCAGCGGTGGTTGCCATCCAGACGGGCTTGGGACCCTACCACCTAGCTAGGGTTGTTTGTCACCTTTTATGACAGGCTGACCCCGGCCGTATGGGTTACCATACTTACTCTGCTGCTGCACGGAGAACGAATAACTTGAGAGTGGTGTTGAATTATGTTATTTTCAATTTTATACTGACTTCTAACGTCCCCTTTCTGGGTTCAGGTCTCCCCCTAGAGAGAACGGGCAGTATACCCACCACTCTTGTCTACGACATTTTCCTTTACTATTAGAGTGCATCAATTATATTATACCAAGCACATTAGATGAAAAATCTACCTAAGAGATGCATACCATCGTGATTATCAAAGCTGTAGAATTTGAATAGAGGCTCGAGTGTGACTCAAAATTGGAATAATTCTTTAATTTTCTTAAAATGTTGCTCTTTAGGAGTGATATATAGAAAATTTCTAGTCTTATTTATAGTTCTAGTCTATTATAAGAAGGAGGAGGGGGATATAAGAGAAAGGAGTACCCTTATGCGACAGCAGCATGTTCGCGATGCCACTGGCATTGCAATCACCCATAGGTGACGGTAACTGCTAAATTCTAAGCGGGCCATCAGCCTGTCTGCTGTCCTACAGCAATAAAAAAAGTTGCATTATATCATTCACCTATTTCTCTTTTCCCCAATAAATTATGCTAAGAAGTTGTATTGTGGAACACTAAATCTAAAAGGTTAGAGTCGCATTTTCGCGGAGTTTTGAGGCAGTGGGAAACTTCACCGGGCAACATATGCTGTTGTGGAACTTCGGCTCTTCAATAAAATATTCCCGATTTGCGGTCGTGGTTAGGTTAGTATTATTTGTAGTAACAAAGCTACTAAAATCACTTTAGGCTAAATTTTATCATAAGTAACTGACTAACTGTCTCGCACTATACACATTACAAAACACTTTATCCATCATTACATTTTTACTCACGTTATGTTTTCTTGAACATTTATCTGCCTATATATACATATAGGTATAATACTATAAGTATGTTTATTGTTGTTTTATCCTCCGTTAAGTCCCATAGAAATAAGTAGATGTATTCCAACATATACAGCTTTCGATGTCTCAAATCAGCGGTTAATAAAAGAATCTAGGTTTATCCGTGCAGGGGCGGAGAAAGAATACTAACCTCTGCGGCCGGGGTCGGCCTGTCGTAAAAGGCGACTAAGCAACCCACCCTAGCTACGTGGTAGGGCCTCAAGCCCGTCTGGATGGCGACCACCTTTGGTCTTAATCTTAAGTATGCCGCCATAATAACCTTGTGTTGTGTTCCGGCATTAGTGACCTAAGTTCCTGTACCTTTATGGGACAGCAGCGTGTTCGCGATGCCACTGGTATTGCAAACATCCATAGGCGATGGTAACTGCTAAATTCTAAGCGGGCCGTTAGCCTATCTGCTGTCCTACAGCAATAAAAAAAAACTACTTTGGGAAAACACAACGTAGGTGTCCTAGCCGTAAAGGCGATCTCCGGCCAGAGCATCAGCAGAAACCGTCGTTCATCGTGTTCGGTGAGTGATAGAAATAAATTAATTTATTATTTCCATTTTATACGAAAATGTGTAATTTTCTCATCAAACAGGATTTTATATCCGTGACTGCTCATTTTATCACTTCTATTCAAGCTATTTAAATACGTAATTCTAATTTAAAATTATTATTTCGATTAGTCATTACTAATCAAATCTCCTCGTAAATAGTATATGTACATGGGTACATAAACGGATTTATTATATTAAGCGTTACGGGGGGTGAACATTACAAACCACAATTATTATACGAAACACTAGAAGATTTGTTCTTCAATAAGATATAAAATATCTTCTTCTTCCTGCCGTTATACCAAACTATGTGGGGTCGCCCGGGGTCGGCACAACATGTCCTGTCCTTCCACTCTCCTCTATTAGCCGTCATCTGAACATTCACACCTTTTTTAACCATATCATCTTTTACACAATCCATCCATATTTTCTTTGGTCTACCCGTATGATATAAAATACCGATTATGATATATAATATATTTTACTGAATAAATGTACTAAAATTATTCAATAATTTAATTAAAAAATAAAACACACTACATTATATTACTAATTTATTTTAACTAAAAGGCGTGCAGTGTTCTTTTAGCGTACAAATTGTTTGATTAGTTAATTAAACCTAAACTGTTAACGTAAGAAAGTACCGTTCTTGAAGTAGAGTAATAGAGTTTTGTCATACTAATATGAAAATAGATTTACAAACTGATTTATAACATTAGCTACTTTCTAGAACAACGTACGAGGTAATTACGTATATTGTAAATCATTGTGACTGCGCATGTCTACTTACATTAACAGGTAAACACTATCTGTGTCTAAACAATAGTTTTTGTTTAAGCTGAACAACGAACCTCGCGTGACTAATATGGATGATATCATACCGAGATTTAACATTATTATAATACTTTATTTAATACGCAACATACTAAAGAGTAGGTCCATTACTATATATTTATCTTTGTGCAGGGGCGGACTAAGGATACTGACCACTTTTTTATTCGCTCATGAATGTTTGCGATACTAGGGGCTCCGCGAACACGCTGATGTCCTATAGGGATACAGGAACCTGGGTCAATAATGCCGGAACACAACACAAGGTTATTATGGTGGCATACTTATAAACCAAGGATGGTCGCCAGCCAGACGGGCTTGGATCCCTACCACGTGGCTAGGGCTGTTTTGTCGCCTTTTTCGACAGGCTGACCCCGGCCCGCAGAAGTTAGTATTCTTACTCCGCCTCTGCACGAAGAAAAATGCACGAAAAAAAACGACCTGTCGTAAAAGGTGACAAAACAACCTTCTGAATCTCAATTACCCCAGGTCTATAAGTATGCCGCCATAATAACCTTGTACTGTGTTCCGGCGTAAGTGACCAAAATTCCAGTACCCCTATGTGTAAAGCAGCGTTTTTGCGATTCCCCTAGCGTCGCAAACATCCATAGGCAACAGTATTTGCTTACTATTAAGTGGGCATTCAGCCTGTCTGCTGTTTCCTATCCAAAAAAATGTAGAAGATTTAATAGATTTGGGTAAATTCGATTTATTTAAGAGCGCCTCGAGTTTCACTCTACAAACCTTTTATTTCTGTGATGTAGCAAAAAGAGTATTATTTATTGACTAAGACACTAAGAATTAAGGCCACGTTTTATGGCAACCGGCTACTTATGTGGAGAACAAATGTCTAGCCATGCCGCCACCTCCGGGCCCCGGCAGGAGGGGTAGACCCAAAAAGTGCTGGCTTGACATCGTAGGGGTTGATATGCGTGCCAATGGACTGACCACTAGAGATGCCGAAGATCGTGCGAGGTGGAGAAGAAAAAGTCGGAAAGCGGACCTCGGGCGCCGAAGCGAGAGTTTGGGCTGCAACCGGGACTTATCGCTAAGATGATGATGATGATGATGATGACACTAAGAAATAAGTGGATTGCCTCTAAGTTTTGTGTCAGGATCGTAGAGAAACTGGAAAATTAATGAAGTTCCGGTTTAATACATTTTTGGCTAATAAAATTATTAGCTTCTTTTTAGAAATCCTTCCTACATTCGATTACATTAAGAATCGGTGTAATTAAGACAGTTAAGTTCATAGTTTTAAATAACGACATTTAAATTAGTAAACCTTCAATAACACTTATACTTTTAAAATCTGTGCTATTTTTTTTTTACATTTTACATGTTTCCATGGAAACATTTCGTCGTGATCGTAGAATAACGTCGGATTTGAAAAAAATCCAAAATTCACTTTTTACCATATTTGGATACTACATTGTCTAAATATTATTGCTACATTAACAAAAAAATTACATGTATTTTAGATTTTAAATTAAGCAGTCGGTAAAGTGACGTGTGTGATAGATTCTCATAGTAAGATGACGCTTGTGTATTTTTAAAATGGCTGTCCTGAAAGTTTAATATATGTCAGATCCGTCACTATTCTACGACTACGACGATTTACAACGTATATTTAAATTGCTCTCTATTATAATAAAAAGTGGAAGGTTCGGAACTACTAAGATCTAGTCGTGACGGAAACGAAGAAGTACTGTCAACGCGCTGTACGATGTTTTCACCAACTGCGAAGTTAAAAAAGAAAAATCTATAGAATAAAAATAAAAATTGTTTTATAAGTACCATACATTAAAAAAACCAATGAAGCTAGATTTTGAAGCACCCTGATCATATTCTTCGATATTCCCTTAGCAAGTAATAGAAAAATTGTTAGACAGTTTTGGTGACGTAATATTATTATGAGTTATGGCTATATACACTCAATTATTTGCCTAATAGGAGCGGAGTAAGTACTGACACCTGTGTCCGGGGTCGGCCTGTTGTAAGAGGCGAAAAAACATCTCTAACAGCCCATCTGCAAAAAAACCCTTGGTGACTAAATATGCCATAATAACCTTGTGTTGTGTTCCGGCATAAGTGACCCAGGTAGCTACAGCAATAAAAAAATACTATTATGATAAATCAATACCAACTATCATATTGTTTTTATCAAGCACATAATAATTTTTTGTCTCATAAACCTCCAAACTAGGATCCTTTATTGAAAAATACTGCGGAAGAATGACAAAAAGACAACTATCATTTCTCATCATCAGATATTTCTAATAGTACAAAATACACAGAGATCTCCTAAGATTAATTGTAACACAAAGGATTGTCGCTCAACAAAGGAGTACCTGGTAACTCAGTGGTATTAAACTCGCAGAACAAGTTATAGGTCTTGGGTTCGATTGTAGCATGTACCGCTTAGACATTTTTCTCGCTTAATGTGCATATTATAGCACAATTGCCATGTACCGACGGTGAAGGAAACTATTGTGAGGAAACCTGTGCCCAGATATGGGACGCTATGGGCTGTTATAACAACGAAGGCATATAAGCTAATAAAAGTAACGTAAAGAAACTGCGTCTGAACTTCTAGGCAGGCTAGATGTTTGTGACGCTAGGGACACCGCGAATACACTGCTGTCCCATAGGGGTACAGAAACCTGGGTCACTAATCTTGGAACACAACACAGAGTTATTATGGCGGCATACTTATAGACCAAGGGTGGTTGCTACCTAGACGGGTTTACTTAGCTAGGTTGTTTTGTTGCCTCCCGGCCGCAGGGGTTAGTGTTCTGACTCCGCGCCTGCGCGGAAATAAAACTTGCGCAAACGGTGTAAGAGATATAAAAATAATAAATACAACATAAGTCCTTCGTTCCCCAAGGGCAAAGACTTTATGCGTATAAAGGCTGACATCCAATTAGGTACAATTCAGCGGGAAACGCCGCCGGCAGATCCTTACTTATGTTGTTCGTACAAAAGTAAACGGAGAAATTCAATAATACGGGTTTTATTTAATTTATGTTTTGGGTAATAGTTTTAATTATCATCCAAGTTATTAATCCCGATTAAATGCGAAGCTTAGACTTCATGGGTCCATTGTTGAATACGATCGCAAGACACAAAACTACCATGCCGTTTCTCATTGTTGCCTCTTGGTTACCTCTTTCTTTCTAAAATGGCTAACATTACAGCAGTCTTATATTATTCTTCTACGAATCACTAACAAAGCTTTATTCTTATTTCTGACCAGGATATTACACTAAATATAATTTTACCAGTTCTAATATAAATTAAAGTAATCCCTGTTGCCATCTGTTTAACTAAGAGTTATTAACAGAATCGTAATATCTATATATATCATTAATAGAAAAAAATTAATCCTCGTAAGACCTTGAACCGATGACACATTAAAATAAAATCATCATTTTTAATTTAAGATAACGTATTCGTAACAAACATCTTTGTATCAATGCTAGTTCACTTGCTAATTATAGTAGATGACATATTTTTTTTATTGCTGCGGAAGAGCAGACAGTCTGACAGCCCACTTATTATTAGTAAGCAGTTACAGTCGCCTATTGATGTTTACGACGCCAGGTGCCCTAGGGGCACCGCCAACACTCTACTGTCCACGTAGGAGTATTGCAACCTAGGTCACTAGTGCCGGATACAACACAAGATTGTTATGGAGGCACATTTATATGCAACAGGGATGGTTGCCATCCAAACGGGCTCGGTTGTAAGGACTACCTAGCTACGACCCCGATCGCTTGGGTCTGGATGGAGAAAAGGTAAATATTGTAGCTACAAAAAAGGACAGATTAAAAAGTAACATGCAAAGTTTGAATGAAAGTAGATAAATAAAGTAACAATTGAAAAGGGAAATTAAGTAAAATATGTGGGAATTTAGTAAAATATGGTATGGCAAAAAAGATGTAAATAATGAAATGACGGCAGTAGAGGAGAGTGGAAGGAGAGAACATGTTGTAAGTTGTATCTCACATAATGTGGAACATGGACAGGAAAAGTATGAAGGAATATTTTCTCAATTATATAGATCTAATTTTTATATCAAACTGAAACGGAAAAGTTTGAATTTTTGCGTGAACATATATTTATTTTGTGTTGTCTGTAAGGAACAATTTTTATTGCTTTAGGACAGCAGACAAGCTGTCGGCCCACTTAGAATGTAGCACTCACCTTTGGGTGTTTGCAACGCCAGTGGCATCGCGAACACGCTGCTGTCCCATAAGGGTACAGGAACTTGGGTCACTAATGTCGGAACACAACACAAAATTATTATGGCGTTATACTTAAGACCAAAGGTGGTCGCCATCTAGACGGGCTTGGGGTCCTACCACGTATTTAGGTTGATAATAAAATATTTATAATATTGGAAGTACATTACATGAAATCATTATTAACATCCTAGTTTTGTAATTAAAACTTTACCGTAGTATATAACGTGAGCGACAAATCATACATTCCTCCCGCAGTGAGAACGAGTGGTTTGCTTGCTCGTGCTATCACGAACATTATGGTTGATCGCACTCCTGGCAGAACCGAGACGCCACACTCCCAGCCTGAGCAGTATATCGCTGCACCTATGTTTTTACTCTGGAAAAAATTGTTTATGACAGGTAAGTGTAATCCCATACTTCCATTGCTGCGTTATTACGCAGTTACGAGCACAATATTTCATGATATTGCACATAATGCTTTAAGATAATTCATATTTAGTATATACGAGCACATTTTCTTTACATTAGGTAGTCAAGATTAAAGTATAGTCCAGCCAATAAAGCAATAACTTTACCATTTGAGTTGAAAGGAAAATGAAATGAAATGAAAAAAACGGGAAAATGTGTGTGAGTTCTATATATTTAATATTCCAAAAAGTCAGGTCCTTGAATCATTAGGAAAGCTTGAAAAAAAAATTGCGAAAGCTGAAAAAGGCACTTTTTTCAAAATAACTCACAAATGGTTAAAAATATTGAAAATGTTTAAAATAAAAGTTATAGTAGATAATTAAATTTCCCAGACAAAAGTCTCTAAACATTTTTACATATATAAGTGCGATAAATTTTGCAAAAAAAAACGTGTTTAAGTGTAAAATTATGAAAAAAAATTATACTTATAAAGAAGATTTTTTTATTAAATAATAATGCAAAGAACTTCATAATTATTTAACATAAAATTTATTTTTCTAATTAAAAAAAATGCTATACCTATTTTTAACCATTTGCGAGATATTTCGAAAAAAGTGCCTTTTTTAATTTACGCAATTTTCGCAAACTTTTCTGATTTTTCAGGGACCTGACTTTATGGGGCCTTTATGGGGCTTTATGGGGGGTATTAAATATCTTAATTAAATATCTAGTACTCACAAAAAATTTCCCGTTATTTTTTATCCTTTCAGCTCAAATGGCAAAGTTATTGCTTTATTGACTGGACTAGTAAGCATAAGCATTATGGGGGTTTCTATATTCTTTGTTATATAAATAGATTTTGTACACGCTGTCGCCATCAAAAATATAGCTTAAGTAGGGTTACCTAAAAATATTAATAATGAGAAATATAATTTTCTCTATTTTATATGCTCTATCTTAAACAGTACCTAAAATCAGTATTTCTTATCCACAAAAAGATTTTTTTATTGCTGTAGGACAGCAGGCTCACGGCCCGCTTAGAATTTAGTAGTTACCATCGCCTATGGTAGTTTGCAACGCCAGTGGCATCGCGAACACGCTGCTATCCCATGAGGGTACAGGATATCTATTCGTGCAGGGGCGGAGAAAGAATACTAACCTCTGCGACCGGGGTCGGCCTGTCGTAAAAGGCGACAAAACAACCCTAGGTACGTGATAGGGCCACAAGCCCGCCTGGATAGCGACCACCTTTGGTCTTAAGTATGCCGCCATAATTACGTTATGTTGTGTTCCGGCTTTAGTGACTTCTATTATTATCTACAAATCTTTGGCATCTTTAAAATTCTGTAATATTGTACACAAATAAAACGCATAAACAATCTCCTAATTATTAATTGTTTTTTATTGCTAAGGTACAGCATACAGATTGATGGTCCATTGAATAGTAAGCAGTTACTGTCGCATATGAATTTTTGCGACGCTATGAACACAGCAAAAACGCGTAGGAGAACTGAAACCTGGCCATCAATGCCAGAACACAACACAAGGTTATTATGGCGGATTATTCAGAAACAAGGGGTATTTACCATCCAGAAGGTCTTGGAGCCCTACTATCTAGTAAAATTAATTACCTGAATCGTAATTTCTTCAGACCATCTGCAAATAATATAAAGCTCAAACGCGTTGTACCCAAGAAATAGGAGGCTCATCATACATTTCACGATACTCTCTGTAATTGTCTGAAATATGTATTTATAATCACCATTAACAATTCCCTTTATTTTTCTATTGTGTTTATATACTCGTTTGTTACCTATTTAAAATATAAAGTAGGTAATATCGAATACAGTATGTACTCATTCAGTAAAAGTCTTTGTGAAGTAATCATCTACTTACGAGTAGATGCGTTCGCTTGTCAATCAAAGAATTAGGAATTTATGGTTCTAATGTAGCCAAATGTCTAACAATATATATAATAATAATAATAATAATAATCTTTATTCAATTTTACAATAACAATACACTTCAACTGCAATGGTCGTCGTCTCTAAATAGGCCAGCTTATAGCCTGTGTTAAGGAACGACGGCCATTTAAATCCTACAAATAATGCAACGAAACATACAAATATGAATAATAAGCTCCACATCATTTTACACATCTATGTTCGATTGAGTATGTGTGTGTGTGTGTGTGTGTGTGATTGTGTATGGAAACAATTATATATTATTATGATGTTATATTACTGATTCAATATACTGCTCGGTTTCATCATAAGTTTTGGAAAGCAGGAAAGTACAAACTTTCTCTCTCAGTTCAGGCAAAGACAGGTTATAGAAAGAAATATCATAATTTATTTTATTATAAATAAGAGGTCCTAAATAAATAGAAAATTTTCTTGTAAAAGCTACATTTGAATTAGGAAGAGTGCATTTAATTTATTTATTTATTTAATGTATGTATAACTACATAATCAAAAGAATTTTGTTAAAGGGTTTCTTTTATAATTATTTAATAATTCTTATCATCATCATCTTTGCGTTAAATCTCGGTTGCAGTCCAAACTTTCGCTTCGGCGCCCGGGGTCTGATTTCCGACTTTTTCTTCTCCACTTCGCATGGTCTTCTACATCCTTGTTAGTGAGCCCATTGTCACGCATATCACCCTTTACAACGTCAAGCCAGCACTTTTTGGGTCTAGCCCTCCTGCCGGGGCCCGGCGGAGGCGGGATGGCCAGACATTTGTTTCCCACGTAATCATCCGGTTGCCGTAAAACGTGGCCGTACCAACGTAGCCGACACTCCTGCAGTTTATCCGCAATGTCACGGACATGAAGACTGCCGCGAATGCGGGAGTTCCTAACACGATCCTTCCGCGTCACTCCACACATCCACCGCAGCATATTCATCTCCGTGACACGCAGTTCTTGCTTGTGTCGTTATAACACCGGCCACGCTTCTCAGCCGTATAAAATGACAGGCCTAATATTATTTAATAATTCTTATATATTTGTTTAACTCTTATTATTATTTCGTACTATTAGAGTGACAACTCGTCATTGTGATCCAAGACTTCGAACTACATTAATTGGATTAAAAGCAAATATCACATTAGAATATTAATCCTACCGTAATTGTCTGAAAGCCAACAAAGCAAATAAGGATCCCGCTAGCTCCCAGCTGTCCCAACATCGGTTTACTCAAAGTGTCCCTTAAATTCATGGTGTTCCTGAAAATTTAATTACCAAACATGACAAAGTTTGTTACGAAAAGGATTAAGTAAACCTAAGGACCTAAACATATTTTGTGTTTCTGGGTCTATAATTTAATTATCTAATTTGATTAACTGTTTTTTGCAGAGCTCATTTTCTTATGTAACAGGTTCAGATCTGGCCTCACGTTACTGGATATTAGGTGGACTGTTTTTCTACGAGGGATAGATATGACAAACTATATACAATTTGACAACACTACTGATTCAGTGGGTAACCTTTGATACCCCCCGGTAGACAAAATATTTGTATGATCTGCAAATAGTGTTCTGATTTGGATAAAAGGCTTTATCCGTGCAGGGACGGAGAAAGAATATAACTTCTACGGCCGGGGTCAGCCTGTCGTAAAAGCCGACAATGTTTTGGGTTGTTACCCACCCTAGCTACGTGGTAGGGCCCCAAGCCCGTCTGGATGGCGACCACCTTTGGTCTTAAGTATGTCGCTATAATAACCTTTTGTTGTGTTCCGGCATTAGTGACCCAGGTTCCTGTACACTTCTGGGACAGCAGCGTGTTCGCGATGCCACTGGCGTTGCAAACACCCATAGGCGGCGGTAACTGTTGATTTCTAAGCGGGCCGTCAGCCTGTCTGCTGTCCTACAGCAATAAAAAAATGTATTCGTCAATATGTTTATAGGTATAAAAAACTCTGCAATATAGGTTTGCATCTAGAGACTAGTTAAAAAAAATATTGCCAATAAAAGGAGTGACCATTGTTTTTTATTCAAATGCTTTACACAGTTGGATTTCAGGGTTTAAAAATATTAATTAATTAATAACGAGAAAATTTTTAACAAATGAAAACAATCATAAATTACTATTATTAAAAGGGTTACAAGATTGATTCGTTCTGAGTTCTGTGACGTAATTGAAGGTGGAAGCTTGATATTTAAGTCAGATTTTCATACGCTTTATGAAATGACACACTTGTTGTATTAAACTCAAGAAATCCGGATTAAAAGTGAATATATGGCACTTTGCCATATTCCGGTTACCGCAACTAATCTTCACGTGTAGTCTGTAGTCGGTAATTACATCTCGTAAACCGACATAAATACGAAGAAACTTTAATTGGAAAGTTCCACTGGGATAGGATACGCCACTGCTGTGTGGTTCCAGTCGACGAGTTGATATCATTCCTAGGGCGTCGTATATATGATAAATATACTTCTCCTTTTACTCCATCATAACCAGTAAAGGAAGGTACTTTTCAGGTTTACTTTCGAGGTTGAGAAAGCAAACAACAATCACCCTCGTCAATAACGGTTATGCTTCTACTGACACATTTATTGTGTATTCTGGTGTCCCACAAGGTCCATTTTGGGCTAATTCCCTTCAACATTTTTATTAACGATATTTGTGACTATTTTAAAAGTTGTAGGTATTTTCTTTTTGCTGATATGTAATTGTTATTTGATGACTTCCGGAAAATCAAAACGCCTATTGATATGCTACTTATTCAAAAGGATCTGTATCCTAATATCGACAATATCGACTGTTGGTGCAAGTTCATGAGTCTTAATATTGACAAGTGTTACATGGCACGTTTTAAATGGAATAAACTAAAACAAATTGATCATATTCGTGACTTTGGGGTCGTAATTGATTCCGGACTTCAACGTAATATATCATATTATCGATATCGATATCGACCCATATCGATTTGATTTCAAAACAAGGCTTCAAAACTGGGTTTTGTGTTACGAATTTGCAAGGAGTTCAGAGATCCACAGATTACAATTCACGTATATATCTTGTTCGTAGTAGGCTTGAATACTTTAGTGTAGTATGGAATCCATTCTATGATCTTTATTGCAAAAGATTAGAATGCATACAGAAACATTTTCTCTGGCATCTTTCATATAATTGTAGATTAGCTAAAAAGTGACCTGGATACGTCGATAGACTTTGTTACTTTAACATACACTCATTATTAAACCACCACCAGATTTTAGATATAATGTTTTCATATAAATTAGTTAATAACCAATTGGATACACATTTGCTGCTTTCATTAATAATTTTATCAGTGACGATACATATACCGAGACAACTTAATTTCATATTGTTTCATTCTAGTGCTGCATTTTCAAATCTTGGTTTATTCTCTCCAATTTGTATAATTCACTTTTAACTTACAATATTGACATTTACAATGATAC
The DNA here is from genome assembly GCA_963693495.1 of Malacosoma neustria. Lineage (NCBI taxonomy): Eukaryota > Metazoa > Arthropoda > Insecta > Lepidoptera > Lasiocampidae > Malacosoma > Malacosoma neustria. The sequence continues at coordinate 15,288,671 of OY856379.1, read as the reverse complement.
TATTTTTAAATTCAAATCAACATGCAACATCTTTAATAATTAGTATATTTTAAAAATCTATCATTATGTTATTACTGTTTAATTTTAGTTTTTATCTTTTTTACTAAAACATTAGCTATTTTTGGAGAACTAGTATTTTATAGATCATTGGCCGTGTGGTCCCGGCCGAAGAAAGAATAGGGCCACCCCAAATCATCCCAAGGGAGTCGTAAAAGCCGACTGATGGGTCACTCCCTCTGCCAGCTTGCATGCGACGAGGGAAGAACACCTCTAGGTTTCCCTTTAGAGGTTGGGAGGTCGGACGGCAGTCGCTCCCGTAAAAACCAAAACAAGCCAATTAAAATATGGTTAGAACAAGGAAAGGATGTGTCACGGATAGGGCGTCGCCGCAAAACGACGCGCAGGAACTTCGCCCGACTCCTGTGACAAGTGGACTAGGGCTGCCGTGCCGTGGGCGAGCACGGCTAAAGACACTAGCCCCATCCAAAAGGAAACTCCGCTTCGCAACGTGGAATATTGGCACGCTAACCGGACGCGCGAGAGAGTTGGCCGATGTGCTCTCCAGGCGGAGGGTGGCCGTGGCGTTCCTGCAGGAGACTCGGTGGAAGGCCAGCAGATCCCGGTTCATTGGGAATGGCTACAAGCTGATCTACACAGGTGCACCTGGTGGGGAGAATGGGGTTGCCATAGTGCTCTCGGAGGAGTTCCAGAACGACATTTTGGAAGTGAAACGTCATAGCGACCGGCTTATGGTCGTTAGGGTGCTTATCGATGGGGTAGTTACCCACTTGATAAGTGCCTATGCGCCACAGGCCGGTTGTGACGACGCCGATAAAATAGCGTTTTGGAATCAACTCGGAGAAGTGCTCCGTGGAATCCCATTATCACAGGGGATCGTTTTGGGGGGTGATCTGAACGGTCATGTGGGTGATGAATGCGGGGAATTTGAGCGTGTTCACGGTGGATTTGGGTACGGTAGCCGCAACGCGGAAGGGGAGGACATCCTCAATATGTGTGCGGCTGCCGACCTTGCTATCGTGAACACGTATTTCAAAAAGAGACCCGAGCATCTCGTCACCTACAAGAGCGGGAGGAATGCAACCCAAATCGACTTCCTACTCACTAGGAGACACCACATCAGCAAAGTAGCCAACTGCAAGGTCATACCCGGTGAGAGTCTCACTGCACAACACCGTCTTCTTGTCATGGACCTCTGCGTGAAGCCCAAAGGCAAATGTGTCGACCGCCTTCAACGCCGAATCAGGTGGTGGCTGCTTGATGAAATCAAGTCCCAGGAGTTCGCCTCTGCCATCGGCGACAAGTGCGCCGGAGGTGAGGGCGAACCGGTTCAAGCTTACTGGGACAGGATTCAGGCGGCTATCCTTGGGTCGGCGAGAGAGGTACTTGGCGTGTCCAAGGGCGGACGCAAGTGTGACAAGGAGACTTGGTGGTGGAACGACTCAGTCCAGAGGGAGACCAGGGCGAAAAAAGCCCTCTTTAAGAAGTGGCAAGCGTCCAGATCTCCTGAAGATCGCGACGCATACAGAGATGCCAAACGCGCCACCAAGAAAGCTGTAGCCAGAGCCAGACGAGACCACTTACAACCACTTTACGATAAGTTGGACTCGTCTGAGGGGCAGAAGCTCATATATAAGTTGGCGCGCTCCAGGGTCAAAGCGGCACAGGATATTTCCAAGTGCCGCTGTGTAAAAGACCCCGGGGGCAACCTGTTATGCGAGGACCTCGCGGTGAAGGAGAGATGGCGCTCATATTTCCACGAGCTGCTGAACAAGCAGCATAAAGAGGTGCAGCCGCCAGATCTTCCTCCGAACCAAGGACTAGTGCCACTGATAACGCCTTCAGAAGTCCAGAATTGTCTTCGCCGCATGAAGAATCGGAAAGCTGTTGGATCCGATGGAGTCCCCATCGAAGCCTGGAAGGCGATGGGCTCTCGTGGTGTGGGCACTTTAACAGACCTTTTTAACCGGACACTCCTCACCGGTACGCTCCCGAACCAATGGAGGCTGAGTATCATTACTCCAGTCTTCAAAGGCAAGGGATCGGTGCAGGAGTGCGGTAACTACCGTGGTATAAAGGTCATGTCCCACACCATGAAGCTCTTCGAGAGGGTTATCGACTCTCGGATTCGACAGGAGTGCACTGTCTCGGAATGTCAGTATGGGTTTCGCCCTGGTCACGGGACAATGGACCCTATTTTTGCCCTAAGGACTGTCGCGGAGAAATACAGGGCGAAGAATACGCCTCTGCATTGTCTGTTTCTTGACTTGCAGAAGGCCTTCGACTGTATTCCTCGCACGATAATCTGGTGGGCATTGCGGTCCAAAGGGATTCCAGAGGCCTATATTGCGATCATCCGAGACATGTACCGTGATTCCGATTCCGTAGTTCGGACCGCTGTTGGCGACACAAAACCTTTCCCCATCACCGTCGGTGTGCACCAAGGATCCGTCCTTAGTCCGTTTCTGTTTAGCGTGGTATTAGACGTATTGCCAAACAGCATCAGAAACTCACATGAGCAGCCCCCGTGGCTGCTCATGTATGCTGATGATATCGCGCTAGCAGATTCGGACAGGGGTAGGCTGGTGCGACGTGTGAAGGTGTGGAAGGAGTCGCTTGAGAACGGTGGTCTGAAGCTCAATGTGGCGAAGACCGAGTACTTGGCCTGTAACTCCACAGATCCCACACCCGTACGTATAGACGGCAACACGGTCGAGCGCACGGACCATGTGAAATACCTGGGATCTGTGTTTCATGCGTCTGGTGACATCGATTGCGACGTCAAGGCACGCATTGCTGCCGCGTGGGCCAAATGGCGTGAGGTAACTGGTGTCATTTGTGACCCCAAGATGCCGGTAAAGTTGAAGGGACAGGTCTATAAGACCATCATTAGGCCTGTCCTTTTATACGGCTGTGAAGCGTGGCCAGTGTTAGAGCGACACAAGCAAGAACTGCGTGTCACGGAGATGAATATGCTGCGGTGGATGTGTGGAGTGACGCGGAAGGACCGCGTCAGGAACTCCCGCATTCGCGGTAGTCTTCGTGTCCGTGACATTGCAGATAAATTGCAGGAGTGTCGGCTCCGTTGGTATGGCCATGTTTTACGGCAACCGGATGCTTACGTGGGAAACAAATGTCTGGCCATGCCGCCTCCGCCGGGCCCCGGCAGGAGGGGTAGACCCAAAAAGTGCTGGCTTGACGTCGTAAAGGGTGATATGCGTGCCAATGGGCTCACTACCAGGGATGCTGAAGATCGCGCGAAGTGGAGTAGAAAAAGTCGGAAAGCGGACCCCGGGCACCGAAATGAAAGTTTGGGTGGCAACCGGGACTAACGCTAGGATGATGATGATGATGATGATGATGATGAGTATTTTATAGATCATTCTGTATTTAATTTTATATATTTATCTTTCTGTTTTCGCAATTAACTTCTTAAGCATGCGGTCGTCACCTATAACTGTGACATTTCAAATGTTACTATGCCTGGTTAGTTTATAATTGTGTAATGTATGTCATGTTGATGATCTATTTAAATAAACAAATTTTAGTCATATATATTCTTCCTGCTATTATATTATGTGGCGTCAGCATTACATATTTTCTCCTTCCGCTTTCCTCTACTAGTCATTATAGGTACATTCACACCTTTTTTCGTCATATTATCTATACATTTATACAAATAAATAAAATTTGAGTGTCTGTTTGTAATATTAAAATAACCGCTTTTTACTAAGTTTATTCGGACGTATACCAAAACATTTTTTTTACAATTTTTGTCTGTCTGGCTGTCTGATTGTTCCAGCAAATCTCTGAAATGGCTGCACCGATTTTGACGGGACTTTCACTGGCAGATAGCTGATGTATCAAGGAGTAACTTAGGCTATTTTTATTTTAGAAAAAAAAATAATTTTTGTTAAAAATGATCGGTATCGTTATATTCCAATTTAAGTTGACCTAAAATTTATATCATCAATCATAGGAAATAGGGCTTAACTTAAGCTGGACTTTGTAGGTTCGAACGCACGTATTCCGGAGGCGCATGGCGTAACAGTTAGTTGCATTCGTTAACACTAATTGTTTGCATATTTCATTTATTTATATTTTAAGGATTATAGGGTTTGTAATCCAAAATAAACCATAAGATTTACACAAATAATGCTGCCCAAAGTCACTATTCCACGCGGACGGAGTCGCGCGCACAGCTAGTCTTTAATACAATCCATCCATTTGTTATTTGGTCTAACCATCCTTTGTAGCCATCACTCTCATTTCTAGCATTTTTCTTGTCACATGACATTGTTCCCACATAGCGATGCCAACCTATGTTATTTTTTAGCTGTAATTTTTACTGGAATTCATAGACAAAATCAACTTACCTCAATATACATTTATGTTGTTCAACCAAATTGCTCAGTCGCTTCAAGTATTTTGCACGGAATTCAATGTTATTCACTAATTTGTTTATAGAAATATCTAAAATATTAATAAAATATTAATATTTGGACACGCATTTACAGGAAAAATAAATTGTATTCAATATGTAGCAAATAGATAAACGAATTTGCTCCACATACATTGAACGTGTTTGTAATATTTGAACATTTTGATAGCTCTTTTATGAATAAGATTAAATTGGTTTGATTCTTATTTATTAAATAAAGTATAATCGTAGATTAATATTTTAATATATGTATTATACATTATATCATCGTGTATTAACTCTTTATTTTTTAGGATTACTTCTTTTGATGTTTTATGAACATTATAGGAAGATCCTTATATGAACAGGCTGTAAACACAAAACACTCCAATTTGTTTTGTATAAGTCTTTAACGGCGGTTAATTTTTTTTAAATCATTTATACTTTCTAGTTTTCATGTGAATTAAGAACATTATTCAATGGTATACGATGTTTTCACACAAAAAAAATAACTTACGCTCCATTCCACCCCAAAATTAAAAATGAAATGAAATCTATATACGGCAAAACTTGTAAAATATCGAGAAAGCAAGTAGTCTGTAACTTTTTCCGAATATAGGCACTTATCCAGTATCATTCATAAATTGTTACGTAATTAGCGAATGCGAATGTGTTATCAATTATCATGCAATGGCCAAGTTAATTTTCATTTATTTGGACAAAGAAACAGTATTTACTTGTATATGAGGATTAGTAAATTGAATTGGCTTATTTTATATGTTATACTAATATAAGCCCAACAAAGTTTGTCACAGGTTACACAAAAGAAAAAGTATAGCATGACAAAGAACTAGCAACAAAGATTGATTTGAATTGCCAAAAAAATATACATTTGAATATTTAAAAAAAAAAAAACAATAAATAAATAAAATTATGTTAATAACTTAGTTAAGATGGAAATAGAATAAAATACATTACACATTATATTTTTACACATTAGTTCAGAGTGTACTCAGTGTGTTGTAGCTGTGACATGCGCAGTTATTTGTTTTGGAGACACTACAACACACTTCTTTTCTAAATACTGGGTCTAGTCGCTGCCAAAACAATGGAGTGAAAAAGGGAATTGTAAGGATTTACTTTTCGATAAAATGGCGATCGTTTACCAGCATTAGTTCGTGAAAATATGACAAGTTTCACGACAACGCGTCCTGCTAGGGATCCTATAGCATAATTTATTAACAATGGGAATACAATCTAGTATGACATAGCCGAAAGATGTAATCTTCTATGTTCTAGTATGGTTAATAATATTGAATAATAATATTAATGAAATAATTTTTTTAAGTATAATATGAGACGACAGGCGGTTATGATAACATTTGTATTGTACGCAACGAAGAAATTTCTTTTAGACTGATTCTAAAGCATCACTTTATTTTTGGTAGAAGGGAAGGGAAGTTATTCTATTTGTTGAAAATATTTATTTATTTTTTATTGAACAATAACTTATAGGTATTGTAACATATAATAATAATTACTAAACCTTTTTATATCCCATCACCTATTTTACATTGTACACAATATAACATATACCAAAACTCTTATGAATTTGACAAAACTAAATATTATAAAGATATTGTAACATAACTTTATAATATTTAACATATATCTTAAGATACATCTGAAAATGGTACTCGTACATAGTGTAAAGGGCGGCCTTATCGCTTGAAGCGATCTCTTCCAGGAAACCATTGAATGGACAGGAGTGATTAATAAAATAAAAACATATAACGTGTGGGAACGTTGTAAATATGCACGTACATAATATAAATAATATACACGCATACACAACACTATGTATAAATAAATAAAAAATTGAAAAATAATAGACGTTAACAAAAAGCGTCTTGAAGGAATGGTACGGAATACTTACCTTCAAACCCTTTCTGACAATCAGCTACGATATTCTCAAAACAGTTAGCAAGAACAGTGAACTGACAGAGTATATGCATAAGATGTGCCTGCATTATTAGATCCGTCACCATTATGAAGTGGGATATGTAGGTAAAGGCTACCACCACCATCATGTACGCCAATGGGTAACGATATGGAGTGTTGTACTTAAACGGTAGCCGTATCCCAATGATTAAGTTATAGTTTAGTTCATCCAGAAGAGGATATAAGTACCTGCAAGATGGAAAAAGTACAAATCTTACAAAGAATCCTCCATTTACAAAGATAGCCATGAGAACTGGTTTCGTATATGATATATATATAACTAACCTAACTTCCTAACTACTATTATAAATGCAAAAGTGAGTTTGTTTGTTACGCTTTCACGCCTAAACCGCTGAACCAATATTGATGAATTTCGATATAGTCATAGATTGGACCTTGGAGAAAGACATAGGCTACTTTTTTATTCATATGCCAGAACAACGTTTACCGGTACAACTAGTATATATATAAATTATGATGGCAACGGATAACCATCAGGGTTTTTTGAAATGAAAAAATACATACGAAGCGAATTCGTAGAATTTCACGTATAATTAGACTTTAATGCTATAGGAAAGCAGACAGGCTGACGGCCCGCTTAGAATTTATAGTTACCGTCACCAATGGGTGTTTGCAACGCCAGTGGCATCGCGAACACGCTGCTGGTCCCATAAGGGTATAGGAACTTGGGTCACTAATGCCGGAACACAACACAAGGTTATTATGCCGGCATACTAAAGACCAAAGGCGGTCGCCATCCAGATGGGCTTGAGGCCCTACCACGTAGCTAGGGTGGGTTGTTTTGTCGCCTTTTACGACAGGCCAACCCCGGCCGCAGGGGTTAGTATTCTTACTCCGCCCCTGCACGGAGAAAAGCCTGTCGTAAAAGGCGACTAAGCAACCCTAGCTACGCGGTAGGGCCCCAAGCCTGTCGGAAATATCTATAGGCGACGGTAATTACTTATTATTATTAATTGGTTTATTAGTGTCCGCTGTTTGAATACAAAATAATATATAAACACCAAACGCGGGACGGATTGCACCCGTGACATTCGCAAGCGTACCAAAGTGCGTTGTTGCGCCACGGAGGTCTTCAGACCGAGTTAATTTAATATTGATCTCTAAATATAGCACGTAACTGAACAAAAGAGAGTTCCAGATATATACGTAAAGCCTCGTACGGACTTTGCGTTCCAGGGTACGCGTAGCTTGGTTACGTGTACCCTGGAACGCACAATCCGGACGTGTTGCTACGCGTATACATTCGTTGTACGCGTACCCCGCGAGTCAGGCTCGCGGCTCGCGGCGATCCATTCGCAGTCGGTATTTAGTCGCGAGTCAAAGAAGTTGTCACGCGTTATTTGGACGGCCCAATGGCAAGCCACGCGTTCCCGTGTTTCGATAATGAAACCTGTATATATTTTATATCAGGCTCGATTAGTTTCAGAAGATAATCGAAATCAGACATTCTAGTAAAATTAATTACTGAATTTTCAGTCTCATGACTTAAATCGTACATAAGTCTGTTTCCATATTGCTGTCGATCGCGATATAATTTTTTAATCTAGTATCGCGATTTCTTCTTTTTCTTTATATTATGGAATATACAGGGTGACTTTGACAAACCCGTCCAAATTCACACAGAAGAATCTTTAGTAAAAGTTATGAGAAACATGTATTTTAGTTTTGTATCACATAGTACAAAAATGTTGAGTAATCAGGATCATAAAGTTATTCAAAGAACTCGCAATTTACATAATACGGCGCTAGAGTGTCAATGACCTCTCCATCTGACCTAGTAAAAGGCCGAGGACGGCGGCATTGAACCGGGCGAGCGAATACGCACTACTCATTTACGCGGGTGTGACAGAGACAGGTAATAACAGGTTAACGTACGCTGTTTGCACCATATGATTATTCTGTACGATTGAATTAATGATCCTATATGAAATATATTATGGTGAAAATTTGACATACAATTTTTTTTGCAAAAATGGGTTCATTAAATGATGTTTAGTGCGTAAAAAAATTTGGACGCGTGTGTCAAAGTCACCCTGTATATAAAAACGCGGCAAATGCCGTAGCCGTTCTCTTCGTCAGCATTACACAAGGGTCGCGCGTGCACTGGATTCTTTCGGCTCGCACTGATTACGCGTACCGCGTAGTTGACTCGTGTCGCTTTATAAACGGGTACGCGTACCTTTTTATACGCGTAGCTGGGATACGCGTTCCTTGGAACGCAAAGTCCGTACGAGGCTTATGAGTTATAAAATAAACTGGGATGCCTATTATAAGTACTGATTTTCAAATCACTATAACATAAAATACTGATTTTATGAGCTAAAGTTGCTAACGATTTGATACATATTTACCAAGCAATGAGAGTACAATTTCCCAAACAAAGTAGCAATTTTAGATATTTTTGGTTTTGTTTCGCCCAGTAATCAACTAGATCTCTTCTATTCTTCGTTGAAATATCAAAAAATGGAGAACTTGTTGCCGTCGCCAACTTCTTGTAAATGTCTCTGTGATTCATCTGGAAAATTAATTCTACAGTTAAAGTAGCTCTATATTTCTCGCACTATTTACAAATATAGAGTTACAGTGAGTGTCTTAATAATAATAACGTTCCACATTCTTGGACTTTCTACTAGAGGGAACCCACAGTATTTCCACGATATTTGTCCAAAGCGGATTGATTTACATACCGCTGACCTCGATATGCAGGTTTCCTCTCAATGTTTTGCCAACGGTACGTGGAAAGTTATATTCGTAATATGCACATTACGCAAGAAGAATTGCCTACACGGTGCATACCACCACGGGAATTGAACCTGTGCCTACAAGATCGGTCTTCGATACCGCTTGGTTATTAGGTACCTAGTTAGCGGCTTATTTAGTAAATAATACACATCCTGCTGGAATATTTCATAACATGTAATTTGAAATTGTCTAGTCTAGTCTTCTCGTTTAAACGTGCATATATTTTAAATTATAATAAGCCCAAATGTATTTCGTGGATTTATGGAGTCAAGTTTATATAATAACTCATATTATCATGAAAAATAACGGCACATAGTTAATACATATTGTAATAAAATAATGGAAATTTCTTAAAATTCAATCTATCTGTCTGCATCTCCAAACTAAGATAATCCTTGTATTAAGAAAATAAAATATATAAGCCGGGGACTTTGTTAGAGTACACAAATCAAAGTAAATATCGGAAAGAGCTTTTCCTTATTTTACTTCTGAGGTATTCAGTTTCGAAGTTATATTAGTTTGGAATATTCAAAGCCATCACCGCTCAATCAGGTTGTCAAAATGGTGAACGGATCGTTGCATTTAATTATTTTTGAAATGAAAAATTGATCTAATAGTATGGATAGATTGTTCTATTATAAAATACAAAAAATAATTCAAATTATCTTCGCCATCAAAACATTTGCATACTTATAGTCTTGGATATCTTATGGTCCTGTAAGTGTTAATTAAATTGCTTTATGGTAACAATGTATATAATTTTGTTAATAGTTACATATAAACAATATTTGTGTTTAGAAGTGGTCTTGTATAAAGTAGTAAAAGTCTAAATTTTAAGTCATATTAATACTTATTGAAATATACTTTCATTTTCCTACGTGCAGAGGCGGAATAAGAATACGAACCCCTGCGGCCGGGGTTGGCCTGTTTTAAAGGGCGACAAAACAACCCTAGCTAAGCAATCACCCCTGGTTTTAAAAAATTACGCCATTGTAACTTTGTGTTGTTTTCCGATACTATTAAACTAGGTTGCAGTTCTTGTTCGAGGCCGGCAACGTGTTGGCAATGTCTGGTCTGGTGTTGCAAATGTGTACAGGCGATGGTGACCGTATGCGTATCTGTCAGTTATAAAAAAATATCTGAAGAAGCAACTTTACTTGTATATCTTTACCATATTCTTATATCTATAAATGGTAATAAACTGGATGAGCGTGGCGTTGATACTGGCTGCTATTTCATCTAATCCCGAGGCTTCTGTGAAACTGTACCAAACTTCGCCGCAGACTAGCAAAACTATACTCAATTTTACCATATTGCTGTACAGTAAGTAGGGCACATCGTGATCATGCGACGAAAGCCCTAGAAACAAGATAAAGTTTAAGTGCTTTAAACCACGTTCACACTACTCTACATATTCTTATTGTAAGATATTTTTTATGCTGAAATAAATCAGATAGCTTTACCTGGTAAGCTGTTACCGTGGTACGTTTAAGGATATTAGTCTATTAAATTCTACCAAAACATTAAAGAGAGTAGTAGAGAGAAGAGAGAGTGATAGAGACTTTTCTAATTGCCCGTGAAGAATGCGGCTAATGAGCCTCTTGCTGTTTTACGTACCCATTTAATAGATAATAAATAATTTGCACAATCATTTTAGTCAATCGTCACAATTAGCAATGTTAATTGGTTTTATTTAGTACTTTATTTTGATATTTAAAATATTTTTTTTTGTGTATCTTGTTCTGGTCAAGTCAAATAACTTCCGTTTTTATGAGTCATTTATTAATTGATTAAATAATTTCTACAGGTGGCGGTTAACAATGGATTCTGACGTATTCAATTTTTCTTTTGTTGGTTGACGTGGTTTTGCTCCAATGCTTTTGAAAGTTGTGCCGTATCAAAGTCGAAAGGACACAAGTCTTATAAGGTCGTATCTCCAGAACGAAATTTTATAAACCTATTTTTAACCGCGCGTACGTATGCATGCGGTACTCTAGTATGCATTATTTTTTTCAATTGTCATTTTTGTACAATAGTACAATTACGTCACGTAATTTACGTCACGTAAAGGCAATAGCCTTGTTCAAATTCCCAAAGCATTTACGTGACGAATACGTACATTTCAATTCTTCATTTCACTAAAAAAAGATTAACGCAACGATTATCACACGAAACAGTTGACAAAAGACTAACTGAAGCCTGGTATATTCAAATAAAAACTTGTAATTCATAGAGGATACATGCGATATAGAATACTCGTAGATTCTCCTTAGCTGCATCGAACGTTAGTTATGACTTGACCTAATATTTTAAATAAAGACAGGATATAAAAAAACATCATTTATCCCGTTTATTTCTATTATTATTATTGAAATCGGTTTAATATGTCTTCTTCTAGCATCTATGGAATTATATCAACCATTGTACTTTAAGCCCCCGTAATATTTCTGATATGTTTACGCGTAAACACTTATTAGTTTTTCCCATACTACGTTAATTATTTAATACTTTCCAACTTTCTTTCTATTATAATATTCAACGTTAATTTTATCAACTTCTGTGATTACATAATCAATATATCTTACAAATAATCATCTAAGGCGTAAATAAGCATGAAGTTTGTGTGAACCAATCCCTACTCAAATAGCCGGATAAGTTGCAGTCTCATGAAACTCCTAACTTTGTGTGTACAACTTTACATAACAGAGAGGTACTTTAAGTTTGGAAACATAAATGTATTCAAACTTCAGGCCATCTACTGAAGGTTTAATACCTTCAACTTTTGCTACGACTTTCAAATACGTACGTGAATTTATACGGTCATTAAAAGTTGCCAGTCTTTTGATATGATTTTCAGTTTTTAAATTCTTGATATGGTATGATATAAGTACCTGTACCGTATTGGGACTCCAGGGTTAGCAGTGGTTATGTCGGGTTCACTTTTTCTACTTTACGCTAGCCCATGCTGTTGTCGTGCTGGTGATGGCCAGCTTACGATAGCATATGATTATAATAAATCTATTCAATAATATAATACAAATTAATCAAACATAATTTAATGTTACTATCCTAAAAGTGGAGGGAAAAGACCCCAAAGTCGCAGCCCTACAAGATGGTCCGACCAAGTGGTCAAAAAGCTAGGCATACGAATCACAGACCCTAAACCACACCAAAGACAAGTGGAAGACCGACCAAATGGAAGCGGTGCTGTCGTGATATTAGTCGGGAGCATCACGACACTCAGCAGTGAGCAAACGATTGAATTGAATTGAATTGCTCCTAAGTAGCAATTTCGTAAAAAGGAAATCGTAAAGGATATTTTGTTCATAATGTACATATATAATACTAATTGATCAGCCGCGCTCCGCTAGGCGTATAACAGTCAAAAGTATAGCTTATAACCATCTACGAAAAATTCCGCGTCGAATGATAGCAGTTTAATTTTATTTACCTGTTAAGTAAGCAATCTTATACACTGACTTGAAAAAAATCATTTCGAGCTCCCCAGAGCATTGATCACAGGCTTTTGTATTTGTCAATTTACTCCAGAAACTTCTGTCGTGTACCATTGTTCTCTTGAGGCGTTTCAACGACGTTCTGACAAACCACAACCATTAAGCCTGGAAATTAAGCCTGGCCATTAATAAATATTAAGCATATGTAGTAATTAATTGCTGTAATCTGGTGGGGTGTGTTTCCACAATACTGTATTTGACTTTCATTTTCGTGAATAATTCTGTTTATTTAGTTAATATTTAGCTTTTATGTTCTGTTCAATTTAATTTAAATAAATTTCATGTGTCATATTTAGATAAAGCTCACAGATACAAAGCTTATTCTAAGATCTCCCGACTACTTCAAGCGCTTGGCTTAGATCAGAATAATTTAGAACTATTGTATATATTGTATTATTATTACTTTAATCCGGTTTAGCTCTAACAGCCGCTTCGGTGTCTGGGTTTATCTTATGACTTAATTGCAATCTGGTTTTATAACAACATTCTGGAGTTCGGAGGCCGTAAAAGAGTATTCTTCGCGGTCCCTTCGCGTCAGCTTTCTTCCATGACAATTTTTTTGTGTGTTAAGAGATTAAGAAGTAAAGAAGTAATTGTCACTGTGCAAGCCCATAGGATACATACAAATTACGTCCTTCTAATGAGCTGAGAGCTGAAAATTAGGTCACATAAGGCGACGTTAATAATGTTACTTTTTATTTGGTATTTTCCAGAGGAAAACACCCTTATGGTCGTAAGGTAGTATTTCATTCTCTCAACTTGTATTTTTTACAACCATTTTAATAGAGATCTTAGCTGAAACTTGAAGCTCTCTACTTTCTAGGATAATATTTTTTTGTTTTTACCCCGTGTTTTTTATTTACTTTCGATTACCGCCATTTATACGTTTTATATGTATTCATAATGAAACCTGTATCTGTTTTGTATAATAAAGAATATTCTATTCTATTCTATCGATTGTAATGAACATGTTCCCAAGCACTCGGGTTTCTACCATAATTAGGACGATCTTCTTACAAGCATATCATGGTGGTTTCAACTTCAGATGCCCCTTGCTTTTACTTTCACTATGGAACCCGGGAGATGTTGTTTTATATTATCACAGCAGCCCAACCCGTGATTATTCTTTTTTTTAAATCTAAGACTTGACTTAATCGACTGTAACCTACCTCCCGAAACACGAAAAAGAAAAGAAATTGTATTTTATTTTATTTATTCTTTGTATAAAACATTGATTACACACATAAAATTTAAGATATGAGACATGTACATAGGCGTGCTTAACCCTAAAAGAGTTTTCTTCCAGCAAACCTAATGTTGGAGATTGGAAAGAATAAAGAGGCAGGGTTGTGTACATAAACTCTTACGAAACTATAAAATCAAATTTATATATAATATATAATAATAATGCAAATATAATAATGTTTTATACACACACAGGCACTAAAATATATATAATTACATATATAACAAGAAATTAAAGTTATGTATAAAAGATATTAATTATTAAAATCATCATATGTTTCAGATAGTAAGTATTCTTTTAGTTTTATTTTGAAAATATTCTCCGAGCTACTTTCACGGACTTGGTGAGGAAGGGCGTTCCACAGCCTAACTGCATGAGCGGTGAAGGAGCCACTATACTGTTCACTCTGGCATCGAGGTACTTTAAGGATTAGTGATTTCAAGGTCCTACAACTAGTGTCGCTAGGGACAAGAAACTTGAATCTTTCACGGAGATACATAGGAGAAATAGGATTGTGAAGAATTTTGTAAAGAAATGTTAGAATATGTCAATCACGTCGACGACGAATCGGAAGCCATTTAAGTCGTTTTCTGAATTCTAAGACATTGTCAAATTTCCGTAGCCCAAAGATGAATCTAAGACACAATTGTATCTTTTCTTTGATTCTTTTAAACAAGCAGAAGTAATTATAACAACGCCGTAGAAGTAAAACAAACAGGATAGCCTTATATAGTATATACTAAGTACAACAGAATAGTGGAAATATAGATTTATTACTTATATACGCACACAAACACACACGTGAGTACACCCACGTTTACACACACATACATAAAAAGCGCGCGCGTGTACACACTTTATTTCTAAATTCTAGTAAGTCAATTAGTGTTCTTTTTTCCCTTTTTTCGTTTATATTATTTGTGAGGGCACTAGTTTCCAAGACACACTAATGTCTAGTATGAAAATTAGGCTTCACAGACTGATTATAAGGATGTGTTATAAAGACATTATAATAAAGACATTATTATTATTTATTATATTCTAATCGATAGGGACAGGGCAGGGACAAAAAGGCCAAAGATGGCTATCGATCAACGACACGGTTTGGATGACGATTATTTACAAATTAGTTTTGTAACAGAATTATAAATTAATTAAACATTATTGTAGTTTTATTATTTATTTGTCATTTAATTTTTACATAACATAGGTACATCGAGATCATTTTTGTAAACTATAAATATTTTTTCTTAAATACTTTTGTAATTACATACATCAATACTTTAAAGTATAATAATATAATATTGTAAATTAGAGAGCATTTTCTCACAGAAGTATTATCAATTTATATATTTATTAATATTTGTAAGACGATATCTCTTATCCATCCAAAGGTTACCTGGATTCATTGTTAGAACATTTACGTCTAATAGTGAATATATTCTTAAATACAATATATTAAAATATTTACAATATCTGTACTAGAAGAAACATTAATTCAAATAATATAATACTTCCGCTGTCATGTTATCATGTTTTAATATTGAAACTATATAAAATACATCATCAGCTACTTAAACAAACTATTGTTGAAATAAATTCTTAGAAATATTACAAAGCAGGTCACACAAAAATAAATTACTGTCAGTTGACGATTCCGCAATAGTCACTCTTATTGAAGACTATTGCGTACCTCAGGTATACTATGTATATCTTTATATTAAAATAAATGTTTGGTTTTAATTTAGCATTTGGGGACATTTGATTAATTTATGGAATCTGTTTTCTAGTACATCATTCAACTAAAAAGCTATTGTTACAAGCCAAATTTTAAAAATATTTTGTAGTAGATACTGATATCAAGTTAGTCATGCTCTAAGAATTAGATGTAACTGCTATATTACGATATTCCGTCTGTCATGCCAAAACATCAAATTTGTCTAAATATATATTTTATCGTTCCTATGAATGTATAAATAACTCGTTCATTACTCATACGCATTCAACTGCCTTTCAAAGAATATATGGCTTTTATATTGCCCAACTTTTACAAAAAATACTTCTAAATCCGCCAAGAAACAAACTTCAGACGTTACGTCTGTTTTTCTCCTGTGACTTAATGCTTGGCTAATAAATTGCCGATATAAAACCTTCAAACTTCACTGGTTCATCATTGCAAATCTAGATTATACCCATTTATAAGTCTAGATATGTTATTTTAGTAGCAGTAAACGCAGCAGTTGCAGCGAGCGCGGCGGCAACAGCAACTACTGCTGCAGTAGACCCAGTAGCCTTCACCGCAATCCCCATGATCACTGATACCATTAGTTGGGCGACGAAAACGCAACTGCTGACCACTGCCACATCTGTGCCTATACCGCGTTCCTGGTCACTACCACCACCAGTGCTGTCCCACTGAAAACCAAAGATTATAATTATTTTTCTGCAATATATATATATATATATATATATATATATACTAGCTGACCCGGCAAACGTTGTTCTGCCATATAAAAATTTTTGGGGGTGGGTCACCCCTAACATTTAGGGGGATGAAAAATAGATGTTGGCCGATTCTCAGACCTACTCAATATGCTCACAAAATTTCATGAGAATCGGTCAAGCCGTTTCGGAGGAGTATGGCAACGAAAACTGTGAAACGAGAATTTTATATATTAGAGAGAGATATATATATATATATATATATATATATATATATATATATATACCTAGTCAGGTCATAAGTATTGTCACACAGTAAAAACTTTTCTTTTAGAATGCTGGCCACAAAAAAGTTTATTGAATTAGAATTTCGAATTGTTCATGAAAATAAAAATGTATAACTTTTAGAATTTTACTCATTTTTAAATATGGAGTGGACGCTTAAAGAAGACCGTGTTGCAGTTATTGCGTTGCATCGTTGCGGTTACGCGCCAATTCAAATTTTTAACATACTGAAAAATTTGAATATTACCAAAAGATTCGTTTTATCGTACCATCAAACGATACAATGAAGACTCTAGTGTAGATGACAGGTCAAGAAGTGGTCGCCCTCGGTCTGTTAGGACTCCAGCAGTGATAAAAGCTGTGAAGGCACGAATTCAAAGAAATCCCAAACGTAAGCAGAAACTGTTGGCCCTTCAGATAGGGTTAAGCAGAACCACGGTGAAAAGGGTGTTAAATGAAGACTTAGGGCTTCGGGCATATCGAAGAAAAACAGGACATTGTTTGAATGCTCGTCTAATGGACCTGAGACTGAAGAGATGCCGCGCTTTGTTGAAGCGGTACGCGGGAAAAAAATATCGGGAAATTCTTTTTTCGGATGAAAAAATGTTTACCGTAGAAGAGAACTACAACAAACAAAATGATAAGGTGTACGCACACAGTAGTGAAGAAGCGAACAACCGTATTCCGCGTGTCCAACGAGGTCATTTTCCATCCTCGCTCATGGTATGGTTGGGAGTTTCGTATTGGGGCTTAACAGAGGTACATTTTTGTGAGAAAGGTGTAAAAACGAATGCTGTTATGTATCAAAATACAGTCCTGACGAACCTTGTGGAACCTGTTTCTCATACCATGTTCAATAACAGGCACTGGGTATTCCAACAAGATTCGGCGCCAGCTCATAGAGCGAAGAGCACACAAGACTGGCTGGCGGCGCGTGAAATCGACTTCATCCGGCACGAAGACTGGCCCTCCTCCAGTCCAGATTTGAATCCGTTAGATTACAAGATATGGCAACACTTGGAGGAAAAGGCGTGCTCAAAGCCTCATCCCAATTTGGAGTCACTCAAGACATCCTTGATTAAGGCAGCCGCCGATATTGACATGGACCTCGTTCGTGCTGCGATAGACAACTGGCCGCGCAGATTGAAGGCTTGTATTCAAAATCACGGAGGTCATTTTGAATAAACTTTAATGTCATAAGAATCTATGTTTTGTTAAGTTCATTTTGGTATATGAATGGTTACATAATTAATAAACTTGTTACAATTATTTTACATTAAACATGTGACAGAATTTATGACCTGACTAGGTATATATATATATATATATACCTATATATATATATATATATATATATATATATATATATATATATATAACTCTTTATTGCTTAAGATATAATTATAAAAAAACTTGTGTAAGATCACCTCAAGTAGACCCCTCTCCGTTTTCCACTTGATAATGGAATTCAGTTTATGAACATTTTATTAGGGAGAAGTCAGTATTAACAATTAAACCAAAAACAGTTTTTCTAAATTTTTATTTAAACAACCTTTTTTTAATTTAATTAATTTTTCAGGATTTATTGTCTAAATAGGATTGTGTTAGTAAGATAGTGTAGTTGTGAAATATGGAGTGCCTTATGTTAATCAGATAAAAAAGCTTAGTCGTTTTTACTTTAAATAAAAATGATTGAATTCGTTTAATCAAACAATAAACTACCATTAGATGGATTACTTTTTTTTTAATGAACTGGGTGTTTTAATAATATTTATAGTTATTAATAATCGGTTTGAATACATATTACAATAAAAAGCAGCGTCATCTCAATAAGCAGTGTGATAACACTTAGGATAACGATAAGATATTAACAGTTTCCTTCTCAATACATATTTAAAGTATAATTGCCTCTTCACCCTATAATAAAATGTTAAATCAGTAAAAGGTATTACTGAAGCAGGTGCTCGCATGGCAATCACAGTTAATGTTGGAAGGCACATCAAAAGGGTAAGTGGTGTGTGTGAATATTTAAAACCGCTAAGTATATATGCGTGTGTCTCTTCTGTTATTAACGGTATTTAGGCATAGTCTATTATTTACCATTATGATGGAAAACTACAGCTTACAATATTAACTATATGTTAGCCTAGATCAGCAACCTTGTCATCTAAAAGAGCCAAATAATTAATAATAATTGAAATTTTTAAAAAGAGGCATTTCTTTTACATTTACTTTGCTTTAATGTGAAGGGTAGTGCTTTACGGAAATAATTATAGATATTATGTAATATTCCGTTCCTGGACTAAACATTTCGCGCAAAAGCCGCAGCCGAAGTGTCAAAGAGCTGCGGGTTCGCGAGTTGCCGAGCACTGGCCTAGAATATTGGATTAATTACGATGACCACCGTGACACAACTGCTTTCGCACGTCGAAACGCTTTCGGAGATTACGGATTCCATTCCCGTCGCGAGTATTCCACAAGACATATCACAGTACAAATATTATACTTACTACTACATATTTATTTTGTTGATGGTGTGGGCGCTTTATACGTCTTTACCCAACATTATATAACTAAAGAAGATTGATAAAGAAATCAAACAAAGAAATTACTTTAAGACGCACTGTATTGTCAAGGATTGAAAATAGCAAAAGAGAACCACATATACAGGTAGATTGTACGTCAGAAAATACGACTATAAAACTAATGGCGTTTGCAGTTGTCAGTTATATGGCGGGCGTGCATCTTTCTGTCTTGGCAGTCGATTAACGACTATGTGGTGTGGCGAGTGATTCCGAGTGAGTTCCGCCGGACAGCAATAGGTGGCGCCCGCGCCTAACGGTATTATTTTCCAGACCAATCATGATGGCGAGCGGCGTGAACCAATGAGTGCCACAATGACATCGGGAAAACAGAACAAATGTATTATTTTCAATACAGACAGTAACGAAAGTTCACTATTCGGTTTTCATTTCAGGGTTAAAAGACAGCGATGGGTTGTAACAATCATATTTAGCTACACTTTTCATCATTTTTCTGTGGCCCTTAGATCATAAAAGGAAGAATTACAAAAAGTCGAAGTTGAGTAGAAAAAGATCGACTCATTGAACCAATATTCAAAAGTGAAACTTGAATTCGATCTGAAAGCTTCGGATCAAACTGAGAATCGCTTAGAATATATAAATAACAAGATTAAAGCACCGACGCAAAGAGATCTTCAGTTTGCCTGTAGCTTTCACTTCAAGCTTAAACTACAACATCTGTAGCTCTTTGAGGTTTAAAGTTTGTATAATGAAAAGCTTATTACAAGCTATTTTCAAAGTTAAATTTAATGCTCTCTTTGAAAAAGAACTTAGGATGTTTTTACTAGAACTTTTTTAATCTTATCTAATATACGTTGTCTAATATAAGTTTATGTCGTATTTATTTATAAATACATGTTATTATTATTATTTTACATACATACATTATATTCTTTTCAACAACATTGTAAGCCAACATGAAGATTTGTTTAATTTTAAAGACGGAATAAAAAAAACACGAAATACACTAAGAACTGATTAAGTCCATATTTCTGTTTTTTTCAAATGTAGCTTTTTAAAGCTACATTTAATTTAATACTATCAATTCGGTGAATTAACATTAAAAAATCATTACAATCTTCCCAAAAGTTTATGTCATCATAAACGGATAAAGAAACATAATTGTTTCTCTTTAAACATTACTCACATAACTCATAAAATAATCTATTAGGAGATTTATAATGAAAAGTTCGATCACAAATATTGGCTTTACTACATTCATTGAGATCCGATGTAAGAGGGTTCGAGAAGTTAAACAAAGATTTCAAAGTAAACTAAAATGATTACTTTCCAATTGTTCATGGTCTACTGGGTATATCTATTACATATTCTTTTTACAACTGAGTTGGATGTACTCTTTCGTCTATTTTGTTCATAACAATCAATCTTTTTTTAATTAATTTGTGCATGCGTGCTTGCAAGCAAATTTATTTGTACGTAAATGAATTATCAAAATAAAGAGTTACAAGAAAAAAAAAAGAGTAATTGCACATTAATTAATCATATTTTAAATTGAATTAAGAAAAACATCAAATGAATTTATTTAATTTTGGATAGGAAATAGAAGAATTTCCCGTTCATCATTATAACATATTTATTAATACATTTTGCTTCGCTGTCCCGTCACCTGTGATAATAATCCTGATTGATATACTCCTTATTCCCGCCTCGCTACATTAAACGAACTGGCGTGTTCGAGTGTTGATATGGGGTTTCTAACATCTGGTCTGAACGTTTATATTGTTGTCGTTTATTTAATTTTCTTTAATATAGTATAATATAGTATAATAGTATTATACTGTAACATTTTACACAGCGCCATCTAGTTCCAAGTAGTAAGCGGAAGAGCGCTATGTACACCAGGCAACTTAATTTTTTTAAGCCAGGGAACAGCAGACGGTTTGGCGGCCCATTTAATAATAAGCAGTTACAGACACCGCGAACACGCTGCTATCCCTAGAGGTACAGTATACTTCATACACTTTTCTAAACAAACACATAATATACATAAACTCGGATCAGTATCGAATCTGTGACCCCACGCAGGTATTCCAACGTTCTAAAGCCGTAGTGCACACGATACATAATATTCATTTTAGGAATTAGTTAATTAAAATGGGAGAAGAAACTTGCCCCAGAGATACAGTTAGATCTAGTTCTGGAGCAAGTGGAATCAATTATTTTATCTACTTTTAATTATTTTATATAAGTTTGTAGTATTTAAGTATAGTATTTATTTCACCCTTATAATTTTTGGTGCAATAAAAGTAATTTAATTTAAAGGGTAACATCCCAAAAAAATTACAAAAACACACCTTTTTTCGACCGTTAACTAGATGTAACCTCCTAATTTAATTTAATTCAAAAAGTATGGAAGGATTCTAACAAGCTGTCGTTGCAAAATATGGGCATTAATTATATTTTTGAACGCTGAACTTTCAAATATATGTTAAATATATATATATATATATATATATATAATAATAATAATAATAATAATAATAATCTTTATTCAATTTTACAATAACAATACACTTCAACTGCAATGGTCGTCGTCTCTAAATAGGCCAGCTTATAGCCTGTGTTAAGGAACGACGGCCATTTAAATCCTACAAATAATGCAACGAAACATACAAATATGAATAATAAGCTCCAC
This sequence comes from Malacosoma neustria, assembly GCA_963693495.1. NCBI lineage: Eukaryota > Metazoa > Arthropoda > Insecta > Lepidoptera > Lasiocampidae > Malacosoma > Malacosoma neustria. The sequence goes on along the minus strand of OY856379.1, from coordinate 15,266,743 downwards.
ATCATTTTACACATCTATGTTCGATTGAGTGTGTGAGTGTGTGTGTGTGTGTGTGTGTGTGTGTGTGTGTGTGTGTGTGTGTGTGTGTGTGTGTGTGTGTGTGTGTGTGTGTGATTGTGTATGGAAACAATTATATATTATTATGATGTTATATTAATGATTCAATATACTGCTCGGTTTCATCATAAGTTTTGGAAAGCAGGAAAGTACAAACTTTCTCTCTCAGTTTAGGCAAAGACAGGCTATAGACAGAAATATCATAATTTATTTTATTATAAATAAGAGGTCCTAAATAAATAGAAAATTTTCTTGTAAAAGCTACATTTGAATTAGGAAGAGTGCAAACTTTATGTTTAAGACGCTTATTCACTGCCACAAATGGTGTGACACAATGCTGAAATATAACTACATGCAGTATATATAACTGTCTCACTGTGAGCACTTTGCAAGTTTTGTAAAGTTCAGTTGTAGAAAAAAGTCTATGTTTAAAAGTTGCCACCTTAAGAACTGCTCGCTGAGCTACCTCCAGGGGTTTAATCATGGTTTTCCCTACTCCTCCCCAAGTAGATATGCAATAACTTAAAACTGTTTGACACAACGCAAAGTATACGTTTCGTATTATAAACATATTTGCAACGTGTCTGAGGATTCTAAAAATATAAATTAATTTCCGGACTCTGCCTGTTAAGATACTAATATATGTTTTAAAGTTAAGGTTTCTATCAATGATTATACCTAAGTATTTTATATATTCAACAGATTCCAAAACCGGGCAATCACACCTCTGCGATTGAACAATACAATTATGTACCCTTAGATTTAAAGGAAAGGTGGGTTGAGTCCTTGAAGTGATCGAGAAAGCTAGATATTTAGTTTTACTGATATTTAGTGTTAAAGTATGAAATTGAAGCCACTTCACCACCAAATCAAGACCTTGCTGAGATACACATTCAAGACTTTCCCAAGTATCATTGTAAAAAGTTAACGCTGTATCGTCAGCATATGAAGTAATTTTAAGGTTCATAGAATAGAGGTTGCACAAATCATTGATAAATATCAAGAATAAAGTGGGGCCTAGGATACTTCCCTGTGGTACACCGTAGTTAACAGGAAGTTTTTTACTTAGGTAATTGTCAATTTTAACAATTTGATAGCGATCTGTTAAGTAACTTTGAAAGAATTGTAATTGTTTTCCTCTAATGCCGATTTTTTCAAGCTTCATTAGCAAAGTATCCAGAGGTATTGTATCAAAGGCCTTCGCCAGATCCAAAAAGATAGTAAGCACCTTACGATTTTGATTTAGATTTTCCACTATGAAGCCTGTCAAATCCTGAACCGCATCAGAAGTAGATTTGTTTCTTCTGAATCCATATTGGCAAGGTGATAATAGATCAAACCGCTCTAGGTATTTAACAAGTCTTATATTCACCACTCGTTCAATAACTTTAGAAAGGGCTGTGAGAACAGCGATAGGGCGATAATTTGTAGGTTGAGTTACATCCCCAGCTTTATATATAGGATGTATAATAGCAACTTTAAAAGAGTCGGGAAAAACACCCTGATCAAAACAAGAATTACATATATGAGATAATATTGGGGCCAAAAAAGAAGAATATCTTTTAAGGAATTTCGTAGATATGCCATCCCAACCTGACGAGGCATTCGATTTTAACGAATTGATTATATGTATGATTTCATCTGGATCAGTTTCTTCTATAGCAAATGAATTGAAATTTCTGCTAAAGTAAGAATTTTGCAGATTCTCTGCGTTATTTAAATTATTTTGATTAATATTTTCACTTAAAGTTTTCCCAATGTTTACAAAAAAATCATTAACAAGATTACAAGACTGTAATGGGGAGGTAGAAAGAGACAGCAATTTAATATTAGATTCTTTTTGTCGGGTAGTGTATGTGATATTTTTAATCCTATCCCACAGTAATTTGTTGTTACCATTAGCTTCCTCCAAAATCTCGGTATCGTAAGTACGTTTAGCTTTCTTTATCAATTTATTGCAGAAAGCCCTGTAGCGCTTGTATACAGTCCTAAGTATCTCATTATCCGGTGATCTTTTAAGTCTCTTATGTAATGAGTCTCTATGCCTTATACATCTCAACAACCCCTGAGTGACCCATGGTTTTAAGATTTTTCTTCGTGAAGAAACTCTAACAGTCTTCGTATGATTTACAATTTGCTTTGAAATTAATCCTATCAATAAATTAACACAATTATTTATGTTAGTCGTATCAAATATTGTCGTTAGTTCAAGCTTTTCGATAGATTTATCTAGTGCTTCAAAATCTGTTTTTATAATTAAATTTGTATCTTTTTTTATATGTTTATGTGTGTCAATCAATAATAGAGTAGAAAAGTGATCGGTTATTGTTGTCTCCAAAACAAGAACAAGAGTATCTAATTTAGATTTAATAACAACATGATCCAGGCAATTATTACAACGCGTTGGAAAGGTATGAGCTGGGAAATATCCATTAATGGCAAGAGACGTAAGATAGTCATGAGAGCGGGAGTCTGATGTGTTAGGTTTAATATCAATGTTTAGATCACCAGTTATAACTACGGTTTTAAAATTAGAAAGAGTACAAAGAGCTGCGTCCAACAACGATAAGAAAGAGTCTATATTATCTACGGAAGGAGATCGATAAATACCGATAATAGCAATATCAGAATCAACAATTAAAATTACAGCAGTTGCTAAACTCTTAAAGTCGAGCTCCCGAACGGAAACACTCAAACACGATCTTGTATAAATTACTACTCCATCACTTTTATTATTATTGTTATCAGTTTTAAAACAATTATAGTTTAGTAAATTGGGCACAATACTGTTTGAAGAACAAGGCAACCAACATTCAGTAAGCACAAGTATGTCACAGTCAAATGAAAGACTATGGATCAACGTTTCAAGGCTATAAAAATTGCAATTTATTGACCTAATATTTTGTGTTAAAACTATAAGGGGATTTTTGTAGGCATCTACATACCTTTTACTTTGGTCAGGACTACACGTATAAGATTTAGGTACCATAAAACTGTCAAAACTATCTATTAAATTTGTAGAATTATCGAATTTTATAAATTAAATTTAAAACAATTATATAATATAGTTGTAAATACATAATGTGAAAGTGTAGACTTGAATTTCAAACTTGAAGATGACCTACTATAAACTAAAGTTAAGCACACTAATAACAATGGCATAGAAATAAGGCTTATGATGCAGGAAAAACCATGATTAAAATTGATAATATTAAGATAGAAAAATTTGTGAGTGAATAATGAGGCAGTAAACTGAATAATAATTGAAAAATAACAAAATTGACTATTTAAAATTACAATATAAGTGTTGTGATATGTGTTGTACATTAGTATATGTTTGATATCTTTAAAATAAATAAAACATAAATAAGAAATAGTAATACAACCTATAAGATAGACCTTATATTGTAAATTACATTGTATATATATAAAACATAGAATTAGAATAAACATTTCATTTAAGTTCAGTACATAATTCATTATATAATTATTTTCTTTAAACAAAGATGTAGTATTGTTAAAAAATAATATAACTTTATTCATACAATAGTAATTAAAAAAATTTACAATTAGCAATGATATGAAAGTGGGTAAGGGATTCATTGGATTTGGAATTGAGTTTGGATTGATTGGAGACAGCAAAGTCAAGAATTTAATTCTACATATATACTTTGGAAGGGGACTAAAAGAAATAAATATCCTCAATTTAAGTATCAATATGTACCCTCCCAATGTGCCCATGCCCATGTGTGCAATTTGACTTAAGAAGTTCAGTTTGTTTGTGAATAATGTATTAGCAATTACAACACTATAACATTCACTTTGTAGCAGCAGAATAAAAAACATTGCATTTAGAAATATTACATCACCAGACAACAGAAATACAATAAAATAGCCATAACAATACACGAGTGTCAGAAAGGAAAACAACATTAAGTTGATATGACAATTAATAAATAGTCATGGTTTTGTAGAGGTTACATTTAACTGCAATTCACTTTTTACTAGTACATAGGGGCTATTATTGTCTTTTCTAAGCATAATTCGACCATTAGAAATCCAGCAATATGCATAATTATTATCCCTTGCGAAAGAACGAGCCATATAAAATAGCTTCCTCAATTTAGTTGTGAGCTGCTCCCCAACAAAAATAGGCTTCGGAGTGCCATTTATGCCCAGGTGAGTAGAATTAAGCCTGTTTGATGGGTGTTCTTTGTTATAGGTTTTAGTAGCCAACAAAAAATTTGCTTTGTGTAGCCCTGTCGAAAATTCAACAGATATAGTAGCTGTACTATTATCTTTTTTTGATGGTAACCTCATCACATCCCGAATATCCTGTTTCTCTGTTGAAATATTAAGGTTGTTGCTTAGTTCCAATATGTACCCATACAGACTGCCCTTGGATTCTTTTTCTGTTTTTGGGACATTCCGAATTTCTATGCAGTTTTTAATTATATTTCGATCAAGGGCTTCGAACCTTTCTGCTAGTTCAGTAATATGACTGATTGCTGCCACTTTCTCAATCTCCAAACTAGTTATTTTGGATTCCAACAATGTTAATTGGTCAGACATAAAGTTCATTGACTTTTCAACAGTTTTTATTGTGTTTTCTATTTTAGTATATTGATTTTTTATATCAGTTAGATGAGTTTCCAATTTATCCATTCGTAAACTCTGAGAATTTATATAATCTTTAAGCATACTTTTTATTTCACTTTTAAAGTCAGACAACTCTGTTGAGTCATCGTGGTTTGGATGTATTTGTCTCTTGGGTTTACTCATTTTCACACAAAACTTTCAAAAACCAGTATACTATCCTCAGCAATTAGTTACTATAGCGTCAGTTTTATTTTTTATTATTATTATTATTATTTTTTTATTTTTTTTTTGCACTATTACTATTATTTTGTGTATAGAAAATTTTTACTTCTAGAGAACACTACATATTTATGAAGAGTAAGTTAAAAACAAGAAGAACACTCTTATTTTCTTATATATCACGATACATCATTACGATATTAATAAACTATTATGAGGGTAGGTATGAATTTATTTTTGAATGTATTTAAATTACTGATTATTCACTGATTTCACTATTAAAATTGTGTTTACGGTTCGTGATGAAGATAATATTTACAATAGTTTCCTTCCATCACCGGTAATTATCGAACTTTTCACTTCATCTATTTTTAAAACGAGCTCGAAAAATGTACGTGTTAATCGACCAGTAGTTGCCGATGCAATCTATATATATATATATATATATATATATATATATATATATATATATATATATATATATATATATATATATATATATATATATATATATTTAACAAAATTTTTAGATTATACTGAAAATGATAAAAATTAAAAATGTATTAATTTAATATAATGTTACGTTATATATCATATTATGAATTATTAAGTTAATAATCCTGCATACATTTCAAACTAGTAGAGTGAACCCTGAGGCATATTTTATGAAGCGTAAAGGCTTGTTCCACCCTATTTCGTAGTTCTATTTACTTACACATTGCGGGCTCAAAGCTCCTTAAAGGAATTTCATATGTATATCAAAGTCGTAAATTTTGGTTTATACGATAATGTTTTACGGTGTAAAGAGTACGGACTTTTAATCATTACATACCAGTTTCAGTTCACGCACCTGGTAGATTAGCCGTATTACACACGGAGACGAGGTTCCGGTTTCAATTTCCATGATAGTATGCACCGCTTAAGCAGTTTATTTTTTTTATTTTTTTTTTATAGCGAGAGTTCAGCAGACAGGCAAATGGTTCACCCTGGCAGGTGGTCACCGTCGCCTATGGACGTCTGCAACACCAGAGGCATTACTAACGCGCTGCCGGCCTCGAAGAAATTTTATAACGCCTTTTTTGAAGAACCCCATATCGTACCGCGCTGAGAAAACCTCAGCCGGAAGCTCATTCCAGATCCTGAGAGTACGCAACATGAACGTTCTGGAGAACCATTTCGTACAGGACAGAAGAGGCTCCAGGAAATGGGGATGAACACCCAGCCGATGGCGGGCAGTGCGGTGGTAGAAAGACGACGAGGGCACCATTCTAAATAGCTCCTCAGAACACTCCCCGTTGTACAGACGGTAGAATACGCAAAGAGACGCAAAGTCTCTCCGAAGTCCAAGCGTGTCTAGACCGTCTGTGAGTATGGGATCGTCGACAACACGAACTGCGCGCCGTTGGGAGCAGATATTTGCGTCTCCGTCAGAAACAGTAAGGCCGGCTTTGCCGTTTCTAGGTGGTGATGAACGGCATTGAGATTGGAATGTATACCTCTAATGTTACAGAAGTCCACCATAAATGTGGATTCAAGGTCCGCTGGGGTACATTTATTGTTTCTTGTGCGGGTCATATTTGTTAGACAGAAGGAGGCGTTTTGGAAGTGTCTAAAGTGTCCACGAAAAAATGGAAAAAATATTGAGTGTGCTTTTCCCATCCAAACCCACAGGTTGTGTGATGAGTTGGTGCGGGGCACGGAAGGGCCCCCGATCCCTCCCGGAGAATATCGCCGGGTCCACGTCCGGTCTTCGCTCCGGCACGACGATACTCCCTAAAGACTTTACAACAGTTGGCGGGACAGCCTCCCAGACCGGATAATCTGGGTTCGGGTACTGACTGGCGGGCGGCCAGCGGACAGCCGTTTCATCGGGTCTCCCTGACCCCCGCCCCAATCCGTCACGCCTGTAGGGATGTGATGGGATTTTGCACATCTCGGGTTCCAAATTTCGTGGGCACCCCAGAACTTCGGGGAAGGGAGCGAGGCTAGAACCTGAGTCACCCATGCAGGAACACAACACAAGGTTATTATGACGGCATACTCAAGACCAAGGGTGGTTGCCATCTAGACGGGCTTGTGGCCCTACCACGTAGCTTGGGTTGTTTTGTCGCCTTTTACGACAGGCCGACCCTGGCCACAGGGGATAGTATTCTTTCTCCGCCCCTGCACGGAGTTTATTAAGTTGGTGAAAAAAAAATCGTCAGGAAACATGCATACCGAGATCACCGGTATGTGTACCCACAAATCCGCCTTCGACAAGCTATTGGTCGTTCCCTCTAAGGGGAAGCCTGCGCCCAGCAATGGGACGTCGTGGGCTGTTATTGTTAACCCAGTTTCAACAAAAATTTAATTTTAAAATTAAGGTCTGTTGCTGAGTTTTGAGCTGCTAACCTTTTGTACTTATTTTTCCGTAAGGGTCATAGTGCCGGATTTAACCTTAGGTCCACCTGTGGGCATTGTAAAAATACCGTAATTGATATACAATTTTTATTTAATAAAATAATTATAGTATTTTTATAAAAACGTTAATATGATGAAAAGGTCTTTTTTGGGACTAAATATTGTGATTACTCTTAAATCATACTTCATACTTAATATAATAAATGGGAAAGTAAGTTTGATTGTTACGCTTTCACGCGAAAACTACTTAACCGATCATCATGAAACTTTGTTTATTGAAAATACAAATTATTTTTACTAAGATATTACCATTTCTCATTTTGTTTCGATTTAATTTTGCCTGTTAATCGCCCAGTGGAGCTGGCGTGTTTGGCTAGTACTATAATATAAATTTCATTATGTCAAAATAATGAGTCTGACTTTTTAAATTGTGAATTGGTCAAATGTTCAAAATCTAAGTATTGAAGTAGATCTGATTTGATGTATGAATGGAATCGATTTTTTTAGAGTAATGTTTAAAAACTTACCATTCCAGTGGCGTGGTAATGAGCTACTAACAAGTACGGCATGGTGAAAAGAGTTGAATACATCACTCCAGCTGTCCAGCTGAAGAGCAGTACTGCAAATGGTGCCCGCGCTGCACACAGCATGAACATGCCACAGCTGTATGTGCAGAGACCCCCAACGTACACCTTTTTGGCACTGAAAACAATACGGAAACCATGTTTTAATTAAAGTGCGAATTAATAAGTACATATATCAAAATTGATCTACCCCAGTGATTAATAGACTTTTACTAGAATATATTTAAGATGTAAGGAAGGGCACTAGAAATAAAAATAGGTATATATGAACTATTTTACCTTGGATCATATCACCAATATTATTTTATTACCATTTAGGTAGTTCGTGTATATCAATATGTATTTATAAAACTTTGAAATATGAAATCTAAAATATGATACGCAACAATGTAACTTGTAGATGTATTAAGAAGAGGCTAAAGTTATTAGAAAGGCGAGATATCATCATCATAATCACCCAAGTCATTCCAAGGGAGTCGTAAAAGCCGCGTCGTAATTCCGGGGGAAGCCGACGCGGGTATTTTGCTAATTAATGTGACTCAACTGACTAACCAAGGATAGTCAGGGTGGTCGCTATGGCATACCCACTAATACCCCGGTCGCCACCGTGGTTAGGAGTTCCGCCCTTATTGCTCAGGATCGGCTTTTGGTCGTTGCTCTTCAAAGCCCTCGAGAGTTAACAATGAACTAACCCAGCGTACCCCAACTTAATCAATTAAATATATTCATTTGTTCATTAGCTTGATACATAATATATAACTAATAATATATACTTGATAATAGAACCCCCACTGTATCATTTTACTTCTTAAAGCTATGATCCTGACTTCCTTATAGCAGTCTGTTGATGGTAATTTTGTCTTTAGGAAAACAATTCATCTTATCATCCATGCCCAAAGATATATATTATTGTTTAATTCGCTTTATGAATTTTATTCTCATTATTTTATCAAAACGTTATAATATCGTCATCATAATATTATGCGCAAATTCTAGAAAATTCCATTTGCTTTCCACAACATTGAATTATAAAGTAAGCCGGGTTTATCCGTCGGAATTTCACATTCTGAGTCAAGAGTAAGCTCGTAAAGGCGATATTGATTTTAAATCAGGTGGAAGCCAGTAAAGTGTTAACGGGAAACGTGCCTGAAAGTCAAGGGCCCTCTGATCTTATTACGACTAGGAAATAGAAATGCCACGTAAATCTGTCAAGTTGAAGGGTGTGTAGTAATCTTCGAGGAATAACAATGTGTTTATGATTTCAAATGTTTACGTGCGTAAATAAAAATAGAATTATTTAAAAGTAATAAGGCAGCGGTGGACAAAATAATAATATGATGCATTTGCATATACCCAGATCATAACTTTTTAGTATATTTCATCAAGTTAGATGTAGTATTTGTTATGACATAAAATAATTATATTTAAAATTATTTATAGTTATGCTACTTCTATAGTTTTTATAAGAAGCACTTTAATAATTCATATTTTGTCAAAACGGATACCACTTATGTAATACATCTGCATATACGTTGTCATCAAATTAATATTGTTTAATAAATCTTAAGCTATAAGATAAATATAACTTACCCAAATCTTTTGATAAGTTTCTCAATAATGGTCGAATAGCAGGCACAAGATAAGGAGTACATCGCCATACCCCAACAACCGAAGCGAACACCAGCTTCGTAATTGATTCTGCTCTCGCTGCCTACTGGCGCCTGGCACAATTTAAAAGCAAAATTATTTCAAATAAACTTTGCTTTCAATAACTATAAGTTATCTATTATATGGTCTGTCATTTGTGACCCCAAGAAGCCAATAAAGTTGAAGGGACAGGTCTATAAGGCCATCATTAAGCCCGTCCTTGTCCATTATATGGCTGTGAAGCATGGCCGGTGTTAGAGTCGCACAAGCAAGAACTGCGTGTCATGGAGATGAATATGCTGCAGTGGATGTGTGGAGTAACGCGGAAGGACTGCGTTAGGAACTCCCGCATTCGCGGCAGTCTTCATAACCGTGACATAGCAGATAAATTGCAGGAGTGTCGGCTACGTTGGTACGCCCACGTTTTACGGCAACCGGATGTTTACGTGGGAAACAAATGTCTGGCCATGCCGCTTCCGCCGGGCCCCGGCAGGAGGGGTAGACCCAAAAAGTGCTGGCTTGACGTCTTAAAGGGTCTACCAGGGATGCTGAAGACCGTGCGAAGTGGATTAGAAAAAGTCGGAAAGCGCTGGGCACTGACACGAAAGTTTGGGTTGCAACCGAGATACAACGCTGGGATGATGATCTATTATATCGAACACTAGTATTATTATCTATTATAGACCTGAGGTAATGATTCTAAGTCAGACTTATCATAATCACTTCAGTAGTATCATGTTATAAGTATAACATAGGTTACATTCTAATTCTGACATGGAATGTGACATAAAAACTCCCGAAAGGTTGTATTCCCATTTCTTCTAGGACAAGTTAAGATAGCTCCATAAAAATAATATACAGTGATCAGTATACGAAAATACCGCGGTAAAATCTCCCGCGTCAGTGGTTGCTTTCATGCAAAAAATTTTCTAGAAAGTCATTGTCGGTGCCACGTTTTGTGATAACCGTGCCGCTCTTACCAGGAGTTATAGACCCAAATGCTGGCTAAACGTCGTTAAACGAACTATGAGTGCCAATTCATCATTTTGAAGACTTTGCAAGTGGAAGTATATAGAAAGGAGATACCAGGTAACAGGGTTTAAAGCTAACCGATGGCGAACATTAAACTTGCTTAATTGAAACACAGATTCAATCCTATTTTTTTTTATTGCTGAGGAACAGTGAACAAGCTGTCAGTTTATAACTGACAGCCCACCGACGGTAACTGTTTATTATTAAGTAAGCAGTCACCGTCGCCTATGGATGTTTGCGATGCTAGGAGCACCGCGAACACGCTACTGACCCAGTGCCGGATTAACCACGTAGCAACTGTAGCAATTTCTACGAGCCTCGCGCAAAAGAGGCCCCCGTACATTTAAATATACAGGGGCCTCTGGTTTAAACCAGATCATCTCAGCCTGAGTATCTAATATACAAAAACAAACAAGACGCATAGACGGCAAATAAACGATTGAGGTATTGAGTACCGAATGTTTTTTTATTCCACTTTAGTTACTTAAGAACCCCTAGAAGATCAAGGGCTCAAAGACCAAATAGAATTTGCTACGGGCCCCGCACTTGCTTAATCCAACACTGTACTGACTCATAGGGGTACAGAAACCTAAGTCACTAATGACGAAACACAACACAAGGTTGTTATAGCGGCATACTTATAGACCAAGGGTCATCCAGACAGGCTTGGACCTCTACCACCTACCTAGGATTGTTTTATCGCCTTTTAACACAGACGGATCCTGGTTACAGGGGTTAGTTTTCTTACACCGACCCTGGACGTAGAAGAAGTTTTCGAAGCTTTTTGAATGTACTATATATAGTTATATCAGTTTATTATAATTTATCATATTAGTGTTATTTTGTTTTATTTTATTATAAATGTTAATTTAGTTATTGCAAGCTGAGTCGGCAAACGTTTTATTGCCATATAAATTAAATAAAAGTAGTCATGTCCCTCTCCAAGGTCCAATCTCTATACCGAAATTTCTTATTCATGCAGGGGCGGAGAAAGAATACGAACCTATGCGGCCGAGTTCGGCCTGTCGTAAAAGGCGACAATACAACCCACCATAGCTACGTGGTAGGGCCTCAAGCCCGTCTGGATGGCGACCACCTTTGGTATTAAGTATGCAGCCATAATAACCTTGTGTTGTGTTCCGGCATTAGTGACCCAAGTTCCTGTACCCTTATGGGACAGTAGCGTGTTCGTGATGTCACTGGCGTTGCAAAAACCCATAAAGCGACGATAACTGCTAAATTCTAAGCGGGACGTCAGCCTGTCCTGCAGCATTAAAAAAATAGATGAATTTTTGGTTCAGCGGATTAAATGTGAAAACGTAACAGTCAGACACTGTTCCACTCACATTTATAATATTAGTATGGATGGTTCTAAGCCCACCTACTTTGTAAACTTTGGTTATGAATAAAGTTAAAGTTAATAATTTATTATTTTTTTATTATTTTCAACTTACAGCAGGATCACCGCCATATACAGCCTCGCCAACAAAATCGGTGAAATATAAAGAGTAGCAAACATGAGCCATCCAGCAGAATAAGTTTGTCAAGCACACCACTCGTAAGGAAGAAGGCATGAGAACAATAGAACGTAGGTAATGGCGGAGGGATAAGGGTTCTGCACTATGGCCTTCAGTTATCAGTGCAGGTGCTGCCTGAAATTGATAAAATTGAATATTTTATAATCTATTGTTTACTATTCGACATATGTGACCCAAGTTCCTGTACCCTTATGGGATAGCACCGGGTTCGCGATGCCACTGGCGTTGCAAACACCCATAGGCGACGGTAAGTGCTAAATTCTAAGCGGGCCGTCGGCCTGTCTGCTGTCCTACAGCAAAAACAAAAATATATTAGCAATACTTATTACATAAAATATTATAATATCAATCTTATTACCTACATAGTTTACATGTCTGATGTGTAATAACATTTAAATTACAATTCAATAATAATATTATGCTATTAATTATATACCTATATGGGGCATTTCACGGCAAGCGAACAAAAAAAATTAGGTCGTGAATTTTGTTTATACTCTGGTCAGTTATATTTCTAGTAGACCTGGATGTGTATACACCATTTTTTTTCGTATGATGCTTTATAGCTGAGCTTTTAAAAATTTACTAGTCTAAAAAAGTCACTTAAATATTACAAAAAAGTCACAAATATTTGGATGCTTATTATTTGTATCAATTAATTTGTAATTTGCCTCGATAAAAGTTTCTAACTCACCAAGAGGACAAGTCGGGTTGGGGAATGTTTTGTTTCTGTTATCTTTAAGTTCTTGTTTATTTAAATTTGTGTTCCAGTGGCTGATGGCAGTATCCTATGCATTCTGATCAGTTGGCGAGTTAGCTAACGGCAGAGAGTTACTTCTATTCCTCATTACGTCGAAAGCATAGACGATATGTTTTGCTGACATTTGTTTTGGGAGGATGCTCTTTTACATTACGCGAGGTTGATGGTTCCCTTTTGCGTTTCCAGTTTCCTGGTTTCCCCTGTTTGATAATAGCTTGTCATAGTTTATGAATGCATAATTACCTTCTTACCTTTCTTCTTCTTGCTTAAATGGAGATGGGTCAGACACATCTCACTATACCCAGACAGAAGATGGACCATTGAATCCACACGATGGAAAGGACCAATGGAGAAAAGGAATGTTGGTCGACAATTAAGACGGTGGGCTGATGACATAACACACGTCGCAGGAAACGACTGGATAAAGCCAGGAAAGGACAGGGGGTTATGGAAAAGGATGGAGGAGGCCTATACCTAAACAGGGGTCCAAATCTCATAAATAATACTAACATTAATTATAAGTAACCTTTCTTAAATCTAAGCAACAACTTACTAACATATCAAAAGCGAGATTTGGATTAAATGGTTTTATTATCATTACCTAATTAAGTAGCATCTTTCTCACCTCGAGTTGGTTCAAAGATCCGTAACTGGTAGTTTCTCTCTTCACACTCTTCCCTGAACTCTGTTCCTCGTCAAAGCTCTCCTGAACACGTTCATGTTGTGCTTGTTTTCTTAATTCGTCTTGTTCTTTCAGTTCGTAGAGAGGTATCTCTTTGAAACTAGTCACCGTGGCCGACACACATAGCAGGAAAATAATTGTGATTAGAGAAAATACAGCTCGTACATGACCTCCAAATATTTCTCCTGAAATGTTGTATGTTAATTATTACTACTATACTCTGTTCCAGAACTAAATATGACTGAGATCTTGACCTATAACCTAATAAATACCACACTTGTGCGCATAGGTGACGGCTCGATTGAGTGCATGGAACAAGCTAAATAGCTGGGATCTGTACTTCACGAGTCTAGTGATAGCGATAACGACGTCACCGCTCGCGTTTCTCTCGGATGAGCCAAATGACATGAGCAGTCATTTGTACCTCAAAAATGTCGATACCAAGCAAGTTGTAGGACCTATAACATCATCATGAAACATAACCAATTCTAGATCAACAAGCAGCAGCTGAAGGACGTTGTAGATTAGGGTAACATTGCAAACCAACTGTAAAAGAATCACAAATCATGTTGCAACAAGTTTTCTCACCGACGAATGTCTTAATTAATTCGGACAAAAATCTGCAAAATAGGCTTGTAGTCGAAAATACTATTCGTTGCCAGTCTTAATATCTACAAATATTTTATATAGCGTATATAAACATGTTTTAGTTTACAACTAAATATATTAATTACCTAAGCTAGTTTCATCCCAGTTTATCCCTCCCAGGGCATATCCCATAAAGCCGCCCAGGCCGGCCATTACGGTAAATGTGCTCAAGCCCTTAGCATGGTCCTCTGAAACACAAACACTCAATGGCTAATCAAAGATCGCATAAATCAGCTGGATACAGGTTTACTAAATAAAACCAAAGCTATTATTGGTTTAGTAAGAAAATGTTCTCCAAATAAAATATTTATTAGCCGTTCTATTAGATTTAATATACTCGTATTTTATTACAAACAAAAATATTTTGAGTGACTTATTAAATACTAGATTTTTTTATTTAAAAAATTGTAGCAGTTACCCTAAAACGAACTTATACGAGTACATTATACAGTTATGCACTTTAGAATTAGAATGGTTGAATTTTTATCGCTGCAGTTCAGTGAACAGGCAAATAGCACATATGCGAAAATCGCCTTTAACATTGAATTATATGAGAAAACGTGAGGTTTAGTATCAAGACAAGTTTCTTTTACATAATAGATCAGCGTTAAAATTTCCATTAAAACATTTATTCTCCTTTCCATATTTAAGAAGTACCCTTATCAGTTTTTCAATACAAATTAAGGATCTTATTACGTGCATGAATAACTAAATAGTGTACAAGCATTACCAAGTAACACAAATATTATATTTTACCCGATACAATAATAAGTAAACCAATTTAAAATCATAATGACACGTATGCGTTAGACAGGTTATTGTTTCAGTGCCTCGCGTGTCATGAGAGCAAACAACAAATATTAGCATGGAGTTCAGAACGTTCTTCACACTAAGAGCGAAATTTTGCAAACTTCCCAAATGAATATTTTGTACATATAATTTAAATACATTTAGTCTAAAAACCACAAAGAGATTTTAAATAATTATCAATGTTTACCGACGTCTATGTTCGCAACCGACTTCTGGAAAGTCAATGTTTATTATTATAGCTTTGCTGAAAATGTAAATAGTATTCACCTTTTTTCACAATTAATGCACTTGGAATAAAATGCTCTTTACGTTAATACAATGAAATTACTTTACTAAGTATGATCACGTATTCGGAAACGGAAATATTATTTTTACCTTCATTTCTATTACTAAAATATAATATATGTATTTTGTCTAAACACTACGTGGCCCCTAGGACGACAATGTGCACCAAATAAAATTCAATCCCATCATCACGCGGCCAAGCCTTTAAGCCTTAAAAATCTATTTTTCAATGGCCTCGATGGACCTTGCATTCCAACTACAAGAATATCAGCGCATCAATATTTCTGGTGTTTTCGTTCTGTCTGCTTGAGGTTCTTGGTTGGTTGGTTACTGCAAAATTAGACGCTGCCAAAGTGTACATAATATGTTGCGTCACTGACTATTTATTTTATTTATTTATTTGAATACAACACAACTATCATCACCATTAAAACATTTTGCTGATTCCGCTACCTGTAGTAAGTCATTGGGGCTGAGACATGGACCCTACTGTCAGCTGACCGGAAGCGAATCGATGCGTTCGAGATGTGGTGCTGGAGGCGCATGCTCCGAATACCCTGGACAACTTTCCGAACCAATGTGTCCATACTCCAGCAACTAAAGATAAGGACGAGGCTTTCCACCATCTGTCTCAAGCGGATACTGGAGTACTTCGGCCACATTGCCCGAAAAGACAATGACAACTTGGAAAGTTAGTCGTCACCGGTAAAGTCGAGGGCAGCCGATCGCGTGGCCGTAGTCCGACACGTTGGTCGGATCAAGTTCGCACCGCACTAGACACATCCGTCTACGAGGCGCTGCACGGCGCTGAGAACAGGAAGCAGTGGAAAACAACCATACGTGATAGACTGGAAGGTGTTGGTCACGACCCTCAGATATGAGGACTACGACTCGAGGAGGAGTAAGTCATTAGTCATGATGATAAATTTAAGCGGGCCAAAATTACTGTCTTCACTAATCCCAGATCTAGGATAGGGTTCCAATCGGTAGCCCACATAATCTACATACTGCAAAAAATTAGCAACTTGGGAGTGCATCCTGTTTCTACCGATTTCTTCAATAAAATGTCAGTGTCCACTAAATCAAAACCTTTTTCAAATCAAAATAAGCAGCATCTACTTGAAGTCCGGCATCGAAGGAGTCACATATGACATAAAATGGAAAATATTGCTATTTGCACTTTGACCTGGCATTATGAGCCGATGCAGCGGAGAACAAATGATATATACTCCTCTCTTGATTCTAGGATAGCTGGAACACCAGCGCTTATAAGAGCTCGGTGGACGATATCATTGAGGCTGACGTTGATCGTGGCGTGTAGTGGCGTTTTAGTACGCGAGAGTCCATGGTCTACCGCAGTTCATCGCTAACAGCCATAAGAGATGCAATAAGGGGATCCATTAGCGAACTTTAACTGTTAATGAGAACCTTGTCAAATAATTGAATCTTGTACTACTTATACATACATATATAATCACGCCT